>CM067323.1:62910833-64241666 GCA_034376525.1 Nicotiana benthamiana
TATATCAAAGTTGTTCTGATGTTACTTCGACTGGATGAGTCCTAGCGAGGGAATAATTAAGTCATAACTCATTGGTTGATTGTATCATTAACCATTTCTTTTTTTTTTTGGTACGAGGAACTTATCATGAATCCACTGATTTCTGCCGCTTCCGTTATTGCTGCTAGATTGGTAGTAGGGCTTGCTTCTATTTGACCCGGAGTTGGTCAAGGGACTGCTGCGGGTCAAGCTGTAGAGGGTATCGCCTGGTTCTGATTTTCCACTGGGCATGGAAGTACTTTGTGTTAGCATCACCACATTCAATCCAGCAAGACTTGGATTTTTGTCTCATTATTTGTTCCTCCACCATACTCCATTTCTCAACTTCTTCTAATGCTGCTTTTTCTTCATTAAACAGAGGTTGTGATAATGTAAATTGCTGCAACTGGTTTTGGATAATACCCAGTTTCTCTCTTGCATGTACAAGTTTTTGTCTATATGAAGCCATATAAGCATTTATCTCCTTTTAGCTACTGTTTCATATTCTTTAATTTACTCCATATCTGCTGCATTGGTGCTCCCACATAATCTTGTCTCCAGACATGTTGTATAATTTTTTGAAACAGAAGAGTCTCCATAATATTTGTATACAATCTGAAAGGCTTAGGATGCAAAAATTTATGGCCACCACATTTTATAAGGATGGGGGAATGGTCAGATACTGATGTATTCATAAAATCAGCTTCTATATGCCATACTGTTGAATCCTCTGGTAATTACCCAATGCCCAGTCAATCTTACTATACACCCTTGTTGTAGAATCCTGTTTGTTTGTCCAAGTGAAGTGCCAACCTTTAGCTCTCAGAAGAGTAAGCTGTAAATAATCAATAACATCTTTAAACCATTTTACTTCAGCATCAGTTACAACTGAGCCAATTCTATTTTCAGAACTTAAGACATTATTAAAATCACCACTCAGCAACCAAGTGTCCTGATTGGCTATATACATTGCCTCAGATCTCTCCACAACTGTTCTCTTTGGTTACCATTATTCTGAGCATAAATGATACTTAAGTGAGTTTTGAATTGACTATTGGAGTCTTCTATAAAGCACTGAATGAACTGGTCAGTCACATGGAAAATTTGAACCTGGATATAAGTTTTTCAAAGAAGCCAAATTCTCCCGTTAGCAACCTTTGAATAGTTGCAACAGACATTCCATCCTTTTGCAATCTTTTCTTGTATTTTCTTTGCTTTATTTTCCTTTACTCTAGTCTCTACACATCCCATAACATCTACTTTATTTATAGCAAGAAAGGTCTTCAACTCTTTCTACTTATGGGCTAGGTTTAGCCCCCTAATATTTCAAGTGACAATAATCATATCAACTTGGGATTTAGGTTCTGAGAAGGCCCAGGATCAATCTGCTGTCCCCTTCTTCCAGCATCTATCACATCAAAAATTGCCTTGCCCTTATTGCAATTATCCTCCATTTCCTCAATGCTGCAATTAGGATCACTATTTACTGTTTCATTCTTTTCTTGAATGTCAGTACTTTGCTTTGCATCCTGTTGAGTACTCACCATTCTAGTTGTAATTTTTTCCAACCCCTCATTTTCCTTGCTATAGTCTGGTTGTTCTGGCAAATATACCTGTGGATTAAGTTCTATTCTTTCTCGAGACTTCTTAACAAGCCATTCTTGCTTTACAGTTTCACCTGCTTTTTCATTCTGGTCCTCTGTCTCTTTAGTTTACCCGCTTCTTTCATCTCCTGTTCTTCATCACAGTTAGTATTATACCAACAATCAATAAATCATGTCCAAATTTAAGACAATCATTGCAGAAAATAGGCTTCCAGTCATATTCAATCAACTGAATCTTAGGCCCAAAAGGAGTCTCTATCTCTATCTGGTAAGGTAGAGGGTATACAACATCAACCTCAACTAGCACTCTAGCATAGGATATTTTCTCATAATGAGCTGTAAACTTATCTGTATACAATGGTTTTTCCACTGCACTAGCCATCTTTCTCAAAGAATCAATTGACCAATAGCCTACAGGTAGCCCAGGAAATCTAACCCAGACAGGAACTGTACTCAGCATGTCTTCCTGGAAAGAGAAATCTATTTCCCATGGTTTCAAGACCATATGTTTATTCATGTAAGAATAAGGCCCTGATTGGATAACTTGATCTCTGTCCTCTATAGTATTGAATCTGAAAATGCAGTAACCCTCAGAATGAATCAGAATCTAAGGCTTAGAGACGAAATTCCACACATGCATCACAAAATTTTTCATAGTTTTCTCATAAGGAATCTCTCCAATTATGTAACCAATTAAGGAAGTTTTCCAATAATCAACCTGTGATTTCAAGTCATCTTCGCTTAATTTGACAATCTTTCTTACCATCTCTATCAGTTGGAGGAACAAACGAAAGTGGTTTACCCATTTGTAAGCTACGATTACCTCGAACAATCTCAGCAGCAGAAGGAGTAGGATTATCGGATCCACTTGCTTCTGAGAACTGTAAGCGTTAGTTTCTTCCATTTTACTCAACTGGATAGGCACTTCATCCTCAACACAGCCATCTTCATGAGTCTCCTCAATCAATTGGAACTTCTATGGGAGAAAGCTACCAAAAGTTCTGGCGGCGAGCCATTGTTCCAGTCACAATCGCAATCCTTGCTTTCGTGCGCCGAGAGCAACAGACCACAGCTATCGTGCGCCGGTCCAACATAGCTGACATTATTATAACACGAATGTCAAACTACAACTTAGCATTTGGTATCAATAAGATACTTTTCAGAAAATACGTCACCTTTTATATTTATTTGTCAAAAGCTATTTTTAAGGAAAAACGTTTTTCCCATCAAATAGGAAGAAATGAGTATACCCACTTTTGGGTGGAAAATATATTCTTTCACAAGTATCTCAATTTTTAACTTTATATCATTATTTCAATCAACGGTTAATTAGACATGAACATCAAAATGTGATAATTTGTTTCTGCTATCAATATTATCAATATTTTAGTAAATACTTTTTGAAATATATTTTCCACTCCCAATCGAATACCATAAAACATCTTTTAGAAAATAAGTCATTTTCCTAGGGGTGTGCATTCAAATCGGTTTATCGATAAATTGAATCGATTATTTGTTATCGAAATCGGAAAAATCGAAACCTTATTGAAACAATAACGATAAGCATATGTACAAATCGATAATCGATAAGTAATTATCGATAAGGGTCAAAATCGAATCGATAAATCGAATGCACACCCCTAGATTATAGATACTTGGAAATTAGTAATTACCTATTTGTGTAGATTAATATATGTACCGCTACTATTTTGAAAGCGGCCATACAATATCATTTTCCCTAATCTATACCCTTTCCTTAATCCTAAGTCCCTTACCTTATTATTTCCTCTACCTCATTTAAGGAATGATCATATTTAAAGATCAAAGGAATGAAGTTCAAATTAATGTAAAACAAAATTAGTCGTGATGATGTATTTTGTTTTGTTTTGTTTTTTATACCGTTGGAGTGTTGGTAGCATACATTTGATCTCTTACTTCAGTTTTGTTTCATGTGCTTGTTGATACAATTTTTATGTTATAAATGGTGCTCGTCTTATTTTAGCTTCTTTTTGTCCATATAAGTAAGACGCGTTTATAGCGATATACTTTGTATGGAATCCCGTAAATTTTCTTATTGGTGTAATCGATAACAGAATCGTTAAGCCCCAAAAATCGATAAATCGAAATCGAGAAAATCGAAACCTTATTGAAACGATAACGATAAGCATATGTACAAATCGATAATCGATAAGTAATTATCGATAAGGGTTAAAATCGAATCGATAAATTGGATGCACACCCCTATATTTTTCCCAAATATATTGTTTGTCATAGAAAAAACGCACCCACAAATAAAGGTAATGAATACAACTCACATAGTGAAAAGTATCATATTATTCATTAGTCTCTTCACTGTTTTTGTTACAATTGAGTCTTTTTAGCTCACATATGCATGATAGATTGTAAAACTCCGAATCCGATAACACAAACTAAAGTTTAGGAAAGTTTTTGATCAATACATCTATCTCTCTCTCCTTTTCAAGATAATGGGAGAGATGCACAAGAGTATATATTAGATTTTGAGAGAGAGAGAGTGCCAAAAGAGGAAAAAGAAGGGGGTAGGATTAAATTTGTGAGGGGGCTCAATTAGAGATTTTGGCTAATCAGGAAGATGAATTCTAGTGGAATACTTGAAAGCATGTACGTATTGTGTGTCTATTCGCCACTAGAAAACCTTAGGGGTTGTCTTATCAAAAAAGAAAACCTTAGGGGTCGTTTGGTTACCAGGATGGGATAGACAATACCATGAGATTAGCTATCCCACCTTCTACATGGGATAGTTAATTCTACCATTTTAGTATAAATGGTTCCGAGGACTAATTAATACTCATAACAAAACACGGGATAAAATAATGCTGCAATTTATCCCGAAATTTGTTATCCTTTATCCGACCAACCAAACGATCCTTTAGTGCTTACTGCTTAGTCCTAGGTTTAGAGCAGTTGAAGATAACAACAACAATAATCCCAGTGTAATCCCATATATGGGGTCTGGGAAGGGTAGTGCTTCTTATATAGATAGATGGACTGTTTCTGATAGATCTTACTCCTAGTACTGCTGGTAAGTCTAGGAGGAACGCACTACTATCGGTCAACCTACAATCCTAATCCTCGATCTCCACACCTTCCTAACGTGGGTCATATCCTCGGTAAGGCCGACATGTCCTGCCTAATTATCTCTCCCCAATACTTCTTAGCCCTACCTCTTCCCTTCCTCAGACCCGCCATGGACAACCCCTCACACCTCACGACCGGAGCATTTATGTCTCTGCTCTTCACATATCCGAACCATCTCTACCACGATTCCGTCCGTCTCAAGATAGTTTAAGGAATAATGCAAAAAGGTCCTTATGTGTGAGGTAGCTAGGTTCAAAATAGTTCTTAAAAAAATATTTGAATATACTTCTTATTACCAGTTTTGGTCGTTTAAGTAAAAGTAACCATATTTGGTTCGTTAAATACTTAACAAAATTGACCGTTAGATTTGAACTTTGGAAAGGATAAAAAAAGATGTAACCAAAAATGACAAGAAAATCCTGTCAAATTCTAGAAACTGCACCTCGAAGTATTGTAAGAAATACTGTTAAAACTATACCTCAAGATGTTAATTCCTGTTACATCTTAATTATTTTTCTCACAATTTCCATGAAATGAAACAAACAAAGTTTGTTAAATATTTGCTGGAGACGAAAAATGTTCACTTTTGACAACACATAAAGTACCAAAATTATTAAGGGGTATATTTAATTTAAGAAACTGTTTTGAACCTTTCCTCAAACGTAAGGGATCAGTTTTGTCATTTTCTCTAATTTCTTTCGTGTATCCCATAACAGCTCCGGTATCTCCATTTTCTTCTTTCCTTCGGCCTTCTTTTGTTGATCCTTTATCGCTATTTTTGCTATTCTCTGTGTTCTGCCGTTGCTGCTCGCGACCGATTCTGTACAATTTGCTCGTTTTTGCCTTTCTGGTAAGCTTCCCCAACTTCTGTTTCTCGTTATTTTGTTATTGACCTTTGGCTCTATTTTGACGAACAGAGTTTATGTACGTGTTCAGTAGATGAAGCAAAAAACAAAGTTGATCTTTTTTGGTCCAATATTTATGTTTTCCACATTTCTCTTCAGATATTATGTGGAGCTAAAAGGCCCACTTTTTATTTTTCATAATTTCACTGACGAATCAGAGAAATTAGTATTTGAAGTCCTACTGGAATAGGTGAAATTTCACCTTATGCTTTGTAAATGATAAATACCAGATATAGGATCATGACGATTTTTCATCCCAATTAAAATATACCCTGCTTCAACAACAACAACAACAACAACTACCCAGTATAGTCCCACAAAGTGGGGTCTGGGGAGGGTAATATGTAGACCCTCGGCTCAGTGAAGGAAAATAAAATATACCCTGCTTCACGGTATAAAATAATCACAAGTGCAAATTGTCATGGCCTGTTGTCCACATTCAAGAAAGTTGAGCTTTCTTTTAGTCAGCCTAGTTCCTATAATGCAATATGTATTTTGATCGTACCCCATGTATTGTCTAATATTTTAAGTATAGGAGTCATGCATATGTCTATCCTTAGTGAGTGAATTCTAATACTCCTATGGTTTAGATGATGGATCTGTTTGATTTTCCTTTGCCTTATGCTTGGAACTTGTTCTGCATCTCAGTATTTAGGTTGAACAGCATATATAGTTGTTGAAAAGAATGAGTGCTTCTTCACATATCCATCCTAAAATAAATATAGTTGCTTTGATGTTTTAGCAGAGCTTCACGGGTCACCCTCTAGTACAATTACAATAATGATGTTGAATCATAATAAGTGAAACTCTGTCAGTTGTGAGTGCCAATCTGTACTATGAACATAAGCATTGTAGCTCACAGTAACCAATTGTCACAACATCTGTAGGGGGTTGGGTAGGGGAGCATGGGCTGGGGAAAGAGATAGCTGGACCAGGGGCCTCTCGGGTGGCCTTAGGCCAAATCTTAGCAAGATGCCTTAACTTTTATATAATTATATACATAAGTTTTTTTTGATAAGTATAATTATATATATGAGTTTTGCTAACCTACAACATGCCTCTAGTAGTTTAGCATTGTACCAACTTTTTATTTATACAATGGAAGTGTAAATATTTTTGGAACAACTTATAAGTCACCATAGATCCAAGATTCCATATTGTAGGAGCAGACTATTTGAAATTTTAACCCTTTGAATAAGCAGCCGAAGTCATGGTTAATGGGTGAAATCCATGATAAAGACTTGCTTTCCACACCTTCTCAATGTCAAGCATCATGTCACCACATTCCTGTTCATTCCAACCTTCCAATGCATGCAAAATTCCAGCTATTCTCCAGGCACTCATCACTCTTCTTGGCAGCCAATTCTAGGAAAAAATCACTCATGAATTTCTTTAATTATCAAAACACGATCAAATTGATATAGAGAATTAAGAAGATTAATTAAATGATCTTTTCTAACCTCGCAAGAGTCTACATTTTCAAGATATTTTGGAGTAATCATGGCTGGTGTGTTGAAGTAGAAGCAGTCTTTGCGAGCTTTTCTTGGTGGAAATTGTGAAAAGGGAATAAATAATGTTCCTTTTGGTGCTTTCAATTGTTCATCTTCACTCAATCCATCACATACTAGCCATGTCTGCAGTAAAATACTTCAATCAAGAACCTTCATTTAAATCTATAGACAGGAGACAGGAGATGTGGGGGAGGATTCTTTTCTATATTGAACTTTCTAAAATCCGGAATTGTTCGAAGCTCGACATAATGACAAAACTTTAGGTTAGGAGAGGGAGGGGGGAGATGAAAGGAATTGTTATAAATCATCAAGATTTAGGTTAGTATTTTTCAATGTATTTTGGTTTATATACCTTTGATAAATAGGTCTTTGACTGGACCACATTAGTTGCAGCCTCAGGGGTAAGCCTTGCTTTAAGTCTCTTGTACTCTTCTTCATCTAACATGATAACCTAGATATAAAAATTGTAATGAATGAGAAAAAGGGAAACCGAGGTGATGGAGGAGATTAATAGTCAGAGATACCTGAATTCCTCTTTGGCACAAGACAAGGGCGATGGAGCAAGAAACTTTGGACAAACGACCCTTAAGGACCACTTGGGAAGTTCCTTTAGGAATGGAGTTTAGGACCACAGCAACAACTAGACTACTTCCATCAACCACCTTCACTTTCAACTGAGGATTTTTCCTTATGTAAAGTTCACCATTATTGTTCAGCTGCTCTTCCTGCTAGAACGTTGAATTTGTCTATAATTGTAAGTATCAACTGGAACTCTCTTTCGTCCAGCTAACAAACATTGGTATAGAGTGATGGGAGTATTCTTTTTAATTTATTTTCTCCGTAATAGTAAATATCTACCATAGCTAACATAATGTTTTTCGCAAGAAAATTGCATTTTAGGTAGAGATCATGCAACAACAACAACTACCCAGTATACTCCCACCAGGTGGGGTCTGGGGAAGGTAATATGTAGACAGCCTTACCCCTACCCAAAAGGGCAGAGAGGCTGCTTCCAAGTAGGTAGAGATCATGCATTTTTCTTATATATCATATAAAGTAAGGATGAGAATTATTTGATTTTCTATAGTTTACCTGATTTAGGAGTCCAAGGCTCAAAACTTTTATGCCTTTCTGATCAGCTTCCATGATGGCTTCCTCAATCAAATTGTTAATAGTATCTCTTTGCCCTTGCATAAAGTACTGAACAAAATAACAAATTAGGCAAGTCGCTTTAGCAATCCAGATCATATGACTAGTCATGATTAACAATAAGTTCTTACTTGTTTCCTGTACTTTAGGATAGCCCAAGTTTGTAGTTTAAGATTCCTGAATAAATTTCTCTCGACAACAAATGTTTGACCATAAATCCAAGTAATAAAAAATGACCATAGCGTAACAGGCCACATTAACAAGATATACCACTTGGAAGCGTGAGGCCTCGAGGCCAAGGATGCAAACCCTAGTCTGAGATGGTAGATAGATTCTGGGGTTGTTAGATGTGTTAGGTGCACCACGTCAGGTAATTCAGCTTTCCTCTCAAGTGACTTTTCATACAATGTATCTAACGACTTGTCCACTGTACCATACAGATAGTCATACATTGGCACGAAAAGCGAATAATTTGTTCTGAATTGAGTGTGATGTAGTGAGTGGAACCTGTGCCATCAAAGATTTGGCATTAGTGGTAAAAAAGTAAAACAAAATTCAGGAATACTTATCTGTTTAGTCTGTAGGAAAAAATACATTTGAAAGAAGACTTCTATTTCCATTTTTCCCTTTATTTTCCCGGTGAATTAGAAGCAAATACAAAAATACCTATGATATTTCAAACTATGTTGTCCGGACTCGCCGAAAATATTAATGGGTGCGTGTCGGATCCTCCAAAAATAGTGTATTTTCTGGAAGATCCGATACGGGTGCGGCAACTATCTGGAGAGTCCGGGCAACATAGATTTCAAATCACTTCTAGATAGCTATTGTAAATGAAAGTTGAATATGAAACCAAAAGTACTTTTGTGTATGATGCTGATTGCAGAAATTGATGTTGTGTTGTGTGATATGAAGTGGATAGGCTAATTGTGACGCTAATTTTTGTTATATGTTTATCCGTGTTACACAGAGAAGTGATCTCGACCTGCATGTAACTCCACTTCATATCAACACAACACAACATCAATTTCTGCAATCATATTGTAAAGAATTGGGAATAATGTCCAACTCTCTTTTATTTTTTGAGGACGTTCAGTTTTATTACCCCTCATTCATATTTTCACCTTTTGGGATGTTTATTTACATGGTAGGCATCTATACCAACCCACCCCCCCACCCCCAAGGCGACTTAAAATAAAATTAGAAAAGAAACTGCAGAATGGAAACACACGTGGTTAGTTAAGTCTTGTCGAGGCAAAACCAAAACTAAAGTATTGTTGATGCTGTAAATATAAAAATTGAAATATAGGGGAAACAGACTCACGTGGGTGTATACATCAGGTACTTGAGAGGGGGAAACATATAGAACATCCACTTAGGAATAAGCTCAAAGTTGCAATGCCCCATATAGTTCATGAAATCAATATAGGTGGTGTAAGCACCAAGTGAAGCTATAGAAGCAGTTCCAGTGAAAAGTGTTGTGGTCGCTGGTATAAGAAAGAGCGTCAAATATGCTACGATCTCAGCAAACGGATGAATGACAGCTGCCAAAATAAAAGAAATTTGCTTTGTAAGTGTTTGCATATAGGTAATTGATTGTCATTGAAATTAAACTGAGGCTAGCGGGAAGGTCTTTAACATGCAGAAAGCCATTCTACGAAGTACTTACATTCTCATTAATCTCATTTTACTCGCAATAGTTATTTGCTTAAGAATTTAAATCATATTTACTGACAGCATAAAGATTTTTCCACATTATATGTGCAGATATTATTTTGTAGGTTACCATGTCAGGCTTAATATGGAGAGCTGCCTATTGTTGTAGGTCAACTTAACCTGATAGCTATAAAAATATTTACATTATCAGTGTACAGAACATATTTTCTCCAAGACTGATCGTTCTACCTCTGAAAACTACATCAAATAAAACAAATGATACAGAACATTTCTGAAGACTGACTTACAGGTTATGGGCTCAGTAACAATGGAGGAGTGATGATGGGAATGATAACGAGAGTAGAGAAAATGGTGGTGAAAAGCTCTGTGAAGCCAGTAATAGAGAAACTCCACTGGACCGATATGCATCAATGCAGTTATTATGATCCCATCAGTTCTCCACAAAGGCAAGTGATGAGTCTGTTGGAACTTCAGGTACGCAATGTAGAATACCAACCCATTAAGTATGATCTGGTCATCCCTACAGAAAATACTTCAACCTTAAACAAATCATGTCATGTACTTTATTTGCATATTCTTTTCGCTTGGCGGATTCACAGACAAGAGGGGTTGCTCTGATGGTAAGCAACCTCCACTTCCAACCGAGAGGTTGTGAGTTTGAGTCTCCCCAAGAGCAAGGTGGGAAGTTCTTGGAGGGAAGGATGCCGGGGGTCTCTTTGGAAACAGCCTCTCTACCCAAGGGTAGGGGTAAGGTCTGCGTACACACTACCCTCCCCAGACTCCACTAAGTGGGATTATACTGGGTTTTTGTTGTTGGTGGTGGTGGATTCCTTTTGGACACTATCAAAATCTAATTAGTACTGTCCAAAGCATGGTTTAGACATGTGCAACCTAGTACATGATTCTGACTCTTGTAAGGTATAGCTTATCTTCTGACTGAAACTTTCCAGTAACATATTCTGTTGGACAAAACCTAAATGTTGCATCATAAATTTAGAGCTCAAAATGGCCTCAGTTGTAGCAGTTTTGGCCACCAGTGATATTCTCAGCTTTGGCCTTTGGTCCGGTTGGTCTTAAAAGACGTCACTAGGGTCTAAGACTTACTTGCTTATATACCCAACATCTCGTGTGTGTTTTGCCGATGTGAGATTTGTCTAAATTGTAACCTACACCATCCCTCTTAGGGATTCAACGTTGTTGATGTTTACCCTGCCATCATTTCGAAGATGTGGGATTCACCTAAAATCAGTTGGAGTTTTGCGCCACAACAACTGCTAATGTTGTGGGTTTTGCATAAACTCAACTGCGCACTAAGATTTGTCACATCATCACCAAAAGTTGTAGGTTTTGATAACATTTGTAGCAGTCTAGCCTACTAAGGGATACTGCCCGCTTTGAATCTAGGCCCGAATAGCCTTAAAACGTGTCATAAGGGTCTAAAGATTGATTTGCCGATGTGGAATTTGCTCTGAGTTTATAGTGGTTTAAGTATGTGTTCCAAAATCAAACCTCTCTTAAAGAAGGGGCAGCTCATTCAAAGAACTTTTCTCAACTTTTACTTTCTTTTGGGAAGGAAGTGTGGCGGCCAGCCGGCCAGGGATAAGGGACAGGTATGATAGTATATATATTTCACTTACTACTACTGTGGAGTGGGTGAAAGAATGAAGGCTTGAGGGTGGGAAGTACATACCAGTTGCTTTCTCGATCAACTTGATCAAATTCAATGCTCTTGTCTAGAATCCGGTTATTACCCTTAGCAGTCCTGTAGCGAGATAGAGATGTCCATATCTGGTTGTGAATCATTCTCGAGAGTAAATATGGAAGTATGAATATGTATGAGATGTCCCTTTGGCTTTCATCTGTGCTCATGATGAAAGAGTATATGCTATGACCCACAAATGGTGCCAAAAGCAAGTACTTCATCCCAACAAATTATTTCAAAAATCAAAAGTAAAGAGTTTAGCAAAATTCTAGCTATAATAACTTCACGATATATTCAGCACAAAATCGTATCGAAAAAGAAATAGAAGGAAGAAAAGAATACAAAAGTTGAATGCATTAAGCTTGTCAGTGCTGATACTACATAACAAAACCAGGATCTGAAAACATTAAAGTTTTGCATGGAGCTAATTAGGTTGTTACTTTTTACCTTAAAAAGTAGAAGCTAGAAAAGGTAATATTTTATGAGTACAGTGAGAATTTATCAAAACAGCCAGCAAATTATACAGCTTTTGAAAACACCAGATACTTATATTAATAAGAAAGAATTTTTTCCTTAAATCTGTCAAATTTAATTACCTCTGTATTAGAATTGAAGCACTAAACGGAAGTCCTTTCCTTCCTTTCTCTTCTGGACAACCGTAGCGTAAATCATATTCTCATGATAATATAGTACTTTTCCCTCCAAAGAAATAGGGAAACTATAGTCAAAACAAAGTGAACAGACACAATCTTCTTGTTCACTTTTATGTGGGACCGGAAATAACTCAGTGCAAAATCATAGTACTGATGCATCAATGAGGAATATGTGTTCCAACAGCCAAAAAAAAAAAAAAAAAGAAAATAAGAAAGAGATGTAGGTAACTCAGTACTGACATAACTTCTAAAAGACACCTCATTTTAAATTAACATGTTTTGATTGCAAAAGAAAGAGGAAACACTAGTTGCGCGTACCTTGAAGTTGCCAAGGCGTGCCCATGGCCACTCTGTGAGAATGCCAGGTTTAGTAGCCATTCTTTTGTTACTTCGCTACAAAGCTTGAGAAAACTAAGTATTTGTAGCTTTTTGCTCAACTTGTTCTTTCCATGTGTTCTTATATAGAGTTATCTTATGTATAGGGGCATGTATATTTCCTATTTACCACTTTAACTTATATACATTCACAATGTAATGCGAGTATACTTGAAACTCGTATTAATTTCAAAATTATGAATTCCATTTTTAAAGGATAATTGCACGTAATATAGTATAAGAATTTTTTGTGTTTGTATATGGATGTTAAACTTTTATCATTATTTTCGCATTTTCTACCATGGTATCACTTTAACAGACTCGGTCCAATTATCTCCACAAAATCTACTTTCTAGCCACATGTTTGATAATTCGTTTTTCTTCGTACTAAGAAAGTCAAAAAAAGAAAAAAAGGTTAATTGCGAGATACTCATAATCTGGACGGGACCGTGTCATCAATTAGCAACTCTAGTCTACCTAGAAGTAGCTTACTCTACATTCTGTGGTTGCGTATAAATTGGAAATATGCATCAAATTGAAGTGTGAAACACATGTCAATGCTACGATTCATGACAAGTTGCAGCAAAATGTAAAAAAGATGACCTTTATCTTTTTGGTCCCTTTATTTTCGATATGCATATTTGACTTTGAATTAAACCAATAATGCGGTTATGAACTTATGACCTGAAGATAACTCAAACTAACTGGAAAAATATGAAGGATCCTCTCTCTTTTTAAACATGCTCCATCCAATTATAATGTCTAATGCGCTTCCTACAGTACCAGGCAATTGCTTCCTATTTAGTAGCACCAAATTTTGATGTGCATATAATTTGTTTATATGCATGTAAGTATTTTAACTTAAATTTCTTCTTCTTCGTTCCTTATCTCCTAAAGAAAACGTAGGTTAAGTATACCAAGGTCATGATCTGAATCAGATGAGTTAAATTTAAATTAGATTAAAGTTTTTAATTTTATAAGGTAAATGCTCGTGATTTCGTGAATCTAAGAAAATGACCAAAATATATTTCATATACTATTATTTAAGAAACTAGCATTTTCGGGAGTCCATCATTCAAATGGTCACTTGACTATTCGAAATTACCCTAGTAAACTTATATTTCTTTTATTTGTAATACAAAAATTACCTAACTATGCATATATCAACCAGATTTCTTAAACTTTTATTGGTCAAATATTTATTTTACCCTCTAAATTATCATCCTTTGTCTTTTATTTATTATATTTTTAAAATATATGGTATTTTTTTCTCCTTTTAATCTATATTATAACTTACCTATAGGACAAAGTATTATTTATAAAGTAAAAAAGTGGAATATAATTTTCAAGGTATATTCCAAGTATATATAAAAGTTGGACTATAAAATAATTAAGCATAATTTTCAACCATATATATAATATTGAAATAAAAAATTGAGCATAGTTTTCAAGCATATATAATGTATGTTATAAATCATGCCTCTATTTTAAATAATTATTTTTTGCATTATTTACATGAAATATATGTTTTAAAAGCTTGATGCTACATCCCATACTTTAATACTAGGATGAGTTATCATAGTAATCTGTATGATAGCTTGAAGGGAGTAAGATCATTTATGAGATTACAGAGGATTTGTGACTATAAGACCCCATAAGTTTAACAACCTTGATCCGGTATATACATTTGATATGATGTTTTGAGTGGAATATTTTTGTAAAAAGTTTGAAAAATATGATTTTATATAATTATTAATATTACTACTTTCGAATATGCTTTAAATTATACACAAAATATGAGATAATTTATGAGATTTTCTTTATCGTAAAGATAGAAATTATTTTCTCACAATAACAGAAGGTTATCTTTTACCATTTTAAGAATTAAGCATACGAAAATTTGTGCTCTTTATATGAGATTAGGAAAATTATATGCTGAGAAAATATTTGTACTTTTACATGGATATTTCAGTGAAATAATATTGTATGTATTGATTTTATATGGTACCAAGGTTTATTAATATTTTAATAGTAGTACTTTGATGTTACATTCTGCATTTCGTTCGTTAAAGGTTCGTCATAAGTTAATAGACATAGACTAAAAAATAAGATTATTTATGAGGTTATAAGCATTTATGCCATTTGTAACAAGTAATAAGTAAATAATATAAAGGTCAGAGGATTAACGAATCGAAAAAATTAAGTATCGCCGAAGTTTGACATTTTGTGATAAAATACGATCAAGCTATAATACCCCGTATTTATAGATTAACGCTATATAATATATTACAGACTATGATAGTAAAGTATATTATAGTAAGATATATAATATGTTAAAAGTGAGTAGTATTTTAAATAATTTGAAATAACTCTTAATTATATGGATAATTAAGTAATCAGTAATTTTTAATCATTACTAAGTTGCCTTATTTACATGTTGGAGGAATAACACATAAGTTGTCTTTGGATAATTTTTTTTGTCTTGGTTTCATTATTAGTGATGAACTTGGAGGAATTTTGGAATACATAAAAAGGCCGAAAGAAATGATAATCCTCTTTTGACGGTCGAGAAAATGAAGTTTAACCTTTTAGAAATTTATTTACCAAATTGGATATGATTTAAGAAATTTAAATTGACAATACGATTACAAATATTGCAATTATAGCATGCTTTTGGGTTATAGACTACCCGGACTTAAGCAAAATAGTTCCATAACTAGCTCCCAAGTCATTCAAACAACTCAAATCGATGCCCAAGACTCCAAAACTAGTCAATAACTGAATAAATCCATAAATATAATACTCAAATACTCATTTTAATCCCAGTTACAATAATTTCCAACTCCGTTTGAAAAGTCGATAAAATCACCCTCCGGCCCACATGACCGGATTCTAAAAATTTCGAAGATAAACTTTACCCACAATCCCACGAACTCAAATATAGGATTTATTTTCAATTTCCTACCTAAATTTGTGGTAAAAATCTAAAAATACAAATTTTTAGGATTTTCTTCATCCAAAATTTCTACCAATTTTCATGCTTGAATCCATAATAAAACCATGTATTTAACTTGCAATAGGTAGGAATCACTTACCTTGACGTAGATGATGAAGATGGAACCCCAAAATCGCTACAAGACCACCTCCCATAGAGAAATAAAGTGAAAATGAGCCAAACCCTCGTTTTAAAGAATACAAACTACCCAATCCGACCTTTGCATCTGCGGTCCAATAGCCGCTTCTGCGGAAAATTCCATCGCAGGTGCGGCTCCAGCTCGACCAACAATTCTCGCGCCTACGCTCCATGTAGCGCATCTGTGGTTCTGGTGCGCCTCTATGCTCGCACACCTGTGCACTTCTTTTTGGCCATCTCCGCTTCTACATTTGTTTTTCCGCTTTTGCAGCAATGCACCTGCGGTCCCTTTTGTGCAGGTGCAATTACACCAGAGCTCAGGCCCTTCAGCACCCCTTAGTCCAAAACTTGCTCCATTAACCATCCGGGACCTACCCGTTGTCCTCGGAATCTTAACCAAATATACCAACATGTACCAAAATATATTACGTACTTAGTCGAGTCCTCAAATCACATCAAGAAATGCAAAAGCCATGAATCACACTCCAATTCAAGCTTAATGAACTTTAAAACTTCAACTTTCAACATTCGATGTTGAAACCTGTGAAATCATATCCGATTGATCACAAATTTCGCACACAAGTCACATTGACATTATGGACCTACTCTAAATTTTGGAATAAGAATCCGACCCCGATATCAAAAAGTCCAACTTCCGGTCAATAACACTGTTAAGAATAACAGTGTTAAGGGAAGAAGACGGAATAACAGTGGGCTAAAGGTACAATATCAGTAGCAGTAAGTAAAGCAGGTAAGGATCCCAAGCCAATTTAAGCACCACAACACCGCATAACGGCCACCTGCCTGGAGCGGATAAAGTGCACGGCTAAATCCACTTTAGCTTTAAATACTTACTGTTATTAAACCTTTAAATAGGTGTTACGCCGAACTCCCGGTGTTCACAGGATCATTATCATTTTAGTATTATTACTACTTTCCTAAAATCTTGCCAAAGAAAATTTAGCTAGTCATAGTATTACGTACCTTATTTTGCTCCATTATTTCCTTAGTTGATGCTGGATTTTTGCAAGGATAAGAGTCTGTGAGAGAGAGTGTTTTTCAAAGAGGGAGAATTTTATTATACAAGAGTAAGAAGAGCTGATGACTCCTCTCTAAATTACAAAGTCTTACATATATAGGCAAGGAATGAATACTACACTATCCAGACAAAAAAACTTTTCCTAATAAGACTAAAATCTATCCTAAAAATACTACACTTCTTGAAATAATACATGAAAACAAAACTTTCAATACTAAAAAACAAAACTCTTAATCAAGACTAGAAAACAAAATCATTAATCAAAACTAAAAAACAAAACTAAAAAACAAAAACATTGGAAAATGTTAGCCTAAATACTACATTTGTCTTGAAACTTGTTTGCAAGACTTATACGAAAGTTTAGTCTTTACTTTTCTTGTCTTCAATTTGCTTGTCTTCTTCTTCTTTTTCTTTTGCCATAGTTGGTAACCTTGGGAATGTCTTCTTTTTGATTGCAATATTTGCAATGGTGTAGGTTGAATAAATCCTTTAGTTATTGACATAGTAGATATTTTGTTTTTTCTGTCAGCTGCTTTGGATATGTTCTTAATGCATTAGTTGTTGGTGTAGCTTCCCAATTTGCCAGGGTAGTGATCCATCTTGGTAGTTCTTCTATGTCTTTTGTTGTCTTGGCATTTGAGTAGATAATTGTGCTATTTTTGCTGTTGTAGATCCACTTTCCTCCTTCTTCATAGCTGCTTATTAGCTCTTGAATAATGACTTTGGTCATAATAGCTCTTTTGTTTTGTAGAAATTCTACTATTTCTTGAATGGTTAAATCAGGTTGTTCCATAGGTTCTTCACACATAATTGTTCTTGTTAGTCCTAGCTTCACTGCTGTGATAGAATGATATATTTCTTGTGGTGTAACTTCGCAGGGTGCCGAATAGATCCTAATAAATATTAAGTCTGCTTTAGTAATTCCCAAGTATTTTTTTACTACTTGGTATAGTTCTGGTATATATTGTAGGTTATCTCCATCTTGTGTATACACTGCATGCAATAGTCCATAGTTATACATAGTTTGTACTAATTTTGGATCTGATTTATTTAGGGCAATTAATTTATTATATCCTTTCAGAGGTTTAGTTTGCCATCCAATTAAATTTTCTGGGTTAAAGTCTGGTGATTGTATATTTTTATTTAGGTAATTGGCAACTTGTATAAACTGGTTGAGGTAGTTGTATATCCGTTGTACAAATTGGTTTTGTGTAGGTTTTTTGGTAATTTCGCTGTAGGTATTTGTTTGGGGTTTTGGTAGTTGGTAAATAAAGTCTGTCCTTTTTGGAGTAGGTTGTTCTGGTCTAAGTTGGATATTGAAAGGTTTAAGTTTTTTGGCCTGGTGGGTAGTAATTTCTATCCCTTTTCCTTTATCTTTTTTGTCATATTATTCTTGGCTAATTGTTATTTCTTTAAATTCTTGCAGGTCTATTTCTTCTTTTTTGCTATCTTCCATTTGACTAATTCTGCTTTCCAGCTTTTCAATATTTTTTTTCATACCTTGTAATTTTTGTAATATGTCTTGTAATAGCTTTTGTACTATTTCCCCTTGTTCAGATTGTACCTGTCAATAATAATAAAATGCTTCTTTATAAGCTTATTCCTGTATCATATGTCTAGATAAAAAATCTGCAATAAAATTGTCTTTAGTACTGATTAGTTCAATATCAAAATTAAATAAAGATATTTGACATACTATATTTCTAATATTTCTGGTAGTAATTGATTGATTTTTTAAATCCTTTGTTAACCAAAATTTAACTTGGATATTATCTGTTCTTAATATAAAATGTGTATGTGCTATATATATTTCATAGTATAATAACGCTTTTAATACGCTCAATAATTCCTTTCTATTTATTTCCCATTTTGTCTCATTTTCTTTGAAAGTTCCTGAGTTGAATGATGTAATATGTTATGTATTATTTTCCATATTTACATATGTTAACATACTTCCAAAAGCATAATCCGATGCATCTGTATAGATTATCCATTTTATTTTTTCATTTATTTCTGGGATTTGTAATTTGGGTAATTTCTTACAATATTCCTTTACTTTCTTCAGGTTTTCTTTATCCTCTATAGTCCATTCAAATACTGTTGTTTTTGTTTTTAATTTCTTTTGTAGTGGTACTAATTTTTCACTTAAATGAGGTACATAATTTCTAATTTGATTTAATCCTAAAAAACTTTGTAACTGTTTCTTTTCTTTTAATTCTTCCATGTGTTCTGCAATCTTTTTTAATATATGTTCTTGCATTTCTACACCATTTCTATCTATCTTTATCCCTAAAAATTCTATTTTATTCCTTAATATTTCTGCTTTCTTTTCACTTAGAGCTATTTCTGCATCTTTTATTATTTTCTTAAATCTTTTTAATAAATTTATATGACCTTCCTTCGTTTTAGTGAATAATAATATGTCATCTATATATACAATAATTCCATCTATATTTCCAAGATATGTACCCATAAATTTTTGAAAATATCCTGGGGAATTTTTAAATCCAAAGGGTAATACATTCCATTCATAAAATCCATTGGGTATTGAGAAGGCTGTTAGATGTCTATATTCTTCTATTATTTTAATATGATAGAATCCTGATTTACAATCAAATTTACTGAACCATTCATAACCTTTAACTTTATTTAATATTACTGTTTTATTTGGTATTGGATAATTTAATGTTTCTGTCTTTTTATTTAAGTCTTTATAGTCTATTACCATTCTAGATTTTCCTCTTTTTTGTTCACTGTGTTTCATTACTATGAATGCGGGACTACTATGTTTAGATTCACTAGATCTAATAAAATTTCCTTTTAATAATTCTGTTATATGTAATTTAAATTGAACCATATCTTCTTCAGTATATTTCATAGGTTTTTTATAGACTAAATCATCGTCTTTTAGTAATCTAATTGGTATTTGGGTTTTGTGTTTTTGCCAAAATTTTAATGGGTCTTCACTAAATACTTCTTTAAATTCGTTAGTTAATTCTTCTTCAATACTAATCTCACTTATTTGTAATTTATTATTTTTACTTTTACAAGGTAGTGATTGTTTAATTTTACTATCTCCTTTAATCCAAGATATTAGTTCACTTTGTTTTTCCAAGGTTCTTTTAGCTATTATTTTTTGCTTGCAAGGGGTAGTTAATAATAAATAATTTCTTGTGATTGTAAAGGGTTCATAATTTTTTAAGAATTTTTTATAACCTAATATTATATCATGAAATATTTCCTCACATGGGTATAATTCATTTAGTACTAGTTCTTTATCCCATATTTGTATTGTTATATTTGTAGCTTTGTGTCAGACTAGATTTCCTTCTTGGTTAAATCCAGCAATTATAATTAGATTTTTTAATTCCTTCCAATATTCTTCTGTAAAACTTTTCTTCTACATATATTAGTTCCAGCTCCTGTATCTATATATGCTGTATAATATCTATTGTTATATACTTTAATTAAGATATGTATTTCTTCATGACTCATATACTTTCTTTTATTATATTTATAGCATTAATTGTTTCTCTTTTTATATTAATTGTTATTGTATTAACTGTTATTTCTAATTCTGATTCTGTTAGATTCCATGGTTCTACCATATTTAACCATTTAATTCCTAGTATAATTTCTGGTTCATTATCCATATTTCTAGATTTATGTTGAATAATAATCCTTCTATTTCTATTGGGCTATTTATTTTTCCCATACTTGTTACTTCTTGTTGTGTAATGAAATTAGTATATGTATGATTACTTTCTTCTATTTTGTCAATCTCACTTATTAGTTGTTTAGCTATATAATTTTCTCCTGCATTAGTAGCAATTAAGATTGGTACTAGTATTCTTATTCCATTTCTTATTATTCTTTCTTTTATATAATATTGGTTTTCGTAATATTGGTCCGATATATTTTTCCTAATTCTAGGTATTATGTTTAGATTCCTTCTACTCATACTTCTATTAAGAAGATTTCTTCGTTGCTCTAAATTATAAATTACTAATTCTAAGTCTTGGTTTTGGTTAGGTAGTATATATAATTGTTCTTTCCTAGGTATTTCTTTTAGTATAGGTTCAAAGATTTTACTTATATGTTTAATCCTTTTCTTTTATTTTTATTTATTCCTGGTTTATTACTTAATACGTATAATTGTTTTGCTTTGATAGTTAGTACTTTACTTCCTGGTAGCATTTCTATTCCATTAATTTTCCAATAAATCGTTAATGCTTTGTTTATATTTTGTTCCGTCATGCTTATATTAAAATGAGGTTTAAATAAAAATTTAGCTTTTTGGTATATTAGATTTCCGGTTAGTTGTGTTAATATAGATTGTTCTATAGGATGAGTTATTCTATCATCTGCTAAATATATTTCTATTGGTGTATCTATACCTTCTTTAAAATGTGCATATAACATAATCTGTATTCCTCCAAAATAGCAATATCTTAAATTATGTTTATTTTTAATACTTTTAGTTTCTTCTTCAATTAGATGTTTAGATACTAAAGGTATCATTGTTTTTCCATTTAAATGTTTTATGTCTAATACAAATTCCTTTTTAGTGATTATATAATAATTTTGTTTTCTAATTTTTAATGTTTCATTCCAAAATTGATTTTTAAAAATTAAGTCTGGTGTAAGGTCTAATTCTTCTTTCCTAATTTTCTCATAAATTTTTTCATCAAATATTATCTGTTGTTTCTCATAATCTATGTCTTGCGTATAGTTTATTATTATATCTTTGTCACTTGTTTCTCCTATTTTAGTCTGACTCATTTTCTTCTTTACTTGTTATATCTGATTCAATTATTTCATCTTCACTAGAAAAGTTATCCGTATCTATTTCTTGCTTAACTATATCTATATCTATCAATTCATCATTATCTAACTGAATTTCTTTTATTTGTTTTTGTCTAGGTTCTTTGCATTCTGTGGATATGTGTCCTATTTTTTCACAATTATAACATTTACATTTTTTAGGATTCCTTTTGAAATAATTTCTATATTTTCTTTTATTTATATATCTTCTTTTTTTTTATTTGTAAAATTCCTTAAATTGTAATTTCTTCTAATGTATTTCTTATTTCTTTTCTTGTAGTGTTTTCTTATTTGTCTAGGGTATTTTTTACTACATCCGTATTTACTTGGTTTATCTTTTGCACAACATAATTGTATATCTGATTGTAATTAATTTCTAAGATTTGTTGCTTGAGTACATCTATCATTTATCCAATTTCTTACATATTCTATCCTAGTTCCTAAGGTGTCTATTGATTTAGCTTCTATTTTATAATCTTTAAATGCTAATAAATTAGTTGGATATGGTAGTTTATGTAGGAATAAGTCTAAGATCATAGGTTTCTCATTATTATTAAATCTTCCTTTATGAAAATAATTACTAAATTCACATACATATTCTTCATAGTAGCATAAATCACAAATAACTAAATTTAATAGATTATTTCTTGCTTTTTCTATATTTTTACAAATCATTGAATTTTCTGCTCCTGGCGTGCTAAATTCGGCTGTAATTGATATTACAAATTTTTGAAGTATTTTACTCACATCTGTTGTAGGCTGTGCATTAGCATCTGTAGCTGCATGTAATGCTTTTATCATTTCTTCTCCTAAATTTTCATACCATTCTTTAACATTTCCTACTAAGGTGGTTACAATATATTGTCCTACTTTATCTATGGGTAATTTTGTTTCTAAAATTGTTTTCTCTGTTTTTGCTGACCATTTTTGTATTTCTTTAGTTATATCTTCAGAGCAGTCTAAGTCTAAAAAATAGTTAGTATTTTCTCCTGTAGATGTTTTTACCATTTCTGCTATTCCTCTTATTAATCTTGATCCCCATATTTTATCGTTCCTATGTTGTTTTGAATAATCTGTTTTTTCATAATAACTTCTTTTTTTATAGTCTTTATCTCTTCCTGTTGCGACATTTGTATAAAATCCTTTTCTATTTTCTAGGCCATCTGGTTTAGTCATATTTATATGATTTATTATTATATCTTCATCTTTAATTGTATCTTTTAAATTATTAGTTTCTATATATAATTTATTTGTTTTCTTTATTAAGTCAGTATATGTATCCGAAGTGCTATCTTCGTCTATATTAATATCTGAATCATTTTCCATTTTATTTATTACTTCTACTAATTTCTTATCAGTTTTTCCTTCTTCTGAACTTATATTTGTTGTTGTATCTGAATCTAATCTATTTCTAGATATTTCAGGGTCAGAATGTATTGTTTGTTTTTTCTTTTTAAATACATGTTTTTCTAATTTTTGTATTCTTTTATCCATTTTATCTAATTTTTCATGAATATCTTCCATGGTCACCTTTTTCTTTCTCATATTTTTTCTTTTAGTGATTTCATAACTGGTTGTACTACTATCACTATTTATTATATGATTCGTTATTGTTATGAAATAATATAAAAGACAAGAACAATAACTCAAGAACAAGAGCAAAATAGAGAGAAGAGTAGAGAGAGTTCTTCTTATTGATACTTAGAGAATGTTAGGAGTGATTTACAATGGTAGAGGGCACCTCTATTTATAGGGAGGAGGATGATTTATCTACCAAGAATAGAACTCTAGAATCTCTCTAATTAAAGACATTCACCTTAAATAGAAGTGTATTTATAACACTCCCCCTTGAATGTCTATTCAATGATGTGCCTCGTTAAAACCTTAAAACCAAAACCCAATGGGAAAAATTAAAGTAAGGAAAAAGAGTACACATGTTTGAATATGCGCCTATTGGTTGCCTCGTTAAAAACCTTGCAAGGAAAACCCGGTGGGACAAAACCTTGTAAGGAAAAAAGAGTGCAACGCGCCTTAACTCCCCCTGATAAGAACATCAATTTATGTCCTTACGTCTTCGCATCCCGATCTTGTGAACTAGCTTCTTGAAGGTTGACTTTGGTAGAGATTTTGTGAACAAATCAGCCATATTGTCGCTTGAACGAATCTGTTGAACATTGATATCACCATTCTTTTGAAGATCATGTGTGAAGAATAACTTTGGTGAAATATGCTTTGTTCTATCTCCTTTTATGAATCCTCCCTTCAATTGAGCTATACATGCTGCATTGTCTTCATACAAAGTTGTGGGTAGTTTATCACACTTCAAACCACATTTGTCTTGGATATGATGTATTATCGACCTTAACCACACACACTCCCGACTTGCTTCATGGATAGCAATTATCTCGGCATGATTAGATGAAGTAGCCACAATTGATTGCTTAGTCGATCGCCAAGATATGGCGGTTTCTTCACAGGTAAACACATAACCCGTTTGAGATCGAGCCTTGTGTGGGTCGGACAAATATCCAGCATCAGCATAACCAACAAGATCCGGGCTGCAATTCTTGCCATAAAATAAGCCCATATCGGTAGTTCCCTTTAGGTACCGCAATATGTGTTTGATCCCATTCCAATGTCTCCTCGTAGGAGCCGAGCTAAATCTTGCTAAGACATTAACTGAAAAGGATATGTCAGGTCTTGTAGTATTTGCAAGATATATTAGTGCGCCAATTGCGCTAAGATATGGTACTTCAGGACCAAGTAGCTCTTCATTCCTTTCTTGTGGTCGGAATGGATCTTTGTTCACATCAAGTGATCGAACAACCATCGGTGTACTTAAAGGATGTGCTTCATCCATGTAAAACCGTTTCAGTACCTTTTCTGTATAGGTAGATTGATGAACAAAAATTCCGTTTGCCAAATATTCAATTTGCAAACCAAGACATAGTTTAGTCTTTCCGAGATCTTTCATCTCGAATTCATCCTTTAGATAATCAATTGCCTTTTGGAGTTCTATAGGGGTTCCAATAAGGTTTATGTCATCAACATATACGGCAAGTACAACAAATTCCGATGTTGTTTTCTTTATAAAAACACACGGGCAAATGGCGTCATTTATATAGCCTTCTTTTAACAAGTACTCACTAAGACGATTATACCACATTCGTCCAGATTGCTTTAGACCATACAAGGATCTTTGCAATTTAATTGAGAACATTTCCCGAGATTTTGAGTTGTGCGCGTTTGGCACCTTGAGTCCATCAGGAATTTTCATGTATATCTCATTATCAAGTGAGCCATAAAGGTAGGCAGTAACTACTTCCATTAAGTGCATGTCCAGCTTTTCATGGACAGCAAAACTTATGAGATAACGAAAGGTTATCGCATCCATTACAGGCGAATATGTCTCTTCATAATCGACACCAGGCCTTTGAGAAAAACCTTGTGCAACAAGGCGTGCCTTATATCTTTGTACCTCGTTTTTCTCATTTCTTTTGCGTACAAAGACCCATTTATAGCCGACAGGCTTAACACCATTAGGTGTTTCAACTAAAGGGCCAAAAACTTCACGTTTTGCCAGCGAATTCAATTCTGATTGAATTGCTTCTTGCCACTTTGGCCAATCCTGTCTTTTTCGACATTCTTCAACAGATTGAGGTTCGAGATCCTCACATTCTTGCATAATGCTAGATGCTACATTATAAGCAAAGGCATTATCCACCACAATATCCACTCGATTAATATTTGCCTCAATATTAATTGGATTTAGGGATAGTTCCCTATTTTCCAGAGTCTCAGGCTCAATGGATTCTTCATGGATTCTCACAAATAGAGGTATGCGGATCAAGATGAGATAATGATGCATTTTTCCACAAAATTTCCCGTTTGGTTTCACCAACTTCTCCCCCTAATTTTGGAAAAAGTGTCTCATCAAATCGACAGTCTGCAAATCGTGCAGTAAACAAGTCGCCTGTCAATGTTTCGAGGTAGCGAATGATGGAGGGCGATTCAAACCCAACATATATTCCTAACCTTCTTTGCAGACCCATTTTGGTGCGGTATGGCGGTGCAATAGGCACATATACTGCGCATCCAAAAATTCTTAAATGGGATATATTGGGTTCATGGCCCAAAACCAATTGCAACGGGGAATACTTGTGGTAATTCGTCGGCCTGAGACGAATTAGCATTGCTGCATGTAAGATGGCGTGACCCCATACCGAAGTGGGCAGCCTCGTTCTCATAAGTAATGGCCTTGCAATCAACTGCAGGCGTTTAATTAACGATTCTGCAAGACCGTTTTGAGTGTGAACATGAGCTACAGAATGTTCAACTTTTATCCCGATTGATAAGCAATAATCATTAAATGCTTGGGATGTAAACTCAGCAGCATTATCCAGTCTAATGGACTTGATTGGATTATCTGGAAATTGTGCTCGTAGTCGAATTATTTGTGCCATTAATTTCGCAAACGCAAGGTTGCGTGATGACAACAGGCACACATGAGACCATCTACAGGATGCGTCTATCAAGGCCATAAAATACCTAAACGACCCACTAGGTGGGTGAATAGGTCCACAAATGTCCCCTTGTATACGTTCCAGAAACGTGGGTGACTCAGTCCCAACCTTTGTTGGTGATGGCCTGATAATCAACTTGCCTTGATAACACGAAGTGCAAGGATATTCATTATTCGAAAGAATTTTGAAATTCTTTAACGGATGCCCACAGGAGCTTTCTATAATCCGTCTCATCATGACCGATCCTGGATGTCCCAATCGATCATGCCAAAGTACAAAGGTATTGGAATCAGTAACCCTTTGGTTTACTGTTGAATGTGCCTCAATTGCACTAATTCTTGTCCAATACAGGCCACAAGATAAAGACGGGAATTTCTCAATAACCCTCTTTTGGCCGGAGACATTCTTTGTGATGACGAGATATTCAATATTATCTTCATCCATTGTCTCAATATGATAGCCATTCCGGCGTATATCTTTAAAACTCAACAAGTTTCTCTTAGACTTAGAGGAGAACATTGCATTCTCTATGATTAACGTCGTGCCCTTGGGCAGAGTTACAATTGCTCTTCCGGAGCCTTCAATCAATTTACTACTTCCAGAGATTGTAGTAACGTTTGCCTTACACATATTTAGTTGAGAGAAATACTTCCTTTCTTTGAGTATTGTATGTGTAGTACATGAATCAATTAGGCAAATACTTTTACAGTTGGATGTTGATCCAAGTTCGCTTTGTGAGATATCCATATTTGCTATCCCATAGTTTGACATACAAAAGAGATACAAGAACATAAGAATAAACAAGTTCAATTCTTTTGTGTCACATAATATTTTCAAAATCTGCTGCTAACAGTTGACTAACAAAATCAGATATGTTATCCATTACTTTGCAGTTTGAAAATTTCAGCGTTTTTCATAAGACAATCGATTATTAAACACACACAATCGATTGTTTGAACATAGACAATCGATTGTTAAACACACACAATCGATTATTTGTTATTTTTGAAAAACTTCAGATCACACTGTCTTAAGACAATCGATTGTTATGCATTGACAATCGATTGTTGGCTATTTTGAAAAATTCCAGACCTCACTGTTTCAAGACAATCAATTGTTATGCATGGACAATCGATTGTTGGCTATTTTTGAAAATTTCCAGAACACACTGTTTCAAGACAATCGATTGTTAGCCAAAGACAATCGATTGTGGATGATTTTTGAAAAGTTCCAGATTACACTGTCTTAATGACAATCAATTGTTAGACAAAGACAATCGATTGTGGATGATTTTTGAAAAATTCCAGATTACACTGTCTTAATGACAATCGATTGTTAGCCAAAGACAATCGATTGTTGATCAATTGTTTTTCAACTTTAATGCGAAAATAGTTGATAATCGACTAGTTTTTCAGGCTAGTCGATTACCCCCACTGGAAAATAAAAGTTTTATTGATATTTGAGCATATTGAAGATATTCTAAAGAACTACTGCTAACATTGCTTTATGAACTAACTAATACGAGCTAATACTAATGACTATTAGTTTATACAAATAAGTAGAACAAAATCAAATAACTCCATCTTCTTTCATTACGGACCCATCGCCGATTAGGTGGTCTATTTTCCCTTCGGGTTGCTCAAAGAAGTCTGCCACATCCAGGTGGGTGATGTCCTCATCGTCGTCATAGACAAAATTTGTTTCAGGGCCTTTTCTCTTTCGAGATGCTTGATAAAGGTCAACCAAGTGTCTTGGTATACGGCAAGTCTTTGACCAGTGCCCTTTCCCACCGCAACGATAACATATAGTTTCTGAGCTATTTGCCTTAGGATCTTCATGACCCCGTTTCTGCTTTCGGCGGTTATCTCTCTTTAGAGGTTGACGGACTTCATTGGAATTTCTTCCTTGTCTACGTCCCTGGCTATGACCCCGTTTACGACCATGACCATGGTCCTTTTCATGTTTGGCATAATGAGAGTGCACCTTATCTGCTTCAGGCAGTGGTGTAGACCCAGTGGGTCGATTTTCATGATTTCTCATGAGCAGGTCATTATTTCGCTCAGCCACTAGTAGAAGAGAAATCAGTTCAGAGTACTTTGTAAAGCCTTTCTCTCTGTACTGTCGTTGCAGTACTATATTGGAGGCATGAAACGTTGTAAACGTTTTCTCAAGCATATCATAATCGGAGATATTATCCCCGCATAGCTTCAATTTAGAAGTAATTCTGAACATAGCAGAATTATATTCAGAAACGGACTTAAAGTCCTGGAGCCTCAGATGAGCCCAATCATATCGTGCTTGTGGCAGAGTGACCAACTTCAGGTTGTCATATCTCTCCTTTAAGCCGTTCCACAAGACGAGTGGATCCTTGACGGTGAGATATTCAATCTTCAAACCTTCATCAAGGTGGTGGCGCAAGAAAATCAAGGCCTTCGCACATTCTTGGGTGGATGCTTTTTCTCTATCTTTGATGGTGTCTCCGAGACCCATAGCATCTAAGTGGATTTCAGCATCCAACACCCAAGTCATATAGTTCTTGCCCGAAATTTCAAGGGCAACGAACTTTCTTTTCGTAATGTCAGACATAATCGAAAATTAAATTTGGAAGAGGGAAATACCTTAGATTTCTCGAGAATGGTTCTTGAGATGGTAGAGTCTCGTGCTGATAACGTATTATGAAATAATATAAAAGACAAGAACAATAACTCAAGAACAAGAGCAAAATAGAGAGAAGAGTAGAGAGAGTTCTTCTTATTGATACTTAGAGAATGTTAGGAGTGATTTACAATGGTAGAGGGCACCTCTATTTATAGGGAGGAGGATGATTTATCTACCAAGAATAGAACTCTAGAATCTCTCTAATTAAAGACATTCACCTTAAATAGAAGTGTATTTATAACAGTTATTATTTTCTTCATTATTTTCTCTGGTTAATCTTACTATTTGTTCTAAAGGTGATTCTATAATATTATCTTGTTTTTGCATAAGTCTATAATTATCATTTAGCTTAATAAATATTCTATTCAAATTTGACATTTCTTTTATTTTGTTATTTTCCATATATGTAATTTTTACATATTCTCCTCTTTTCATAATTCTTCTTTTATTTTTTCAGTAGTTAATGGTACTTTAATTGGCATTCATCCTAATCCTGGTATATTAACATAGCCAGTTTTATTTATAGGTTCTTTTTCTTTTTTATTATTTTCTTGTAATATTCTTAACTTTATATTTTTAATTTCTGTTTCTATATTTTCTATCCTTTTTCTTATTTCTTTTATCTGTTCTAATGTTACTTTATTTGATTCTAAAATATTATTATTTATTATTTCTATTTTATTATTTATGGCTTCCATTTTAACCATCACTTAGGTAGTCTTCAGTAGATACTGAGGTAGTAGTGTCATCTCTATGTTCCATATTTTCTATAATGTTATATAATATTTCTATATGTTCTTCTACTAATTTATCTTCACCTTTTTCATCCATAGTTAATTTTTCTAGAGTATATTTATAAACAATATCAGTGAAAAACTTTATATCTTTTTCTTCTACTGTATGATTTCTAAAATATTTATGGAATATTTCTTTAATCTTGTGTTCTTTATTTTTATCCTGTAGGCTTATGAAAGTAAATATACTTTGACAGTATGTAAAATAATCATTAGTTATTCCAATATGTCTAGGTCGGGTTCCTAAATATTTTCTAACTATTTGATGTATACCTAAATATTCTATTCCTAACTTTAAGTGTGTTAAAAATTTTCCAAAGTTATTCTCTAATTGATGCAAATAAGGAGTAGTTGCTAATCCAATCTGGAAAGTAATAAGATATGTTTCCATTAATTTTCTTGTAACATTAGCAAATTCTATGTCTCCAGTATAAACAAGTATTTTATTGTAAGCATACAAACAAGCATTTAAATCTATGTCAAAATAATTAATAAGGCAAAATTAATTCAAATTTTTGACAAGTCAAAATTTTTTAATAAGGCAAGTTTTTAGGACGATAATGATAATACCAATATGATACTGAGGCTCTGATACCATAAGGGAAGAAGACGAAATAACAGTGGGCTAAAGGTACAATATCAGTAGCAGTAAGTAAAGCAGGTAAGGATACCAAGCCAATTTAAGCACCACAACACCGCATAACGGCCACCTGTCTGGAGCGGATAAAGTGCACGGCTAAATCCACTTTAGCGTTAAATACTTACTGTTATTAAACCTTTAAACAGATGTTACGCCGAACTCCCGGTGTTCACAGGATCATTATCATTTTAGTATTATTACTACTTTCCTAAAATCTTGCCAAAGAAAATTTAATTAAAGAAACTAAAAGTATTAAAAATAAACATAATTTAAGATATTGCTATTTTGGAGGAATACAGATTATGTTATATGCACATTTTAAAGAAGGTATAGATACACCAATAGAAATATATTTAGCAGATGATAGAATAACTCATCCTATAGAACACTCTATATTAACACAACTAACCGGAAATCTAATATACCAGAAAGCTAAATTTTATTTAAACCTGATTTTAATATAAGCATGACGGAACAAAATATAGACAAAGCATTAACGATTTATTGGAAAATTAATGGAATAGAAATGCTACCAGGAAGTAAAGTACTAACTATCAAAGCAAAACAATTATACGTATTAAGTAATAAACCAGGAATAAATAAAAATAAAAGAAAAGAATTAACACATATAAGTAAAATCTTTGAACCTATACTAAAAGAAATACCTAGGAAAGAACAATTATATATACTACCTAACCAAAACCAAGACTTAGAATTAGTAACTTATAATTTAGAGCAACGAAGAAATCTTCTTAATAGAAGTATGAGTAGAAGGAATCTAAACATAATACCTAGAATTAGGAAAAATATATCGGACCAATATTACGAAAACCAATATTATATAAAAGGAAGAATAATAAGAAATGGAATAAGAATACTAGTACCAATCTTAATTGCTACTAATGCAGGAGAAAATTATATAGCTAAACAACTAATAAGTGAGATTGACAAAATAGAAGAAAGTAATCATACATATACTAATTTCATTACACAACAAGAAGTAACAAGTATGGGAAAAATAAATAGCCCAATAAAAATAGAAGGATTATTATTCAACATAAATCTAGAAATAATGGATAATGAACCAGAAATTATACTAGGAATTAAATGGTTAAATATGGTAGAACCATGGAATCTAACAGAATCAGAATTAGAAATAACAGTTAATACAATAACAATTAATATAAAAAGAGAAACAATTAATACTATAAATATAATAAAAGAAAGTATATGAGTCATGAAGAAATACATATCTTAATTAAAGTATATAACAGTAGATATTATACAGCATATATAGATACAGGAGCTGGAACTAATATATGTAGAAGAAAAGTATTACCAGAAGAATATTGGAAGGAATTAAAAAATCCAATTATAATTGCTGGATTTAACCAAGGAGGAAATCTAGTCCGACACAAAGCTACAAGTATAACAATACAAATATGGGATAAAGAACTAGTACTAAATGAATTATACCCATGTGAGGAAATATTTCATGATATAATATTAGGTTATAAAAAATTCTTAAAAAATTATGAACCCTTTACAATCACAAGAAATTATTTATTATTAACTACCCCTTGCAAGCAAAAAATAATAGCTAAAAGAACCTTGGAAAAACAAAGTGAACTAATACCTTGGATTAAAGGAGATAGTAAAATTAAACAATCACTACCTTGTAAAAGTAAAAATAATAAATTACAAATAAGTGAGATTAGTATTGAAGAAGAATTAACTAACGAATTTAAAGAAGTATTTAGTGAAGACCCATTAAAATTTTGGCAAAAACACAAAACCCAAATACCAATTAGATTACTAAAAGAGGATGATTTAGTCTATAAAAAACCTATGAAATATACTGAAGAAGATATGGTTCAATTTAAATTACATATAACAGAATTATTAAAAGGAAATTTTATTAGATCTAGTGAATCTAAACATAGTAGTCCCGCATTCATAGTAATGAAACACAGTGAACAAAAAAGAGGAAAATCTAGAATGGTAATAGACTATAAAGACTTAAATAAAAAGACAGAAATATTAAATTATCCAATACCAAATAAAGCAGTAATATTAAATAAAGTTAAAGGTTATGAATGGTTCAGTAAATTTGATTGTAAATCAGGATTCTATCATATTAAAATAATAGAAGAATATAGACATTTAACAGCCTTCTCAATACCCAATGGATTTTATGAATGGAATGTATTACCCTTTGGATTTAAAAATTCCCCAGGATATTTTCAAAAATTTATGGATACATATCTTGGAAATATAGATGGAATTATTGTATATATAGATGACATATTATTATTCACTAAAACGAAGGAAGATCATATAAATTTATTAAAAAGATTTAAGAAAATAATAAAAGATGCAGGAATAGCTCTAAGTGAAAAGAAAGCAGAAATATTAAGGAATAAAATAGAATTTTTAGGGATAAAGATAGATAGAAATGGTGTAGAAATGCAAGAACATATATTAAAAAAGATTGCAGAACACATGGAAGAATTAAAAGAAAAGAAACAGTTACAAAGTTTTTTAGGATTAGTAAATCAAATTAGAAATTATGTACCTCATTTAAGTGAAAAATTAATACCACTACAAAAGAAATTAAAAACAAAAACAACAGTATTTGAATGGACTATAGAGGATAAAGAAAACCTGAAGAAAGTTAAGGAATATTGTAAGAAATTACCCAAATTACAAATCCCAGAAATAAATGAAAAAATAAAATGGATAATCTATACAGATGCATCGGATTATGCTTTTGGAAGTATGTTAACATATGTAAATATGGAAAATAATACACAACATATTACATCATTCAACTCAGGAACTTTCAAAGAAAATGAGACAAAATGGGAAATAAATAGAAAGGAATTATTGAGCGTATTAAAAGCGTTATTATACTATGAAATATATATAGCACATACACACTTTATATTAAGAACAGATAATACCCAAGTTAAATTTTGGTTAACAAAGGATTTAAAAAATCAATCAATTACTACCAGAAATATTAGAAATATAGTATGTCAAATATCTTTATTTAATTTTGATATTGAACTAATCAGTACTAAAGACAATTTTATTGCAGATTTTTTATCTAGACATATGATACAGGAATAAGCTTATAAAGAAGCATTTTATTATGATTGACAGGTACAACCTGAACAAGGGGAAATAGTACAAAAGCTATTACAAGACATATTACAAAAATTACAAGGTATGGAAAAAAATATTGAAAAGCTGGAAAGCAGAATTAGTCAAATGGAAGATAGCAAAAAAGAAGAAATAGACCTGCAAGAATTTAAAGAAATAACAATTAGCCAAGAAAAACATGACAAAAAAGATAAAGGAAAAGGGATAGAAATTACTACCCACCAGGCCAAAAAACTTAAACCTTTCAATATCCAACTTAGACCAGAACAACCTACTCCAAAAAGGACAGACTTTATTTACCAACTACCAAAACCCCAAACAAATACCTACAGCGAAATTACCAAAAAACCTACACAAAACCAATTTGTACAACGGATATACAACTACCTCAACCAGTTTATACAAGTTGCCAATTACCTAAATAAAAATATACAATCACCAGACTTTAACCCAGAAAATTTAATTGGATGGCAAACTAAACCTCTGAAAGGATATAATAAATTAATTGCCCTAAATAAATCAGATCCAAAATTAGTACAAACTATGTATAACTATGGACTATTGCATGCAGTGTATACACAAGATGGAGATAACCTACAATATATACCAGAACTATACCAAGTAGTAAAAAAATACTTGGGAATTACTAAAGCAGACTTAATATTTATTAGGATCTATTCGGCACCCTGCGAAGTTACACCACAAGAAATATATCATTCTATCACAGAAGTGAAGCTAGGACTAACAAGAACAATTATGTGTGAAGAACCTATGGAACAACCTGATTTAACCATTCAAGAAATAGTAGAATTTCTACAAAACAAAAGAGCTATTATGACCAAAGTCATTATTCAAGAGCTAATAAGCAGCTATGAAGAAGGAGGAAAGTGGATCTACAACAGCAAAAATAGCACAATTATCTGCTCAAATGCCAAGACAACAAAAGACATAGAAGAACTACCAAGATGGATCACTACCCTGGCAAATTGGGAAGCTACACCAACAACTAATGCATTAAGAACATATCCAAAGCAGCTGACAGAAAAAACAAAATATCTACTATGTCAACAACTAAAGGATTTATTCAACCTACACCATTGCAAATATTGCAATCAAAAAAAAGACATTCCCAAGGTTTATCTTCCACCAACTATGGCAAAAGAAAAAGAAGAAGAAGACAAGCAAATTGAAGACAAGAAAAGTAAAGACTAAACTTTCGTATAAGTCTTGCAAACAAGTTTCAAGACAAATGTAGTATTTAGGCTAACATTTTCCAATGTTTTTGTTTTTTAGTTTTGTTTTTTAGTTTTGATTAATGATTTTGTTTTCTAGTCTTGATTAAGAGTTTTGTTTTTTAGTATTGAAAGTTTTGTTTTCATGTATTATTTCAAGAAGTGTAGTATTTTTAGGATAGATTTTAGTCTTATTAGGAAAAGTTTTTTTGTCTGGATAGTGTAGTATTCATTCCTTGCCTATATATGTAAGACTTTGTAATTTAGAGAGGAGTCATCAGCTCTTCTTACTCTTGTATAATAAAATTCTCCCTCTTTGAAAAACACTCTCTCTCACAGACTCTTATCCTTGCAAAAATCTAGCATCAACTAAGGAAATAATGGAGCAAAATAAGGTACGTAATACTATGACTAGCTAAATTTTCTTTGGCAAGATTTTAGGAATGTAGTAATAATACTAAAATGATAATGATCCTGTGAACACCGGGAGTTCGGCGTAACACCTGTTTAAAGGTTTAATAACAGTAAGTATTTAAAGCTAAAGTGGATTTAGCCGTGCACTTTATCCGCTCCAGGCAGGTGGCCGTTATGCGGTGTTGTGGTGCTTAAATTGGCTTGGGATCCTTACCTGCTTTACTTACTGCTACTGATATTGTACCTTTAGCCCACTGTTATTCCGTCTTCTTCCCTTAACACTATTATTCGTTAGTTAATTCCTAACTTTTGCCATATGACCCCAAAATAACCTATGGATCTTAAAATCCACTTTCTGATGCACTTCCAATACCAAAATCACCATGTAGAGCTATTCTTAGACTCGGAATCCCGAACGGACTTAAATAACATTAAAATGCACTTCAACCCAAATTTATGAAATTCTTCCAAAATGCTAACTTCCACAATAGGCGCTGTAATACTCCCGGATCATCCAAAATTTGACACGGACATACGCCCAAATCCAAAATCATCATACGAACCTGTTGTAACCTTCAAATCCCGATCCCGATGTCGTTTATCCAAAAATCCGACCTTAGTCAATTCTTTCAACTTAAGGCTTCCTAAATGATAATTTTCTTTCAAAATCAACTCTGAACTTCCGAAATTCTAATTCATACCATGCGTATGTATCATAATACCGGAATTGAAGCTTCTCGTGGCCTAAAACCTCCGAACGAAGTGCTAGATCTCAAAATAATCAATCAGGTCGTTACATCTCTCCCACTTAAACATACGTTCATCCTCGAACATGTTAAGGACTACTCTTGAGTTGTCTGAAATTGCTGTTTAACACCTAGTGCACCTACCCGTGCTACCACATCTCAGCTGAGCACATTTGCCCGAGCTAATTTGAAGATTTTCCCTTTTTCTTAGCCAAATAGGCCTTAGAGCTTTTGACACTTTTACGGCGTCGCACTTGCGACCTTTTTTTGGACAGGTGAGATTACACCAGAACTCAGGCCCTTCAGCACCCCTTAGTAAAAAACTTTCTTTGTTAAGCATCCGGTACCCACCCGAGGCCTTGGGAGTCTTAACCAAATATACCAACATGTCCCAATTTATTACATACTTAGTGGAGCCCTCATATCACATCAAGAAACGCTAAAACTGTGACGACCCGACCCATCGTCTTCCCCCTTATTGTGTTACTTCATGTTTCAATATCAGTATTAGAGTCGATCGGGTGTAATTGAATTGGTTTTGGTTGAAAATAAGGCTCATGGCCTCTTAGAAGGAAGCTTGTTTTGGAAAAGTCAACGGAAAGTGGACTTGTGAGTTAGAAGACTCGGATGTGATTTCCGATGATTCAGTTAGCTTCGTGAGATGATTTGCAACTTGGGAGAGAAAACGGAATTGAATTTGGAGGTCCGATGTAGAATTAAGCTTGAATTGGCTAAGTTGAATTTCAGCGAATTCCAGTTGATATGTGAGATTTTTATTCGAGGGTCTGAATGGAATTTCGAGAGTTGCAGTAGATTTTTAAGGTGATTTTGGATATGTCTGCAAATTTTTAGGTCATTCGGACGTTGTTTGGTTGAGTTTTTGATTGTATGCGTATTTCGAAAGTTCTTAAGAAAATTAGGCTTGGATTTGAGGAATTTTGTGATTTTTGATGTTAATGATAGTGTTCTTATGGCTCGATCAAGTCTGATTAAGGTAATCGGTCATGCCGGTGCTTCTGGTTGAGGTCCCGAGGGCCTCGGGGTGATTCCGAATAGTTAAACGAGAATTTTTGGGGTTGCTTCAAGTTTGGGATTCTGTCTTCTGGTATTTCCGCGTTTGCGGATGAGGGACTGCTTATGCGGTGTCCGCGAAAGCAGAAGATGGGTCGCGGAAGCGACCAAGGGAAAAGGCTTGGACCGCTGGAGTGGCTTGGGAACCGCATAAGCGGTTACCGCAGAAGCGATATTTTGACCGCAGAAGCGGTCCGTGTGGTTTAAGTGAGACCGCATAAGAGGTCCTGGGGACGCGTAAGCGGTGTCCGAAGGAGCGGTCAGTGGACCGCATAAGCGGAAATCGAGCTGGCAGAAGGGTTAAGTTATCATTTTTCATCCGCGAGTTTAAGTCATCTTTCCACCATTTTTGAGGATTTTGAGAGCTTTTGGGAGCAAATGAAGAGGTTTCGATGGGAATCAAAGGGAGGCAAGTTCCTTGGCCTAATCATTCATGATTTTGGAAGAATTAACATGGAACTTGGTTGAATTCATTAAAAAGGGGCTAAAGTTAGGGCTTGAGTTTTGATATTTCAAATTGGAATTTGATAGGTCATTTGAGCTCGGATTTGGGAGTTCTTGGTATGTATGATCTCGTGGCAAGACGAGGATTCCGGAAATATAAGTTTTGTAATTTTTAAAGAAGGGGGCCCGGGGCTCGGGTTTGCTAGTTTCGAGGTTCTTGCTATAATTTGATTGTTTTCGATTGGGTATTTCCCCATTTGCATATTGTGGTATATTCGCTCTGTTTTTGGCTAGATTCGACGCGCTTGGAGGCCAATTTGAGGGGCAAAGGCGTCGCGAGCTTGAGATTTGCCGGTTCGAGGTGAGTAATACTTGGGAATGATATCCTGAGGGTTTGAAACCACAGATTTGCACATCCTAGTGCTGTATTGTGGTGACTTGCACGCTGGAAATGAGCGTGGGGTAGAGCACCGTTGAGGATCGTGACTTGGTCCGTCTCGGTTGTTTGTTTTTTTACCGCTAAATTGTAAATGTTTTTGTTGTTATGATTATGACTTGGGCTCATTGCCATTATTGGGGTTTATTGCCGATTATCTGAAACCCCGGTATATCACATTACGACGCTATATGAGGTGAAACACGTACTCCATGGCTGGTGCGGGGTCATAAATGTGGGAAAATGTTACTCGGTTCAATCCAAGGGATGAATTATACTATATTGGCGATTTCTTCGCACCCTATATTGATGTTATCTGGGCTTGATGCCATGTTTGGGCCTTGCGCCGACTTGTAGAATCCTTTATGGATTGATATTTCAGAGTTAGCATGATTTGCATACTATTTGAATTCAGTCCAGGGTTTTTAACACTAATTTTGCAAACTCGGCCATAACTCTATGTTTTGAAAACACAAAAGATTACTAAAGGATATTTCGGGCTGACGATCATTTTCTCACTATTTTCTGGACTGTATATTATTTCTTGGAATGGTGGTAACTATTGGCACCGTGTATTGAAATGGAAACTGTGGTAACTATTGGCACCGTGTATTGTAATGGAAATAATGGTAACTATTGACACTGTAAGATATTGCGCTTGGGGTGAAGGATCCCCTCCAGAGTCTGAACCCCCACAGTGAGCGCCGTCGACGTTAAATCATATGCATGGTTGGCTCGGGCTGCACGCCCCAGTGTATTCATGTGCATTGCATTGCATTCATGCATTTACTCCTGTTTGTACTACGTGGCATGACATTCGGCACTCATATATCATTGGCATACATACTGTTACTGCCTTGTTGACCAGATACCCTGGTATTATATGTTAAGGAGTGCTGAGCCCGAGAGGCTGATGTTGGATATCGTGAGTTGATACTGAGCACGAGGGGCAGGTTTCTGAATATTTCCTACTTGTTGAAATTACCTTTGAAATGGTTGAAAAAGCATATTTTCAAAAAGAGATTTTTGAACAGAACTTGGGATTTTCTAAATCGATTTTCACACTATTTCGGTTTTTCTCAAAAGGGGCTGTTCTGTCTTGTATAGCAGTTTGGTGTGCTCATACGTGTTTTCTTATCGCTCAGATATTATTCTTTCTTATTACCACTGAGTTGGAAGTACTCACTTTACTCCTTGCACCTTGCGTGCAGTTGCAGGTATTGTTCACCCGATAGCGGGTCATTTGCAGGATCGAATGCCATATTCTGGTGGTTGAGCAAGGTGGCTGCCAGTATTCGCGGTGCCGCACTCCATCCTTGTATTCCGGTTCTGCCTTGTATATTTATACATTTTTGGTCCAGTAGTAGTGTCCCTACTCTTTAGATGCTTTGACTTGTGACACCCGGTCGGCTGTATGTGTATTCATGTTAATTAATGTCATAAATTTAGATTCGATCTGTTATAACTAATTAATTATTTTAAGTGGTGTAATTGAAACTGTCTGGCTGGCCTTTTCTTCACGAGAGGTGCCATCACGATCGGATTTGGGAATTGAGTCATGACAAAAACCATGAATCACACTCCAATTCATGCTTAATGAACTTTAAAACATCAAATTTCTATATTCGATGCCGAAACCTATGAAATTACGTCCGATTGACCTCAAATTTCGCACACAAGCCACATTTGACATCGCAGGCCTACTCCAACTTCCGATATTGAAATACAACCCCGATAACAAAATTTCACACTGGCCAAACTCCTCAAAACCTTCAAATTTTTAACTTTCGCCAAATAACCTCAAAATGACCTACGGTCTCCGAATCCACTTCCGGATGCGCTCCCAACACTAAAATTAACATACAGAGCTATTCCCAGACTCAGAATCTCGGTCGGAATCGATAACATTAAAATGCACTTCAACCTAAATTTATGATATGGAAATAGAGTCAAAAGGGGTCATTGGTTTTTTGAGAAAGAATATTTTCACCCGGTTTGGCACTCCAAAGGAAATCATCAGTGATGGAGGCACTCACTTCTGCAATCGAGCCTTCGCAAAGTTGTCAGAAAAATATAGTGTGCGCCACAAGGATGTCACCCCATCTCACCCACAAACGAATGGGCAAGTAGAAGTTTCGAACAGAGAGATAAATAGCGTTTTGACAAAGACCATGAATGCTACAAGAATGGATTGGGCAAGAAAGTTATATGATGCACTCTGGGCCTATCTTACCGCTTTCAAAACTCTGATTGGTATGTCACTTTATAAATTGGTGTTTAGGAAGATGTGCCACATACCAATGGAGTTAGAGCATAGAGCTTTATGGGCATTGAGGCAGCTGAATCTCGATATCGAAGCTGCGGGTACAAGTAGAGTCACAGAGTTGCATGAGCTTGATGAGTTTCGCTACCATGCTTTTAAGAGCACAAGACTATACAAGGAGAGAATGAAGATGATGCATGACAAAAGTATTCTTGAGCGGAGTTTTAAAACTAGAGATATGGTATTGCTATACAATTCGAGATTGAAGTTGTTTCTGGGCAAGTTGAAGTCAAGATGGCTAGTACCGTTTCATGTGGCAGAGATACGTTCAACTGGAGCTGTCGAGATTATATTGGAAGATGGCCCCTACAAGTTCAAAGTTAATGGGCAAAGACTAAAACAATATCAGGGCATGATTGACCAAAATAAAATGATCTCGACCTTGTACTTGAAAGATCCTTGATAAGGGATAGCCTGAGTTGTGGCGCGACATTAAACCAGGCACATCTTGGGAGGAAAATCATGTTTTTAATTGTAATTCATCGTGTCGCAATGTTAAATTCAGGCACTTTTTGGGAGGCAACCATGTTTTTGTTGTAATTCATCGTGTCGCGACGTTAAATCAAGCGCTTTATAGGAGACAACCTAATTTTTGTGTTTTTCTTTATTTTTCATGTTTGATTTTGAATTGTGGAAGTAGTGACATATTTATGAATAATACAGGAATGAGATTGTGCGAATTGGGTCAAAAATTCATGAAAAAGTGCCAAACGTGGCTAAATTTGAAAATATGGAAAAAATGGCCAGCAATGGGCTCGTATAAATTTGTACCTCGCGCAAAGACAGACGCAGCCCATGCCAACCAATTAAAGAAAAAATAGTAAAGTGGGGGATGGCGAAACCCACTTTTCATCATTTTGGCGTCATTTCCTAGGAACAACGGCGTAATTATAGGTGTACATGTTCCTAGGTTTCAAGTTTGAACTTTTATTTTTATTTTTTATATTTTGAATTTTTTTAAATATTTTGTTTTACTTATTGATTTGAGAGACATGGCTTCTTAGAATTATGAGAATTTGATGTTGACAATTCTATTTTTGATCCTCCTTATGCATAATGTGGAGAAAACCACCAATTTCAAAATTATAAAAAATATTCCCGAGAACGAGTTATGTCCGCCCACTCAATCTTATTTGTGAAATATGTGTGATATGTGTGGTGGTCAAGATGGTCATTTTTATGATTGTGCTTATATTTCTTATCCTCCCACAACCCCTTATTATGATGGTTATACTTTTTCTTTGAGATTAATAGGAACAAAGAATCCGGGGAAGCTAACTTGTAAGAGAACAAAGATATGTTAAAGTGCCTCATAGAATGAAGTAATGAGAAACAACTGCAAATAAAACGGCTAGGGGATACTAACCAAAGAACATGAGATACTATTCAACGGCAAGAGGGAACTATTCTTAGCCTCGAGGAGGCTTTAAATGCTCAACAAGATAATATTATGAATAGTGGACGGGAGCAGTGTGCAATAGAGACTGAAATTGAGGTGCCAATAGAGGAGTCCATAGTATAACACCAACAATCAATCAAAATAGAATTTGAGGATGTCGATATTATAGAAGAGATAATAGAGTTAACCAAGGACATTGATGACACATATATGATTGACTCTAGTGTCATGTGTGTTGAGGATGTTGACAGCACCAATGTCATATAGTTGAGCGCATTGGTCTACATTCAAAGCATTTTTAACATTGTGTTTGGACGATGATATGGAAATAGAGTCAACTGAACCAATTGAGGAGACAAGGAATGAGTAACAAGGCGCCTATATTTCGGAATTCTTCTTCCAGAAATTCAGAGTTACATACAATCATTCAAAGGCTAAGAAGTGCAAAATACAACATTATTTTCTTGGGACTGTTAGATTTATTCCACCACCCTTGGAGCATAGTAGAAAATTTGAATCAAAACTTGGGGGTTCAATTCATAAGCTCGAGGTGAAGATAAAAACTGATTAGCATCGTGCCGCGACATTAAATCAAGCCCTTGTTGGGAGGAAACCCAACTTTAATATTTTCTATTATTTTTATTTTTATTCATTTTTTTTAATTGTGTAGTGTTGTTTTTTCTCTCTAGGAGCATGAGAAACAAGGCTATTGGAAGAAAGAAAAATCGTTAGAATAAAGTGTGGGGTGCCCGCACAAAGAACCAAGTTTGGGAGAAGTTTGAGTACCACATGAGCTGTTAATGCTTCGGCCTTTGGCCTACCAGTGAGTTTCTTTTACCCTCTTATATTTATGGGTGTGCATTGGGGAGAATGCACAATTTTAGGTGTGGGGTAAAGAGACTATTTGGATAGTTTTATCTGTTATTTTAGTTGTATTATTTTATGTATGCTAAAAAAATCAAAAATAAAATAATTAAGTAAAAATAATCCATCTTGATTTTTCTTATAGTCACGATTCTTTTTCAAGGGATGACTCTTTGAACCGGGTAGTAGTTTTTTTCTTTTAGGTAGAATTCTCAAAAAGTTCAAATTTTCCTGGGAATGGACTTCCTAGACTGTTTTCTTGAGGGTTTAAAGTCCAAAGAAAAAAAAAAGATTTTCATTTTTTTATTTTGAACTGATAGTGGAATGGGTAGAACTTGAGTATCTATGTTTTTTGATATATTTTATATTGGGGCTTAGAGGTGGAGCATTTGAACAAAGTATTTTCTTTATGATCTTTGTAATTACATGCCTTAAAAATATGTTTGGCTTTCTTTTGACACTGAGGCTCATCTTTTGACTTTCGTGATCAATTCTCATATGCTCAAATTTTATGATGACTGTGCTAGTTGCTTTAACTTAAGAGTCGGGTCTGAACCATCCTAAGTGAGTCATGTGCATTGTGTGAGGTGAGCTATTGGTGTACTCTATGTCATCCTTGCTAGTCTAGAACTTGCTCCTTGTGTGAGTCGAAGCAAAATGATTAAGTCTTGTAAGTTTGGAAAGTGATATTGGCTTTCGTTGATTGACAATTTTGTCCATTTCCCTACCAGCGCTAATATTATCCGTAGTCAACCCTTTTGAGCATGTAAACCTTTTCATGGCAACAACATTACAAGTTGAACCCCCTTTGTTCTTAATCAAATCTTGTTGAACATTTACCTCCGAAAGCACTTAAGTAGCTAGAAGAGCAAATAAAGAGATTGTGGATCTTTTGGGTGGAACAATAAAAATTCCAAAAATGTGCACTTGTATATAAACCAAAAAATAATACTGCCAGAAAATACCAAATTAAGGAGAGTGAAAGAAAAGGAAAAGAAATATGGAAAAAAATGAATAACATCTCTATATATTTGACTGGACTAGTAAATATCTATATGTTGATGTGCTTAATGGAGAAGGGCATAAAAGTGCATGGTTTCATGGCAAGACATAGAATTGGTCATGACAAGAATGTATGCATAAAAGTGAAGTGTGATGTATTAAAGTGCTTAGGAGGATTAGTCACTATTTTCTCAAATATATCATACACGTCCCTTATCCTACATTACAACCTATAAAGTCCTACTTGATCCTAAACTTTACGAGCTTAAATTAGTATATTACACTACGGGCAAGCGTATGGTACTAACTTGGGTGGCATAAGATTTTCTTTGTGAGAGTGAGCGAATTCTTCCTACATTTGAGTCATTAAACTATACTTGAACTTATATTGAGTGTGTGTACTACTTTATCTATGTGATTTATTGGTAAGAGTACACGATTTGCAAAGGAATGGTAGAGACCTTGATTTTTGAGTAGGCACAAGGAGCGAGTCATAGTTTGGAATGCATTAGAGTCAAGTTTTGAGGCCAGGATGTTAGAAGAGTTACAAAAATATTCAAAATAATCTTGGCATGAGTTTAAAACTTAAAAAATGTATGAAGAGTTGATATGTTGAGTTCTAAGCGTTGATGTAAACCATTATCATTGGTGTGATGCTTGAGTAAATTTCGAAAGGTATTTCTTGCCTATGCGCTTAATTTTAAGTTGCTCGAGGACGAGCAAGATTTTAAGTGTGGGGTGGTGATAAATGATTAAAAGTGCATAATATTTACATATTAATTCTTGTGTGAGTCGGGGGAGCTTACGTGATTTTCGAAATGAAATATACTCATTATGTGTTTGTTATGTGTATGAACGAGTTTGGATGATGAATGATCTAATGATGACAATTCGACACAAAAAAAAGATGAAAAGAGTTGGGAGCTCGTCCAATTTCGTGTGTGCCACAAACGAGAAATTCGAAGCGAAGGCACGTATCGCTTCGCAACTGAAAAATTACAAAAATTGAGTCCTCGTCCAAGTCTGCGTGCTACACGGAAGTTGACGTGCCCTCTAGCTCTCCTATCCGAAATTGGATTGAAAACTTCCGCCCCTCATAAACCCTAGGTTATCTAAATACATCCTAAACACCACTTTGAAGGGGAGAAGACTTTAGGGAAGCAAGAACACGCTAGATGCAAGAAGGAAATGATTCAACTTCATGGTTTTCCTTCTTTTTTCCTCTATTTCTATTATTAGTTATGAATTCTAGTATTGTAGTTTTGCATATTATTATGAATAGCTAATTTGTTATCTAGGGTTTTAATGAAACATTTTAGATGATGAATTCTTGTTATGTTTTTATATAATTGAGATGTTGGATTTCTCTACTTTTTTAATTATGTGTTTGTTGTTGTTGTTGATTGAATGGTCATCAATTGACTGCGCCTATTTAGTGTGTATTGCTTGGAAAAGGGCACATATTTATGTAGTTGTGAGAAACATCACTCTTAATGCATGTGATGAATCAATATGAAGGGTTTAAAGGTGGGATTAGGAATAACAAAGTCTTAGTGTGATTTTATTGAGCAGTGCACTAGTGCCATCCAGCGTAGTTCGGAAGCATATCTCTAGTAAATTGTGGTAGTTGCTCGGAAGAGAATTACGACACCTGAAGTACTCACGGTCGGTAGAGAATACTTAGGCGAAATTATAAAAGAGGCAGCAGGAAGGATTCCGACAATTGGGGTAATCATAACTCTAAACCTCCTTAATCTTGTCTCCAATCCTTATCCTCGTTAACTGATAGTGTCACTGCTTTCTAGTATTTGTTAGTTAATTAGATAAAAATAAATATTATAATCTTTATAATTAGAAAATTATTTGTACTTGTGTTTCTTAGCAATATTGAACAACTATATCTAAACTTAGTTCTCTATGGAAATTAACTCCGGAATTGTAGACCAGATTATATTTGCAACGACCACTTGATCCTTTTTATAAGGCATAATCGAACGTGATCTGGTGTTCTCTTTTTGTTAAGTTACTTGTTGTCAATCCTTAGCAGGTTTTGTAAGTTTTTATAACTTTTTTTATAGAGAAGGTTCACATAAGGAGATAAACTGGGATAGCTGATCTATCTCTCTGTTGTAACTGATATTTTTGGATGAATGAAAAGAATGCGCCCCCTATGGCGTAACTTTATATTTTCTAAACTATATATATTAGCTATACGATGATATAAAAGTATCGGAAAACAAAAATTTATGACCTTAAGAATAAGTAATTGGTATAGTATTTCATAATTCCATGTATTTTTATAGTAAAAAGTTACCACACCCTAATTTCGTTTCACAGTGTTTCAACGGTCAACAGTATGATCAATATACGTACGTGCAGGGTAGTATCATTTATGAATATTGAAAATCGACAAATCTTTTGTGATGCATGAAAATAAGCCTAATTAATTTTATTGAAGGATTAATATAAGTTTGATACGAAACCACATGCATTTGTGTTCGGACAAATATTTGGTGGTTTCATCTACCTTCTTCACCGCCCCTAATGCAGCCATCTCAAAACATACGGAACTGTACTTGTCACTTGTCAGTTCATAATAATTATAAGGAGAGAAATTGTGACCATTAATTTCCTCAATAATTTAACAAGAACTTATGCATGATGTTCAAAATGCAGAAACTGATGAGTTGATAAAATAGAAAAATATTTGTACGAATGAAGCTCCTCATTCTTTCTATCGTTTTATTTAGTTGGTTCTCCATAGGTTGATATATATATATATATATATAATTAATTAAGTTACCGTTTGGACATAGATTTGGTTGAAAGTTGAAAAAAGAATTTTTGAAGTAGTTTTAAAAAATAATTTTTGGAAGTTGAAGTTGTGTTTGGACATGCATTTTATTTGAACAAAAGTTGAAGTTTTGTGAGCGGGTTGAAAAATTTTCACCCAAAATTGTCCTAAATCAGTTTTTTGGAACTTGAAAAAAAATTAAAATAAATTCAAAAACTGATCATATTCCACTTCCAACCGAGAGGTTGTGAGTTCGAGTCTCCCCAAAAGCAAGGTGAGAAGTTCTTGGAGGGAAGGATGCCGGAGGTCTATTGAGAAACAGCCTCTCTACCCAAGGGTAGAGGTAAGGTCTGCGTACATATTACCCTCCCCAAACCCCACTAAATGGGATTATACTGAGTTGTTGTTGTTGTTGATCATATTCCATGAACATCAATATTTTAAAAAAAAGGGAGCTGCCAAAATTTTTGGCCAACCAGGAGCTAAGATTGGATGTTCTTTCAGTATCTGAATATATACAAATAGAAAATTTAAAGAAAATAGTTGTACTTATTAAAATACTAAATCAGCAAAATATTGGAGAAAACTCCAGTTTAAGTGGTCCTGTTTTTTCAAGGCTCGTGTGAAGTGCTTTATTTAGTTGACCAGACTTTCTTTGTAGAGCCAGCTTTAAATCTGTGATGTTGACTCGCGTCTGTCTTTGTATATTTCTAATGTGTTATGAAGAAGTTCCATGGTAAATTATTGATTTCGGATTTAAATCTTCTTCTTTTTCCCTTAATTAGAGAAGAGGAGAAAAGATTTGCGGTGATAATGATAAACTAGTTGTACTGTAATGCTCTGAATGTTTTTTGAGTCTTGACATTTGCAACAAGTTTAATATATGGCTTGTGATCCATTAAGTGATTGCCAAAGTTAATAATGAATAGTTGCATTAATATAGTAGTAGATTTGAGGTTCAGGAAATTGGGAATTGACATTGGCATGCCAACTTTAACTCATATCTCTTGAATACCATATTGTGTTCTTTTCCTTTTGACCATTTTAGTTTTCATTTTTATTGGCTTATTATAATTGATGCGACGAGGAAGACTTCTAAATGGCTTTTATGATATGTTCAAAGGTTAAATCTTGTTTTTTCTTTTTGATATTTTATATTTTAATACCATACAAGAGAGGATGGTTTGTGTGGTGCCCAATTTTTACATGCACTAAATTATTGAAAGACCTGGTTCTTCTATGCGTTTCTTACACTACGATTGCGGAATAAATTATGCAAATAGTAAAGAACACACTGATTTTATGTGGAAAATATTCGACTCAAAAGGTAAAAAAACTACGACCTACTACCCAATAGGATTTTTTCCAACACACTTCACTACAACTCTGAGCCAACAACAAAGTTTTCAAACCTCTTGCATACCTAAGGATTAAACTCTAACCCTTGTAGCAACATGCCACGGGCTGTTACGACTAATTCAAGTTAACTCTTACTTGAATAAAACAACTCAAGTACCAAGTACAATTTGCTTCTAAAGAAAGCTGAAAGGTAGAACTCAAAACGCCTACTACACTTTGAACTATAAAGAAAGACAACACATAAAACTGTTTATGAAATTGATTCTTCAATTTGATTCGTGCATCTTCAGGTTCATACTCTTAAACATCAAAGGATTTGTTCACAAAATGCCTTGCTATTTTGCTCTCAATTCGTGCTTTCATTCTGTATATGTGTGATCACCTGTAAAAGAAACACAACTTGTTAGATATTATTTTAATGATGCAAATAGTATACATGTGCATGAAATCAATTGCAAGAAGTAAAGGAGACAGCTGGAGTAGTTCATGATGTATAAGGAAAGAAATCAATTAGCAGCTATTACCATACAATCAGCAAATCTGCACATCTAAGGAAAGGACTCGCGAATCTGGACGGAATCCAATCAACAAATCAATCTGCAAAGAGCAACGTTTCCCTGACTTGGAAAGAATCAAATAAGCCTTAAGTTAAGGCACAAATCAAGGGCAGATTCACGGGAGATTGAAAGATATGAGGAGATTGGTACGCGACTAAGTTTGGAAGAACCAACAATCAAGGAGCAGTCTCCACTCGTATCTCTGCTTAGGGAAAGCAATCAAAGAGAAGCAACGGTTCATTCCTTATTCTTGGAAAGAATCAATTCTTTCCAAGGATCAAATCTCTTGGGTTGTCAAGCCTCTACCATCCACCAAAGTATTTATACCTCGTTGTAAACCCTAGTTAACATACTTTGATCGAATCAAAATCACTCTCTTTATTCTACTGCAAACAAGCATAGTAGTTCATTACGATCTGCTGTGTAACAAGTGAGGAAAAGAAAGAGAGCATAATACTGGTGAGGCATTGTATCAAAAAACGAGTACTAGAGAAACTGTGTGATATTCACTACATCTGTACTTGGAGATGTACATTTACTAAAGAGAACTCCCTTGCAACCCAGTGGGACTGGACTAGGATTCACATTGAATCCGAGCCAGTATAAAACCTGGTGTCTTTAATTCTTGCAGTTATTTTTTGTAATTTACTTCCTTTTACTATATTTGTTAAATTATCATATTTAGTCGTACTCTAGTAATAAGTCAATTAATAAGCGATTGTTTTTAAAAATTTTAAAACCCCCCCCCCCCCCCCCCCCCCCCCCCGTACTTTCACAACTGATATTTATAGAGTTAGTAGAATAAGGATTAACTAGAGTTCTAATGCTTTGCTTTTTCTTGATGGAAGAGTTCTAATTATCTTCAGTTTTTTACTTTTTCCTTATCTTGGATAGAGCTCTGGGCCCTATTCCTTATCAAATATTAAACCTTTTTGTTTAAGAATTATCATAAATAACCACTTATACTTCTCCTTTGCACGTACATGCCTCTTGTTTGAATCTGACCGTGGCAAGTGTACACTATCCATAGACTTGGTTTATGTAAGTGTTTATTTGTCAATCATCAAAACCAAAACAGCTCGTGTCTACAACGTCTTACTACCACAGCTATTCCACTCTGGTAGATACGAATAGTCCAAACACGTATCTTCGGGCGAATAGCCTTTAATTAAGCAAGGGCGAGACCAAAGCACTTAACTATAGAAATTACTTAGAATAGTGAAAATCGGCACTACTCAAGCCTTCTTATCCGCGAGTGCTACTCGCCCAAGGAAGTCTCTAGCGGTTCAATTCAATTAGGTTGTCAACACTTTGTTTGGCGAGACAATCATTAGCTGAATGTTACAATCAATAACCATGGTCAGAGCACAGAGATGAATTCGAAGACTATACTGTGGTGTGCATTTTTGCATGGAGCAGAGTAATTGTTAGTATTTGGTCCGACGGATTTAAGAATTCCCTCTTTTTTCTTTTATACGAACTTTGTGAATCACAAAACAAAATAGTGGAGGCTCTCTAAAAGAGGTGCTGATACCATTTGTAACAAATTTGTTATTAATTGGGAGTTCTCAATTCACAAAGGAAACCTGGAAATCCAATGAAGAATGGAAGAAACTAAAGTTAATGGGAAAGAAAAGGGAGAGTAACAAACAGGTTGTTAATCTATAGAAGTCATCATTCATGCTCCAAAATTTGTTCATATTACATCTTATATAACGCATACAGAGCTAATACATATGGCTGATATACTTGACCACGGATCCAGGATATGATCATATATCAAAAACAACCTATATTTCTAGTTGTTGGATTCAATAGCAGAAGCCAATGTTAATGGGCAAAAACCATGATCAAGACTAGCTTTCCATACTTTGTCAATATCAAACAACATGTTGCCACACTCGTGCTCTTTCCAACCTTCCAAGGCGTGCAAAATCCCAGCTATTCTCCACGCACTCATCACTCTTCTTGGCAGCCAATTCTAAAATTATAATAAATTCAATCGTGATCAATTTCTTTTACTATGATATGTAAGACGATTAAAAAAAAGAAGAGGGAAATAAAGGATATTGGATAACCGTTTCTAACCTCACAAGAGTCTACATTTTCAAGATGTTTTGGAGTAATCATAGCTGGTGTGCTGAAGTAGAAGCAATCCTCACGGACTTTCTTTGGTGGGAATTGTGAATAAGGAATGAATAATGTTCCTTTTGGTGCTTTCAATTGTTCATCTTCACTCAATCCATCCCCTACTAGCCACGTCTGCAGCATAATTCAAGAACCTCCTTTGATTGTTATGAATTATCAAGATTGAGGACTCTATACTTTTCGATGTACTCTGGTTTATACGTACCTTTGAAACATTATAGGATTTCGACAGGACTAACTTAGTTGCGGCCTCAGGGGTTAGCTTTGTGTCAAGTCTCTTGTACTCTTCTTCATCTAACGTGACAACCTATATATACAAAAGTTACATTCAAAATGAGAGGAAGGAAAACAAATATTGTTGAATAGACTAATAATCAAAAATACCTGAATTCCTCCTTGGCACAACGCTAGGGCAATAGGGTAAGCAACTTTGGACAAACGGCCTCGAAGGACAACTTGGGAAGTTCCTTTAGGAATGGAATTTATGACCACAGCAACAGCTAGACTACTTCCATCGACCACTTTTACTTTCAGATGAGGATTCCTTCTTATGTAAAGTTCACCACTATTATTCAGCTGCTCTTCCTGGAAAGTTATATTTATTTAGATGCGTTAACTAGTACAACTGAGACTCTTTGGTTTAACCAACAAGCATTGGATATAGGGTGAGAGGAGAATTCTTTTTCGCCCTAATAGTCAATGTTTGGAATATCTAAGAATCATGTAATTCTCTCATATATTTTGACTTACCTGATTTAAGAGTCCAAGGCTCAATACTTTTATGCCTTTCTCATCTGCTTCCATGATTGCTTCCTCAATCAAATTGTTAATAGTCTCTCTTTGCCATTTCATAAAATACTGCAACAAAATCAAGAATCAGGATAAATCATCATTGAATCCAAAATATGAAAACAATCTTGAATAATACTGATTACTTACTTGTATGCGATACTTTGGAATAGCCCAAGTTTGTAATTTGAGGTTCTTGAACAAATTTCTTTCGACAATAAACGTGTGACCATAAATCCAAGTAATCATTATAGACCATAGTGTGACGGGCCACATTAACCAGAAATACCATTTAGAGGACTGAGGCATCGAGGCCAAGGATGCTAACCCCAGACGAAGATGGTAAATGGATTCTGGGGTCGTTAGATGTGTAAGGTGCACCACATCAGGCAATTCAGCTTCCCTCTTTAGTGACTTTTCATACAAAGTATCTGATGACTTGTCCAGTGTATCATAAATATAGTCATACATTGGCATGAAAAGTGAATAATTTGTCCTAAATTGCGTGTGATGTAGTGAGTGGTACCTGTGCCATCAACACAAATGATCTTAGTGGCAAAAGAACAAACAAAATCTTCACAAAGACAACACTTTAGTTATCACTAATGTACCCAATAATCTCTATAAGAATTTTACATTCAAACGAAGACTTTCTTTTCCATAAAGTTTTAATTACAATCGCCTTATAAGTGACCTAATTGCATAAATATTTTGCATTAAGTTAAGCTCGTTGAAATATAGGGCAAGAAGACTCACGAGGGCGTATACATCAAGTACTTGAGAGGGGGAAACAGAGAAAAAATCCACTTAGGAATGAGCTCAAAGTTGCAGTGCCCCATGTTGTTCATGAAATCAATGTAGGTGATGTACCCACCAAATGCAATTATAGAAGCAGTTCCAGTGAGTGTAACGGTGAGTAATGGTATAGCAAAGAGCATGAAATATGATATGTGCTCAGCAAACGGATGAATTACAGCTGCCAAAATAAATAAATTATAAGACCTCATAAAATATTTTAAAAAAATGATATATAATAAAACAGTTTTGAGAGGACAACGTACAAGTGATGGGCTCAGTAACAATAGAGGAATGGTGATGGGAATGATAGCGAGAGTAGAGAAAATGGTGGTGCAAAGCTCTGTGAAGCCAATAATAGAGAAACTCGACAGGACCAAGGTGAAGCAAGGCAATAATAATAATGCCATCACTCCTCCACAAAGGCAAGTGATGAGCTTGTTCCAGCAACAGGTATCCAATATAGTATATCAGTCCATTAAATATGATCTGATCATCCCTACAAAATCATATATTCAGCCTTATATCAGTCATGCCATGTACAACTAAATTTGTATTTGCTTGCCTTTTGTTGGATCCGTTTTAGTTAAGAGTCCAAGAACCTAATAAATAGAGCATACAAGGTTTAGGTATGCGCCTAGCGAGGACAAAATTAATTCTGTTAGATAGAGCTTATATTATGACTAAACCTTTCCAAAGCTTTAGGAAATCTAAATATTGCACCATAAATGCCAACTTTAGGAAAGTGTTTGAGAAGAGTTTTTTCCTCGTGCGCTATATTTTATTTATGTAAACATACAATCTTTTTGCTCAAAACCTTCTCAGCATGATTATTTTTCATATGCTTATGTCATTGGACCGGCGGGCGGTACATGTTGTCCATATCGGCCGCGGGTGGCGGAAGCTACTTGAATCTCTACCAAAATATTAGAGACTCGGATACCATTTGAAGAAAAAATAGTGCACTCGTAAACTCAAAGATCTCAAAATTACCCACAATTTAGGTTTCTTATTTTTCAACATATACTATAATACTACAATAACAACAACCCAGTACAATCTCACTTAGTGGGGTCTGGGGAGGGTAGTGTGTACGCAGACCTTACCCCTACCCTTGGGTAGAGAGGTTGTTTCCAAATAGACCCCCGGCATCCTTCCCTCCTAGAACTTCCCACCTTGCTCTTGGGAAGACTCGAACTCACAAGCTCTCGGTTGGAAGTGGAGGTTGCTTACCATCAGAGCAACCACTCTTGTCAATATACTATAATACTAAAGATGAATAATATAAGCGAATTGGTGATTCAAAAAATCTTTGATTACTAAAGACTAATAATTATTTTTTCAATCCAAATGTCTGGTCCGCTTTGAAGCTGGATTAATCTGCATTTGCGCTGTAAATTTTTACTTTGGAGAGTAACACGCTCCCTACCAAAGGCAACACCATTTTCGGGGATCAATAAAAGTTAAAATAATTACAATAAGATTAACATTTCCTTTTAGTTAGACGTGACGTACTACTATTTACTAATGTATTATGGAGTATATGAATAATGAAGACGAGAGGGTAGGAAGTATGTACCAGTTACTTTCTCTGTCAACTTGATCAAATTCGATGCTTTTATCAACAATTCGATTATTACCCTTGGCAGTTCTGTAACGAGATAGAGATATCCATATCTGGTTGTGAATCACTCTCGAGAGTAGAAGTGGGAGTATGATTATGTATATAATGTCCCTCTGGCTTTCATCTTTGCTCATTAAGTATGTGTATATGCTGTGACCCACAAATGGTGCCAAAACCAAGTACTTCATCCCACACAAATCAACATTGTAAAAAAGTTAGCAGAATCCTTGCTATAATAAATTAATGACTAAAAAAACCACAAAAAGAAAAAAAAGGTAATGAGATAGTTGCCAGTACTAATACGAAAACAGACCGTCATTATTTTGTACAATTAACTTCATAAAACACTAGCTACGTACTTTACTTAATAAAAAAAAGTACAATGGTTTCAAGGAACTCGTCACATTTAATAAATCTTTATTAAAGATAAAAAGGTTCAAAAGAATTCTTTTTTTCTCTTTTGATCAACCGTACATCTCCCTAGCTAGCTCCCGCATGAATTTTTTTCTCCAAAGAAATGATACAGAAAAGAATAGGCAAAACTCAAACAATTAAACATAATATAATCTTCTCCTTATGTTGGACTTGAAGAACTCAGTGCATTGTCGTAGACATATGATGCATTAAAGGAATAGGGTATTTCCCGATAAAAATGATATTTTTAATATCTCAAAAAGAATGGGTATTTTAATATTTTTAATGAGTATTGAAATCAATTATAATCTTAAAATTGACCAAAGTCTTGTCCGTTTGCTAACATTAATTGTGATAAGAATCTCCTCTTTGTAATTGGATTCTTGGTTCTTAATTATCCGTTTTGGTTTCAAATGCCATTATGGCATTGAATTTTTGGAATTAAATTTCTAATGTTTCTTTCATGGAAGATGTATCTTCTTTGGTATATATAAATCTATCTCTTTCATGTGTTTATGGTAGTAGAGTGAAAAAAATAAAAGCTAAATATATTTTCTTCCTTATTCTTTGTGCTGGATTTTATTCTTGTTAAACTTTGTTGTTTCTGCAACTAATTATACTAGAAGAACTTGTTGAATCTTGGGGAATACGCCTAATATTATTTACCTCGGTGTGAGCGAAATATCCTTAAGGACAGTAACCTTGACACTCCTCAAGCTAAACTTTTTATTCTCCATAATAATTCAATATTTTTCCAATAATCTTAAGGATATCTCGACGTAGTTATTATGGAGAATAACGTTGCTAATGTTGCTGTTTTGGTGGAGATAATTTTTAATGCAAGCAAGCTGTTGTTGACAAAGGAAAAGAAATTGCTGCTAGAAGCAGTCTTGTGAAGGACAACAACCGTCGGAGAAAATCAAGTAACATGTATGATAAAAGAAATGGTTATAAGCTCAAAACGAACAATCAACTTGGCCGCTATGTTGCTCAACGCCAAAAGAATTGGGAATGATAATCCCACTAAGGCTAAAGTAAATTTAACTAAAGCCAAAGTGGATAATATAATTGTTGCGGTTATTTTCCAAGTGTACCTTGTGGCCAATGTGAAAGACTGGGTGTTAGATTCAGGTGCCACTAGGCACATATGTGCTAACAAAAAAGACTTTATGTCTTACACCCAAGTTGAGGAGGGAGAAGAGGTTGTCTATCTTGGTGATTCAAGAACTACTCAGGTTTTTGGAAAAGGCAAAGTTCTTCTCAAACTCATATCTGGTAAAACTTTGGCATTGAATGATGTGTTGCATGTTCCTAGTATCCAAGCCAATTTGGTTTCTGTGGGATTATTAGGAAAAGTGGGGGTGAAGGTTGTTTTTGAATATGATAAGGTCGTGTTTACCAAGAATAATAGTTTTGTTGGCAAGGGTTATTATAACCATGGCTTGTTTATACTCAATGTTATTAATGAAAATGCTAGTACTTCTGCTTACTTCATTGATTCTTTTAATTTATGGCATGCTAGATTAGGACATGTTAGTTTATCTTATATTGAAAAAATGCATTCTGAAGATCTTATTTCAAATATTAATTTTTCGAATATTGATAAGTGTGAAGTTGTGCAGAAGCTAAACAAACTAAGAAATCATGTGCTTCAGTATTTAGAGAATCTAAATTGTTAAGTTTAATACATGCTGACTTAGGAGACTTGAAACAAACTATGACTAGAGGAGGGAAAAATATTATGTAACTTTTATAGATGATTTTTCTAGATATATAAAGTTTATTTGTTGAGAAATAAAGAGGAAGCCTTTGATAAATTTTTAATTTATAAAGCTGAAGTAGAAAATCAATTGAATAAGAAAATCAAAATAGTTAGATCCGATAGAGGTGGTGAATTTATTTTATTGAATGATTATTGTGAGAAAGAAGGCATAATTCACGAGATAACTACGCCATATTCTCCACAATCAAATGGTATAGCAGAAAGGAAAAATAGAACTTTAAAAAAAGTGATGACTAGTATGCTTGTTAGTTCTGGTGCTCCGGATAATCTTTGGGGTGAAGAAATTTTATCTGCTTGTCATTTTCAAAATAGAATTCCTTATAAGAAAACGGGTAAAACTCCTTATGAGTTGTGGAAAGAGTATCCACCTAATTTAAAATATTTGAATTGCGGGGATGCCTTGCTAAAGTTATGTTATCCGATCATATGAAAAGAAAAATAGGATCTAAAACATCTGATTGTATGTTTATTGGGTATGCTGAAAATAGTGCAACATACAGATTTTTAGTAGTCAAAAGTGATAAAAAATAATACTATTGTTGAAACAAAAAATGCTGAATTTTTTGAAAGTATTTTTCCTTTAAAATTTGAGAAAATTTATGATGCTCCTATTATTCCAAGTGATAATATTTCACATGTTCCAATTGCACAAAATGATTTTGAAAGTGAGGATTCAAGAAGAAGAAAAAGACCAAGGAAAGAAAAATCTTTTGGTAATGATTTTCATACTTATCTTGTAGATAATGATCCATTAACATATTCTGAAGCTATTTTTTCGTATGATGGCTCATTTTGGAAAGAAGCTATTGATGTAGAACTAAATTCGATTTTACAAAATAAAACTTGAATTTTAGTTGATTTACCTCCGGGAACTAAACGCATTGGTTGTAAATGGATTTTTAAGAAGAAACTTAATCCGGATGGTTCAATTGATAAATACAAAGCTAGGTTTGTTGCAAAAGATTTTACCCAAAAGCAAAATATTGATTATTTTGATACTTATGCTCCTGTAACTAGAATTTCCTCGATTCGTGTTTTACTTTCCTTGGCTTATATTTACAAACTTTATATTCAACGAATGGATGTTAAAACTGCCTTTTTAAATGGTGATTTGGAAGAGAAAATTTACATGGAGCAACCTGAGGGTTGTATATTTCTGGTCAAGAAAATAAAGTATGTAAATTGCTAAACTCTTTATATGGTCTAAAACAAGCGCCTAAACAGTGGCATGAAAAATTTGATCACTACTGATTAATGATGGCTTTTTATCTATTGAAGTAGATAAATGTGTTTATACAAAATGTGTAGATGGTACATGTATTATTATTTGCCTTTATGTGGATGACATGCTTATTTTTAGTTCTAGCCTTGATTTGGTACATAAAATCAAATTTTTCTTGTCTTCTAATTTTGAGATGCAAGACATGGGAGAAGCTAGTGTTATTTTAGGCATGAAAATTATAAGAGATGGCAATAGTTTGATGTTGACTCAAGAACATTATGTTGAAAGAATTATTAAAAAGTTTGATAATTTTGATGTGGTACCTGTAAGCACTCCTTATGATGCTAGTAGTCAATTAAAAAAGAATAAGGGAGATGTTATAGATTAAAATAAATATGCTCAAGTTATTGGTAGTCTAGTGCATTTGATGAATTTTACTAGACCTGATATTGCATATGTTGTGTGTAGATTGAGTAGATATACTAAAAACCCAAGTCATGATTATTGGAATGCATTAGTAAAAGTCATGAAATATTTGAGAGGTACCATGAACTATGATATTAAATATGGCGGATTTCCCACTGTACTAGAAGGATACAATGATGCTAACTGGATCTCTGATTCAGATGAGACAAAATTCACTAGTGATTATGTGTTCACCCTCGGTGGGGATGTTGTGGCCTGAAAATCAGCTAAGCAAACTATAATAGCTAGATCTACCATGGAATCTGAGTTTCGGGCATTGGAATTAGCTGGCAATGAGGCCGAGTGGTTAAAGAACATTTTGGCGAGTATTCCACTAGGAATAAAATCAACACCTTCGGTGTCGATGCATTGTGATTGTCAAGCTGCAATAGCCATTGTTAAAAATAAATCCTTTAATGGCAAGAGTAGACATATCCGATTGAGACATAATATGATAAAGCAGCTGCTGAAAGATGGAATTATTTTCATAGATTATGTGAAGTTAGAAGTGAATTTGGCCGATCCTCTAAGTAAATCTTTGGGAAGGAAATTAATATCTGAAACATCGAGGGGAATGAGACTTTTGCCAATTTGAGTTATATCAATTATGATGGTAACACAACCTATGTGATTGGAGATCCCATGAAGTAGGTTTATATAGGTAATAACAAGTCATTAGTTGATCAAATGTGCACTATTAAATTACGTCCCTTCCTATGGTGTATGTGTGTATATATATAGTGCAATACTGCAAGGATTGGGAGGTCGTGTTATTAAAACTCTTAATCAAATAATCCATAGCCTTTAATAGGTGGTGTATTGTGATGCAGAATACACTTGATAGATGGACCTATATGAATGTGGAGTGGGGCCGCTCCTATGAAATTTATGGCAAATAATTTCTAGAGCACTCATGGAAACCAGGCGCGCGCATAGCCTATTAGCGCAAAACCCCGTCAAACAACAAAATGTGTGTGGGTATAACGTGATAGATATGATACTAAGCTTACAAAAGAATTCTTGGTTCATAGAAGTTCTAAACTTCACCATTTATTCTGTAAGTTTAATCTTATTTTATCTAGGTCTGGTTCATTGTCCAAGAGACGGTAAATTCGACCACTATATTCTTTTGTGAAACCCAACAAATTATTTTATCATTTTATTATTATTATTTTTTAATATTCTTTTTAAATTATGTGGGAAATTGTTAAAACATGATATTTTTAATATCTCAAAAAGAATGGGTATTTTAATATTTCTAATGAGTATTGAAATCAATTATAATCTTAAAATTGACCAAAGTCTTGTCCGTTTGCTAACATTAATTGTGATGATAATCTCCTTCTTTTTGTAATTGAATTATTGGTTCTTAATGATCCATTTTGGTTTCAAATGCCATTATGGCATTGAATTTTTGGAATTAAATTTATAACGTTTCTTTCATGGAAGATCTATCTTCTTTGGTGTATATAAATCTATCTCCTTCATGTGTTTATGGTAGTAGAGTGAAAAGAAAAAAGCTAAAAATCTTTTCTTCCTTATTTTTTGTGCTGGGTTTTCTTCTTGTGAATCTTTGTTGCTTTTGTTCCTATTTATGTTAGAAGAGCTTGTTGAATCCTGGGAGATATGCCTAATATTATTTATTTCGGTATGGATAAAATATGCTTAAGGACAGTGTCCTTGACACGCCTCAAGCTAAATTTTTTATTTCCATAATAATTCAATATTTTTCCAACATTTCCTATAGCAGAAGAAGAAAGAAGAAAAGCAAGCTGTTAAGCTACTTCGACAAAAATAAGAATTTGAACTTTATGGATTTAAGTTCGAAATTCTACGACGTTCTGTTTGATTTATTAATTAGGTTCAGATTTTTTTACGTGTACTTATTTAATTAATTTTTTGCATCCGCATGTGCCTCACTATACTTGATTTAAACATATAACGGCAAAAGAATAACGGGAAAAAAATAGTTGGGGAATTCAAGAAAGAGTACCTTTAAATTTCCAAGAAATGTCCATGGCCAATCAGTGAGAATGCCAGGTTTAGAAGCCATGCTTTTGTACAGCTTCTTCTTTGCAAAATAAAGTACTTGTTGTTTTGGCCACCTTCTTCTTCCTCTGTCTTCTCTTAAAATCCTTTGCTTCCACTGCATTATATAGACAACTCTATTGCATATAATAACCGGCCAATTAATGGCCATTCGTACAAAGCCCCCCCCCCCCCCCCCCCGCAGGAGCACAAGCACATGCTGACAAGGGAATTCATCACTTGAACTTTAAGACACTCCATGGGCTAAGGCACATGTAGCTACATGGGTTCGTATGGCACAACTTGGCCTAAAAAAAGTAACTAGTATACATTTGTGTTTTACTAAAGACGGTATAATACTTATTTCTCCTTCAACTTGCAAAGAATTTCTTTTTGGAGTTTATATGTAAATAGCTATACATGATTATACATATATTATATATCTATTATATACCTATTGAAATTTATAAAAAAACTGGAATATAACTTTGATTGTCATACTTTTAGACAAGAAATAATCTTATCTATTGATTTATTGAGCCTTAAGCAAATATTTACATAAAAAGAAAGATGTCTTAGTTGAGGTTTGAACCTCTGACCTCTTCAAGAAAATCAAGAACATTACCAACACACAATTTATGTCAAGTGGTATCATTTTTTTCTACTCAATAATTTTCGTACAGTATTAATATATATATTTAATAAAATTTTCCGACGGAGCAATGTCACGTGACACCGCTTCGATAACTATAAATCCGCCCCTAACTATTTAGGTTACATATTTTTACATGCTTTTAACTTTGTAAGTGACTTATTACATTCATCCACTAAAGTGTCATGTGACACGGGTGCATTAAGCGAAAATTGAAGTGCATGAAGGTAAAAAACTTGTAACTAAAACTTTCAAAACGATATTTTTTTTCCTTCAAAAACAACGCAATGAAGCAAAATTTAGTGCAATATGTCAAAGACTTGAAAACTGAATTTTTGCATAATTTTAAAAGTAATGCCGTCACATGGATTTTAGTAGTCTCTTTTCAGGCAGAGACATAGACGTTCTTGATTTTGAACAGCTATTTTTGGACAGTTTTGTTTGATTAATACATTTATGATTCTCAACTACCAACTTGAAAGGAAATGGGATGGTAAGGGTGGAGAGTTGGGTTGGAATATGTTTCTGAACTGTTGCAGGTTGGAGTAATAGCAACCACCTAATAATGTCACTTAATTACCAATAGTTCTTAACAGTGCTTCAGTAGATCATATATTTACAAGTCCTAAAAATATCTCGCACACACTATACTGGAATTGGGACTGGAACGCCAACCAACACCAAAAACTTGTAACTTTTTCCAAGATGCCTCGGGGCAAAAAAGATGTAATCGACACAATATAATGTGATTAAAATGAATGAGATGCTTGTTTGTTAGAACTAATCTCCTGAGTCTCTCAACTAAGAGGTACGTTCGACTAGCTCAAACAAAACCTCTCGGCCCTCAGCCATGTCATAACCATGAAGACACACGTTCGACCAGCTCGAACAAGACTTCTCGGCCCTTGGCCATATCTCAACTAAGAGGTGCATTCGACCAACACGAACAAAACCTCTCGGTCCTTGATCACGTCTTACCTACGAAGACATACGTTCGACCAGCTCGAACAAGAATTCTCACCCCTTGGCCACATCTCAACTAAGAGGTACGTTTGGCCTGCCCGAACAAAACCTCTCGGCCCTGGTCACGTCTTAACTATGAAGACATACGTTCGATCTGCCAGATCGAAACCTCCCGGCCCATGGCCACTCTACACTTACACAAAAGGCATCCACTCAACCCGATTGAGTAGCACTCCCCAGCCCCGCGGCCATCGCAACCTAGAGGCCAACAACAAAGAGAAGTGTATGGGTCAAAACCAGATTCATGATAATTAGCGCGTCTAACTAGCTCCTAAGCTCGTTCGGGCTACTAAAAGGTATAACCATTCACCGACCAAAGTACTCTAAGGTTACTCAATCTAATTAGCGAGACCACAGCCTACTCATTGTTCACGGACGTCCCTTTAATGCAGCCACGGCCCCCCATTGCCAGCAAGCAAGATTCACAGCTATAAATATTAAGAGAAAGAATCCTAAAAAGGGGGCTGCTTCTTCTTCTTCACCTCCACTTCTAAAAGAAGAGAATATACATCATTGTAAGGCTCTGAACCTCTCCAGGGAGAGGCAGACCAAATCGATATCATTAATAAAAGATCCTTACCGTCTTCATTTTAACCAATAACTGTTGTCTCTTACATTTTATTCATTTAGTCTTTTGGTTTATTACGATATGGTACGATTGTCCCTCCGTTGATTTTAATTGATTTATGCTTATAAAGTGTATGAGAACTTTGAGCTAAACTATTTAGCGCCATCTGTGGGGATTTCAGAGCAGAATCGCGTAGTTTATCCTTGGACCAAAAAAGGAAAGAAAACGACCCAACTCGAACAAGCCAAAGCGGCGCGTTGGATCAAAGGAATTCAAAAGCTTCGAGACGAGCCTGCTTCCACATCCCGTGTCTCCGAGCAAGAGGAAGAAGAAGAAGAAGAAGAAGAAGAAGAAGAAGAAGAAGAAGAAGAAGAAGAAGAAGAAGAAGAAGAAGAAGAAGATCCCCCATCCCTATGGGAAAAATGCGCATAAGGTACCTAGCCCATTTTTTTTCAAGGGATCCTGCCAAGAAGGAGAAAAGCGCAAAAGCATCCCGAACCGAGATCTGTAGCGGGGTGACCTGTAAAAACCAGTCAAGAAGACTACAAGCACGAGTTATGCAAGATCCTAAACTAGAGTAAAATCCCAACGCCCAACACGGAGCGGGTATGTGGGAGAACAAAGGTTCAACTACGATTGAACAACAACTCAGGCTAGGTTCCTCCGCCCAAAAAATCAAATGCGGTTGAACAACGGTTGAACGACAACTCAGGCTACGTGCCTGTTTCTCCCAAACGCACACTCAAGTATACGCGGTCGTCAAGTAATAAAGTGACTAAAAGTCGAACGTCGATCCCACGAGGACTTGTGATTAACTATTAACTAAATTAGACTATCCTAATTATCTAAACAAGAATTAAACCTAGAAATATTCGATTCTAAACTAATTAAAATAAAAAGAAAACAAATAATAAATTCTGAACAAAGAAAGATCAAAATTTTATGTTATCAATGTAATGAAAACGATCTAGGGTTATGGGCTATCTAACATTCCTATTGTATTCTTCAATTGAATTGACTAACTAATATATCTAGTTTATTGGTTGACAGGGTTAATATTGCTCATAAGAATCTGTCGAGTTTTTACTGGCCTATTCAAACTAACCTAACGCCTATATGTCTATGGAGTTAGAATCAACAAGAACGCATTTATAATTCCTGTAAGTCAACCAAGTAAGGCAATTGAGTATATGTCTATCCCAACCGCGAATCTGTTCCCCGAGGCCCAGGTTCAAAACTTGCTCTACTCAATCCTATATGCAATCTAGAATTCCCACTTTCGAGTTTAATTCAAGATTCGTAGATAGTATTCAATTGGTGATCAAGCAATCAAATAATTAAGCGCTAGATTGAATAAATAAACCAATATGATAAACTAAGTAATCAAAATCAATATCTGAATAACAATAGTCATGAAAGAACCACAACCCTAGAACGTGAAGTTTAGCTCCATATAGACATGGTATCAAAACAACAAATCATACAAAGAAACATAAAATTACTAAGTTTGATGGAAGAAACGATGAAACCCGGCCTCCACGGCGGCTCTGTGCTCTTCCTAGGTCTAAAATTACTCTAAAAACGTTCTACTATGTATATATACCAAGTAGGGTTAGGCCCAAACAATTATACATTCTCCAATGTGAAAAAGGATGCTTTCTCTGGGTCAAACTAGCGTGGTCGCGCATCTGGGCGCGCACATGGGCGCGCTGGTTGGATGACATTCTGTCCTGGGCGCTAAAACTAGAACAATCGCGCTTTGAGCGCTTTTCACCCTGTTCCGTTGCGAATATGGAAAAACGCAAAATATGAAAGTTGTAACCCTTTGTGTTAGATTTCCAACCATATATTGTGGGCTCAATTGGAATTCTGAGTAAAAAGTTATATCTATTTTACTAGACTGTGCACAATCTGCACACTGGATGCTTCGTTCGCTCTAACAATCATTCGTTGACCCCCAAACGGGATTCCGGTTTAATTCCTTGAGCTTTTAATTCCAAATCACTTGAATTCATTCTATAACATAAAATACACAGTTAGTGCAAGATACTAGCGATTAAAGCTCAAACTCAATCAAAGTGCAGTAAATTTGAGTGTAATAAACGACTAAAATACACAATTATAGCGTATCATCAACACCCCACACTTAAATCATTGCTAGTCCTCGATCAATCAAACTACACTTTATATATACACAATTTTTTTAAAACAATTCTCCTAACTCATCACACCAAGAATATTTAAAATAGATTAAGCACAAAAGCGTAACATCTTCACCTTAGAATTTGACTACCACGCATTATTCGCAACTCACCCACTTTCTCTAACATAGAGGTCACAGACATTACCTTTCCTTCATGAATCAAGTACCCTCACACAACAAAAGAGAGTAGTTTCACACAATAAAATTTAAGAACATTTAGGAACTCAAGATTGAATGAATTCACTCATTCTCAGAAATAACATTCATATGCTACAAAAGATGCACCATAAGCTTGCTCGTAATGTACTACTCTACTAATCGAGCTCATTCAGTCTAGGATCAATTAGGACTTTATTTGGTTATGATATAGGCTATGGGACGGGTAGGATACATTTAGATATTTGACTGACTACACCTCCCTAAGCACTGTAATACATCATTTTAACATTTAAACCGCATACTTATGTCGAAACAAAACTCCACCTTCACATCAATGTAAATTACCTCATTCTTCTTTAAGCACACTTACATCAAGAGCCACCACTTATCTTTTTTCACAATAATCCAACTTTTTTTTCTTTTTCAATTCAAGTGGCTCTTACTTTTTCAAAATAGTGCACTTTTCTCCTTATTCAATTAGTTCCGCTCAAAAGCCAAACCACCCACCCCACACTTTAACGTTTACAAAGTTCATAACAATTCAAATGCTCATGAGAGGTGAAAAGGTTCAAATAGATGGTTAATTCAAACAAATGGATAAGGCTTATAATATGGTTGCCAAAGAATAAGGATTATAGGATCAAAGAGGTTAATTAAGATACATAATAATTAGGCAGGTAACATATATATATATATATATATATATATATATATATATATATATATATATATATATATATATATATATATATATATATGGCTCAACAAAGAAATGTCTATATCACTTTCAAGACTGAACAAAGCTACTATTTCGCTTTACAAACACACGGGGCAAGTTCTAGACATCAAATGCAATGCACAGAAGAACACAAAACCTTACACACACATGGCACATAACTCACTCAGGATTGGATTCATAGACACTCTAGTCAAAGAAGTTAAGCAAAGTTAAGATCATACAATTTAAGGTACTTCTTCAAGAGTAAAAAACTGAGCCTAAGTGTCACAATCAAAGTACTTACTATTCTCAAGGCATAACCAAGTCAAGAGATATTGCTTCAATTCAAAGAACAACACCATGGGTCCTACTCCCAAAAAAAAATTAACAAACCCGGTTCAAATAAAACCCTTGGAAAAGAACCGCGACACAAAGAAAAACCAAGGGTGAATCACTACACTACCTACAAAGAAAATTTTTTTTGTCCTTTTTATAGACTTAAATCCCTCAAGAAAACTGTCTAGGAGATCTATCGTCGGTAAAAGTCATTTTTTTTGTACGTTTTTTCTAAAAAGAAATTATTCAAATAAACAACACAACTAAAATAACATAGAAAGTCATCGGACAATCTCCTCACCCCACACTTAAAATTGTACAATGTCCTCAATGCACACTATAAATAATAAGAGGGTAAAAGAGACTCCCTGGCAGGCCAAAGGCCGAAGCTTTAGCAGCTCATGGGGTACTCAGAATTCTCCCAGGTATGATCCTTTGTGCGGGTACCTCACACGTAGTTTCAACCACCTACTCGCTTTTGCACATGCCTATTGGATTTGACTCCATATGCTCAAAATCCTACAAAATAAAATAACACTACAAAAATAATACAAAATCAAAAATAAAAGAAAGCAGTAAAGATGAGTTGCCTCCCAACAAGCGCCTAATTTAACGTCGCGACACGATTTGAACCACGTTTTGCCTCCACCTTGAACTTATGAATTGTACCCCTAACATGGCATCCAGTCTGTGGCTATGCTCCTTTGCTGGGCCTACAAAGATAACCGGGCAAATTAATAAATTTTTCACTCTGCACTTCTCGAACTTTAAAAGAGGAATATAATATTTAATTTTTGGCACAACAAATTCAAGAATATAGGTGCTATCATACTCACACTTGGATCCCTTCATTCGCTCACATAGCTCGATAATGATCTTACTATCTAAACACAATGTGGAAAAATGATTGGAATGAGGTCTAATGTGCCATAACTCTTGAATTTTACTACTATTTGCATCCTCACATGCACTCAAGTCTCCCAAAGTAATTTTATCTACTCCCTCACATGACTCTAGAGCACTCTTCTCAATATTGGCATCCTCAAGAAAAATAGGGTCTAGCGATTGATATTCTCGTTTTAGCTCCTCAATTTGGTCTAGAAGATTTTTTTGAGCTTCACACAACTCATCATTAAATGGTTGGGTGTTACACGCATCAACCTTTGCACTCAAATCTACATCTAAGTTACGCACACCCAAGCCAAAATTATCAATTTTATGTGCAAGCTCGTCTCCCTTAGACCAATCATTCACCAATGTTGCTAGAAGATAACGTCGTTTCGCATATTCGACTAAGTGAGAATATCTTTCCCAATGCCAACCCTTACTCCCATATTCAAATTCAGATCTCCAAGAGGTCAAGCCATGACAAGCCCAAAAAGACGGGTCATAGAAGACTTTCGTGAACCAAGTGTCTTCATCAATAACCTTATCTCCAAATATTTCATCCCCAAATGTCATGTTGAGAGAACTAGAAACACACTAAGAGAAAAATCAAATAGTTATAAATTACAAATATTTAGAAAAAAAAACCTTGTAGAGATAAAAGTAAAAGTCTAATTTTGAAAAATAGTTAATTTCTAAGGCCCCGACAACGCCGCCAAAAACTTGGTGCTCCCAAACACACATGCAAGTATACGCGGTCGTCAAGTAATAAAGTGACTAAAAGTCGGATGTCAATCCTACGAGGACTTGTGATTAACTATTAACTAAATTATACTATCCTAATTATCTAAACAAGAATTAAACCTAGAAATATTCGATTCTAAACTAATTAAAATAAATAGAAAACAAATAATAAATTATGAACAAAGAAAGAGCAGATGTTTATGTTATCTAGGGATATGGGCTATCTAACATTCCTATTGTATTCTTAAATTGAATTGACTAACTAATTTATCTAGTTTATTGGTTGACAGGGTTAATATTGCTCATAAGAATCTGTCGAGTTCTTACTCGCCTATTCAAACTAACCTAACGTCTATATGTATATGGAGTTAGAATCAACAATAACGCATTTATAATTCCTGTAAGTCAACCAAGCAAGGTAATAGGGTATATATCTATCCCAACCGCGAATCCGTTCCCCGAGGCCCAGGTTCAAGAACTTGCTCTACTCAATCCTATATGCAATCTAGAATTCCCACTTTCGAGTTCAATTTACGATTTGTAGATAGTATTCAATTGGTGATCAAGAAATCAAATAATTAAACGCAAGATTGAATAAATAAATTAATATGATAAACTAAGTAATCAAAATCAATATCTGAATAACAATAGTCATGAAAGAACCACAACCCTAGAACGTGAAGTTTAGCTCCACATAGACATGGTAACAAAACAACAAATCATACAAAGAAACATAAACTTACTAATTTTGATGGAAGAAAAGATGAAACCCGGCCTCCACGCCGGCTCTGTGCTCTTCCTTGGTCTAAAATTACTCTAAAAAATGTTCTACTATGTATATATACCAAGTAGGGTTGGACCCAAACAATTATACCTTCTCCAATGTGAAAAAGGACGCTTTTTCCGGGTCAAACTAGCGCGGTCGCGCATCTGGGCGCTAGTTGGATGACATTCTGTCATGGACGCGCTAAAACTAGCGCAATCGCGCTTCTGGGTGCGTTTCACCCTGGTCTGTTGTGAATATAGAAAAACGCAAAACGTGAACATTGTAGCCCTTTGAGATATCTTTCCAACCATATATTTTTGGAACCAATTGGAAGTTTGAGTAAAATGTTATATCTATGTTACTAGAGAGTGCACAATCTACCCATTGGATGCTTTGTTCGCTCTAACTATCATCCGTCGACCCCCAAACGCGATCCCGGCTTAATTCCTTGAGCTTTTACTCAACTTTCAAAGCTCCAAATCACTTGAATTCATTCCATAACATCTATATAGCTTGGAATCACTCCTACAAGGCTTAAAATACACAGTTAGCGCAAGACACTAGCGATTAAAGCTCAAACTCAATCAAAGTGCACTAAATTTGAGTGTAATAAGTGACTATAATACACAATTATAGCCTATCATCAGTGCCTCCGACCAATAAATCAACTACGGTTGAATAACTCAGGCTATGTGCCTTCGACATCAAAAAATTACAAAGGTGCAACTACGGTTGAACGACGGCTCAGGCTACGTACCTCCGCCCAAAAGATTGAACAACAACTCAGGCTATGTGCCTTCGACATCAAAAAAATTACAAAAGGTTCAACTACGGTTGAACAACAACTCAGGCTATGTGTCTTCGACATCAGAAAAATTACAAAAGGTTCAACTACGGTTGAACAACAATTCAGGCTACGTGTCCACGCCCAAAAGTTCAACTACGAGTTTAACTGGGACTCAGGCCAAGTGCCCTTTCCATCAAGAGATACAAAAGGTTCAACTACGGTTGAACAACAACTCGGGTTACGTGCCCACGCCCAAATTTCAACTACAAGTTGAATTGGGACTCAGGCTAAGTGCCTTCGCCATCAAGAAATACAAAAGGTTCAACTACGGTTGAACAACAACTCAGGCTAAGTGCCTTCTCCATCAACAAATACAAAAGGTTATACTACGGTTGAACAACAACTCAGGCTACGTGCCCACGCTCAAAAGTTCAACTACTAGTTGAACTGGGACTCAGGCCAAGTGCCTTCGCCATCAAGAAATACAAAAAGTTCAACTACGGTTGAACAACAACTCAGGCTACGTGCCAATGCCTAAAAGTTCAAATACGAGTAGAATTGGGACTCGGGCTACACGCCTCCGTCGCATGAGTCACAAACTCAACCACAGACGAATCAAAGCCAAGAGTGTACGTCTCCACACCTACGAGCTGGGCCGCGATCAGGCGAGGCCGAGCGCCCCTAAATGTTCAACCACAGTAGAACCCTAGCTTGGACCAAGCGTCTCCACCATTCAAGTAAGTACGACCAACTTAAAACTAAAGTTTCGGCTCACGTAAGGTTTGGCCCAAGTCGAACCACAAGGCTGTGCTTTTTCATCACCTCGGCCAGTAGTCCAAAAAAGCCCGAACTGGGAATAAGGCTATGTGCCGCCACCGTCCAAACATGGCTACAACCCGCCCCCACCAAGTGGAGAAAGGTGATGACCAAAAGCGTCTATCTATGGCCAAAGCCATCTACACCAATTTTCCCTTATGGCAAGGAACCAATTCGACAATGGTCAAAATCACCTAACCGGTCGAGACCGTTAGCATGCCCACTAGAAAAACTCTAAGCAAGGCCCCCTCGAACGAGCACAAAAAAGAGACGCGCGAAATTGATACAAAACAAACAGAAAGGAAGAAAGCCGCATATATTTACAATATCTACAAGGGGTTACCCCCAATTACATTGACCTAGGGATGGCAGAAAAAAAATAGCCAAATGACAACACAAAATAAAAAATAAAAAAAGAACGAAAACTAAATAAATATTACAAATTTTTTCTTTGTTCACTCGGTGCCACCAACTCCCTCTTCAACATTGTTAGCGCCCTCGGTGCCATCATCATCCCTGACCATAGACGGGCCGAAACCGCAGCCGAGGCGAGCATCAGGAGCCTTTTGGCATGCATCCTCATAGGTGGCCTCAGGCACAACACCGGCTTCTCACAACCTCCTGTACACATCGAGCTGGGCCTCGGCGTACGTCCAAAGCTCACGGCAGGACCGAAAGAAGCGTCCTGATTCCTCAGGCGCTGGCTCTCGACCTCCAAGGCTGCAATCCGATCCACCGCAGTACGGGCGTCCTGCTCACAAATAGCAATGCGCCCCTCCAACTCCCTCTCTCGAAAAGTAGCGGCGGCCCTCTCCAACCCGCGTTCTCTCTCTTGGGTGCGGTTAGTCGCCTACAGTGTTTCGGCCCTCGCCAGGGCGTCCTCTGCCTATTTCCTCAATGCAGCAGTCTCTGTCTCTAGGGCAGCCACCTACCTAGTCAAAGCCTCAGCGGCCTCTGCTACCGCAGCCCGATTTTGGTGCTCTCTCTCAGTAGCCGCTCTCCTTTCAGCGTCCATCTCCTTGTTCCTTTGACGGAGCCGTTCCTCGGGAGCATTTACCTGCTAAGGGCTGCTGCATATGAAGTTGCCTCCTCGCCAGCTCCTATACCAGCTCCTGGTTCCGCGGGTCGTTCCTCAAGCATTGACGCAAGTCACGGCACCGGTCCCGGTAGCGACGGTACTTATCCAACAATCGTATAAAGACTGTCGAGCAAACGTTAGCCCGGCGGATGCTCTCCACCTCCAATTAAAATGACTACATCAAACAAAACAACAATTAATACAAGAAGACATACTAACAAAAGAAACAAACCAAGGTTCCACACGTACCTTTATACCCAGAGCGGCCACCTCGCCCATCAACCCAACATCTGAGATGCCCCTCAAGAACGTGTTCTCCGCCTCCGAACGCATAACCTCGAACAACGTCACCAGATTTTCTTCCTCGAGTAGCAGGTTCTACTCACTAGGAATCTCCACATAGCGATAATTCCCATTGGCATGTACCGCTGGGCGGGTATAACCCTCTTGGAACAAGCGGACGTCCCCAGTGTCCAAGTCGGACTCAGAATCATCCCCCTCTCTTGAGCCGCCCCCTCCTTCCGCTGCCCTAGAAGTCGAGGCCTCCGCTACTCGGGAGGTAAAAGCACCCGCACTTGCCAAAACATTGGCGCCCGTTTCTTCCACCAAAATAGTTGTTGAGGAACTACCCTCCCTCTCAGCAACAGGAGCTGAAATTTTAATTGCCGAAGCGATTGTGCCCCCTTGGCATAAGCCAGTCGGGGCAACCCCCACTAAATACTCGCCCTCTAGGGCAGGATCCACTACATTCCCCTCTACGTCCGATGGCGGAGAATCCAAACTAATCACCACCGGAAGGACTGGGGTGAACGCCACCCTACGCCGAATGTGAGCACGTGATATTTTTCCCTATATACATGAATAATTCACAAAAATTCAAACAAGATGAATTTTTCTTATTTTCACCATTTTGTAAAATTTTTGTGATATTTTTTTGTTATTTGTTTGCATTTTATTTGCGGGTGATAATTTGCACGAAAATAAAAATAATATATGTACATTTGCTTTTTAGGATTTAATTCTATATTTTAGGATTAATTGTCAAATTAGTGTTTTGTAAAAATGAAAAATTATAAAAATAGTTCACTTTAGCATTAATTGTTTTAATTGTGAAATTGTCGCAAAATAGGTTTTAAATAATTTTAGAAATTAATTAGTTTAATCTTGATTATTTGGACTTTATTTTTATCTTTTTGCATATTCTTTAAATTAGGAAATATAAAACAAAAAAAATACAAAGGAGAAATAATTCAAAGAAAAGGGCCTTAATAAGGTGCCTTGAGTGGGGCCAATTTTCATGTAATTTTGGCCAAAATCCCGGCCCAAGCCAAATTCCCATGCCCCAGTCCAACGACCCAGCCCACTTCACCTTTAACCTGGTCCTTCCCCCAATTAACAAAACGACGTTGTTTTATAACGCCCCATCTGAGCCGTTCAATCCACATCCAACAGACAGATTTGTCCTAGGTTGCCTTATATTTAAGTGTCTGAACCATCCCCCTACCCCCGTCTCATCCCCCTCGTTACCCCTTCTCTGAAAGACCTCCTAAATCCTAACCCGCCGCCACCGTTTACACCAACCCAAAACCCGGCGGCACCACCTCAAATTCCGACCAAAATAGCACCAAATGCTCTCCTCAATCCCCTCTTTCCAACCATACCACCTGTTTCCCTCGAATCAAACCACACCTGCTCGAATCTTCGTTTGAAGATCTGTCCCAAAACCAAGATTTTCCCAAATCCAACCAACCTCACACCCTACAATCTCCTTAACTTCCTCATTGCCATTAACCGGATTCCAATTCCATTAGTTTTTTTCCGGGCAGAAGATTGAGTAAGTTTTCTTTAGTTTCTCTTTAGTTTCTTTGTTGTTAATTCATGTTTTTTGTTCTCGCTTTTTATTTAGTTAATTACTTCAAACAATTTAGCCTAATTCTCTAAGTCAATACATTAATTCTTTCTTGTTGGTTCTACTTCTGTTTTAGTTCTGAATTCTAATTTTGTTTAGTCTTTCTTTCTGATCGTTGATTTGATTTTAGTTAGTCTCGAATTTTAGTCGACTTTCCTGTTAATTTTAGTTTGTGCTTAATTGTGTGTTTGTTAAATCCCGAATTCTCTTCTTTTCTTCCTCTGATTCAAGCTCTTTTTCAATCTTAAGTTAATTAGTCATTTGCTAGCGTTCTTCAGTGTTAATTCCAGTTTTAAACTTTTCTTAGATAATTTTAGTCAATTAGCCCTTATTAGTATTATTTAGTTCTTTATAGATGGGTGAATTGATTATAGTTGAAGGATAGTTTAGCTAGGGTTAAAGGGATTGGTCTCAGGTTTGTAATTTTCAGATGGTATAAGGGCAATTTGACAATGGGAAAGGGTAGAATATTGAGAATCAGTAATTGAAAGGAAGGGTTAAGGGTAGTCTAGGAATTGTACAGCTCAAAGAACGTCATAGAAACTCCTAGAATAGGGCTTTAGTGTAGATTTCAGTAAAACTTAGGGAGTAACTTGAGGAACAGGTTAGAAAATTAAGGTTTAAACTGAAAAATGGGCATGGACTAAAATAGAAAACCAAAATCTAATCATTTACCCTAGGATGGCCTATAAATTGAGGCCTTCATTGCTTGTAAAGGGGGCTTTTTCCTTCCCTTCTTCCTGCAGCCTAAAATTCCCAAAAAATACTCCCCAAAGCTTCCAGATCTAGAATTAAAACTTCAGATCTGAAATTCTCTTAGATTTTAGCTTTTTCATAAAATAAAAAAAAAATCAAAAAACAGTAGAAGCCTTCAAAATCCCTAAAAACAGAAAAATGCAATAGAAAAACAAAAAGAGTACTGTTACATTGATCTTTTGGTTAAACTTTGGTCAATTCTCTTCTCATTTGAATTGCTGGAAGCTTTCCAATATCATGGTTTCGATTTCGAGCTTGATTGATGTTGTTTGAACTACCATGCATGAACAATTGGTTGTTTTGAAAGTCCTGTTTCAATTTCAAGTTCTATTAGGTGTCTGATTCATATTCTGATAAGCTATTGGTTGTGTTAAAGTTGGTGTTCATTGCATGGATGTTTCTTGTTTGATTTGGGTTGATTGAGTCTGGTTTGGGATATTATTTGAGTGTCAAATTCCTTCTGGTGTGGTGGATCTGTTCCTGGGTTTTGATTTTACTGCTGAAACGTTATTACTGATTACTCTGTTGCTGCTGATCTTCTTATCCTTCTATTAATTTCAAATCCAGGTACACATCTGAGCTTGCCCTCATGTAACCTTCAATTGAAGTGAAATGAAGTTGATATTCCAAATCTCTGACAAGTTGTTTGTGGTTTTTTTTTACCAGGATATTAATGTGTAATTGCCTAATTGGTTGAGTTATCTTGTGATATGGACCGCCGTCGTAGAATTAGTGCTGCATTGTCTGAGTCATGGTAATAGGTTGAATTTGTAGCTTAATTTTGCCTGAGATGTGTTGTTTGGACTGTTTTGTGATGGTTTAAATTTATAGTTGTTTAGTTGCAACGTCAATGTATCAAGCATGCCTAGACAGTCTTATGTATAGCTAGCAATAATTTCATGTTTAGTAGTTAATGCACAACTTGCCAGTTTGTGTTGATCAAGTCATCTTATGCAGTTCATTATTCATCTCTATAAGGATCCATTGGAAGATAAGTAGTTAAAATGGGCCAAGCATGAAATAAAAAGGAATTGCTATAAGTTTAAAATAAATATCAAAGCAGTTGGTTTGCTTTAGAATTGGGTTGCTCAAATTCATGAACTACTGCCGTCTCTATAGTGTGTTGTTTTTTTATTGAGAATTGTCATAGTTGAAGTAATGATTATCATTGGTAGTACTCGATCTTATGACCTCCCCTCATGAGATCCGATTCGTTCTGATCGGTTTGGGTCAGATTTGAGGCCCAACGTATTGAGTACATGCCTGCTAGGGCGTATTGATCAGGATAAATTCGGCATTGCTTAATTGGTAACTCTTTTCAATAACAGGCAATTGGATTTCCTTTTCTATTACGTGTAAGGACAAAAACCAAAAATAGAAAAATCATGGTCACTTTAGGATCGGCTTTCAAATAACGAGACGAGCCTCGCCAAAGAAAAATAATTGCGGGGCCCTCGATGAGGGTTAAAAATATTTAGAATTCGGGAGGGCCGTTTAGCGAATTTTACGGCCTTTCCCAAAATAATATTGCGATAGAATCTTTAGGCGCATTTTAATTAAATTACTTTCTTAAACTCGAGTGTGCATTGATGCGACCCAAATCCAAATCTCGACGAAGTCGAAACATGTTAACGATCATGTGTACACTGGTGGTGACGTGATTAAAAATAGGTTTTCACGACGTCGGAAGTCTTTTAAAATAAATATTGGAAAAAGTGGTTTCATAAATAAAAGGCACATAAGCTAGCATGTATTGAAATCAGATAAAATCAAATTCAACAGTTAAGCGACCGTACTAGAACCACGGAACCCGGGAATGCCGAACACCTTCTCCTGGGTTAACACAATTCCTCAATCGGATTTCTTGATCGCAGACTTTGATACAGAGTTTGCACGAACTACGCTTGGTCTGATTCGTGTGGGGTCACGATACATAGGAAATCTCCATAGGATTCGACTGTAAAGAAAAAAAGATGGAAGAAAAATAAAGGAAGAAAAGAGTGGAAAAACAAAGGCGAAAATAAATGAAAAGAAAGAAAAGAAGAAGCAGAAAAACAAAGGTAGGAATAAGAGTGGAAAAAGAACATGGGCGGAAAAACAAAGGTGAGAATAAGAAAAGAAAGAAAAAGAGGGATAGATTGAAAAATAAAACAAAAATGCCAGGATGATACATGTGGTCGAGCAAATGCATATTAGAAATGATTAACTGTATAGGTGCATTCATGCCGACGTGCGGTTATCAAATCTGTTAAAACTAATCATTAACCAAGCGGTTGCTTAAATGTGTTAGTCCAGGCAAGTGGTTAGTTTATTGGCAGTTCTGGAAATTTACCCGTACAACACCCGGTCGAAAGATAAGATGACAGGACAGGAATCGGACTCCAGTATTGTGGACCCTACAAAAGAGGTCGAAGTGAATGATGTGGTTTCCATGAAAGAAGAGATGAGGAAGTTGAAAGCACAGATGGCTTAAATGACCAAGCTTGGTCTCAAGGTCACCCAGAGCCTTTGTACCCCGCCAACCGGTCCTATATCACACCTTTAGTGCAAGCTCAGGAGCCTCCTACTCTTAACACATCTCCATCCTTCCCATATCACACCCAGGGCTATGATACCACTTCATACGCTCCCCCAGCTCCACCATCCAAATACAACCCTCCTCCATATTTGGATCCAATCTTTGTGGCACCCCCTCCAGCCACATTACAAAGATCATCTAGTGAGCCACTGTTCCAAGCTCACGACGCTCAATATTACCCTCCTGAACCCACTTTTAAAACTCCTGAGCAGTACACCCATACCCCTCATTTTGAGATCCCCGAAGAAGTTGGGAAACCAATTAAGAATGCAGAACAAGAGGAAGTAATTCGTAAAGTCAAAATCCTCGAGCTGTCCTTCAGGAACATGCATAGTCTAGGCAGCTAGGTCAGCGTGGCATACAAAGACCTATGTCCATTTCCCGATGTTCAGTTGCCTACGGGGTTTGAAAAGCCAAAGTTTGACTTGTATGAGGGGCACGGTGACCCAGTAGCCCATCTGCGTGGTTTTTGTAGTAAGATGAGAGGTGCCGGAGGAAACGATGAATTGTTGATAGCCTATTTCGGGCAGAGCTTGAGCGGGTCTGCACTGGAATGGTACACCAGATAGGACCCTAGACGATGGTACACTTGGGATGACTTGGCACAGGCGTTCATTGGCCACTTTCAATATAACCTCGAGATAATCCCTGATCGACTGTCATTGCTGAAGTTTGAGAAGAAGCCAGGAGAAAGTTTTAGAGAGTTTGGATTTCGATGGAGAGAGCAAGCTGCAAGATTGGATCCCCCAATGAGAGAAAACGAGATGGTAGATTATTTTCTACAAACGTTGGAGCCGACATACTTCGGTCACTTAGTGACTTCTGTGGGTAAATCATTCAATGAGGTAGTGAAGATGGGTGCAATGATTGAAAAGGGCTTAAAGTCTAACAAAATTTTTAGTTATTAAGCGCTGAAAGTAACCATGCAGGCCATACAAAGTGGTACTGGTGGTGTGATAGGTAAGAAGAAGAAGGAAAAAGTGGCTACAGTGGAAGCTAGCACCTGGTCCAGGCCCGACAATCCTCCACCCTACTATAGCCAACCAAGACCCCACCACCCAAATTACCCATACACCCCATACGGCCCACCACAACACTATTACCCACCACTAGAGCCCCACTTCTCTGTCCACCATGCCCAGATATACATGCAGCCCCGGCACATCCACAATGGAGTGCGCTAGCTCCCCAAACCACATATACACCCCCACAAAACACCCATCCGCATCCCAGGGCTAACATGCCAGGACCTGGCTTTCCCGAACCAAATTTTTTGGAATGAGAGGGCCACAAACAAAGGAATTTTTACACAATTGGGAATATTAACCCTAATCGAGCCCAAAGTACCAAACCCACCTCCCAAAACCCTGGACCAGTCCGTCAGCTGCGAGTATTGCTTGGGAATGCCTGGGCATGAGACTTAAAAATGTTGGAAGTTTAAGAATGCAGTACAAGAGCTTTTTGACAGCTGCCGTATTGAGGTACAGGGCTCAAAGGCACCAAACATCAATCAGAACCCACTGCCAGCACATCACGATACCAACATGATTGAGTTGGTACACAAGGATGGGGAGGTGAATAAACCCTCACAAACCGTGATGATGATTCGTGATGTTGAGGCCAGTTCAAGAGAAAAGCCGACAGGGGAACAGATAGGGATGAAGTTGAAAGGTACAAATGACAAGCCAGTGGTAGTGATGGGGAAAGAATTATCTGTTGTTGCAAAGAAACCGGAACCAGTTAAGTTGGTGGTATGAGGGGCGTCACCCGCGCCCGTGGTGGTTGTGAAGGGTGCTTACATAGAGCCAGTGATCATCAAGCCACTAGTCCAGCTACCCATGGTTGACATTAAAGTTGTGCCATGGAAATAAGAGAAGGTGATAGTAACATACAAAGGGAAAGAGTTTGAGGAGGAGAGCTGTGAGGCGCAAGGGTTGACTCGATCGGGGCGTTGCTTCGCTCCTGAAGAGTTGAGGAAGGCTAGGGATACAAAAGACAGTCCAACCTCGGTCAAGAAGGCTATTAAAGAGGAGGAAGCAGAGGAGTTCCTAAAAAAGATGAAGGAACGGGACTATTCTATTGTCGAGCAGTTGAGGAAAACACCGGCCCAGATTTCGATGTTGTCATTATTGATACACTCCAATGAACATCGCCGAGCTTTGATGAAAATACTAAATGAAGCCTATGTACCTGATAATGTTTCAGTGAACCACTTGGAAACAACTTCTAATAGGATCTTCGAGTTAAATAGGATAACATTCTCGGATGATGAGTTGCCTGTAGAAGGAACCAAGCACAATAAAGCTCTTTACTTCACAGTTAAATGTGAAGACTCACTGGTGACCAAGGCATTGGTAGATAATGGGTCTAGTGCCAACATTTTCCCAATGTTGACATTGAACAAGTTAAAGATCGATAATGACAGAATCTGCAGAAACAGTGCGTGTGTCCGGGGTTTTGACGGGGGCGGAACCGACATGGTGGTGGATATTATCCTCGAGTTAATCATTGGCCCAATTGATTTCACCATGGAGTTTCAGGTGTTGGACGCGGCAATGTCATACAATCTTTTGTTGAGATGGCCATGGATCCATGCAGCTAAAGCAGTGCCTTCTTCACTGCATCAAATGGTCAAATTTTAATGGGATAGGCAAGAGGTGGTGCTCCACGGAGAAGACCCTATGAATACTGCAAGTGGTGATATTGTGCCCTTTGTAGAAACTGATGATGATAAAGGGCCATGGGTCTATCAGGTTTTTGACACGATCAATGTGAACAAGGTACCAGAGGGGAAAAGTATCCCACGTCTCCAAGTAGTAGCCGCAACTGTCATGATGGTTTCAGAAATGATGGGTAATGGGTTTGTCCCGGGAAAAGGTCTGGGTGCCAAGCTTTAGGGCATTGTTCAACCCGTATCCTTTGCCCAAGAATTTAGATACCTTTGGGTTGGGGTTTAGGCCAACAACAGCAGATACCAGAAGGGCCCGCAAATTGAAAAAGAAAGCTTGGGTTCTGCCTAAACCAATTCTGCGTCTGTCCAAGTCTTTTGTCAGGACGAGGGTCAAAAAGCAGTTAGCAACACAGGCGATGGGTTCATTGATGGGAGAAGAGGGTAATTTGGATGAAGCGTTTGAAAGGGTATTTGCAGAAGTAAACATGGTTTAGGCTAGTGAAGGTTCCAGTAATGCAGACATTCAGTACGTTGGGCCATATGCTAGGATCAATAATTGGGAAGCCACTCCTCTGCCAGTTCGGAGGGAGGCGTAGTAGTGGGACTTTGTTTTTCTTTTTTTTTTCACCTGGATTATTTCAGGGTTTGTAATCCTTGTGACTATGTTCCGTCCGTTTGAATGAGCTAAGCCCTGTTATCTTTACGTTTTAATGAAATGCAATTTCCTTCATCTTTCCTAATTTTGTTCCCATTTTTTTTGTACAATTCTTTTTATGCTGATATCAATGACATGATATGCATGAGGACTTCCCGGCCCGGTCTTATAAGCCAACCTAACTCAGAAATAATAATACTAGAAATTGAATGTGATGATAAAGAGAAATATGATGATGAAACATATGAGGAAATTAGTAAGGAATTAAAGCACTTTGTGGAAAAACCCAAACCGAACTTAAATGATACAGAAGCAGCTAATTTAGGGGATCAAGATAATGAAAACTAGAATAAGTGTTCATCTGGAGCCGCAGCTCAAGGAAGAAATAATCGCAACGTTGTTGGAATATAAAGACGTTTTTTTGGTCCTATGATGATATGCCAGGTTTGAGTACCGATCTTGTGGCCCACAAATTGCCTATTGATCCATCACTCCCACCTGTTCAGAAAAAATTGATCAAGTTCAAAACAGACATAAGTGTGAAGATCAAAGAAGAAATCACTAAACAGTTTGATGGAAAGGTCATTCGGGTCACACGGTATCCCACCTGGTTAGCTAATTTTGTGCTTGTACCAAAGAAAGATGGCAAAACAAGGGTGTGCGTTGATTATCGAGACCTTAACAAGGCAAGTCCAAAAGGCAACTTTCCATTGCCCAACATCCACATATTGATTGTCAATTGTGCCAAACATGAGATTGGTTCTTTTGTGGATTGTTATACGGGTTACCATCAGATCTTAATGTACGAGGAGGATGCAGAAAAGATGGCATTCATCACGCCGTAGGGAACATACTGCTATTTGTTCATGCCATTTGGTTTGAAGAATGCTGGGCAACATACATGAGGGCTATGATAATAATCTTCCATGATATGATACATAAAGGATTGAGGTGTACGTAGATGATGTGATTGTGAAATCAAGGCAGCAGGCCGACCATGTCAGGGATTTGAGGAAATTCTTTCAAAGACTATGTAGGTACAATCTCAAGCTTAATCCTGCGAAGTGTGCTTTTGGTATGCCATCGTAAAGTGCTGGGGTTTATAGTCAGTCGACGGGGCATTGAATTGGATCCATCGAAGATTAAGGCCATTCACAAATTGACGCCTCCAAGAAACAAAACTGATGTGATGAGTTTGTTAGGAAGATTGAATTACATTAGCAGGTTCATTGCTCAACTCACAACTACTTGTGAACCCATTTTCAAACTGTTGAAAAAGGATGTTGCGGTTAAATGGACGGATGAATGTCAGAAATCTTTTGATAATATAAAGTAATATTTGTCAAATTCGCCCGTGTTGGTCCACCAGAGACAGGGAGGCCTTTGATTCTGTATCTTACGGTCTTGGATAATTCATTTGGCTGCGTACTGGGGCAGCATGATGTCACATGCAGAAAGAGCAGGCAATCTACTATCTTAGCAAGAAGTTTACATCTTACGAGGTTAAGTATACTTATCTAGAAAGGACATGTTGCGCCCTAACTTGGGTCGCACAAAAGTTGAAGCACTATTTGTCGTCCTACACTACCTACATCTGTATTGGATCCATTGAAGTATATTTTCCAGAAGCCTATGCACACGGGAAGGCTAGCAAAGTGCCAGATTTTGCCTACAGAGTTTGATATCATCTACGTGACCCAGACTGCAATGAAAGCACAAGTCTTATCCGATCATTTAGCTGAGAATCCAGTTGATGATAATTATGAGCCTTCGAAGACTTATTTCCCTAATGAATAGGTGATGCATATTGATGAGTTGGAACAAGCAGAGAAACCAGGATGGAAATTGTTCTTTGATGGAGCGCCAAGTATGAAAGGCGTGGAATAGAAGCCGTACTTATTTCCGAAACAGGTCAGCACTATCCTGTTACGGCTCAGCTCCGTTTCTATTGTACAAACAACATGGCGGAATATGACGCATGCATTATGGGTTTGAGATTAGCAGTGGATATATGTGTCCAGGAAGTCTTGGTCATGGGTGACTCAGACCTACTGGTACACCAAATTCAAGGAGAATGGGAAACACGGGATTTTAAAACTGATACCATACAGACAGTGCTTGCATGAGCTTCATCAACAGTTTTTGTCAATAGAGTTCAGACACATCCCAAGGATTCACAATGAGGTCACCGATGCTTTGGCTACTTTGGCGCCCATGTTGCATCATCCAGATAAGGCTTACGTAGATCCATTGCAGATTCAGGTCTACGATCAAAATGCTTATTATAATGTGATAGAAGAGGAACTTGATGGTGAGCTGTGGTTCCATGACATCATGGAGTATATCAGGATGGGAGTATACCCGGTACAGGCCACCGATGATAAGAAAAGGGCTATTCGTTGATTGGCAAGCAGATTTTTCCTGAGTGGAGGAGTACTGTACAAAACAACACCAAACCTCGGACAGTTGAGGTGCATGGATGCAAGGCAAGCCACCACTATCATGACTGAGGTACATTCTGGAGTATGTGGACCGCACATGAGCGGATATGTTTTGGCGAAAAAAATTTTACGGGCAGGATATTATTGGCTCACAATGGAATGGGATTGTATCAGATTTGTATGCAAATGTCATCAGTGCCAAATGCATGGAGATTTGATTCATTCTCCACCGTCAGAATTGCATACGATGTCAGCGCCATGGCCTTTTGTTGCTTAGGGAATGAAAGTTATTGGGCCAATTGATCCAGCAGCATTTAATGGACACGGGTTTATCCTGGTAGCAATAGATTATTTTACCAAGTGGGTAGAAGCGAAGACATTCAAGTCTGTGACTAGGAAAGCTGTGGTGGATTTTGTGCATGCAAACATTATTTGTCGGTTTGGTATACCAAAGGTGATTATTACGGACAATGGGACTAATCTCAACAGTCATTTGATGAAGGAGAAATGTGAGCACTTCAAGAATACTCACTGCTATTCTACCTCGTACTGCCCTAAAGCAAATGGAGCGGTTGAAGGGTCTAGACAGTGGCATGAGAAACTGCCTTTTGCATTGTTGGGATATCACACCACCGCGCGTACTTCGGTGGGGGCGACTCCTTATTCATTGATGTATAGCACCGAGGCAGTAATACCCGTAGAAGTGGAGATCTCGTCTCTTCTACTCATTGCGGAGGCTGAGATCGACGATGATGAATGGGTAAAGACCCGTCTGGAACAATTGAGTTTAATCGATGGGAAAAGGTTGAAATCATTGTGCCATGGTCAACTGTACCAACAAAGGATGGCTAGAGCGTATAACAAGAAAGTGCGTCCGAGGAAATTCGAGGTCGGACAGTTGGTGTTGAGGCATATTTTGCCTCATTGGGCTGAAGCAAAAGGAAAGTTCGCCCCGAATTGTCAAGGGCCATTTGTAGTAACCAGGGTATTGTCTAAGGATGTATTATATTTGACAGATGTAGAAGGAAAATGTGTAGAAATGGCCATCAATTCAGATGATGTCAAGAGATATTATGTGTGATTCCTTTATTCTAAATGTACTTGCTTGTATGTGGCATATTTTAAAGATTGAAATGAAGAAGGCCTTTTGTTCGGCTATCCAAACACTTTTATCCTTTGTTACCCCTTTGAGCCTTAATTATTTTCGTTCATACCCGTCTTTCTTAATCAAGGGCACAATTAAGCAACACAAGTGCCGAGCATAAGGTAAAGGAAAAGGAAAACGAAAAAGATTGAATGAAAGAAAAAAAAGAAAAAAAGTGAAAAGAAAGGAAAATGAAAAGATGAAAAGAAAATATGAAAAGAAAATAAAGAAAAATGAAGAAGGAAAAAGAGAGTAAAGCAGAAGGAAAAGAGAATAAATTCACAATAGAAGTAATTATGATACAGTGAACTACGTTTGACTTGATCCCAAAAGGGTACGTAGGCAGCCTTACTGCAAGGTTCAGTCATACCAAAATAAAACTCCAAAAATCCCCAAGCAATAAACTGGGGATAGAAATAGTGATTGTTGTGAAAGATTTGATTCCGAAAGTTGTAGTTTCAACCCATTTTGAAATTGTTTTGAGCCTTCTATACCTTTCTTTTTAACCCATCCAAAAGCCTACATTACGGTCCAAAGAAAGACCTTCTGATCAATTTTTTGAGAAATGTCAAGTTGAGCAGGGAAATGTGATTCGAAACAGGGGCAACACTCTGGTCCAAGCCAGAAAGTAAAAATAAAAATGAGAGAGTCTTATTGGTTAAAACCGTCACGGGCACCGTAAGGCGATGAGAGATGAGAGAAAATGAAATGAGAGAGTCTTAGTGATGAAAACCCTCATGGGCACCTTAAGGCGAAAGTGACAGAAGAAATGGCAAGCTGAGAAGTCTATTGGTGAAAACTGTGTCGTGGCATCGCAGGTTAAATGAGGTTAAGGTTTGGGTAAACGTAATCAAAGGATGGAAGTTCTGGGAAATGAAGTATGACAACTGAAGATCTGGTTAGTTGGATTGGCTGGATCGTTTAGTCCGAAATGCGTGTCATGACTATTGGTGCCAGCTATTTCAATCAGATAAGTTTCTTTTCTGTTTCTTCTTCAACAGTCATCTGGTTTTGGATTCTTCTTATCCTTAACTCATAAAATTATTGCATTTCATTCTCTTTGGGGATTTGTTTGTCTAAAAAGTTTCAATGTCAGTTTCATTCAATGAAAAGGGGAAAGGGATTTCAAAGCCCACTACCAGCTTCCGAAAATTGTAAAGCATAAGGTGGCCAGAGCATGTCAGCAACAATGGGATGTAAAGTGAGATAGGGGAAATCGCCAGAAGTTTCATCGGCAGAATATTTGGGAAATGTGTTAGAATATACGCTTAACGCTAGAAGGGGGGTGAATAGCGTTATAATAAAAAACAGCGTAAACTTGCGAAATTTAAAATTGCAGGAATGAAATAAGTGCGATAAGTAAATAATAAGGAACGAACGCACCGATGTTATCCTGGTTCACCACAACCCGTGGCTAGTCCAGTCCCCGAGAGACTCTCTCGAGATTTCCACTAACTTCGTTAAGCTTACGGGTGCTTAACAAACCGTTACAAACTGAGAACTTGAGTCACACAAGCCTCAACAACCTTTGCTCGAAGATACAACACTTCAAGACTTCTACCAAAGGAATCACAACGTTCCTTCTTACAATACAAGGGATTAACACTTCCCTTCAAGTGTATAAAAACACTTTGCACTCAATACAAGACTCTCCTTAAGAGTAGATATGAGTAAAATAAATACGCTCAAGAACACAACAACTTTCGTCAAGAATTTGGCTCTCAAAAACTTATGTAATGAATAGAAATTGATGAATAAGAGAGTATGCAAGCTTTAGCAATAATATGATCAGTGTTGTGTTTAGAAGACTGATTTGAAGATGTATTTATAGTGTCAAAAACATGCATAGCCGTTGCCTAATTGCCAATTAAGAATTGCTGATTTTGTGCTACGACAATCGATTGTCTAATTGGCACAATCGTTTGTTTCCCAATCGTTCCAAAAATCATTCCCAGATTTTACGCAGCATAATCGATTATCTAAGACGTATAATCGATTACTGGCAACGTTCAAAAAATCATTTCCAGATTTTACTTAAAACAATCGATTATCAGAAATATACAATCGATTACTTGGCAACGTTCAAAAATTTTTTTCCAGATTTTACTTAAAACAATTGATTGTTAAAATCCTATAATCGATTATCTGACAGAGTTTGAAAAAATTTTGGCAACGGTCATTTACATAATCGATTATGCTATATGGACAATCGATTATTTTTCATTCTTGAAAAATCTAGTAGACAATGCCTCAACACAATCGATTGTCATAAGGTTCACAATCGATTATTTTGTATCTTTGAAGAATCAGATAGACACTACCTCAACACAATCGATTGTCATAAGATTCACAATCGATTATTTTGTAGCTTTGAAAAATCTGATGGACACTGTCTCAACACAATCGATTGTCATAAGGTACACAATCGATTGTCATGCAGATTTCAAACATCTGATGGATACTGCCTCAACACAATCGATTGTCATAAGGTACACAATCGATTGTCTTGCAGCTGCCTTAACATAATCGATTATCATAAGTACATAATCGATTATCTTTGTCCAGATTTTAGAGGCATGTTTAAAAATCATTTTGCTAAAATAAATATGTATGATTTAAAATCATTTTGCTCTAAATTAAATATGCATGATTTGATAAAAATGTTTTTACGAGAGAAGCCAAGTCTTGAGTTAAATTGTCGGATCAAGATCACAATTAAAGAGAGACTCATGTATAACTTTGTTTAATCTTGATCTTTGTTTGTCTTGTGCTTGAACTCGTTACATGACATTTGCGCGCTTGTGCTTGGACCTCGTCATATGTCAATTGCGCATCGTTTATCATTTATCAAAACCTACAAATATGAACACACGTTTAGTTTAGTGCCTTGAGAACGTGTTTCAACAATTTCCCGCTTTTTGATAATGGCAAACCTTAATCGGGATATGCATATTTGGTAATTCATAATGACGATCCAAGACAAGTATATATATATATATATATATATGCAATTAGTTCCCCCTCAACATATGAATTCCCCCTCAATTTGTGCCAATAAGTATTAAGTGCATTGCCCTTATTCTTCCCCCTTTTGACATTAGCAAAAAAAACAAAATAAGTAATAACATGTTTATTGATTAACAAAAAGGCGATTACATAAAAGAGATAATAAAAGATAGAACAATAAGCAAATAAAGACATTATTCATTATCAATTCTTGCCTCGTCATCCGGTACTGCTTCATAAGGGACAAGTCCAGCATATGGATAGTGAATATGATCAAAATATCCATGGATCTCATATGTCAATCGATTGACAGAGGTGGACAAAGAAGCAAGTTGGTCGGAAATAGTTTGAAGTGTAGGAGCTTGAGGCTGACGCGTTTGAGGAGTTGGAGGAGGAGCAGGAGCCGCGTGTTCGCCGTCATGGGGAAAGGAGGATTCGGAAATTTCCCATTTCTTGGTGCCCTTTTTGAGCGGACCGATAGAGGTGTTGAACCCGGAGGCTTCAAGAAAATTCATCATAAGAAGGGCGTAGGGAAGTGGTCTATCGTCCCCGATGGCATCAAGCATGTGGATTTTGATAAAATTACACCAATTGATGTGAGCCCCGGTTATAATGGCATGCATGAGTTTTGCGTCCTCTTGGGAGAGAGTGGAATGATTATGTTTGCATGGTTTGAGGACTCAGGTTATGAAGTAGAAAATTAAACGATATTCGGGGAGCATGCCCGTAATGGTAGGACGACGATTGGACAGATTAGGATCATAAGCTCCAAGTCCTATTTGGTTTAGGAGAATTCGTTCATCAAATAAGGCGCCGGCTTCTCTAATATAGAGAGAAATGTTTTCCCCACTTCGAGGAAGGTGAGCAATAGATTGTAAGTTTTCGTTGGTTAAAAGAATTTCAACTCCATTAATGTTTGACACAAGATCACCATCGTCGTCCTCATGAAGATTGGAATAGAAGGCTTGAATCAAGAGAGGATTAATGTGAGGATAGGTTAGATATAGGAAATCAAGGAGTTGGCATTCCCTAAGCATGTTTGCAGCTGCAGCGGGGGCGCTGGATTCAAGATATTTGCTGGTGGAAAAGCGAGGAGGAAGAATTTCACGCTTTTCGAATTTTGTCATGAATCGAGTTAACTTGGGTTCAGTGTTGAACCGTAAGAGAGAGCCATCTTGGTAAGGAAAACTGGGAGGAGGAGGAGCAGCTGAAGAAGATGCACCATGTCTGCCGGAACGAGGGCGTTTGGTGTGTCTGCTCGTCATTTTAAATAAGTAGTAATAGCTTTTGTAAGAAATTTGAGAGATTTTTGAAAGTTTGAGAGATAAGATTGATGCTTGAGTGAAGAAATTGAAGACATATGGTACCTATTTATAATGAGAAGGATGACATTGCATTTAATGTAACAATCTGCAGAAATTTAAGAGGCAAAAATGGTCAGAAACGGTAAAAAAATTTGCACTGTCCGTTACACAATCGATTATGGAATAGAAACAATCGATTGTTATGGAGTTTTTGAATTGTACTCGGAAATGACACAAAATCGATTGTGGGAATCTTGCAGGACCCAAATGGTAACAAAGATTTTGAATTACTGACTGAAGATAATCGATTGTTGAATTATGGTAATCGATTGTTCTGACACAGTGTGCACAGTGATTTTCTGACTTCGGAAAATAATCGATTTTACTTATGAGACAATCGATTGTTTTAGAAAGGCAGTAATGAATATCCGAGACGGTAATCGATTATACAGTAAAAAAATCGATTATTTAATTAACATCAAAAACCTGCAAGGCACAAAATGTTGATTTTCCGTCATAATAAGCATAAGACGTAAATAATCGATTAGTGATACTTGCTAATCGATTTTCCGGCACAGTAAACATGAGACATAAAGGAATGATAATCGATTATTGACTGTAACTATCGATTGTTCTACACCATTGCCTTATAATTTCCCCTGCCTTTAGGGCGATACCTGCAAAAGAGAATTAGACGTCTCCGACGCTCAAGTTAGTAATTTGTAAACAAATAATGACTTAGATCAATGTGAAGTCAAGAGTTATGAGTTTACTATAGATTCGGAAAAGAACTTTTTCGCTAAAAGGCCTTGTGAAGATGTTGGCCAATTGAGAACGTGATCTCTTAAGAAGTGTGTCCTAAGGTGTTCTTAAGAGTGTTTCGAGTACTTACCTGTTGTTCAATGTCGCCAATTACCTATTCGAGAGGATGGTCTTTGATTGTCCTCCACGCGTTAGGCAGTTTCGTTTCTTTTTCCAGTTGTGGCGTTTCCTCCGATATTTGTTCCAAGATTTCATCTTGAATTTCCTTAGGAGTTTCCTCTTGTACTTTGTCTTGAGGACTCATTGAGTTTAAACTACCTGCAAGTTCAAAACCAGAATCCTTTCTCACCAAGCGAGCATTATTTTCGGAAAAAACAATATGAGGGGATTCCTCCACAGTTTCGGTTCTATTATTGAATACTCAATATGCTTTGCTACGTGAAGAATAAAAAATAAAAAATCCTTCATCGGATTTGGCATCAAACTTTCCCAAATTATCTTTACCATTGTTATGAATAAAACATTTACAACCGAATACTCTAAGATGGGAGATATTTGGTTTCCTTCCCTTGTAGAGTTCATAGGGAGTTTTCATGAGTATTGGCCTTATGACTACTCTGTTTAAAACGTAGCATGCGGTACTCACGGCATCCGCCCAAAAATGTTTGGAAATCTTAGCCTCATCAAGCATGGTTCTAGCCATCTCTTCGAGACACCTATTTTTCCTTTCCACCACTCCATTTTGTTGTGGTGTGCGTGGAGCAGAGAAGGTGTGCTCGATACCGAGTTCGTCACAAAAATCCGCGAAGAGATTGTGATCGAACTCTCCCCCATGATCACTTTTTATTGAAGTGACGGTTGTGTCCTTTTCATTTTGAACACGTTTAAGAAAACATTTAAAATTATGAAAAGCTTCACTTTTATGAGCAAGAAATAGTGTCCATGTAAATCTAGAATAATCATCAACAATAACAAAAGCATAACGATTTCTACCAAGACTCAATGCGAGATGGTCCAAAAAGGTCCATGTGAAGAAGTTGCAATGGTCTAGTAGTTGAAACAATATTTTTCGATTTAAAAGATGCTTTTGTTTGCTTCCCTTTTTGACAAGAATCGCAAATGGAGTCTTTTTTAAATTTCAAATTTGGAAGACCAATAACTAAATTTTGTGAAACCAATTTGTTTAAAAGATGCATGTTGATGTGAGCTACTCTACGATGCCATAACCACATATCATCTTCTTTGCTCATAAGACAATTCACATACTCAGATGAAGAATTTTCAAGATCAACCATATAGATGTTATCCATTCTAAAACCACGAAGGATAATTTTAAAATCGCTACGGCAAAAAACTAAGCATTCATCCGAATCAAATAAAACAAGATTTCCCTTGTCACATAATTGACTTATGCTCAAGAGATTATGTTTTAGACCTTTAACTAGCAATATATGCTTAATGGAAGAAGGTTCATCCTTACCGACCGATCCAACGCCGATAATTTTTCCCTTGTTGTTATCTCCAAAAATAACGCTGCCTCCTTCCTTGTGTTCTAGTTGAAGGAACTTGGATTTGTCTCCGGTCATGTGTTTGGAGCATCCACTATCAAGGTACCAAAGTACACTTGATCCCTTCAAACATACCTACAAGACAAATTAATGAGTCTTTGGTACCCAAGCTGTTTTGGGTCCTTGAGAGTTAGGTGTAACATGCTGTTGTGCTTGACATGCAGTTAAGTGTCTATGTCTAGTGAAGCAAGAAGGAGCAATATGTCCAATTCGATTGCAATAATGACAAATGACATTAGGATTATGCATTCGTCTAGGTTGATAGTAGTTGGACGGACGAAATTTGTTTACTCTATTTTCGACAATATGACTATTGCGCATTTCATGAAAATCATTTCTCCTACTATTTGTTCTAGGATATGCAGCATTTCTAGAATAGTTATTTCTAGGTTGAAAGCCATTTCTAGGTGTCCTAAAATGTTCAAAGTTTCTTCTAGTGTTTGGTCTAGCATGCATGTTGATTCTAGGATTGTTATCTCTAGGATGAACATTTGTTTTATTTGTCCTAGGTTGACCCTTAGGTGGTTGGGGTTTGGCTTCAACTTTTTCTATAGGCTCGTTTTTAAAACCTATCCCATGTTTGGTCGATTTCAAATTAACAAGAACTTCATTCAAATTTTTATGAGAAGAATTGAACTTATCTAAGGTGCCCTTAAGTCTTTCTACCTCATCTTTTAGATGCATGCAAGAAGTACAATTTCTACTAGAACTCTCGGGTTTGTCGGCGCTTCTTTTGCCGAAAAAATTGTTTTCTTCTTTCAACTTCTCATTTTCCAAAATCAGTTTTTCCAAATCCTTTTCTTTCAAATAGAGTTGTTTTTCAAAATCTTTTTCTTTCAAAGAAGCATTTTCCTTAATGTTTTTAACAGTTTTGGAAGCTTTAATGAATTCACTATACAACTCATCAAAGGCATTTTGCATTTCCTCAAGAGAATAGAAGTTTTTGGAAGAAATTTGACATACCTCTTCTTGATTGTTTTCGTGAGCCTTGAGACAGAGATTTGCGGTTTCGTCTTCTTCTTCCTCACTCGACTCGTCTCCGGAGTCGCCTCCCCAAGATATGTATGCTCGTTGTTTCTTGAAGGGTTTCTTCTCCTTTTTGATATTTGGGCAATTTGATTTAATGTGCCCGATTTCTCCGCACCCATAGCACTTTACTTGATCTCCTTGTCGTTTGCCTTTTCGTTCATACTCTTTTCGCATGAACTTTTGAAATCTCTTAATAATGAGTCCGAACTCGTTATCTCCGTCCTCGTTATTTTGAGGTTGGCTTGTGCTTGCCTTTAGGGCGATTCTTTATTTCCTTTGATCATTAACAAGAGGGTTAAGTATAGTAGATTCATAAGTTTTAAGGTTACCTCTTAATCCGTCGATGGTGACATTTGAAATGCCAATAGACTCTTGAATCGCGTCGGCCTTGGAGCGCCATTCCGAAGTGAGACTTCGGAGAATTTTTCGGACAAGTTCCTTATCCCTGAAGGTCTTCTTAAGAGCATGTAAGTCATTAACGATTTTTGAAAATCGTTCGAACATGTCATCGACCCTTTCGCCTTCCTTCATGTGAAACAGTTCATATGCATGGGTTAGAAAATCAACTTTAGCCTCTCTTACCTGGTCCGTACCTTCGTACGTGATTTCCAGCTTATCCCACATTTGCTTCGCCGTTGTGAAACATGATATTTTTCTGTAATCATCAGCGTTTACAGCACAATATAATAAGTTGATGGCTTTAGCGTTGTTCTGCACTTTTCGGATATCATCCGCATCGTATTCATCTTCGGATTTTGGAACCCATTCATTTTCAACCTTTTTGGTTGGAATTTGTTCTCCCTTCATTATGACCTTCCACAGATGAAAACTATTCGATCGAATGAATATTCTCATCCTTTCCTTCCAGTACGAATAGTTTGTGCCATCGAATAGTGGTGGTCGGGTGGAGCATTGTCCTTCACCTATTCCTGCAAAAGAATCACGAGTAGAAGCCATGGATTGTTTCTCTCAAACGGTTAAGTTTTTCAGAGAGTCGGGCTCTGATACCAATTGTTAGAATATACACTTAACGCTAGAGGGGGGATGAATAGCGTTATAATAAAAAATAGCGTAAACTTGCGGAATTTAAAAATTGCAGGAATGAAATAAGTGCGATTAGTAAATAATAAGGAACGAACGCACCGATGTTATCCTGGTTCACCACAACCCGTGGCTAGTCCAGTCCCCGAGAGACTCTCTCGAGATTTCCACTAACTTCGTTAAGCTTACGGGTGCTTAACAAACCGTTACAAACTGAGAACTTGAGTCACACAAGCCTCAACAACCTTTGCTCGAAGATACAACACTTCAAGACTTCAACCAAAGGAATCACAACGTTCCTTCTTACAATACAAGGGATTAACACTTCCCTTTAAGTGTATAAAAACACTTTGCACTCAAAACAAGACTCTCCTTAAGAGTAGATATGAGTAAAATAAATACGCTCAAGAACGCAACAACTTTCGTCAAGAATTTGGCTCTAAAAAACTTATGTAATGAATAGAAATTGATGAATAAGAGAGTATGCAAGCTTTAGCAATAATATGATCAGTTGTTGTGTTTAGAAGACTGATTTGAAGATGTATTTATAGTGTCAAAAACATGCATAGCCGTTGCCTAATTGCCAATTAAGAATTGCTGATTTTGTGCTACGACAATCGATTGTCTAATTGGCACAATCGATTGTTTTCCAATCGTTCCAAAAATCATTCCCAGATTCTACGCAGCATAATCGATTATCTAAGACGTATAATCGATTACTGGCAACGTTCAAAAAATCATTTCCAGATTTTACTTAAAACAATCGATTATCAGAAATATACAATCGATTACTTGGCAACGTTCAAAAAATCTTTTTTCAGATTTTACTTAAAACAAATGATTATTAAAATCCTATAATCGATTATCTGACGGAGTTTGAAAATATTTTGGCAACGGTCATTTACATAATCGATTATGCTATATGGACAATCGATTATTTTTCATTCTTGAAAAATCTAGTAGACACTGCCTCAGCACAATCGATTGTCATAAGGTTCACAATCGATTATTTTGTATCTTTGAAAAATCTGATAGACACTGCCTCAACACAATCGATTGTCATAAGGTTCACAATCGATTATTTTGTAGCTTTGAAAAATCTGATGGACACTGTCTCAACACAATCGATTGTCATAAGGTACACAATCGATTGTCATGCAGATTTCAAACATCTGATGGACACTGCCTCAACACAATCGATTGTCATAAGGTACACAATCGATTGTCTTGCAGCTGCCTTAACATAATCGATTATCATAAGTACATAATCGATTATCTTTGTCCAGATTTTAGAGGCATGTTTAAAAATCATTTTGCTAAAATAAATATGCATGATTTAAAATCATTTTGCTCTAAATTAAATATGCATGATTTGATAAAAATGTTTTTACGAGAGAAGCCAAGTCTTGAGTTAAATTGTCGGATCAAGATCACAATTAAAGAGCGACTCATGTATAACTTTGTTTAATCTTGATCTTTGTTTGTCTTATCTTGAACTTCGTTACGTGACATTTGCGCGCTTGTGCTTGGACCTCGTCATATGTCAATTGCGCATCGTTTGTCATTTATCAAAACCTACAAATATGAACACACGTTTAGTTTAGTGCCTTGAGAACGTGTTTCAACAAAATGTTGTAGGAAATGTGGATATACAGGCAAAAGAGTCAGAAAGTTGAAACAACAGCGGAAGTATAAAAGCGTTCAGGTTGTCAGAATTGGGGAATCTTGGTAAGGAAGTCAGGTAGTTCAGAGGAAGTCTGGCAACACAAACCAAGGCAATGAAAGGATGATGCGGCAAGAATGCCATCAACTAACTACCATTTTTTAAACTAACGAATTTCGGTGATTGAAACAGGGGCAGGAAATTGTTTGTCAGGAGGAATTCTCCGTGAAAGAAAAGCATGCAGTAAATAAGTTTAATCGCAAGTGTGGCATAGTTAAAATGCAAGAAAAATGAGGAATGGCACGGAGAGATTTTGAAGTCAGGAGCCTACCTGAAAAACAGAGGAGTACATTTCAGTATTTAAATGTTAAAAGTTATACTTCAGTCTTACCGCAATTCAAGGTTTAGTTTCAATCCTCTTTAGTATGTGGTAACAAGCTCCAGTTTTACCAAACTGGGGCATAAAGTTTTCGTTGTTTTGTCTCTTTTTGTGAAATCAGGAGTCCGCCTGGAGAATAGAGACGTACATTTTGAATTTTAGCAGTCAGGATCCCGCCTGAAGAACAGAGGTGATACAAGTCAAGTTAGCTTTAAATCAACTCCTTCGTTTATTTTAGTAGACAGGTACCCGCCTGGAAAACAGAGGTCCGCATTTCAGATTTCAGTAGTCATGAATCCGCCTGGAGAATAGAGATGTACAATTCAAATTTTAGCAGTCAGGAGTCCGCCTGGAGAATGGAGACATACAATTCAAGTTTGGAGTCAGGAGCCCGCCTGAAAAATAGAGGTGATATAAGTCCAATTTTAGTTTTCGATCAGTTTTCATATTTATTTTGAAGTTAGGAGTCTGCCAGGAGAACAGAGACATACAGTTCAAATTCAGCAATCAGGAGCCGGCCTGGATAATAGACGAATACATTCAATCTCCACTTTAGCAGTCAGGAGTCTGCCTGGAGAACAGATACATACAATTCAAATTTTAGCAATCAGGAGCCTGCATGGAGAATGGAGGTGATAAATTTCAATTTGCAGTTGAAGTCAGGAGCCCACCTGAAGAACGGAGGTATTACAATTCAAGTTTTATTTTTCAAATTCGTATTAGTATCCGGTAACAAACCTCAGTTTTCCAAACTGAGGCAAAAAGTTTTCTTTGTTTTGTCTATTTTATGAAGTCAGGAGTCCTCTTGGACAACGGAGGAATACAATCAAGTTCAAATTTAGCAGTCAGGAGTCCGCCTGGAGAATAGAGACATATAAATTCAAGTTCAGCAATGAGGAGCCCACCTAGAGAATAGAGGAATACAGTCCAATTCAAGTTTATTCAAGTTCAGCAATGTGGAGGAAAGGAACAACACTACAGTTCATGATTTGAAGTAACAACAAGAGGAAGTATAGGACAACAAGGCAACAGGAGAGAATACAAGATTGCAAGACAACAAGGAAGTACAAGATGCAAGTTCGAAGATTCTAGACAGGACTTTGTAATTCGTAGTTTGTATTTTAGGTTAGTTTCTTTTATATTCGACATGGTGTAATAAGGAAGGTTAGCGAGCAGTAGCAGCAGCAGCAGCAATCGCAGTGAAATCGCAGCTCCTGGTAGTCCCAGCTACCAGACACTCCTGAACTACACTGACCTGATTCCTGTTTAGCCCAGGATATGTACGCAACCTCTGAAGCAGGGTGCGGTCAAACTTTTTCAAAATGCTTCACAACGGAATTTTTAAACGGACAAAAATTGCTCGTATTTGCTCACTTATCTTTTCCCGAAAATATTTCATATTTCCAAGCAAAGAGGGACAGCTGTGAGCACGTGATTTTTGCCCTATATACATGAATAATTCCCAAAAATTCAAACAAGATGACTTTTTCTTATTTTCACCATTTTGTGAATTTTTGTGATATTTTTTGTTATTTGTTTGCATTTTATTTGCGCGTGATAATTTGCACGAAAATACAAAAATATATACATTTGCTTTTTAGGATTTAATTCTATATTTTAGGATTAATTGTCAAATTAGTTGTTTTGTAAAAATGAAAAATTACAAAAATAGTTCACTTTAGCATTTTAATTGTTTTATTTGTAAAATTATCGCAAAATAGGTTTTAAAATTTTTTAGAAATTAATTAGTTTAATCTTGAATATTAGGACTTTATTTTTAGCTTTTTGCACATTTTTTAAATTAGGAAAAAAAATACAAAGAAAAAATGGAGAAATAATTAAAAGAAAAGGGTCTTAATAAGGTGCCTTGATTGGGGTCAATTTTCATGTAATTTTGGCCTAAACTCCCGGACCAAGCCAAATTCCCACGCCCCAGTCCAACGACCTAGCCCACTTCACCTTTAACCCGATACGTTTCCCCCAATTAACAAAACGACGTTGTTTTGTAACGCCCCATCTGAGCCGTCCAATCCACATCCAACGGACAGATTTGTCCTAGGTTACCTTATATTTAAGTGTCCGAACCTTCCCCCTACCCCCGTCTCATCCCCCATGTTACCCCTCTATGAAGGACCACCCAAACCCTAACCCGCCGCCACCGTATCCACCACCCCAAAACCCGGCAGCACCACCTCTAAATCCGACAAAAATAACATCAAATGCTCTCCTCAATCCCCTTTTTCCAACCATACCACCTGTTTTCCTCGAATCAAACCACACCTGCTCCAATCTTTGTTTGAAGATCTGTCCCAAAACCAAGATTTGCCCAAATCCAACCAAACGCACACCCTACAATCTCCTTGACTTCGTCATTACGAATCCAAAGCCAAAAGCCCTCGAATATCACTGAAGCTTGACGAAAGTCAAATCTAGTGTTCATCAATTTTTTGGGGCTTGTTTGATGATTTTGAAGCCGAATTGGTTTCCCGTTAATGTTATTAGTATATGATTGAATGGACTAATACCATTACCCGGATTCTAATTCCGAGAGTTTCTTTCCGGGCAGAAGATTAAGTTAGTTTCTCTTTAGTTTCTTTGTTTTTGATTCATGTTTTATGTTCTCGCTTTTGATTTAGTTAATTACTTCAAACAATTTAGCCTAATTCTCTAAGTCAATATGTTAATTCTTTCTTGTTTGTTCTACTTCTGTTTTTGTTATGAATTCTAATTTTGTTTGGGCTTTCTTTCTGATCTGTTGATTCGATTTTAGTTAGTCTCGAATTTTGGTCGACTTTCCTGATAATTTTAGTTTGTGCTTAATTTTATGCTTAATTGTGTGTTTGTTAAATCCCGACTTTTCTTCTTTTCTTCCTCTGATTCAAGCTCTTTTTCAATCTTAAGTTAATTAGTAGTTTGCTAGCGTTCTTCGGTGTTAATTCCAGTTTTAAACCTGTTTTAGATAATTTTAGTCAATTAGCCCTTAATAGTATTATTTAGTTCTTTATAGATAGGTCAATTGTGTTAGAAAATACGCTTAACGCTAGAGGAGGGGGGTGAATAGCGTTATAATAAAAAATAGCGTAAACATGCGAAATTTAAAAAATTGCAGAAATGAAATAAGTGCGATAAGTAAATAATAAAGAACGAACGCACCGATGTATCCTGGTTCACCACAACCCGTGGCTAGTCCAGTCTCCGAGAGACTCTCTCGAGATTTCCACTATCTTCGTCAAGCTTACGGGTGCTTAACAAACCGTTACAGTTGCTCAAGGATACCACACCTTAAGACTTCAACCACTAAGACTTTGGGTACTTAGCAAACCCGACAAATGAGAAGATATGTTCTTCTCAAACAACTCTCTTTTACAACAAATACTCTCTCAATAGAGTGGATAAAGAGATACACAATAAGCTCTATGAACAACACAAAGTTGTCTATCAAATGGCTCAACAAAAGCTCTAAAATGATGCTTGAAAAATGTATAACAATGTATGGAGGAGTTGTGTGTTTAAAATCAGCTCAAAAGACCTCTTTTTATAGGTGATAAAGTGGTGCTGACCGTTGCTTAATTGACAAATAAAATCCCTAATTCTGTGCTCAAACAATCGATTGTTTGGAGTAGATAATCGATTGTTTGACCAACGTTCAAAAGACAGATTCCTGATTTTAGGCTAAACAATCGATTGTATGGACTAAATAATCGATTGTATTCAACGTTCAAAAATCAATTTAGGATTCTGTGGGAACGGTCAAAATATAATCGATTGTATGAAAATGACAATCGATTGTTTATGAATATAATCGATTGTATGACAAAAACAATCGATTGTTTAGATGTTTAAAAACTTCGGTTGCACACTGTCTCAAAATAATCGATTGTTAAAAGTAGACAATCAATTGTTTGCTATTTTAAAAAACTTCAGATCACACTGTCTTAATACAATCGATTGTAGGATTCAAATAATCGATTGTTGAGGCCCAGATTTAAAAGACATGTTTAAAACCTTCAACATCATTTTGTTTTAACACAAAGATGCATGTTTATGATAAATATGATTTAATAAAATATTTTATGCATGTTTATGATGACCTAATGTTGAGCCAAAGGATAAGATAACTTAAACGTTGTCCTTACATTGGTTGTACCAAACGACCTACGTCTTTGGTTCTCGCCATTTGATTGATTGTCATATCATATCGTTGTTTGACACTTGACTTCATTGTTTGTCATTCATCAAAACCTATACCTGAAAATCATGCTCATACAACCAAAGCGCACATATCATAGATATACATGATTTCCAACAAATTGGTTATAGTTGAAGGATAGTTTAGCAAGGGCTAAAGGGTTTGGTTTCAGGTTTGTAATTTTCATATGGCAATAAGGGCGATTTGCGCATTGGAAAGGGTAGAATATTGAGAATCAGTAATTGAAAGGAAGGGTTAAGGATAGTCTAGGAATTGTACAGCTCAAAGAACCTCATAGAAACTCCTAGAATAGGGCTTTAGTGTAGATTTCAGTAAAACTTAGGGAGTAACTTGAGGAACAAGTTAGAAAATTAGGGTTTAAAGTGAAAAATGGGCAGGGACTAAAACAGAAAACCAAAATCTAATCATTTACCCTAGAATGGCCTATAAATTGAGTCCATCATTGCTTGTAAAAGGGGCTTCTTCCTTCCCTTCTTCCTGCATCCTAAAATTCCCCAAAAATACTCCCCAAAGCTTCCAGATCTGAAATTAAAACTTTAGGTCTGAAATTCCCTCAGATTTTAGCTTCTTCGTAAAAAAAAGCAAAAAACAGTATAAGCCTTCAAAATCCCTAAAAACAGAAAAATGCAATAGAAACCAAAAAGAGTACTGTTACATTGATCTTTTGGTTAAACTTTGGTCAATTCTCTTCTCATTTGAATTACTGGAAGCTTTCCAATATCATGGTTTCGATTTCGAGCTTGATTGATGTTGTTTGAACTACCATGCATGAACAATTGGTTGTTTTGAAAGTCCTGTTTCAATTTCAAGTTCTATTAGGTGTCTGATTCATATTCTGATAAGCTATTGGTTGTGTTAAAGTTGGTGTTCATTGCATGGATGTTTCTTGTTTGATTTGGGTTGATTGAGTCTGGTTTGGGATATTATTTGAGTGTCAAATTCCTTCTGGTGTGGTGGATCAGTTCCTGGGTTTTGATTTTACTGCTCAAACGTTATTACTGATTACTCTGCTGCTGCTGATCTTCTTCTCCTTCTATTCATTTCAAATCCAGGTACACATCTGAGCTTGCCCTCGTGTAACCTTCAATTGAAGTGAAATGAAGTTGATATTCCAAATCTCTCACAAGTTGTTTGTAGTTTTTTTTACCGGGATATTAATGTGTAATTGCTTATTTGGTTGAGTTATCTTGTGATACGGACTGCCGACGTAGAAGTAGTGCTGCATTGTCGAGTCATGGTTATAGGTTGAATTTGTAGCTTTATTTTGCCTGAGATGTGTTGTTTGGACTGTTTTGTGATGGTTTAAATTTATAGTTGTTTAGTTGCAACGTCAATGTATCAAGCATGCCTAGACAGTCTTATGTATAGCTAGCAATAATTTCATAGTTTAGTAGTTAATGCACAACTTGCCAGTTTGTGTTGATCAAGTCATCATATGCAGTTCGTTATTCATCTCTCTAAGGATCCATTGGAAGATAAGTAGTTAAAATGGGCCAATCATGAAATAAAAAGGAATTCCTATAAGTTTAAAATAAATATCAAAGCAGTTGGTTGTATTGGGTTGCTCAAATTCATGAAGTACTACCGTCTCTATAGTGTGTTATTTCTTTATTGAGAATTGTCATAGTTAAAATAATGATTATCATTGGTAGTACTCGATCTTGTGACCTCCCCTCATGAGTTCTGATTCGTTCTGACCGGTTTGGGCTGGATTTGGGGCCCAACGTATTGTGTATAGGCCTGCTAGGATGTATTGATCAGGATAAATTCGGTATTGCTTAATTGGTAACTCTCTTCAATAACAGGCAATTGGATTTCCTTTTCAATTATGTGTAAGGAAAAAAAACCAAAAATAGAAAAATCATGGTCACTTTAGGATCGGCTTTCAAATAACGAGACGAGCCTCGCCAAACAAAAATAATTGTGGGGCCCTCGATGAGGGTTAAAGATATTTAGAATTTCGGAGGGCCGTTTAGAGAATTTTACGGCCTTTCCCAAAAGAATATTGCGATAGAATCTTTAGGCGTGTTTTAATTAAATTACTTTCTTAATCTCGGGTGTGCATTGATGCGACCCAAATCCAAATCTTAACGAAGTCGAAACGTGTCGACGATCGCGTGTACACTGGTGGTGACGTGATTAGAAATACGTTTTCACGACGTCGCAAGTCTTTTCAAATACATATTGGAAAAAGCGGTTTCATAATAAAAGGCACATAAGCTAGCATGTATTTAAATCACATAAAATCAATTACAACAGTTAAGCGACCGTGCTAGAACCATGGAACCTGGAATGCCTAACACCTTCTCCCAGGTTAACAGAATTCTTTTCTCAGATTTCTGGATCGCGGACTGTGATACATAGTCAATCTTTTTTCTCGGTTTGGAATTCAAACCTGTGACTTGGGACACCATTAATCTCCCAAGTGGCAATTCTGAAATAATTAATAACCCAATCCTGTTCTGATTGTCATTTAAGTGGAAAAACTCTTAAACGCTCCTTTGCGGGGGTGTATGGCGGAAAAAAGAGGCGTCACACTGAACCAGCAGCCTCTCCTCCTCTTCCTCATCTTCATTCGGTGGAAACTCCACTGTGGAGCGCACAGCCCCTAAAGATTCTTTGACTTGGTGCACGGACCGTGCCGAAGAGTGAGCCGCTGAGATTTGACCAAAGTTGCCCTCAGGACTGGCGAGGCACCGGCATCGCGACCAATCGGGCAGTTGCCCCCGGCCTACGGAAAGCAAGATGAGGATCCCTTCTGCGACGTTGTCGTCCTAACCAGTAAAGGAAGAAGAGTCAAGGAAAAGAAACTAAGGACCATGAAAATAGAATAACACAGCAAAACAAATTCTTACCAGCAGCTGGCCTACGGCCATGGACCTCCCAGAAAGATGCCCACATGCAAATGCCCGCCGTAGCAGGAAGTACGGCCTTGACCCACTCACGGCTGCCGAAAAATGGCACCGATGGTGCACCTCCAGCTACGGCATAAGAGGAAGGTCAATACGCACGAACACGAAACAAGACATATAACCAAAAGAAATTAAGACCAACGTAAAAGAAACTTACGTGCATGATTCCATTCCTCCGGGAAGCCAGTAGCACAAGCCACCAAGTGCTCGGTCCTAATGTAAAAAAAGTGCTCATAAGGATGGGTATCGACCTCCTCATCAAGTTTCGCAGTTAAGCCGCCGGCCCCACAAGGGACCAATCGAATCATGGTGCCTCGTACTCTCTAGGGGCGTAGAGAGTTAACACGTGCCCAAGGGTAATCTCCCTCCGTGCCAACACCGCATATTTTATCAACATCACCAACAGCTTGTAGCAGGAAGGGACGAGCTGACCACGACATACCCTATAGTGGCGAAACAAGTCCACCACTAGCATTGGGAGAGGAAGTCGGAATCCTAGCTTGAAAGGGTAGGCGTAAAAGATGCAGTACCCTCGGTGGTAGACGTGTACCCTCTCCCCGCTCCTAGCAAGAACGATGTCAGCAAAAGGTGTAATGTCACACTGATCCCTCAGTTGGGCGATTCCAACCTCCCACATAAATGGGGCTTCGTCCACTTGGTCCTCTCCTTCATAATCGGAGAAATCGGTCGTCGGACCGCCGGGCAGAGAAAAAATGTCGGTCACCAATGGGAGTCTGTCAATACCCGTTGAATTGCTGGTTCTCACCACCGTAGATGGACCCTCAGCCGCCAAAACCACCACCGGAGCAATATCGGAACGCGAACTACTCGCCATTATCAATATATTAAAAGAAAGTGAGTAAAGTTCACCGGAAAAGCAAAAGGAGATGAAGATCTGACGATAAACGATGGAGAATAAAGTAACAAGGAGCAGAAGATGAAGCAATCTGAGAATAAAAAGAATTATCTCTCTCAAAATTTCGCTTAAGCAAATATTGGAAAAGTAAGAATCGAATGATACAACCCTTTATTTATAGACAAAGCATAAATGGCTTTCACGAATCCCAAAGTCCACCATTAACTACCTGACCAACCGCAAAACGGTTCAGATCTACAATAACGGGCATCATTATGACAAATAAAGTGGAAAGGCCATTCAACCGCCAGTCGGCACATCACCCTCAAAATGGTTGTAATGTTCCTAAGACGCCAATAGCAAGCCCATGCGTCACTAAGAGTATGACGCCTTCCCTATGCGTGGCAAGCCTGATCGCATCCCCGCCAAACGTATGTGATCGGCTGCGGCCGTCTCTAGATCAATTGTGGTTACGGCCATCATCAAAGTAATTCTGGCCGAGGCCGCCTCCAAAAGTCATATTGATTACATCCATCTCTGAAGCAACTACGACCACAGCCGTATCTTAAATACGAAATGGTTATAGCCATCCCCTTAGTAAAAATGGCTACGGCCCTCTCAAAGCAACGAACGATTATCACCGTCTCGCAAAAATAAGGTGACTACGACCTTCATCCTGAAGAAGAGTACATACAAACAAAAGGCCACGGCCATTTCAGATATACGAACGGCTATACCCGGTCTCTCATATGAAAACCAACCAAAGAATTGCGACTACGGTCGTCGATTATGAATTCACTTAATAATCAGCTTTATTGTAATCGAGGATTGTTCATGAAGAGTGATTACGGTCATCATCAAAAATATAAATGGTTACGGCCAAGAGTCTAAACGGCTACAGCCACCTTCAAGGCAAAAACGGCTATGGTCGTCTCCAAAATATAAACGATTACGGCTATCGGCAAAATCCGCTCATCAAGCTCGACCGGATCCCGACTTCAATAAGCGGAGGGACTATCTGTATGGGTCAAAACCAGATTCATGATAATTAGCGCGTCTAGCTTGCTTCTAAGATCGTTCGGGCTAATAAAATGTATAACCATTCACCGACCAAAGTACTCTAAGGTTACTCAACCTAATTAGCGAGACCACGGCCTATTCATTGTTCACGGATGTGCCTTCAATGCAACCACGGCCGCCCATTGCCAGCTGGCAAGATTCACAGCTATAAATATTAAGAGAAAGAACCCTAAAAAGGGGGTTGCTTCTTCTTCTTCACCTCCACTTCTAAAAGAAGAGAATATACATCATTGTAAGGCTCTGAACCTCTCCATGGAGAGGCAGACCAAATCGATATCATTAATAAAAGATCCGTTCCCTCTTCCCTTTAACCAATAACTGTTGTCTCTTTTATTTTATTCATTTGGTCTTTTGGTTTATTACGATCTGCTATGATTGGCCCTCCGTTGATTTTAATTGATTTATACTTATAAAGTGTATGAGAACTTTAAGCTAAACAGGAAGAAATGAAGAAGAAAAGCACAAAACACATAAACAAAAAAAATACCAAGATAGGAAAGGTACATATAAAACAAATCCAACTTTGATATTTAAATAAGAATCTTCACAAGAGCACACGAAGATGCCAAAAAAAAAAGAGTACAACAAGTTAAACAAAACAAAGACGGAATGTCTAGTGACTATCATTGCCTTGTTCTCCACCGCCCTCTTCACCCTCGCCTCGGCTATAATCAGAGTCGCACCAGGTGTTGTATTTAAGCTCAGGGAGGCCTTATTCATCATCGCCCTCTGCATCGGGCTGAGACATGTCGGGGTCGTAACCGTAGGCCAACCGAGCTTCACAAGCTATAACTCGAGCCTCCTCCAAAGTCACCTCATAGATATAACTCATCTAGCCAAACTCTTGGACCACTTCTACTCGAGCCTCAATAGAGATCCAATCCCCGTATTGCTCTCGTGGAATGGTAGGAAACTAATATGCATGAGAAGTAGAGGGCAGTTTGAGTAACCTAGCATTGTCGCCCTCCACAACAGATATCCGCTCGTGAAGCTTCGATTTCTCCCTCTCCAACTCGCCAATCCTCTCCCCAAGATGAGCCACTTTAGCATCAGTTGTTGACCGAACATTATCTCGTTCAACACGCAAAGTTCTATTTGCTAACTCAACAAGAGCGGCCCTTCTCTGAGCTTGTCTTCAGGAGGATTCTGCCTTCTCGATCAGCTGCTGCTTACCAGTTACGTCCTCCCTGAGCCCCTCCACTTGAACTACCGCTTATTCAACTAACCTTGAAATTGGTCAACCCGGCTTTAGAGGTCGAGGCACTGGCTTCTACCCCTCTATTTAGCTCAAGGTCATCATATTCCTCTTCACGTCCATTCAAGGGAGCTGAGCCGTGCCACGGATGCGAGCAACTTTTCATCCTTCTTTTTCAGCTCCTACTTCAGTGCAGTCACGTCAACCCCCCCCCCCCCTCCCCATAATACTCCATGTACCACACTTGGAACCTCATACTTTGTCTGCATTTTGTAATAAACCTCCTTCTTCCTATTCTCTCTCCCCACACTCTAAATCCCTAGGATAACAACTTACGTGTAAAAGAAAAAAGAGTTAGTAAAGTAAGATTCGAGAGCAAGCCAAAGCAAGAGATAGAGGAAGGAAATGATTTACCCTGAGAGCGAGGCCGGCGATGATCTTGGAAAGAGTATTATCACTCAGCTCCCCGGGAGTCTTGTGATCGGCATTGGAACAGAAGGTTCCAAACGCCTGAACCACATCATTGATATACTTGAGCAATTCATGATTTGCTAGGATTGTAATGGCACTCAATCCCACCTCTACTCTAACCTCAATATGAGTTGTACCATTGTCGATCATCTCGTGTTCGGGTTGGAATTAGATTCATCGTCAATAGGGTCAGTTCAATTATCGCCCTATTTGGCAGACAGCTTACCTTTCCCCTTATCGAAAGGGGTAGCTTCTCAAGCTAATTCATCGTATGCAACCTTCTCGCGCCCAGGAAGTATGAGATCTTTGGTAGAGGCCCCCATGGCGGCCTTGTTTTCCTCGAACCAAAAATAAGTAGCAACATTGGTTTCCTCCAACTATGGCACCTCTGAGGCTTCCCCAACACCCCCCTCGACTAATGTTGTCATGGTATCTTGCACAACCACCTCGGGGGAGACTTCATATAAGTCAACCTCTATTGGTACGCTGGCTACCCCATTAATAACCCTCCTCTTCTAGGGCCTTAGGTCTATGGCGCACAGAGAAACCACCTCATCCTCAGCATATGAGGGAGCCAAAGGAAGAATGAGCATAGTGGTCGAAATTGGGGCAGGATAGAGGAAGAAACACCCCTCCTTCTCTTAAATGAAAGTGTCATTTCCAGATTCCTTCTAAAAACCTCCTTGGGGGTGCCAAGAAAGAAATATAGTGATGAACACAATAAAGTCGGCGAACATAAACACAACATCGTCCAAAAATAACGTACCAATATTACCTTTCTGAGGGAGAGCCGGTTTGTAATTCTACCGGAAGCTCGACCAATCTCGGATTCCTACAGTGTAAGGAAAGACTTGCCTTACCTGATTAACAAGGTGAATCACCAGCTGAAGACTCCAAGCAGTAGCTACAAAGCAAGGATTGTTAACTCACGAAGTCAAAACATACAACTACATGAAAGAACAAAGATATGTACAAGTACTTGCGAGCATGGTTCCAAGCTTATGGGAAATTCGTGACGTTTGCCACGACGGACGTAGTCTTACAAAAAATAAGTCAAACCAAAATTATCGCCTACCCTTGTCGTATGCCTTTATCACCAGGGATTTGCTTCCACTGTAGCGTATGCTCAACATCGTACTCCGATAAAAGGTGGGCATGAACGGACGCACAAGTCATCATAAAGTAATATTGACATTATTGTTTGGTGAATTTAGATAACATCCTGACCACCATGTCAACGAAGGCGCAAGTTGGGCCTGGCAGACCTAGTAATGGCGGCAAAATTCCTCCACCAAAGGGGAAAGATGAATAGAGTAGCCGATGGTGAAGGGGTAAGCGTAAAGGGTACAGTATTATATTCTTTATCATTGCCCATGGGTATGAGCTATAGTTGGTTAGGAATGTAGTACTTGGCCTTGAAATCTGCAAGATGACTGGTTGTTAAAGAAAGCCAAAAAACCTCAGCCACCGCCTCTAGTTGTCGGTGCAAGTCCTATTTGCGTCAGGGTTAGAGGGAATTATTTCATCTACTGAGGGAATAGCCTACAATTCAACGGCGATGGTGGCATCTTCCCCATGGACAGGGGCCGCGACCACCAGTGGGGTGTCCAGAACCTTCTCATTTACAATAGAGGAGTCTCTACCATGAATGCCAGAAGGTAAGTTAGACATACTTGCGTGGTTTATAGAGTTCAGGAAGAAAGTGAGTTGAGAAAATGGAAGAAAATATTTTGAGAATGGTGGCAAAGAAAGAAAATGCAAAGAAAATGAAGATAATTCTAGCAAAGAAAGTGAAGGAAAGATTCAAAAACGGTGATCGTCCCCCTTTTTATAAAGAAGGAACCTTGGGATTTGAAGAGGCTCGTCATAATAGAAGCCGCAGTTGAAATGGAAGATCCAACCCACAAGACGCGTGCCCGATGCATCGGGAACATACGTCACCATGACGAATGATGTCACATCTCATCCACCTCAGGTTCTCTCCAAAGGTCAACCGATAAAATTAAGATGACAAGAGTTCGAAATACGCGGATCTCATAATGCCACATCATCCATCTCTCACGACGACCACGGCCGCTATTATCCACTTATCAAGCTCATCCCAGAGGATGACCTCGACAAGCGGTGGGACTAACTATATGGGCGACAACTTCATTTTATGTATTTGACCTGGTCAACGGTAATAGAGCCTCTGAAGGCTATGATGTACCGATTCACAATAAGTGTCCAATTTGCTTTTAGCACGCTCATTAAGAAAATACTAAATACTATACAAAAATACCTAGTATAACTAAATTAACCCTAATTAAATATTTAATGTGGGGAGTAAGAAAACTTTTTAGGGATATGTACATAGGGGTTATTTTGTAAAAATAAATTGAATTCTTTCTTGATTACATAACTGGACACTTATTTTGAACCAAAATGAAAAAGCAAATTGGACACTTATTGTGAACCGGAGGGAGTATCAACCTAACTCCAAAAGTCAAGGTCAGATGTGGAGGATAAATCATTGTCATAGGTCTAAATGGCTTAACAGAAGGCGAAGACGAGCATCCGCCATCGGTACAAAGTGACAATAAGTTTTAGGATTTAGATTCTCTAGAGAATATTCTAATGAATATTCCTTTATGTTGTACTATCTATGATTTTTTGGCACATGTGCTCTTATAAATAGGAAGAAATGTATATCAGAAGGGTGATTGGATCCTCTGTAAAGATTTTCATAAACATTCTTTGTACGGAATTCTTACTTCACTGAATAGAAACAAAGCTTGACTTTATACTTCCTTGTTCATATATCCCTCACCCCCGATCCAAGAAGGATTGGAATGCAAGGTTGCTCATCATCATCCATCAATGTCAGAAGAAAGACATCCTAAAATCTCATCTTCGTCGGGTTGTCGTTATTTCATTTCATAATAGAAGTCTTTTTATCATTTATTTATATCCTTTTGCACTTTTAGGTCTTTATTGCTTCTTTATTATCTAAAGTTATCTTCTTTAATATTGCACTTTAACATATTTATAAAAATCTAGATCTATCCTTGAATAGTGATATTGACTGTGATTAACTTCAATTTTCTAGCAATTTAATTGTATAAAACATAATTTATTTTTTGGGCCATACACCCACCACTATTCTAAAAGACAGGCATAAGGTGCGGCATTTTACTTATGTGGGGGACGTACACCTCGAGATACATAAATATTCTATAAATTAATAAATATATAATAACCATGAAAAGACATTTAAATTTTTTTTAAAATTAAAAAGGACTAAAATCCTCATAAAAATTAAATATCTACTATTTTTTATAAATATAAACTATGCAATAGTGTAAATTTAATATGGAATAAAAATGATCAGCTTTATCGTTTTATCTTTCAAACAATTAAAAAATTATAATCTCTTAAAGAATATTATCAAACTACATTGTTTACCTCTCCAAAAGTTAATAATTAATAATCTTTATTAGTATTATAATTTGAAATATTAATCTTTAGAATTAACATAAAATTACTTTCAAATAGCAAAATAGTAAATCTAATAATTCTGAGAGATATAAAACTAAGTTATGAAGACCTATAGTAAGTAAAAATGAAAATCTTGGCTAGCTATTCAGAAAAAATATTCAAATAATATTTATCTCCAGCTGTTCTTAATTAGTAAATATGCATTAGTATGGCTTATTACTAGTGCATAGGACAGCAGGAAGTGACAAAGGTAGAATTTTGGAGCCTGTACCTAGGACAGGAGGAAGGTCAAGAAGCCGTAGTCCTAGGTCAAGGTAAGAGCTTAATTATTTAATTGTGTCCACTTAAAGTCCGATCTTCGATATTTGGATTTCAATTGGAATATAATTGTTTGTGTTAATGGGATCCTGATCATTGAGCTCTATTGATTAGTCATAATCAAACTTTGGGGATATTTCCTATAAGATTTTCATGGGAATTTGTGATCATGTGTTCTTTCTATGTCAAGTGCAATGTTTTTACATGCGAAAAGTGAAAAGAAGCAGCAAGGTCCAGTGACTTGAAGTGAGAAGCGAGAAGTGAGGCGGACAACTTCTTAGAAAGGAAGCATGCAATTTATTTCTTTAGTTTTCGTTGAAGCGCGCAATTTATGGAAAAGAAAAAATGGCATACATGAATTTAGCTAGCGTTTGGCCATGAATTTTAAATTTATTTTGAAAAATTTAATTTAGGTAAAGTTTGATTTGAAGACAAAAATGTGTTTGGACATACATTTTCAAACATATTTTTCAACTTTATTTTGGAAAAAATATGTATATATAATCCCCAAATTTTGGTTTTTTTGCTCAAATTCAGCTCAATAGCTGATTTTGGGATTTGAAATTTGCAATTTGGAATTTGGCCAAAATATGAGCAAAATTTATGGCCAAACATAAATTTTGAAAATAAATTTCAAATTTATTTCGACAAAATTTATGGCCAAACGGGGCCTTAGTATTATAACAGTTAATTACAATTAGAATAACTAATTTTAGCATCCACTATATAATATTTCCACAATATATCGAACTTCTCCAAATTAAGATTCAATAAATTGTTGTTTTCTTTTATATTAATTTGAGACAGGGGTTGCCCCACTTCCAACCAAGAGGTTGTGAGTTCGAGTCTCCCCAAGAGTAAGGTGGGAAGTTCTTGGAGGGAAGGATGTCGGGGGTCTATTTGCAAACAGCCTCTCTACCCAAGGGTAGGGGTAAGATCTGCGTACATAATACCCTCCCCTGACCCCATTAAATGGAATTATACTGAGTTGTTGTTATTGTTGTTGCACTAGTATGGCTTATTACTTGGAGTTACTATCAATCTTTATATTTCTCAAGATGAAATAGAACTTTAATCATTTATTTTTAAAGAATTTTAAGGGTCGATGATGCAAATTAGGGAATTCAATGCATGATTTGCCTTAGGAATTGTTAGGCGAACCCTAAGCATGGAGTGTTAAACGTGTTTCAGGTGCACAGTCAGGCGCTTGAGGCGTAAGCCTCGTAAAATTAAACCCTACATATGAGCCTCTAGGCATTTTGATAGCGTCCCGTCCGGGGGCTCGAGAAAGCCATTTAAACATTGGCGCTCACATATGATTGGCATTATTCAAATCCTAATGACTTCAAATATTTCATGTTGTAGTGGCTTCAAAGAAAGCTTTTGGTTTAGACATATGCAATTTTTCCATCATATACAAGCGGTTTCCGAGCAATGGTTTTCTCTAATATTAGCTCGCTTCCTCAAGTTCACGTGCTGCTTTGATTTCGTAATGATAAAAGTAGCAGCTTGCAGATCGCTCGTTGTCTACTCGATGAATATTCTGTATTGGGAAAAATAAATATTACACGTTAAATTAATTATGTGGCTGATATGGCAAGACGCGTGGATCATTATTAAAAGTGATAGCTGGAGAAGAGTACTTAAAGAGACGTGAATTTTAGATGGTACGAGCAAAACATCTAAGAGACAAGAAGAAACGGGTTCTTGAGTCTATTTAGTAATTTGAAGAGGCACCGTTGGAATGAACCAAGACAGAAAAAAGGACAGGTTCATTGGTCTTCAATTAATGAGCATGAATGAATATAACATTACAGAATTTTCATGAAACAGTTACGATTGCCACTAATAACCTTTCATTAATGTCATTAAATGCTCATAACAACTTGATCATAAAGGGAAAACGTTCTACTTAGAGATGGCTATATAAGGAATGAAAATTTATTTGTATGGACACGTTCTGATTACACTTATTTAATTTTGTTTGACTGCTTTGCTATTTTATACTCTAATTTCCCTTTATTACAACAAATTTTTTCTTTTTTTTATTATTAGTAATTCGAGTACTTTTAAAAATAAACTTTGATCAAAATTCCTATTTTCTGGTTAAACACCTTCCTTGCCCGCCCCTCAAGCACATGAAAACTGCATTCAATGATATTGATGCTCTTTTTGCCTCACATGGTAGTTTATAATATTAGGATTAGTGGTATCGCGCAAACTGAAACGTTAATGAGCTGTTCCCTTAAAATTTGGATATTAGGCTTCCTCTTCTTAGAATAAGGGTGGAAGAATAACGGTTCCGAACCGGAACCGTGACCGGAACCGCGGTTCTGGCGGTTCCGCGGTTCTAAACGGTTCCGGTTATACGGTTCCGGTTCCGCGGTTTCGGTTCCGCGGTTCCGGGCCGGTTCCACCCTTTAGAACCGTGGAACCGAAACCGCCAGAACCGGAACCGGAACCAGACCGGTTCAGGCGGTTCCAAACGGTTCCGATATTTAAAAAAAAAAATTTTAAATTCGGACCGTTGGTGGAACCGTTTGGAACCGTTTAGAACCGCCGGAACCGGTTCGGTTCCGGTTCCGGTTCTATCCGGTTCCCAACGGCCATTTTTTAAAAAAAAAAAATTTTTTTTTAAATTCTGAAAATCAGAACGTTGGTATTGCAGAAATAGCCGTTGGCATTTTTAAAATTTAGCCATTTGACCCCTCAAATTTAATTTAACCCCAAACTTTATATAATTACACAATTTCCCATTTCTCAACTATAAATACCCCCTCATTCTTTCATTTTAATTCACCAATTCATCAATCTTACTCAATCTCTCTCAAGCTCTCTTACAATCTTTCTGTGCAAGTGCTTAATTTTTGTTGCAAATTCGTGAAACATTGTGAAGTTGTTGAATTGAAGTTTTCAAGTGTTCAATTACAACGATTGTCAATTTTCAAGAAGTTGTTCGTCAATCCGGTAAACTCGTTTCAACTCTTACGTGCTAAGAATATTTGTTGTGTGTTGATATTTTCCTTAATTATAATTAGTATGGCATTTTCTTTGAAAAAAATGTTCGGAAAAGGTACATCTAAATCCGGTGAAAGTAGTCGCCAAAATCCTACCCCTCCCCCGGCTCCCCGACCTAGAAAAGATAAACAAGTTCAAACTAGTAGCCAACCTAGAAATACTAATGAAAACTTAGGAATACTTGATAGTGATCACCCGTGTTTCCAATTTAGCGATGTTAATTTTCTACATGATATAGCAGTCGGTGATAGAATAGATGATGATATTATGAATTTGCTTTATCCTAACGCACCAATATCAGAGGGAAATGAGGGTGATGATGATGACGAAACCCAACCTCCGGTAGATTTAGATGATACACCTACTAGTCCTGCTCCTAATGACCCAGAACACCCACCCGTACAAACTCCCACTTTTAGTAGACAACCTCGGAAACGTACAAAAACTTCATTAGTTTGGCATTTTTTTATTCAACTAAGAGATAAAGATAGGGCTAAATGCAAAACTTGTGGTAAAGAACTTGTTCATAGGTATACGGGTGATCGTAGCGGAACAGGTAGTTTAGTTAAACATATATATATACATCCTAGCGATAAGGCTAGATATTTTCAAATGAAAGCGGAACAAGAGGGGAAGTCAAGTCCTGATACTACAATTAACCAAAGTACTGGTTCTAACATGGTTCAACCAGGAATAAACACTGTCACCGGAGGTATATTGTACTACGATCCTAATAAGGATCGTGAAGAATTAGCTAAAATGATTACTATTATGTGTTTACCTTATTCTTTTGCTTCTAATCCTGCTTGGATTCAATATATTAGACGAGTATTTAATCCTACATATAAAGGTTGGCCTCGCGCCACAGTTAAGGCCGACATTTATAAATATAAGCATGAATATGAACAGTACTTGCGCTATTTATTTACTCATATAAGTAATCGTATGTCTATTACAACTGATATTGGTAGAAGTGGAAATGATTGTGATTATCTAACCGTGACTAGTCATTGGATAGACGAAGACTGGACCATGCAAAAACGCATTATAGCATATAGAATAATTAATTCACGGCACACAGGTAAGTTTATTGCTAGCACTGTTTATGATGTTTGTAGATATTTTTGTTTTAGTGATAGAATAATGTCAATTTCCATGGATAACGCTAGTAGCAACACAACTGCAATAGGTATTTTAACTAGAAAACTTAATCCTTCTTTTACAAATATTTTCCATGTTAGATGTATATGCCATATTTATCATTTAATTGTTGGAGATGGTATGAGAATTTTAAACATAAAAATTGAAAAAGTTAAATTCGCTCTTAATTGGCTTTTTTATTCAAACCGTAGAAGTAGACTTAGAGAATATTATAAAAAATGTGACGAAAGTGGCCTTAGAGAAAGAAAGGTTCCTAAACCTTGTCCGACTAGGTGGAACTACATGTATGAAAGCTTAGTAGTGGCGTACGAATATAGAAACCCAATAACCGCTACTTATAATTCTAGGGATTGTGAGGATGAAGATAATGATATGCTAATTAATCAAGATTGGAATAACGTTAAGATTCTTTTAGATTTTTTAGAACATTTTAGTGTGGCTACAACTGCTTTATCTGGCCAATATTATCCTACAATTTCAAACTGTTTAGTATATATTGCCGCACTTGCTAATTTATTTGCTGATTTTAACGAGGGAGGGGAAATTTATGAAAATGCAATATTTGAAAAAAGAAATTTAAAAAATATTTTTTTCCAATCCCTCCTATTTTTGGTGTGGCTGCTTTGTTAAACCCTACTATGAAAGCAGGAGGTCCTAACTTTTGGTATACTAGTATTTATCAATGTTTAGATCTTTCACCAGAAGAAATGGCTACACTATCTGATGCGAAAGCATCAATTACAGTGAATGCTCAAACTGTTTATAATGCTTATAAACAGGCCTTAGAGCATGCTAGGCCTAATATTCCAACTCCTACTTCGTCCACGTCACAATCGTCTAAAAGAGTTGCTGGCTTAACAGCTCTTAAATCGTGGAGTCCACGACGTGGACGGAGTTCAGGGGTACTCAAGGTGAGAATTTAGATGATATTTCCCATCTAAACGAACTTCAAGTTTATTTGTCGCAGGGGCTAGAGAATGATAATCCAGACGGATCTTTCGACCTTTTGGATTGGTGGAAGACAAGGGAAAAGCATTTTCCCGTTCTTGCAAGGATGGCTCGGGATGTTCTGTCCATTCAAGCGTCAACTGTTGCATCGGAGAGCGTATTTAGTCAAGCCAGACTACAAATAGGAGATCATAGAGCGTCGATGCGGGACAGCTTGGAAAAATCAGTGCTCTTCCGAGATTGGATCCGCTCTGAAAGAAGAAACTTTGGGCTAGCTGAATCTCAACCCGAAATAGATGAGTGCTATGAAGAAATGCTAGCAGAAATTGCTCAAGAATCATCTTCACCCGGAAGTGGTGATGAACAAGCTTCATTTCCACCACCGCCAACACAACCACCTCCAAACCTTGAAGGTTTTATGAGATTTGTTAGAAATAATACATAAATTATGATGTAACTTGTACATTGGCATGTCTTCTTTTAGTTTTTTTTCCTTTTAATGGTGGTATTAGTACCATGTTGTGCTCATTCCATTGGGGGAAGGAAGACTAAGAAAGATATGCCATTTTGGTCAATAAATATGCTTTTTATCATATACTTGAATATATTTGTCTCAATATTTCTTTGTCTTTACTTCTATATCAATCCTTGAATATAAAATATTTATATAACATATAATATATAACATACAACACATAATACTATTAATACTAACTACTACACAATATACATTATTTATATACAATATATACTACTTTACTACAACATATACTACTTATATACAAAATATACACTACTTATTTTGAATATATAATTATTTCCAAACACAATATATGCTATAGTAACAACATAGTACACCATATAAAAATATATTCTACAATATACTAATCACTACTATACAACATATTTAATTTAAAAAAAAAAAAAAAAAAACCCGGGAACCGCCAGACCCGCGGTTCCGGAACCGCCAGAACCGGAACCGGGTGGTTCCGGAACCGTATGGTTCCGGTTCCGACTTCGGAACCGCCAGAACCGGGAACCGCCAGAACCGAAACCGTTTATCCAAATAGACCCAAAACCGGAACCGAATACAGCCTTATCTTAGAAAAGGAAGAAAGCGAAAGCAAATGAAAATAATGAAAATACTGTCTTTAAATAATCATTCTAATCATATATATGTAGTATATCATGTATCATTTAGTACCGATTATCTCTCCTGCTTTCCTAATTATACTTCTACCAGGCCAAAACGTAGTCAACGATAGAAGAATACATAATGATTGCTTAATAAGGTTTCTTGTTTCAATCAACTAACTAAACTTAAAGAATACAGCACACACAGTGAATAATATATACTCATTACATTGTTCACATTAATATTTGTTCCTTCTTTTAATCTACTACTGATACTATATGTTATTCTAATATCTTTTCCTTCTTTCCTAATCTTTTCTATCAAACGTACGTATGCCGTGAAAGATTGGCGATTAGAGTTTGATAATAAGGGTTCTGATTTTAATCTACTAAATAAATGTAATGAAGAGTGCAAAGACTGTGAATGATACTCCTACTATATTATTAATCATAAATCTCTTTGGATATTCTTGTTATACCCTATGTCCGACTTAATAACAAGCATGATAGTGTTATGAAATAATAAATAAAAAAAGAATATTGCAGAGCAAAGTAGAGAGAGGGAATTCTTATTGATATGAAATCAATTACAATGGAATAAAACCCTCTATTTATAGGGAGAGAGTGACTTAGCCACCAAGTAATAAACCCTAGAATCTCTCTAAATATAGACATTCACCTTAAATAGAATTTTATTTATAACACTCCCCCTTGAATGTCTATTCAATAGATAATGTGCCTCGTTAAAACCTGACTAAAATAAAACCCAATGGGAGAAAAATTCTAGAAAAGGAAAAAGAGTACACATATCTAATAATATGCCTTTTGGTTGCCTCGTTAAAAACCTTGCAAGGAAAACCCAGTGGAACAAAACCTTGTAAGGAAAAAAGAGTGCAACGTGCATTAGCTCCCCCTGATGAGAGTATAAATTCACATCTTTAAGCATTTGCATTCCGATCTTGTGCACCATCTTCAAAAGATCTTTGGTGGAGATTTGATAAATAAATTAGCCATATTAGCTTGAATGAATATATTGCATCTTGAAACCATCATTCTTGATAGATATGTAATGTCTTCATAAACTGCCGTAGAATGGCCTTTTCAATATCTCCATAAAGATATTCTCGCTATCATATTATCATGCTTATAGTTATAGCAAGATACATTTGTATACAAATTGCATTGAAAAAGTGGTACTTCAAGATCAAGATATGAATATGATTTAAGCTGCTTAAATCCTTCAAGAATTGTCGTATAAGTCTAGTCATATAAGTTATATAATAGACTTTAATTATATGCATATCAAGTTTTCATGGAATGCTAGACAAATAAGATATCGAAAACTGATTGCACATATCATTGACTTCATACTTTCAAATATTTAAACTACATGTCCAAAACTATATGTCTTTTATATTAAACCAATTCTATTTGAATTGTATATTATCTATTTGGCCAATATTTTTGTATCTGTGTCGATAGCCGTAAGATCCCCATCTATACTTAGTATTATGATAGATGTCGTCGAAGAACATTTTATATCGGTTCCAATACTTTTTCATAAAGACATAACATAATGATCTCTTCATTCATATATTCAGGCACCTGAATCTCTCATGAGATTTTATGAAGTGTTATGTCATGTGATCTTCTGAATCACTTGCCTCCTTATTATGATCATTTTGATCATTTGCTCAACTTCTTTATCAAGAAGTTTATTTGAAACTGATTTGTCTATATGCTTTAAGCCTACCATATATTTTGTTTTTCTAGGACTTAATATGAGCATTTGCAATGAGAATATAGTTACTTTCTTTGGGTCAGCAAATGCGTATGTCATGCTTTGCAATATATTGCAAATGAATTATCTTTTTATGAACTTCAAGTTCATATTATCATATTCGACGATCTAGATGTACACATGATAATTCATTCCACGTAATATTTTCTCAATTATTTATCATATCTCCCCCTCATGTTAGAAAAAGCGAACTTGTTTCCTCAACTTTGAGAATCCATCTTTGTGTATTATGGTGCTAATAAAAATATACACCGCACATCAATAATAATAAGATGGAATTATTTGGTTCCTGAACCCGAACCACTTGTGAGGGGAGAAAATAATATACTTTTGTATATAACGTATATCAAAATGATATAAAAAACTTTTTTCTCATAAGCAATTGTTTAGCTATTAAGTGGAGGCACTCAACAAATTATTTTGCTAAACCAACTGTGATATAAACCAACTTATCAAGATGAATTTCTTGAATAGAAAATCTGGAAATTATGCTCGAAATTAAACTATTGAGCAAGTTACCTCGCAAAATACCATGTTGCGAGTTAATAGTAATTGCACATGTAACCATCTCATAGATGCATCTCATGTGGTATACATGGCAGGTGAATGGGCCCATATTCACCTTTGATATTTCCAGCATTCATGGGATTCAATCCCAATTTTAGTTGGGCTATTAATTAATAAGAACAGGTAATGTAAGAGAATTCATAAAGAACTTTCTAGTTCTTAATACCCATGTGAATTCTCTATTATTTTTGCATATCATACTTAAATTGATATGGCTAACCCAAATGCCAATTGAATAAATGATCAATATTGATAAAGTCCAGATTTACACCATGACATGTGCAATTATCAATAAACTCCAAGTTTATTATGATATGGATTTTTATATCAATAAATATCCACTTTATTGTTGTATTCATTTATTTGTGTAGTACAAATTGGAGAATAAAGTGGGTAACTTTTCACATACATATTACCCCGCTACAAGTTATAGTAATAGAAGATATTAAATCTTTCCTTTATATGTGGTCTCAATATAATCAACCGCTTTCGTGTGTACTTTGGAAACTGAATAAGTTTTTTTGAGACTTACTACAACACAATATCTTATTGGTAATCAATTGTGTTTCTCCAAAATAGTGATAATTAGCTGTTCCAGAGCTCTCAATTAATTGTGTACTACCACATATTCATCAACATCCATATGATCATATATCTCTTTCAAGGAAAAAGTTATATCAGTATGGTTATGGTCAAAATTATATGCAAGATATGTTTCTTGCATTATTGTAGTCCTTTAATTATCATATTTTCAAAATATTTTGGTGTACAATAGGTACGTGATCAATGACATTCATGCCATAATAATGACATTATTTTCTTATATCATCTCAAACATCCTTCTAGATGTGAGTGTGGTATATTCACTACCACTAGCATGTTCATATTCTTCCAAGAATGAATATTTATCATAAATCAGATGTTGTCAAATTCATATCATGAATGGACCATAATCATCTATATGTTCTTTATAAAATCTCATGTCAAATCGATGGCAAATATTACTTTCACAGAGTAAAGGATTATTTTGAGAATCCTTATTATTCTCATTACTCAATGATGGCGATTATAATTTCGTGTATTTCCACGTCCACATCCATTGATACATTCATAGTAGTAATTTTATCTTCTTTCAGACTTATCACATACTGCTATCACATTCTCTAAAGGGAACGAGAATGGAGCAAATTCAATGGGACGAGTTTTCAATTCTTTGCCCACAATCATACCTGAATTTGATCATGGCAAGATATAGAATTTTACCACTTTGGTGGTTATAATATCTTTCAAACTCCATTACAGTTGCAATAAAAATTTATCATCTTTGCTTGTATGTAAAATTAAATTATAAAACGTCAAGAATTTGAAAGAGAAAATTAAAATACTTATCTTAAATCCAGAATTTAATCATGAAGGAAGTTCATAGAACAATTAACAATCATTATGCTCAATCGCAAAGCTTGTGCTCAATTGGTTAGAGTATCGTGCTGATAACGTGTTATGAAATAATAAAAGAAGAAGAATATTGCAGAGCAAAGTAGAGAGAGGGAATTCTTATTGATATGAGATCAATTACAATGGAATAAAACCCTTTATTTATAGGGAGAGATTGACTTAGCCACCAAGTAATAAACTCTAAAATCTCTCTAAATATAGACATTCACCTTAAATAGAATTCTATTTATAACAGATAGGAAATACTCTCGTATATATAGGACTCGCATCATTGTGATCACCATCCCCTCTTAACGATTTCTAGAAGAATGTATCCTCTTCTTTGTCATTCTTGGTTTTGTTATCGCTTTCTCAAATACCATGGGCATATTGTTTACACCTCTAAAAAATAAAAATTAGCCTAGTTATTAACCCAACTTTTTATATTAAAAAAAATTGCGGATACACATATATATATATAATCTATATATGCCAACTTGTTAGGAAAATAAAACTATAAAATCAACCGTGTTATGAAAATAATAAAAGAACAAGAGCAATATTGCAGAGAAAGAGAAAGGGAGAGAGAGAGAGAGAGAGAGAGAGAGAGAGGGAGAGAGAGAGAGAGAGGAAATTCTTATTGAATTTTGGGATGAATTACAATGGAATATAACCCACTATTTATAGGGAAAGAGTGATTTGGCCACCAAGTAATAAACCCTGAGATCTCTCTAAATATAGACATTCACCATAAATAAAATTCTATTTATAACACTCCCCCTGAATGTCTATTCATCAGATAATGTGCCTCGTTAAAACTTTAACTAAATAAAACTCATTGGGAAAAAATCTAGAGAAGGAAAAAGAGTACATATATCTAATAATACGCCTTTTGGTTGCCTCGTTAAAAACCTTGCAAGGAAAACCTAGTGGGACAAAACCTTGTAAGGAAAAAAGAGTGCAACGCGCATTAACTCCCCTTGATGAGAGCATCAATTCACATATTTAAGCATTTGAATTCCGATCTTGTGAACCTTCTTCAAAACGATCTTTGGTAGAGATTTGATAAACAAATCAGTCATATTAACTTGAATGAATATTTGCACCTTGAAATCATCACTCGTGATAGATATATAATGTCATCACAAATATCGTGGAATGGCTCTTCAATATCTCCATTGAGATATCCTCACTATCACATTATCATGCTTATAGTTATAGCAAGATACATTTGTGAACAAATTGCACTGAGAAAGCGGTACTTCAAGATCAAGAATTGTATATGCTTCAAGCAACTTAAATCCTTCATGGATTACCATATAAGTTAAGTCATATAAGCCACATAATAGACTTTAGATGCATATCAAGTTTTCAGGTCATGATAGAAAAATAAGATATCGAAAACTGATTGCGCATACCATTGACTTTATACATTCAAGTGTTTGAACTACATGTCCAAAACTACATGTCTGTCATATTAAACCAATTCTATTTGAATCGTGCAGTGTCTATTTGGCCAATATTTTGTGTCTGTCTCGACAGCCTTAAGATCCTCATCTATACTTAGCGCTATGATAGATGTCGTCGACAAATATTTTATATCGGTTTCAACATTTTTTTCATAAAGACATAACAAAGAGATCTCTTCATTCATATAATCAGGTACCTGAATCTCTCATGAGAATTTATGAAGTGTTATGCCATGTGATCTTCTAGATCAGTTGCCTCCTTTATTATGATCACTTTGATCATTTGCTCATCTTCTTTATCAAGAAGTTTATTTGAATCCGATTTGCCTATACGCTTTAAACGTACCATAGACTTTGTCCTTCTAGGACTTAATATGAGCATTTGCAATGAGAATATAGTTAGTTTCTTTGGGTCAGCAAATGCGTATGGCATGCTTTGCAATATATTGCATACGAATTATCTTTTTATGAACTTCAAGTTCATATTATCGTAATCAAGGATCCATATATACAAATGATAATTCATTTCGCGTAACGTTTTCTCAACTGTTTATTATGTCTCCCCCTCATGTTAGAAAAACTAACTTATTTCCTAACTTTGAGAATCCATCTTTGTCCGTTATGGTATTAATCAATGTACACTGAACATCAATAATAATAAGATGGAATTATTTGGTTCCTGACCCAGAACATCTTGTGAGCGGAGAATATAATATGCTTTCGTATATAACGTTTATAAAACTAATATAGATAACTTTGTTCTCATAAGTAATAGTTTAGCTTGTAACGACCCGACCGGTCGTTTTGAGCTCTGGCACGTCATTCAGCAGTTTGAGACCATGAACGGGTTCATCTCAGGTATGTTGACTTGTGTGTATGATCAGAATTAAAATTCAGGAAGTTTGGAGCCAAATCTAAATGAAAATTCTCATTTCAGAAGCCTAAAATTGAAGAAATGAACTAAGATTGGTATTTTGAGTAAACGGTCTCAGAATTGGGATCCGAAGGTTCTAGCATGTTTATATGATAATTTCGATCTTGGGCGTATGCCCGGATCGGGTTTTGGATAATCCGGGAGCATTTTGGCACCAATTATGGAAGATAGCATTTTAGAAGAAATTGCATCAGTCTGGCTTAAAATGTATTTCAGTGTTATTGATGTTCTCTTGGGATTCCGAGACTAGGATTAGCTCTGTATGGTGATTCAAGATTTGGAAGCGCGATTGGAAGTGAATTCGGAGGTCCGTAGGTTATTTTGGAGTCGTTTGGCTAAAGATAGAAAATTGAAGGTTTTTGAGAAAATTCGACCGAAAGTGAAAATTTTGATATTTGGCTTGAAATATGAATTTTATGGTTCGGATAGCTTCGTTAGGTGATTTGGGACTCAGGATTGTTTTCGGAATATTTTTGTGATGACCGGTGTAGAATTTAAGCTTGAATTGGCAAACTTAGTATTTTGGCGAATTCTGATTGATAGATGATATTTTGATCCGGGAGTCGGAATGGAATTTCGACAATTCCAATAGCTTTGTTAAGTGATTTTGGACGTGCGTGCAAAATTTCAGTTGATTCGGAGGTGTTTAGGTCGGGTTTTTTATTGAATGAGAATTTTGGAAGTTTTAGTTTAACTTAAGCCTTGATTTGATGAAAACATGACGATGTTGATGTTAACAATAGTATTTTTATGGCTCGAGCGTGTTTGAATGAAGTATTAGAACATATTTCTGCTTTTGGTTGAGGTCCCGAGGACCTCGGGGTGATTTCGGATGGCTAACGGAAATTTTTGAAGTTGGAAAATGCTGCAGAAATGCAGCAGTCTGTGCCCAGCTATTTTGTTCTATGCGATCGCAATGCGCTAATGCAATCGCATAGTATTAGCTACAGTACCAGCAATTTTGTTCCATCTATCGCAACAATGCCCCAGGATTTTTTGCTATGTTATCGCAATGCTCTAATGCGATAGCATAGTCTTAGCTATAGTGCCCCAGGATTTGTTCTATGCTATCGCATAGTGTAAGCTACAGTGCCCCAGGATTTTGTTCTATGCGATCGCAGTGTTCTAATGCGATCGTATAGTGTTAGCTACAGTACATGACAGAATGTTAAAAGAACATTCAGTCGCGAAACCCATCATTTTTCCACCATTTTTACTCAATTTGGAGATTTTGGACTAGGATTGAAGGAGTTCAACTAAAAACGATTGGAGGTAAGTTTTATGAACTTAATACATCATTTTATTGAAGAATCAACACGAAAATGGGTTGAGATTGTGAAGAACTAGGGCTTGAATTCTTTAGTTTAAAATTAGGATTTGATGGCTCATTTGAGCTTCGATTTTGGTAAATTTTATATGTACGGACTCGTGGCGAGATGAGAAATCCGTTGATGTGACTTTTAAAATTTTTTAGAGATTTTAGCCCGGGGCTCGGGTTTTGCAAATTTCGTGAATTTCGATATTTTTCGAGTCTTTTCGATTGGGTTATGTTACCTTAGCCTATTGTAATGTATTCGTTGTGGTATTGGTTAGCTTCGACGCACGAGAAGGCCAATACGAGAGGCAAGGGCATAGCGGATTAGACGTTGAACCGTCTTGAGGTGAGTAATGATTTTAAATGATGCACTGAGGGTTTGAAACCCCGGATTGCACAACATACTGCTATGTTGAGATGAAACATGCGTTGTATGACGAGCGCGGGGTAATTTACTATTGGGGATTGTGACTTGGTCCATCCCAGTTGATATTTTTACCGCGTATTTAATAAAGATTTATTGTTGGCTTATTGCCATATTTGGGCTTCGTGCCAGTTATCTGAAATCTATTGTGAATTTACATAACTATTGTCCTCACGAGTTGAAATATTATTTGAACTCAGTCCAATCAAATTATATTATTTTGTGAAGTCAGATACATTTATACTCAACTCGAGACTTAATGATATTTATAATACTGTTGACCTGAGCATTATTGTTTTAGCCCAAGAGGCTTATGATTATTTTCTTGGCTGATTGAGGCCGAAGGCCATACGTGGAATATGTTGAGTGATGTGAGGATTCTTTCAGGCCTCGAGTGTTATGTGATGAGGCTTTCATGCCTCAAGTGTTATGTGAGGAAGCTTTGAGGCCTCGAGTGTTATGTGAGGAGGCTTTCAGGCCTTGTGTGTGATGTGTGAAGGCTTTCAAGCCTATTGATATTGCGCTTGGGATGTAGGAGCCCCTTCTGAGTCTGTACACACCCCCAGTGAGCGCAGGGTACCCATATGAGTTGGGGAGTGGGCCCGAGAGGCTGTTGTTTGTTTGTGGTGTGTTGGGAGTGAGCCCGAGGGGCTGATGTTGTGTGTTGGTGAGTTGGGAGTGAACCTGTGGGGCTTATACTATACTTAGATTTACATATTGAGCCCGAGGGGAAAGCTTTTGAGCAATCCTTACTATTGAAATTATCTATCTTTACTATTTTAAAAGGAGAATTACTTGATATTCACTGTTTTTACTGTATAATTTATTTTACTGCTTGAGATAGCTTTATATTGTGCCTATATGAGATTTCATGCCTTCAGTCGTTATTTGTTTTTGTTACTCACTGAGTTGAGAGTACTCACTTTACTCTCTGCACCACGTGTGCAGTTGCAGGTATTATTTCCCGCAAGCGGGTTATTAGTGGATTGAAGGTTCTATCGTAGTTGAGCAAGGTGACCGCCAGCTTTCGTAGCACTGGACTTTATTTTTTGAACTCCAGTTTATTTCATATATATTATTGGCCTTGTAGTGGTATTCAGTCTTCTTTAGATGCTCGTGACTTGTGACACCCCAGTTGGGTTGTATTGGGATGAAATCAATAGTTTTAATGCCAATAAGTTGTATTTTCTATTCATTTATGTTTAATAGCTGTTAAAGAGAGGATTTGGGGTTGTTGGCTGGCCTTCTCTTCACGAGAGGTGCCATCACGACTGGGTATGGAATTTGGGTCGTGACATAGCTATTAAGTGGAGGCACTCAATAAATTATTTTGCTAAATCAGCTATGACGACGTAAATCAACTTATCAAGATAAACTATCTTGGACAGAAAATCTGAAAATTATGCTCTAAGTTAAATTACTGAGAAAATTACCTCGCAAACACCAAGTTGCGGGTTAATAATAATCGCGCATGTAACCATATCATAAGTGCATCTTATGTGGTATGCACGGCAAGTGAATGGGCTCATATTCACCTTTGATATTTCCAGAATTCATGGGATTCAGTCCCAACTTTAGTTGATCAATTAATTAATGAGAATAAGCAATATAAGAGAATTCGTAAAGAATTTTCTAGTTCTTTAATATTTACCCATGTGAATTCTCTATTATTTTTGCACATCATGCTTAAATTAATATGGCTACACTGATTATGCCAACTGAATAAATTATCAATATTGATAAGCTCAGGTTTACACCATGACATGTGCAATTATCAATAAACTCCATGTTTATTATGATATAGGTTTTTATATCAATAAACATCTACTTTATTGTGACATTCTTTTGTTTGTGTAGTACAAACTCGAGAATAAAGCAGGTAGCTTTTTGCATACATATTATCCCGCTACAAGTTGTAATAATAGAAGATATTCAATCTTTCTGTTATTTATAGTCTTAATATAATCAACCTCTTTCGCGTATACTTTGGAAATTGAATAAGTTTCTTTGAGACTTACTACAACACAATACCTTATTGGTAATTAAATGTGTTTTTCCAAATAGTATAATTGGCTCTTCTAGGGTACTCAATTAATTTGGTACTACCACATATGCATCAACATCCATATGGTCATATATCTCTTTCAAGGAGAAAATTATACTAGTATGGTCATGGTCAAAATTATATGCAAGATATGTTTCTTGCATTATTGTAGTCCTTTAATAATCACATTGCCAAAATATTTTGGCGTACAATAAGTACGTGACCAATGACCATTCATACCATAATAATAATATTATTTTCTTATATCATCTCAAACCTCCTTCTAGAGGTGAGTGTGGTATATTCACTACCACTAGCACGTTCATATTCTTCCAATAATGAATATGTATTCATAAATTAGATGTTATCACATTCACATCATGAATATAATCAGATATGTGCTTTATAAACTCTCACGTCAAATTGATGACAAACATGACTTTCAGAAAGTGAAGGATTATTTTGAGAATCCTTATTATTTTCAATATCACTATAATGACAATTATAATTTCGTCTATTGTCACGTCCACATCCATTGATACCTTCACGGTAATAATTTTGTCTTCTTTCAAACTTATCACATACTGCTATCACATTCTCTAAAGGGAATGAGAACGGAGCAAATTCAATAGGACGAGTTTTCAATTCTTTGCCAACAATCATACATGATTTTGATCATGACAAGACATAGAAATTTTACCACTTCGAGCGGTTATAATTTCTTACTAGCTCCACTAGAGTTATAGTCAAAATTTATTGTCTTTGCTTGTATTTAAAATGAATTTATAGAATAAAAGAGAAAGTTACGGTAAAATACTTACCTTTAATCCAGAATTTAATCATGAAGGAAGTTCATGGAACAACTGACAATCACTATGCTCAATCTCAAAGCTTCTACCCTATTGGTTAGAGTTACGTGCTGGTAACGTATTATGAATAATAAAAGAAGAAGAAGAGTATTGCAGAGCAAATTAGAGAAAGAACGAATTCTTATTGATATGAGATAAATTACAATGGAATAGAACCCTCTATTTATAAGAAGAGGGTGACTTAGCCACCAAGTAATAAACCCTAAAACCTCTCTAAATATAACCATTCACTTTAAATAGAAATATATTTATAACAAACCGGATATTTTTGTGAAGATCCCCTAGAAATTAATGAGATGCGTGCGTGCTATATTTATTGCAAATTTTACTCGACCATGTTCATCACATGGACAAATCTTTGTTTCCAAAATGGAACAAATGAATTAATAAACAGTAATTACACAAAAGCAAAGGAAGATAGGAATCATATGTTCCTATGGATCTTACTATGAAACTTCATCATTTGGCTATTTATTATCACAAAACTTCACCCAAGATTCTTTTATGAAAAGGAAACTTATATCTCTGTCATCTGGTCCTAATTGTCTTGTAAACTCCTCCTTACACTGCACTAAACGAAAATTTTCACTAAACAAAAAAAATAAACTTTTAACTTCACGAAAATGAAAACATTTAATTTAAGTTTAAATGCTATATATAAAAAAGAGTATTACGTACTGTAAAATGTTAAGAGTGTAACGTATTTTGAAGAGATGTTATCCGTATCAAAAGAAACTATAATAAGACGTAGAGGTCTTCACTAATATAACAACATGTTTTTTTCCAGTATTCGTTTCGTTAATAACATGTTCCCTAATTTCAAAAACACATGTTTATTTTCTTTTAATTGTTGTTCTTTTTTTTTTAAGTGATGGGTTCTAAAGTGGAGATGAAGAAAATGTGAAGGCGATGGAAAGATTGGAAGTAGGGGTGTTCAAAATCGATCCGAAATCGAAAACCAATCCAAATCGAAGCTTAACGGCTTACTGGTAACGGCTTAACGGCTTAACGGACGGGGAACGGATTGAATTTTTTTTATTAACAGCTTATCGGTTTGGGGATGGATTATTCAATTTTCTTAACGGCTAATCCGTTAACCCGTTAAGAATATAAATATATATTATGTATATATATATATATATAATTTATTTTTATTTATATATATTAAATATAAAAAAACTAAAACCCTTAAAAATGATTAACAAAAGTTTATTTCTACTTCTAAGCATTTTTAATCTCGGGATCTAGATGATTTGCAGGTACTCGCCCAACATAAAGATATGAAGGTGATGGACAAGAAAAAAGTGAGGAGGGCAAAGCTATACTACCTCAGGGATAAAATGAATGCCCTGAAAAGACATTAACAAGCTAGCTCATATGAAGGTATACTGGAATAGGTGTTTGATCTATAATTGCCTGAAGAGATCTATCAAATTCTAGTAAACATGTATGTTAGGCCGATAAGCCGCCCAATAACTGCCCTATAAGAGCTAACCCGATACCAATCCGCCCGATATCTTATCGGATGGCTAACGGATTAATACATTTAAAAGCCGATAACCGTTAAGCCAAACCGTTAAGAGTAAAAGCCGCCCAATCCGCTGAAAAACACCCCTAATTGAAAGGAGGTGATAATCAGATTGGATATGATTAAATCCGGATTCGTGCTAAAAAAATCTCACATGGGATAAATTGTTCCCTAACGAAGATGACTTCTCGCCCAAAATTCGAACCAAAAATCTTTAATTAAGAATAAATGTATATTTATTGGTCCACCACAACTCTCGTCACTTACTTCTATTGAAAAGCTTGTCACATTGTTATTAAATTTTGCTCGACAAAAAGGACCGTACCAATTAACCAAATTGATACAGTAATTTTTGTCTCGTACTGTCCACAGCATGTTTTTGGATGAACTTATTATACATACGTTAGTGCAGGAATTGATGGAACCTATTGTGTCAGTAGGACGTTTTTTTTTTTTTCAAAAGAAGAGAAAGGAGTGGTATTTATTTTAGAAAATTATTTTGGTTTTTTTGGGACCTTGCAAAAATGATCAGTAAAGTTCAGATTATTTTAATATTACAATCATATCTGTATTGGGTAAATTTGGTTTCATCTATTCTCATGACATCTGCGCACACCCTTAACGGAGAGAGCGGCCTAATTAAGGTTGGCTCGAGTAAGGTCGGCCCCAGTAAGTGGACGGACCGAGTGACATGACTCATTACGACGTCGTTTGGAGCTCTAACTCTTCCGTACACTGAGACCACCAACCCTTGTACTTTTCTTTGATTATTCGAGGAAGACCCCTTAATATATAAAGGGGACCCACCCTTTGTAAAGACTCGTGTGTATTTTGCTATTGGAAATATACAACTCTCTCTCTCTCTCTCTCTCTCTCTCTCTCTCTCTCTCTCGTTTTCTCTCTTGTGAAAAGATTACTACTTATCTTATTGCTCTCATATCTCAGATTATCTACATTATTATCATAGATCTCAGCTATACGATATTCTCTAGTCCATTACTCTTGATTCCGATTGACCCCTATTATTTTCGATTGTTCTTGAGCTTAATAAGTATTTATATAACTTTTTAGCCAAATAATTTGGCACCGTCTGTGGGGATTTCGTGAATCAAAGCTGTAGTTTACTTCTAGAGATCCTTCAAAAAACCACTCTCTACAACCTAAATGGCTTAAAACAACGCAAGAATGAAAGCTATCATGGATGTTAGAACCGATCTCATAGGCCCCCTCAACGCGGCTGCTGGAGGAGATGCCCTACACACAACCCCCAGTACCCTGATAAATGTGGAAAACCCACCTTCCCCGTCAGAATATCTGGTGGTTCCACGAGAAATAGAGGCTTCTACATCTACAACTAAACCACCCCTATTAGTACAAGCCAACCCAGGCGAGCCGTTGTTGGTATACTTGGCCGTATCAGAAGTCGCAGTCAGCGCCGTCCTAATGCATGAAAATAAAGGTACGCAATCTCCTGTTTATTATATTAGCAAAACTTTAGTGGACGCCGAAATCCGGTACCCACACCTTGAGAGGCTAGCATTGGAACTCGTAGTAGCTTCACGAAATCTACGACCCTATTTCCAATGCCACCCCATAAGGGTAGTAATGACCTTCCCTTTGAGGAGTGTCCTATACAAACCCGAACTTTCAGGGTGACTCGCCAGATGGGCCATTGAGCTCAGGGAGCATGATATCACATACCTTCCGTGGACCACCATCAAGTCGCAAGTCCTAGCTGACTTCATTGCCGACTTCAGCACGAAAGTCCTTCCAAAGGCACTCGAGGCAAAACGCGCATCCTCCGAAAATGACCTATGGGTCCTTTATACGGATGGCGCCACCAATGCATTGGGATCGGGATTGGGACTTATTCTAGAGGTCCCCACGGGCGAAATAATTCGCCAGTCCATACAATGCCTGAAAATGACTAACAATGAGGCCGAGTACGAGGCCGTTATTGCAGGCATGAAACTCGCCACCAAGTACGCGGCTCGCCAAATCCTCCTCAACTGCGACTCCCAACTTGTGGTAAACCAAGTCACTGGGACTTACAAATCAAAGAGTAGAGGCTACAGAAATATCATACGAAAATCCGCAAACTGATGGCCACATTCGACGAATGTCGCTTCAAACAAATTCCCATAGCACGGAACATTGAAGCTGGCAGCCTGAGTTTGGTTGCAGCCACCAAAAATATCAACAAAGAAAGTGTGGTCACCCTCCTCCACTCGGCCATCGATCACACCGAGGTACTTTCCTAAAATCTGACATGGGACTGGTGCAACCAGTTCATATCTTATCTACAAGATGGCACACCACCCCAGATAAAAAGGAGGCAAAGAAGCTTCGCATACAAGCCGCCCGATACTGCATGATCAACAATTACCTTTACAAAAGGACGTTCGGTCGCCCCCTAGCCAAGTACTTAGGGCCACACCAAACGAGGCATGTACTCGAAGAAGTGCACGAAGGCCATTGCGGCGCTCACACTGGAAATCGCGCCCTTGTGCGATGTATCATACATGCCGGCTACTACTGGCCCACCATGAAAAAGGAGGCAACTGAGTATGTATACCGATGCAAGAAATGCCAAAAGTACGCCCCAATGATACACCAACCAGGAGAACCTCTCCATTCCGTCACTTTCCCCTTTCCATTCATAAAATGGGGAATGGATATAGTCGGCCCGCTACCCGCAGGACGAGGAAAGGTACGATTTTTATTTATTTTAATTGACTATTTCTCCAAGAGGATAGAAGCAGATGCTTACGCGCAAATACGCGATCAAGAAGTCATTGCCTCTATATAGAAGAACATCATATGCCGCTTCGGCATCCCCAAAGAAATCAGCTGCGACAACGGGCACCAGTTCATCAGTCAAAAAATGACCGAGTTCTTCGAGACATGGCGCATCAAAAGGATACTATCCACGCCATACCACCCCGCTGCCAACGGCCAAGCGGAGTCCTCCAACAAAACAATTCTAAACATACTAAAAAAGAATCTCGAAGATGCCAAGGGGCTATGGCCCGAACTACTGTCCGAAGTCCTGTGGGCACACAGAACTACACCCAACTCCAACACCGGGGAAACCCCATACTCACTAGTTTATGAAACAACCGCGGTCATACTCGTTGAAGTGGGCGAAACCAGTTTAAGGTATTCACACACCAGCGGAACAGAAACGACACCAGTAGACTCCAAGATCTTGATGAAGCCGAAGAAAGAAGATAAATGGCCCACATCATGATGGTAGCCCAAAAACAACAAGTCGAAAGATGTTACAACAAGAGGGCAAAAATAAGGCCACTCAAAGTAGGAGAATACGTCCTCAAAGCCACGACACTGGCCTCCAAAGACCCAAGTGAAGGAAAACTGGGCACAAACTGGGAAGGACCCAACAAAATCACGGCGGCAGCCGGGAAAGGAGCATTCCAGCCAGAGACAATAGAAGGAAAAACGCTCATGAACAACTGGAACGTAGCTCATGTCAAACATTTCCACTTCTAAAAAGGCGTCCCCTGAGTCATACTCTTTTTCCCTTACCCGGGTTTTGTCCCAATTAGGTTTTCTCGGGAAGGTTTTTAACGAGGCAGCAAAGGGAACACCTGGAGATGTTTGCAGTACAAGTGTATCATATCAGCCTCTCCATGTACTCTCCAAGCCCGACATGATACAGGGATTGGATTAGTGCCATCTCCAAATGTATAGAAAGGCTTCGGCCATCTCTAAATGTATTTAAAAGCTACGGCCATCTCCAAATGAATAGAAAGGCTACGGCCATCTCAGAATAAATGAAAAGGCTACGGCCATCTCCAAATGAATGAAAAGGCTACGGCCATCATTTTTACATGTCTAAGGCCGTCTAATTTTACATGGCTACGACCATTGTTTTTACATGGCTACGGCCATCATTTTTACATGGCTAAGTCCGTCGAATTATACAGGGCTACGGCCATTGTTTTTACATGTCTACGGCCATTGTTTTTACATGTCTAAGGCCGCCGAATTTAATAGGGATACGGCCATTGTTTTTATATGGCAACGGCCATTATTTTTACACGGCTAAGGACGTCAAATTTTACAAGGCTACGGCCATTATTTTTACACGGCTAAAGTCGTCGAATTTTACAGGGCTACGGCCATTGTTTTTACATGGCTACGGCCATCATTTTTACATGGCTAAGGTCATCAAATTTTATAGGGCTACGGCCATTGTTTTTACATGGCTACGGCCATCATTTTACACGGCTATGGTCGTCGAATTTTACACGGCTATGGCTGTCGAATCTTACATGGATACGGCCATTATTTTTATACTGCTAAAGTCGTCGAATTTTAGAGGGCTACGACCATTGTTTTTACATGGCTAAGGCCATCATTTCTACACTGCTAAGGCTGTCAAATTTTACATGGCTACGGCCATCATCTCTACACGGCTAAGGCTGTCAAATCTTACATGGTTAAGGCCATCATTTATACACGGTCAAGGCCACCGAATGACCCACTTAGCTTCAACTACGGCAAAAAAAAATACAACAATGTTCCAGAAAACAGAAAAGATTAACTATGGCAAAAGTCATATATCTTTATCCTCAAAAGGGTCAACACCCACGATACAAAAATCGGTATTTACAAACATATTTACAAAAATCCTAAAAGCATCCGCCACCCTAATTATCTTGCCCCGCCTGGCCTTCATGTGGCCCGTCCTCATTCCCAGGAGTATGCCCCATGGAAATCCAAGAGTTGCACTCCAAACGATTAACATCTGTAGAGTTACCCTCCTCCCAGGCCGGCGATTCGGGACTATAGCCAGCCGGTTCACGGGCAGCTCTAACCAACTAGCGTTGGCTCTCAACTTCTGCCTCAAATGCTCGCCCAACCGCCAAAAAATATATAAGCATGACCAGTCGGGCCTCCGCATACACCCACATCTCGTGTGCCTCATGAGACGCGTCAGCCTATGCAAGAGCCCGCTTGAGGTCTTCAACCTCGGCCTTTTTGGCATCAAGTTCCGCTGTTAAGGCCGCAACCCGAGTGTGAAATTCCTCCATCTCCTCCGCCACTGCACGGCCGAGCTGCAACTCTTTGTCCTTAGCTTCAATAAGGACCTCCATCTCTGCAGTTCGAGCAACGACGGCCATAAGTTGTTTGTCGACTTTCTCTAGCTCAGCCACCATCTTCTTCAGCTACTCCTCGGACTGCACGAGGCCCTCACGGACCACCCTGAAGTTAGGGTCCTATTTGTACATATCGGCCAAGGTCTGCTGCACCTCACGCGTCAGGTTTGTATTTCTGCACCAACGTATTGTATTTGGACACCTTCTTCTTCAGGCGTCAACCCCTCTCCGCCTTCAAGATAAGAGTCTGGAAAAAACTAAAAGGTAAGTATAAGGAAAATCACCCTCCACTAATGCAAAAGAAAAATCTTCAATCAAGACAAAAGACATACTTGCAAGACCGTGCCCGCCACTCTTCGGGCCAAGCACTTGTCGCTGAGCTCCGCCAAGGCCGCGCTCTCAGTGCCCGCACATAAAAGTGTCATGTTGGTGGCCGCCTCCTCCAATTCTCCAACAAATTATAATGACTAGGAATCACTATGCGATGGGAAGACCGGCCAGCCACCATCTCCACTTGGTCCAAGGACCCGCCTTCTCTGCCTATGTCCTCCATGGCGACCTCCGGGCCCGCCAAGTCCACACTTTCACCCCTTCTTTCTGCGGACCCCCTCCTTAGAGCGTACTTCCCTTAGCGAATGGCCCCGGCCATAAAGACCAGCCTAGATTCAGGGCGGAGTGGCTTAACCTTCCTTGTCTGAGTGACCACAGCCTTGCCAGTAAGAACCCGCTGTCTCCTCATATCCAATGTCTCTTCGTCTTCAAGATCCCCCTCCGTGGGATGCAGGTTGGGCTCAGATGGCGTCGGTTCGACAGTAGGAGTCCTTATGGGGGAAACCCCGGGGACGGTCCCCGGCACATCCGCCAGTGTCTCCTCGGGCGTCGTTTCAGGTATGGCCCCAGGCACTGCCTCAGACACTAACTCTGGAGTCGCCTCTGATGCAACCTCTTGTCTTAAGGGGGGAGAAGCACTGCTCCTAGACGTACATGCAAGGATCAAATCCTCCTCGTCAAGTTTAGATACCGCCCTAGAAGGGCCGGCCATAGTTTTGTTTTTCTTCTTCTTCTGCGCCTTTTTATAAGCGCACCGACCTACCAAAATATGCATGATATGGGTAAGCACATTATGGGGAACCACCAAGGCAGAGAAAAAAAAACAAGCAAGGTTGTTACCTGTCAGGCCATAAAGCCTGAGGAATTCCGGCCAGGTACGACATTCTTCTGCAAACGGTATAAACGCTCACACCCACGGCCTAATGTTATCAATCCTTCGAGGAGGTCGAGTTGTCACTACATAAAGGTAAAAAGAAATCTACAATGGTTAAAACAAGAAAAATAAGGTTGCCGTAAAAGCTGAGTACATGAATTCTTATATGCGTCGTTCCACACTTCCGAAAACCCTTCAGGGTTAGACACCAGGTGTTCAGTACGCACATAGAAAAATTTCTTCCTGAATTTACGACTAGCCTTGTCGTCAACTTGCACCACAAGACTCTTCTTTCCCCGATGCGCTAACTGGAGCATAGTGCCTCTCATGAAAATCACATTGAACATCTGCAGGAGGTGGTGAACAGAGACCTCCCTCTCAGCCTTAGACGCGTAGGTGGTAAGGATGCTACATGCCGTCAGCGCGTACTGGGTAAGTTGGGCCGGACACACCCCGTACAGGCGGTAAAGCTCCTCCGCCAGAGGATTGAGAGGGAAGCTATACCCAATCCAAAAAGCATACTCTTAGAATGTGCAGTACCCTAGCCTGTGCACATTAGCATAGTCCATCCCGGCGGGAGCCATCTCAACATAGTCAAGAATATTATACGACTTCCTGAGAGCAGCCAAGTGAGATGGCGTCAGTTTGCTGAGTTCCTAAGGAGGAAATTTACACTTGTTCTTAAAACCCTTCCATGTATCCATGTCTCGGCTTCCCCATCGTTTGAAGACGACGAAACCCTAGAGGGAGCATCATCCTTGGTCCTGATACTATCGTGGTGGCGCTTAACCATGATTGAAGTTATAAGATAAAGCCGCTTCGGGGACACCGGGTTCGATTCCTAGGAACGAAAGTCTCAAGAGAAAAGAGCAACGAGTACCAGAAAAAGACAAGGAAAAGATTGAGAAAATACTCTCTAAAAAAGTTCGAAAGATGAATCGGGTTCAACCTCCCCTCTATTTGTAAGAAAGGGCACACAGAAATAGAAAAGGCATGATTCGTGAACCGGCACGGAAAATCAAAACGTCACGGCATGGCCTGAACCGCCTCGGGAGCAGAAGTAATAATCACGCACGTGACCGATGATGTCATCCTACAAAGGAGTACCAAAAGGAGGTAATATGTCAACGGCATAACACCTTCGCATATGATCACGCCCTTTCCGGCAGTATACACAGGTACGACCAAATTTCTAGAAACGTCAAGAATGTATGTCCGTTCGTTGAAGACATCTCTCGGCTACGTCCCCAACAAACGGAGGGACTATCTGTATTGGTCAATTTTGATTTCCTATGTTCTCATGACATCTGCGCACGCCCTTAACGGAGAGAGCGGCCTAATTAAGGTCGGCCCCAGTAAGTGAACGGACCGAGTGACATGACTCATTACGACGTCGTTTGGAGCTCTGACTCTCCCGTACACTGAGACCACCAACTCTTGTACTTTTGTTTGATTATTTCGAGGAAGACCCTTAATATATAAAGGGGGCTCCTCCCTTTGTAAAGACTCATGTGTATTTTGCCATTGGAAATATACAATTCTCTCTCTCTCTTGTGAAAAGATTACTACTTGTCTTATTGTTCTCATATCTCAGATTATCTACATTATTATCACAGATCTCAGCTATACGATATTCTCTAGTCCATATTACTCTTGATTCTGATTAATCCCAATTATTTTCGATTGTTCTTGAGCTTAATAAGTATTTACATAACTTCTTAACCAAACAATATCTCTTTATAACAATCACCATGTCCTATTGTAACATGCAAGTTTTCTTTAGAATAAATTCTGTATATTATATTTTATATTATATCATATATCATGTGTATCTCCTTAATAATGACAAATTAATGACCCGAAAATATTATTTTGCTTGTTCCTCAAAATTTTGATTGTACAACCTACATCAGTTATAAATTTAATCAACAAAAATTTTACTGCAATTGAATATAAGGATCATATCCAAGATATTATATATTATTATTACTATGTCTTATAATTAGCAGACATTTGTGACAGGAGGTTGACAACCTACGTAAAGCAATTAATTACAGTAAATAGAAAGACGGAAGAAGAAGACTCAATTTGCTAACCTACAAAAATATTATTATCCTTGTTTTCAATTAATGCTATCACATCCTACTCAACTATACTGTTCCTTTATTTCTAGAACCCGCCTGCCTCTTTAATTTTCCTTTGACTAAATTCCACTTTTTTGTAGGATAAATTCCTTCCGCTTGAAGAATTTAAGTTTCTTTTCCTAATTTAAAATGCGAATTCCCCCTCTTGCATAATTTGGATTCTGGTATATGTGACAAGCGACGCTTACTTAGTTGGTAAGCATCTCCACCTATGACCGTTAGGTTTTGGGATCGAGTCACCCTAGAAAGTAAGTGTAAAAACACTATAAATCTTCCTAATTTGGAAAGGTTTAAAAAAAATATAGAAAAGTATGTATTCATGTGTCAATCTCAAGTCTCAACTTGTTTAAACGTAATTATTATTTGTTATTATTGTCCTTTGCTTGAATATTATCGTTCAAGGTTGGCTAATGTGACCATGCATGCTAAGCAGCAGAGTTGCACTGGCGTATAAAAGTGCCCGGATAAAAGATTTTAAGATTACGTATTCTAAATTAAAACTCTTTTTGCTTTTTGAATATTTATCCATATTAAACTAATTTCTTTACACATATAGGATTTGGCTTATACTACTGTGCAGTCCGATTCTGCCGAACTAGTAACTTTTACGGTAGCTCCGCGCCGCTCCCGTCCCCACCCTCTCCCCCTCGTTTGCCCATGATTTAAGGTCGCTGCATTAGGGGTAGTGAAGAAGGTAGATGATGAAGCCAGCAAATATTGTCTAGACATAAATGCAGATGCATGTGGTAGGAATTGGATTCGTACCAACTACCAAATATGGCTTACAATTTCAATAAAGTAAAATTAGTTTTATTTCCATGCATCACAAACCTAACAGCTAAGGTAAGGTGAGACGCAAGATTTAGCGATTGTTCAATATTCATAAATGACACCACATATATTATATTGACCATAATGTGGCCTGTTGAAACACTTTGAAACGAAATAGGGTGTGGGAACATTGTACTTGGAAAAGATTCCAATTCCCAAGCAAAGACGTTTAGGGGTCGTTTGGTAGTAGGTATTGTATGGGTCAAAACTTGACTCCACAATAATTAATGAAACCAACCCGTTTTTAAATCCACATATGATTAACAAATGGCGGCCATTTGTTAATAAGGTTACCCGATGGTTAACAGATTGCATCAGCAAGGTCATAACCTATCCGCCCTCATGAAGGCGTCCTCTCGACGTGGCTACGGTCGCCCAGCGCCAACTGGCAAGGTTCATAGCTCTAAATACTAAGAGAAAGAACCCTAAATGGGGGGCTACTTCTTCTTCTTCACCTCCACTTCTAAGAGAAGTGAAGATACATCATTGTAAGGCTCTGAACGTCTCCATTGAGAGGCAGACCAAATCAACATCATTAATAAAAGATCTCTACTCTCCTCCCCTTAATCCATAACTATTGTCTCTTACATTTTACTCGTTTGATCTTTTGGTTTATTACGATCTTCTATGATTGGCCCTCCATTGATTTTAGTTGATTTATGCTTATAAAGTGTATGAGAACTTTGAGCTAAACAATTTGACGCCGTCTGTGGGAATTTCATAGCAGAATCGTGTAGTTCATCCTCAGACCAAAAAGTAAACGAAACACCCAAAAGGGAAAGCAACCCAGCTCAAATGAACCAAACAACAGGTGAAGGGAACTCGAAAACTCCGGCAAGAACCCGAAGCCTATTCCCCCCCCCCCCCCCCCACTTTCGAGAAAGCGAAAGAAGAAGAAGGAGAAGCAGACCCCCCCCCTAGAGGGAGGATCTATGTATGGCACCCCCGCATCCCTGATGCGAGATCTGGCCGAAAATCGGCACGAAGATATCTCGAACCAAGAGTCACCTCAAGCCTACATACCCCAATCAGGAAGAGCATGTGTGAGCTGCTCAAGATCTCGAATCAAAACCGAGCTTCTGCTCTCAAACGCCGACATCACAAGATTCGGGCCATGCACTTCAGCAAAAAATTTAACTATGAGTTGAACTAGCCACGTGCCTTACTCAGGCTACGTGCCTTCAACAACAAAAATGACAAAGGTTCAACTACGGTTGAACAATTACTCGGGCTATGTGCCTTACTCATGCTACGTTCCTTACTCAGGCTATGCGTCTTCGACATCAAAAATTGCAAAGGTTCAACTACGGTTGAACAACAACTCAGGTGTGACGACCCAAAGGGTCATCACCGTAATTCACCATTTCCTTGCGCTTCTTAGGCCTTGAAAACCTCTTATTGGGTTGCCTCAATTTGTGTGCGCAGTCCGGGCGCAAAGCCGGAAGATTCTCATGTGAAAATATTTGAATTTTGTGTTAAAAACTATGAATTTAGATAATAATATTAATGTTATAGTTGACTTTTGGTCAATGTTTTGAGTAAACGGATCCGGAACCGTGATGTGACGTCCCGGAGGGTCCGTAAGGAAATTTGGGACCCGGGCGTATTCCCGAAATCGAAATCCGAGGTCCCAGGCCCGAGTATGGAGCTTTTCTGTGAAATTGTTTCATGAATATGCTTAAGGAAAAATAAAAACTGAAATTTGATCAAAAGTAATGGTATCGGGCTCGTATTTTGGTTTCGACACCCGGTACAAGTCTTAAATGAGCGTTAAGCGCTATCTGTAAGGTTTGGTTGAAAGGAAGTTGTTTGACGTGTTTCGGATTAGAAATGGAAAATTTAAAAGTTATGAACTTTGAAATGAAAATCATGTGTTTGGAGATTTGATCCCATGTAAATGATGTTATTTTAGCGATTTGATCGCACGAGTAAGTCCGTAGTACAATCCTGAGTTAGTGTGCATTTTTGGTTGGGAGCCCCGAGGGCTTGGGAGAGTTTTGAGTGAGGTCCGGCAGGTTTTAGGCTTAAAGAAAACAGGTTCGGGTATTGCAGACACCAGCGCGGCTGCGGCCATTTCTATGTGGTCCGCGCTGAAGCCATGCGGCAGCAAGGCACTTCTGTGCGGTCTGCATGGCTGAGTCTAAGGCTAGGAGATTTTGGCATGACCAGCGCGGACGCGCACCAAATCTGTGCGCTCCGCACTGGGAGGGTTCAAAGGGACCCGACTTTTCCCTCACTCGGTGCGGCCGCAGCACATTTTCGTGTGGTCCGCGCCAGGCCCTCAGAAATGTATATAAGTTCGAAACTTCAGCCATTTTCCCACTTTTCAAAAAAATCAAAACCTAAGGGACAATTTTCCAACCAACTTTTCTTCTCCAAAATGATTGGTAAGTGATTTCTAACTTAATTTTCCTACTCCTTAACATCTTTTAACATAATTTTAACCTCAATCAAAGGTTTTCACAAATGGGAATTTGGAGTTCTGGATGGAAACTAAGTTTTCAAAATTTGGGGAGTTGGACCCCAATTGGAGGTCCGATTCCAAAACCAATTACATATATGAACTCGTCGGGGAGTGAGTAACCCGGTCTTGGTTCGAACCTCGGGTTTTGACCACGTGGGCCCGGGGCATTTTGGGAATTTTTGGGTAAAACTTTGCGAATTTCATTTTTATGCACTCGAAATTATTTAACTAGCATATGTTGAAACATTTGTGTAAATTGTGATTAGATATCGTTGGTTTGGGGTCGAATTCTAGAAGAAAGGTGATTGTTGAGCTTTGAGTTGCTATTTTCGGACTCGAGGTAAGTGTTCGGTCTAACTTTGACTTGAGGGAATAGCATTAGGTTGTTATTTCTTATGTGCTATATGGAGTCGGTGTATAGGTATGGTGACGGTTACCTATGCGTCCGAGTCAAGCATGACCGTGATGTCATATTTGCTATTAAAATTGCGAAGTAAGTGAACAATTGTGATAATTACTTGTTACAAGAACTATGGAGTGAAAGTTGAGAATCAAATGAACTAAAGAGGAATTTTTGGTACTTTTCCATTGCCGGGACCTATTGTTGAGTAGTATTTGCCTTGCCATGATTTATTGTTGAATTATTCTCCCTTGTCGGGATATTTTGTCTTGATATATATATATTTCCTTTTTCCCGTTTGGTTGTGACCATTGATTGGGAGAGGAAGAGAGAGTAAAAGCATGAAGGGTGATGTCGTGCACTGTTTATCGAGATTAAAAGCATTAAGGGTGATGTCGTGCACTGTTTATCGAGAGTAAAAGCACGAAGGGTGATGGCGTGCATTGTATTTGATATTCTTGGTGAGAAATGAGAGTAAAATCACGAAGGGTGATGCTGTGCATTATATTTACCATTTTGGTGAGGAGTGAGAGTAAAATCACGAAAGGTGATGACGTGCGTTGTTTATTCATTGGCTTTCTTTATTTAATTATTATTTATTCAGTTTCATATCTTGTTTGTGAAAGTTATAATTGAACTACTACTCCCCCAGCATGTCCCTTCCCTTTTTAATTTGTTTAAATTCTTGTTATCTTTCTGTTATTGCACATATAGCTTTACAGGTTATTTGTGGTAGGTCCGGTTTAGCCTAGTTACTACCTCGCCGAGGTTAGGCCGGTACTTACCAGCACATGGGGTCGGTTGTGCTGATACTACACTTATGTGCCTTTTTGTGCACAGGTCAGGACACAGCCTACATACAGCAGCAGTAGTTAGAGGGCGATCCTTCAGTCCAGAGACTCACAGGTAGTTCGCTGGCGTTCGCGGGCCCTAAGTCTCCCTTATCTTATCTTTTCAGTTTGTTTAATTGTATCAAACAGACATACTATGTACCTCTTTCAGACTGTGCTTGTAGTACTCCTTTAGTCGTCCGTGAGCAGTGATACCAGATACTGGGTAGAGACATATTGTTAATTTTTGTATTTTGTTTTTGCTATTGTTGTTAAAAAACTTCCGCATGTTTTAACTAATTATTTTAGTATTTAACTTGTTTTAGATTTAAGTTTGTGAAAATGATTATAAAGGTTGGCTTGCCTAGCTTTGACAGTAGGAACCGTCACGACTCCCGATGGTGGGTAAATTTGGGTCGTGACAAGTTGGTATCAGAGCACTAGGTTACTTGGGTCTCACAACTCACGGACAAGCTAGGTAGAGTCTGAGGGATCGGTACGGAGACGTCCGTATTTATCCCCCAGAGGCTACAGAGTTAGGAAAAGTTTCACTTTGTTCATTCTTGTAGTACTTTTTCCATTGCCGGACAAGCACGTGTTTACTCTGTTCTTTCGCAGATGGCGAGAACACGTGCATCTTCTTCTTCCGTGCAACAGCTCGAGCCCCCAACAGCAGCTCCCGCAAGGGGCAAGGGCCGAGGTCAAGCCAGAGGCCGTGGCAGGGGCAGAGCTCAGCCCCAGGCAGCAGTCCAGAGGTGGAGCCTCAGATTGACTTTGATGAGGAGGTTCCAGCTCCACCAGCTCAAGTGGGCCCAGCTCAGGTCCCAGGAGGAGTGATGTTTTCTTCGGATCTTCAGGATGCTCTTGTCCGCATAGCAGGCTTTATGGACAGTGTTGCTAGAGCGGGATTCCTGTCAGTAGCACCAGCCACTTCTCAGGCTGGAGGAGGGGTTCAGACTCCTACACACGTACTCCGGAGCAGGTAACTCCCCAGACCCAGGTTCCCTTGGTTCAGCCCGCAGTGGCAGCTCAGACAGGCATTACAGCTCAGGCCGTATATGGATGTCTTCAGATGCTTTGTAGAGACTTGATCGATTTTCTAAGCTTTTCACTACTATTTTCAGTGGTGCTTCATCGGAGGATCCCCAGGACTTTCTATACAGTTGTCATGAGATCCTCGGGATTATGGGGATAGTAGAGACCAATGGGGTCGATTTTTGCACTTTCAGACTTGTGGGGTCTGCCAAGACTTGGTGGAGAGATTATTGTCTATCTATACCAGCAGGGTCTCCAGCTTTGACATGGGATCAGTTTGCAGAGTTATTTTTGGAGAAGTTTCTCCCGGTCACTACGGGGGAGGCACTTCGCAGACAGTTTGAGCACCTTCAGCATGGCTCCATGACAGTTACATAGTATGAGACCAGATTTGTTGATTTTGCTCACCATGCAGTAGTGATACTTCCTACATATCGGGAGAGGGTCTGGAGGTTTATTAATGGATTTATTCAGCCCATTCGCCTACAGATGGTTGTGGGAGTTGGCAATGATATTACTTTCCAGGAGGCGACCAATGCGGCCTGCCGAGTAGAGATGGCATTGGCTCGATGAGGTAGTCAGGGTTCAGACAAGAGGCCACGACATTCTGGAAGATTTAGTGGTACCTCATCTGGAGGTAGGGATTTCCAGGATAGAGGTCATCCCCCGAGACCTTTCCAGTCGGCACTTCAGGTTTCTCATAGTACGCCAGGCAGTGGTGGCCACCAACAGTATTATTCAGATCATCAGTCTTTTAGCGCACCATCAGCCCCCATCAGTGCACCTCCACTTTAGAGCTTATGGGTAGGACATACTGGTCGACAGGGCCATCAGTCTCAGCCACCGAGGGCATGTTCTGGTAGTGGTGACATAGGTCATGTTGTCAGATTTTAACCTCGAGCCTCGAGTTGTTCTCAGCAGCAGGGTCCTTGCCCTACGATTCAGGTAGCAGGTGATCCACAGGCCGCCCAGCCAACAATAGGCGAGGGTAGGGATCATAAAGGTGGAGGGAGAGATCGTAGAGGTGGAGCCCGGACAGCCAGAGGTAGGAATCAGCCCACAAAAAATTGTCCCGGAGATGCAGTTTAGGGAGGTGGGGGCCATCCCCATTGTTATGCATTGCCAGCCAGGCCAAAGGCCGAGTCATCTGATGTTATAACTACATCTACTATTCTGGTCTGTGATAGGGGTGCTTCAGTATTATTTGATCCGGGATCTACTTATTCTTATGTGTCATCCTATTTTGCACCCTATTTGATCATGCCTAGTGAGGCTCTAGGTATTACTGTATATGTGTCCACACCGGTTAATGATTCTATAGTGGTCGACCGAGTGCATCGTTCTTGTGTAGTGGTATTTGAGGGTCTTGAGACCCGTGTCGATTTATTGCTTCTGGACATGGTGGACTTTAATATTATATTGGGGATGGACTGGTTTTCCCCGTATCATGCTATCTTGGATTGTCACGCCAAGACAATGACCTTGTCCTTGCCAGATTTGCCCCGACTTAAGTGGAGAGGGACCCCAGGTCATGCCACCCGTAGTGTTATTTCTTATGTCAAGTCTCGACGTATGGTCGAGAAGGGGTGTTTAGCATATTTTGCATATGATCGCTACTCCAGTGCAGAGGTTCCATCTATCGACTATCCTATTGTACAGGAGTTCCCTGAGGTTTTTCCTTCAAACTTGCTGGGTATGCCGGCCGACAGGGATATTGATTTCTGTATTGATCTGGCTACTGACACTCAGCCTATTTATACTTCGCCATATCGCATGGCCCCTCCAGAGTTAAAAGAGTTGATGGAGCAGCTTCAAGACTTGCTTGATAAGGGTTTCATTAGACCTAGTGTATCACCTTGGGGAGCACCAGTGTTGTTTGTGAAGAAAAAGGACGGGTCGATGAGGATGTGCATTGATTATCGGCAGTTGAACAAGGTGAAAATAAAGAACAAGTATCCACTGTCGTGCATTGACGACTTGTTTGACTGCTCCAGGGTGCCAGGTTGTTCTCGAAGATAGATTTGAGGTCTAGTTATCATCAGCTGAGGATTAGGGTGTCTGACGCCCCTAAGACAGCATTCCGTACTCGGTATGGGCATTATGAGTTTTTGCTCATGTCATTTGGGTTGACCAATGTTGTGGCAGCATTCATGGAGTAGATGAACCGAGTGTTCAGGCCTTACTTGGATTTAATTTTGATTGTATTCATTGATGATATCTTGGTATACTCTCGCATTCAGGAGGAGCATGAGCAGCACCTCATAGTGGTTCTTTATACTCTGAAGGATAGCCAGTTGTACGCCAAGTTTTCAGATTTCGATATTGGTTGAGTTCAGTAGCATTCCTGGGTCACTCGCATCAGCGGAGGGTATTCAGGTAGACCCGAAGAAGATAGAGGCAGTCAAGAACTGGCCTCGACCAGCTTCAGCTACAAAGATTAGGAGCTTCTTGGGGTTAGCTGGTTACTACATACGTTTTGTGGAGGGGTTTTCATCCATCGCAGCCCCGATGACTAGATTTACCCAGAAGGGTGCCCAAATCAGGTGGTCAGATGAGTGCGAGGTGAGCTTTCAGAATCTCAAGAGAGCTCTGACTACGGCACCGGTATTGGTCTTGCCCACGGGATCTGGACCTTATACTATATATTGTGATGTTTACCGCATCGGACTTGGCATAGTGTTGATGCAAAACGGCAAGGTCATAGCATATGCTTCAAGGCAGTTGAAGATCCACGAGAAGAATTATCTGGTTCATGACCTAGAGTTGGCAGTCATTGTTCATGCCTTGAAGATCTGGAGGCATTATTTGTATGGTGTGACGTGTGAGGTGTACACGGATCACAAGAGCCTTCAGTACTTGTTCAAGCAGAAAGACTTGAATTTGAGACAGTGGAGGTGGTTGGAGTTGTTAAAATATTATGATGTTTCTATTTTATACCACCCAGGGAAGGACAATGTGGTGGCCGATGCATTGAGTAGAAAGTCCGCCAGCATGGGTAGTCTTGCATATATTCCGGTCAGCCAGAGACCTCTTGACTTGGATGTTTAGGCCTTGGCCAATAGATTTGTGAGATTGGATATTTCTAAGCCCAGCAGGGTGTTAGCTTGCTCGGTTGCTCGCTCTTTATTAATGGAGCGTATCCGGGAGTGGCAGTTTGATGATCCCCATGTGTGTGTCCTGAGAGACACGATGCAGAGGGGAGGTGCCAAGGAGATGACTTTGAGAGATGATGGCATATTGAGGTTGCATGGGCGAGTCTGTGGGCGCAACGTTGATGGTATTCGAGAGTCGATCTTAGCGGAAGCCCACAGTTCTCGGTATTCTATTCACCCGGGCGCCGCGAAGATGTATTAGGATTTGAGGCAGCATTATAAGTAGCATAGAATGAAGAAAGACATTGTTGCATATGTGGTTCGTTGTCTCAATTGTCAATAGGTTAAGTACAAGCATCAGAGGCCCGGTGGGTTATTTCAGAGGTTTGAGCTTCCCGAGTGGAAGTGGGAGAGAATCACCATGGATTTTGTTACTAGCCTTCCGATGACTCGGAAGAAGTTTGATGCCATATGGGTTATTGTTGATAGGCTGACTAAGTCAGCGCATTTCATCCCAGTTTCCACTACATATTCATCCGAGAGGTATGTTGAGATTTATATCATGGAGATCGTTCGCCTTCATGGGGTTCCCATATCTATTATTTTGGATCGGGGTCCGCAATTTACCTCGCATTTTATTAGGGCGGTGCAGCATCAGTTGGGCACCCAGGTCTAGTTGAGTACAGCATTTCACCCCCAGACGGACGGTCAGTTCGATAGGGCTATTCAGATTCTTGAGGATATGCTCCGAGCCTGCGTTGTTGACTTTGGAGGCTCGTGGGACCAGTTTTTGCCTTTAGCAGAGTTTGCCTACAACAGCAGCTACCAGTCCAGTATTCAGATGTCTCCATATGAGGCATTGTATGGTAGGTAGTGTCGGTCCCCAGTCGGATGGTTTGAGCTGGGAGAGGCTTGGTTATTGGGTACAGACTTGGTACAGGAGGCCTTGGATAAGGTCAAGATCATTCAGGATAGACTTTGGTCAGCTCAGTCTAGGCAGAAGAGTTTTGCAGATCGTAAGGTCAGGGATGTTGCTTTTATGGTTGATGAGCAGGTATTGCTCCGTGTATTGCCTATGAAGGGCGTGATGAGGTTCGGGAAGAAGGGAAATCTTAGCCCTAGGTATATTGGACCGTTCGAGATTCTTGTCCGTGTGGGGAATGTCGCTTATAGTCTTGCATTGCCGCCTAGCTTGTCAGTTGTGCATTCGGTTTTTCATGTATCCATACTTTGGAAGTATCACGGTAATCCCACCCATGTGTTAGATTTCAGCAATGTCGAATTGGATGAGGATCTGTCATATAAGGAGGAGTCGGTGGCTATTTTAGACCGGCAGGTTTGACAGCTGATGTCGTGGAGTTTTCCTTCAATGCGTGTTCAGTGTAGAGGTCAGCCTCCTGAGGCATCAGCCTGGGAGTCCGAGTCTGATATGTGGAGCTGTTATCCCCATCTATTCCCCGACTCGGGTACTTCTTTCTTTTTTCCGTTCGAGGACGAAAAGTTATTTTAGGGGTGGAGGATGTCACAACCCAAAAGGTCATCACCGTAATTCTACCTTTCCTTACACTTCTGAGTCCTTGAAAACCTCATATTGGGTTGTCTCGATTTGCGTGTGCAGTCCGGGCCGGAAGATTCTCATGTGAAAATATTTTAATTTTGTGTTAAAAACTATAAATTTTGATAATAACAATGCTACAGTTGACTATGGTTAATGTTTTTGGTAAACGAACCCGGAACCGTGATGTGACGGTCACGGAGGGTCCGTAAGTAAATTTGGGACCCGCGCGTATTCTCGAAATTGAAATCTGAGGTCCCAGGCCCGAGTACGGAGCTTTTTTGTGAAATTGTTTCATGAATATGCTTAAGGAAAAATGAAACGAAAATTTGATCAAACGTAATGGTATCAGGCTTGTATTTTGGTTCCCACGCCCAGTACAAGTCTTAAATGAGCGTTAAGCGCTATCTGTAAGGTTTGGTTGAAAATGGACGTTGTTTGACGTGTTTATGATTAGAAATAGAAAATTTGAAAGTTATGAACTTTGAAATGAAAATCATGTGTTTGGAGATTTGATCCTATGTAAATGACGTTATTTTAGCGATTTGATCGCACGAGTAAGTCCGTAAGACGTTCCTGAGTTAGTGTGCATTTTTGGTTGGCAGCCCCAAGGGCTCGGGTGAGATTTGAGCGAGGTCCGGGAGGTTTAGGCTTAAAGAAAACATGTTCAAGTATTGCAGACACCAGCGTGACCGCGGCCATTTCTGTTCGGTCTGCCTTGGAGCGTTGCAGCCGCGAGGCACTTCTGGTGCGGTCCGCGTGGCTGAGTCTGAGGCTAGGAGATTTTGGCATGACCAGCACGGCCGAGCACCAAAACAGTGCAGTCCGCGCTGGGAGGGTTCAGAAGGACCCGACTTTTCCCCCACTCGGCGCGGTCGCAGAACATTTTTGTGCGGTCCGCGCAAGGCCCTCAGAAAGGTATATAAGTTCGAAACTTCAGCCATTTTTCAACTTTTCAAAAAATTCAAAACCTAAGGAACGATTTTCCAAACAACTTTTCTTCTCCAACATGATTGGTAAGTGATTTCTAACTTAATTTCCTTACTCCTTAACATCTTTTAACATAATTTCAACTTCAATCAAAGGTATTCACAAATGGGAATTTGGGGTTTTGGGTGGAAACTAAGTTTTCAAAATTTTGGGAGTTGGACCCCAATTGGAGGTTTGATTCCAAAACCAATTACATATATGAACTCGTGGGGGAATGGGTAACCCGGTCTTGGTTCGAACCTCGGGTTTTGACCATATAGGCCTGGGGCATTTTGGGAATATGGGTAAAAATTTGGGAATTTCATTCTTATGCATTCGAACTGATTTAACTAGCATATGTTGGTACATTTGAGTAAATTGTGTATAGATATCATTGGTTCGGGTTCGAATTCTGGAAGAAAGGTGATTGTTAAGCTTTGAGTTGCTATTTTCAGACTCGAGGTAAGTGTTTGATCTATCTTTGGCTTAAGGGAATAGGATTATGTTGTTATTTGTAATGTGCTATATGGAGTCCGTGTATAGGTATGGTGAGGGTTACCTATGCGCCCTAGTCAAGCATGACCGTGATGTCATATTTGCTATTAAAATTGCGAAGTAAGTGAACAATTGTGATAATTACTTGTTACAAGAAGTATGAAGTGAAAGTTGAGAATTAAATGAACTAAAAAGGAATTTATGGTACTTTTCCCTTGCCGAGACCTATTATTGAGTTGTATTCCCTTGCCGGGACCTGTTGTTGAGTTGAATTTTCCTTGCCGGGATTTATTTTTGAATTATTCTCCCTTGCTGCGATATTTTTTCTTGATATATATATTTCCTTTTCCCCGTTTGGTTGTGACCATTGATTGGGAGAGGAAGAGAGAGTAAAAGCACAAAGGGTGATGTCGTGCACTGTTTATTGAGAGTAAAAGTACGAAGGATATTGTTGTGCACTGTTAATCGAGAGTAAAAGCACGAAGGGTGATGTCATGCCTTGTATTTGATATTCTTTGTGAGAAATTAAAGTAAAGAGACGAAGGGTGATGCCGTGCATTATATTTGACCATTTTGGTGAGGAATGAGAGTAAAAGCACGAAGGGTGATGCCGTGCAGTTGTTGATTTATTGGCTTTCTTTATTTAATTATTATTTATTCAGTTCCATATCTTGTTTTTAGAAGTTATAAATGAACTGCTACTCCCCCAGCATGTTCCTTCCCTTTTTATTTGAATAAAGTCTTGTTCTCTTTCTGTTATTGCACATATAGCTTTACAGGTTCTTTGTGGTAGGTCCGGTTTAGCCTCGTCACTACCTCGTCGAGGTTTGGCCGGGTACTTACCAGCACATGGGGTCGATTGTGCTGATACTACACTTCTGTGCCTTTTTTTGCACAGGTCAGGACACAGCCTACATGCCGCAGCAGTAGTTAGGAGGCGATCCTTCGGTCCAGAGACTCCAAGGTAGTTCGTGGGTGTTCGCGGGCCCTGAGTCTCCCTTATCTTATCTTTTCAGTTTGTATAATTGTATCAAACAGACATATTTTGTACTTCTTTCAGACTGTGTTTTTAGTACTCCTTTAGTCGTCCGTGAGTAGTGACACCAGATACTGGGTAGAGACATATTGTTAATTTCCGCATTTCATTTTTGCTATTATTGTTAAAATATTTCCGCATGTTTTAACTAATTATATTAGTACTTAACTTGTTTTAGATTTAAGTTTGTGAAAATGATTATAAAGGTTAGCTTGCCTAGCTTCGACAGTAGGCGCTATCACGACACCCGATGGTGGTAATTCCAGGTCGTGACATCAGGTTACGTGCCTTTGCCCAAAAAGTTCAACTAAAAGTTGAACCGGGACTCCGGCTATGTGCCTTCGCCATCAGTAATTGCAAGATTCAACTACGGTTGAACAACAACTCAGGCTACATGCCTGCACCCAAAAAGTTCATCTAAGAGTTCAACTGGGGCTCAGGCTATGTGCCTTCACCATCAATAATTGCAAGATTCAACTACGGTTGAACAACAACTCAAGCTACGTGCCTACGCCCAATAAGTTCAACTAAAAGTTGAACCGGGACTCAGGCTATGTGCCTTCGCCATCAGTAATTGCAAGATTGAACTATGGTTGAACAACAACTCAGGCTACATGCCTTCACCCAAAAAGTTCAACTAAGAGTTCAACTGGGACTCAGGCTATGTGCCTTCGCCATCAGTAATTGCAAGATTCAACTACGGTTGAACAACAACTCGATCTACGTGCCTTCGCCCAAAAAGTTCAACTAAAAGTTGAACCGGGACTCGGGCTATGTGCCTTCGCCATCAGTAATTGCAAGATTCAACTACGGTTGAACAACAATTCAGGCACATGCCTTCACCCAAAAAGTTCAACCAAGAGTTGAACTGGGACTCAGGCTATGTGCCTTCGCCATCAGAAATTTCAAGATTCAACTACGGTTGAACAATAGCTCGGGCTACGTGCCTTCGCCCAAAACGTTTAACTAAGAGTTGAACTGGGACTCGGGCTCTGTGACTTCGCCATCAAGAATGTCAAGATTCAACTACGGTTGAACAACAACTCAAGCTACGTGCCTTCGCCCAAAAAGTTCAACTCAGAGTTGAACTGGGACTCAGGCTCTGTGCCTTCGCCATCAGAAATTGCAAGATTCAACTACGGTTGAACAACGACTCAGGCTATGTGCCCTCACCTAAAAACTTAACTACAGGTTGAACTGGGAGTGAGGTCATACACTTTCGCCATCACGAGCCCAATCTCGCTCAAACAGCAAGGCTAATCACGCTCGCCCTGAAAGCTAAAGAGTTCAACCCTGTTTGAACTAAGACTAAGGCCAAGCGCCCCCACCATTGGACGCAGCAAGTCCTGCTCCTCAACGAAAAAAGGAAGGAGTTAAGAACCCTCGCCATTCAAGTAAGTACGCCTTACTCTAACTAAGATTCAGGCCGCAAAAGTTCGGCCCCAGTCGAATTGCAAGGCCACGCAGCAGTTCGACCACGCCCGAACAGGGACTAAGGCTATATGTCGATAAGGCTATATGCCTCCCTTTCCAAATAATGGCTACAGCTTGCTCATACCGAGTAAAGGATAACGATAAACCAAAAAACGTGTAATCATGGCTAAGTCCATCGATGGTAACAGCCTACCTAGTTTTTTACTAAGGCAAGTAAACGACCCAACAATAGTCAAAGTCATTTACCTGGCCAAGGCCATCAATGTCATCATGATCAAGGCCATCGATGTTATCATGACCAAAGTCATAAAGGGGCTAACACACCTGCCAGAAAAACTCTAAGGCAAAACCCCTTTGCGGTTCAGTCCTACAGAAACGTGCGCAACTATGACAAGCACCATGAAACGGCTTTTCAACTGCCAGCTGACGCTTTGCCTTCGAAATGGTGATAACGACTTGAGATTATTGAAAGGGCATTCCGTACGCCTTCAAACTTTGGATGTTGCCAAGACACGCGCCGGGTGAGCCCATACTCTTTTCGATCGTACGGCATACAACTCGACCGCAGAAAATAAGGTTAACACTATCTAGGCCAAAGGCCGTCGGCATGAAGATACAGTCTCGGTTGAAAATGGCTACGACCATCTTCAAAATATAAACGTCTACAACCATCTTCAAAAGTATAAATGGCTACGGTCACCTTCAAGGTAAAAATGGCTACGGCCATCTTCAAAGTATAAATGGCTACGACCACCTTCAAGGTAAAAATGGCTACGGCCATCTTCAAAGTATAAATGGCTACGGCCATCTCCAAAATATAAATGGCTACGGCCATCTCCAAAATATAAACGACTACGGACATCGTCAAAGTCTAAATGGCTACGGACATCTTCAAAGTATAAACAGTTGCGGCCATCCCCCATATGTAAAAGGTTGGGGCTCTCGACAAAGTGCAACTAGGGTCATTAAATTTGAATACGGCCCGGACCATTGACTCCACTACGGCCAAGACCGTTAACACAAAATGGCTAAGGCCATCGATTTCAACATTATAATCTCCAATGTGTAAATGACCACGGCCATCATAGGTCACGACAAAAATGGCGTTCGATCTCCCCCTCCGAATTTCTTGAATTATACTCAGCAAAGTACGCTTATCGAGCTCGGCCGGATCCCGACCTCAATAAGCGGAGGGACTAACTTTATGGTCAAAACTTGACTCCACAATAATTAATGGAACCAACCCGTTTTTAAATCCACTTATGATTAACAAATGGTACGGCCATTTGTTAATAAGGTTACCAGATGGTTAACCGATTGAATCAGCAAGGTCATAACCTATCCGCCCTCATGAAGGCGTCCTCTCGACGTGGCTACGGCCGCCCGGCGCCAGCTGGCAAGGTTCATAGCTATAAATACTAAGAGAAAGAACCCTAAATGGGGGGGGGGGCTACTTCTTCTTCTTCACCTCCACTTCTAAGAGAAGTGAAGATACATCATTGTAAGGCTCTGAACCTCTCCATGGAGTGGCAGACCAAATCAACATCATTAATAAAAGATCTCTACTCTCCTCCCCTTAATCCATAACTATTGTCTCTTACATTTTACTCGTTTGATCTTTTGGTTTATTACGATCTGCTACGATTGGCCCTCTATTGATTTTCATTGATTTATGCTTATAAAGTGTATGAGAACTTTGAGCTATACATGTACTAGAAAAAATAAAGCAAACATTAACTCTTTGCATTATTAACATTCTGTTTGGTGTATTTTTTCAATTTGTATATAACTAATACAAGCATTAGCTATATATATATAAGTAATGCATAGAAAATCATGACATTAGTAATACCAAGACAATTAATGCATGCATTAGTAACTTAAAAAACTAGATAATGATTTAGCGCAACATGTTAAAATGCATTGATAATGTACAAAGTTGAATCCAAAAAAAATTAATAGAATGTGAATTAAAGGAAATGGACTTATATGTACATACATGTACGTACTTACTTTATAAAGTTATTTATAATTATTTTTAAATAATCTGATAAATATATTTATTGCAACAACATCCCCATGAACTGAAGTTTCATAACAACACCAATAACAGCAACATCAGAAGAAGAAGAAGAAGAAGAAGAAGAAGAACGAAGGAGGAAAAAACAAAAAAGAGCTGAAGTTGTTTAACAAATTAAAAAATTAAAAAAATTAAAAATAAGTATAGATTAAACGGGAACAATCAAATAGGACGCCCCTACCATTTTTATGAAATTCCTTAGTTACTACAAGGTCATAAGCCTTTTGGAACTTCAACACCCTTTGCGTTAGAGAATGTGAGGCCCTAAAATGGCAATCATTGATCCACATGCCTGAGCTATATTTAAGTCCAAATACAAACTTCCGTGGGCGGGTTGGTTATAGAAATAGCCGGTTAGATTCGTACCAACTACCAAATATGGCTTGCAATTTCAATAAAGTAAAATTAGGTTTATTTCCATGCATCACAAACCTAACACCTAAGGTAAGGTGAGACACAAGATTTGGTGATTGTTCAATATTCATAAATGACACCACATATATAAATTGATCATACTGTTGACTGTTGAAGCACTTTGAAACGAAATAGTGTGTGGGAACATTGTACTTGGAAATGATTCCAATTCCCAAGCAAAGACGTCTTGGCAGGGATATTAGAAAAAATAATTCAAGTATTAATGTTGTGCATTATTAATATTTGTATTAGTTATATATTATATATACTTGGTAATATTCTATATATAAGTAATGCATAAAAAATTATGATATTAGTAATATCAAGACAATTAATGTATGCATTAGTATGGTTAAAGATAAAATTACCCTTAAAGTCTCTTAAAGCTAGAAAATATGTAGGGCATTTTTGTAAACAATTATTTTTCTTAAAAATTATGCAATGCATTATAACTTTTATAATACATCACACCAAACAGTAAATAAGAAATAATATCTACATAATTAATTCTTGCATTACTAACGCATGCATTATTAATTACTGCATTACTAATACATCTTATTCCGCACTATTCTCATACACCCTACCAGTCGATCCCTTAGACACACTAGTTATGCAAAGGATTACCACACAGGAATTGTATGTTGTGGATAAAAATGAAATGCCGGGATTGGTATTATTCGACGAGTAATACAAATTAAAATTTGTCTTCGAATACTTTTGTTATTGTATTGGGCAAATTTCGTTCCCTATGTTCTCATGTCATTACGTACGCCTTTGGCGTAGAGAACGGCCTAATTGAGGCCGACTCGAATAAGGTCGACCCCAGTAAGAAGAGTGTTATGACTCAATACGATGTCGCTTCAAGCTCTGACTCTCTTGTACGCTGAGACCACCAACCCTTGTACTTTTCTTTGATTATTTCGAGGAAGGTCCCTTAATATATAAAGGGGACCTTCCCTTTGTAAAGACTAATGTGTATTTTGTCATGGAGAATATACAACTCTCTCTCTCTCTCTCTCTCTCTCTCTCTCTCTCTCTCTCTCTCTCTCTCTCTCTCTCTCTCTCTCTCTCTCTCTCTCTCTCTCTCTCTCTCTCTTTCTCTTGTGAAAAGATTGTTACTTGCTTTATTATTCTTATATCTTAAGCTATCTCTGTAATCATTACAGATCTTAGTTAAACGATTTTCTCTATTTCATATTACTCTTGATTTCGATTAACCTTCATTATTTTTGATTGTTCTTGAGCCTAATAAGTATTTACATAACTTTTTAACTAAATAATTTAGCGCCGTCTGTGGGGATTTCGTAAATCAAAGTTGTAGTTTGCTTCTAGAGATCCTTCAAAACCCACTTTCTACAACCTATAATGTCTGAAAGCAACGCAAGAATGAAAGCTATCATGGATTCTAGAGCCGATCTTATGGGCCCTTTCAATGCGGCTGCTGAAGGGGATGCTCCACACGCAACCCCTAGTACCCTGATAAGCGTGGAAAATCCACCTTCCCCTTCTGAAGTTCTGGTGGTTCCACGAGAAAAAAAGGCTTCCACATCTACAACTAAAGAAGCACTCCAGAGGTAAAGAGGTTACTGGAAGAGTGGTTGACAAATGCTCTGAGTAGTTTAGCGGGGAAGCCTCCTCAAAACGCTAGATGCACACCATCACCAGTGATGGACCATGCCGTGACCGAAGATGAACTCGAGGTCACACGAACAAATAACGTTCCCGCCAATTCTCAAGCTCACGGGGGGACACTCACATCTATTCAATAAAAGAAGGAGGAAATGGCAGATAAATTTGTCACCGCCCACGCAGGAGCCAAAAAAGCAGAAGCACGGGTCAACGACATCTTTGCTGTCGGCTAGGTTTCAGGAGAAGGGCTCAGAGAGTTCTTAGCCAGGTTCAACATGGTTATGATGAGCCTACCAAACGTGTCTGAAAGCATGGCAGTAGCAGCTTTTCAGAACGGACTCAGCAGGGACGGCTCATGGGCGACCAGAAAACTGCTTAGCCGTCTTATGAAATATCCCCCCACCACCTGGGAAGAAATTCACAACGCCTACTGTGCCGATGCACATAAATATGACGACGACCTTAATGGCCCGAGAAGGCGGCTAATAATGACAAACCTAGAAATCCGAAGAGACCGACGCAATGAGGGACGACGGGAACAAGTCCCGCGCCTCAACAGGGAAAGGCATCAACCCTACATCAGATCTTCGCATCCGCCAAGGCATGCGGACGCCTTGCAAAAACATGTCGCCCCACTGAGGAACGACAGAGGTATGCCTCATTTACTATTTGCACATAACTTTTGTGTATCTCCTTCAGAAGTAGTGTACGCACTGGAAAAGCTGGGCAACAAGGTACAATGGCCAGCGAAGATGAAGTTCGACCCCACCACCAGAAAATTAAACGTCCTATGTGAGCTCCACCAGGAATGGGGGCACAAAACCAAAGACTGCATAGGTCTCCGGCAGGAGGTGGTCCGGATGTTGAACCAAGGATTCTTGAAAGAACTGCTCAGCGACAAAAGAAAACTCAACTTCGCACGCGGGCGGGAAGAACTTCACGGCCCACTAAGGCCGCCCTCACCAACACACACCATCAACATGATCATTGGGGACGGCAATGACTCAACAATCAACCGTGTCAAATTCATCGCTATTCACAAATTAAAGCGAACTATCACTTACGAACGGTATGACGACTTCGAAGACAGTATCACCTTTGAAAAGCCTGATACCGACGGTTTGTTTTTCCCCCATTATGATGATTTAGTTATTACTTTACGCATCGTAGACACTAACATTAAAAGGATTATGGTCGACGACAGCAGCAGCGCATGTATCATTCATACAAGAGTCCTTGCACTAATGGGACTCGAGGATAAGATAATTCCATGTTGTATAACACTAACTGGTTTTAACAATGCAGTGGAAATAACCACTGGAGAAGTGACGCTGCCCGTTCTGGCAGGAGGATTTACGATGGAAACCACTTTCCACGCAGTGAACCAAGAGACAGTATACAACGCCATAATCGGACGTCCGTGGATACACGCCATGAGGGCGGTCCCCTCCAGTTTCTATCAAGTGATCAAATTCCCTACCCCATGGGGGGTGTACAGCATACGGGGTGAGCCGCGCACCGCCCAAGAGTGTTATGAAATAGCTCAAGATTGCACTCACACCAAGCAGCTCAAAGGAGCAAGTGTGGAGGCATAGCAATCAGCCCTGTCAGGGAGTAAGGTCCACCCGACAGAAAACGCCATCAAAGATCCCGATGAAATTGAGGATAGAAAGGCCACGGTCGAAGAGCTCTACCCCATCTAGCAGAGAAACAGCGATTCCGCAAATAAGGCATACATAGGCCACGGTCTTTCAAATCCAAGTAAGTATCGTGAATTTATATCTAACCACGCGGACCTATTTGATTTTTCCCATGCAGATATGCCAGGTATTCCACGAGAAATTTCCTCCCACAGACTGAATGTCGATCCGCTACACCCGCCCATGTGACAGGCGAGGAGAAAGTTCAATGCCGCCATCAATGAAGCGGTAAGTGTAGAAGTAGACAAGCTGCTGGCGAGCGGTACCATTAGGGAGTCCAAGTATCTAGAATGGGCCGCCAACATTGTAATGGTCAAAAGGAAGAATGGGAAGTGGCGTATGTGCGTGGATTTCACCGATCTAAACAAAGCGTGTCCGAAAGATTCATTACCACTGCCCCACATCGACCAATTGATAGACGCAATAGCAGGGCATGAGCTGTTAAGATTCCTAGATGCGTACTCCGGCTACAATCAAATCATGATGGCCGAGGAAGATCAGGAGAAAACAACCTTCATCACTCACCAAGGAACAAATTGCTACAGGGTAATGCCCTTCGGGCTCAAGAATGCGGGGGCTACATACCATAGGCTAGTGATTACGATGTTCAAAGAGCAACTCGACAAAAATGATGGAGGTCTATATCAACGACATGCTAGTGAAGTTGTCGAAAAAGAGGACCACCTCGCTCACATGAAAGAAGCCTTCAAAATACTAAGGAGATACGGTATGAAACTGAATCTCGAAGAGTGCGCCTTCGGTATAGCCTCGGGAAAGTTCCTGGGGTTTCTTATCACAAAGGGGCATCAAAGTCAACCCAGAGCAGATTAAGGCCATAGAATCCATCCCAGAAATACTGAGCAGCGAAAAACAAGTGCAGAACCTAACGGGTCGAATAGCCACCCTATCAAGGTTCATCTCACAGATAGGTGCCACAAATTCTTTGGTGTATTGAAAAAAGACCAGGGACTACAATGGAACGAAGAGCGCATCGACGCCCTGAGAAGTTTGAAGGCATATTTGTCATTGCCACCCCTACTGGTCAAATCCAACCCAGGCAAACTGATGTTGGTGTCCTTTGCCATATCGTAAGTCGTGGTCAGCGACGTCCTAGTGTGCGAAAATAAAGGTACGCAATCTCTTATTTATTGCATTAGCAAAACTTTAATGGATTCCAAACCCGATACCCACACCTTGAGAGGCTGGCATTAGCGCTCGTAGTAGCTTCATGGAAGCTACAACCCTATTTCAATGCCACCCCATAAGGGTAGTAACGACCTTCCCTTTAAGGAGTGTCTTACACAAACCCGAACTCTCACGACGACTCGACAGATGGGCCATCGAGCTTAGCGAGCATGATATCACATACCTTCCGAGAACCGCCATCAAGTAATAAGTCCTTGCCAATTTCAGTGCGGAAGTCCTGCCAAAGGCATAACTCGAGGCACGATACGCGTCCTCCAATAATGACCTATGGGTCCTTTATACGGATGGCGCCTCCAATACGCCGGGATCAGGACTGGGACTCGTTCTTGAGGTCCTCATGGGCGAAACAATTTGCAAGTCCATACAATGCCCAAAAATGACTAACAATGAGGCCGAGTATGAGGCCGTTATTGCAGGCATAAAACTGGCCACCAAGTATGGGGCTCGCCGAATCCTCCTCCACTGCGACTCCCAACTGTGGTAAACCAGGTCACTGGGACTTATCAAGTCAAAGAGCACAGGCTACAAAAGCACCAGACAGAAATTCGCAAACTGATGGCTACGTTTCATGAATGTCGCTTCCAACAAATTCCCTAAGCACGGAACGTCGAAGCGGACGGCTTGGCGAAGTTGGTTGCAGCCACCTAAAACTTCAACAAAGAAAGTGTGGTCACGCTCCTCCACTCATCCATTGACCACACCGAGGTAATTTCCTTAAACCTAACTTGGGACAGGCGCAACCAGTTTATATCCTATCTACAGGACAGGACGTTACCCCCTATAAAAAGGAGGCGAAAGAGCTTCGCATACAGGCCTCCCGATACTGCATAATCAATAACAACCTTTATAAAAGGACATTTGGTGGCCCCCTAGCCAAATGCTTAGGGTCGCACCAAATGAGGCCGGTACTCGAAGAAGTACAGAAAGCCATTGCGGCGCTCACACTGGTAACCGTGCCCTTGTGCGGTGAATCATACGTGTCGGCTACTACTGGCCCTCCATGAAAAAAGAGGCAGTTGAGTATGTCTGCCGATGCGAACAATGCCAAAAGTATGCCCCAATGATACATCAACCAGGAGAACCCCTCCATTCGTCCCTTCGCCCTAGACATTCATCAAATGGGGAATGGATATAGTCATCTCGCTACCAGCAGGACGAGGGAAGGTACAATTTTACTTGTTTTAACTGATTATTTCTCTATGTGGGTGGAAGCAGCTGCTTACACAAAAATATGCGAACAAGAAGTCATCGCCTTCATATGGAAGAACATCATATGCCGCTTCGGCATCCCCAAAGAAATAAGTTGTGACAACGGGCGTCAGTTCATCGGTCAAAAAATGACCGAGTTCTTCGAGAAATGGCGCATCAAAAAATATTATCCACACCATACCACCCCGCCGCCAACGGCCAAGCGGAGTCCTCCAACAAAACAATTCTAAACATACTGAAGAAGAAGCTTGAAGACGCCAAAGGACTATGTCCTGACTACTACCTGAACTCTTGTGGGCACACAGAACTACACCCAAGTAAGGGTGCAAAGTGGCCCAGGCCTGAACCGGACAGGACCGGGCCCGTGGTCCTGGCGGACCTGGTGGGCCGGTTCTGGTGGTCCTGGGCCTCATGTTACATGTAGGCCCGTGACGGGCCAGTCCGATTCCATTAGACCAGGAGCCCGGGACCGCCAGGCCCGGGACTGTCAGCCAGCCATGGGCAGGTCCTGGCGGGCCTAAACGGGCCCAACGGATATTTTTCAAAAAAAAATAATTTTAAAATCAGTAATGACCATATTTAAAATATAGTCGTTTGGGCTGAAAATATGGGCGTTTGGAAGTTTATAAAATAGCTATTTGGCCCCCAAAACTTTATATAATTACACTTTTTCCCATTTCTCAACTATAAATACCCCCTCATTCTTTCATTTTTATTCACCAATTCATCAATATCTCTCAATCTCTCTCAATCTTTCTACTACAATAGCTTAATTTATTGTTAAAAATTCGTGAAAATTGTGAAGTTGAATTGAAGTTTTCAAGTGTTCAACGATTTTCAATTTTCAAGAAGTTGTTCGGCCGGTAAACTCGTTTCAACTCTTACGTTTTAATAATATATTTTTGTGTGGTTTAGTTTGCATATTATAATTAATATGGCATTTTCTTTGGAAAAAATGTTCGGTAAAGGAAAAGTAAAACCGGTGAAAGCAGTGGCCATAATACTACCCTTTCCCCGGCTCCCCGACCTACAAATGATAAGCAAGTTAAAAGTAGTCGCCAACCTAGACGTCCTCCTCCTCCTCCCGTAATGCTTGATAGTGATCACCCTTGTTTTCAATTTACCGTAGTGAATTTCTACATGATGTTGCAATAGGTGATAGAATAGATGATGAAATTATGAATGCTCTTTATCCTAATGAACCTGTCTTAGAGGAAAATGAGGATGATGGTGATGAAACTCAAGCACCAGATTTAGATGATACACCTACTAGTCATGCTCATAACTCAAGTAATGCACCGGCCGACCCACCTGTAGAAACTTCAACTTTTAATAGACAACCTGCTAAACGTCAAGAAACATCATTAGTTTGGAATTTTTTTACGCAAGTAAGAGAACTAAATAAGGCTAAGTGTAAAACTTGTGGGAAATTACTAGTTCATAAATTTAATGGAGACCATAGCGGCGCAGGTAGTTTGACTCGGCACATAAAAACACACCCTAGAGATAAGGCTAGATATTTTCAAATGCAAGCACAGCAAGAGGGGACAAGTGTAGATTCTGTGGTTAACCCTAGTACAGGTTCAAATCTAGTTCAACCAGGAATTAACACTGTCACCGGAGGCATTTTATATTATGATCCAAATAGAGATCGTGAAGTATTAGCAAAGATGATTATTGTTATGTGTGTCCCTTATACTTTTGATTCTAATCCTAATTGGGTTCATTATATTAGAAGAGTTTTTAATCCTACTTATAAAGGTTGGCCTCGCGCAATATTTAAGGCCGATATTTATAAATTCAAACATGAATATGAATAATATTTGTGCTATTTATTTACTCATATACCTAATCGGATTTCTATTACTACTGATATTGGTAGAAGTGCTATGATTGTGATTATCAAATCGTTACAAGTTATTGGATAGATGAAAACTGGACAATGCAAAAACGTATAATTGCGTATAGAATAATTAATTCACATCACACAGGTAAGTTTATAGCTAACACTATTTTAGATATTTGTAGATATTTTTGCTTTAGCGATAAAATAATGGCAATTTCAATGGATAATGCTTCTAATAACACTTGTGCTATAGGCATGCTTACAAAAAATACTAAATCCTGCATTTACTAATATTTTCCATGTTAGATGTATTTGTCATATTTATCATTTAATTGTCGGTGATGGTATGCGAATTTTAAATATAGAAATTGAAAAGGTTCGAATGGCTCTTAATTGGCTTTTTTATTCAAACCGTAGAACTATACTTAGAGAGTATTCTAAAAAATGTGATGAATATGGCCTTAGAGAAAGAAAGGTTCCTAAACCTTGCCCGACTAGATGGAATTGTATGTACAAAAGTTTAGTAGTTGCATATGAATATAGAAACCCAATTAATGCAACGTTTAATTCTCGGGTAGGTGGTGAGGATGATGATGAAATGCTTACTACCCAAGATTAGACGAATGTTAAAATTCTTTTAGATTTTTTTGAACATTTTCAAGTTGCTACAAATGCATTTTCTGGGCAATATTATCCAACTATTTCAAACTGTTTAGTTTATATTGCAGCACTAGCTGATTTTTTTGTCGAATTTGGCGAGGGTAGAGATATTTATGAACTTGCTATAAATGAAATGAAACAAAAATTTAAAAAATATTTTTTGCCTATCCCTCCTATTTTTGGTGTTGCTGCAATGTTAAATCCTACAATGAAATTGGGAGGTCCTCATTTTTGATATTCAAATATTTATAAGGCTTTAGATCTTTCAAACGAGGAAGTTGCTACACTTGCAGATGCAAAAGCATCAATTAAAATTAATGCTCAAACAGTTTATAATGCATATCAACTTGCCTTAGAGCATGTTAGGCCAAATATTCCAACCCCTACTTCGTCTAGCTCACAATCTTCTAAAAGAGTTGCGGGCTTAACAGCTCTTAAATCTTGGAAGGAGTTCCGAGGTTCTTAAGGTGATAATTATGATGAAACTTCACATCTAAATGAGCTTCAAGTTTACTTGTCTCAGGAACTTGAAAAGGAGAAGCCAGACGGCTCTTTTGATCTTTTGGAATAGTGGAAATCAAGGGAAAAACATTTTCCGGTTCTTGCAAGGATGGCTCGGGATATTTTATCAGTTCAAGCTTCAACTGTTGCATCGGAGAGCGCTTTTAGTCAAGCAAGACTCCAAATAGGTATCATAGAGCGGCGATGAGGGATAGCTTGGAAAAATCGGTACTTTTTAGAGATTGAATCCGCATGGAAAGAAGAAACTTTGGAATTGCAGAATCACAACCGGCGATAGATGAAGCTTATGAATAAATGATAGCGGAACTTTCGGAGGATTCGGCTTCGCCCGGAAGTGGTGATGAACAAGCTTGGTTTCCACCACCATCAACACAACCTCCTCCCAACCTTGACGGATTTATGAGATTTGTTAGAGATAAATGTAGATTATGATGTAACATGTACTTTGGCATATCTTCTTTTAGTTTTTTTTTTCTTTTAATGGTGGTATTAGTACTTTGTTGTGCTCATTCCATTGGGGGAAGGAAGACTAAGAAAGATATGCCATTTTGGGTAATAAAAATTATAAGACATACCGTTGAATATCTTTTTTCTCAATATTTCTTTGTCTTTAATTCGAATTATTTATAAGCTACAATATATATGTATAAACATACAATATATACTACAAGAAAATATATACAAGAATATATATATATATATATATATATATATATATATGTATATATATATATACATAACATACAATCTAAACTATAAGAAAAAATATAAGTAATAACATATATACATAAGATACAATATATATATATATATATATATATATATATATATATATATATATATATATATATATATATAAGAGAAGAAATATACATTATACATAAGAGATACAATATATATACTATAACAAAATATATAACTATATAAGTTATAATATATATACATAAGATACAATATATATACTACAAGAAAATATATAAGAGAATATATATATATATATAACATACAAGAAAGTGTATACGGATATACATAGTACACAATATATACTAATTACTACAATACAATATACAATGAAATATATTTTTTATATACTACACTAATAACTAGCATACTATATAAATATATTCTATACTAGTATATTATATACTATACTAATAACTACTATAGAAGATATTGCCATAAAAATTACAAAAAAAGCCCGCCAGGCTCGGCCCGCTAAGCCTGGGACCACATGGGCTTAGGCCCGTCACGGGCTGGTCTCACCCATTGAGCCCACGAAGACCGGGACCGCCAGAGCCCGGGACCGCGAAGCGTAGCCCGCCAAACCAGTTTAGGCCCGGGCCACTTTGCACCATTACACCCAAGTCCAGCACCGGGGAGACCCCGTACTCACTAGTTTATGGAACCGACGCGGTCATACCCGTCGAAGTAGGCAAACCCAACCTAAGGTATTCGCACACCAGTGGAACAGAAAATGACACCAGCAGACTCTAAGACCTTGATGAAGCCGAAGAAAGAAGGGAAATGGCCCACATCAGGAGGTAGCCCAAAAACAACAAATCGAAAGATATTACAACAAAAAGGAAAGAATAAGACCACTCAAAGTAGGAGACTACGTCCTCAAAGCCATGACATTAGCCTCCAAAGACCCAAATGAAGGGAACTGGGTACAAACTGGGAAGGACCCTACAAGATTACAGCGGCAGCCCGGAAAGGACCATTCCAGCTCGATACAATGGAGGGAAAAATGCTCCAGAACAACTGGAACATCACTGACCTCAAACATTTCCACTTCTAAAATGCGTACCCTAAGTCGTACTCATTTTCTCTTACGAGTTTTGTCCCAATTGGATTTTCTCGGGAAAGATTTTAACGAGGCGGCGAAGGGAACACCTGGAGATGTTTGCAATACAAGTGTATCATATCAACCTCTCCGACAATTCTCCAAGCCCGACATGATACAGGGACTAGATTAGTTCCATCTCCAAATGTATGAAAAGGCTACGGCCATCTCCAAATGTACGAAAGGGCTACGGCCATCTCCAAATGTATGAAAGAGCCACGGCCATCTTCAAACGTATGAAAAGGCTACGGCCATCTTCAAATGTATGAAAGGGCTACGTCCACTCCAAATGTATGAAAAGGCTACGGCCATCCCCAATGCACGAAGAGGCTACGACCATTGTTTTTACACGGCTAAGGCCGTCGCATTTTACATGGATACAGCCATTGTTTTTACACGGCTATCTAAGGTCGTCAAATTTTACATGGCTATGATCATTATTTCTACGCGATCAAGGCCATCGAATGACCCACTTAACTTCAACTACGGCAAAAAATACAACAATGTTCTGGAAAACAAAAAAGATTAACTAAGGGAAAAGTCATATGTCTCTATCCTCCAAAGGGTCAACACCCATGATACAAAAATGGATATTTACAAAAATTCTAAAGGCCTCTGCCACTCTTATTATCCTACACCGCCTGGTCTTTATGTGGCCCGCTTCATTCCCAGGAGGATAAGCCTTGGAAATCCAAGAGCTGGACTCCAAATAGTTGACGTCTGCAGAGTTACCCCCTCCGGGGCCGGTGATTCGGGATTATAACCGAACGTTTCACAGGCAGATCTAACGAACTGGCGTTGGCTCTCAACTTCTGCATCGAATGCTCGCCCGACCGCCAAAAATTCTTCAAAAACAACCAGCTAGGCCTCTGCATACACCCACATCTCGTGTGCCTCACGAGATGCATCGGCCTGTGCAAGAGCCCTCTTGAGGTCCTCAACGTCGGCCTTCTTGGCATCCAGTTCCGCCGTTAAAGCCACAACCCGAGTGCGCAAGTTCGCCGCCTCTTCCGCCACTACGTGGCCGAGCAGCAATTCTTCGTCCTTAGCTTGAATAAGGACCTCCATCTCCGCGGTCCGAGCTACAGCAGCCATGAGTTGTTCATCAACTTTCTCCAGTTCAGCCACCCTCTTCTTCAACTGCTCCTCAGACTGCACGAGGCCATCACGGATCACCCTGAAGTTAGGGTCCTATTTGTACATAGCGGCCAAGGTCTGGTGCGCCTCACGCGTCCTGTTGTATTTCTGCACCAACCTACTCCCTCCGTTTCATATTGTTTGAGGTACTTTCCTTTTTAGTCTGTTCCAAATAAATGACACGTTTCTAAATTTAGAAATAATTCAAACTCTTCCGTTTACCTTTTTTTCCATTAGTGAGAAGCTTTTATAGCCACACAAATGGTATGGACCCACAAACCTTTTACCCCTTAATCTTTTAATACCACAAGTTTTAAAAGTCTTCTTTTTTTTTCTTAAACTCCGTGCCGAGTCAAACTACCTCAAACAATATGAAACAGAGGGATATTTGGCTGCCTTCTTCTTCAGGCTTCGGCCCCTCTCTGCCTCCAAGATAAGAGACGGGAAAAATTGAAAAGTAAGCACAAGGAAAATCACCCTCCACAAACGCAAAAGAAAAAAATCATCAATTAAGTCAAAGACATACCTGCAAGGCCGCACCCGCCACTCTACGGGCCAGGTCCTTGTCGCTGGTCTCCGCCATGGCCGCGCTCTCAGCACCCTCACACAAAAGTGTCATGCTGGTGGCCTCCTCGCAATTTTCCAACTAATTATAATGGCTAGGAATCACTATGCGACGGGGAGACTGGCCACCCACCATCTCCACTTGGTCTAAGGTCCCGCCTCTCTGCCCGCATCCTCAATGGCGATCGCCGAGCTCGCCACATCCACGCGTTCGCCCCTCTTTTTCGCGGCCTCTCGCGATACGCCGTTCCGAGCATATGCCGAGTGGAGGTTAGTAGCGGCCTCCCTTCTAAGGGCGGACCTCCCCGAGCGAATGGCCTCAGCCATAAAAACCGGCCTAGATTCGAGGTGGGGTGGTTTAACCCTCTCTACCTGTGTGACCACCACCTTGCCAGTATGAATCTGGCGTCTCTTCCTCTACAACGACTCTTCCTCTTCAAGGTCCCCCCCATGGGACGCGAGTAGGGTTCAAATGGCATCACTTCAATCGTAGGCGCCCTTATAGGGGCAACCTCGGGGACGGTCCTGGGCACAGCCGCCGGTACCTCCTTGGGTGTCACTTCAATAAAGTCCCCAGGCGCCGCCTCAGATATTGCCTTGGGAGCCACCACCGATGTGGCCTCTTGTCTTGAGAGGGGAGAAGCACTGACCCTGGGTGTACCTACGAGGATCATATCCTCTTCGTCAGGACCGGACACCGCCTGGAAGGGTCGGCCACAGTCTTCTTCTTCTTCTTCTTCTTCTGCACCCTCTTAGAAGCACCCCGACCTACCAAAACATGTATGAGTTGAGCAAGGAAAATTGAAGGGGAGCCTCCAATTTAGAACAGAAAGGGAAAACCAAGCAATGGCGTTACCTATCGGGCCATAGAGCCTGAGGAATTCTGGCCAGGTACGGCACTCCTCCGCAAATGATATCAATGCTCTCACCCACGACCTAATGTCATCAATCCTTCGAGGAGTGCAATCCGTCACTACATACAAAAAAATCTACAATGGTTAAAGCTGACGAGATACGGTTGCCGTAAAAGACTACGTACTAGAATGCTTACATGTTGTGTTCCATGCCTCCGAGAACCCTTCGGGGTTAGACACCAGTTGTTCAATGCGCATGAAGAAAAATCTATTCCAAAATTTACGACTGGCTTTGTCGTCAGTTTGCGCCACAAAACTCTTGTTGCCCCGACGTACTAACTGGATCATTGAGCCTCTCATAAAGCTCACGCCGAACATTTGCAAGAGGTGATGAACGGTGACCTCCTTCTCACCCTTAGCCGCGTAGGTGGTAAGAATCCTACACACCTTCAGCATATACGGGGTAAGTTGGGCCGGACATGCCCCGTACAAACGACAAAATTCCTCTGCCAGAGGATTGATCGGGATACCCGATCCGAAAGCATACTCATAGAATGTGCAATACTCAGGCCTGTGCACATTGGCACAGTCCGTCCCGGCAGGAGCCATCTCGATGTAATTAGGGATATCGTACGACACTCTGGGGGTGGCCAAATGAGATGGTGTCAGTTCACTGAGTTCCCAAAGGGGAAGTTTACACTGGTTCTTAAAATCCTTTTTTGCAACCATATCCAGTGGAAGTATATTGGTCGTTGATAGAGTAACGAGAACCTCATCGGCTTCCCCATCATCTGAGGATGACGAAACCCTAGAGAGGGAGTCACCCTTGGTCCTGGTACTATCGTGGCGACACTTAACCATGATGAAAGTTATGAGAGAAAGGCGTTTTAGGGATACAAGGTTCGATTCCCCGGAAAGAAGATTTTAAAAGAAAAGATCAACGAGTGCCAGAAAAAAACGACGAAAAGGTTGAGAAAGTACACTCTAAAAAGTTCAAAAGTTGAGTCGGATTCAACCTTTCCTCTATTTATAATGAATGGTGCACGGAAATCGAAAAGGCTTGATTCGAAAACTGGCGCGGGAAACCAAAACATCACGTCATGTCCTGAACCGCCTCGAGAGAAAAAGTAATGATCACGCACGTGATCGATGATGTCATCCTAAAAAGGAGCCCTAAAAGGAGGTTATATGTCAACTGCGTAACCCCTTCGCATATGATCATGCCCCTTTCCACAGCATCTACAGGTACGGCCAAATTTATAGAAAGGACGAGCACGTATATCCGTTCGTTGAAGACGTCTCTCGGCTACGTCACCAACAAATGGAAGGACTATCTGTATTAGGCAAATTTGGTTCCCTATGTTCTCATGTTATCTACGTACGTCTTTGGCGTAGAGAACGGCCTAATTGAGGTCGACTCGAACGAGGCGGCCCCAGTAAGCGGACGGACCGAGTGTTATGACTCAAGACGACGTCGCTTCAAGCTCTGACTCTTCCTACACTGAGACCACCAACCCTTGTACTTTTTTTTGATTATTTCGAGGAAGGTCCCTTAATATATAAATGGGACATTCCCTTTGTAAAGACTCATGTATATTTTGCCATTGAGAATAGACAACTCTCTTTCTCTCTCTCTTGTGAAAATATTGTTACTTGCTTTATTATCTTACATCTTAAGCTATTTCTACCATCATTACAGATCTTAGTTGAACGGTTTTCTCTAATTCATATTACTCTTGATTCCGATTAACCTTCATTATTTTCGATTGTTATTGACCCTAATAAGTATTCGCATAACTTTTTAGGTAAACAGTTATCATGTAACGAATACGTGAGGTTAGTAAATAAAACAAATTTTTTGTTGTTGTTGGTTATCGGATAGATCACTTTTTTCTATTAAAAAAAAGGTTAATTATATCAAAAAGAAAAAGACAGCTTCTTAATAGTTGAAATAAGATGATACTGTCTCTATTTAACGAAAATTATAATACTCCCTCCATTCCACCTTAAGTGATTATTTTACTCTTTTCACACCTACTAAAAAATTCGTCTTTTAATATTAATTGACAATAAAAATAACTATATTAACCTTAATTTACTAATTAAAAATATAACAAACTATTTCTAGGCGCTTTACTTCAATGGAACTTTGAAAAGAAGAACTTAATTCCTTTTTGATATTTGAATAATAAAATATTATGGATCACAAAAAATATCAAAAACATTTAAATTGTAGCCGAGAGAGTATATAATACTAGTATTATTTATGGTGTCATTATTCCTACTTCTGCTGGGATAGGGTTAGAGTTTTTTAATCTAATATGTGAGAAATGACATCTGCCAAGAGAAAATGAAGTGACATTCGTAATGAAATGTTTATTCAATGGTGGCACTAAAGAATTACAGTAATTATTTTAAACAAAATTCTGATGTCTCAAATAAATACAAATGTGCAATTTGTGGGCCAAAAGATCAGTGGAACCCTGTACATAGCTATAAATTGCGTGGGCTCTCCTCCCAGCTCCCTGTTTTCTCTGCCAACATTTTTATGTTGGTACTAAAAAAAATTTTAAAATTTTATTCAGATCACTTATAAAATTTTAAAAATAATTCAAAATTATATTTGGTCTAAGCACAACTTTAATTTTCAAATATCATTTTAACTTGAAATTTTTTTTACTTTTTTTTTTTAATTTTACAATTCTTATTTTCAAACGCTCACTAATATTACTTATGTGGACCTGAATATAATTTGATATTTTTGCTAAATAAGTCTTCTAGTTTGTTAATTTCAAGAAATAGAATTGTGTTCTAATTTTTTGTAATTCATATATATTAGTCAACATGAAAAAAATAAGAGAGATCATATAGACTATTTAAGGGTGTAATCTGCAATTTACTCATTTATTTAACTCATTTTGGTCCACTTTAATTAATTTTTTAATTTTTTTATAAATATTAAAAATTCAATTTTTAGTATTACTAAGAATAAAATTAACCATATTAATCTTAATATGTTCGTTGAAAATATAGTAAATATACTTAAGACTTTTTAATCCAAAGGTAACTTTAAAAAGAAAAAGTTAATTCATTCTTGATATATGGGAAAAAATCAAATATTATGAAATATGAACCATAAAAAGACCAAAAATTAATTAAAGTGGACCGGAATGAGCATTGTCATCCGTGTGAAGAGATACACTAATTCTCCAAGGAGTCTATTTTTGTATAAGAAACTATACTTTTCTAAAGATATACGTTAAGATTTCACCATCCAAGTCTTCGCACAATAAAGGTATTTTGTGAAGCGACTTATTTTAAGTCATGAAAAGCCAAATTATTTTAAAAAACGAAAGCAATCAAATATAACTATAAAAGATAGGAAAAGAAATTGTTATTGTCTAAATAAAGTCGGAGGGTTAATTTTCATCTGAGAGGATATATTGTCTAATTTTGTTAGTAATATTCATAAATCAATGTGACTGGGGACCACTATGCTTGAGAATATCAAGCAATAAATCTATCCATTTAAAGAAACTATATTACAATCCATTTTTTTCAATTTGCTCAAATGTAATCACAATATGAATGTACTTGTCCAGTCCGATATCATATCTTTTCCAAATTAATTGACCACTACCAGCCTCCCATCCCCATTCCTCTAAAGCCCAATCAATTTTTAGATCAAAGAAACAGCAATTGATACCGTACTTTTTTTGGTGTGAGTAGCTCAGCTCGTAAAGGTATAAGGACAAAGTCTTTCAGGTCGCTAGTTCGAGCTCTGACAGTATAAATCGATCGTGTCTTCAGGTCCCGTGAAACTAACCGTGATGCACGCATTGAAACAGTGGGTCCCGATAATTACATCTACTCGTGTTCGCAAACCGATGTCTGAAAACCATGATTATAAAAAAAAAAGTCCTTAAGTAATGAAAGTAATTTAAATTAAATTTCCTTAGTCGTTAGCACATCTCTGAGTTATAAGTATGACTAATCGAATCAATTTGCAATTAATGCTCAAATCTTCTGCTTTGGCAATATAGCGTTTACTTAAGGTATAAGACTTCAATACATTTGGTCTTGAAAACGTACATGTTGGAGATAGGAATTGCTAATAAGTATTTATAAAATTAAGCACAAAAATTAAAACATATGAGTTGATGAATGTAAGGATTTGCAAGTATGCCAAACCTTAAATGATATATGGATATTCAAGAATTTGACGAATAGCTCTAAGTATGGAACGAATACTTTTTCTTCTTTTCATATAGTTAACAATAGGATGATTCACAGGCAACAATATATAGCCTTTGGTTACTGAAATTTGTACTCGTAATATTACAATTTAGATTATGACTTTTTATCTGTCGAACACGAAATAAGTTGTTCAGCCATTATCTTCTTCTTTTCTCCGTTAAGAAAATGTGTGCCTTCTTAACTCGTTTAATAATTCAAGGATTAAAGCAATAACAACAACACATTCAGTGTAATCTCACAAGTGAAGTATGGAAAGAATAGTATGTACGCATACCTCAGGAAGAGGGTTTTTTTTTTATAGACCTTCGGCTCAAGGAAAACAATTCAAGGATTAAAACTGCAATAGAAAGTCTGGTCCAAATTCATGGATTAAAACTGCAAGAGAAATTTCAGGGGCATTTGCATCTATACCCGCTTTTTGGGTCACGTTTTAACTTGTGCCCGCTTTGCAAAAATAAATTACAAGCGTACCCACTTTTTCGCGTAACTTCAGCATACAGGCGTATCACACAAAACTTCAGCATTCTAGTAGACGTGTTTGAAGTAGCAAAAATTACTGAACCAAGTATGTTGAAGTTTTTGTTTGTAATTGTTGAACTTAAGCATAGTAGCTGAAGTTTTATTCTCAATTTGCTGAAGTTTTTGTTTGTAATTGCCGAACTTAAACATAATAGCTGAAGTTTTGTTCTCTATTTGCTGAAGTTTTTGTTTGTAATTGCCGAACTTAAGCATAGTAGCTGAAGTTTTGTTCTCTATTTGCTGATGTTTTTGTTTGTAATTGCTAAACTTAAGCATTCTAGTAGTTGAAGTTTTGGTCTCTATTTGCTTAACTTCAGCATGTTTTAGCTGAAGTTTTTTTCTATATTTGCTGAACTTCAGTATATTTTATGGTATCATGTAATTGATTTTTTGTACAGATAATAAGTTTATCATAAGTAGAATTAGTAACTTAAAAAACTAGATAATGATTTAGCGCAACAGGTTAAAATGCATTGATAATGTACAAAGCTGAATCCAAAAAATAATAGAATGTGAATTAAAGGAAATGGACTTATATTTACATATATGTACGTACTTACTTTAGAAAGTTATTTATAATTTGTTTTTAAATAATCTGATAAACATACTTATGGCAACATCATCCCTATGAACTTAAGTTTCATATCATCACCAACAACAGCAACATCATCATCATCATCATCATCATCATCATCATCATCAGAAGAAGAAGAAGAAGAAGAAGAAAATGAATAAGGAAAAAACAGGGGCTGAAGTTATTTAAAAATAGGTACAAATTAAAACCTTTTTAAAAACAAATATAAATAAAATGAGACGATCAAATAAGACGGCCAGTACCATTTTTACGAAATTCCTTAGTTACTACAAGGTCATAAGCCTTTTGGAACTTCAACACCCTTTGCGTTAGAGAATGTGAGGCCCTAAAATGGCAATCATTGATCTACATGCTATAGTTAAGTCCAAATACAAACTTCCGTGGCCGGGTTGGTTATAGAAATAACCTGTTAGATTCCTTATTTACTTTTTTAGTTGCTATAGATATATTATATATATTATGCATAAATTTTATATATATTATACATTTGTCGGTTATTTTTAGTTGTGGGAAATTTATACAAATGTCCTAAATAAATTTTAATTTACTAACCTCTAGCTATTATTTATAGACTTACCAAAAGTTAGTCAATAAAAATTAAAAAATCAGATAATAGAGTTCTTTCTATCAAAGAATCATATGCAAAAACCAACTTTCATATTTTTAAGCGTAATTAACAATATTACATACAAGACGGAAAGGAAATTTCATGAATGGGTAGCAAATAAGGTGATGAAATATAAAAATCTATACAATATTTCAAAAATCTAAACAAAAAAAGAACTTTTTTCAAATGGTTATAGTTGAAATTCATTGAAAATATATAGATAAGTCAATATACAAAATTTGAGGAAGATTGGAGGTGATTTTGTATCAAAATTCATAATTAAATCGAGCTCAAAATAGTCTTATGCGACACATGTTTCAAACATGTATTACACATGTGTCTCACATACAGGTATACATGGATTTACATGTGATACACAATTGATACAATATGATACATATGTGATACATAAATAATATACAGTGTGATACACATTATTTTTTATGTTCAGCTTTTACTTCAAATTTTTAATTCAAACCATCTCAAAACTTCATCAATTCATCCCAAAACTGAGATTCAAGCTTCTTAAATTGTGCCTAATCTATTCTAATAACACTTACTTAAAACAAAGCAAAATTTTGATTTTTGTTTGCTATAAATAGCTGATTGACTAATTTGACTAATATTAGTAATATTTTATCAATTAAATAATTTTTATAATGAGTTACTTACTAATAGACATAGCTGATAATTTCCCTTTTTAGTTTAAGAAATTAGTTGACCGACTATTTGAGTTAATTCTTCATTCTTTCTTTTCTTTCTTCATTTTCCTACACAGAGCCCAGCCCAGAATAATGGGCCTCCCAACCCATTAACTCTATTTCTCTCGAAAAGAAAATAAAAAGTTGTCTTTCCTCTCTCCAAATTTCCCTCCAAATCCACATCTCCTCACTTTTTTTCTCTCTCTCTCTAATCTCTTCAACCCTACCGAAACTCCATTGGAGATTAGTTCACAATTAACGCCTCCCAAAAGGAAAAAACAGGTAATTTTCGCTACTGATATTTTCAGAAAATCTTAACTTGGGTTTGCTGCTTTGTGATATGGTATTTATTTTGGGGGTTGTGCTGTGCCTGTGTGTGTGCGCCCGCGCTGCTACTGATTGAGATCTTGTTCTGGTCGTTTGTAAGAACAAATCTTTTGCCTAGATCTTTAAACATTTTTGGAGATTCTGATTTATGAGAAATGAAATGGGTTTTGACAAGAATTTGGCTGTATAAATTTGGTATTGGGCAATACTTTGTTAGAGTTCAGGCTTTATTTAGTAGAAAATTTTAGTTATTGCATTTTTCTCTATCTTGTTTTCTAAGTATGAGCTGAGTTTATGATATTTTTCCTTCTGAGATTAAAAGTGTGGTTAACTTTTGCTGGTTCTGATGTGACATAATCGGATTATCACATGGTTTTAGGAAGTTAGTTTGACTTGTATTTTATTAGTAAGAGTAGTGAAATAAAATATTGAAGTTATCTTTACATCATTGTTGAAAAGAACGAATTTTTGAAAGAATTCAAAGTTTCGTACAAGAAGCTGTGGGATTTCCTAGAATAGAAAGTATCAAGTAAATTGTGACAGAAGGAATTATATACGTTAGCATGAAATAGAAATCTCCAAGTATAAGTTTCAGGGAGAATGTGTTATAAGGATAAGAAGACTTTGTCAAAGTATCCTGTTGCCTTCAATTTTATGTGAGAAGCTTAGGCCTCGGCTCCTTGGAAATTTTAGAGGCTTTTCATGAGCAGCCATCAAAGTTTCGGCTGGAAAAATCTTTCCCAGAAATTTTTCTTAAAACTATAAGATTTTTTTTTCTGAGTTGACTTGAATGTTTCATGTTCTTGTAGTTCATTATCCTCTCTTATTTTTTCTTCTTTTAGATGCAACATGCATAAGCATTTAGAGCAGGAGTCAGTTGGCCCTATTGTGTCATGTTAGCTCAGTTTCCTATCTTTATGGTGTTCAGCTGATTAAGTCTGCAAGCTTTTATTCTAATCTTTATGTGATCGCATAGACGATAGAACTGATTCTTTATTTCTCAATCACTTTCTGAACAAGCTCAACATTCAAAATGTTCTTTTTCTTCGGGGTCTTCTACAGATGGGAGTTAATTTTTCTTAGTTGATTCTTCCGTAGACATTCTTTCCAAAGATGCCAATATGTACCTTTTAAATATCATTGAAGGATGTTGTCATTCATTGGTGATATGACCTCATTCATTATATCCAGGGCTCATAAAACTGCACAATGTATGAGTATATAATCATTGATGATATATTTGGTCACTGCCTTAATCTAGAAACAAGTTACAACATTAGACAAAAATGAAGGTTGTCAAATTCAAATAAGAATCAATTTCTTGGTGTTCTCATATTTATTGGAACAGTATGCTTTTAGTCATTTTTGTATTTTCAATACGTTACAGATGTTTTGTCTAGCAGGTAAAGTGTAGATACATGTTGTGGAAGCAAGGAAGTAAAACGGTCATTTGAGGTCTGTCATCATCTGGCATTTCGACCCTGATAACTATTCTGCACTGGGATGTTTGTGCTCCTATTTGTTTTATCAGAGGTCTTTTGTATTGTTGCTCAAGAGATCCATTTCTGTGAGGAGTTTATAGTCAAGGGACTAGAGTAGATAATCTTCCTTTTGTCATTCTTTTGAAAAATTTCCTCCTTTTTTCTTCTTTTATTTTTACATTTTTTGGGGGGTCGGGGGGTATTGTAAGGTTTCTATTAAAGCATGGACCTGAAGATGGAAATAGAAAAATCACAAACTTATGCTGAAGGAGGAGCGGAGGCAATACTAAATGTTCAACCCAATTCATCACTCTCTATTGCTTATCACAATCTATTTGGTCCTCACGATGATTTAATGCTTCTTGAGCTTGATGAGAAACTCCTACCTGATATCCTCAATCAAAGGTGTGTTGTACCATTCTGTAAAGTTCTTCAATTTGCTATCTAAAGTTTTGAGTTAAATTTATGCTTATTCTGTAGGGTAACATTAAGAGGGCAGCCAGATGAAGATGCAGTTCTCTGTAGCCAGTCAAAAACTTATGCCATTAAATTTGTTGGAACTTCTAATTCTGTATTTCTTATACCTCCTCCTGACCTACCTATCACACATGGAGCTTCACCAAACTCAAGTGAAAAGCATCATGACAATTTGACAGTTGCTTCTGTCATCAAAGTAGTACCTGGCAGTTTGGAACTTGTTGAGGTTGCTCCTAGATTGGACAAGCTCAAAGCGCTTCTCTCAGAAAACCCTTATGGTTTTGATGAAGTGTCACAAATGGATACTGAATTTGCGCACAAGAGCAGGGGCTTGTATGCATGGGATGACCTTGTTGAAAAGGTGCAAGCCAGTGACGAGGAACTGTGCACAGGGTTGCGAGCTCTTTCAGCAATAGAGATAGATGGATATTGGCGACTTTTAGATGAGAACTTTGTGGATGAGATTCTGAACATGCTTTTGCATGATGCAGTGCTGAATGACTGGCCTTTAAGTGCTCTAAATGAAGATGAAGTTTTGCGTGTGCTGGAAGCAGATGGATTCCCTCGGAAAATAGTAAGGCACTGTTTGGAAGTTTATGGAAGTAAGGTGGATGATGACACCAGAGGCGGCTGTACGTGGAGGTTGGAAGAGAGGCCAGTTTGTGTGCATTTTGCCAGAGTAATCTTAAGAGGGAAAAAAATGAAACTTGAAAGATTTTTGGAGGAGTGGAGAAAGAAAGTTCCTGAAGGGATGAATGCAAGTTTTGATGTGCTAGAAGGGGAAGTCTTAACAGAAAAGCTCGGGATCGAGACTCGTATTTATGCTTTTAGTGTTTCTTCACTCCCATCTGTGCCTGCTGAACGGTTTTCGAAACTATTCCAGGAGAAGCCAAAGTGGGAATGGAAGGAACTGCAGCCATTTGTCAGGTTGGCTTTAACATTTCATTGCCTATGATTTCAGTCTTGTTTATTTCATCTTACTTGATGCTTGAAATGATGTCATATGCTCCATTTCTGCTGTTGTTATTGATGTGTAGGGATTTGAAGGTACCAGGACTTTCTATGGAAGGTTTACTACTCAAGTACACTAGAAGAACTCAACCAAACACGGATGCTGAACCAATTTTCAGTGCAAGATAATCACAAAGTGCGCCACATTATTTCCCCGTACATGTTCCACAATTGAGATGGTTTACTAGACTCGGGAAGAGGAAGAGTAATGTAAGCTTGATTTTGGAATTTGTAAGCAAGTTTACTGTCTAGCTGCTTTGCCTCTGCAGTCAGTTTTGAGATATTCAAGTATCCCCTTGATTTAACGCACGTAGCAGCTCCTTTTTCTGCTGCCCTTCTGTACCAGGGAGATGAAACTATTGAGATGCATCTTGGGTTCTAAAGCTTGTTATTTCAAAGTACTAAGTAAATAGCATGTCACAGTCCATGCTAATTACAATTCCCTTATGTAAAAATTTATAACTCCGAAATCCTAAACGTTGGTTAAAATGTCAACTCTCCTTACCACTGAATGTTTACATTTATATGTTAATTGTCTTTTCTGCCTGTGATTGTAGTCCATTATCAAAGATTATTTCCTCGCCTTCTGCTGCTTTAGACTATGAGTTAAAAGTAAAATGCTTAGAATTTATATTCATCAACAATTAAGCTGTTGTGTCGAGGGGGAAAAATTAAAGGTTACAACACAGGTGGCGGCTCAAGCTTAAAAATTGCACGGTGCTCCCTATTTGGGCGCCCCTTTTTAATCTGTAGCTGCTTTATCTTTTTGTTTGCATTCGTACCCACTTTTTAAAAAACTTTAATTTCCCTTTATAATTTCCGGGATATTAAACAAAAACTTTAGCTTTTAAAAGAGCTGAAGTTTCCGTGTTACTTGTTTGGCTAAAAAGTTATGCAAGTACTTAAATAGCTATAAAACAATCAAAAATAATATGGGTTAATCGGAATCAAGAGTAATATGGACTAGAGAGTGTAATATGATCGAGATTTGTGATTATAGTGTAGATAATTCGAGATATAAGAACAATAAGACAAGTAGTGAGCTTCACGTAAGAGATAAAGATAGAGAGAAAGAGATATATTTTCAATAGCAAAATACACATGCCCTTTTACAAAGGAAAGGTCCATCTTATATACTAAGGAAACTTCCTCGAAATAATCAAAGAAAAATACAAGGGTTGGTGGTCTCAGTGTACGAGTGTCAGAGCTCGAAACGACGTCGTAGTGAGTAATGTCACTCAGTCTGTCTACTAACTGAGGTCGGTCTTACTCGAGCCGACCATACTTAGGTCGCTTTCTTCGCCGAGGACGTATGTAGATAGCGCAGGAACGTAAGGAATCAAATTTGCCCAATACAGATAGTCCCTCCGTCTGTTGGGGACGTAGTCGAGAGACGTCATCAGCGAAGTGACATACATGTTTGACATTTCTAGAAATTTGGCCGTTCTTGTGGATACCGCTGGAAAAGGTGTGCCCATATATGAAGATGTTAAGCCGTTGACATATTACCTCCTTTTTTGGGCTACTTTTTAAAATGACGTCATCAATCACGTGTGTGATCATTACCTCTGCTCCCGAGACAGTTCAGGCCATGGCGTGACGTTTGGGTTTCCTGCACCGGTTTTCGAGTCATACCTTTTCGATTTCCCTACACCTTATAGAGGGAAAGTTGAACTTGATCCATCTTTCGAACTTTTTTCTGAGAGTATTTCATCAATCTTTTCCTTATCTTTTTCTGGTGCTCGTTGCTCTTTCTTTTCTGAAACCCTCGCTCTTAGGAATCGAACCCGCGACCAGATGCGCCTTTTTTCTCATTTCTTTCGTTATGGCTAAACATCATCATGATGATACCAGGACTGAGGACGATGCTCCCTCTAGGGCTTCGTCATCCTCAAACGATGGGAGGGGCGAGGAAGTTCTCGTTCCTTTAACAACGACTAACTTGCTCCCATTGGATATGGATACAGGGAAGGACTTTAAAAACAAGTGTAAACTCCCTCCTTGGGAATATAGTGATCTGACGCCGTCTCAATTGGCTACTCTCAGTAAGTCGTATGATATTCCTGACTATGTTGAGATGGCCCCCGCCGAGATGAGCTATGCTAATGTGCATAAGCCTGGGTACTGTGCATTTTACGAATACGCCTTTCGAATCGGGTATAGCCTCCCGCTTTATCCTTTGGCGGAAGAGCTTTGTCGCTGGTACGGGGCGTGTCCGGCCCAACTCACTTCGTACGCGTTGAAGGTTTGTAGGATCCTTGCCACCTATGCAGCGAAGGCTGAGAAAGAGGTTACCGTTCATCACCTCCTACAAATGTTTGGTGCGAGCTTTATGAGAAGCTCGATGCTCCAGTTAAAGAGTCGGGGAAAGAAGAGCTTTGTGTCGCAAGTGGACGACAAGGCCAACCGCAAATTTTGGAAGAGGTTCTTCTATGTGCGTACCGAGCATCTTTTGTCCGACCCTGAAGGGTTTCCAGAGGTGTGGAACGATGCATGTAAGTATTACTGTGCGTACTTTTATTATGGCGACCTTACTTCGCTGGCTTTCACCGTCGTAAATTTCCATTTGCCTTCATGCAGTGACAACTCGCCCTCCTCTAAAGGTTGACGACATCGGGTCGTGGGTGCAAGCGTTGATACCGTTTGCAGAAGAATGACGTTACTTGCCTGAATTCCTTAGGCTCTATGGCCCGAGAGGTAACGACCCTGCCTAATTTTTCCTTCTGAGATGATTTGGGGGCTCCGCATAATTTTCTTACCCGTCTCATACATGCTTTGGTAGGTCGGGATGCCTCTAAGAAGGCGCAGAAGAAGAAGAAAAAGAAGAAAATTGTGGCCGGCCCTTCTAGGGCGGTATCTAACCTCGAGGATGATATGATCCTCGTTGGCACGTCTAGGGGCAGCGTTTCACCCCTCTCAAGACAAGAGGTCGCATCAGAGGCGGCACCAGAGCTAGCGTCTGAGGCAATGTTGGGGGCCATACTAGAAACGACACATATGGAGATATCGACGGCTATTCTTGAGGCCGTTCCTGGGGTTTCCCCCATAGGGATGACCACTGCCGAAACGACTCCATCTGAGCCCGTCTTGCATATTACGGATGGGGACCGTGAAGAGGATGAGACATTGGAGAGGAGGAAGCATCGAATTCTTACCGTAAGGCTGTGGCCACTCAGACAGGGAAGATTAAGCCATCCCGTCCTGAATCTAGGCCGGTCTTTATGGCCGAGGCCATCCACTCGGGGAGGTCTTCCCTTAGAAGGGAGGTCACGACAAGAGGGAGCGAAAGCGGGGACGTGGCGGGCCCGGAAGTCGCCACAGAGGACGTGGGCAGAGAAGGCGGGTCTTTGGACCAAGTGGAGATGGTGGCCGGCCAGTCTTCTCGTCCCATAGTGATTCCAAGCCACTACAACTTATTGGAGAATTGTGAGGAGGCGACCATCAGTATGACACTTTTGTGTGTCAGTGCTGAGCGTGCTACCCTGGCGGAACTCAGCGACAAAGTCTTGGCCCGAAGGGTGGCGGGTGCGGCCTTGCAGGTATGCCTTTTCTTTGGTCAATAGTCTTTCTTTTTCATTAGTGGAGGGTGATTTTTTCTTTCTTAGGTTTCTGTTCCAAACTCTCATCTTAGAGGCGGAGAGGGGTCGACGCCATAAGGAGAAGGCGGCCAAGTACAACAGGCTGGTGCAGAAGTACAATAGGACACGTGAGGCTCATAGGACCTTGGCTGATATATATAAACAGGACCCTAACTTCAGGGTGGTCAGTGAGGGCCTCGTGCAATCCGAGGAGCAGTTGAACAAGCGGGTGGACGAGCTGGGGAAGGTCGATGAATAACCCATGGCCGCTGTTACTCGGACTGCGGAAATGGATGTCCTTCTTCAAGCTAAGGATGAAGAGTTGCAGCTGGGCCGCTTAGTGGCGGAAGAGGCGGCAGAATTGTGCACCCGGTTTGCGGCCTTAACGGTGGAACTTGATTCCAAAAAGGCCGAAGTCGAGGACCTCAAGCGAGCCCTTGCTGAGGCCGACGCGTCTCATGAGGCACACGAGATGTGGGTGTATGCGGAGGCCAGGCTGGTCGTGGTTGAAGAGTTTTTGGCGGCTGGTCGAGCGTTCGAGATGGAGGTTGAGGGCCAGTGCCAGTTGGTTAGGGTTGCTCGTGGAGCGCCCGACTACAGTCTTGAATCGTCGGCACGGGAGGGGGGCAACTCTGCAGACGTTAGCGTTTGGAATCCAGCCCTTGGATTTCCAAGGAGTATCCTCTTGAAAATGAGGACGGGCCACCTGAAGGACAGGCTGGGCAGGATAAGTAGCGGTAATTAGGATCCTTGTAAATATTCATGTAAATATTGACTTTTGTATCATGGGTGTTTGACCCTTTTGATAAAGACATATGATTTTTGTAGTAAGTAATTGTTTCTATTCTTTTTGGCACGTTGTTGTATTTTTACCGTAGCTGTGTAAAACTCGATGGCTTTAGTTGTGTAGAAATGATGCCATAGCCGTGTAAAACAACAGTCGTAACCTTGTAATACTCGACGGCCTTATCTGCGTAGAAATAATGTCCTTAGACTTATAAAATTCGATGACCTTAGTCGTTTAAACATGATGGACCTAGCCACATAAAAATGACGGCCTTAGCCTTATAAAAACGATGGCCTTAGCCATGTAAAAGTGGTGGCCTTAGCCATGTAAAAATGGTGGTCGTAGTCGTATAAAAATTATGGTCGTAGCCGTATAAATACGATGTCCTTAGCCATGTAAAAATTGTGACCGTAGCCGTATAAAAATGATGACCGTATCCGTATAAAAATGATGACCGTAGCCGTATAAAAACGATGGTCGTAGCCGTATAAAAATGATGGTCGTAACCATGTAAAAATGATGGCTTTAGCCATGTAAAAATGATGGCCGTAGCCGTATAAAAACGATGGCCTTAGCCATGTAAAAATGGTGGTTGTAGCCTTTTCATTCATTTGGAGATGGTCGTAGCCTTTTCATTCATTTGGAGATGGTCGTAGCCTTTTCATTCATTTGGAGATGGTCGTAGCCTTTTCATTCATTTGGAGATGGTCATAGCCTTTTCATTCATTTGGGGATGGCTTTAGCCTTTTCATTCATTTGGAGATGGCCGTAGCCTTTTCATTCATTTGGAGATGGCTGTAGCCTTTCTATACATCTGGAGATGACACTAATCCAGTCCTTGTATCATGTCGGGCTTGGAGAGTACACGGAGAGGCGGACATGATGCACTTGTGCTGAAATATCTCCAGGTGAGCCCTATGCCGCCTCGTTAAAAATCTCCCCGAGAAAACCCAATTGGGACAAACCCCGAGTAAGGTAAAAGGAGTACGACTCATGTGACAGCTTGTTAGAAGTGGAAATGTTTGAGGTGAGCAACGTTACAGTTGTTCTGGAGTGTCTTTCCTTCCATTGTTTCTAGCTTGAATGCTCCTTTCCCGGCCGCCGCCGTGATTTTGTACGGTCCATCCCAGTTTGTGCCCAATTTTCCTTCACTTGGGTCTTTTGAGGCAAAAGTCTTGGTTTGAAGACATAGTCCCCTACTTTGAGTAGCCTTATTTTTGCCCTCTTGTTGTAATATCTTTCGACTTATTGTTTTTGGGCTACTATCCTGATGTGGGCATTTCTCATCTTTCTTGGCTTCATCGAGATCTTGGAGTCTGCTGATGTTGTTTTGGTGTGTGAATACCTTAGGCTGGGTTCGCCCACTTCAACGGGTATGTCTGCGTCGGTTCCATAAACCAGTGAGTATGGGTTTCCCCGATGCTGGACTTGGGTGTGGTTCTGTGCGCCCACAAGACTTCGGGTTGTAGTTCGGGCCATAACCCCTTGGCGTCTTCGAGCTTCTTTTTTCATACATTTAAGATTGTTTTGTTGGAGGACTCCGCTTGGCCGTTGGCGGTGGGGTGGTATGGAGTGGATAATATCCTTTTGATGCGCCATTTCTCGAAGAACTCGGTTGTTTTCTAACCGATGAATTGGCACCCGTCGTCGCAGCTGATTTCTTTGGGGATGCCGAAGCGGCATATGATGTTTCTCCATATGAAGGTGATGACCTTTTGGCGTATTTGCGCGTACGCACATGCTTCCACCCACTTGAAGAAATAGTCAGTTACAACAAGTAAAAATCGTACCTTTCCTCGTCATTCGGGTAGCGGGCCGACTATATCCATTCCCCACTTGATGAACGGCCAGGGGGAGGTGACAGAATGGAGGGGTTCTCCTGGTTGGTGTATCATTGGGTCGTACTTTTGGCATTGCTCGCATCAACAGACATATTCGGCTGCCTCTTTCTTCATGGTGGGCCAGCAGTAGCCGACGCGTATGATGCATCACACAAGGGCGCGATTGCCAGTGTGGGCGCTGCAATGGTCTTCATGTACTTCTTTGAGTACCGGCCTTTTTTGTTGCGGCCCTAAGCACTTGGCCAAGGGGCCACCGAACGTCCTTTTATAAAGGTCGTTGTTGATCATGCAGTATCGGGCGGCCTGTATGCGAAGCTTTTTTACCTCCTTTTTATCGGGATGAGGGGGGTGATCTATCCCGCAAATAAGATATGAACTGGTTGCGCCAGTCCCAAGTCAGGTTTAAGGAAAGTACCTCGGTGTGATCAATGGCTGAGTGGAGGAATGTGACCACACTCTCTTTGTTGATATTTTTGGTGGCGACGACCAACTTTGCCAGACCGTCAGCTTCGATGTTCCGTGCTCTGGGAATTTGTTCGAACCAACATTCGTCGAATGTGGCCATTAGTTTGTGTATTTCTTCTGATACTTTTGCAGCCTCTGCTCTTTGATTTGGTAAGTCCCAGTGACTTGGTTTACCACGAGTTGGGAGTCACAATAGAGGAGTATTCGGCGAGACCCATATTTGGCGGTCAGTTTCATGCCTGCAATACGGCCTCATACTCGGCCTCGTTTTTAGTCATTTTCGGGCATCGTATAGACTCGCAAATTGTTTCACCCGTGGGGACCTCAAGAACGATTCCCAGTCCCAATCCCGATGCGTTTGGCGGCGCCATCCGTATAAAGGACCCATAGGTCATTTTCGGAGGATGTGCGTTGTGCCTCGAGTTCTGCCTTTGGCAGGACTTATGCACTGAAGTCGGCGATAAAGTCAGCTAGAACCTGCGACTTGATGGCGGTCCTTGGAAGGTACGTGATGTCATGCTCGCTGAGCTCAACGGCCCATCTGGCGAGTCGCCCTGAGAGTTCGGGTTTGTGTAGGACACTCCTTAAAGGAAAGGTCGTTACTACCCTTATGGTATGGCATTGGAAATAGGTTCGCAGCTTTCGTGAAGCTACTACGAGTGCCAATGCTAGCCTCTCAAGGTGGGGGTACCAGGTTTCGGCATCCACCAACGTTTTGCTAATATAATAAATAGGAGATTCCGTACCTTTATTTTCGCACACTAGGACGGCGCTGACTGCAACTTCTGATACGGCCAAATATACCAACAGCGGCTCACCCTGGGTTGGCTTTCACTAGTAGGGGTGGTGATGAAAAATATGCTTTCAAGTTCTTCAGGGCCTCTACGCATTCTTCGTTCCACTGTAGTCCCTGGTCTTTGTCAATACACCGAAGAATTTGTGGCACTAGTCGGATGAGCGTGAGATGAACCTAGAGAGGGCGGCTAGCCGACTCTTCAGCTTCTGCACTTGCTTTTTGCTACTTAATGTTTCTGGGATGGCTTCTATAGCCTTGATCTGGTCAGGGTTGACTTCGACGCCCCTTTGTGATACCAGAAATCCCAGGAACTTTCCCGAGGCTACGCCAAAAGCGCATTTTTCGGGATTCAGTTTCATATCGTACCTCCTTAATATTTCATAGGCTTCTTTTAGGTCGGTGAGGTGTTGTTCCTTTTTTAACGACTTGACCACCATGTTGTCGATGTAGACCTCCATCGTCTTGCCGAGTTGTTCTTTGGACATCGTAGTCACCAACCTTTGGTAAGTGGCCCCTGCGTTCTTATGCCCAAAGGGCATTACCTTATAGCAGTATGTCCCCTGGTAAGTGATGAAAGTTGTTTTCTCCTGATCCTCCTCGGCCATCATGATCTGACTGTAGCCGGAATACGTATCAAGGAAGCTCAGCAGCTCATGTCCTGCCGTTGCGTCTATCAGCTGATCTCTGTGGGGTAGCGGGAATGAGTCTTTTGGTCATGCTTTGTTTAGATCGGTGAAATCTACACACATCCGCCACTTCACGTTTTTCTTTTTGACCATTACGACATTGGCGAACCACTCCGGTTACTTGGATTCTCTGATGGAGCCATTAGTCAGCAGCTTGTCTACTTCTTCACTCACCGCTTCATTGATGGCGGCGTTGAATTTTCTTCTTAACTGTCGCATGGGCGGGTATAATGGGTCGGCGTTCAGTTCGTGGGAGGCAATTTCTCGTGGAATTCCTGGCACCTATGCTTGGGAAAAAGCAAACAAGTTCGCATGGATAGATAAAAATTCATGGTACTCACCTGGATTTGATAGGTCGTGGCCTACGAAAGCTTTCTTCGTGGGATCGCAATTGCTTAGCAGGACGGGGTCGAGGTCCTTGACTGTAGCCTTGTTAGCCTTGATCGGGATCTTTGATGGCGCTCTCTGTCGGGCAGACCTTAGTCCCCGACAGGGCTGGTTGCTATGCTTCAACACTTGCTCCCTTGAGTTGCTTGGTGTACGTGTAATCCTGAGCTATTTTATAACATTCTTAGGTGGTGTCCGGCTCGCCCTGTATATTGTGCGCTCCCCATGGGGTTGGGAATTTTATCACTTGATAGAAACTAGAGGGGACTGCCCTCATGGCATGAATCCCCGGGCATCCTATAATAGGTTGTATGCCATTTCTTGGTTCATTACGTGGAAAATGGTTTCCATCGTAACTCCTCCTGCCAGAACGGGAAGCGTTACCTCGACATAGGTTCTTTCCATTGCATTATTAAAACCAATTAGTGTTATGCAGCGTAGAATTATCTTTTCCTTGAGTCCCATAAGTGCAAGGACTCTTGGATGAATGATACATGTGCCGCTGTCGTCGTCGACCATGAATCTTTTAATATTAGTATCTACTATGCGTAAAGTAAAAACTAAGGCATCATAATTAGGGAAACACAAACCGTCGGCATCGGACTTATCGAAGGTGATACCATATTCGAAGTTGTCATGTCTTTCGTGAGCGATAGTTCGCTTTAAGTTGTGAGTGGCGATAAATTGGACGTGATTGATTGCTGAATCATTGCCGTCCCCAATGATCATGTTGATGGTACGAGTTTGTGAGGGCGGCCTTGGCGGACCGTGAGGTTTTTCCCGTCCGCTGCGAAATTGAGCTTTCCTTTGTCGCTGAGTAGTTCATTCAAGAACCCTTGGTTCAGCATTCGGACCACCTCCTGTCGGAGCCCTATGCAATCTTCTATTTTGTGCCCCCGTTCCTGGTGGAACTCGCATAGGGCGTTTGATTTTCTGGTGGCGGGGTCGGACTTCATCTTTGCTGGACATTGTACTTTGTTGCCCAGTTTTTCCAGTGTGTACACTACTTCTGAAGGAGACACACAAAAGTTATGTGCAGATAATGAAGGGGGCATACCTCTGTCATTCCTTAATGGGGAGAGATGTCGTTGTAAGGCGTCTGCGTGCCTTGGCAGTGGCAGATGCGAGGATCTGATGTATGGTTGGTGTCTTTCCCTATTGAGGCGTGGGAGTTATTCCCGTCATCCCTCACTGCGCCGGTCCCTTCGGATTTCTGGGTGCACCGTTGTCAACCCCTAGGTTGGGCCGTTAAGGTCATCATCATCTCCACGCACCTCGGCACAGTAGGCGTTGTGTATCTCTTCCTAGGTGGTAGGGGATATTTCAGGAGACGGCTGAGCAGTTTCCTGATTGCCCTTGAGTTGTCTCTGCTAAGTCTGTTCTGAAAGACTGGGACTGCTATGCCTTTCAGACATGTTTGGTAGTCACATTCTGACTCTGTTGAACCTGGCTAAGAACTCCCTAAGTCCTTCTCCTTGGGTCTGTCATACAGCAAAAATGTCGTTGACTCGTGCTTCCGCCTTCCTTGCTCCTGCGTGGGCTGTGGCAAATTTATCCGCCATTTACTCGAATGTGGAGATGCTTTTGGCAGGTAGCTATGAGTACCACGTTAGGGCCCCTCATGTTAGTGATTCACCGAATTTCTTCAGAAGTACGGATGGTACCTGCTTTTTTGATAGATCATTGCCTTTGACGGCTGTAACATAGTGAATCAGGTGGTCCTCGGGATCTGTGGTCCTATCATATACCTTCAAGTATGGGGGCATTTTGACGGTCTTCGGGATGGGTATGGCGCAACTCCTTCCATGTAAGGTTGTTCAACGAACCTCCCCACGGCTACCTTTAGCAGCAACTTATAGCACCTGGATTTTATCCACCCTTTCTTGGCGCTCCTTCATCTGGTCGCGGTGTGACCTATTCTCGTTTTCCATTTCTTCCATCTTTTTTAGGATGGCTGTGAGTGTGCCTCCGTTAGCTTGAGCATCGACGGGCAAGTTGTTTGTTCTCGTGACCTCGAGTTCATCTTCTGCTGCAATGCGATCTATTGCTGGGGTGCATCTATCATTTTAAGGAGGTTTTTTGGCTAGACTGCTCAGAGTGTTTGTCAGCCATTCTTCCAGTAACCTTTTTATCTCTGGGGATGCTTCCTTACTTGTAGATGTCGAAGCCTCTCTTTCTCGTGGAACCGCCAGATCTTCCAATTGGGAAGGTAGGTTTTCCGCGCTTATCAAGGTACTGGGGGTTGCATGCAGGGCATCTCATTCAGCAGCCGCATTGAGAGGGCCAGTGAGATCTGTTCTAACATCCAAGATAGCTTTCATTCTTGCGTTTTTCTCAGCCATTTTAGCTTGTAGAGAGTGATTTTATGAAGGATCTCTAGAAGAAAACTACAGCTTTGATCTCGAGGTCCCCACAGACGGCGCCAAATTGTTTAGCTAAAAAGTTATTATCACGACCAAAATTCCATACACGCTCGTGATGGCGCCTCTCGTGAAGACAAGGCCAGCCAACAACCCCAAATCCTCTTATTTAGCAACTATTATACATAAATGAATAGAAATACTACTTAATGGCATTTAACTATGAAATTTCATTCAAATACAACCCGACCGAGATGTCACAAGTCATGAGCATCTAATGAGTAGGGACACTACTACTGGACCAACAATGTATTTATATACAAGATAAAACCGGAATACAAAGATGGAGTGCGGTGTCGCAAACGCTGGCGGTCACATTGCTCAACTACCACAATAACGCCTTCGGTCCTGATAATAACCCGCTACCAGGTGAACAATACCTGTAACTGCACATAAGGTGCAATGAGTAAAATGAGTACTTCCAACTCAGTGGTAATAAGAGAGAATAATATCTGAGCGATAAGAAAATACGTATGAGCACACCAAACTGCAATAAAAGACAGAATAACCTTTTAGAAAATCTCAAGATCAGTTCAAAATGTCTTTTGAAAATATGCTTTTTCAACAATTGAAAAGGTAATTTCAACAAGTAGTAAATAATCTGAAACTTGCCCCTCGGGATCAATATCAACCTCTCTGTGCAGTAACAGCCTCGCGGGCTCACTCACGACTCACATTATCTAATATCAGCCTCTCGGCTCAGCACTCCTTAACATATAACACCAGGGTATCTGGTCGACAAGGTAAGTGACAATATGTATGCCAATGATGTATGAGTGCTAAATATCGTGCCACGTAGTACAAACAGAAATGAATGCATGAATACAAGAATGCAATGCAATTCACATGACTGCTACAGCGCATAGCCCGATCCATGGGTACCCTGCGCTCACTAGGGTGTGTACAGACTCCGGAGGGGCTCCTACAGCCCAAGCGCAAAAATAATGCGGCGTGCAGTCCGATCCATATAATATACTACTGCGGAGTGCAGTCCGATCCATATAATATACTACTGCAACGTACAACCCGATCGATGCAATATGCTATTGCGGCGTGTAGTTTGATCCATATAATATACTACTGTGACGTGTAGTCTGATCCATGCAATATGCTACTGCGGCGTGCAGTCCGATCCATATAATATACTACTGCGGTGTGTAGTCTGATCCATGTAATATGTTACTGTGGCGTGCAGTCCGATCCATGCAATATGCTACTGCAGCGTGCAATCTGATCCATGTATGTATATACACATGCACACATAACACTCGAGGCTTGCAGGCCTCCTTACATCATCTCCATGCCCTCACATATGGTCCTCATCCTCAATCAGTCCAAAATAGTCAAAAGCTCCTCGGGAATCCGTAAACCAATTATACTCAGCTCAAATGATAGTTCAAATATCGTTTAAAACTCCAAGTTTGAGTAAAAATATAGTTGAGTTCATAAAACAGTGTAAGTCACATGGACTGAGTTCAATGATATTTCAAATAGTGAGGAAAAATAGTGATGATAGTTCAATATGAGTTTAAATAATCGGCAATAAGCCCCTTCTCGAACGAGTCATCTCTTTGCGAACGCGAAGTGCAAAATATAGTGGCCCTCCACGTCCTTCTACGCGAACGCGTTCGATGAACCACGAACTTGATGCCTAACTTCCCAAAACAACGCGCATGCGACCCAGCTATGCGTACGCGAAGACCAAATTCCAGGCCTCCCGAATTTCCTCTACGCGTTCGCGACTTACCCGTGCGAACGCGAAGAGTATTTCTCTGCAACACCAACAGCTGCGCAGCAACATCCATCTAAGTCCAAAAATAGCCCGGTTTACCCTCCGAAATCACCTAGAGGCCCCCGGGACCTCAACCAAAAGCACCAACATGACCAATTACCTCATTCAAATTTGATCGATTCATAAAAACACTAACATTAACATAAAAAAGGCAAAATTCCTCAAATTCAAGCCTAAGTCAAACTAGAACTTTTCCAAATTCGCATTTGATGCCAAACTCAACCAAACAAAGTCTGAATGACCTGAAAATTTTGAACACATATATAAATTCACCTAACGAAGTTACTGCAACTCTCGAAATTTCATTCCGACCTTCGGATCACATTCTCGCATACCAACCGGATTTCTCTGAAATTCTAACTTCGCCAAAATAGGCTAACTTTCACTCCGGACCTCCAAATTCACTTCCGTTTTTACTCCTAAGTCATAAATCATCCCCGAAACTAGTCGAACTATTGGAAATCCATTATGAGCCCTCTAACTCACAAGTCGACGTCCGGTTGGCTTTTCCAACTTAAACTTTCCTTAAAGAGACTATTTGTCTCATTTCTATCCAAATGTAATCCGAAACACTTCAAACTCACAAAACACATATAATAACACATGAAGAAGCATAAAACAGAGAAAATGAGATGGAGATACATGAGACGACGGGTCGGGTCGTCACATCTTCCCCAACTTAAATAAACGTTTGTCCTCGAGCATACCCAGTGATGTACTAGAAGCAACCAAGTAGCCAAATGACCTTACCAGGCGTATTCCCGGGGTGATCCCACGTCACCTTATCTCACATAGGTACCGATAACACAACACGACTGAAATTTCACAATCCATTTGGCCCATAAACCGTAGAACCACATTGCACTTCCCGAAATCATACACAAGATCAGAACCTCGCATCTATACTCAGAATTAACCCGAACCAACTGTAATAACCCACACCTACAAACTCATGTGAATTCATACAATATACCACACATTCCAACACTCAGAACGATAGTCTCTATTCATAGCTGTTGCCCACAATAACCGAATACCGATAGAAAACCTTTTTGTTAGCTAAAGTCTTATTCCAACACTCTCGTATACTGCCAATAATGACTAAAACATGCAATGAACTGCAGCAGTTCTTCAGATAAACCATTCATGAAGTCACTTCCATGTTGACTATTACCACAACAGATTTTCGAGCCAAACCTCGATATTATCCTTCTAACCAACTAAAATCAAATCTGTTCGTATTCATTAATGACCCCAATGATCACCTCGAATCTAACACACCACTTCTGGCGATATGATACCTCCATACAGGACTAAGCCACAATTTGCATAATACACGTGCCAATAAGAAATAGTCTATACATACCCAAATCAGGGCAATTGACCCAACCGGAAGAGTTATACCTCAAACTCATCAATACCCTTACCAAAACCAGGCTGAGACCCCGTCTCACATCATATGGATAGAGTACCTGAGTTCCTCTTGGAAAGGTCATAACATCACGTGGTCTTACCACAACGCGCGATTCTATCCAAACACTATTACGCATGAAGCACCTCAAGTCACCATGCTCAACACAGGCAGCCACGCACATATTGAGGTCTGAAACCAAGCAGTCCATCACACCCACGGTGAAGCAAGTAATATACACTATTCAATCATGAAAGGACACAAACGATGCGCTATTCGCCAAGCAACACCCAGACTTTCCTTAGAAACAAGGAAGTACAACATACAAAGTAGCATATAGAAAAACTATTCTCAACATCACACTGTTGCGGCGTGCAACCCGCTCCAGATAACATACTCGTGGAGACGTGCCACCTGATCTAGGTACAATACCCACGGCGGAATGCCACCCGATCTGCACATATATCTCACAAAAGGAGATGCACATCAAGTCAAATTTGCTTATTACCACAAAAACATATAGCCTCATGTCCGGCCGCAAGAATCGCATCTGAAAAGTCCCTCAATACTGGAACTGAATCAATGGTAGAAACCTTTGCGCTGACATCCGCCATGAAGGCCCAATTAACAAAGCAATACTTGCCAACCGTTCGCTTGTCTTTGGAAATAAACTACTCTGCTAGAACAATAATTAGATGCACCTTACCACGCAACCTGTGGCTTTTTCCGACATAGCCCATAACACATTAGTTTGGACAACCAATCTGCAATCTAATATCATAACCCAAATTTTTAATATACCAAGCAAAGAAAGATCCACTCGGACCTCCAGATTCCAACAACTGCTAGACGATGTCGATACACACAACCCACAACCACCGCATGGTCGCATCACGAGAGATTCTAGTCTCCAACACATATAACACAAGAATCACTATGCCTGATCCCATACTCCGCCATACGAATACATAACACACATCAAGTATCCATTCATACCACGAAAGATATGCAAAATTCCCTGCGCCATCAACAAACTCAAATATCCGCAGTCGATCCAACAAGAAAATGTCGCAGTACTACTGACTTATCATCAATTTACATCACCCTAATCATCTGAAGATTGATTCTTTACTCTCCTGAAGTTGTCCGTGCTGCTCAAGAATTTAATGATTTCCCATTATGAACTAAACCAAAACCTTGAACACGTAAATCTCAATTCTCCATATCATAACACATAGACCATACCACACTAGGATAATATGAGGATTTCTATTTATCTCATGTGCCGCAGATATCGACGGACTCAACTAATTAAGAACTTTCATGATCCCATATAGGAGAAAAATTATTACACACTCCATGTTTCGCATACCCATAGGAAATATACCCATCTTCAAACCACGGTAAAACACATCCGGAAATCTTTATCCCAATTCTATTGCACAAGCTAAACTGCTAGGACTGAATCCTTCTACCCCAACCAAGCTAAGCAGCTGCCAGCACGCAAGAGCTTTGCTGCACAATTCCTGTAAGGCTCATTGCCTCCAACACATACAAGAATTAATCATACTCTCACCATACCGATTCGGTGTTATAAAGCTATTCCATTTATCTAATTTCCTTCCTGATTCATCATTAATTTGATATTCTCCCTTACTGTAGCACCACAATACCTCAACTCGGGTTACCACACGAGGCTCGCACATAAGACCATACTAAATGAACGGAACCACTCGTGCCTTATTAGCACCCTGACACCGCATAACATGATTTCATATAGATACAAACAACCATTTTCCTTCTTCATGCACCGAGCATACTTTATCAACACCAGCTCTAAACATCCTAGTATTTCCTCACATTTACGAAAGCACCATATAACCTTAGTAGAAATTTTCCTTCACACGTGCCATTGTCGGCTCAATTTATGTAACCAGAAATGATCCGCCATCATACCTCAAAACGGAACCAACATAGCACATAACCATGCAATTAGCTGACCAACAAAAACCTCCCCAACTTGGCTCGAAGCCATATATTAAGGCACTCTTGACAACTCATAACATTTTTACTCTAATAATGCCACAATGAGATCAAACTCAAATCATTTACAAGTTCTGTGAATACACAGATCATCTAGCACTGACATTCTCTGCAAACCTCGCATTCATTTCCTTATCAGCTGAGTCCAGTTTCTTAAGCTTCCCAATTCTTCAAAGTACAACACATACCCTTCAATTACACATGAGATATTTCACATGCACATAAGGATCGTACCGCTCAAAACCCTTCGCAGGAGATAACCCACCTACTTCGCCTCATTTTAATATTTCCACATACCTTCCACTATCATATACGTAATACACAACCATTTAGTCTTTCTGAGTCTGAACTCATACCGCCACATGTATTGCACCTCACTTTCCAGCTAGGGGAGACAAAAATATTCTTCACGCGCCCATGCCTCGGGCTACACAACAGACCGCAATAGGAAACAAGCACTTAACAGCTCATCTATTATCCATCGAACTTCTCCGTCACTACCAAAAGTATATAGATACACCTCCCAGTACTAACATACTCATCGCATGGATACCCAGCTGTCATTATGGATAATAAGAACAACACTGAGCATATAAGTTCAAAACACTTGCTCACACAATCAGCACCTCAGTGCTCAAGCCATGGGCAAATATCTGGTCTTAAATTCTCCAAACTGGCCCAACACGAACTCACAGAGATTACCTCTCGCCCATCGATCGGGGAATCACAAGCCATCAAGGCATATATACTACTGAGCGCTCACGTGCGCATACAGACATGTGAAATGATTTGTTTAAGAGTTATCCCAAACTAAATCAAGTACGCATGATAAGAATTCCAAGAATGGGAAGTCTTCCTAAAGGTTCTGCAGCCCCTCGAGGATAAATATAGACGTCTTTGTACCGATCTGCGAGACTCTACTAACCCTGATCATGACTCGTGATACCTAGTAACCTAGGCTCTGATACCAACTTGTCACAACCCAAATTTCATACCCGATCGTGATAGCGCCTCTCATGAATACAAGGCCAGCCAACAACCCCAAATCCTCTTATTTAGCAGCTATTAAACATAAATGAATAGAAATACTACTTAATGGCACTTAACTATAAAATTTCATTCCAATACAACCCGACCGGGGTGTCACAAGTCACGAGCATCTAATGAGTAGGGACACTACTACTGGACCAACAATGTCTTTACATACAAGATAAAATCGGAATACAAAGATGGAGTGCGGTGCCGCGAACGCTGGCTATCACCTTGCTCAACTACCAAAAGGCCTTCTGTCCTGCTAATAACCCATTACCGGGTGAACAATACCTGCAACTGCACGCAATGTGCAGGGAGTAAAGTGAGTACTTCCAACTCAATGGTAATAAGAGAGAAAAATATCTGAGCGATAAGAAAACAGGTATGAGCACACCAAATTGCTATAAAAGACAGAACAACCTTTAGAAAATCTCAAGATCAGTTCCAAAACTCATTTGAAAATATGCTTTTTCAACAATTGCAAAGGTAATTTCAACAAGTAGGATATAATCTGAAACCTGCCACTCAAGCTCCATATCAACCTCTCTGTGCAGTAACAGCCTCGCATGCTCACTCCCGACTCACATTATCCAACATCAACCTCTCGGGCTCAGCACTCCTTAATATATAACACCAGGGTATCTGGTCAACAAGGCAAGTGACAATATGTATGCCAATGATGTATGAGTGCTAAATGTCGTGCCACGTAGTACAAATAAGAGGGAATGTATGAATACAGGAATGCAATGCAATGCAAATGACCGCTACGATGCGTAGCCCGATCCATGGGTACCCTGCGCTCACAGGGGCGTGTACAGACTCCGGAGGGGCTCCTACAGTCCAAGCGCAAAAATACTACGGCGTGCAGTCCGATCCATATAATATACTACTGCTACGGCTTGCAGTCTGATCCATATAATATACTACTGCGGCATACAGTCCGATTCATGCAATATTTTATTGCGACATGCAGTCCGACCCATATAATATACTACTGCGGCATACAGTCCGATTCATGCAATATGTTATTGCGGCGTGCAGTCCGATCCATATAATATACTACTACGACGTGTGGTCCGATCCGTGCAATATGCTACTGTAGCATACAGTCCGGTCCATATAATATACTACTGCGGCGTGCAGTTCGATCCATGCAATATGTTACTGCGGCGTGCAGTCCGATCCATGTAATATGCTACTGCGGCGTGCAGTCCGATCCATGCATGTATATACATATGCACACATAACACTCAAGGCTTGCAAGCCTTCTTACATCATCTCCATGCCCTCACATATGGCCCTCATCCTCAATCAGTCCAAAATAGTCAAAAGCTCCTGGGGCATCCGGAAAACAATTATACTCAGCTCAAATGATAGTTCAAATATCGTTTAAAACTCCAAGTTTGAGAAAAAAATATAGCTGAGTTCATAAAACAGTGTAAGTCAAATGGACTGAGTTCAATGATATTTCAAACAGTGAGGAAAAACAGTGATGATAGTTCAATAAGAGTTTAAATAATCGGCAATAAGCCCCAAGTATGTCAATGAGACCAAGTCATAATGATAACAACAAAACATTTATAATTTAGTGGTAAAAACCAACAACCGGGACAGACCAAGTCACAATCCCAACGGTGCTCTACCCCACGCTCAGGTCCATCGTGCAAGTCACCACAATACAACACTAAGATGTGAAAATCCGGGGTTTCAAACCCTCATGATATCATTCCCAAGCATTACTCACCTTGAACCGGCGAAATCTCAAGCTCGCGACACCTTTGCCCCTCAAATCGGCCTCCACACGCGTCGAATCTAGCAAAAAACAGGGTGAATACATCACAATATGCAAATGGGACCATACCTAATCGAAAACAATCGAATTATAGCAAGAACCTCAAAACTAGCAAAACTCGAGCCCCATGCCCACTTCTCGAAATCCATAAAATTTTGCATCAAAATGATCATTGTCTCTCCACGAGTCTATACATATAAAATTCATCAAAACCGGAGTCCAATTGCTCCTTCAAATCCCCAATTTACATTCAAAATTCCAAGCCCTGGTTCATCTCCTTTTTGATTGGATTCCAGAAATTTAAGGGTTAAATTCATGTTTAAAAGATGTTTTGAGTTCATAAAACTTACCTCTAATCAGTCCTCTTCGAATCCCTCTTCAATTTGATCCATAAGCTCTCCAAGATGTCCAACGATGGAGGAAATAAAACCTTGATCGCGGATGAAATGTCATTTAAAAACACTCTGTCCGGCTGAACGACCCTTCTTCACGAACGCGGAGACCACCCGCGAACGCGAAGGCCAACTGCCTCTCCTTCTATGTGAACGCGACATCCAGTTGCGAACGCGATACACAAAGCCAAGGCCCATCAAGCTTCCCCTTCGCGAACGCGTCACTTCTTTGCGAAGGCAATGTGCAAAATATACTGGCCTTCCAAGTCCTTATACGCGAACGCATTTGACGAACCGCGAACCCGATGCCTAACTTCCCAAAACAACGCACACGTGACCCAGCTATGCGAACGCGAAGACCAAATTCTAGGCCTCCCAAATTTCCTCTACCCGTTCGAGGCTTACCCATGCGAACGCAAAGAGTATTTCTCTGCAACACCAACAGCTGCGCAGCAGCATCCTTCCAAGTCCAAAAATAGCCCCGTTAACCCTCCAAAATCAGTCCCCCGGGACCTCAACCAAAAGCACCAACATTACCAACTACCTTATTCAAACTTGCTCGGGACATAAAAACACTAACATTAATATAAAAAATCACCAAATTCCTCAAATTCAAGCCTAAGTCAAACTAAAACTTTTCCAAATTCGCATTTGATGCCGAACCCAATCAAACAAAGTCCAAATGACCTGAAAATTTGCACAAATATCCAAATTCAGCTAACGAAGCTACTGCAACTCTCGGAATTCCATTCCGACCCTCAGATCAAATTCTTGCATACCAACTGGATTTCTCCGAAATTCTAACTTCGCCAAAATAGGCTAACTTTCACTCCGGACCTCCAAATTCACTTTCGTTTTCACTCCTAAGTCATAAATCATCCCTCAAAACTAGTCAAGCCATCGAAAATCCATTATGAGCTCTCTAACTCACAAGTCAACGTCTGGTTGACCTTTTCAACTTAAACTTTCTTTAAAGAGGCTATTTGTCTCATTTTTATCCAAATTCAATCCGAAATACTTCAAACTCACCAAACACATATAATAACACATGAAGAAGCATAAAACGGGGAAAACGGGAGGAAGATAGAGGAGACGACGGGTCAGGTCGGGTCGTCACAGGTACACAAGTACTTAAATTGCTCTAAAATAATAAAAAAAATATGGGTTAATCGGAATCAAGAGTAATATGGACTAGAGAGAGTAATATGACCGAGATTTGTGATTATAGTGTAGATAATTCGAGATATAAGAACAATAAGACAGGTAGTGACCTTCACATAAGAGAGAAAGATAGAGAGAGAGAGAGTTGTATATTTCCAATAGGAAAATACACATGTTACAAAGGGAAGATCCCTCTTATATACTAAGGGACCTTCCTCAAAATAATCAAAGAAAAGTACAAGGATTGATGGTCTCAGTGTACGAGTGTCAGAGCTTGAAACTACATCGCGGTGATTCATGTCACTCGATCCATCTACTAACCGAGGGCAGCCTTACTCGAGCCGACCATACTTAGGCCGCTTTCTTCGCCGATGACGTATGTAGATAGCGTAGGAACATAAGGAACCAAATTTGCCCAATACATTACTAAACAAAAACTTCAGCTCTACAGCTGAAGTTTTTATTTTTTAACTAGCAAACTTCAGCTCTAATAAAATTATAAAATAAAAACTTCAGCTCTAGAGCTGAAGTTTTTGTTTAGTAACCAGAAAACTTCACCTCTAGAGTTGAAGTTTTCGAGTTATAAAATAAAAGCTTCAGTTATAGAGCTGAAATTTGCCAGTTATAAAATAAAAACTTCAGCTCTAGAGCATAAGTTTTTATTTTATGAGCTGAAGTTTCCCAGTTACTAAACAAAAACTTATAAAATAAAACTTCAGCTCTAGAACCGAACTTAATGCCCGACTACTAAATTGCTGAAGTTTTATGTAATTGTCTTTGTTACTTCAGCATTATTACGCTTGCAATTTTTCTGCAAAGCGGACACATGTCAAAATGTGGCACAAAAAGCGGGTTTAGATGCAAATGCTGGCTCATGCTCATATGGGGCCTGAGGCCAAAGTTTGTATCTTTGTTTAGTGACTTGTTCATCTACAAAATATTCTCCTACATTTTGTCATTTTGTTTTTTCATTATTTGTCAAATATTTCTCAAGAGTTCCTTTTTGAGATTTTATTAGATTTACAACTTTTATTTTATTTTGGATTTTTGAATATCCGGATACATGTTTTCTTGTAGACATGTTTATATTTAAAAAAAATAAACAATATGTACATAGTAAAATTAATAAATAACAAATAAAAATAATACTAGAAAGATAGAATGATATTACCCGACTAACTGATTCAAGAAATTTGAAGACTTTAATTCAAAAATATCTAATTATTGTCTTGTTAGAGTCTTAGAGAAAGAAATAAATATAGTAGAAAGAAGATGAGCATGAATAAAATGGAAGAAGGTATGTCATCATGTCTCATTCTCCTATATGGAAAATGGAATGAAATGAAATTGAAATGTTGTATTAAGTTTTGGAATTATTTGGGAGAAAAGCAAAAAGTAGAGTTGTCAAATAAAATTCAAGTGACAATTATTATTTTTAGTACTATTTTAAGCTTTACTTTATTAGTATATTAAAAGTACTATATATATATATTATTTATTTTAAAAAAAATTATAAACCTATAAAATATATAGTATTCCTAAAAAACAGGGCATTCCAAAATTAGGTGTCCAAGGCACTTGCCTTACCCCATATACTTATAAAGACGGTATTGTATCTGCAGCAGTCCAGCCTACTAGTGATATTGTCCGCTTTAGGCCTAGGCCCTCACGAGTTTAAAACGTATCACTGGGGTGTAACACTTGTTAACTTATATACCTAGCGTCCCTCTTGCGTTTTGCCGATGTGGGACTTTGTCTAAAGTGTAGGGTATTACATACACCGCCTCTATGGATTTAGAGTCCTTTCTGAGGTTTGCCCCACCGAATAAGATTCCCCTAGACTCATCACTAAGGTTTCACCCGCCTAACTGAGATTTACCTAAAATTAGTTGAACTATGACCCATCATCGGCATAACTGACACAAAAGTGGCCCCGATACCACATGTAATAACCCAGCCCACTATTAGTATTATCCACTCTGAGCCTAAGCCCGTACGGATTTAAAATGCGTCATTAGAGTGTAAGGCTTGACCCAATATTCTTTTTGTGTTTTATCGATATGAGAATATAGTGCATTTGTATTTAATAATAACTAAGTATGTAGATATCTATATGGTTGACCACTCTCATTTAGATTTTCTTTTCAATTTATACTATTAGAAAGGGAGAAACCGAAATGAGAAAAGGGAAAGGGATCAATGCTTAGAATCAATTTTAACATCTACTATATGGAAGTTGTTTACTAGTACCACTAGACCATAAACTTTGATAGCCACTCTTGTTTGGACTAGAAATATTTGCTGAAAAACAAAAATTGTATGTGTTTAAGAATAGGGGCGTGCATTCGAATCGGTTTATCGATAAATCGAATCGATTATTTGTTATCGATTTATCGATTTCGATTTCAAAATTTTCCTTATCGAGTTATCGATTTCGATTTCGATTCTGTCCTTTCGGTTTATCGATAAATCGATAAACCGATAACATATACTATTGTTTTAATTTTTTATAAATTGTTTTTTAATTTTTTTTAAATTTTTTTATCCTTATTTTATAATACCATTTCCTTTACTCTAAGTCCCTATCACTATTATTTCCTCTACCACATTTAAGGAATGATCATATTTAAAGCTCAAGGGAATAGAGTTCAAATTAATGGAAAATAAAATTAGCCGTGATGATATATTTTATTTTTTATATCGTTGCAGTGTTTGTGGCATACATTTGATCACTTACTTTAATTTCATTTCATGTGCTTGTTGACACAATATTTATGTTATAAACGATGCTCTTCTTATTTTAGCTTCTTTTTGTCCATATTAGTTAGGCGTGTTTGTAGCGATATACTTTTTGTGGAATCCCGAAAATTTTCTTATTGATGTAATCGATAACCGAATCGATAAGCCCCAAAAATCGATAAATCGAAATCGAAAAGTCAAAACCTTATTGAAACGATAACGATAATCATATGTTCAAATCGATAATCGATAAATAATTATCGATAAGGGTCAAAATCGAATCGATAAATCGAATGCACACCCCTATTTAAGAATATTACATGTTTTGTTTTTTCTAATCCCAACACATAGTGTTTCTGGAAATAATCAAGATGTAAGCTTTGAACGAAAAAATAACGCAATTTTATCTGAAAATTTTTTCGCCAAACAGTTCAAACTCATCAAACTTATTGTTTTAGCTCAAATGGTTTTCCAAAATAGAAGTGAAAATAGGGTTGGCTAACCAGTTTTCGGACAGTAATAAAAAATTCAGTATTCTATTTTGCTGAAACACGAAAAGTTCCAGCATATTATACAGAATTATGAAGTTCCTATGTATAAACTTCCAGCATATTATGTTGGAAACTCCACCTCATGTAAAGTTCCATCATAATATATGAGATCATGTAGCTCCTATATATAAACTTTCTGCATATTACGTTGGAAATCCAACACATTATGCTGGAAACTTACATGTAAAAAATTCGAACTCCAACATATTATGCTGAATTTTTTCCAGATTTTTAAGGGTGTTTTTATTCAATTTTTATCTTAACAAGAAAAAGTAGGTAAAAGTTGATTACTTTTGAAATTGTGGTTATTTTTCAATTACCAGTTATAAATCTGACTATTTTCTATTTTTTCGGTAATCGGAAAAAAGAAAATATTTCTCTTGTTTTGAGCATAAAACAAAACCAAAAATTGTAAAAAAAAAACTTTAAAATAAAATACAATTCAAAAAAGATAAAATACTTTAAACCCCCTAAACTTGGCATGTATTATTGATTACATCCTTAAACTATCCGGGATCTTAATTACCCCTATAGTTGGTTGTTTGATAGTTGTTACCCCTTTGGACAATCTTATCTTGGGAAAGTGGCATACACTTGTCTACCACATAAATTTTTCTGTCCATGTGGCATTTTATGAAAAAATAAAATATATTTTGTACTTTTTAAGTGTGTTACTTTTTTATATAATATTTTCTGATAATATTATAATATTTAGGCAGTTATTTTTATTTGGCTAAAACTAATAAAATTTTAGTTATTGTTTTGAATTTGACCTAAAAATAAAGATTTATACAATTAAATAGTCACGATATCAAAAATAAAATAAAATACATAGTTTGATTTTTATTATTTTGATTCTACTTTTTATATAGCTCTAAATTTTTTATAGATATTACCAAAAAAATTAAAAATGTACAGTTGAAATAAATAGTTATTGCATCAAAAAAAGAAATAAAAAAAAGTGTAGAGTTGCAAGTTTATTAATTTGGTTATACCTTCTTATTTGGTAAAAAATAATGGAGTTGTAGCTATTTTTTATTTATTTATTTGACTCGAAGATCAAAATACATAATTAAAATAAATACATATTATATTTAAAGTAAAGAAAGGGAGTTAATGGTAATTAAGATCACTAATAATTTAGTGATATAATTAGTAATTTGTGTCATAATGAGGTTTTTAGGTATTCCACATTAAAAAAAAAATATTGTGTTAAGAATAGAATTCTAATTAGAGTGAATGTCTATCTTGTAGAGAGTTTTACTTTGAGGCTAAGTCATTTTTCCTCCTATAAATAGAGGGGTCTTACCCCATAGTAAATCACCCCAAAATTAAATAAGAATTCTCTCTCTTTCTCTGCAATATTGCTCTTGTTCTTTTATTGTTTCATAACACGTTATCAGCACAATGCTCTAACCAACTGAGGTAATGGGACCCAATTTTTTTTTTCATCATCACCAAGAACGACCTTCTCCAATAGCACGAGCAACCATTGGAGACTCAATTATCTTTGTCCGACCAAAGATTACAATGGACCTCAATATGCTAAGAAAACAGAAATAAAAAAAAAGCCATGTTGTTGTTGCTGTTCTTGCACTGCTGATTCTTTCGTTTCTGCCCTTATTTGATTATTTCAAGTTCGAATCATGAGCCGTCTAGCAGAGAGTTGGAATTTACCCGGATGCTTGGCTGATTTTTGTGGGCGTTGTTAGCTGGGTTTCGATTTCAAAATTACGATTTGGAATGTCAGTCCTAAATTCAGGAGGACGTTCATGAATAATATTACGTTTATCTCCATATGAGGGGCTCACGCAAATCTTCATAATTATCGCTTTGGATACATGCACGATGCTCAATTTTTACATAATATTGAGCATAATTATTGTTAATCGTTCTATGAACTTCCTTCAAGATTAATTCTGGATTTAAGGCATTATTCGGGTCAAACAGCAGAACACTGTGGAACTGGAGAATGATATTATGGACGGATTCTTCTTGCTTGGAGGCATTTCGCGATTGCGGTTACGCTTCAAGAGATAAATCATGGTGGATGTCCATAACTCCTATAACACCCACTATCACTTAGGACAGAAGCCATGGCCAGCTGAAAGAAGCCTAAAAAACAGAGGGAAGGGTGGAAAGTAAAGAAGAAATAAATTGCTTTTGATGAGCTGGTATATGGATAACCTTATTGGATTGCAACTCTCCTAGACTGCAAATGGCATGCAACCCAACAAGAAAATGCCATTAGCAAACTGTCAAGGTCAATGTGTGACTGTAGTTTGCCAGTGAAACCTCCTAAAACCTTTTCTTATCAATGACGTGCCAGGTAAGTATTTTATTTTATTTTCTTTCAAATCCTTAATATTCTATAATTTGATTTTAAATACAAGCAAAGACGATAATTTTTAATTGCAACTTTAAGGTAGCTTGAAAGATATTATAACCACCCAACGTGGTAAATTTTCTATGTCTTGCCATGATTAAATTCATGTATGATTGTGGGCAAAGAATTGAAAATCCGTCCAATTGAATTTGCTCCATTCTCATTCCCTTAAGAGAATGTGATTGCAGTATGTGATAAGCCTGAAAGAAGACAAAATTATTACCGTGAAGGTATCAATGAATGTGGACGTGGCAATAGATGAAATTATAAGCATCATTATTGTGATAATGAGAATAATAAGGATTCTCAAAATAATCCTTCACTTTGCGAAAGTAATATCTCTCATCGATTTGACATGAGATTTTATATAGCACATATAGATGATTATGGTCCATTCGTGGTGTGAGTGTGACAACATCTAATTTATGAATACATATTCATTCTTTGAAGAATATAAACGTGCTAGTGGTAGTGAATATACCACACTCGCCTCTAGAAGGAGGTTTGAGATGATATACGAAAATAATGTCATTATTATGGCATGAATGGTCATTGATCACGTACCTATTGTACGCCAAAAATATTTTGGTAATGTGATTATTAAAGGACAGCAATAATGCAAGAAACATATCTTGCATATAATTTTGACAATGGTATAACTTTTTCTTTAAAAGAGATATCACCATATGGATGTTCATGAATATGTGATAGTACCAAATTAGTTGAGATCTCTACAAGAGCCAATTATACTATTTTGGAGAAACACAATTGATTACCGATAAGGTATTGTATTGTAGTAAGTCTCAAAGAAACTTATTCAGTTTTCAAAGTATACGCGAAAGCGGCTGATTTTATTGAGACAATAAATAAAGGAAATATTTGATATCTTCTATTACTACAACTTATAGCGGGATAATCTGTATGTGAAAAGCTACCCGCTTTATTCTCCAGTTTGTATTACAGAAATAGAGGAATGCCACGATAAAGTGGATGTTTATTGATATAAAAACCCATATCATAATAAACTTGGAGTTTACTGATTCCTTATTGCTGTCAAGCTGCACTTCACGAATGTGCCTTATGCTGTTGAAAGCCTAGCTCATCCTCATCCATCTTAGTTAGCAGTTCCAGCTCTGTATCAAGGTCACTATCATCAATATCGATCTCATCAAGAAGAAAACTTTTAGGCTTCTTATCCAGGAACTTGTCCAGAAATTGCACATGTCATGGTGTAAACATGACCTTATCAATATTGATTATTTGTTCTGTTGGCATAATCAGTTTAGCCATATCAATTTAAGTATAATGTGCAAAGATAATAGAGAATTCACATGGGTAAATATTAAAGAACTAGAAAGTTCTTTATGAATTCTCTTATATTGTCTTGTTCTCATTAATTAATAAACCAACTAAAGTTGGGATTGAATCCCATGAATGCTAGAAATATCAAAGGTGAATATGGGCCCATTCACCTGCCATGTATATCACATAAGATGCATCTATGAGATGGTTACATGTGCAACTATTATTAACCCGCAACATGGTGTTTTGCGAGGTAACTTGCTCAATAATTCGATTTAGAGCACAATTTCCAGATTTTCTATTCAAGATAGTTCATCTTGATAAGTTGGTTTACATCATAGTTGGTTTAGCAAGATAATTTATTGAGTGCCTCCACTTAATAGCTAAACTATTGCTTATGAGAACAAAGTTATCTATATCCGTTTGATATATGTTATATACGAAAGTATATTACATTCTCCCCTCACAAGTGGTTCAGGGTAAGGAACCAAATAACTCCATCTTATTATCATTTTATGTGCGGTGTAGATTATAATTAACACCATAACGCACAAAGATGGGTTCTCAAAGTTGAGGAAACAAGTTAGCTTTTCTAACATGAGGGGGAGACATGATAAACAGTTGAGAAAAAGTTACGTAGAATGAATTATCATTTGTATATCTAGATTCTCGATTACGATATTATGAACTTGAAGTTCATAAAAAGACAATTCATTTGCAACATATTGCAAAGCTTGTCATACACATTTATTGACCCAAAGAAAGTAACTATATTCTCATTGCAAATGCTCATATTAAGTCCCAGAAGGACAAAATCTATGGTACGCTTAAAGCGTATAGACAAATCAGTTTGAAATAGAACTTCTTGATAAAGAAGATGAGCAAATGATCAAAGTGATCATAATAAATGGGGCAAGTGATCTAGAAGGTCACATGACATAACACTTCATAAAATCTCACGTGAGATTCAGGTACCTGAATATATGAATGAAGAGATCTCTATGTTATGTCTTTATGAAAATTTATTGGAACCGATATAAAATGTTTGTCGATGACATCTATCATAGCGCTAAGTTTAGATAAAGATCTTAAGTCTATCAAATATAGACACAAATGTATTGACCAAATGGAAGAGATACAACTCAAGTAGAATTGATTCCATATGAAAGACTTGAAATTTTGGACATGTAGTTCAAATACTTGAATGTGTAAAGTCAATGGTATGTGTATTCAGTTTTCGATATCTTATTTGTCTAGCATGACATGAAAAACTTGATATGCATCTAAAGTATATAATATGGCTTATATGACTTAACTTATATGACAATCCATGAAGGATTTAAGTTACTTGAAGCATCTACAATTCTTGATCTTTAGGTACCACTTCCTCAGTGCAATTTATGCACAAATGTATCTTGCTACAACTATAAGCATGATAATGTGATATCGAGAATACCTTTATGGAGATATTGAAGAGCTATTCCATGATATTTGTGAAGACACTATATATCTATCACGAGTTATGATTTCAAGGTGCAAATATTCATTATAGTTAATATGGTTGATTTATTTATCAAATCTCTACCAACGATCTCTTGAAGATGGTGCACAAGATTGGAATGCGAATGCTCAAGGGTGTGAATTGATGCTTTCTTCAGGGGGAGTTAATGCGCGTTGCACTCTTTTTCCCTTACAAGGTTTTGTCCCACTGGGTTTTCCTTGCAAGGTTTTTAACGAGGCAACCAATAGGCGCATTACTAAATATGTGTACTCTTTTTCCTTTTCTAGAATTTTTTTTCCCATTGAGTTTTATTTTAATTAAGGTTTTAATGAGGCACATTACGTATTGAGTAGACATTCAAGGGGAGTGTTAAGAATAGAATTCTAATTAGAGTGAATATCTATTTTGTAAAGAGTTTTACTTTAAGTGGTGTTACACCATACTAAATCATCCAAAAATTAAATAAGAATTCTCTTATTGTTTCATAACACATTGTAAATATTTGTAATCAAATCCCAGCATCCAACTTCGCTCTCTCCAAATCGTCCCTCTTCTCTTGTGGCGGGAAAATCCCTTTCTCAGTTCCTAACATTTTTGTCCTCTTTCTTCAATCTTCTCCGATGACCTAAAACCCTAGTTAGTGTCATCCGTATTCTGTTATAGCACAACTCAGCTCAATCGAAACATAAAATGGCTCCAAAGAAAAGAACAAGTTCAGGATCAACAAAGAAATCAAGCCATCAAAACCAGAACCTTCAGCATCAGCAGCAATCTCAGCCGTCCAAATTTGGGATCCAGCATTTCTTTGAACGCCACACACAAAATGCCCTCTCCCAGAAATCCAAACCCCTCCTCGTTCCCCACAACTCCAATTCCAACTCAATTCAAAACCCTAAAGAAAATTCCAGTGTCTCAGTACCAGAAACTTCTAGAAATAATGGATTGAATTTGAAGAAGCGTGACAAGGATAATGCGGTGTCTCAAGATAAAGATTATAGAAACGTGAATAAATTGGATCATATTGATGTAACGGAGAGATTTAAGGACAAGGGAGTTGGGGATGGTAAAAATAAGGGAAAAAGAGTGACTTCGAAAAAGAATGAATCGGGTGGTCCGTCTCAGAGTACACCCATGGAGAATGTGGTAACTGCAGGTTCAGGGGAGGATAAAAATCAAGCAGAAACAACGCCTGAGTTTTGCAAGTCAGTGTCTGTGAAGCGCTTCAAGTTTTCTCCAGGAATGGTAATTATCTTTATTTTCTGATGGTTGGTTTCTAGCTATTGTTTACTTTTTTATTGGTGAGTAACATCATCGGTGAGGATTCATATTAGCCAACACCAACTTGTTTGTGATTGAGGCGCATTAACTTTTAGTTGCATCAGTGAAATTTACTTGGATGGAGCTAATTTTCAATGTATGAATATGAATGAAGGGTCTTCTTGTTTTATTAAATACTAGTACAAGACTGCAACTTTTTAGGCTCATTCGACAAGAAATCTTGCTATGAGGGATCAGGGCATGGGTAGGAGGAAATTAATGACTAAACTCATTGATGTAACATCATGCCAAAGACTTTTAAGCAACACAGCTTTCTGTGTGACTGAAGTTAAAGTAGCATTTGTCGATCTTTCACTGGGCAGCTGGGGAGTTTGGGGCCCAACCTCAAAGACCTGTCTAAAATTTCAATAGACATTGCATGGATATCCACCTTTTAGAATTTTAAAGACATGTCGATGGTCTTCTTTGACCCCAGCAACCTCTTCTATCTTGTAAGGAGGACTTTGAATCCATCAGTCATTTAATAAACTTGACACATCTTTTAGTCTATAGTTTTAAATGCTTAAACTGTTGCATTCATGGTTAAGAAAGCATGAAAAAGAATTAGATCTAACTGATTCAAAAGTTGTCCCAGCTTGCTTGTCAGTTACATATTATCTAATATATATATGCTGCTGTTTGTTAGCTGATCAAGCAAAGCCAGGATGATGGAGGTGATGAAGTAACATGGAGAATATCTCCAGTGAATGAACGACTTCATGCTGTGTCCAAACAGTTACCAGAGATGGTAAAGGTGTTGGCGGATTCATCACGCTTCAACTCCTTAAGTATTCAAGAATGTTCGCTGAAAAAGGTACATTAACATATGTACAATTATACTGTGCCATTTTTTTGTTATAGATCATTATAATACTATAAGACTAATGATTACTACAGACGTCTCCTGGGACAGAAAGAAAGTTTGAGAAGCAGCTTTGTTCACCTCCACTGAAGGCGCTTGATAAATCATTAGTAAGCTCAAATAGGGCTTGCTTGAGAAACAGAAACAACGATCATGTAATGGATCTGTGGGAAACCAATGGAAACTTAAACTGCCAGAGCAAAACTGAAGTAACTAACAGTCAGAGTCCTTTTCAAACTCCACCATCTTTGACATACGGCAGCGATAAGGTAGTATCTGCATAGTCATACTAGTAAACATCTGTCACATTTCGGGTAGAAATGTTTCTGATGATTTCTGGCAATTAATGCAGCCTGCCAATGCGGTCAATAATAATGAAGTCACTGATCAGCTTGGTTCAAGGCAACACAAAAAGGTCTTTGACTGCTCTAACATTTTCAGCTAATGTAATTATTTTCTGTTAGTCATTTCTGACTCCTTTTGTGCAGAAGATGTAATTAGTCGTACTTCGACAGTCCCCGTGCTTTATAGGTTTTATATCCTGTTTCAGACATTGATTGAGCTTTTAGACCAAGTAGAAGATGTAATCTCGGTTGAAACAAAATCTAAGGAGAAAGTTGCTCATAGTCATGATGAACCAGCTAAGCCAGCTTCCATTGTGCTAGAAGATGTAATTTCTGTTATACCAAAATACCAGGAGAAAGTTGCATTCCATAGTCATGAAGAGCCAGCTAGGCCAGCTTCCATTGTGCTAGAAGATGTCATTAATGTTGAACCAAAATGTGAGGAGAAAGTTGCATCCCGTAGTCATGATGAACCAGCTAAGCCAGCTGCCATTTTGCAGAAATTGACAGAAATTTTTTGTGCACGTGACCAAGGGAAAGAGTCAACTATCTATTTTCTTGTATTGGAGGTACGTTGGAACTTCTCTTATTTACATAGATCCTTTATGTGAAGATCGATGTACTTCAAAACATATGTTACTACAGGTTTCTGAGAAGCACGGACAAGTTGAAACATCTGGACAGCAGTACTCCTTCAAGGTTTGTGCCAAAGCCCCTAGCTAAAACCTTTGTGAGTTCTCACTTCTCACTAACCCAAGTGATGTACGGACAACCGACGATGACTTTCAGGTTTTGCGCATACTGAATGAACAAAGTGGAGAAGAGCGGGTTTTGCATTTGAGGGATGAGTGGTAATGAGTTGAATCTCTGTTATTTCATCTATTTTCAATTTGCTGAATATACTTAAAAACACAGATTTACAATCAAGCTATTTCGTTCAAGAGGACCAATACTCTTGAATAATTTCCTCTATTTCTGTTATAGTAGAATGTAGGCAACATGGGGGATGGACTTTCCTGGTCACAATGACTTGTTACTTGAACACGAATACTTTTCCTACTCTTACCTCATCTTCCCAACCGACAATTCAGTTGTGATGATATTTAGTCATGCAGAACAACAATCTCAATGTGCATTGTGTAACTTATATATATTATTTGCTTCTTTAGATCTGTCATGGACCCAATGAGATTATCATGTGAACTAAACAAACAGAGATTACAGTGCCACTGCTACTCGGATGACCTTCAGACACTAGTTTTGTCCCCCTTCTTCTTGCATCATATGTCTTTTGTTGTTGAGGTAGCTTTTATGTCTTTCTTATCTTTGCATTTCTGTTTACAAAGGCATCTTTATCCTAAATTCTAAAGCAGACATTTCTAGACCCAGCCGCTTTTCTGCATTGCTTCAACAACAACAACAACAACTACTACTACCCAGTATAGTCCCACAAAGTGGGGTCTGGGGAGGGTAATATGTAGACGAGCCTTACCCCTACCCGAAAGGGCAGAGAGGCTGTTTCCAATCGACCCTCGGCTCAGTGAAGGAAAGGAACAACAAAAACAAAAACAAAAGAGCATTAGTAACTTCAGCGTTGCTTCATTTTATCAAAATACCTTCCAGTTGTGAGAAACTATAATTCATCATCTGTATGAACCTTCTGTGGAAGAGACTAGAGATTGTCTCTTCTTAATCTTTGTAATTCTGATTGTCGACAGACAATTATGATGAGGAACTTACTTGCTTTCCAGGTGCTATAGTGTTGTTGCACCAGGAGATACTATTCATGTCATTGGTGAGTTTGACAGCGAAGGAAAATGTGAAATAAACCGCGAGAAGAATTTTCTCATTGTTCATCCAGATATTTTAGTCTCTGGAACAAGGGTATGTCTCTGCAATTATTTTTCAGTTGTTTGTTTCGATTACTCAACATATTGTCTTTCACTGTTCCAGCTTCTGCAAAGTCTTGCTTCCATCAGTTGATGATTCTTCTTTCTCCATTGTTCTTGAATGTTGAGTACTCTGTTAGGTTGCTTCCAGTTTCAGTTGCTCCAGGCGAGCTGTGCTGGATGAGAGGTTAAAATCTGGCGAGTATTCTGCTGCAGCATTGATTGGCACATTATTGCATCAGATGTTTCAGGTTTTACGAATGAAAATTCCTTGCTTTCTATGGCCATACTCCATAGACACATTTATTATCATAGTTTAAATTTTCACTGCTTTGCATGTACTATAAACTATGGCATTGAAAGTGACTGACGTTTTTGCCAGGCTGGGCTGATCAGAGAGTCTCCTACACAAGAATTCTTGGAGGATTATGCAAGGATAGTGCTCCAGAAAAGTCTTGAGAGTCTATATGCATGTGGAGGTGAGGAACATAAGTTTCTCCCAACTGCTACTTTGTGAAGTCGTAATTATTACGTTGGCCATCTGGAAAATGCTTTCTTAGAAGTCCTGGAAAGACGATTCTCAACGACAAGTCGACAGCAAAGCACTTAAACTGTCCATTCCTTTCAATGCTGAAACTTCTCAAACTTGTGGTAATTGCAGTTGATGAAAATGATACTCACAAGACATTGATTGAGGCAATTCCAAAATTGCTGAATTGGATACGTTCCTTCCAATATTCAGAGGTAAATGGCTACACATTTTATTAAGACTGAATTGTTGTTAAACACCATCTTGAGGACATTAGTAACTAAGCTGGAAAGGTGGGATTGTGATTTTGAAACTTTAGAATGGTGTGAACTCCTTGTTAGACTTGGATTACATCAGGCTACTTTGTTCAACAAAGCATGCAGCCCTGTCAAGATCATGTCTCTTTTTTTCTTTCTTTCAGAAAGGTGATGGTTTATGGATTGTTTACAATTTTTGTGCTAACACTTGTAAAACCCAAATGAAACAATTGAAAAATAAAAAGGATATGGTACCTAAAGAAAGCATAATTGAGCCATCTCCAAAGTACTACTTTCCAAATTCTTTGTACATAGGCTAGTCCTCCTCTTAGTCACGTCAAAATGTGTGATAGATGGTTACATGTGCGGTTGTATGAGTGGGGATCTAGAAGTATGATATGTCATCGCCTAAATCTTAGGATTGGGGAACTAGAAAATGTGGTCAGTACGGATGCTGAGATACCACTAATAAATGCATAGTATAACATATATATTTATACTACTAATTCATTTGAAAGATCATCCGACAAAAACAAATACAAATAAATTGCTTTAAATATCTAAGCTTTTATTTCACAAGTATCACATACAATTACAATTTTTCAGAATACTTTATCGGTATATTTATGTAAAACCCAAAATTTGAAACAAAAAACACAGCCAACCTATGTTTCTCAGCCATACCATAGTTGTAGCCAATGCAGCCTAGGTGAATACCAAGTGCGGTGGTATCTCACACCCATGCCCTTATCAATTTGGATTGACTTTGGTGCAGTGGTTTTTTTTTGAAGGATCCATGTAACATAGGCAACACTTGTCCTTTTTCCATGTCCTTCATTATTTTCTACTTCGTTGGTGGATAGTTCTTTGTGTTTGATTCTCAGTACATCCTGATTATGATTTGTGCCCATTCTCACATTTGTTTCTCACATTGTTATAATTTCTCTCCTTGTTTACCGAACATATTTATGAGCTTAACTTATGTTAGGTTTCAGAAGGTCCAAGTATTGATTTTGGAAGTGAAGATGGAGTTAAGAAGATTAAAGTATCTGAAGTAAGGAACCTCCTTCTATCTTTCTTGGTAATGCAGGATTGAGTTAATACTTGCAATCAATATCTTTTAAGGCTATCCATCTTGAATAATTTAATAATCTTGAGATAAGAACTTTGTTAGTCCTCAAAATTATACGTTGCAAATATTTCTGATATACAAAGCATTAACCACATCAGGATGATCATTCGGAATGGTTCATTCCAATTTAACATATTTATCTCTAACATTAGTTTCTTTTTGTATTTATGATTTGTGATGAACAAATAAGAAATAATCGACAAGCTTTCCACACAGCAACCTCAAATTGAAATTTAATTCACACTCTATCTAAATACTGTAGTGTCGCAACTGGAGTATGAAAGTACATGTAAATTGTCCTCCTAAAGTATAACGTTAAGTTTTTTTTAAAAGAAAAGGTTCATTATTAATTGATGAGTTATGGGACATCAGATATAAATTGTGATATAAAGTTTATGGTAGCGAGATTGTTAGAGGATGTCTAGTAATGAGCAACCAATGGAACATGTTAATCTAGCGTTTAACTAATATTGCACTCCTCAAGTGGTTTACTTACAGGATTTGTGCTTCAGTTCAGTTAGCTATATGCACTTGGGACTGCTTTCTTTAACCAAGATTATGCCTGATTTATTAGTTTTGACTGGATATTGAGCAGTTTTTTCTGAAGGACATTATTTGCCTTAAAGGAGAATAAACTGCAACGTGATGCAAAACTACTGGTGCTTTCTAGCATTATCTACATGACAAACCCTTCTTTGCTGGAAAACAAAGGAGAAACATTACTTTCATGTCAAGAACATATTTTCACCTATAATTGTTTTGAAAATGCATATAACATGGTTCACCTTGTCCAGTCCGTCTATCCTCCCTGTGTTTATATTCTTTTCATCTTGGATCTCCTTAAATATAGGTACTTGATATTGAAGAAATGGCATGGGCCCCAAAATATGGGTTGAAAGGCATGATTGATGCATCCTTGCGAGTAAATGTAAAATTCAACACCAGTAAACATAATGAGATGATTATGCCTCTCGAATTTAAAACTGGGAAGGCGACAAATGGACAGGCAAGTTTTGTTTGAGAATTTGCAAAATAGTACCACTTAGTGAGGTGATGATAATTTTCCACTTTACACGTTCTTGCTAGGCAACTAACCTCTAGGCTATCATTGGCATTATATTCTGCAGACAGCTATGGAACATAATGCTCAAGTGATGCTGTATACCCTTCTTATGTCAGAAAGGTGCACCGAACCCTGCCTATTTGCATAAGTATTCACCTACTGTTGGCATATGCTGTACTGCCATGTAGATTTTCCTTTAGTTCTTCTTCATAGATTCATCTCATTGCATCCATTTTTCTCTTAATTAGATACTCGCAGAATATTGGACATGGTCTCCTGTATTATCTGCATACTGATCAGACGCAGGTAAAATCAAGCATTTGATTTTGATAAGTAGGTGAAAACTAGCATCTGTAAGAATTATAAAGATTGCTTTTCTTTCTTCTTTCTTTGCAACCTTCTAAATTACACTTTATTTTTCAAGGGAATAACTGTTCGAAGATCTGACTTGGTTGGCCTAATAATGCGCCGTAATGAACTTGCAAATGATCTTCTCAAGACCACTATAACTCAACAACTGCCACCAATGTTACAGGTAAGGTATCTCCGTCTCATCCTGTTATACTTGGGTTAAATACAGATAGTGTTTGCTAGAACTTAGGTCATCGCCAAGAGGGACAGAGTCAGATATCTTGGGTCGGTGATTCAGGGGGACGGAGAGATTGACGGGGACGTCACTCATCGTGTAGGAGCGGGGTGGTCAAAGTGGAGTCTTGCATCAGGATTTTATAGAGTTGTGGTTAGACTTGCAATGTTGTATGGGGCAGAGTGCTGGCCAGTGAAGAACTCTCATGTTCAGAGAATGAAGGTTGCGGAGATGAGGATGCGCAGGTGGATGTGCTGGCTCACCAGGTTAGATAAGATTAAGAATAAAGTTATTCGAGAGAAGCTGGGGGTGGCCCCGGTGGATGAGAAGATGCGAGAAGCGAGGTTGAGGTGGTTCGGGCATGTGCAGAGGAGAAGTCCTGATGCCCCGGTGAGGAGTTGTGAAAGGCTGGCGATGGTCGGCGTTCGGCGAGGCAGAGGGAGGCCTAAGAGGTATTAGGGAGAGGTGATAGACATGACATGGCTAGAATGCGGGTTTCCGAGGACATGGCCCTTGATAGGAAAGTCTGGAGGTCTAGTATCAGGGTTGTAGGATAGGGGCCCCTAGAGTTTTTCGTACTACTCACCCGGGGTTGGGTGAGGCTTGGCAGGGCTATTCATAGATGATTTGTGTTTTGGATTGCGTCTCCCTTATGGTAGTTATTTATGGTAGTTACTGTATGATATTATTGCATGCTATTTTATTTATGGTTCTTATGTTTAGATAATTATTTACGCTATTTCTGCTGGACTTACTAATGCTCTTTTGTTTTTGTTTTTGTTTTTCCTCCTCTTTACTAAGCCAAGGGTCGATTGGAAACAACCTCTTTGCCCTTTCGGGTAGGGGTAAGGCTCGTCTACATATTACCCTCCCCAGACCCCACTTTCTGGGACTATACTGGGTAGTTGTTGTTTTTTTGTTTGCTAGAACTTAATATTTTGCATTAATACTATCTAGTCATTGAATATGTGGCTGATCAGTTTCCACATAATGGCGTGTTGTCCACTAAGCATTCAGGGTTATCCCACATTTCCTTGTGTCCTTTTATTATATTCTGTTCTTGCACAGTCCTGTAAGTTTATAGAAATTGTTAAGGTTAAAAGGCTCTTAATTGTATTCTGTAATCTATTCTCTCTCGGTAGACAAGAGGGGTTGCTCTGATGGTAAGCAACCCTCACTTCCAACCGAGAGGTTGTGAGTTCGAGTCTCCCCCAAGAGCAAGGTGAGAAGTTCTTGGAGGGAAGGATGCCGAGGGTCTATTTGGAAACAGCCTCTCTACCCTAGGGTAGGGATAAGGTCTGCGTACACACTACCCTCCCCAGACCCCACTAAGTGGGATTATACTGGGTTGTTGTTGTTGTTAATCTATTCTCTCTTGTACCACGTAAAAATCTCTACTGAGATATACCCTCCCCCCCTCTAGTCGTCTTTGATAAGAATGGACCTTGGGCCTAACTCAACCCCAAAAGCTAGCTTATGAGGTGAGGATTGCCCAAGCCATATAAGGAGACCAAGGACTTCAAATTCCTCCGATGTGGGACAACTCAACACCCCCCTCTCACGCCCAGATCTTTGGAGCGTGGACAACATAAATGGGGGCCCAACATCGGTAACAATAATTGGGATGGGCCTGGCTCTGATACCATGATAAGAATGGACCTTGGGCCTAACTCAACCCCAAAAGCTAGCTTATGAGGTGAGGATTGGCCAAGCCATATAAGGAGACCAAGGACTTCAAATCCCTCCGATGTGGGACAACTCAACAGTCTTCATAGAGGTGAATGTTTTGCCCGTTATGTGTAGTTCATTCCGAGTAAACCTTCATAATTAGTATTGAATACTAGTTCTTCCTGTAGAGACCTTAGCATGGTTGTCATCTTCCACCACTATCCCAGGCCACAATCATTTATCGCCTTAATTATAAGTAAACACCATAAAAAGTGATCAGAAAACTTAAATTAGCTTATTACCTGACCAAGAGGAACTCATTTAACAAAATCTTCTAGATATTATTAACTTATTATTCTGGTGACTTCTTTCTTTTGATGCAGAGTCCAAATATGTGCAGAGGCTGTCGACACCTCAACGTCTGTACCATTTATCATAAGGTAATTTGAGAAGTTCTCAGGTTCTTCATAGTGACAAGCATCCATTGCACTCTTTTACGTATATAGATTTTCAAAATAATTGGTTAAAGGGGCTTCCATGTTTACTCAGTTTTCAATCATAAAACATTTTAGCGTCTATACCTCTGCATGCTATGACAATGTTCTCCTTTCGAAATGATCGAGATACTGAGAAACTTATGATAAACCATCTATAGAAGAAAGGACGGAAGCTTAGTTGTTGAAGTCAGTAATTAAATCCTTTGGTTGGCGAATGTGCATGTGATAAATATACAGAGGTATCTTCATCAAAATAAATATACAGAAGTAATATGCTTACACGCACTGTAGTTCCTTCTCCTAGAAAAACCTGTTCATGTGGTTAAAGTAACATAGGTGCTTGCTGATAGTAGAAGGAGCACTTAACAATCAAGAGAAAGTCATATGCCATGTTTAGAATACTAGTATTATGCCTGATTCCTGAAATATATCAAAAGACTGTAAACTTTAACATTTATGCTACAACTAGTACTTATTTGGAACCTGAATTGAAGAAAAAGATTGCATTTATAACATCTATGTTAGAATTCTAATTATGTCAGGTCTTAGTTTTCTTGACAAAGGTGCCAAAACTGGGTGCGTGCCTAAGAAGCTAGACATGTAATCAAGGCAATCTAATGGCTTTTCTGAATACGAATCAATTTGCCTAATGATGAGGAGTCAGCATTTTGCAGTGTGCAATGTGGAAAGGACTAAAGGAACATATTTGAATTTGAGCAGCAACTGCTTCCTTTTTTGTTACCAAATGGGTAGAATAATGGGGATGATAAATCAACATTCATGTTTTCCATATGAGCCTAACCAATGCTGACATGAAAATCAGCCATCTTTTCTTGGTGTATGCCCGGATAATTATTCTCATCTTAGTTGTGCTTTTATATCATATTGTGGGTAACATCAATATTCAATATTATTGGGACTTTGTTGAAATTAAAAACTTGTACTACTGGATCCTGAAAATTTTCATAGGCATACGGTGGCACCACAGAAGGTAGCGGTTTGGGTGGTGTGTTTGATTCACTTGTTAGCCATCTAACAAATGCACATACTAATTTTCTTCAAAAATGGGATCAGTTGATTGACTTGGAGGCTAAAGAAGTTGAGGTACAATACATTGTCGACTGTAAATTAAGAAATCACTTCATGGCAATTGAATATCACTTGTTATTTATTTTTTCAGGTTGTAAAGAAAGAAATTTGGAGTTCACAAAGTTCAAAGAATGACCTTTACGCTCCTTACTTATCGTCTCTTGTCCTTGATACATCAGAGCGAACCACACCAACAAACTTTTGCAAAGGAAATCAATTTACTTATCACTTTGTACATCGAGATTGGACTTCCTTGGGTACTCACCAACAGGATGGAGATGCTCTTAATAGTTGTAATTTTCCTATGAAAAAGTTTGAATCCTCACTTAGGAATGGGGATTATGTGGTATTCGTCTTTCCCATATTCTTTTGTTTTATGCACTCCTGAATGTTCTATTTTCACAGCAATCAGCTGAAGCAAGAATTACTTTTCCATAGGTGTAACATGATCTGCTTGCCTCCGAGAGAAAAGTAGTGAGACAGAGCAGTTATATGCATCTATAGCAAACTGCACAATCCTGTCCCTGTGAAATATAGTAATCGGATGGCTTGAACTAATGGTTCAGTTATTTATTTTGGTGAAGTAATGAAGCTTCTTAGAATTCAATGAATCAACTATGCCTTGATCCTGAATTAGTTGTGGTCAGCTACAGGAATCCTCTTATTCATTCCACTCTATCTAGGAACACATGCCTTGGTGGCTCTGGGATCATCCCACAAATTTAGTAATTCTCTACTAGCGTCAAACCCTCGGGCTTTACTTGGGTTTGGGACCACTAGGCTTTGTGAAGCTCATAGAGGACAGGGAGTTCTGACTATTCAATAACAAAAAAACAGAACAATAGTCAATTATTTTCTGAAACAATGGAGTGATTATTTATCTGGGGCCATGGCTTATGTTTGTATAAATTGCCTGCAAATAGAGTAATTTCTAGTTTTGTTGAGCCTCTCAATAGCTGAATTGTTTGTTTCATTTCTTCACTTTCAGCTCACAGTAGTGTACGAGTTGATCATTTGAGTTGAAAGTGCTGTCTTATAAGCGCATTATGTTTGGTTCTATTCATGGTAATGAGCAATTGACGGTATGACAATATAAATCTAACTATTCAGATATTGAGCACTGAACCTGGTGGTATACTAATAGCTACTGGAGTTGTTGTAGATATGAGTTGCTCTCGCATCTCGGTGAGTATTAGATCTTTATTTGGTATTAATTCTTCAATGCAAGGGGTTATTACTTTATAGTGTTTGTCATTGCTGCAAAAAGCACGGATATAACTTAGTTTCAGTTCCTTCTTTTCATTCTCCTTAGGTGGAGCAACCCGAACTTTTCAAATAATCTCATTTGTTCCAATGAAAAGTGGGAAACTTATATTTCTCGTCTGCCAATTATCTTCGTTAATGCTGTTAGATTTCATTTTGGTCCCTTTCAACAGCTGAAAAGCTTTTGCCTTTCTTTAATAGATAAGGTAGCTCCAAACTATACAAGTAGATAAGAATGAAATAGTTTAATTTGTTGAGACAAAACAGAACAAGAGCCCTGACCATTAAACTAAAGCTTCACATGGCTCTTCCTTTTTATCCCACTTTCAAAAGGAAAACTACTTCAGGACCTGAAAGCATTTTCCAAAATGAAAAGTTAAAGAAGTCCATACACGGAAGTCTTCTAAACCAGTGTTCGTCTTAAGAAATAATTACAACTGAAGCATACTAGTGTTTAGGTTACTGTATTTAGTTAGGGCTAAAGCATTCTTTTGTTAATATATCTATATCTATACAAGATTTTACGACCTAACCTCTGTCTATCTTATCATAGTATTGTTTTCAAGTAGTAGAGGTCCATTGTCACTCATTCTGATGTGAGCCAGGCTACATTCCCTTGTATGTCTTTGATTTTAAAAAAAATATTTGTGGATTTGTCTAATTCTTTATGATAATTCTGGCACTAATTATCAAGTTTGGAATATAAAATATCTGGGTACTCCTTTTGATTTTGGGTCCAATAATATGTAAAAGGAAAAAGCCTGTGCAGATTTTAACTTGTATATTTGCTTTCATAATTCAGGTATCTCTTTCCAAACGCTTAAGGCTTCCAGGTAGCAGCCGGACTTCGCAGGCACAAGATCTTCATCAGCAGTTGTGGCGAATTCATAAAGATGAATTTATGGGTTCATTTGCAATTATGAGGTATTCAAATTTTTTCATGTGTTATTATCTCCATCTGAAGTACCTACATTTGTCCAAGCGTAATTTGCTTCTGCTTTGATTTTGAAGATTCAACCTCATACAACTATTTCTGCAAAATGAGCAAAGTTCTCATCTGAGGAAGATGATAGTTGATCTGGAGGTAAATGCTCTACTTAAGTATGAAATTTGGTTTGCAGCTCCTCAGCCACATCCCCCTTTAATGAATGAGAAGAAAATCTTACCTGTGTAATTCTGCAGGTGCCTAGGTTTGATAGTGGATGTCAATTTAGTCAAGACCCCGCCATCTCATACATTTGGTCGGAGAAAAACTTGAATGACGATCAGCGCCGAGCCATACTTAAGGTGAAGAGTTATTGAAACTCTCTATAATTGGGTTTATATCTGCACCTGCAAATCAGAAGTATTGTGAATTATCAGAATCTTAATTGGATAAACCAGTTACAAAGCAAAACTTACAGCATTCGAGTTGTCAGAACTCTCAACCATATCAAACTGTCAGAATTGTGTTGTGAATTATCAGAACAGCATCATATATAATTGTCATTACTGCAGATACTTACAGCAAAGGATTATGCGCTGATACTAGGAATGCCAGGGACAGGCAAAACATCCACTATGGTCTATGCTGTGAAGGCGCTGTTGATGAGAGGTTCATCCATTTTGCTTACCTCCTATACAAACACAGCTGTTGATAATCTGCTTCTCAAACTGAAGGCTCAGGTTATCTCCATCCTTGATGCTTCTATTAGAAATTTATATCTTTGATCTTTACTTAACTACTATGCTGTATCTCAAAAACTTAGAAGGTATAAGCTGTGAAACTGGTGTCATCATAGTATAAAATTCTTGCTTTAAATAGTCTTGGGAAAGCTAGATTTAGCAAACTGAAGAAATCTATATTTCGGTGCAAGGTAGGCATAGGAGTTGATGTGTAGCATTAGATGAAACTGGTTAATTTAAGAAGGGCCTACAATGGCAACTACATTCCCTAGCTGCTTCTAGTGTTATAAGTATTACATCATTATTTCCTCTTTCTCCTTCGATCATTTAGAAGCATACATACATTTTTTATTTTACTACCTCCAAACTCCTGAAATAAATTCCAGCATAAAGCTGCTTGGTGGTGACTCCATTGAATAAAATCCTTTTTGAATCATCAAATTGCCGCATTCATTGAAATCCCTTCCTCCACTTGTGAGAATTTGATGCATATGTAATGTGGTTAGTGAATGACTAAAAGGAGGATATCCACCTGTCATTTGAAGCTCTGCTGGAAGTATGTGTTCTTGCATGGAGTAACGGGTTGAAGGAGCCATTAAGGAATTGGATATCTCTTTAAAAAGGACTGGAAGACCCTTTTAGATGCGAAATTCTTCATTTTTTTATCACATGCTTCCCATTGGTCAAAACCAACCAAGGTGCTCTATACTTCTTCATTACTTGTAAGCAGGGGCGTACGCAAGACTTTTCGTAAGCGATATCGAAATTTAAAGTGGTGAACACATTATTACAATAAATATGGGAGATAAGAAATAGAGAGGAGCAACACCATAAAACCCTGTCACTTAGAAATTACAAGTTATAGAGGATGAGAACTTTTTGGTAGTTACGATTTAAAATTCTTTTATCTTATTATAAAATAATTACTTTTAGAAGTTAAATAGTATTTCTTTATTACTTAAGATGTCACGGAAGAGGACACAGTTTTATTTATTTTTAAACAAAGAGGCTTAAAAGGAAAAAAAATGCAAAAGAAATGCATGCGAAGTGTTCGAACCGCAAACCTCGATGTTGCAAATAGGCACTTAACCATCACACCAGACACTAACTTTTGTTCAGCAGTGTCATATGATTTATATGTATACCTTTTGCACAATGTTTATATGTGCAATAACTATAATTTTCCTGCAAAGCGGTATCGGATGACACCGCTTGAACTAGGGTTCATCCGTGCCTGCTTGTAAGGCATGACATATGATTCATTAACTTTTAATTTAATAAAAGAAGACATTCAAGATGTAAATGTCTAGCTATTTAACGGATAAGGGAATAGATTATAGCTGTTCAGCTTAACTCAGTGCAATCTTGTAGAAAGAACAACTCAAACTTAGACATTCAACTGTTACATACAAACCCTAAACCTATATCCTTAAAATATATAATTAATAACAACCTCTTAAAGTTTAAACTGTTTTGTAACTTCAAGCATTTTCAAGGAAAACTAACAAATGCCCAGCAGAAATTCTAAACAAGGGATATCTTGAGTCCAAATTGATAAACACAAGTCATTTACTTTGAAATTTGATTCCTCCATATTGTAGATCATGTATAACTTGGTCTCACCATGAAAAGTTTTAGATACCGCTGTTAAGCTGTTGATGAATTAGTAGACAAGCTATTCGGATATATGTTAGTGGGGCTTAGGCGAAGGGGCAAACAAATCTAATCTATTAGCTTCATGGCAGAAAACCAAAATTCTATCCTTATAATCCTTATCCTTACATACATTTAGATCAAATCCAGAGCCTGCTGATTTCTAAGGTAAAAAATAACAAAATTACCTCTTCGTGTATAAATGTATCAAGTTAAAGATCCTTCTTTTTATCCATTTAGATATTCAACTATATTGTTGCAGCCTCTCTGCAAGTAAAATGAAGCTGATTGACTGACATGTAAGCGTTATCGAGGAAAATCTCTCTTTTCTTCTTCCTCTAAGGGCATGATTTTCTGAAATGTCCTGCTAGGAATGATTTCTCGACATGCTTCACCTACATATTATGGAGTATCATTTATTTTTCCTATTGCTTTCATTCTCTGGTATGCTTCTGCTGATTGCACTGCCAACCACAAGACACAAGTAATGTAGTACTTTTACATTTACATACAAATCCTACTGCATTACCACTTCAGTGGATATCGGGACTAACATATATACTGTTGCAGGGTATAGATTTTATTCGTATTGGAAGATATGAGGTTGTACATGAGGAAGTTCGAGACAATTGCTTATCAAGTTGGTTTCTGGTAACTTTGTCAAAGAGTTTGCTTCATGATTGGCCCACAGAATACTAATTTACTGCTGGACTTTCTCCTACAGTGATGGACACTCATGGTCTTGAAGAGATAAAGCAAAGGATAGAGCAAAGCAAAGTTGTTGCTGTTACGTGTTTGGGGATAACTAGCCCATTGCTTTCAAACAAGAGATTTGATGTGTGTATCATGGATGAAGCCGGACAAACTACGTTGCCGGTAAGTTTTTATAGTTTGTGTTGTAGGTGAAGCATTTGAACATTTTGTTCAATAGAGGTCTTGAATGAAGTTAAACTTGTCAAAGTTGCTATTGCTGATTGCAATTGTTCTATATATCTCAATGAAGGTACACCAAGATGGTAGCGTTACACCAGACCAAAAACTACCATAATACTTATCAACTACAAACCAACTATCTCCTCCAAGAAATCTATATATTATTCTAGATTTTCAATAACATCCTTTTACACCAAAAAATAAATAAATTCAAAAGACATCTATTTTTAATCCTGGATACATGCTGTCTTATCCCTTCAAAGAACTCTGTTTCTCTCCAACCATGTTGCCCATAAGACACAGGAGATTGTTCTCCACACTGTTTGCTGACTTCTTGCTACTTGTTGTGTTGCCATGTCTCCAGCAGACTTATTACATTTTCTGGATAACCCATTTGATACCATACAAACCAAGGAATAGCTCCCAACACTGTCTTGCCACTTTGCAATGAATGAGGAGATGATCGACTGTTTCAAATTCTTCGTCACACATATAGCATCTATTAATTAAAATAGTTCCTCTCTTCTGTAGATTATTGTCACGACCCAAACCGAAGGGCCGCGACGGGTACCCAGTGCCTTACTCAACCGAGTACCAACGTAACATGATATACAAACTTATACATGTGGCGTACATGCCCATAAGGCCGACATGACCATTTAAACTCAAAACATAGGCCGTTAAGGCCATACAAGTATCTATAAATCTGACATTTGTCTACAAGCCTCTAAGACTACATAAAATCATAAATATCAGGATAAGGCCCGTCATACCAATCAATACATATCCAAAGCATACTGACCAAATAGGAAACTCCGGAGCAAGTGGAGTGCATCAATACCTCCGCTGAACTGATAGCCTACTAGGAAGACTGTCAACCTATCAATCGGGATCTGCGGGCATGAAACGCAGTGTCTCCAGGCAAAAGGGATGATAGTACAAATAAAGTATCGAGTATGTAAGGAAGAAAATCATAAGCAAGAACTGTAATGTAAGGAGAGATAGAGGAGGTACAACCTGTAACATCTGAGTACCTCTGAGGGCTACTGATATGAAATGCTTATACATATATATATACATAAAAACTTTTTATAAAACATTCGCCTCTGTGGGCATCATCATCACCATCATCATATCGTACCCGGCCTCAAAGAGGACTCAGTAAAAACGTACCAGGCCATCATAAGGCTCGGTAGAATCGTAACCGGCCACGTGGAGCTCGGTAAACCCAACTGATCAGTGTTTGCACAATTAGGTGCCGTACCCGGCCGACTATAGCGCGACTCGGTAGAGTAAAATAAATACATATATATAATGCATGCTCGACTCATGGAATCATGGTCTAGACCTTTCAGAGTGACGTAAGATCATTGCACCTTCGATTAACATTATGGACATCATACCATCAATATGGACCTTAGTAGGATTTAAGGATCATACACACTTGTTTAGAATAAATTTGTACGGAAAGAACAACATGGACAATCTTAGTTGCTAGGAGTAGATTCACTATGAAGTAGCGTATCGTTTATGTTCATTTCAATTTAGATCATGCCAAAAGAAATACAAAAGTGCCTTAACATACCTTAACCATGGTATATTGTTGTTGAAACTTGTAGCTTGTTTATATAAATTCGAGCAGCATCTCCCCTGTAAAAGAGCGTCCTCCAATACCATATACCAACAACAATTACCAGAGAAATCCAGCAATACATAATTATCAATAACAAGACACCATAAAATAATAACAAGTCGTAATTATTTGACGACGAGCGACAAGCTTCAATTGTAATTTGTATATCCTATATCATCCCTCATAGACTTTTTACTTTCGCTTAATAGCATCAGTAAAATGATAATGAACCCATTCATCAATAATTCCAGCCTTATACCACATATTCATACCAAAGGAAATGATCCACAACTCCAATTATTCTTAATTAGCAACTTTATTCACTAGTTCATGTCTAGTTCATCCATTTAACTCAACCGATGCCAATATAACCTTAAGAACTTGTAGGGACACAATATATTTACCTCATACAGTAGATTCAAGTCGAATTCAATGTTATATATAGCTTACAACAGCCCAACACACCCCAATGAATTCATACAAAGAACGGCGACTATAGTAGTGTCCAACACCCCAAAAATATTATAAAGAATGACTAATCCATCATTTCAAAATTAGAAAATATTATAAAGAATGACTAATCCATCATTTCAAAATTATGTGGTGTTTCTCCACACCATTTATCCTCCAAAAACTCCACTAAATAGCATCAAAATATACAGCCCAAAAGCTACACGAAACACCCCACAAAACAGGCCACAACAAGTCGAATAATTCGAACTCACCGCTTTCGATCACCGTCCCGTGAGTTCTAGCTATTAGAAAATCAATTAATCAACCTTCCTTGATATTTAAGAGCTTAAATACAGAACTAAATCATTTTCTTAACCTTTTAAATACCTTCCAAAACTCAACTACAAAGAAAAAGAGGGACTATATAACGATGCATACATCGTGGGGATCGTTCTTGCGTTATTGCTTCTTGATTTCGTGCCTAGGATGATAATATTATTGGAAATACTTGTGGGGAGCTTGAGGGTGACTTTGGGGGTGTTATTTGGTCGTGGTCTCTGTAATAATGGAGAAGGAGATGAGATTGGGATGAAATATCCCGTTTTTCCAAAAGTCAAAAAGGTGCCACTTGGCACCCTCGCATAGGTCCTCCTTCAAACGCTTATATCTTTTTATCCCGATATCGTATGAACAAACGGTTAAGAGCGTTGGAAACTACATTCTAAGACCTTCAATTTGATATATAATATTCCCCAAAAAGACCTCATATAGCACCCAAAATTTATTACTCAAAAATCTTCATTACAAGGCAAATCCTTAGCCGGTTTTTTTCCGCAACTTATATCCGATTTTTCTCAAACTTTATATTTCCTATCCAAACATCATATATAGTCATATCAAGGCTTTAAACTCAATTAAATCATAATTAAAAAGTCTCATATTCATCTTAATTTGTTTAACACATAGACAAACCTTTCTTGTCCTTGTAGAAAGATTTCATCCTTTTTGAGCTTACATCAGTTGACTCGCGACGTACTTTCTTGTACAAAAACACGGGTTGTGACAATTATCCTGACTTAAACAGGCTCTCTTTGCTGCCACCCACCCAAAACATGCTACTTTAACAGGAGCTTTTGATTTCCTTATTGCTTTCCATGGCCAATCAGATTCATACCTCCCTTGTTGCTTCTGTAAAAGAGTATAACCTCTGCTAACTATGAATTTCCCATCATTACTTGCTTCCCAAATCATTGAATCTCTCCTATTGCCCTCCAAACTGACACTGTCCAGCAATTGCATTAACTGAGTGAATTAATCTACTACCCAGTCATTAAAACTGCCAGCCATTACTTGATTAAAAGCCTGCTACCTTCCCATTCTTGTCAGAGAAGCAGCGACATAAAATTGGAAATTTTGATTTGAGACTTTCATTCCCCATCCATACACCAGTCCAGAATTGGATATTTTTACCATTCCCCAGTTTCAACTTTACAAACCGACTACATTCATTCCACAGACTACTGATAGTGCTCCTAAGTCCCCCTTTGGAAGAGGATTGGACTGCAGGAGGAGTCCAAAAATCCTTCCTGCCATATTTGACATCTATGAGTTGTTTCCATAACCTATTGCTTTCATCGTTATATCTCCAAAGCCACTTAAATTATAGGCTTTTGTTGTGCAGTCTTAAATTCCTTACCCCCAAAACAATCTCTTTTGCTTTTCCGTTTGTGTTTTTAGAGCTAGTTATTTTTATGAACTACATTTGTCACCAGATGACAAGTCCTTACTTGAAAAACAATGACAATATTTGATTTACAATCCAGGTATCATTGGGACCATTGACATTTGCATCAAAATTTGTTCTAGTTGGGGATCATTATCAATTACCACCACTCGTCCAGGTAATCTTGATTCTCTCTGCGTTGAGCTCCAATGCTTGTGTAACTTGTGATACCAAAACTTCGAACTGTTTCCATATTAGAGTGCAGAGGCTAGAGAAAATGGAATGGCAGTAAGCCTGTTCTGCAGACTCTCAGAAGCTCATCCCCAAGCAATTTGTGCTTTGCAAAGCCAGGTATCTTCAAATTTCAATAAGATGTTTCTTTCCACCTCTGAAGTTCGTTTGGGTTAATATAGTTGCCACTATTATGCTACAACTTGCAGTACCGCATGTGTGCAGCCATAATGGAATTATCAAATGCCTTGATATATGGTCACAGATTGCGATGTGGTTCTTCTCAAGTAGAAAAAGCCAAAATCAAGTACACAGCATTGCCATCTGGACCTACGTGGATAAAGGAGGTAATAGTCAGTGATTACATTGCTTCCAAGTACAATGCTGCTTTATTTTAGTAATGATCCAAACGTAAGAGGCCTGCCTCAGCTAGAAAGAATGATCTTAGGATGGACAATAGATGTCGCTTCCAAGTATGATACTACTTTATTCTATATATTCCAAACTATAGAGGTCTGCACCTTAGAGATTGATGCCTGTATGGACAATACGCCTGGTGAAACTTGTCCATTTTTTGAGCATTCATAAGTTCTTCCCTGTATATAAGTTAAACATTTGAGCTGCTGGTTCATTTCCACAAAGTTAATTCTGGCAATAAACCACTCAAATCTGCACTTTCTACTTGCTTCTCAAGGAGCAAGTCTGTCATATTTTCATTTCATAACCACAGTGATGCCTTTTCATCTTAGAGTGATTTAGGCTTTCATTTATATATACTTTTTCGCAGTATCGTCAAAGGCGTGCTTAAGCCCTAAAGTGAGGCTCAAAAGATGTTGAGCGCTTCGCTTCGCTTTGCGGGCGCTTCAGTGTCGCATCAAGGCTCTAAGGCATACTTTCCTTACCAATGAGTGTAATCCTGAAAATGTGACACTGAACAATTGATATTTCACCTTACCTTATTTTTTCTTCAACTTTTTTTGTCCATATATTTGTTATTCATGCTTATAACTATTGGTCTTCGACTGCTTGTACATATTTTTACTTTTTCCTCCAATTGTGCCTTTTTTCATCGCGTTATTTGCGTTTTGCGCTTAAAGCCCTAACGGGCCTTAGAGATTTTTTGCGCTTTTCGCCTTTGATAACACTGCTTTTTCGATGTACTTATTTAGGTATATGCACTCAAATTAAAGAGGTGTCATGTAAAACCTAGTGCACTTTTTAGTTTTTAGTGTTTCCATCTGATAACTAGACACAATATAAGACATCTTTTGCCTGTCCATTCTTTTCTGTCCGGACCCTCGAGAAAATAGAAAAATCCAGTTTCTAACTGAAGCTCTACTACTTGTGAATTCTGAGGTTCTTTATCGGTTGATCTGATAGGTTTCGACTACTGAGGAAAAAGGTCAAAAACAGAATAGCCGAAACACATGTTCTTCACTACCCTTGTATTAATGAGACCGAATTGTTGGTTGATCTCTTGTGTTTCAAAAAGTGAAATTTGTCTACCTGCTGTCCAAAGTTTCTCATTGCACAATCTTAAAGGTCCTTAGAGAGGATGATTCTTACCATAGTAATGATTCATAAAAAGTTGTACATAACTGACAAGGCGGAGTCCAATTTTGTATACAAAGTTCGTGATGGGAATGTAGGAAAACAGTAGGAGAAATTTTACAAGGGAGAAATTCAGTGCAGTTACGTGGCGTGATCATTATCTGACAAGGATGATCTCATCTTAAGCATTTATATTCCTTCCAGAAAAATATGTTGTATGAATTGTGAGGGTTAATAATACCCCAACTGCTTGTCGTCTTATTCTGTGAAATAACCTGGTATGATCTGCCTTGACAGGCTTTGAATCCAGACAGACCTGTCGTCTTTATAAACACAGGTCAGGCAAATTTCCATCTCAAATCAAATTATGCAGGCTTGTCAAATATATTTAAACGTTCTTGTCCTAAGCTGTTGGCTTATCTGTTTTTCCAAACTAGATTTGTTGCTTGCATTTGAAACAAATGACCGTAAAGCTGTAAATAACCCAATGGAAGCAAATATCATTGCTGAGGTATGAATGCCTCTTGCTTCTTCCATGAATATTAATGACCATTAGCATCGGATCACAAGAAATATATTAAGCTGTAATTTCTGTATAATGATTTTGGTCTGCAGGTAGTGCGTAGGTTGTTGAGCAGAGGTATATTGGAAGAAGATATAGGCATCATTACACCCTACAATTCTCAGGTAGATCTTATCCGGCAATCTGTTTCCACATCAGTGGAGATACATACCATTGATAAATACCAGGTAATATATGTTGATGTAATTACATCCTTGAAAAACATCTTAAATTTGCAACATTTCTTATCATTAAAAAAGACAGCTCCTTTTTGGCAGGGTAGTAGAAGGGAAAAGGAAATCAGTAGACCAGCCTTACTAGAAACATATCTGTCTATGGTTATTCTCTGACATGTTTGTAATTGTCAACTACACACATAGGCAACCTAGTACGGTTTGAACTATAGGGTCCTGAATGCCAGCTGGAAGTAGAGTGCAGAAAAATGGTTGGCTTTCCGTTTCTGAAACAGAAGTTCAAGAAGCCTAAAACTTTCAATACCCTAGTCCAGAACAAGAAGTCTAATCCCTCGCATCTCACAATGCTACTTCAGAGACACTTATGTTCACCTGACTTTGCCTAGAAAAAAACCCTAAGTCCTTGTCCAGTTGTTCGTTATCTATCCTCAACAGTTTAAGATTATATGTGCCAGCTATTAGCCCCAAGAAGCTCGTTTGGCAATTCACAAATGATCCAATGTTTGCTTTTAGAATCATTTTCTGTGGTTCATGGTGGTCTTGCAGTTGCATCAAATTACTTGATTTCTTAGGTAGAAAGGACTAAGAGATTGGTACATTCCCTAATTGTTCTAATGTAATCTACTCTTTGCAGGGAAGGGATAAAGATTGCATTCTGCTATCCTTCGTAAGGTCAAGTGAAAATCCAAGATACTATGTTTCTTCATTGCTTGGAGACTGGCACAGGATTAATGTGGCTCTTACACGTGCTAAGGTTTTATATACTGTTCCTTGAGACATTTGACTGAAAATTTTGCTCTATTTGAGACTTTATGAAGTTCCTCAGATTATATAGACTAATGTACTTACTCTTTTGATTGAACAGAAGAAGTTGATAATGGTAGGTTCATGCATTACACTGTCAAGTGTGCCTCTGCTAAAACTTCTCATAGAAAAGGTGGAAGAACAAGGTGGCATTTTGAGCGTCTCCAAGAAGGATATTCATAAACCGGAATTGAAGAGATGTTCCAGCCTGAGATGATGGTGAAGATGTGCCGCCACCCCCAGTTTTGCTATATCTTAAATTATTGCTAAATCCAACCCTTTTAGGGGTTGCACTTTTGTATTCTAATGCAAATGTAAATATTAATGCTCTGCGAGACCAAGCCATCAACTCTTGTGTAAATAATAGTAAAGATTCCTGGGTGAAATGAAATTGTTCAAGGTTAAACTTCACATTTCACGAATGTCTGTATATGATGTATTAGATTGCAATTCCAATGCTGGTAAAATGCGAGAACGTTTTACATTGGGTAACCTTTCATCAGTAACCGAATTGGCAGACATTGGTCAATATAGCCAATTTTAATTTGCGCCTTCAATTTCGCTGCATTATGTTGTCATAATGCAACGAGCAATTTTGTTCGTAAAATAAATAAAGGACTAACCATAAAAGCAATCTCTTTATTGCATTTAGCCAATGAAGTGAAAAAATGGTATTATTAGATGTAATGAGAATTCTCGAATTGATTTACGCCGTTCATCATGTTTAGAAAGGTCAAGGTAAGAATGTAGATCACACGTTTCACACTTCGCGTTCTACAGAGGCAGAAAATTGGAACCAAGATAAGTTCCCATTGGTATAATCAGATCTCTCTAATACAGAATTTGGAAGTTAAGTGTTATTTAATTATTATAAACAAAATTTTCCACAGAATCAGTTTTTTTATTAAAAAATAAATTATAGTAAAAGATAAAAAAAATTACTAAGATATAAAACCTCTAAAGATAAGCATATTTCACTAAATAAAAACTGAAGAAAGCTAATATATTATTAACAAATATATATTGAAGTAATTTTGTCTGTCAAAATTGGTGCTGTATTGAATATTCAAAATATATGTGGCTTTATGACAACAGAGCATTAGTAGTGCTTTCTTTATTATGAAAATAAATGACAATTAACATAAGTGAAATAATAATTTCAATTAATATTTGAGAAAAAGTTATTATAGAGGGATAAGCTGGTTATTGGGGGTGGGGTCCTCAATGTTGTCAGCGCCTACGCGCCGCACGCAGGCTTAGCCGAGGAGGTTAAAAGGCGCTTTTGGGAGGACTTGGACGATCTGGTGGGGAGTATTCCCCAGTCGGAGAAGTTAGTTATTGGAGGGGACTTCAATGGTCATATTGGGGCTGAGGCTGGTGGCTACGATGAGGTGCACGGGGGCTTTGGCTTCGGGGCCAGGAACGGAGGAGGCACTTCGCTGCTTGATTTCGCCAGGGCTTCCGAGCTCCTGATTGCGAACTCGTCATTCCGGAAGAGGGAGGAGCATTTGGTCACCTTCAAGAGTGCGACGGCGAGGACTCAAATTGATTACATCCTCATCAGAAGGAGCGACAGGGGTTTGTGCAAGGATTGCAAGGTTATTCCGGGAGAGTCTCTTTCAACTCTTCATAGGCTCCTAGTGATGGATGTTGATCTCTGGGTGAAGAAGAAGAGGAGGGGCGCCCGGGGTCAACCGAGGATTAGATGGGGAGCTTTGTCTAAGGAGAAAGCTCAGGAGTTGGAAAGGAGGTTAGTGGAGGGCGGAGCTTGGAGAAGTTATGAGGAAGCGGACGCTATGTGGTCAGCGACAGCAAACTTGGTTAGGGGGGTAGCACGGGACGTGCTCGGGGTTTCTAAGGGATATTCAGGTGGTCATCAGGGTGATTGGTGGTGGAACGAGGTAGTCAAAGGAAAAGTGGAGGTGAAGAAGGCGGCGTTCGCTAGGTTGGCAGGGAGCACAAGCGAGGAGGAGCGGAGAGTGAACAGGTTGTTCTACAGGGAGGCGAGAAGAGAAGCTAAGATGGCAGTCACGGAAGCTAAAAACGCGGCGTTCGGTCGCATGTATGAGGAACTAGGGGAGAGAGGTGGGGATAAGAAGTTATTCCGGCTGGCTAAAGCAAGGGAAAGGAAAGCTCGTGACCTAGACCAGGTCAGGTGTATCAAGGACGAGGATGGTAGAGTCCTGATGGGGGAATCGCAAATCAAACAGAGGTGGCAGGCGTACTTCCGGGAACTTCTTAACGAGGAGGGGGATCGGAGCATAGAGCTAGGGGAGTTGGGGCATTCAGAGCGTCATAGAGACCTTGGGTACTGCAGGCGCATTAGGGTGGAGGAGGTCTTAGGGGCGTTGCGTAGGATGAGTAGGGATCGAGCGACCGGGCCTGACGAGATCCCGGTGGAGTTTTGGAAGTGCATGGGTAAACCTGGAGGGGAGTGGCTCTCTAGGCTATTCAACGTGATCTTCAAGACTAAAAGGATGCCGGATGAGTGGCGGTGGAGTACAGTGGTGCCCTTGTACAAGAACAAAGGGGACATCCAGTGCTGCAACAACTATAGGGGTATTAAACTAATGAGCCACACGATGAAGGTTTGGGAGAGGGTGATTGAGGCGCGAATGAGGGAGGCGACGAATATATCTGGGAACCAGTTCGGTTTCATGCCGGGCCGCTCCACCACTGAGGCTATTCACCTAGTCAGGCGGCTGGCGGAACAATTCAGGGATAAGAAGAAGGACCTGCATATAGTGCTTATCGACTTGGAGAAGGCGTATGACAAGGCGAGGGAGGTGCTATGGAGGTGCTTGGAGGCGAAGAGTGTGCTAGAAGCCTATATCAGAGTTATCAAGGACATGTACGATGGGGCTAAGACTAGGGTGAGGACGGTGGGTGGCGATTCAGACCATTTTCCTGTGGTAATGGGGCTCCATCAAGGATCGGCGCTGAGCCCCCTGTTGTTCGCCTTAGTGATAGATGCTCTAACCCGTCATATCCAAGGGGATGTGCCTTGGTGTATGCTCTTTGCTGATGATATAATATTGATAGACGAGACGAGCGCCGGTGTTAGTGAAAGGTTAGAGGTATGGAGACAGACCCTCGAGTCTAAAGGTTTCAAAATAAGCAGATCTAAGACAGAATATCTGGAGTGCAAGTTCAGCGACGAGCCGAGTGGGGTGGGCAGGGATGTGATGCTTGGTTCTCAGGCCATCGCCAAGAGGGACAGTGTCCGATATCTTGGGTCTGTGATTCAGGGGAACGGAGAGATTGACGGGGACGTCACCCATCGGATAGGAGCAGGGTGGTCGAAGTGGAGGCTTGCTTCTGGGGTCCTGTGTGACAAGAAAATCCCACACAAACTCAAGGGGAAATTCTACAGAGCCGTGGTTAGACCTGCGATGTTGTATGGGGCAGAGTGCTGGCCCATGAAGAACTCCCATATTCAGAGAATGAAGGTTGCTGAGATGAGGATGCTTAGGTGGATGTGTGGGCACACCAGGCTAGATAAGATTAAGAATGAAGTTATTCGACAGAAGGTAGAGGTGGCCCCGGTGGACGAGAAGATGCGGGAAGCGAGGCTGAGGTGGTTCGGGCATGTACGGAGGAGGGGTCCCGATGCCCCGGTGAGGAGCTGCGAGCGGCTGGAGATTGTTGGTGGTCGGCGGGGTAGAGGGAGGCCTAGGAAGCATTGGGGAGAGGTGATTAGGCAGGACATGACTAGTATGCAGGTTACCGAGGACTTGACCCTTGATAGGGGAGTCTGGAGGTCTAGAATCAGGGTTGCAGGCTAGGGGCTCTTAGAGTCCTTCGTTCGCCCCACCCGGGGTTGGGTGTGGGATAGTAGGGTTACCCGTAGATGACTAGTGTTTTAGCGTAGGTCCCCTCTTGGTTGGTAATATGATAGTTGTCGCTTGTTATTGTCGCATGCGACGGTATTTATGTTTCTTATGTTTACATAATCATTTACGTTATTTCTGCAGGATTACTTATGCTTTGTTTTGTTATTGTGTTTTGTCTTGTCTTGGTTCCTAACTTTATCTTTGTTTTCCAATGCAGCTCTTCATTCTGTCCTATGCGCCGAGGGTCGCTTGGAAGCAGCCTCTCTGCCCTTTTGGGTAGGGGTAAGGCTGTCTACATATTACCTTCCCCAGACCCCACCTAGTGGGAGTATACTGGGTAGTTGTTGTTGTTGTTGTTATTATAGAGGGATAATTTTATATAGAGTGTACTGTTAAAATGATAGTTGTTATAGATAAAAAGGTTATTATAAACAACCTCCCCTGAAGTGCAATCGAAATGAAGTTTCTGAAGTAAAATCACCGAAAGCAGATACAAAAACACTGTGATAGCTTTATCACAGCCTTCCTCCACAGAAAGGATTTTTTGGAGTAAATGGACATTCACATGCTTGCTGTATACAGAGTTCGTGTACAGTTGAAATAGCTGTTTAAGTTGGCATGCGTTGTATTTTTGTCGAGAGCAAAACTCACCAACATTTGCACAAGTGACCTATTTGTGTACGAGATATTTGCAGATACCCAACAAAATAATCAAGTCACTGTAATCAAATTCATTGCCCATTGTACTAGCAATTTTGGGCTAGTCTAGTTAACAGACAAAACTTCGTATAGTATAATCAACAAAAAGAAAACAAAGTTTTTAACCAAATATCCTACCTAAAGCTCTCAGTTCGCTTCTCCTTATAGCAGGCTCTCGCAGAAAATGTTGGACAGGGCTTCTCAAACTCTTGAATTCACTGTTGGCTCTCTTCAAAAGGAATAATCTCCTCAGTAACATTTATTATTTCCTCAACTTCAACTTCCTTTGCCTCATATTCCTCCTCTTCATCACTAGCTTCCCCGTCACACAACTTCTCCCTCTCCATTTTCTCCTCTTCATGCAGCCGCTTCCACTCGTTAATCCATGCTTCCCATTCTTCTTTCAACTTCTTCCGCTTCTCACGATCTTGCTCACTCAATTGCAATGAAACATCCTGATCCTCTGCCTCATACTTCTTGCTGTATCTTTTCAAGTTCTTAGCGATCTCTTCCTCTTTCTCCTTGCTCAAGAAAGATGGTGGCCTGGGGCGCCACAAATACTGCAGGAAACAAGAAGCATTTGCTATATTGATGAGTATCCAGCAGGTCATGTAATGAATATAAGCATGTTCCTTCCAAAAAACAGGCATAGCCAACCAGAGCATAGAACCACATAGCAAATACGAGTCGATGAACAGGGAATTGCGTCAAATATACATTAGCAGCATTCGAAAGATAAAAGGAAATCAGTAATTGCCGTTCTGCGACTGCATAGGAAAAGCTGCAGCAAACCCTTAGTGCTGAGATTACACAAGTCCTAGCACATCAAACTAACAGAAAACCAGCCCTAGAGCATCAAGTATAGCATGTAAGAAATGCCCTGGGGGGAGGGGGGGGGGGGGTAAAGGATCAGAAACCATCCCAAACATATAGTACCACTTTAGGAAGAAGAATATTTCGAGCAGTGTGACCAAGTCGCTTATAGGCCAAAAGTAGGAACAAGTACAGTGAACAATGTATGGAAAGACTGTTACCTGGAAGAAATGATCCTTAAGTATCCTATACAACAGCTTTCCATTGAAAGACCAAATGTTGAATCCATTTTCCATCTCATGAACTGAGGTAACAGATGTTGCTACATACCTTGAAATGCACAATAAAGCAAAAGTATAAGAACCAAAATAGGAAGGTGCCGCAGGGCAAAACTAATGAAAGAGCAAAATTCAATACCTTCCAGTAGGATCCCATTCAACATTTGTGGCCATAAAATGCTCGGCAGATGCCATGGTTTCAAGCTCATCGACATCAAAGAATTCCAACTGCCCATTGAAACCTTTCAGTCCAGCCAAAATAAGGAAGCGGCCTCCAGGTGACCAGTAGAGAGCATTAGCCTGCTTTCCCTTAAGAGTTGTCAGCTTTGAAACACGACCCGTGTTAGCGCCAGACCGCACAGAGTAGAAACTGATGTCTGGCCTAGGGTTGTCACCATGGATAACAGCAAATCTGTGACCCTTTGGCTCCCAGGCAAATGCAATAATTTTGTCGTTCTTGTTGTCAAGCTCCAAAACCTCAATCGGAATGTCCCGTTCTTTGATCCTGAACAGCTCAAAACCAGTGTAAGTGCTTTTCTTAGTCTTCGTGTACCGGTCAACTTTGACAGCAAGGTAGTCTCCATTGCTTTGCCAATACATTTTGCAATCACTAACGCTGAAGAGATTCTTCTGCCTCAACTCCTCTTTGCTTGGGATTTGCACAAGACTGACCTGTCAATTTAATAAAGGTTTAATTCAAATGCAATTACAAGTAGTGCCTCCAAATTAGTGATGACTTCAATAAAAGTTTTAGCACAAACCCTGGCAGGTTGATTTCCGCATTCAGGAACAAAAAGTGCAAGAATTGGATCTGCTGGCGACCAGCTAAAATCCATAACATTTTCAACCTTAATAGATTTCTTGTCAATAAGAGAGAAGGTCTCTGTTTCATAAACAGAGATGACATTCTTTCCTATTCTTGCAAAGTACTTGTCTTCTTTACCACCACTCCACCTGAAATCGTCTCAAAAAGAAAGTTAAGTATTCCAGCCCCACTTTTCATTATATTTCTGAGGAATCGTGTATGCACTCAAGCATGCAAGAGTTTGCAAATGTTAGGTATAACTCTACCAACAGGTAGCAGAGAAGGATAGAAAGCGTCTCTTACAATAGGATCAAATCTCACCTAAAAACTGGCCACGACACACCAGTAACACCTCCAGTTCCTCCAACTGCAAATTCATCGGCACTTCCCTTGAAATCTCTCATCACTTTCCCAGTTCTCACATCAAAAATATTTAGCACAACCCTCTGAAAGAAATCTATATTAGAGACAATCCAGTATGGCCACAATCAGATACACAAACAATAAAGCTCAGACTTACATGAGTGTCACGGGGGTTACTTGGTTCGTGGCTGCTGTATGTCACCAGATATCTCTCACCAGGGGAGAAATCAATCAGCTTTACCTGAATTTAAAGCCAGCAGAGGTAAGTCACAAGCCACCTGCAAAGGTTCACTAGAAAATAAACAGAAACTAACCTGTGGATGAGCATAGCGCATCAGACGGTTGAAAGTGGTGGCACCACCCCAAATTGCAGCACCTTGTCTGTGAACTGTTGCCAAATACGTTCCCAGAGGGGACCATTGAACAAAACTCTCAGTCCAGAACTGCACTCGAAGGGACATCGTTAGAAAAAATTTAGTAATTACCCATCTTCATAAAAGAAAAAAATATCGTTTAAAGAAACAGTTTCTGTACAAGACCCATATTGAATTTTGTTTGTTTGAGACGCTTAACAATACCAAAAAAAACCCATGAATGGATAGCTAAATGAGCACAAAGAGGAAATAAGTTCACTTACAGAACGTTTGTAAACAAGCTCAGGCTTCAACTGTCTTGCATCATTCCAGAGGACCTCTGTGTCATTGCCAGCCCGAATCACAAACTGGTCTCTAGCTTTCTCATCAGTAAGCCACTGTTGCAGATTCTCCTGCCAGGGTACAAACATCTCAATGTTAGCAGATGAATGAAAAACTAATATTTAAGACACATAGCGCTCGCCGGAGAAAAAGACAGCTGATGAAGAGCCTAACCCCTGGAACATAAGGCTTGATCTCTGGTGAAGCCCACTCATCGGGAACTTTCACGAATTTCTCAATGTCGTCAAACATGTTAACAGCAAATATATGCGACCTATCTAGCTTGTATCCATGTGTCTTTTCCTTACTCAGCTCAGCTTCCTAAAGCAGAAAAACATAGCAGCATGGCACTGGTTAACATCTTCCACAATTGAGTTACAAGTCTCACGCATTGTCTAAAGAAATGAGATACATTGTAGCTGCTAAGGAAAATGGAGTACCTGAGGAGTATTATACTCGATGAAGCAGTACCCAAGGGTTTTCTGAGTCTCAGGATCAACAGGCATCCAGAGACCATCCTCCTTAATAACACCAAGTTGGCTGTAAATTTTCCGAACTACTCCTTCCAACTTCTCAAATTTCTCTTTAGGCACCACAGGAAGATTGTCCACCACCAGTATGTTCCCAAAACCAGCATCAAACTCCAAGGGGTCCTCCTCCATTAAGTCATCATCATCACTGATAATATCCAAATAACATACAAATTCAAAACCAAACAAAAAACTACAAAACCCATTTTGATGGTATATGAACCAAAGAGAATTTAAACTCTACAAACCCTTTCTTTATTGGTATGAACCAAAACCACAATTATAAACCAAAAGAACCTAAACTTCAAACAAAACCACAATTACAAACCAAAAGAAAACAAAAGAAACGAAACCAAGCAGAAACACATAAAAATTCATATATAAATTAAGGTATTATCCAGTGTCTGAAAATACAAATGGAGATATCAAATCCCCAATAGAGAAGCTAAAACTATATCTTATCAACATATGAACAGAACTCAACGAGAATGCAAAAACACATAAAAATCCATGTATAAATCAAGGTTTTTTTAAATGGTAATGAATCTATCACTCAACATATTCAAGACTCGCAGATGCAAAACTCAACATATTCAAAATCCAACAACCACCACCCAGTGAAATCCCACAGGTGAGGTCTAGGGAGGGTAGTGAGTACGCAAAACCCAAGAAAACACTAAAAGTCTAATCTTCACAACATATCAACAGGCCTTGCACACTCAATAGAAGAACATTGACAAAATCAAAACTTCACAGCATAGAAAAGAATCCCAGACATATACGTCCATAAAAGATTAACATATTGAACTGGATATAAACATAAAATAAAACAAACAAACTCAAAAACCCAACAAAACACTAGAAATTTCTAATCTTCGAAGCATATGAACCAAAACAATAAACTCAAACTCAAAAAATTTAAAAAGACCCATACTTTACAGCAAAGAAAGGAAACCCATAAGCATCACCACATAAAAAGCGCATATATAAATCATATAAATGCAGAAACACAAAAAAAAAGGGGAAAGTCAAGATTTATGACCTGGATATGCCACAATCTTCACCAGGAGGAAGATGAATGGAGTCGAGATCGATTTGGGAAAGATCCACACCAATCCTAGCGGCTATGGCTGTGATTTCTCCCATAGACGTAACCTCCGCCATGACTGGAACTCTCTTCTCTTTGTTTAGCTTTCTTTCTGTGTTCTATATGGAATGGTGCGTATAGGAGAGAGATAGCCACCTTTGAAGCTGAAAGCAGAAGTGTGAGCTTAGCAACAGAGGCAATGTGCACGCAGGTAGGGTTTTTCTGTAGCTCTTGTTGGGGTTATACGCTGTTCTTTTTATTTATTCCGGGTAAATGAGTCTCTTTAATGGGTCGGTTAAGTGGAGTCCGAAATTTAAAGGGTCAGCTTCTTTTCCGTTTTAAAACATAAGAGGGAATCAAAGTTTTGCAGTTTTGTGACTTTGCTCTTTTGCGAGGCCTATAGAATAAGATTCCCACTTCTTTTTGTAATTTTTTTTTCTTTTTAAAATTATTTATAAATCAAATTCGGAAATTAATTCGGTATAATTTGATCCATTTAGAGCCCGTTTGTACTAAACAATATATTTCACTTTTTCGAATTTTTTTTCTTTGTTTGGAACCAGTGTTCAAATAAATTTATTTGAAGATGAATTTGATATTTTTTGTAAATTTTAAAACTCCAAAAAGTTATTTATAAAAAATTTTCCTTAGATTACGCACAAATTTAAAAACAACTCAAAATTATATTTATGTCCAAACACAATTCTAATTTTCAAATATTATTTTTACTTTTTTTTTTTTTTTGGAATTTTACAATTCTTATGTCCAAACGCCCACTTAATTGTGACAAAATTTTTTGATTTCAAATTACTGACGCATATTTAACGAAAATATGTTCTTGCTTGCTGTAAAAATAATCCGATTGTCTTAGTATTCTTCATAATGTTTATGGCTAAAACATTTGAATTTGAAAAATAAAGTTAAATGTTTTTCTATAAATCTATCTCTCCTCGTGAATACTTTTCAAAGTCAAATATATAATAGAAATCAGAAGCAGATTAACGTGGAAAATACTAATAATAATAATAATCTTCCTACGTTCTCAACAGATTAACGTGGAAAAAATGCAGTGTAAATAAATTAATAAATAATGTTTACATTTTACATTATTATCTCATGAAGTATATAAAGGATATGGACACAATCGTTTATAGCGGTTTGTTTGATTAAAAAGTTAAGTACTTGTTAAGGTTCAAGAACAATAAAAAATAATACGGGTTAATCGGAATCAAGGGTAATATGAACTAAAGAAAACCGTTTTTGCTAAGATTTGTGATAATAATAAAGGTAGCTTAAGATGTAAGAACAATGAAGCAAGTAATAATCTTTTCACAAGAAAGAGATAGAGAGAGAGTTGTATATCCTTAATAATAAGATACACATGAGTCATTTACAAAGGGAATGTCCACTTTATATATTAAGGGACCTTCCTCGAAATAATCAAAGAAAAGTACAAGGGTTGGTGGTCTGAATGTACAGAAAAGTCAGAACTTTAAGCGACGTCGTCTTGAGTCATGTCGCTTGGTCCGTCCGCTTACTGGGACCGACCTTATTCGAGTCGCCCTCAATTAGGTCGTTCTCTACGTCAAAGGTGTGCGTAGATAACCTAAGAACATAGAAAACCAAATTTGCCCAATACAGATAGTCCCTCCGTTTGTTGGGGACGTAGTCGAGAGACGTCTCCAACAGACGGATATGTGTGCTCGTCTTTTCTATAAATTTGGCCGTTCCCGTTGATACTGTGGAAAGGGGGCGTGATCATATGCGGAGGGGTTACGCCGTTGACATAAAACCTCCTTTTAAGGCTCCTTTTTTAGGATGACATCATCGATCAATTACCTTTTCTCCCGAGGCGGTTCAGGACGTGACGTGATATTTTGGTTTCCCGCGCCGGTTTTCGAACCAAGCCTTTATGATTTCCGTGCACCTTTCCTTATAAATATGGGAGAGGTTGAATCCGACTGATCTTTCGAACTTTTCTGAGAGCACTTTCTCAACCTTTTCCTCGTTTTTCTCTAGCACCTGTTGATCTTTTCTTTTAAAATATCCGTTCCTGGGAATCGAACCTCGTGTCCTTAAAACGCCTTTTTCTCATAACTTCCATTATGGATAAGCGTCGTCACGATAGTACCAGGACCAAGGGTGACGCTCTCTCTAGGGTTTCGTCATCCTCAGATGATGGGGAAGCCGAGGAGGTTCTCGTTCCCCTATCAACATCCAATATACTTCCACTGGATATGGCTACACGGAAGGATTTTAAGAACCAGTGTAAACTTTCCCCTTAGGAACTCAGTGAACTGACGCCATCTCATTTGGCTACACTCAGGGAGTCGTATAATATCCATGAATACATCGAGATGGCTCCCGCCGGGATGGACTATGCCAACGTGCATAGGCCCAGGTATTGCACATTCTACGAGTATGCTTTTCGAATCGGGTAAAGACTCCCACTTTATCCTTTGGCAGAGGAGCTTTGTCGCTTGTACGGGGCGTGTCCAGCCCAACTTACTTCGTACGCGTTGAAGGTGTGTAGGATTCTTACCACATACATGGCGAAGGCTGAGAAAGAGGCCTACCGTTCACCACCTCTTGCAAATGTTCGGCGTGAGCTTTATGAGAGGCTCAATGCTCCAGTTAGTACGCCGGGGAAAGAAGAGTTTTGTGTCGCAGGCGGACGATAAGGCCAGTCGCAAATTTTGGAAGAGATTTTTCTATGTGCGTACTGAGCACCTGGTGTCTAACCCTGAAGGGTTTCCGGAGGCGTGGAACGAAGCATGTGAGCATTCCTGTATGTAGCTTTTACTATGGCAATATTATTTTGCTGGTTTTCACCACTGTAGATTTCCTTTTGCCTTTGTGTAGTGACAACTCGCCCTCCTCGAAGGATTAATGACATTAGGTCGTGGGTACGAGCGTTGATACCGTTTGCGAAGGAATGACGTACCTGGACGGAATTCCTCAGGCTTTATTGTCCGTCAGGTAATGGCCTTGCTTGATTTTTCCTTTCCGTTCTGACTTGGGTTTCTCTATAATTTTCTTTCCCATCTCATACATATTTTGGTAGGTCGGGGCGCCTCTAAGAAGGCGCAGAAGAAGAAGAATAAGAGAGTTGTGGTCGACCTTTTTATGGTGGCATCTAACCTTGGTGAGGAGGATATGAGCCTCGTAGGTACGTCCAGGGGTAGTGTTTCTCCCACCTCAAGACAAGATATCGCAACAGAGGCGGCTTCGGAGTTAGTGACTGAGGCAGTACCAGGGGCCATACTTGAAACAACGCTCGAAGAGATACCGGTGATTGTGCCTGGGACCGTCCCCGGGGTTGCCCCCATAAAGATGCCCACTGTCAAACCGACTCCATCTGAGCCCCTTCTTGAGTCCCACTGAGGGGTACCTTGAAGAGGAAGAGACGTTGGAGAGGAGGAGACGTCGGCTTCTAACCGGCAAGGTTGTGGTTACTCAGATGGGGAAGGTTAAACCACCCCGTCCTGAATCTAGGCCGATTTTTATGGCCGAGGCCATTCACTCGGGGAGGTTTATGAGGAGGGAAACCGCGGAAAGAAGGGGCGAAAGCGTGGACGTGGCAGGCCCGGAGGTCGCCATGGAGGACGCGGGCAGAGAAGGCGGGTCCTTGGACCAAGTGAAGATGGTGGCTGGCTGGTCCTCCCATCGCACAGTGATTCCTAGTCACTATAATTTGTTGGAGAACTGTGAGGAGGCGGCCACCAGCATGGAACTCCTATGTGCTGGCGCTGGGAGCGCGGCCCTAGTGGAGCTCAGTGACAAGGGCTTGGACCGAAGAGTGGCGGGCGCGGCCTTCCAGGTATGTCTTTTTCCTTGATTGATGATTTTTCTTTTGCATTAGTGGAGGGCGATTTTCCTTGTACTCGCCTTTTGTTTTTTTTTAGACTCTTATTTTGGAGGCGGAGAGGGGTCAACGCCTGAAGAAGAAGGTGTCCAAATACAATAGGTTGGTGCAAAAATATAACAGAACACGTGAGGCGTACCGGACCTTGGCCGATATGTACAAATAGGTCCATAACTTCAGGGTGGTTCGTGAGGGCCTCGTGCAGTCCGAGGAGCAGATGAAGAAGAGGGTGGCCGAGCTAGAGAAAGTCGACGAACAACTCATGGCCGTTGTTGCTCGGATTGGGGAGATGGAGGTCTTTATTCAAGCTAAGGATGAAGAGTTGCAGCTTGACCGCGTAGTGGCGGAGGAGGCGGCGGAATTACGCACTCGGGTTGCGAACTTAACGGCGGAACTTGATGCCAAAACGGCCGAGGTTGAGGACCTCAAGTGGACCCTTGCACAAGCTGACGCGTCTCGTAAGGCACACGAGATGTGGGTGTACGCGGAGGCCCGGCTGGTCATGCTTGAAGAATTTTTTGCGGCTGGGCGAGCATTTGAGGCAGAAGGTGAGAGCCAACGCCAGCTGGTTAGAGCTTCCCGTGAAGTGGCCCGCTATCGTCCTGAATTGCCACCCCGGGAAGAGGGTAACTCTGCAGATGTCAACCGTTTGGAGTCCAGCTCTTGGATTTCCAAGGCGTATCCTCCTGGGAACAAAGATGAGTAGCATGAAGGCCAGGTGAGGCAGGATAATCAGGGGGGCGGAGGCCTTTAGGACCTTTGAAAATACTGATTTTTGTATTGTGGGTGTTGATCCTTTTGAGGATAAAGATATACGACTTTTGCTATAGTTAATCTTTTCTGTTTTCTAGAACATTATATATTTTTTCTTTTGTTTTAGTTGAAGCTAAGTGGGCCATTCAGTGACCCTGACCGTGTGAAAATGATGGTCGTAGCAAGTAAGGTTTGACGGCCATAGCTGTGTAAAATTTTACGGCTTTGGCAGTGTTAAAACAATGGTCGTAGCCGTGTAAAAATGATGGCCTTATCCATGTAAAATTTGATGGATGGCCTTAGCCATGTAAAATTCGACGGCCTTATCCATGTTAAAATAATGGTCATAGACGTATAAAAATGATGGCCTTAGCCACGTATAATTCAACGGCCTTAGCCGTGTTAAAACAATAGTCGAAGCCATGTAAAAATGATGGCCTTAGCCATGTAAAATTCAAACAATGGCCTTATCCATATAAAAATGGTGGCCTTAGCCATGTAAAATTCGATGGCCTTATCCGTGTTAAAATAATGGCCGTAGCCGTGTAAAAATGATGGCCTTAGCTATGTAAAATTCGACGGCATTAGCCGTGTTAAAACAATGGGCGTAGCCATGTAAAAATGATGGCCTTAGCCATGTAAAATTCGACGGCCTTAGCTGTGTTAAAACAATGGCCTTAGCCATGTAAAAATAGTGGCCTTAGCCATGTAAAATTCGACATGCCTTAGCAGTGTTAAAACAATGGCCGTAGCCGTGTAAAAATGATGGCCTTAGCCGTGTTAAAACAATGGCCTTAGCCGTGTTAAAACAATGGTGGCCTTAGCCACTTCATGCATTTGGAGTTGGTCGTAGCCCTTTCGTCCACTTGGAGACAGCCGTAGCCTTTTTGTTCGTTTGGAGATGGTCGTAGCCTTTTCATTTGGAGATGGTCGTAGCCTTTTCATTCATTTGGAGATGGCCGTAGCCGTTTCGTTCATTTGGAGATGGTCGTAGCCTTTTCATTCATTTGGAGATGGTTGTAGCCCTTTCATTCATTTGGAGATGGTCGTAGTCTTTCTATACATTTGGAGATGGCCATAGCCTTTCTATACATTTGGAGATGGTCGTAGCCTTTCTATACATCCGGAGATGGTCGTAGCCTTTCTATACATTTGGAGATGGTCGCAGCCTTTATATGCATCTGGAGATGGCCGTAGCCTTTCTATACATCTGGAGATGGTTGTAGCCTTTCTATACATCTGGAAATGGTACTAATCCAGTCCATGTATCATGTCGGGCTTGGAGTGTACACGGAGTGGCTGATATGATACACTTGTACTGCAAACATCTCCAGGTATTCCCTTTACCGCCTCGTTAAAAACCTTCCCGAGAAAACCCAATTGGGACAAAACTCGGGTAAGGGAAAAAAAGTACGACTCGAGGGATGCCTTTTAGAAGTGGAAATGTTTGAGGTGAGCGAGGTTCCAATTATTCTGGAGCATTTTTACCTCCATTGTCTCGAGCTGGAATGCTCCTTTCCCGGCTGCCGCTGTGATCTTGTAGGGTCCTTCCTAGTTTGTGCCCAGTTTTCTTTCATTTGGGTCTTTGGAGGCCAACGTCTTGGCTTTGAGGACGTACTCTCCTACTTTGAGTGGTCTTACTCTTGCCTTTTTGCTGTAATATCTTTCGATTTTTTGTTTTTGGGCTACCATCCTGATGCGGGCCATTTCCCTTCTTTTTTCGGCTTCATCAAGGCCTTGGAGTCTGCTGGTGTCATTTTCTGTTCCATTGGTGTGCGAATACCTTAATCTGGGTTCGCCTACTTCGACAGGTATGACAGCGTCGGTTCCATAAACCAGTGAGTACGGGTTCTCCCCGGTGCTGGAATTAGGTGTAGTTTTGTGTGCCCATAATGTTGGAAACACGTTCTCAAGGCTTTATACTAAAACGTGTGTTCTTATGTGTAGGTTTTGATGAATGACAAACGAAGCGCAAATTGATATATGACGAAGTTCAAGTACAAGCGCACAATTGGTGGATAACGAGATGCAAGCACAAGACAAAGTTCTATAGTTTAAATGTGTCGTTCTTAATTGTGTTCTTGATCCGACAACTTGACTCATGACATGGCTTCTCTCGTAAAATTATTTTTACAAAATCATGCATATTTAATTTAATGCTAAATGATTTTAAATCATGCATATTTTCATTAGTCAAAATGATTTTTAAACATGCCTCTAAAAACTGGACTAAGATAATCGATTATGTACTTATGATAATCGATTATGTTAAGCCAAGACTGCATGACAATCGATTGTGACCTAATGACAATCGATTGTGTTAAGGCAGTGAGCATCAGGTTTGAACTGCATGACAATCGATTGTGAACCTTATGATAATCGATTGTGATGAGGCAGTGTCCATCAAAGTTTTTCAAAACTCAAAATAATCGATTGTGAAGCTAATGACAATCGATTGTGAAGAGACAGTGTCCTTCAGATTTTTCAAAGTCACAAAATAATCGATTATGAACTTATGACAATCGATTGTGTTGAGGCAGTGACTTCCAGACTTTTTCAAAGTTATTAAATAATCGATTGTGAGTATATAACAATCGATTGTCACGAGGCAGTGTCTAAAATGATTTTCAAAGTCTGATAAATAATCGATTGTTAACATTGCACAATCGATTGTGAAGCTGACCGTTGTCGTAAAGTTTTCAAATACCGTCAGGTAATCGATTGTTGATTTTGTACAATCGATTGTTGATATTAAAATCTGGAAAAGATTTTTTGAACGTTGCTGAATAATCGATTGTTGATTTTGTACAATCGATTGTTGAAATTAAAATCTGGAAAGGATTTTTTGAACGTTGCTGAATAATCGATTATTGATTTGGTATAATCGATTGTTTTACGTAAAATCTGAAAATGATTTTTTGAACGTTGCCAATAATCGATTGTTGATCTTGGACAATCGATTGTTAAGCGTAAAATCTGGGATTGATTTTTGGTACGATTGGCAAACAATCGATTGTGGCTTCCTGACAATCGATTGTCACAGAGTAAAATCAGCAATTCTTAATTGGCAATTAGGAAACGGTAATGCCAAGTTTTCAACTATAAATACAGCTTCATTTCAGTGTTTTAAACACAACAACACACAACAACTGGTCATTCTATTGCTATAAGCTTGCATACTATTGTTTATCATTTTATATTCATTCCATAAAGCTTTTGAGAGCCAAAGTCTTGTCCATAATTGTTGTGATCTTGAGCTTACTTCTTTTACTTATATCTACTCATTAAGGAGTGTTTTGTTTGAGTGTTTAGTGTTTTGTACACTTGTAAGAGAATTGTGATTCTCTTGTGTTAAGGAACTTGTGTTTCCTTGGTTGAAGTCTTGGAGTGTTGTATCTCCGAGCAAAGGTGTTAAGGCTTGTGTCCTTAAGTTGTAAAGGTTTGTTGAGCACCCGTAAGCTTGACAAGTTAGTGGAAAATCTCGAGAGAGTCTCTCGGGGACTGGACTAGCCACGTGTTGTGGTGAACCAGAATACATCGGTGCGTTCTTTCCTTTTTGTTTATTTAACGCACTTAATTATTTCCTGCAAATTTTAATTTCCTCAAGTTTACGCTAAATTTTATTATAACGCTATTCATCCCCCCTCTAGCGTTAAGCGTATTATCTAACACATAAGACTTCAGGCAGTAGTTCGGGCCACAGCCCTTTGGCGTCTTCCAGCTTTTTCTTCAGTATGTTTAGGATTGTTTTATTGGAGGATTCCGCTTGGCCATTCTCGGCGGGGTGGTATGGCGTGGATAGTATCCTTTTGATGCGCCATTTCTCGAAGAACTTTTTTTGACCGATGAACTAACGCCCGTTGTCACAACTTATTTCTTTGGGGATGCCGAAGCGGCATATGATGTTCTTCCATATGAAGGCGATGACTTCTTGTTCGCGTATTTGGGCGTTCGCACCTACTCCTACCCACTTAGAGAAATAGCCAGTTAAAACAAGTAAGAATCGTACCTTCCCTCGTCCTGCTGGCAGCAAGCCGACTATATCCATTCCCCTTTTGATGAATGGCCAAGGTGAAGTGACAGAATGGAGGGGTTTTCCTAGATGATGTATCATTGGGGCGTACTTTTGGCATTTTTTGCATCGGCGGACATACTCGGCTGCCTCTTTTTTCATGGTGGGCCAATAGTAGCCGGCGCGTATGATGCACCGCACGAGGGCGCGATTGCCGTGTGAGCGCCGCAATGGCCTTCATGTACTTCTTCAAGTAGTGGCCTCGTTTGGTATGGCCCTAAGCATTTGGATAGGGGTCCACCGAACGTCCTCTTACAAAGGTCGTTGTTGATCATGCAGTATCAGGCGGCCTGTACGCGAAGCTTTTTCACCTCCTTTTTATCGGGGAGCAATGTCCCGTCCTGCAAATAGGATATGAACTGGTTACGCCATTCCCAAGTCAGGTTTAAGGAAATTACCTCAGTGTGGTCAATGGGTGAGTGGAGGAGCGTGACCATACTTTCTTTGTTGAAGTTTTTGGTGGCTGTAGACAACTTTGCCAGGCTGTCCGCTTCAACATTTCGTGCTCAGGGAATTTGTTCGAAGCGGCATTTGTCAAACTTAGCCATCAGTTTGCGGATTTCTGTTTGGTACTTTTGTAGCCTCTACTATTTGACTTGATAAGTCTCAGTGATCTGGTTTACGACAAGTTAGGAGTCGTAGTGGAGGAGGATTCGGCGAGCCCCGTATTTGGTGGCCAGTTTCATGTCTGCAATAACGGTCTCATACTCGGCCTCATTGTTAGTCATTTCCAGGCATCGTATGGACTGGAGAATTGTTTTGCCCGTGGGAACCTTGAGAACGACTCCCAGTCCTGATCCCGATGCGTTGGTGGCGCCATCTGTATAAAGGATCCATAGGTCATTATTGGAGGATACGCGTTGCACCTCGAGTTCTGCCTTCGGCAGGACTTACGCGCTGAAGTCGGCAAGGACTTGCGACTTGATGGTGGTCCTTGGAAGGTATGTGATATCATGCTCGCTGAGCTCAACGGCCCATCTAGCGAGTCGTCCTGAGAGTTCGGGTTTGTGTAAGACACTCCTTAAAGGGAAGGTCGTTACTACCCTTATGGGGTGGCACTGGAAATAGGGTCGAAGCTTCAGTGAAGCTACCACGAGCGTTAATGCCAGCCTCTGAAGGTGTGGGTACCAGGTTTTGGCATCCACTAAAGTTTTGCTAATATAATAGATAGGAGATTGCGTACCTTTATTTTCGCGCACTAGGACATCGCTGATTGCAACTTCCGATACAGCCAAGTACACCAATAGTGGTTCGCCTGGGTTGGCTTTGACTAGCAGGGGTGGCGATGACATATATGCCTTCAAACTTCTTTGGGTGTCAACATATTCTTTGTTCCATTTTAGTCCTTGATCTTTTTTCAATACACCAAAGAATTTGTGGTATCTATCGGAGGAGCGTGAGATGAACGCGGAGAGGGCGGCTATTCGACCCGTCAGCTTCTGCACTTGTTTTTTGCTACTCAGTATTTCGGGGATGGCTTCTATGGCCTTGATCTGGTCTGGGTTGATTTCTATGGCCCTTTGTGATACAAGAAACCCTAGGAACTTTCCCGAGGCTACGTTAAAGGCGCACTTTTCGGGATTCAACTTCATACCGTATCTCCTTAGTATTTCGAAGGCTTCTTTCAGGTGGTCGAGGTGGTCCTCTTTTTTTGACGACTTTACTAGCATGTCATTGATATAGACCTCTATCGTCTTGCTGAGTTGATCTTTGAACATTGTAGTCACCAGCCTATGGTATGTAACCCCCACATTCTTGAGCCCGAAGGGCATTACCCTTTAGCAGTATGTTCTTTGGTGAGTGATGAAGGTCATTTTCTCCTGATCCTACTCGGCCATCATGATTTGATTGTAGCCGGAGTATGCATCAAGGAAGCTCAACAGCTCATGTCCTCCTATGGCGTCTATCAATTGGTCGATGTGGGGTAGTAAGAATGAGTCTTTTGGACATGCTTTGTTTAGGTCGGTGAAATCTACATACATCCGCCACTTCCCATTTTTCTTTTTGATCATTACGATGTTGGAGACCCACTCCGGTTACTTGGATTCCCTAATGGAGCCATTAGCCAACAGCTTGTCTACTTCTCACTCACCGCTTTGTTGATGGCGGCATTGAATTTTCTCCTTCCCTACCGCACGGTCAGGTGTAGCGGATCGACATTCAATTTGTGAGAGGCAATTTCTTGTGGAATTCCTGGCATATCTGCATGGGAAAAAGCAAAAAGTCTGCGTGGTTAGACAGAAATTCACGATACTTACTTGGATTTGAAAGATCGTGGCCTATGTAAGCCTTTTTTGTGGAATCGTTGTTGCTCAGCTGGACGGGGTTGAGGTCTTCGACCGTGGCCTTGCTAGCTTCGACGTTGTCGGGATATTTGATGGCGTCTTCTATTGGGTGGACCTTAGTCCCCGACAGGGCTGATTGTTATGCCTCCACGCTTGCTCCTTTGAGCTGCTTGGTGTGAGTGTAATATTGAGATATTTTATAATATTCTTGGGCGGTGCGTGGCTCGCCCCGTATACCCCATGGGGTTGGGAATTTGATCACTTGATAGAACCTGGAAGGCACTGCCCTCATGGCATATATCCATGGACGTCCGATGATGGCATTGTATTCCATTTCTTGGTTCATTACGTGGAAAGTGGTTTCCATCGTAACTTCTCCTGCCAGGACGAGCAGCGTTACCTCGCCAGAGGTTCTTTCAACTGCATTTTTAAAACCAGTTAGTGTTATGCAGCGCGGAATTATCTTATCCTCGAGCCCCATTAATGCAATGACTCTTGGATGAATGATACATGCGCCGCTGCCATCGTCGACCATGATCCTTTTTACATCAATATCTACTATGTGTAAAGTAATAACTAAGGCATCATAATGTCGGGAAAACAAACCATCGGTATATACTTATCGAAGGGGATACTATCTTCGAAGTCGTCATACAGTTCGTGAGCGATGGTTCGCTTTAATTTGTGAGTGGTGGTGAATTTGACATGGTTGATCATTGAGTCATTGTCATCCCCAATGATCATGTTGATGGTGCGTGTTGGTGAGGGTGGCCTTGGTGGGCCGTGAGGTTTGTTCCTGGCCGCGTGTGAAGTTGAGTTTTCCTTTGTCACTGAGCAGTTCTTTCAAAAACCCTTGGTTCAAGCAGGCAGACCACCTCCTGTCAGAGACCTTTGCAGTCTTCAGTTCTGTTCCCCCGTTTCTGGTGGAACTCACATAGGGCATTTGATTTTCTGGTGGCGGGGTCAGACTTTATCTTTGCTGGCCATTGTACTTTGTTGCCCAACTTCTCCAGTGCTTACACTACTACTAAAGGAAACACACAAAAGTTAATTGTAGATAATAAAGAAGGCATACCTCTGTCATTCCTCGGTGGGGCGACATGTCGTTGTAAGGCGTCCGCGTGACTTGGTGGTTGCAAAGATCTGATGTAGGGTTGATGTATCTCCCTGTTGAGGCGTGGGACTTGTTCCCGTCGTCCCTCATTGCGTTAGTCTCTTCGGATTTCTTGGTTTGCCGTTATTAGCCGCCTGGTCGAGCCATTAAGGTCGTCGTCATCTCCTCGTACCTCCGCGCAGTAGGCGTTGTGGATTTCTTCCCAGGCGGTGGGGGATATTTCATAAGAAGGCTAAGCAGTTTGCTGGTCGCCCGTGAGCCGTCCCTGCTGAGTCCATTCTAAAAAGCTGCGACTGCCATGCCTTCGAACACGTTTGGTAGGCTCATCCTGACCCTGTTGAACCTGGCTAAGAACTCTCTGAGCTCTTCTCCTGAGACCTTTCGGACATCAAAGATGTCGTTGACCCGTGCTTTCGCTTTTTTGGCTCCTGCGTGGGCGGTGACAAATTTATCTGCCATTTCCTCGAATGTGAAGATGCTTTTGGCCGGCAACTGGGAGTACCATGTTAGGGCCCTTCCTGTTAGTGTTTTGCCGAACTTCTTCAGAAGTACGGATGGTACATGTTCCTTCGATAAATCATTACCTATGACCGTCGTAACGTAGTGAATTAGGTGGTCCTCGGGATCCTATGTCCCGTCGTATACCTTCAAATAGGGGGCATTTTGAAGGTATTTGGGATGGGGTAAGGTTCAGCTCCTTTTGTGTAGGGTTGTTCAACGAACCTCCCCACGTCTCGCTTTTGTAGCAACTTAGGTGCACCCCGGAATCTTGTCCACTCTTTCTTGGTGCTCCTTCACCTGGTCGCGAAGCGATCTGTTTTTGTTTTCCATTTCTTCCATCTTTTTTTGGATGGCTGTGAGCGTCCCCCCGTAAGCTGGAGAATCGGCGGGCACGTTGTTTGTTGGTGTGACCTCGAGTTCATCTTCGGTTAAGGCATGGTCCGTCACTGGTGTTGGTGTGCATCTAGCGTTTTGGGGCAGCTTTCCGGCTAAGCTACTTAGAGCACTTGTCAACCATTCTTCCAATAACCTATTTACCTCTAGGGGTGCTTCTTTGGTTGTAGATGTAGAGGCCTTGTTTTCCTGTGGAACCACCAGATCTTCAGAAGGGGAAGGTAGGTTTTCCACGCTTATCAGGGTACTAAGGGTTGTGTATGGAGCATCCCATTTAGTAGCCGCGTTGAAATGGCCCATAAGATCGGCTCTAGCATCCATGATAGCTTTCATTCTTGCGTTGTTTTCAGCCATTCTAGGTTGTAGAAGGTGGTTTTGAAAGATCTCTAGAAGCAAACTACAACTTTGATTCACGAAATCCCCACAAACGGTGCCAAATTGTTTGGCTAAAAAGTTAAGTACTTGTTAAGTTCAAGAACAATAAAAAATAATATGGATTAATCGGAATCAAGGGTAATATGAACTAGAGAAAATCGTCTTGCTAAGATCTGTGATAATAGTGAAGGTAGCTTAAGATGTAAGAACAATGAAGCAAGTAATGATCTTTTCACAAGTGAGAGAGAGCTAGAGAGAGAGAGAGTTGTATATTCTTAATAATAAGATACACATGAGTCATTTACAAAGGGAAGGTCCCCTTTTTATGTTAATGGACCTTCCTCGAAATAATTAAAAAAAAGTAGAAGGGTTGGTGGTCTCAGTGCACGGGAAAGTCAGAACTTTAAGCGACGTCGTCTTGAGTCATGTCGCTTGGTCCGTCGGCTTACTGGGGCCGACCTTATTCGAGTTGGCCTCAATTAGGCCGTTCTATACGTCAAAGGCATGCGTAGATAACCTAAGAACATAGGGAACACACTTTGCCTAATACACTGTTAATGTCTCACCGTTATAAGGAAAGTAAAGAAAAAAACGAGTCAATGGAGCACACCTATATTAATTGTCATTATAATTTATAGGAAAGGTTCATTTTAAATTTTTATGTGCCAAATATCATGATTTTTTAGTCGGAAATTGAAGTTTTGCTTTCCCATATTTTTCAAGTTGTTTGGCACTTCTTGAAATAGACATAATTGATGGTGAAACCTATTTTTGTTATATACTTTTTTCGGTCCAAAATAAGTAATTTTTTAATTTTTTTTTGTGATCCAAAATAAGTATTTTTTTCCAGATTTTAAGGATGAATTAATTATTTTTTTCTACTTTATCTTTGGAGTAAATAGTGTTGGAATATGTGTTAGGAGAATTTATGTGAAATAGTAAAGGTTAATATGGTCAATTGTATTGCTAATTAATGCTAAAAGTTGAATTTTTTAATATGTGTGAAAACATCCAAAAAATTACTTCGAAGGGAGTATCGCTAATAAATATTTTATTCGGCAGAAACTTTTTGACTAAGTTTCAAATTTTGTTATCAAGTTTCAAATACGTAATAATAACGGTTACATCTTAAGCCTTTGGTCAAATGTTAATGGGCGAAATGACTTTCTGGCCCCTTAAACTTGCGGCCGATTTTAAAGCCGACATATGAACTTTCGACTTTTTCATTTGAACACTCAAACTCGTGAAACCCTTAACTAATAAATACATTTGACCCTTGACCATCCGCACGTTTATTACACATTCACTAATGTGTCCATCTAGTAAGCACTGACCCAATCATAATGTTACATGTCAGAAGTGACTCAGCCAAACAGACACGAACAGATTTTGAGAGCTAATGTTCACCTTCTTCCTCATGGAGGTGAAGAACAAAAACAACGGAAAAGCCTAAGCCAACGTCCCCCCCCCCCAACCAGCCCGTCGCCCCCACGACACCTTCGGTCCGCCGTCACACCACAACAACAACCTCCGACAACCACCAAACTGTAGTCCAAACGACCAGCTACTCTACCATAGCTGTCCGCCAGCAGCGACCAAACAACCCTTCAGCTTCACGTCGTCGACCTTGAAGTGAACCAACGTTCAGCCACCTCCCTCTATCACCGGTGAAAGCTCGTCGGACCGGGGAAAGACCGACAGTTTCAGTCGGAAATTTTTACTTTCTTCTATTTTCCTTATTTTCCTCTTCACCATAGATGTGCAACTTTTACCTGATGGGGACGGAGCAAATCTGTAGCTTTTAACGGAGCAAACCCATAATTTTTACTTGATTTCCCCTTATTTTCTTCTTCACCATAGCTGTGCAAACCCATCCACCATTTTCTTCTTCTTTTTATATTTTGCTTATAGTTTTTATTTTTTTATATTTTATCATATTTTTAATGAATAATAACAGACACTCGCTATTTGAATGTGACTTGTACTAACTATATTCACGTAAGATAAGCTACTGCCACATAAGCATAGTCAAGGGTCAAATGTGTATTTAAGGGTTTTACGAGTTTGAGTGTTCAAATAGGAAATGCAAAAATTTGTGTATCGATTTTTAAAAGCCCTGCAAATTTGAGTGGCCAGGAAATCATTTCGCCAATGTTAATGATATGAAATTTTCAGTCGAGAAAAAGAACAGACCTTTAATATTGCCAATCTTATATGAAGGATAATTGATAAAATTATATACTTATCTAAACTGAAAAAAGCATTAGTAAAAGTTCACGTAAAACTGAACATAAAGGATGTATTATGCATCTTTTTGCTGGGGTAACCATTATATCCATTAATATCAAAAATATTTACAAGTTGAAGCTTTAGTAAGAGCTTTGACTACTCCTACTCATTAACATCAATCTTCTATACTAAATTCTATCATTGCCACTAGTTACATCTTAGTATAGGAACAACTAATAAACTAAAGCAACTAAGAAACACTAAGAAACCCTATTAATTTGGCATAGACCATCTTGCCAACGCCTGCAATTTCTGCCTCGGATATGGATGGAAAGGGCTACTTCTCTGCAGAGTTGAGTCTCCTCATATTTTTTTCATGTCAAATCTAATGCTATGCCTCTCTCGCCAGATAAGTGCAGTTGTGTTGATGAAGACACAAGCTGTTATAATATTAAGCACCACTCTACTCTTTGCCTTGCTGCATACCCATTGCAATTCTGCTTGCCAATCACCTACTGCCCTGTTATGTCCCAGCCAATTGCATAATCTATTCCACAGTCTCTTTGTAACTGAGCAGTCAAAGAACATATGATTAAAAGATTCAGTACTTTGATCACAAAACACACAATTGCCAGGAACTTGGATGCCAATTTTCTGCAATCTGCCTATTGTAGGTAGTCTCTGCTGAGCAGCTAGCCAGACAGTAAACATGTGTCTAGGTTGAGCATGTGCAAGTAACATCAGGTTCTTCCATGTAACCTTACTGTAAGTAGGAACCAATGCCAGATATAGTTTCTGAATATGGAATTGCTCCAGTTTGCAGAAACTTTGCAATCTGCTGATCAGGCTACCTTGAAGCAATTGAATCCCCATAATGTCATCTCTTCTGTCCAGTATTTTTCTTACAACCCAGGAGGCTGCCTTAGGTATGGACATTGTTTCAATGTCCAGCTGCTTGATATAGTAGTTGTGCACCCATCTTATCCACAAGCAATCCTTCTTCTTAGCCAAATTCCAGAGTTGCTTGCTGATTGCTGCCTTATTCCATAATGTCATGTCTAGAATATTGAGTCCACCAGCAGTGATAGGCCTACAAACTCTGTCCCATGCCACTATGGCCTTTCTGGACAGATTGACACTACCAGTCCACAGAAAGGTTATGCAAATATTCTCAATGATTTTCAATACTTTCTTAGGCAGAATGAAGACTTGAGCCCAGTAGGTTTGAATGCCAAATATGACAGCTTTTATCAGTTGACATCTTCCAGCATAAGAGAGCAGTTTTGCAGACCAGCATGTTACTTTAGCTGTAATCTTCTCAATTACAGGTAAGTATTGGCAGACAGAAAGCTTTTTTGAGTCAAGAGGAATCTCCAGATATTTAAAAGGAAATTTGCCTTCAGTAAATCCCAGTGTCTCCAGTATCTCTTCTTTGGTATTCTGTTTAACTCCAGCTATATATTGCAATTTTTGAAGGATTAGCTTGCAAACCTGAGGCTTTAGAGAACCTATGGAAAGCTTCCTTTAAAATTTGAACAGAAACAAGGTCAGCTCTACAAAACATTAGTAGATCATCAGCAAAACATACATGAGTACAGTTAAGCTTTCTGCATTTAGGATAAAAATTAAAGTCTCTATTTCTGTGTAGTTGTCCCAGTACCCTATTGAGATATTCCATGGCCAGCACAAATAAATAGGGTGACATAGGGTCACCTTGTCTAATACACCTTTTGGCTTTGAACGGCTTTGTGAGACCTCCATATAGCATGAGGGAATAAGAGACGGTTGTGACACAAGCCATTATCCATTGCACAAATATAGCAGGAAAGCCCATATCAATTAATACTTGATTGAGGAACCTCCATTTCAATGTGTCATAAGCCTTTCTTAGGTCCACCTTCAAGACACATGTAGGAGATATGGCTTTCCTAGAATAGCATTTGAAGATTTCCTGACTGAGGATAATGTTATCCACAATGCTTCTACCTTCAATGAAAGCAGATTGAGCCTGTCCTACCAATTCACCTATCACAGTTTTCATTCTCCTAGTGATGACTTTGGAGATGATCTTATACAAGGTGGTGCAGCAAGCTATAGGTCTGTAGTCTTTCACAGTTGCTGGGGTTTTAACTATGGGGATAAGAGCTATAGCAGTAGTATTAATCATTGGAGGCATTCTGCAAGTGTTGAAGAAATCCTTTACAGCAGCAAAGATATCCTCTTTAACTATATCCCAATTCTTGGTAAAAAATTCCACAGGAAAGCCATCCACTCCAGGCGCTTTATCCTTTGGCATCTCCTTAATAGTTTCAATGATTTCCTCCATAGGAACCTCCTGGATCAGCATTGTTTGTTGTATCCTTGATAAACATACCTTCTCTGATAATAGCTGTATTAACACAAGGCAACTCCTTTTCACAATCTCCCATCAATGATATAAATACCTTTATAAACTCCTGCTCTACATCTTTAGGTTCTGTGAGCTTCAGACCTGTGTCAGTGTATATGGAAGTAATGCTGGTTTGGGATGTTCTGATCTTCCACTGGGCATGGAAATACTTAGTATTGGCATCCATGCAATCCAACATGCTTTGGATTTTTGTCTCATAACTTGTTCCTCTACAACACTCCATTTCTCAATTTCTTCTAATATTGCTTTTTCTTCATCAAATAATACCTGTGATAAAAGACAATTCTGCATCTGATTTTGGATGATATCCAGAGTCTCTATGGCCTGTACAAGTTTTTGCTTGTATGTGGCCATATAAGCATTAATTTCTTTAAGTTGTTGTTTTATGAACTTTAACTTACTCCAAACCTGCTGCAGAGGTGATCCCTTATAATCTAGCCTCCAGATATTCTGCAAAATGCATTGGAACTGAGGAAGATCCATAACATTGGTATACAATCTGAATGGTTTAAGGTGTAACAATTTGAGGCCTCCACATTTGATAAGAATATGAGAGTGATCAGACACTAAAGGATTCATGAAATCAGCTTCTAAGTGTCCATACTGCTGTATCCATTGATAATTGCCCAGAACCTAGTCAATTTTGCTATAAACTCTTGTTGCAGTGCTTTGTTTATTAGACCAAGTGTAATGCCATCCTGTAGCTCTGAGAGGAGTGAGCTTCAGGTCAGTAATAACAGCCTTAAATCCTTTAACTTCATCTTCAGTGACAGGAGATCCAATTTTATCATCAGGGCTTAAAACATTGTTGAAATCACCACTCAATAACCAGGTTTCCTGGCTGGGTATAAGGATATTCCTCAAATCTGTCCACATATGTTCTCTTTGGCTAACATTGTTCTGAGCATAGATGATGCTGAAGTGGATCCTGACTTGACTAATGGAATCTTCAATGAAGCACTGAATGAACTGGTCAGTCTCAAGGGAGATTTGAACCTGAATATGGGTTTTCCAAAGCAGCCAAATTCTTCCATTCACAACCTTAGAATAGTTGCAGTGGACATTCCAACCTTTAGCAATCTTTTTCTTGGATTTTCTTTGCTTTATGTTCCTTTACTCTTGTTTCAAGACAACCCATAACATCTACTTTATTAGCAGCAAGAAAGGTCTTCAACTCTTTCTGCTTATGGGCTAGGTTTAGCCCTATAATATTCCAAGTGACTATAATCATAGTAACTTGGAGTTTTGGTTTTGAGAAGGCCCCGTGTCAATCTGTTGGCCTCTTCTACCAGAATCTAAAACATCAACAATTGCCTTCCCTTTATTGCATTTATCTATCATCCTGCAATTTAGTTCAATGTCTGTGTCTGTAATCCTTTCCTGATTGATAGGGTTCTGCTGAGTCTCATGCTGAGGAAGCATCATTTGGGTGGTATTGGTCACCAATACATCATTATCCTTACTAGATTCAGCTTTCTCTAACATCAGCTCATGCGGATTATTAGGTACTGGAGTCTTTTTAACAAGCCATTCTTGTTTAGCAGCTATTATGCATCTTAAAAATTGTGAAAGTGATAACTTTAAGATAAAGGGTGAGAATAGTAGGAGAGACATAGAGAAGTGAGAACACATGAATACAGCAATTTAATTAGTATAGCCTTTTCTTTTGTTTAGTAGGATTAAGAAATTTATTCATGATATCCAATGACAGAGGGCACAAAACGCACGATATGCAATGATAGAGGGCAAAACAAAGTATATTACTGCGTTATATCGTTTTACGTGTATCAAATTGTGCGGATCGCAGTATCATACTGTGTTTTATCAAAACCAATTTTTTTTTATAATTTGCAGTATAATACTGCGAATCTCTTTAACGACTAACTTTTTGTTAAAGTAATTCGCAGTATTATACTGCAAATTATATAATTATGTAACTTTTTTTAACAGAAAATGTATTTGTGCCCAAAAAGGCACTATTTAAGTTTTGGAACGCGGTTGAATGGTTCGGTTAGGGAGGACTCACTCGCGGGAGAAATTTAAAAATAGCTAGATTTACAAGTGGCCATTCAAAAATAGCCACAGTTTCAAAGGTAATCGAAATTTAGACACTTTCCATGTAAAGATAAATTTGAACGAAAATACAATTTAAAATTCGAAAAATACTCCAGCATAATATATTGGAGTTTGGAGCACCGGTGCTCCAGTCTCCAGTATATTATACTGGAGCCAGCAAAGTATATCGGTCCAACATAATATGGTGGAAGTTTATACACAGGTGCACCGTACTCCAGTATATTTTGTTGGACCGGTCTTTGTTGCAGCAAAATAGTGACTATTTTTCAATGAATTGATAAACACTAGCTATTTTTGAATAATCAGTCCAAAAACTGGCTAGACCGTGCTATTTTAACCTCTCATTGGATCTTTTTTTGAAGAACTAGTATCTATGTGTGTTGCACGTTTTTAATGGCATGTGATGGTTTAACCATTTAAATCATTTGAAAGTTGAAAAGTATTATTATATTAGTATAATACGTGAATTCAAGATAAAGGGACATCATTATAACTTACACAAACGATCAATTTAATCATGTTAGTAAGATAACTACGTATTATATTTTAACAGTATTTAATTTGACAGCATTTTACCAAACATTTCTTTGTAGATGATTTTTTGTGTGTATGTTTTCTTCTAATGCTGTCACAACCAATTTTCTGAACAAGTAGGGACCGACACTCGATCACTAAACATGACCGAGCGAACCATCTCTGCTTATCAAATCTATTATTAATCCAAACTTTATATGCAACAAGGCAATACTCTAACCAAATACTTTTGATTAACTTTAAATATTTGAATAATTCAACTCCAAAACTTTACTCATAGTAACCGATGAAATACTGTTAAGTTATTATAAAAAATATATGAATTAACCCAACGACTATGTCTATGAAGCCTCGACTGATAAACTGACGCATTGCTCAGGACATGAGATTTCCTGCACAGTTCTCTAAGTAAGCAAAGAAATAACTAAATAAAGATGACTCAAAGGAATACCCCACGAACAAAAGTGGAGCTCACCAATAGCACTGGAAGAGAAGGAAGTCCTAACTCGTAGCCTGCTCGCCTACAAATTCAGTTCCTACGTTGTACCGCAGACCAACGTAGGTTCCTAAAAGAGAACGTCAGTGCCATTCATTGTACTCAATAAGTCTCAACAACATGGGGCAAAACTTTAATAACATATACATTAAGAGCAAAGGTTCTAAATACATCTAAAACGTAAAGCTTATAAGAATAATTCTAAATAATTGCATAATAGCAGTTTATGAATATTATAAAAAAATCTTTTTCTTAAAAAAAAAACAATTACTTCTCTTTATGCTTTGGGAGTTTCAACTATCCTGACTTAATTCTGTCTCAGTCACCGTGTGATAGGCACAGGTTCGATCCTAACCTGACCGAATAGGCCCAATCCACGAGGTGTCACTCGCTTCATAATTCTCGGTGCTCATGTATCATAGCTTAAGCATGGCTAAGTAAATTTTTAGCAGTGAGACTCTCGGCTCATGTGCTCTCTACTTTGGCACAAGTAGTTTCAAGAAGTCAACGCCTTGGTCAGGACCCTCGGCCTGGACGATGACCCCTTCTCAGAAGATACTCCCAAAAATCTTTTCTTTCTAAAACTTCTTCTTGCGACTTTTCAAGTCTAAGTCTTTTACGCATAATCATATCGGTATCCTTAAATGTAAAACATGATATAAGAATGAAATAAATATTCGATAATAAAATAATAGAAATAGGTACAAATTGACTCAAATACCGCCATAAAATGATATAATAAAACACTGACATCTAAAACCTTAAAAATGTTCTCTATGAATTCTTCCTTATATTCATACTCATCAAATGTTACGTCCTACATTGTTTACATATACCAAACTTTAGTAAAATCTGTGCAAGTACAATACTAAACAATATTATTGCACAAACCTAGATTGGTTTCTATTTCGTTCATAGCTAGTCCATATAACATAGTTAACTTGATAACCTAATAATAATACGTAGTGAAGAGGATATGGCTTTCTTGATCCTGCATGAATTTTCAACATGAAAATGGCATATAAGAATAACATAAAAATCTAAAATTTATGCATGTATATCCAAATAGTCATCTAATCTTTAGCTAGAAAATAATTCTAAGCTAATAGGTAATTACTACTCCAATTGAGTATATATTAACACTTTTATGTAATTCATCAAACACCTAACTTCGAATTTCCTTAAAACTCACACCCTTGGACTTACCAAAATAGCGCTTCAGAATAGTGCTCTCTCAGTTAAATGGGTTTTCAATATTATTGCTGTGATCCGCCAACCAGACATAATGTGAAAGTCTTCAAGAGTGAAGGAAACATCATGCCCAAAAATCTTGAAACTAATGGAGTCTCGCTCATTCGTGAATATTCAAGAAAGACACAAAAGATGAACTAATTTTATGTTGTTGCATTTGAAATTCTCCATAGCAACAATGTATCTAAATGCACCAGTAGTAAGTTTATCCCTATGTGCAGGAGTTCAAAAATTTACAATTAAACTCTTCAAATCATGGTTCCCCTTCCAGTAACCCTTGGAGTTAAACCATTCTGTAAACTCAAAATATTTTTGTCCTGGTCTTGTAGTTGGAGGCTCAGGGACATAAGGACATGGTGCTACTATAGGTAGTCTATATCTTTTAGGTGCTTTGATTTCTTTAGCTACATTAGAATCTTTAGGTGCTTTATGAGTCATCTATCCAAAAAAAGTAAAAGACACAAATAATAACATCAGGACATTATCAAAAAGATCATTTAAAACTTCAACAACTAAGAAGGCTTAAGTTCGACAAGTATAAAATAAAAACTTCGACAGGTACAAAACAAAAACTTAAGCTCTAGAACTGAAGTTTACAGGTATAAAACAAAAATTTCACCAGTAACAAATACAAAAACTTCATCTCCTAAAGATGGACTTCACCAGTTACAAATACAAAAACTTCATCTCCTAAAGATGGAATTCACCAGTTACAAAACATAAAAACTTAATTTTGGTTCTCCATACAAGCACAAAACATTCAGCAAAAAATTAAAACACAAATATAAATCCAAAAATAATGCCAAAACATGAAGAAGAAGAAAAACTTCAACTCATATCTAAGGTACCATTATCATCTGCTTAACTCTAAAAGTTTTTTAAAAATTTGAACGTCTAATCACAGAAGAATTTAAAAAAATTCCATTAACAATATAAATACTTGTTCAAAAAACCTAAAAATACAAACATAAAAGTAAAACTAATCAACTCATCAAACTAAACCCTATCATAAATACATGACTACCAAACCAAAATCAGAAATTAAATCGTAAACTAAAACCTAGACAGTTAATGCAATGTACCTATGATTAAATCGTAATGTGGGAACAACGAAGACTAGCAGTTGAAAATTTGAAACAACAACGAAAACCCTTTAATTTCAGAGACGAGCAAATAAAAAAATGCGAATAACGGGAGAGAGAGACAGAGACAGTCGAGGACCAGCGTATACTTGGAGAGAAAATAGTCTTTTAATAAAGAAGGGCAAAATAGTCTTTTCAAATAACTTTTAATAAAAAATAAGTACGGTGCAAAGATAAAGCGGCTACATGTTAAAAAGGACGGCCAAATAGGGCGCCCCGTGCAATTTTTACCTCAAGAAGGAGGCTAGTAAAGTCTTCATTTAGGCCCTAGAGATTTTCAGGCCCCAAAAAAATTTAATCATGAATTTATGATTTTAATTTAGCATAAAAAATAAAAGCATTCTTCTTTTTGGTGCAGGACTTATTTACTAGCTATCGCTTTTGCTTTGCATTTTTTTTCTGGATTTTGTTTTTCCTATTTTTCCTATAATTTTTATGGTGATACTAATATTGGTGTCACACCTCAATTTTCGCTATATACCCCCGCAAAAGGGACGTAAAGAAGTTTTTCCAATTAAAGGACAATCGGAACGAGATTTATTTATTAATTATTCAGAATCGCCACTTGGGAGATTTATGGTGTCCCAAGTCACCGATTGAATCCCAAACCGAGGAAAAATATGACTCTGTTACAGTCTGTGAACCAGAAATTCGAGCAAGGAATTCTATTAACCCGGGAGAAGGTGTTAGGCATTCCCGAGTTCCGTGGTTCTAGTATGGTCGCTCAACCGTTGCATTTGATTTTATCTGATTTTAATATATGCTAACTTATGCGCCTTTTATTCATATACCGCTTTTACCATTACTTATTTTGAAAGACTTGCGACGTCGTGAAAACACGTATCTGCCCGCGTCGCCATCAAGGCGCCCGTAGTCATCGACACATTTCGACTTCATCGAGATTTGGATTTGGGTCGCATCAATAAGCATCCGAATTTAGGAAGATAAATTATTAAAATAACGCGCCTAAAATTACTGCGCGTCTTAACTTTGCAAGGGCCACGGAAAATTTGCTAAGTGGCACGCCTCAGATTCTAAGGATTTTGCAAGACTAATTAAAATGAGGGCCATGGCTTATGGATTCGGTTGTAGATAACATTGCAATTTTAACAATCCCCTACACCTCACTAGGAAATTTCATTGCAAATCAAATACAAACAGTTAAGGACCATACATGCCACAAATAAATAGAATATCTCAAACAGTTAACAAATGACATGAACAAATGGAAGAAAATATTTCAAACACTTTGCTGTAACACGAATAAAAATAACCTCTAATATCCATAACCCACGCCTGATTCATGTACTGAATATATGATTTGTCAAATGAAATGCTCATGCTAAACGCTACACACCAGATGTAAAATCCAAAGGCAATCAAACACTGTATTGACTCAAACACATGTATATAAAAGAATTGAAACTCGAACCTTAAACTGGAAACGAAGAACAACAATCTCAAACTAACCTCGCCGGAAACTCGAAACAGAATCAACCTCGGCTCAAACGAAATTCCATCTGGCCACTAATGAATTAGCCTAGGAGATGGATTCAAGCCAACTCAAATGGAACCCTAAACTTGAATCTCCGGATCGACCTCGGCAGAAAACTTTTCTAACTCGAACGGATCTGCTCGGAGTTCTTAAGGCATGTTTTCCGGCCAGTTGTGTGTGTGTGTTTTCCGGTGCTGTCGTGAATGGAAAAAATGGAAGAAATAGCAGCGGCTGCTCGTCTCAAGGGTGGTCGTTCATGGAAGAACTGGGAACGCCGGTTATTGCTGGTTTTTCTAGGGAGGAAGGTCATTGGGGCGAGGTTTCAAGCCACTAACAATGGTGCAATAGCAGGGGTCATTTTGTTTTGTATTGCAGTTGAAGAAGAAGGGTGTTGAAGCCTTGGAGGACTGCCTGAGTACGTTCTGTGTGTATTTTAGATGAAAAAAAATGACTGAATGTGCAAGTGTGAAGACTGAAGAAGAAGGAGAGACGCTAGGGGCGGGGGGTCGTCCAGTATTGCGGCTGCTCTTTTATGCATTTTCCGGCGTTAGTTTTTTGCTCTCCCTTTTTTCAGTGTATAAGTTCTCCTTATATATGAGATTAGGAATTAGGTTTTAACGAGGGGTAAGGGTTAATGTGCCAAAATGATTGGGCTAGAGTGTGGTAATTGGGTTAGACCATGTTTTTTGATTTTTTTATTTCTTTTCGTTTATTAAGAAGATGAATTAAAAATAGTTTTATAAAAATACTAGTATATTTAAGATAATAAAAATATTTAGAGAAGACATATAATTATTATATTAATAAAATTTAAATACTACTTAATATATACTAAAATGTAAAATATTTTTTTGAACTTTTTCTTCTTATCCTTTTTTTTTTGGAAAATAAAACGTCAAGACTATTTTTTTTAGTTTTTCAAAAATAAATCTAACTCGACTAACTATCAACTAGCTAGAATAAGGGAAAATATTTTTGTAATTTTTATTTTTGTGATAAAATAACGAAAAGAGTCAAAACTAGTTAAAATAACTATATTAGGCCTACACTAAATATTTACACGTTAAAATATATAAAATCTTGGGGAGGGTAAAAAATCACACGTCTACAATTGTCTCCTTTTGTCCTTTTATTTTCTTGAGCCGAAGGTCTTTCGCAAAGAGTCTCTCTAGTCCTTCGCGATAGGGGTAAGGTATGCGTATACAGTATCCTCCCTAGACCCCATTAGTGAGATTTTACTAGGTTGTTGTTAAATTTTAGCATAGATAATATTAAGTTTGCAAAAATAAAAGTATAAAATTTTGTAAAAAGGAAAGAAAATTAGATTGTTTATTCTTTAATAGTAAAATACTTTAGAACTTTTAATTAAACTACTTATTTTCATAATAGTAAATATAATTTCTTACATCAATATCAAAGGAAATATATTGTAAATACATGCCTAATATTTTATTTATTCAAATTATTGCTTACTAATATAAATAATATTATTACTATATAAAGTTAAAAGCTTGATATCATTTAAGAATATTATACTATAACAACAAGTATGAAAACTAGCAACAACAACTTTTTTGCATGTGAATAGATATATTAATTTTAACGTGTAAAGTATAAGGCCTTTTATTAAAAATTAGCTTTAGGCCACTAATATTATTGAGTCGGCATTGTTTAGCATCTTACACTAGATCTTAATTATCAACGGGTTTAAGAAAAACATATTTTTGTGGTCTTTTGGCATACTTGTCTTAGTATGATTTTCAGTTTCTATATATCTTGGTCAAATTACGACACATAGTTAATGATTGTTCAGAGACTATTGCTAGAGGAGATGCTTTCTTACGCGGAGAGGGGGCTCGGGAAATTTATGCATGTAGTCCATATGCTATTTTTAGGTACGTTGTTTTACATGCGTTCGGAACTTTGGTGCTAATTTAGCATTTTGCTGGTTTTGACCAAAATATTTCTTCTTTGCAGCTCTCCGGCGATTCAAACACTATCAAGTGGATTTTTCAAAAAAGTCATCATTACAGATGTTATCCCCATTGTAGATAAGTGTTTTCCCCGGTTCATTGTATTATCTATGGCAGATATGGTGGGGAAAGTAATTTCGGACATACACAATAAGTTCAGAGTAAGTGACAAGAACACCTCTCATTTCCTTTTTTTCTTGTTAAAGTTCCTTAAGTATCATCTCACTATCTGACTTATGTTTCAGGGTGTCAGGTAGATTGTCCATCAGATCAATAATGCTCCCTTATTGATTTTGTTGATACGACGGACTATGTTTAATTTTGGTGTTGTAATAGATTACATAAACTTTGTTTCCTGTTGTTTGGTATTATGTTCTGTTTTGGTGTTGTTGAACTAAGACTTTGTTTCCTATTATTTCTATCACTTGGAGCTACTGGACATTTGGTGTACAATTTCCTATTTAAAGCTTATCCTTTGAGACAATTTTAAAGAAATTGTTTTAGTTAGTATTTTACAGCATTGTTTTAGTATTTTACTTTAATGAGCCAAGATTTTCTCTTCTTTAGAATAGAAAGTTTTTCGACATGTGTGCTTCATGTCAAAACTTTTCTAGGAGAAGACATATCTGTCTTTTCAATACAATTACTTGAGCAACGTGTCCGTCGACCTTCAACTGACCAGCCACATCATTTCTCCACTTCTCAGTTCTCTTGTCCGTCGACCTACAACTGACCAGCCACATCATTTCTCCACTTCTCAGTTCTCTCTCTCCTACTCTAGCATCTTCCCTATCTTTTTTGGTTAGAACTAAGCCTGATTAACGGGCTGACCGGACCGGGTTCGGCTAAAAAAAATTCGACCCGTCCGGTTACCGATCCGGGGCGGGTTGGGTCAAAATAGTAACGGGTTGTAACGGGCTGGGTTGTTCCGGGTTTAAATTGAACTTTACGGGTTAAAAGGGGCCAGGCCGGACCGGATTTAGTATATTTTTAACTTTGTAATAATTGAATGAATACAAGTAAGATGAGAAAAAGTTGCACTTATTGCAAGTGCTACTTTATTTCAAATGTTTAAGTAGAAAATGAAATGTTTACATTTTTTCTAGTGAAATAGTAATTTCAAATGTTTTGCATCGCCTTAGCAAGTTCATCACTTCATCATAATCAATATCTCCAAGTTAAAGTTCTTCGTCTTCTGGGCTATGAACTGTGAACATCTTCCTTCCCTGATTTCTTCGTTCCGATCTATCTAATCCAATCTCTGAAACAAACATACTAAAACTTACAAAGTTACAATGTTCCAGTCCATTTTATGGGATGGACAGCTCTCATATGTCTTGTGAGTGTTCCAGTCCCTCCTAAATTTACTTCGGTCAAATGTTGAAAAGTTTTGTTACAAAATTTGCACTTAACACTATTAGTACCTTCTATTATTTCAAAAAAATTCCATACCGGACTTCTTCTTTTACGATTAGAAGTCGGGTCATTACTATTACTACCAGAAGCTACAGGAGTAGCATCATTAAACATATTGTAAAAATGAAAGTATAAGCTTAAATTAAATATGCAATTAATATATTAAATAAGAGAAAGAGTTGGATGGAGTGCACCGAATTCGACAATAAATTGAGCACTTGATCAAATATGAAATCTTGCAAATTGAAGGGAAGAGAGATAGATTGATAATTTGAGAATTAAGAATTTAAGATTGAGTGAAGAAATGAAGAAGAGATGAGGGTATTTATAGATTTTAAAAAGGGTTAATATTGTAAATTAACAAATACAAAAAAATAATGAAAAAATGGCCATTTTTGTAAAATTATCCGTTGCCCAACGGCAATGTGGGCCCCATATATTCAGAAATAAAAAAAAAATTTACCGTTGAACCGGGCCGGGCGACCCGGTGCAAGGCACTGTAGATGCTACCGATTCCGGTCCGGGTCGGTTTTAAAAATCCTAACCGGCCTAACCCCCTCCCCCACCCCAACCCAGCCCACCCGGCCCCCTATAATCCGGGCCGGTCCGGTCCCGGGTCAACCCGGCCCGGTTGACGGGTTTAGTTAGAACTCCCTCTACCTTTATTAATTCGTTTGTAATTATTTCTATACAAAGTTCCTGACTCTATGGAATCAAAGACTTTCAGATAAGAATTGACATTGGGGCTAACTCAACCCCAAAAGCTAGTTTATGAGGTGATGATTGCCCAAGCCATATAAGGAGACCAAAGGATCTCAAATCCTTCCGATTTGGGACAACTCAACACCCCCTCACACCCAAAACTCTGGAGCGTGGACAACATAAATGGGGGCCCAACATTGGTAATAATAATTGGGATGGACCTGGCTCTGATACCATGATAAGAATGGATCTTGGGTCTAACTCAACCCTAAAAGCTAGCTTATGAGGTGAGGATTGCCCAAACCATATAAGAAGACCAAGGAGCTCAAATCCCTCCGATGTGGGACAACTCAACACTTTCTGACAAGCACACAAAATCGCGGAGATTCACCGAGTAATTCATCTTCCGCCATAATCAAAATTTGGTAAAACTTGAAAATGATATACGTTTCTTGGCCGTATTTTTCACTTTTCATATTTAAATCTGGGTATGGATAGTTTTACCTACTATGATTGAATTGATGGCCTTGAGCTATTTGACTTTTTTGTAGTTGACCTCTGTATACGATAGATTCGAGAATAGGAAAAATAAGCTTTCTAGCAATTCCTTCCAACTCGCATGTTTTCTATTTTAACTGTGTGTCTATTATTATATTTCCATGTTTTAGTTAATGGGACGAAATTTATAAATTCGAGCCATTCCAAAAATCCTACTATTACCCAAAGAGTGGATTTTAAGTTTGGGGAAGGCAGCCTTACCCTGCATTTCTACAAGAGGTTGTTTTCACGGCTCAAACCCGTATTTACTCTGCTTTGAATGTCCTGCAAAGCGTTTTTATTTTGACACGCAGATTTCATTGTCTCAGTGCACCTCCTTTTAGGATGACATCATCGATCACGTGCGTGATCATTACTTTTTCTCCCGAGGCGGTTCAGGACATGACGTGATATTTTGGTTTCCCGCGTCGCTTTTCGAATCAAGCCTTTTCGATTTCCGTGCACCTTTTCTTATAAATAGAGGAGAGGTTGAATTCGACATAACTTTCGAACCTTTTTTTAGAGAGTATTTTCTCAACCTTTTCCTCGCCTTTTTCTGGCACTCATTGACCTTATCTTTTGAAATCTTCGTTCCTGGGAATATAAACTTGTATCCGTAAAATGCCTTTCTCTCACAACTTCCATCATGGTTAAGTGTCGCCATGATAGTACCAATACCAAGGGTAACACCCTCTCTAGGGTTTTGTTTTCCTCAGATGATGGGGAAACGGAGGAGGTTCTCGTTCCTCTATAAACGGCCAATATACTTCTACTGGATATGGTTGCACAGAAGGATTTTAAGAACCAGTGTAAACTTCCCTCTTGGGAACTCAGTGAATTGATGCCATTTCACTTGGCTGCCCTCAGGGAGTCGTACGATATCCCTGATTACATCGAGATGGCTCCCACCGAGACAGATTATGCCAATGTGCGCAGGCTTGGGTATTACACATTCTACAAGTATGCTTTTCGGATCGGGTATAGCCTCCTGCTCAATCCTCTGGCGGAGGAAGTTTGTCATTTGTACGGGGCGTGTCCGGCCCAACTTACTCCGTATGCATTGAAGGTGTGTAGGATTCTTACCACCTACGTGGCTAATGCTGAGAAGGAGGTCACCGTTCACCACCTCTTGCAAATGTTTAGCGTGAGCTTTATCAGACGCTCAATGCTCCAGTTAGTACGTCGGGGGAAGAAGAGTTTTGTGGCACAAGTTGACGACAAGGCCAGTCGTAAATTTTGGAAAAGATTTTTCTACGTGTGTACTGAACATCTGGTGTCTAACCCAGAAGGGTTCCCGGAGGCATGGAACACGGAATGTAAGCATTCTTGTACGTAGTCTTTTATGGCGACCATATCTCGTTGGCTTTAACCATTGTAGATTTTTTTTACCTGTATGTAGTGACGACTCGCACTCCTCTAAGGATTGACGACATTAGGTCGTGGGTGAGAACGTTGATACCGTTTGCGGAGGAGTGCCGTACCTGGCCGGAATTCCTTAAGCTCTATGGCCCGACAGGTAACGGCCTTGCTTGGTTTTCCCTTTCCGTTATGACTTGGAGTCCCCCCTTTAATTTTCCCTGCTTGACTCACACATGTTTTGGTAGGTCAGGGCGCTTCTAAGAAGGCGCAAAAGAAGAAGAAGACTGCGGCCGACCCTTCTAGGGCGGTATCAGGTCCTGAAGAGGAGGATGTGATCCTCGTAGGTACATCTAGGGGCAGTGCTTCTCCCCTCTCAAGGTAAGAGGCCGCATCGGCGGTGGCTCCCGAGGCAATATCTGAGGCGGCGCCTAGGGGCTTACTTGAAGTGACGCCCGAGGAGGTACCGGCAACTGTGCCTAGGACCGTCCCCAAGGTTGCCCCTATGAGGAAGCCTACGATCGAGGTGATGCCATCATATAAAGTGTAGGACTAATGTGTAGGACTAATGTGTAGGACTAATGTGTAGATACCCAAAAGGGTAACCTTAGTTAATGATGAGCTAACTAAGGTTACATATATGTAACCATGGTTACATGCTTGTGACTCTTGAGTTATGTAACTCTTGTGACTCTTGGGTTATGTAACTCTTTTGTTATAAAGTGGGGGTTATGGTTCCCACATTATTGAAAGACATAATCTCTTCTTCCTCCCATTGAATCAAGAGAAACTCCATTATTGTCTTGCAAATTCTTGTGGAAAACCATACACCAACTTTGGTTATTGTCATATTATTATTGTTGTGAAACCATTCACATATTCAAGTCTTGTAAGGAATTCTTGTGGAGACATAAACTTCAAGACAATCTTGAAGGAAGGATCAAGGAGCAATCTTCATGAGGACCTTTGGACAATCATCAAAGGAGGTTCAACGATTTCCACTCATGGATTCAGGTTAGCTTCCGCTCATGTAGTTGTAATTCCGAATTGTTCAATATGAAGGTTATTGTATTTTAGTAGGAATCATATTTCTAACATTACCTACTATGATTGAATTGATGGCCTTGAGCTATTTGATTTTTTTGTATTTGACCTCTGTATACGATAGATTCGAGAAGAGGAAGAATAAGCTTTCTAGCAATTCCTTCCAACTCGCATGTTTTCAAATTAACTGTGTTTCTATTATTATATTTCCATGTTTTAGTTAATGGGACGAAATTTATAAAATTCGAGCCATTCCAAAAATCCTACTATTACCCAAAGAGTGGATTTTAAGTCTGGGGAAGGCAGTCCAAGAGGTTGTTTTCACGGCTCAAACCCGTATTTAATCTGCTTTGAATGTCCTGCAAAGCGTTTTTAATTTGGTGCACAGATTTCATTGTCTCAGTTAAAAAAGTGGATAAAAATATCCTATTTGATTGATATGTTTACAATTTTATTATTTAATTTGCATTTCTCTCTTATAATGGTTTGCCACTTTGTTTGGTGTTCTTGCTTGTTCGAACTCCTGGTAACTTTAGGTCAATGCAATTAGCGAAAATTGCTTTGGAAATAGCTGCATAGTCCTTGTGCTTACATCAAGTTTCTGAATTATTAGAAGACAGGAGAGATTTTATGCACATATATAACTCGAACTTGCAAATACTTCAAATTGATAAAGAGTACTGACATGGGAGATAATACGATCTCTTCTCTAATTGGTGCTCTCTTGAGGGATTTTATGTTGCGTCCTAAATATTTAGTAGATCTCCAACACTAGATGGATACCAAAACATTTAGTAAAAGAGCATTTTTGTACAAACGATAAATTGAAATTATGTCAAATAATTCCAAGAACTTCCATTATACTTCCTGTATATGTATATATTATAACAAAAGCCAATGACAAATACGAGATATTGTGAATTGTGCACCAACAAATATAAAAAAGAAACAAAAAAGATCTAAATAATGAATAACAGACATCCCAGAAAACTAAGAAGTGATAGACTATCACATAATGAGAAACCTGAGAATGGAAAATGATTGGTATTTACTTGTTTTCTGAAGGTATAAAAGTCGTAATATAAGTCTTCTATGATATTTTGGAATGTGAGAGGTTGGCTGCCAAGCTGAGTTCTGGAGACCTATTGGTTTGTGCCAAGATGTTGGTCATATTTTCTCCGCTAAAGCTCTAGATGTCTGCCTTCTAAATGAGTTATTTTATTGACAAAAAAGCTTCACTTTCCTAGATGAGTATGAACTGAGGAAGAAATTCTTAAACAAGATGTATATGCTAAGAAGCAAACTTCAGCACACAATAGCTTAGGTTTGTCTAAGATTAATCCGTTGAGAAAGGAGATATAGAAGATGCTTTGATGGTGGCAAAACTTTATTTCAACATTTGAATATCTTGCTTTATTTTTTATACTTTTGGTGTAAATCTTTGAATATAATAGTATTAGTAAATATAAAACGAATACTAGATTTTTAGTTGTCCTAATAGCTAAAAGCATTGATATGCCTTTGGTCTTTTGCACCATACTGAACAAAGAAAAGGTATTGGCTTGCTTGTTGACGGAGAAAAGCTCGAGTATTTGACTTATTTGCGATTAATTTGCTTGGAAACAACAGTGATTTGTCGAGCTTAGTTTTGCAACCCTTTGTGTTACCATTTGTTTTCTACTTGATGGATTATTTCCTCAACTAAGATACTGCAATTAGAGTCTTTTTACTTGTGTAATATCTTTACATGAAGCAAGTCTGTTTGTGGTTTTGACTTGTAGGATTATGATGGCAAATTTGCTAAGATATTAAGCATGACGGATATAATCATTGACATTGTTGTTTCTACTTATTTGATTCTGGAATTGAAGTTTAACTTTCAGAGGTTCTGGTGAGCATATCCAGTAGAATGTCGTCCAGTATTGGAAGACCGGAGAGGAGTTATCAAGCGACGGATGATACTTAAGCATAGTTGGCTCTTTTAACCAATATATTTCAGCTTCACACTTCATGGACGAACTTTTTAATGCACATGAAGAGTTGATTGCTTCACATAGAAAGAAAATTGTTTTATGCAAAATGTACTGTATGTTGAAACCTTCCAATTACAGCGCCCGTGTGCCTTTGATATGGATGTTTCAATATGAAATGAATGTGATTTAAAATTAATTACTTATAACTGCTTTAAAGCACCGCCCCACAAAAAAAATATGAAATTTATAAATTTAACATGTAGGGCTCGTGCTGGCACGAGCCATCACCATCTAGTAAATTTAGAAACAAAAACTTCAATAGCCAAGATAAAATTAGAAACAAAAATAAGAGTTAGAAGGCTTCAACATTTTATTGGAGAAGCTCGCCAATGTCATCCGCTTTGTAATCAACTATAGCAATTAAAATCTAACATTTTCCCAAAGTCGATTGGGAATTTGCTAGTTGAAAATCTTGATCAGATTGCATCAGGGCAGCCTTCAGGTTTAAATCTTACATCCTTTGATGCTCTTACTCATCCTTGTTTCGAAGGACATTTGCCAATGGTAACTACCATCTCAAAGTTGGAAGCAATTAAAAACGTGGAACAGTTGTGATTTCTAAAGCTTCAAGTTCACACAACTCTTGCAAGTAATACTTCTATCTGGCGGTGTTATTCGAAGTGAGAAAAGTCAAGTTAAAAAGTCAAATTTACATAAGCTACGGGGAAAATAAGAATATGAATTTGAGTAATGAAAAATAAAACATATTTTACTAGAGCATGACGTGTCAATTGTAAACAGAGTAGTCCCATCAAATTTGGGATAAAGTAATTGGCAAGATATTCTCCTTCATTTTGATTTCCAGTAAAAGCAAAGTGATCTCTAGACATAATTAATAAGGTTTTGACTTTGTTAAAGAAAAAACATTTAGTATATCATAGGCCTATGATTCTACTCCATATGGGAGAAGTGCAGCAGCCACAATCCTTCCTTCTTCATTTAAAATGTTGTAAGTTGATGCAGCATTTCTCTGCATCACAGATGAAGTAAAGAATGTAAGCAACATAATATGGATGAGAGGAAGAAGATCAAGCTCTGATCAATGAGTATGTGCAACAAAACATCATATATACGGATATCTAACAAGCGACAGGCTAGCAAAGCAAGGTTTTAGAGTACAAATAGAAATTTGTTTTTCATGTGAGCAGTCTGATATCACTCCACCAAAACATGTCATTCAATTATGGGTTCATTGTGTCTATTAAGAAACATCTTAAAAGTTTATTGTAAAGAACCACATGAATCGGAAATAATAAGGTTCAATGATTGCATTGAAAATTTAGAAAAGAATGAGGAAGAGAAAAGACACTTGCAAAACATTGGCTGATACATGAAATGTTTATGCTACCATAATACTCATTCAGAAATTAACCAATAAGAAAAGCATTAAGCAAGTTAAATGTCACTGTTCTGACATTAGTTTGTTGGCTGACTAATCTAGTTGTATTTAAACTCCTTTATGTAGGTCCAGGAATATCAAAGAGTTCCACATGTTTCCATCTTCCAATAATAGGTTTTAACAAAAAGTTCCAGATACGTTAAGTAAATGGTGGGGCTATGATGCAGTAACCAAGAATAAATCTTGCTCAGAATTTCTATGGCTGCCCATCTCATCTATCAGAGACAATCTGATAATTACTGAAACAGTTGTGCGTAAAGCCGTAAACAATAATACAGCCCCTCTTCCTTCCTGTTTTCATAATAAATACAGATTGACAGAACCATATACTTACAGAGTCAACTGCTTCCAATTTCATTCCAGTAGAACGAATAAAGGCACGAAGCTCAGGATTTACTGGTTGAATGTACCTCCCGCAGCCAAGAAGCAGAATCTCTGCAATGAAGTTATATTAGGAACAAAGACAAAGAAGAGCCTCATACCAAGAGTAGTATAAAATTTAGAAGAAAATCATTCCTTGGGGAGATCAGGAACAGAGTCAATACTCATTAGGTTATATGATAATCAAAACGCACGTTAGATTTTTCTGTATATTTTTTTTTTGTCATCAAAGATTTTATAAATGCTTGCACTAGGCCAGTGCGACAAAACATGACTACATATTGTGCAAATCCCCTATTATATCTAAAATTGCATCAACATCCTGTACAATAAGACAAGAGGGTTGCTCTGATGGTAAGCAACCCCCACTTCCAACCGAGAAGTTGTGAGTTCGAGTCTCCCCAAGAGCAAGGTGGGAAGTTCTTGGAGGGAATGATGCCGGGGGTCTATTTGGAAACAGCCTCTCTACCCAAGGGTAGGGGTAAGGTCTGTGTACACACTACCCTCCCCAGACACCACCAAGTGGGATTATACGGGGTTGTTGTTGTTGTTGTATCCTGTACAATAACCAGGTTGCACCAAACAGCTAGCAACAACATGCATCTTTGTTTAAGGCTATGTAAATATCTCCTATGGCCTTCAAAAATTCCATCATTTCTTTCAAGCCAAACAGACCACCAAATGGTTTGAGGAATGGTAATTAATTCCGAGTCTAGTGATTTCTTCCACAACCCTTCTTTGATCCAACAATGCAGTAGCTCCAAGTGGATTTGGCATGGTCCAGTACATGCAAGGGATTCAAGGACATGCTCCACAATTAACTAGTAAACAATGCAAAAAGAGGTGACCAACATCTTCCACAAAGAGTTAGTCATGGTTTTTCTGTATAATTCGATTAAGAAAATTCATAACTAATTATGGTGTCCGGGGCCAACTTGCATGCACCTTGATTATTCTCGTGGGTACCTACTAACTCCTACCACAAAGATACCAGCTAATTCTACCCACCAAGAGTTACTCATGGTTTTCACCTACTTCATTGACCACTAGGCCACACCCGTTGATGCATGGTTTTCTCAAAAATTTTATGCTTAATTTTCCTTCTACCCAAACTCTTCAAAGCTAAGGGTGTTTGTTAAACATCCATAGTTCTCTTTCTCCGGAGGTCAAACAAATTACTGCATCCTGTTCAACTTAAAATACTAATGATTTTTTAACTAGTAGTACTTAGACAAACCCACCCGGCCTCTCTTTTTAAAGTGCAAAAACCACACAAATTTAATTGCAAGAAACTTTGAAATAATCAATCAACCTTGACCACCAAATTTTTCCTCTAAGAAGTTATTGGCAAACACAAACCAAACAGAGCGGAACATCAACACCGCACAGCTGCAACTACAACAACAACAACAACTACTACCCAGTATACTCCCACCAGGTGGGGTCTGGGGAGGGTAATATGTAGACAAGTCTTACCCCTACCCGAAAGGGCAGAGAGGCTGTTTCCAATCGACCCCCGGCTCATACGATAAAAGAAAAAACAGCAATAAAACAAAAACAAAGACAAAAACAAAAACAATAAAGCATTAGTAACTCTAGCAGAAATAGCGTAAGTAGCTTAAATATTTATCTAAACATACGAAACATAAATACAATTGCATGCAATAATATCATACAGTAACTACCATAACTAACAGCCATAGGGGGGACATACGCTAAAACACAAATTATCTATGGGTAACCCTGCTGACCCACTCCCAACCCGGATGAGGCGTAAGAAAAACTCTAGGAGCCACTATCCTACAACCCTGATTCTCGACCTCCAGACTTTCCTATCAAGGGAAAGTCTTCCTAATACTAAAATTTACCATCAATCCTACAACAGCTGCAACTATTCTTCCTAATACTAAAATTTACCATCATTTTTCCGATCAAAAATAGATTTATTAAATCAAATATTTTATGAATAGCTAGATCATACTTTCTGCCAATCTATTTTACATACTTTTTCTTTTTATTCATGCCAAGAATATTAACCGCCATGAATACTCAGAATATCTAATTACTATGAATAATCATGGCTACTTCTCCAAGATCTTAAATTAGTATGAAACAACTATAGTTTTTGACTACTGGCTGTGAGACAACCTCCCAAATATTAAACTTTGCACCTTTAACTGGTTGATTAAAATTTTAAATCATTAACCACCTTGAATTACAAATTCAAGCTTTTTCCTTGATTTCAAACAATACTAGCACAATACAGCTGACATAAAGGGTATAACACTTTTCACAAATGATGTATCAAAGAAGAAAGATTAGCCTATGTTAGATGGCACATCGAGTTCAGCCGAGAGAACCCAACCAAAGCAAAGTAGTAAATCGTTCTCACACAGGAAACTGCACCAGAAATTTGCAGCAATCTTACAGTGTGATGTCATCAGAACTAGCCACACACTAGCGTGGTATTTTCCCTTTTTATGTGGAAGAAGAAACATAAAGCTGTGTACCCCTAAAGATTTCAGAACATTTCAATCAATGCTGCTAACTTGAAAGGAAATAGGGTAAATAAATTTGCTTGGTCCCTGCTAGAAAAGGAACAACCAATTAGACATGAAAGGTCCAACGGAACGAGCACCATATGTTGTACATGAACATGAAGGTAGGTGCAGAGAAACATCAGCTGAGCATCACATTCTTCAAAAATAGACCGACTGGCTACTCACCTGGAACTGGCTGCACAGTCTGGAAGATAGATAAGCTGCATGAAGCACGCACCAATGGCATGTCAGATGTGACTGTATAAACAAATTGCAAAAGGAAATATCTGATATTTTTTGAGGGGAAAAAGCGTTTCATAAATGATATCCATGCAATATAACTAAAGAGTTGAACTTTGTGGCACAGTAAAATGTCCAAAATTATGTAATACAAGGGCTGTGGACATGGTACTACTCCCTTTAGCTTTACCCCCAAATCAAAATTTCTCGCTTTGACCAGACTAATAGCCTGTTTCGCCAAGCTTCCAAAATTTGCTTATGCTGAAAAGTGCTTTTTATCAGAAAAATGCTTTTCGAAAAAGTACTTTTGAAGAGTAGCAATTTGTGTTTGGCTAAATTTGATATTACTTTTGCGAATATTGAAACAGAAACTTGTGTTGGCCAAGATTTCAAAAGTGCTTACAGGGAGAAGTTTCCCTAAAAGCTTGGTCAAACACCTCAACTTTCTAAAATAAGCACTTTTGGCTTCGCTGAAGCTAGGCCAAACAGGCTACAAGTTAAAAAGTGAGTGTCGACTATTGTATAGCTTATTATTCATCGGAAGGGCATGTGAAGATATTAGCAATTTTTAGCTTTGCAGACCTTAAGAGGAAAAAAGTTAACATAAAATAGAGTAAAATTTGGATCCCTGTAATTACTGTTTTTGTTTGATATATGACAGAATTTTCTTTCAAAAGAAATTGGACATTATGAAGGGAATATCAACTAAAAAGAGGAATACAACTTGGAAGGATGGGACATCCTTTCACCCTGCTGTCACTTTTTGGTCATCCCACTGAGCTACTAGGCATCAGCTCCTTAACATCAATTGACTACAAGCTAAACCAGACTGAACCACTTCGATTGGCCAGTCCAATCCAAATGTATAAAAGGGTTTCCCATGTCTAACCAACTTATAGTACATTCAAGGAAGGTACCAGGTTCAATGAAGAGCAAAAGTAAGTACCTTTCTGAAGTAACCTCCGAAAGTTTCTTGGGATGCCAAGACATTAACAAGTTGCCAACACAAAGCAAGCTACCTTCATAATGCACCCCATTAACTTTGAACCCGGTATCAGTAAACCTACAAGGAGCCCAACAAACCATTAAAATAATTAGGTACTGATACATATTAATATGTCTTGCAGTCCAAGAAAAAAGTGCCAAACTAAATTCTTCTAAGAAAAAAAGTCTGTTAACACTGAAAATTTTGAGTCGGCATGGACTGAGGCCATTTGGCCATCTTCTTAGGCTATCTGAATTGAATCACGACCACATCAAAATTGACCACGATACGCAGCCATGGGCACCCAGAAGAAACCCTTTGAGGCTTAGTATAAATCGTGGCAATGTGGCCTAAATGAGATTAGACCAACATCCATCCTAATGGTTAGTAAAGGGAAAACTCATATGGGGTTTTATTCTATGACAACCCAGTCAAGTAATTGCCTCTCATTGAAGTGGGAAACGAACATATGTCAGCTAAACATGGAGCTAAAGGCGGTTGGTGACTTAGTCAAGATGAAAAAGGCAGAATCAAGCAAGCAATGAACCATCTCAAGATTAACTAAATGTGCCGTACTTATAGGAAACAAAAGCGAGCACGTTAAGAAGGTGGTTTAAATGACTGACCCTGTAGCTATAAATAAGACTTTTTGTACATAGAATAGATATCATCCATCACACATACAGCACATATTCAACTCTTTTCTATTAACTATAATCGTTACAAATTTCTATACACTTCAAGCATTAACATCTCTCTTAGTCCAAGCATATACATCCTCTCTTCACATGCTTTCATCTTAGACTCACGCCAATCATACCCAAGACTTTGTTACCAGGATATTGAAATAACCTAGGAACCCATAGTAGGGACCAGAGTCCCCTCCTGAATGTTAATCATCTGATTTACTGGGAATCACTGGTGTGAATTAGACCACCTCATCCAGCCCAGCAAACTCAGTATTTTCACCAACATGATAGTACAGGGGCTTAAAATGAAAATGATACCAAATTACCGTTACAATGAAAGCAGCGCATTAAGCAATAAAATTAACAAAAGAGAGCTAAAGAAGCCATCCACCTAGAGGGTTATGAGGCTATATAGTATATCTATTGAACCGTCTTGGCAAAATTTAAGACGTAAAAGCACAAAACAGTCCACAAGCCTAGTAATACTAACAAGCTATCCCACTAAATTTTATAGCTTGATTTGTACTCCCCAGAAATATCATACAATCCGACATTTTTCTTAAGGACCACATCTTGACTCACCCAAAGTCAGTACGAACATTTCAAGATTAGTATGTGTGGTATTTGCCATATGGCGTGGGTAATTTCCTAAATTTTTGATAAAGGGTGCGGTTTTTTTTTTTACTTCTCTTAGCTTTTTGCGGTCCAAAGGCAATGCAAGTTTTGGTTTAACACCTATTGTAAAGCTAAACAACAACTGGATAGCAACTGCAATTCGCTGACTTCTCCCCTTCTCCAGGATTCTTGAAATCTGAGAGAAAACACTGTGTGTATTTTCTTTTCTATCTACATTTCTATATATAGGTCTCCTTTTTCCATCCTTCATGCCCCTCCACAAAAACAACACCAAGCAAATATAGAAAGCTATTAGGAAATGGGAATAACTTTGAAATAAGTCTCCTTTCTTTATGTTTGATACAAAAAATAAATATTTATCATTTGATAAGGCTGATTATCAGAAATATAGAGCAATAATGACATTTTTGATTGACAATTGAACAGATATTTGAAAGGAAGTAAGACACAAAGGGTAAAAAATAAATCTCTGCTAGGTCCAATGATATTAAACTGCAAATGTAAGATGAAAATAAAAAGTTCTATAGGTCCACTGAGACAATAAACATCCGCAACAAATACATAAGTGGTCAACTAGCATGCCTAAGCTGCGTGATGAATTCTAACCAAAGTAATTATGTCATTACTTGCCTCAATGAAGTAATTGCAATTTATTAAACCATATGACTAGCATCAAATTCCTCAAATAGAAAGTTTGCTTCAATTTATATCCCGACTTCTAGTTTCTGAACTTTGAGATGTTTTGGTCAAATAATGCTAAGAAATTGGTTGAGTTAGCCACCAGATACGACGCAAAAAAAGGAAAAAAGCTATCTGCCGGTGGAGGTAGTAGGTACCCGGTGGAACAGTCGAGCAAGCTGGCCCCGTCACCACAGTCATAACAAAAAATTGAACAGTAGATACGACGTAAGATACCTAAACTAGAAGAAAACAAAATTGCATAAATTGTTCTTCAAATGACATTTAGCTCAAATAGGTCATAAATACTCCTAATTTGACGAGAAAATAACTGCATACAGAAAATAAGTAAGAAACCGATTAAAGAAGGAAGAATAGGGAATACTGTTGGAAGCGCAATTGATCTTCAGGAACGTTATCGATAAGATTGATTTGATCGTAAAGTGAGAATGCCCGTCTCAGTGAAGGCAACGGTTGATTCAGCGGCATATGGTTAGGGTTTGGGGTTCCCCTCCTCATAGCTCGCATCAACGCCGGCAGCGTCGCCACTGCTTTCTGTCTCACCGCCATTTCTCCCCTACCTTCCGGCTTTCCTTCTTTCCCATTGAGGTTCCAGAAGAAATTAAGACATCATTTTTCTATTTTGACTTTCACCCCTAAGCTTTCGCCTGTAGTGCAATAAGACAACTCAATTATGTGGAACACCGTACTAGCCCTTAATAATTCAATCAAAATTTGCCCATTTTTACCTTCTTACTCACTTTGGCCCCGAGCCATGAATATACATGCAAGTGTCGCAAATGAGTGCCACTTTATAGCTTCATAAGTTTTATTTTGTGTATCATACAACTTACACTAGTTGTATAAGTCTTTTTTTTGTTTTATAAATTTGTGGACCTCAATCTTATATTTCTAGATCTATAAAAATATGGGTCCACAAACCGTGATACAAAAAAGTTAATTCACTTATTATATGATACACAAATTAAAATTTTCCATAGCTTGTTGGATTGTTGTTATAATACGAATCTAAATGCGATTGACAAGACATTAAAAGATAGAGTTTGAGAATAGACCCAATAAAATTGTAATTACAAAATAATTGAAATAATTAATTACCCAATAATTACATAACAAAATAAATGTAAATTATAGGAATATCTTTAAGTGAAAGTGTGATTTCACTTGAAAAACATACTTTGAATAAAATTATCGTCAACAATGACAAATCACCATTACACGTCTTAAAAGAGTATTCTATCATTCATCAAAATTAGTTTCCCTAAAATGAAAACTTTATACTGGAGTGGGTACTACAAATGACCCAAAATGTCCCTAAGCTAATTTTACGAAACTAAGTGTTGTCACTTATTACAAGTATAACCTCCAATTACACCGTCTTCAATTGATGTAAAATTGCACGCATAACCTCCAATAGCGAAAGTAGTCATCAATTGACATCCAAAGCGCATGTTAGCTAACTTGGGTCGTATCATGTTATACGTTGTTTTACGATATACAATATTGTATTATATTGTATTTAGGAGTGTACATAAGTCGTGTTGGTTCGGATTTACAATTACCAAACCAAACCAATTGTGCCGGATTATTAAATCTAAAGACCAAACCAACCAATAAAACTCGAATTTTTCACTCTCGATTTTTCTCGGATTTTCTCGAGTTTTCGAGTTATTCGGTTTTTTTCGGATTTTTCCCCGATAAAATCTTCATGGAACAAAACATATAAATTATGCTCAAAATATTTCTTTAGTCATGGTAAAATATAACTATATAAAGTATTTTTCAAGAAAATAACCCAAAATATTCAACAATAAAGACAACAACATTATGTAATATGAATATTACTAAATAAAAAGCCATAATAAAAATAAATATAATCTAAGAGTACTAAGCCATGCTAGAATAAGTAAACTAATAAGGAAGTATTAAATACATTACTAAACTTTAAAAACAAAATAAAAATCGACTATGTATTTTTATTTAAATTATTGCAAAACAAAAAATAGATATTCGATATATTTCCATTCGTAGTATTGAATTAAATATCTTTTGTTAGCATTAGTATTGATTTGATTTTGGTTTGGGCTTTGTTAGCACTATTTAATTTACTAATGTTAATGGCTATAAAACTTATTGGAACATTCAAAAGTTCAAAGTCCAACCTTGAAATAATACCCCAAAAATAAATTATGAATCTTCTAAGAAATATTTATAAATTACATTACAATAAGTATATTTGTATATTAAATATATCTAAAATTTCTATATATGTAATGTCGCGTTGGTTTGGTTTCGGTTTGACTTTCCTTAGTTAAAACCAAACCAAACCAATTATGGTCGCATTTTTTTCCAACACCAAACCAAATCAAACCAACCCGTAGTCGGATTTTTTTCTCGGATTATCGGATTGGTGTAGTTTGTCAGTTTTCTTTGTAAACCCCTAACTGTATTGTTCGATGAATGCAATTTTTGGATAGATTGTATTATTTGCCGTCGTATCATGATATCACACACCAATAATATAAAAAATAAATTTGCAACATTACTAAGAAAAATAGGATATGGAGTAGAATTATTATATACAAAAGTAGGGTAAAGGATGCAATATAATTATTTAATAATAAGGAAGTGCAAGATGAAAGGGAAAAAAAATAAAGTAATGATGCCACCACAGTAAATCAGTCATTCCATAAAATGACACTTTTTATCGTTAATAAAATTTAAGTAATAACAATCAAAATAAAATATTATATTTAAAATAATAATACGACATAAACAAACATCCAAATAAGATATGTTTCTGTTTGGCTAAAAAGTTATATAAATACTTTTTAGGCCCAGGGACAATCGAAAATAATGAATGTTAATCGGAATCAAGAGTAATATGAACTAGAGAAAACCGTTTAGCTAAAATCTGTAATAATAATGAAGGTAGCTTAATATGTAAGAACAACAAGGTAAGTAATAATCTTTTCACAAGAGAAAGATATATATATATATATATATATATATATATATATATATATGTATATATATATAGAGAGAGAGTTTTATATATTTTCAATGGCAAAATACACATATGTATTTACAAAAGGAAAGGTCCCTTTATATATTAAGGGACCTTCCTCGAAATAATCAAAGAAAAGTACAAGGTTTGGTGGTCTTAGTGTACGGGAGAGTCAGAGCTAAGCGACGTCGTCTTGAGTCATATCACTCGATCCGTCCGCTTACTGGGGCCGACCTTATTCGAGTCGGCCTCAACTAGGCCGTTCTCTTCGTCAAATGCGTGCGTAGCTAACATGAGAACATAGGGAACCAGTTTTGCCCAATACAGATAGTCCCTCCGTTTGATGGGGACGTAACCGAGAGACGTCTTCAATGAACGGATACACGTGCTCGCGCTTTCTATAAATTTGGCCGTACCTATAGATTCTGTGGAAAAGGGCGTGATCATTTGCAGAGGGGTTACGCCGTTGACATATAACCTCCTTTTAGGCCTCTTTTTAGGATGACATCATCGATCACGTGCGTGATCATTACTTTTTCTCCCGAGGCGGTTCAGGACATGACGTGATATTTTGGTTTCCCGCGTCGCTTTTCGAATCAAGCCTTTTCGATTTCCGTGCACCTTTTCTTATAAATAGAGGAGAGGTTGAATTCGACATAACTTTCGAACCTTTTTTTAGAGAGTATTTTCTCAACCTTTTCCTCGCCTTTTTCTGGCACTCGTTGACCTTATCTTTTGAAATCTTCGTTCCTGGGAATATAAACTTGTATCCGTAAAATGCCTTTCTCTCACAACTTCCATCATGGTTAAGTGTCGCCATGATAGTACCAAGACCAAGGGTAACGCCCTCTCTAGGGTTTTGTTGTCCTCAGATGATGGGGAAACGGAGGAGGTTCTCGTTCCTCTATAAACGGCCAATATACTTCTACTGGATATGGTTGCACAGAAGGATTTTAAGAACCAGTGTAAACTTCCCTCTTGGGAACTCAGTGAATTGATGCCATTTCACTTGGCTGCCCTCAGGGAGTCGTACGATATCCCTAATTACATCGAGATGGCTCCCACCGAGACAGATTATGCCAATGTGCACAGGCTTGGGTATTACACATTCTACGAGTATGCTTTTCGGATCGGGTATAGCCTCCTGCTCAATCCTCTGGCGGAGGAAGTTTGTCATTTGTACGAGGCGTGTCCGGCCCAACTTACTCCGTATGCATTGAAGGTGTGTAGGATTCTTACCACCTACATGGCTAAGGCTGAGAAGGAGGTCACCGTTCACCACCTCTTGCAAATGTTTAGCGTGAGCTTTATCAGACGCTCAATGCTCCAGTTAGTACGTCGGGGGAAGAAGAGTTTTGTGGCACAAGTTGACGACAAGGCCAGTCGTAAATTTTTGAAAAGATTTTTCTACGTGTGTACTGAACATCTGGTGTCTAACCCAGAAGGGTTCCCGGAGGCATGGAACACGGAATGTAAGCATTCTTGTACGTAGTCTTTTATGGCGACCATATCTCGTTGGCTTTAACCATTGTAGATTTTTTTTTACCTGTATGTAGTGACGACTCGCACTCCTCTAAGGATTGACGACATTAGGTCGTGGGTGAGAACGTTGATACCGTTTGCGGAGGAGTGCCGTACCTGGCCGGAATTCCTTAAGCTCTATGGCCCGACAGGTAACGGCCTTGCTTGGTTTTCCCTTTCCGTTATGACTTGGAGTCCCCCCTTTAATTTTCCCTGCCCGACTCACACATGTTTTGGTAGGTCAGGGCGCTTCTAAGAAGGCGCAAAAGAAGAAGAAGACTGCGGCCGACCCTTCTAGGGCGGTATCAGGTCCTGAAGAGGAGGATATGATCCTCGTAGGTACATCTAGGGGCAGTGCTTCTCCCCTCTCAAGGTAAGAGGCCGCATCGGCGGTGGCTCCCGAGGCAATATCTGAGGCGGCGCCTAGGGGCTTACTTGAAGTGACGCCCGAGGAGGTACCGGCAACTGTGCCTAGGACCGTCCCCAAGGTTGCCCCTATGAGGAAGCCTACGATCGAGGTGATGCCATCTGAACCCGACTCGCTTCCCACAGAGGGGGACCTTGAAGATGAAGAGTTGTTGGAGAGGAAGAGACGCCTGATTCGTACTAGCAAGGCGGTGGTCACACAGGTAGAGAAGGTTAAGCGACCCCGCCCCGAATCTAGGCCGGTCTTTATGGATGAGGCCATTCGCTCGGGGAGGTCCGCTCTTAGAAGGGAAGCCGCTACTAACATCCGTTCGGCATGTGCTCGAAACGGCGGATTGCGGGAGGCGCGAAAAGGAGGGGCGAGAGCATGGATGTGGCGAGCCTAGAGATCTCCATTGAGGATGCGGGCAGAGAAGGCGAGTCCTTAGACCAAGTGGGGATGGTGGCTGGACAGTCTTCCCATCGCATAGTGATTCTTACCCATTATAATTTATTGGAAAGTTGCAAGGAGGCGGCCACCAGCATGACACTTTTGTGAGCGGGTGCTGAGAGCGTGGCCCTGGTGGAGACCAACGACAAGGACCTGGCCCGAAGAGTGGCGGGTGCGGTCTTGCAGGTATGTCTTTTGACTTGATTGATGATTTTTTCTTTTGCATTTGCGGAGGGTGATTTTCCCTACGCTTACTTTTCGATTTTTTCCAGACTCTTATCTTGGAGGCGGAGAGGGGTCGACGCCTGAAGAAGAAGGCAGCCAAATATAATAGGTTGGTGCAGAAATACAATAGGACGCGTGAGGCACACTAGACCCAGGCCGATATGTACAAACATGACCCTAACTTCAGGGCGATCCGTGAGGGCCTCGTGCAGTCCGAGGAGCAGTTGAAGAAAAGGGGGGCTGAACTGGAGAAAGTTGATGAACAATTCATGGCCACTGTAGCTCGGACTGCGGAGATGGAGGTCCTTATTCAAGCTAAGGACGAAGAATTGCAGATCAGGCGCATAGTGGAGGAGGAGGCGTCGGACTTGTGCACTCGAGTTGCGGCCTTCCAAGAAGGCCGAGGTTGAGGACCTCAAGCGGGCTCTTGCACAGGCTGATGCATCTCGTGCGGCTGGTCGTACTTGAAGAATTTTTGGCAGTCGGGCGAGCATTCGATGCAGAAGTTGAGAGCCAACGACAGTTGGTTAGAGCTGCCCATGAAGCGGCCGGTTATAGTCCCGAATCACCGGCCCGGGAGGGGGGTAAATCTACAGACGTCAATCGTTTGGAGTCCAGCTCTTGGATTTCCAAGGCGTATCCTCCTAGGAATAATACGGGCCACATAAAGACCAGGAGGGGCAGGATAATAAGAGTGGCGGATGCCTTTAGGGTTTTTGTAAATATGTTTGTAAATACCAATTTTTGTATCATGGGTGTTGACCCTTTTGAGGATAAAGACATATGACTTTTGCCATAGTTAATCTTTTCTGTTTTCTAGAACATGTTGCATTTTTGCCGTGGTTGAAGTTAAGTGGGTCATTCAGTGGCCTTGATTGCTTTGAAACGATGGCCGTAGCCATGTAAAATTCAACGGCCTTAACCATAAAAAAGATAGTCGTAGCCATGTAATATTCGACGGCCTTAGCCATGTAAAAACAATGGTAGTCGTAGCCATGTAAAATTCGGCAGCCTTGGCCGTGTAAAAATAATGGCCGTAGCCATGTAAAATTTGTTAGATATTACGCTTAACGCTAGAGGGGGGGGGTGAATAGCGTTATAATAAAAATTAGCGTAAACGTGCGGAATTTAAAATTTGCAGGAAATAAATAAGTGCGATAAATAAGAAAGAACACACCGAAGTATTCTGGTTCACCACAACCCGTGGCTAGTCCAGTCCCCGAGAGACTCTCTCGAGATTTCCACTAACTTGTCAAGCTTCCGGGTGCTTAACAAACCTTTACAACTTGAGGACACAAGCCTCAACACCTTTGCTCGTAGATACAACACTCCAAGACTTCAACCAAGGAAACACAAATTCCTTCTTACAACAAGAGAATAACAATTCTCTTCAAGTGTACAATACACTAAGCACTCAAACAAGACACTCCTTAATGAGTAGAGATGAGTAAAAGAATACGCTCAAGATCACAACAACTTTGACCAATAATTTGGCTCTCAAAAACTTATGTAATGAATATAAAATAATAAGCAATAGAGTATGCAAGCTTTAGAAATTGAATGATCAGTTGTTGTGTGTTATTTGTGTACTCAAAAGACTGAATTTAAGCTGTATTTATAGTTGAAAAACTTGGCATTACCGTTGCCTAATTGCCAATTAAGAACTGCTGATTTTACTCTGTGACAATCGATTGTCAAGAATCCACAATCGATTGTTTGCCAATCGTTCCAAAAATCAATCCCAGATTTTACGCTTCACAATCGATTATCTAAGATCAACAATCGATTATTGGCAACGTTCAAAAAATCATTTCCAGATTTTACGTAAAACAATCGATTATACAAAATCAATAATCAATTATTCAGCAACGTTCAAAAAATCCTTTTCAGATTTTAATTTCAACAATCGATTGTACAAAATCAACAATCGATTATTCAGCAACGTTCAAAAAATCTTTTCCAGATTTTAATTTCAACAATCGATTGTACAAAATCAACAATCGATTACCTGACGGTATTTGAAAATATTTTGGCAACGGTTAGTTATGCAATCGATTATACTAAGTTAACAATCGATTATATATCAGTCTTGAAAAATCAATTTAGACACTGCCTCGTGACAATCGATTGTTATATACTCACAATCGATTATTTAATAACTTTGAAAAAGTCTGGAAGACACTGTTTCAACACAATCGATTGTCATATGTTCACAATCGATTATTTTGTGACTTTGAAAAATCTGATGGACACTGTCTCTTCACAATCGATTGTCGTAAGGTTCACAATCGATTATTTTGAGCGTTGAAAAACTTTGATGGACACTGCCTCATCACAATCGATTGTCATAAGGTTAACAATCGATTGTTATGCAGGTTTGAAAAACCTGATGCTCACTGCCTTAACACAATCGATTGTCATTAGTTCACAATCGATTGTCATGCAGTCTTGGCTTAACATAATCGATTATCATAAGTACATAATCGATTATCTTAGTCCAGATTTTTGAGGCATGTTTAAAAATCATTTTGACTAAAGTAAATATGCATGATTTAAAATCATTTAGCATTAAATTAAATATGCATGATTTTGTAAAAAATAATTTTACGAGAGAAGCCATGTCATGAGTCAAGTTGTAGGATCAAGATCACAATTAAGAACAACTCATGTAAAACTATAAAACTTGGTCTTGTGCTTGAATCTCGTTATATATCAATTGTGCGCTTGTACTTGAGCTTCGTCATATATCAATTTGCGCATCGTTTGTCATTCATCAAAACCTACACATATGAACACACGTTTTAGTATAATGCTTTGAGAACGTGTTTCCAACAATTTCCCCCTTTTTGATAATGGCAAACTTTAAGCGGGATATGCAAATTAAACAATTCATAATGACGATTCAAGACAAGTAAAGATATGCAACAAGTATATGGATATGCAATTTGTTCCCCCTCAATATATGAATTCTCCCTCAATTTATGCCGATAAGTATTGAGAGTGCATACCCGTTATCTTCCCCCTTTTGCCATTAGCAAAAAAAAAATGTAATAAGATGGCAAGGATTAAAAAAAACTTGTTTATTTATTGAAAATAAAACGGATACATAATGGGAACAATACAAACATAGAACAATAAAATGGAAAGACAAATAAAGAAATTATTCATCATCATTTCCCGCCTCATCGTCCGGCACTGCTTCAAAGGGAACAAGACCGGCATATGGATAATGAACATGGTCAAAATATCCATGGATCTCATGTGTCAATTGACCGACAGAGGTGGTCAATGAAGCAATTTGGTCGGAAATGGATTGAAGAGTAGGTTCTTGAGGCTGACGCGACCGACGAGTTGGAAGAGGAGTAGGAGCTACATGATCTCCGTCATGGGGAAAGGAGGATTCTGAAATTTCCCACTTCTTGGTGCTCTTTTTGAGAGGACCGATGGAAGTGTTGAATCCGCAAGCTTCAAGAAGATTCATAATAAGGAGGGCATAGGGAAGAGGTCTATCATCTCCGATGGCGTCACGCATGTGAACCTTGACGAACTTACACCAATTGATGTGAGCTCCGGTTATAATTGCATGCATGAGCTTAGTGTCTTCTTGGGAAGGAGTGGTGTGATTATGCTTCCGAGGTTTGAGGACTCGGGTGATGAAATAGAAAATCAAACGATACTCGGGGAGCATTCCCGTGATAGTAGGACGCCGAGTGGATAGATTAGGATCATAAGATGTAATACCTATTTGGTTTAGGAGAGCTTTTTCATCAAATAAGGCGCCGGCCTCTCTAATGTACCGAAAAATGTCTTCACCACTTTGAGGAAGACGGGCAATGGAATGAAGGTTTTCATCGGATAAAAGAATTTGAACACCATTAATATTTGTCACAAGCTCACCATCATCATCCTCATGAAGGTTTGAATAAAACGCTTGAATCAATGGAGGATTAATGTAAGGGTAGGTAAGAAATAAGAAGTCAAGAAGTTGGCATTCTTTAAGCATGTTGGCAGCAGGGACGTATGATTCAAGATACTTGCTTGTTGAAAAGCGGGGAGGAAGAATGTCGCGCTTTTCAAATTTTGTCAAAAACCGAGTAAGCTCGGTGTCAGAATTAAATTGTAAGATGGACCCATCTTGATAAGGGTAATTTGGAGGAGGTGGGGCAGCAGAGGAGGATGCACCATGCCTGGCTGAACGGGAACGTTTAGAGTGACGGCCCGACATTTTTGCAAGAAACTTAAGAGAGTTTTGATAGTTTGAGAGCTAAAATTGATGCTTGAGTGAATAAAATGAAGATATGAGGTGCCTATTTATAGTGGGGATAGTGGCTTTCCATTGATGGTGAAAATCTGCAGAAAATTGAAAGCCAAAACGGTCAGAAACGGTAAAAATAAATTGCACTGACCGTTAGACAATCGATTATTGGAATGAAATAATCGATTGTTATGAAGATTTGACTGAATCTCGGAACTGACACAAATCGATTGCAGAGCCAAACGGTAACAGATTTTTGAATTACTGACATGAAATAATCGATTGTCAAATTATGGTAATCGATTGTTGTGCCATAGTGTGCACGGTGATTTTCTGACTCGGAAAATAATCGATTATATACATGAAACAATCGATTGTTGTAGAAAAGCAGTACTGAATGGCTGAGACGGTAATTGATTACACAGCTAAAAAATCGATTGTTAAACAAAACTGCATAATAAGCATAAACCATAAATAATCGATTAGTGATACTTGCTAATCGATTTTCTGCACAGTAAAATAATCGATTATTTGCTGTAACAATCGATTGTTCTATGCCATTTCTTTATAATTCCCCCTACCTTTAGGGCGGTACCTGCAAAATAGAATTAGACGTCTCCGACGCTCAAGTCAGTAATTTGTAAAGAAATAGTAACTTAAACTAGTGTGGCCAAGTGAGAGCGTGATCTCTTAAGAAGTGTGTCCTAGGGTGTTCTTAAGAGTGTTTCGGGTACTTACCTTTTCTCCGACGTCGCCAATTACCTGTTCGAGAGGGTGATCTTTGATTGTTCTCAACTCGTTAGGCATTTTCGTTTCTTTCTCCAATTGTGGCGCTTCCTCCATTGGTTGTTCCAAAATTTCGTCTTGATTTTCCTTAGGCGTTTCCTCTTGTATTTTGTCTTCAAGCTATCTAAGATACCTGCAAGATCAAAACCGGAATCCTTTCTCGCCAAGCGAGCATTATTTTCGGAAAATACAACATGAGGGGATTCCTCCACAGTTTCGGTTCTTTTATTAAAAACCCTATATGCTTTGCTACGTGAAGAATAACCAATGAAAATTCCCTCATCGGACTTAGCATCGAATTTTCCCAATTGATCTTTTCCATTGTTATGAATAAAAACTTTACAACCGAATACTCTAAGATGGGAGATATTTGGTTTCCTTCCCTTGTAGAGTTGATAAGGGGTCTTCATGAGTATTGGCCTTATGACTACTCTATTTAAGATGTAGCATGCGGTACTCACGGCACCCGCCCAAAAATGTTTGGGAATCTTAGCCTCTTCGAGCATGGTTCTAGCCATCTCTTCGAGACATCTATTTTTCCTTTCCACCACCCCATTTTGTTGTGGTGTTCATGGAGCGGAAAAGGTATGCTCGATACCGAGTTCGTCACAAAAGTCCGCAAAGAGATTGTGATCAAACTCTCCCCCATGATCACTTCTAATTGAAGTGACGGTTGTTTCCTTTTCGTTTTGAACACGTTTAAGGAAATATTTAAAATTCTGAAAAGCATCACTTTTATGGGCAAGAAATAAAGTCCAAGTAAATCTAGAATAATCATCAACAATCACAAAAGCATAACGATTTCTTCCTAGACTTTCAATGCGAGATGGTCCAAATAAATCCATGTGAAGCAATTGCAATGGTCTAGTAGTTGAAACAATGTTTTTCGATTTGAAAGATGCTTTTGTTTGCTTCCTTTTTTGACAAGAATCACAGATAGAGTCGTTTTCAAATCTCAAATTGGGAAGACCAATAACTAAGTTTTGTGAAATCAATTTGTTCAAAAGATGCATGTTTATATGTGCCACTCTACGATGCCATAGCCAAGTATCATCCTCTTTGCTCATAAGCCAATCCACATATTCGGGTGAGGAATTAGCAAGATCAACCATATAAATATTATCCACTCTAAAACCACGAAGGATAATTTTGAAATCACTACGTCTAAATACTAAGCATTCATCCGAATCAAATAAGGCAAGATTTCCCTTGTCACATAATTGACTTATGCTCAAGAGATTATGCTTTAAACCTTTAACAAGTAATATATGCTTAATAGAAGAATTTTCATCCTTACCGACCGATCCGATGCCGATAATCTTTCCTTTATTGTTGTCACCAAAAATAACACTTCCTCCTTCTTTGTGTTCTAGTCTAAGGAATTTGGATTCGTCTCCCGTCATGTGCTTGGAGCATCCACTATCAAGGTACCATAGTACACTTGATCCCTTCAAACACACCTACAAAACAAATTAATGCGTTTTAGGTACCCATGCCATTTTGGGTCCTTGAGGGTTAGGCATATCATAATGATGCGATTGAGTGATATGTCTATGTCGTGTAAAACATGCAGGAGCAATATGACCAATTCGTCTACAATAATGACAAGTCATGTTGGGATTATGCATCCTTCTAGGTTCATAGTAATTAGACGGACGAAAATTGTTCACTCTATTTTCGACACTATGGCTATTGCACATTTCATGAAAGTCATTCCTACTATTATGAGCAGCATTTCTAGAATAATTGTTTCTAGGTTGAGGTCCATTTCTAGGTGTTCTAAAAGGTTCAAACTTCCTTCTAGTGTGTGGCCTAGAATATGCATCATTTCTAGAGTAGTTATTTCTAGGTGGTAAGTCATTTCTAGGTCTTCTAAAGTGTTCAACATTTGGTCTAGCATGCATATTGGTTCTAGGGATGTTATTTCTAGGATGAGCATTTGTTTTATTAATCCTAGGTTGAGTCTTAGGTGGTTGGGGTTTGGCTTCAACCTTTTCTTTAGGCTCATTCTTAAAACCTATGCCATGCTTGGTTGACTTCAAACTAACAAGGACTTCATTCAAATTTTTGTGAGAAGAATTAAACTTATCTAAGGTGCCCTAAAGCCTTTCTACTTCATTTTTGAGATGCATGCAAGAAGTACAATTTCTAATAGAGCTTCCGGGCTTGTCGGCGCTTCTTTTTCCGAAAAACTTGTTTTCCTCTTTCAACTTCTCATTTTCTAAAACCAGTTTTTCCAAATCCTTTTCTTTCAATGAGTGTTGTTTTTGAAAATCTTTTTCTTTTGAAGAAGCATTTTCCTTTATGCATTTAACAGTTTTTGAAGCTTTAATAAATTCACTATATAACTCATCAAAAGCATTTTGCATTTCTTCAAGGGAAAAGAAATTTTTAGAAGAGATTTGACATACCTCATCTTGCTTGTCTTCTTGTGCCATAAGACAAAGGTTTGCGCTTTCCTCTTCTTCTCCTTCGCTTGACTCATCTCCGGAGTCTCCTCCCCAAGATATATATGCACGTTGCTTTTTGAAAGGTTTCTTTTCCTTTTTGATGTTTGGGCAATTTGATTTGATGTGCCCGGTTTCTCCGCATTCATAGCACTTTATTTGTTCTCCTTGCTTTTTGCCCTTTCGTTCATACTCTTTTCGCATGAACTTTTGAAATCTTTTGATAACGAGTCCAAACTCGTTATCTCCGTCCTCATCAATTTGCGGTTGGCTTGTGCTTGCCTTTAGAGCGATTCTTTGCCTCCTTTGATCATCAACAAGAGGGTTAAGTATAGTAGATTCATAAGTCTTAAGATTACCTCTTAATGCGTCGATGGTAACATTTGAGACGCCAATGGACTCTTGAATCGCGTCGGCCTTTGATCGCCATGCCGGAGTGAGACTTCTGAGGATTTTTCGGACAAGTTCCCTATCCGTGAAAGTCTTCTTGAGAGCATGTAGGTCATTTACGATTATTGAAAATCGTTCAAACATTTCATCTTCCTTTTCACCTTCCTTCATGTGAAATAATTTATAAGCATGGGTTAGGAAATCAATTTTGGCTTCCATTACCTGGTCCGTACCTTCGTACGTAATTTCCAGCTTATCCCACATTTCCTTCGCTGTTGTGCAGCACGATATTTTCCTGTAATCGTCAGCATTTACAGCACAATATAATAAATTAATTGCATTAACATTATTTTGCACCTTTCGGATATCATCCGCGTCATATTCTTCTTCGGACTTGGGAACCCATTCGTTTTCAACCTTTTTGGTTGGAATTTGATTTCCCTTTGTTATCACCTTCCAAAGATGAAAATTGTTTGCTTGAACGAAGATTTTCATCCTCTCCTTCTAGTACGTTTAGTTTGTACCGTTGAATAGTGGTGGTCGGGTGGAGCACTGTCCTTCCTCTATTCCTGCAAAAGAGTCACGAGTAGAAGCCATGGAAGTTTCTCTCAAACTGTTAAGTCTTCAGAGAGTTGGGCTCTGATACCAATTGTTAGATAATACGCTTAACGCTAGAGGGGAGGGGGGTGAACAGCGTTATAATAAAAATTAACGTAAACGTGCGGAATTTAAAATTTGCAGGAAATAAATAAGTGCGATAAATAAGAAAGAACACACCGAAGTATTCTGGTTCACCACAACCCGTGGCTAGTCCAGTCCCCGAGAGACTCTCTCGAGATTTCCACTAACTTGTCAAGCTTCCGGGTGCTTAAAAAACCTTTACAACTTGAGGACACAAGCCTCAACACCTTTGCTCGTAGATACAACACTCCAAGACTTCAACCAAGGAAACACAAGTTCCTTCTTACAACAAGAGAATAACAATTCTCTTCAAGTGTACAATACACTAAGCACTCAAACAAGACACTCCTTAATGAGTAGAGATGAGTAAAAGAATACGCTCAAGATCACAACAACTTTGACCAATAATTTGGCTCTCAAAAACTTATGTAATGAATATAAAATAATAAGCAATAGAGTATGCAAGCTTTAGCAATTGAATGATCAGTTGTTGTGTGTTATTTGTGTACTCAAAAGACTGAATTTAAGCTGTATTTATAGTTGAAAAACTTGGCATTGCCGTTGCTTAATTGCCAATTAAGAACTGCTGATTTTACTCTGTGACAATCGATTGTCAAGAATCCACAATCGATTGTTTGCCAATCGTTCCAAAAATCAATCCCAGATTTTACGCTTCACAATCGATTATCTAAGATCAACAATCGATTATTGGCAACGTCCAAAAAATCATTTCCAGATTTTACTTAAAACAATCGATTATACAAAATCAATAATCGATTATTCAGCAACGTTCAAAAAATCCTTTTCAGATTTTAATTTCAACAATCGATTGTACAAAATCAACAATCGATTATTCAACAACGTTCAAAAAATTGTTTCCAGATTTTAATTTCAATAATCGATTGTACAAAATCAACAATCGATTACCTGACGGTATTTGAAAATATTTTGGCAACGGTTAGTTATACAATCGATTATACTAAGTTAACAATCGATTATATATTAGTCTTGAAAAATCAATTTAGACACTGCCCCGTGACAATCGATTGTTATATACTCACAATCGATTATTTAATAACTTTGAAAAAGTCTGGAAGACACTATCTCAACACAATCAATTGTCATATGTTCACAATCGATTATTTTGTGACTTTGAAAAATCTGATGGACACTGTCTCTTCACAATCGATTGTCGTAAGGTTCACAATCGATTATTTTGAGCGTTGAAAAACTTTGATGGACACTGCCTCATCACAATCGATTGTCATAAGGTTCACAATCGATTGTTATGCAGGTTTGAAAAACCTGATGCTTACTGCCTTAACACAATCGATTGTCATTAGTTCACAATCGATTGTCATGCAGTCTTGGCTTAACATAATCGATTATCATAAGTACATAATCAATTATCTTAGTCCAGATTTTTGAGGCATGTTTAAAATCATTTTGACTAAAGTAAATATGCATGATTTAAAATCATTTGCATTAAATTAAATATGCATGATTTTGTAAAAAATAATTTTACGAGAGAAGCCATGTCATGAGTCAAGTTGTCGGATCAAGATTACAATTAAGAACGACTCATGTAAAACTATAAAACTTGGTCTTGTGCTTGAATCTCGTTTATATCAATTGTGCGCTTGTACTTGAGCTTCGTCATATATCAATTTGCGCATCGTTTGTCATTCACCAAAACCTACACATATGAACACACGTTTTAGTATAATGCTTTGAGAACGTGTTTCCAACAAAATTCAACGACCTTAGCCGAAAAAAATGATAGTCGTAGCCATGTGAAATTCGACGGCCTTATCCGTGAAAAATGATAGCCGTAGACATGTAAAATTTGACGGCCTTAGATAGCCGTGTAAAAACAATGGCCGTAGTCATATAAAATTCAGCGACCTTATCCATGTAAAAATAATGGTTGTAGCCTCTTCGTGCATTGGGGATGATGGTAGCCTTTTCATGCATTTGGAGATGGTCGTAGCCTTTTCATATATTTGGAGATGGTCGTAGCCCTTTCATGCATTTGGAGATGGTCGTACCCCTTTCATACATTTGGAGATGGTCGTAGCCCTTTCATACATTTGTAGATGGCCGTAGCCTTTTTATACATTTGGAGATGGTCGTAGCCTTTTCTTACATTTGTAGATGGCCGTAGTGTTTTCATACATTTGGAGATGGCTGTAGCCTTTTCATACATTTGGAGATGGCCGTAGCCCTTTCATACATTTGGAGATGGCCCTAATCCAGTCCCTGTATCATGTCGGGCTTGGACAGTACTCGGAGAGGTTGATATGATACACTTGTATTGCAAACATCTCCAGGTGTTCCCTTTGCCGCCTCGTTAAAAACCTTCCTGAGAAAACCCAATTGGGACAACTCGGGTAAGGGAAAAAGAGTACAACTTAGGGTACGCCTTGTAGAAGTGGAAATGTTTGAGGTGAGCAACATTCCAGTTGTTCTGGAGCGTTTCTCCCTCCATTGTCTCGAGATGGAATGCTCCTTTCCCGGCTGCCGCTGTGATCTTGTAGGGTCCTTCCCAGTTTGTGCCCAATTTTCCTTCATTTGGGTCTTTAGAGGCCAACGTCTTGGCTTTGAGGACGTATTCTCCTACTTTGAGTGGTCTTATTCTTGCCCTTTTGTTGTAATATCTTACGATTTGTTGTTTTGGGCTACCATCCTGATATGGCCATTTCTTTCTTCGACTTCATCAAGGTCTTGGAGTCTGCTGGTGTCATTTTCTGTTCCACTGGTGCGTGAATACCTTAGGCTGGATTCGCCTACTTCGACAGGTATGACCGCATTGGTTACATAAACTAGTGAGTACGGGGTCTCCCCGGTGCTGGACTTGGATGTAGTTTTGTGTGCCCACAAGACTTCAGGCAGTAGTTCGGGCCATAGCCCTTTGGCGTCTTCAAGCTTCTTCTTCAGTATGTTTAGAATTGTTTCGTTGGAGGATTCCACTTGTCCGTTGGCGGAGGGGTGGTATGGCGTGGATAGTATCCTTTTGATGTGCCATTTCTCGAAGAACTTGGTCATTTTTTGACCGATGAACTGACGCCCGTTGTCACTGCTTATTTTTTTGGGGATGCCGAAGCGGCATATGATGTTCTTCCATATAAATGCGATGACTTCTTGTTCGCGTATTTGCGCGTACGCACCTGCTTCCACCCACTTAGAGAAATAGTCAGTTAAAATAAGTAAAAAATGTACCTTCCGTCGTCCTGCTAGTAGCGGGCCGGCTATATCCATTCCCCATTTGATGAATGGACGGAGGGAAGTGACGAAACGGAGAGTTTCTCCTGGTTGATATATCACTAGGGTGTACTTTTGGCATTGTTCGCATCGGCAGATACTCAGCTGTCTCTTTTTTCATGGTGGGCCAGTAGTAGCCGGCACGTATGATGCACCGCACAAGGGTGCGGTTGCCGGTATGAGCTTTGCAATGGCCTTTGTGTACTCCTTCGAGTACCAGCCTCGTTTGGTGCGGCCCTAAGAATTTGGCTAGGGGGCCATTGAACATCCTTTTATAAAGGCGTTATTGATCATGCAGTATCAGGCGGCCTGTACGCGAAGCTTTTTTGCCTCTTTTTATCAGTAATGCCCCGTCCTGTAGATAGGATATGAACTGGTTGCGCCAGTCCCAAGTAAGGTTTGAGGAAAGTACCTAGGTGTGGTCAATGGATGAGTGGAGGAACGTGACCACACTTTCTGTGTTGAAGTTTTTGGTGGCTGCAGCCATCTTTGCCTGGCTGTCCGCTTCGACGTTTTGTGCTCGGGGAATTTGTTCGAAGCGGCATTCGTCAAGCATATCCATCAGTTTGCGAATTTCTGTCTGGTAATTTTGTAGCCTCTTCTCTTTGACTTGATAAGTCCCAGTGACCTGGTTTACCACAAGTTGGGAGTCGCAGTGGAGGAGGATTCGGCGGGCCCCATATTTGGTGGCGAGTTTCATGCGTGCAATAACGGCCTCATACTCGGCCTCATTGTTAGTCATTTCTGGGCATCATCTGGACTGGCGAATTTATTCACCCGTGGGGACCTCAAGAATGAGTCCCACTCCCGATCCCAATGCATTGGCGCCGCCATCCGTATAAAGGACCCATAGGTCATTAACTGAGGACGCGCGTTGTGCCTCGAGTTCTGCCTTTGGCAGAACTGACGCACTGAAGTCGGCAATTAAGTCGGCAAGGACTTGCGACTTGATGACGGTTCTTGGAAGGTATGTGATATCATGCTTGCTGAGCTAGATGGCCCATCTGGCGAGTCGTCTTGAGAGTTTGGGTTTGTGTAAGACACTCCTTAAAGGGAAGGTCATTACTACCCTTATGGGGTGGCATTGGAAATATGGTCGTAGCTTCCGTGAGGCTACTACGAGCGCCAGTGCCATCCTCTCAAGGTGTGGGTACTGGGTTTCGGCATCCACTAAAGTGTTGCTAATATAATAAATAGGAGACTGCGTACCTTTATTTTCACGCACTAGGACGGCGCTGACTGCGACTTCTGATACGACCAAGTACACCAACAGCGGTTCGCCTGGATTGGCTTTGAACAGTATAAGCGGCGATGATAGATATGCCTTCAAACTTCTCAGGGCGTCGACTCACTTTTCATTCCATTGTAGTCCCTGGTCTTTTTTCAATACACCAAAGAATTTATGGCACCTGTCGGAGGAGCGTGAGATGAACCTGGAGAGGGCGACTATCCGACCCGTCAGCTTCTACACTTGTTTTTTGCTGCTCAGTATTTCCGGGATGGATTCTATGGCTTTGATCTGGTTTGGGTTGACTTCGATGCCCCTTTGCGATACAAGAAACCCCAGGAACTTTCCCGAGGCTATGCCGAAGGCACACTTTTCAGGATTCATCTTCATACCGTATCTCCTTAGTATTTCAAAGTCTTCTTTCAAGTGATCAAGGTGGTCCTTTATTTTTGATGACTTCACTAGCATGTCATCGAAATAGACCTCCATCGTTTTGCCGAGTTTCTCTTTGAACATCTTAGTCACTAGCCTCTAGTATGTAGCCCCCGGATTCTTGAGCCTGAAGGGCATTACCTTGTAGCAGTATGTTCCTTGGTGATTGAAAAAGGTCATTTTCTCCTGATCTTCCTCGGCCATCATGATTTGATTGTAGCCCAAGTACGCATCCAAGAAGCTTAACAGCTCATGCCCTGTTTTTGCGTCTATCAATTGGTCGATGTGGGGCAGTGGGAACGAATCTTTCGGACACGCTTTATTTAGATCGGTGAAATCGATGCACATCCACCACTTCTCGTTTTTATTTTTGACCATTACAACGTTGGCGACCCATTCTGGATACATGGACTCCCTAATGGAATCGTTCGCTAGCAGCTTGTCTACTTCTTCACCTACTGCTTCGTTGATGGCGGAATTGAACTTTCTTCTCGCCTGCCGCACAGGTGTAGCGGATCGACATTCAGTTTATGGGAGGCAATTTCTCGTGGAATCCCTAGCATATCTGCATGGGAAAAAACAAACAGGTCTGCATGGTTACATAGAAATTCACAATACTTACTTGGATTTGATAGATCGTGGCCTATGTAAGCCTTCTTTGTGGAATAGTTGTTCCTCAGTTGGACGGGGTCGAGGTCTTCGACCGTGGCCTTGCTAGCCTCAACGTCATTGGGTTCTTTGATGGCGTCTTTTATCAGGTGGACCTTAGTTCCTGATAGGGCTGAGTGCTATGCCTCCACACTCGCTCCTTTGAGCTACTTGGTGTGAGTGTAATCTTGAGCTATTTTATAACACTCTTGGGCGGTGCGCAGCTCGACCCGTATGCTGTACACCCCTCATGGGGTAGGGAATTTGATCACTTGATAGATACTGGAAGGGACCGCCCTCATGGCATGTATCCACGGACGTCCGATGATTGCGTTGTATGCCGTTTCTTGGTTCATTACGTGGAAAGTGGTTTCCGTCGTAAATCCTCCTACCACAACGGGTAGCGTCACCTCTCCAGAGGTTCTTTCCACTGCATTGTTAAAATCAGTTAGTGTTATACAACGTGGAATTATCTTATCCTCGAGTCCCATTAGTGAAAGGATTCTTGGATGAATGATGCATGCGCCGCTGCCGTCGTCGACCATAATCTTTTTAACGTCAGTGTCTACGCGTAAAGTAATAACTAAAGCATCATAATGGGGGAAAAACAAACCGTCGGTATCAGACTTTTTGAAGGTGATACTATACCGTCCGTGAGCGATAGTTCGCTTTAATTTGTGAGTGGCGGTGAATTTGACATGGTTGATTGCAGAGTCATTGCCGTTCCCGATGATCCTGTTGATGGTGCGTATTGGTGAGGGCGTCCTTGGTGGGCCGTGAAGTTGTTTCCGTCCGTGTGCGAAGTTGAGTTTTCCTTTGTCGCTGAGTAGTTCTTTCAAAAATCCTTGGTTCAACATTCGGAACACCTCCTGCCGTAGACCTATGCAGTCTTCGGTTATGTGCCCCCGTTCTTGGTGGAACTCACACAGGGCATTTGATTTTCTGGTGGCGGGGTCGGACTTCATCTTCGCTGGCCATTGTACCTTGTTGCCCAGCTTTTCCAGTGCGTACACTACTTTTGAAGGAGATACACAAAAGTTATGTGCATATAGTAAATGAGGCATAGCTATGTCATTCCTTAGTGGGGCGACATGTCGTTGCAAGGCGTCCGCATGCCTCGGTGGATGCGAAGATCTGGTGTAGGGTTGATGCCTCTGCCTGTTGAGTTGTGGGACTTGTTCCCGTCATCCCTCATTGCGTCAGTCTCTTCGGATTTCTGGGTTTACCGTTATTAGCCGCATGGTCGGTCCATTAAGGTCGTCGTCATCTCCACATACCTCGGCGTAGTAGGCGTTATGAATTTCTTCCTAGGTGGTGGGGGATATTTCATGAGACGACTGAGTAGTTTTCTGGTCGCCCGTGATCCGTCCCTACCGAGTCCGTTCTGAAAAGCTGCGACTGCCATGCTTTTAGAAACGTTTGATAGGCTCATCCTCACCCTGTTGAACCTGGCTAAGAACTCTCTGAGCCCTTCTCCTGAGACCTGTCGGGTAGCAAAGATGTCGTTGACTCGTGCTTCTGCTTTTTTGGCTCCTGCGTGGGGGGTGACAAATTTATCTGCCATTTCCTCGAACGTGGAGATGCTTTTGGTCGACAACTGGGAGTACCACATTAGGGTCCCTCCTGTTAGTGTTTTTCCGAACTTCTTTAGAATTACGGATGGTACATGTTCCTTTGATAAATCATTACCTTTGACCGCCGTGACGTAGTGAATCAGGTGGTCCTCGGATCTGAGGTCCCGTCATATACCTTCAAGTAGGGGGCATTTTGAAGGTCTTTGGGATGGGGTATGGTGCAACTCCTTTTGTGTAGGGTTGTTCAACGAACCTCCCCATGTCTTGCTTTGGCAGCAACTTAGGTGCACCCAGGATCTTGTCCACTCTTTCTTGGCGCTCCTTCATCTGGTTCGTTTTTCATTTCCTCCATCTTTTTGAGGATGGCTGTGAATGTCCCTCGTGAGCTTGAGCATTGGCGGGCACATTGTTTGTTCGTGTGACCTCGAGTTCATCTTCGGTTATGGCATGGTCTGTCACTGGTTTTGGTGTGCATCTAGCGTTTTGGGCGACTTCAAAGCTAAAATACTCAGAGCATTTGTCAACCATTCTTCCAATAACCTCTTTACCTCTGGGGGTGCTTCTTTAGTTGTAGATGCACAAGCCTCTTTTTCTCGTGGAACCACCAGATCTTCAGAAGGGGAATGTGGGGTTTTCACGTTTATCAAGGTACTAGGGGTTGCGTGTGGAGCATCCCCTTCAATAGCCGCGTTGAAAGGGCCCATAAGATCCGCTCTAGCGTCCATGATAGCTTTCATTCTTGCATTGTTTTCATCTATTCTAGGTTGTAGAAAGTGGTTTTTGAAGGGTCTTTAGAAGCAAACTACAACTTTGATTCACGAAATTCCCACAGACGACGCCAAATTGTTTAGCTAAAAAGTTATATAAATACTTTTTAGGCTCAGGGACAATCGAAAATAATGAAGGTTAATCGGAAGCGAGAGTAATATGAACTAGAGAAAACCGTTTAGCTAAGATCTGTAATAATAGTGAAGGTAGCTTAAGATGTAAGAACAATAAGGCGGGTAATAATCTTTTCACAAGAGAAAGAGAGAGAGAGAGAGAGAGGGAGAGAGAGAGAGAGAGAGAGAGAAAGAGAGAGAGAGAGAGAGAGTTGTATATTTTCAATGGCAAAATACACATGAGTCTTTACAAAGGGAAGGTCCCATTTATATGTTAAGGGACCTTCCTCGAAATAATCAAAGGAAAGTACAAGGGTTGGTGGTCTCAGTGTACGGGGGAGTCAGAGCTTTAAGCGACGTCGTCTTGAGTCATATCACTCGGTCCGTCCGCTTAGTGGGGCCGACCTTATTCGAATCGGCCTCAACTAGGCCGTTCTCTTCGTCAAAGGCGTGCGTAGATAACATGAGAACATAGGGAACCAAGTTTGCCCAATACCGTTTCTATATATATAACCGTGATTTTTGAGCATCGTTTTGCGAATCCGACTAGCTACACTTATCGAGATCTGTTATTTTAATATATGCATCACAATTAATTTCACGAGACCCTGAAGACGCGACCAATTTATAATATTTCCAATAGTATTACAAAAAACATAGCTGTAGTTTATCTAGGCGGCAGAGTTGCTCACTCTCTCTCTCTCTTTCTTTCTTATGCGTGGTCCAATTTCTCACGCTTCTCTATTTGTCCACTTCCTATTTCTCTTGCACATTCCACCCGTAATGATGGACTACAGTCTACATTTATCAGTAAGGGGCTAAGGGCATATGTTCTGACCTTGTTGTGGTCGCCGTCAATGATGGCACGGTTGTTGGGACAACGACATCTGCTGAAAAGCTTGATATACCTCTTGCTAAGGTGGACAAAAGGCGCCATAATTATAATAATTTTAATTTCAGGGCAAGATGCTCTTTGACATTTAAAATAATGCCAAAAAATGAGATGAGCACTAAATTAGATATACGAGATTTCATTTAAGATATTTATTTATGTTTGTTATAAGCTAAGAATCAACGAGTTTACTTTTATACCCTTGGTTGATTGGCTTTCACTGGCTTCTAAAAAAAGACAGGAATATTTTTGACCTTTTGGTACTTTATCTATGTATAAGTTATACATGGATTACATGATTAGTTATTCCATAATATTGGTGGTATAAAGTAATAAGTCAATTGGTATATCAAGTAATACAAGGATTTGTATAATTCAAACTTGTTTAGCTCAAAAGTTCTCCTACACTTTGTAAGCATAAAACAATCATAATAAATAAAGGACCAATCATAACAGATCGTAATAAACTAAGAGATCAAATGAGTAGGATGCAAGAGACAACAATTATAAGTTAAAGGGATAAATGTGAAGATCTTTTATTAATGATATTGATTTGGTCTGCCTCTCCATGGAGAGGTTCAGAGCCTTACAATGATGTATTCTCTCCTCTATTAGAAGTAGATGTAAAGAAGAAGAAGTAGCCCCCCCTTTAGGGTTCTTTCTCTTAGTATTTATAGCTAGGAAACTTGCCAGCTGGTGCCAAGGGGTTGGGACCATGCTGAGAGGACGCCCTCACTAGGACGACCAGGCTGTGGACTCAGTTGCCAAATCGAGTAACTGCCCGATAATCTTGTTATTAAATGGTCATACCATTTATTAATCATTAATAGGCTTTAATAAATGCGTTTATCTCATTCATTATCGTGAGGACAAGTTTTGACCCATACAGGTAGTCCCTTCGCTTATTGAGATCGGGATTCGACCGAGCTTGTTGAGCGGATATTGCTGACAATCGTAATAGTCGTTCTTTCAAGGGGGCCGTAGTCGCTTGTTCTGTGAGGCTGGTCGTAGCCACTTATTCCGTGAAGATGGCCGTAGCCATTTATCCTTTGGAGATAGCCGTAGCCATTTATATTTTGGGGATGGTCGTAGCCATTTATATTTTAGAGATGGCCATAGCCATTTATTTTTTAGGGATGGCCGTAGCCTTTTATACTTTGGAGATGGCCGTAGCCAATTATATTTTGGAGATGGTCGTAGCCATTTTTATTTTGGAGATGGTCGTAGCCATTTATATTTTGAGGATGGCCGTACCCATTTATATTTTAGAGACGGCCGTAGCCTTTTATCCTTTGGAGATGGCCGTAGCCTTTTATCCTTTGGAGACGGCCGTAGCCATTTATATTTTGGGGATGACCGTAACCATTTATATATTGGAGATGGCCGTAGCCACTAATGGTTTGGGGACGGTCGTAGCCCATTACATATGACTGGGGGAGATGCGATCGTGCTTACTGCGTACACGGAAGGTGCATGTGACGCACGGGGCGTACTTTTGGTATCTTGAGGCCGTTACAACCATTTCAGAGGAGATATGCCGATTGGGGATTGAATGACCATTCCGTGGTACCTGTCATAATGGTGCCCGTTATTGCAAGCCTGAACATTTTGCGGTTGGTCAAGTAGTTAATGGTGACCTTTGGGATTCGTGAAGGTCATTTATGCCTCATCTATAAATAAGGGGTTGTATTGTTCAGTCCTCACTTTTCCGATATTTGTTTAAGTGAAATTACGAGAGAGATAACTCTTCTTGTTTTCAGATTATCTAGTCTTTATTCATTGTTAATTCATTCTCCGTCGTTTCCATCGGATCTCCGTCTTCTATTGCTTTTTTGGTGAATTTTTCCTTTTTTGTTCCATTTTACTGATAATGGCGAGCGGTTGTCGTTTAGATATTGCTCTGGTGGCTGTTACGGCGGATGAGGGCCCATATGCGGTGGTGAGAACTACTTATTCGCTGAATGTTGACCAGTTCCCGTCGGCGACTGACATTCTCTCTCTGCCCGGTAGTCTGAAAACTGATTTCTCTGATCCCGAGGGAGAGGATCAAGTGGGTGAAGCTCCATTGGTTGGGGAAGTTGGCATCGTCCAGCTGAAAGAGCAATGTGACATTCCTCACTTTGCTGACATTATCCTAGTTAGGAGCGGCGAAAGGGTACATGTCGACCGCCGGGGGTACTGTGTCTTTTATGCCTACCCTTTCAAGCTAGGGTTCAGGCTTCCCCTCCCAATGCTGGTGGTGGACTTTTGTCGGTACTACAGGGTGTGCCCTGGTTAGCTCGTCCCTTCTTGTTATAAGTTACCGGCGATGCTGATCAAATATGCGGAGTTGGCATGGAGGGAGATCTCACTCTTGGGCACGTACTAGCTCTCTATGCCCCCCAGAGGGTACGTGGCACCATGATTCAGTTGGTTCCTCGTGGGGTTGCCGGCTTAACCGTGGAGCTCGATGAAGAGGTCTCTACCCGTCCTTACGAGCATTTTTTCTTCATCAGGACCGAGCACCTGGTTTCCTGCGCTACTGACTTCCCGGAGGAGTGGAACCATGCACGTAAGTTTCTTTTACGCTGCCCTTGATTTCCTTTGGTTAAATGTCCCGCTCTATGTTCGTATGTGCTTATCTTCTTCTTGTGCCATAGCGGGAGATGCGCCATCGGCACCATTTTCCAGCATTCGTGAGTGGTCGAGGCTGTGCTCCCCGTTACAGCGCGGATTCGTACGTTGGCGTCTTTCTGGGAGGTCCATGGCCGTAGGCCGACAGCTGGTAAGAATCTGACTTGCTGTTATTGCTCTTCTTTCGTAGTCTTTAGCTTCTTGTACATAACCATTCTTCCTTGGTTGGACAGAACGACCACGACGTAAGAGAGCTCCTCAGCTTGCTTTCCGCAGGTCGGGGGAGACTGCTCGATTGATTACAATGCCTGCACCTCGCCCGATCCCGAGGGTGACCTTAGTGGGATCCTTTATGGCACATTCTCCGGCACGGTCCATGGCTGCAGTTGAAGAATCCCCAGGGGTCGTGCGTTCCAGGGTGGAGCGATTACCAAATGAAGATGAGGAAGAAGACAGGAGGCTGCTGGTTCGGCGCAGAGTGGCATTCGCCTCGGCCCTTCTGGTGGTGATTAGTTTGGACTCTTCGCCACCGGCGGAGGAGAAGGACGCAACAGACCTTGACTCAAAGGGCGAGCACTCAGTGGGGGTTGCCCCAATTGGCTCAGGCCAAGGTGACACAATCGCTTCGACGATTCAAATTTCTGTTCCTGTTGCTGAGAGGGAAGGTAGTTCCTCAGCAACTATTTTGGCAGAGGGTACGGGCATCAATATTTTGGCGAATGCGGGTGCTTTAATGTCCCGGGCGGCGGAGGCCTCGACTTCCAGGGCGGTGTAAGGAAGGGGCGCCTCAGGTGTGGGGGATGATTCAGAGTCCGACATGGATCCGGAAGACGTCCGCCTCTTTCAAGAAGGTTATACCCGCCCAGCGGTCCAGGCCGAAGGGGATTATCGTTATTTGGAGATCCCTAACGACCTCAACTTGCTGCTCGAGGAGGATAACCTGGTGACGCTATTCGGGGTTTTGTGCTCGGAAGCTTGAGCGCATCCCTGAGGGGAATCTCGGACGTCGGGCTAATGGGCGAGGTGGTCGCTGTATGTATAAAACTTTGGTTTGTTTCCTTTCTTAGTACATCTTCTTGTATTAACTGTCGCTTTGTTTGTTGTAGTCATTTTTGTTGGAGGTGGAGAGCATTAGGAGGGCTAACGTCCGCTTTGCTGTTTTCGTGCAGTTGTTGGAGAAGTACCGCCGCTACCGTGAGCGGTACCATGATCTGCGTGAATGAATAAGGAAAGAACCATGAAATCGGGAGCTGGTGGAAGAGCTAGCGCGGAGGGAGCTTCATATGCAACAGGCCATTAGCAGAGTAACAACTATTGAGGGGCAGCTCCGCCAAGTGAACGAGGAGATGGGCGCCGAGAGAAGGGCGGCTAGTGAGAGAGAGTGCCAAAATCAGACTGCTGGCTTCCCTGGAGACGGAGGTTGCCGCTTTAATAAAGCAGGCAGAGGACGCCCTGGCGAGGGTTGAAACACTGCAGGCGGCCAACCGTGCCCAAGAAAGGGAGCGCGGATTAGAGAGGGCCGCCGCTACCTTCCAAGAGCGGTAGTTAGAGGGGCGCATTGCCGTCTGTGAGCAGGACGCTCGTGCTGCAGCGGACCGGATCGCGGCCTTGGAGGCCGGGAACCAGTGCCTGAGGGATCAGGCCGCCTCTTTCGGTCCTGCTCGTGAGCTTTGGACGTATGCCGAGGCCTAGCTTGATGTGTATAGGTGACTGTGGGAATCCGACGTCGTGTCTGAGGACACTTATGAGGAGGCACGACAAAAGGCTCGTGATGCCTGCCTCGACTGCGGTTTTGATCTGTCTACACCCGGGGGTGATGATGGCGTCGAGGGCGCTGATAATGTTGAAGGGGGCGCCGAGTGAACAATGGGGAAGTACGTAATGCTTGTTTAATTTTCATTTTCTTTTTCTCTTTTTGCTTGCCGGCCTTGGGCCAATGAAATTGGGGGTAACCCCGTGTAAATATTCTAAATATATGTGGCTTTCTTCCATTCTATTTGTTTTGTATCGAATACATTTTATTCTTCTCTTTTTTTTTTGCTTGTTTGAGAGGGCCTTGCCTTAGAGTTTCTCTAGTGAGCATGTTAATAGTCTCAACCGGTTAGGTGATTTCGACCATTATCGAACTGATTCCTTGCCTTAAGGAAAGTTGGTGTGGATGGCCTTGGCCATAGATAGACATTTTTTGTCGTCACCTTCCTCCACTTGTTGGGACTGGGTTGTAGCCGCATTTGGGCAGTGGCGGCACATAGCATTAGTCCCAGTTCGGGCTTAGTCGAACTACTGGCCGTGATAATGAAAAGCACGGCCTTGTAGTTCGACTTGGGTTGAACTTTGTGCGGGTCCACATTTAAGTTTGGGTTAGGGGTACTTACTTGAACGGCGGGGCGTTTGGCCCGACCTGGGGTTCGTCCGTGGTTGGACATTTAGGGGCGCTTATTCTTGTCTGATTGCGGCCCGGCTTATAGCCTCGGGGACGTGTGTCCTTGGCTTTGATTCGTCCATGGTTGAGTTTGTGGCTTTCGTGACGGAGGCGTGTAGCCTGAGTCCGGGTTCACCTCATAGTTGAATTCTTTCGTAATTCCTAATGGTGGAAGCACTTGGCATGAATCCTAGTCTAACTCGTAGTCGAACTTTTAGGTGATGGCACGTAGCTGGAGCTAACGTTCAATCGTAGTTGAACCTTCGTAATTTTTGAAGTCGAAGGCACATAGCCCGAGTCCCAGTTCAACTGTAATTGAACTTTTGGGTGAAGGCACGTAGCCTGAGCCGACGTTCAACTGTAGTTGAACTTTTGTGTGAAGGCGCGTAGCGTGAGCTTACGTTCAACCATAGTTGAACTTTTGAGTGAAGGCGCATAGCCTGAGCTGCCGTTCAATCATAGTTGAACTTTTGAGTGAAGGCGCGTAGCCTGAGATGACGTTCAACCGTAGTTGAAACTTTGTAATATTTGAAGTCGAAGACACATAGCCTTTGTCCCAGTTCAATCGTAGTTGAACTTTTGGGTGAAAGCACGTAGCTTGAGCTGATGTTCCACAGTAGTTGAACTTTTGTGTGAAGGCGCGTAGCCTGAGCTGACGGTCAACCGTAGTTGAACTTTTGAGTGAAGGCGCGTAGCCTGAGGTGACGTTCAACCGTAGTTGAACTTTTGTGTGAAGGCGCATAGCCTGAGCTGACGTTCAACCGTAGCTGAACCTTTGTAACATTTGAAGTCGAAGGCACATAGCATGAGTCCAAGTTCAACCGTAGTTGAACGTTTTGCTGAAGGCACGTAGCCTGAGCTGACGTTCAACCATAGTTGAACTTTTGTGTGAAGGCGAATAGCCTGAGCTGACGTTCAACTGTAGTTGAACTTTTGAGTGAAGGCATGTAGCTTGAGTTGACGTTCAACCGTAGTTGAACTTTTGTGTGAATGCGCGTAGCCTGAGCTGGCGTTCAACCGTAGTTGAACCTTTGTAATATTTGAAGTCGAAGGCACATAGCCTGAGTCCCAGTTCAACCGTAGTTGAACTTTTGGGTGAAGGCACGTAGCCTGAGCTGACGTTCAACCGTAGTTGAACCTTTGTAATATTTGTATTCGAAGGCACATAGCCTGAGTCCCAGTTCAACCGTAGTTGAACCTTTGGGTTAAGGCACGTAGCCTGAGCTGACGTTCAAGCGTAGTTGAACTTTTATGTGAAGGCGCGTAGCCTGAGCTGACGTTCAACCGTAGTTGAACTTTTGAGTGAAGGCGCGGCCTGAGCTGACGTTCAACCGTAGTTGAACTTTTGAGTGAATGCGCGTAGCCTGAGCTGACGTTCAACCGTAGATGAACTTTTGTGTGAAGGCGCATAGCCTGAGTTGTCGTTCAACCGTAGTTAAACCTTTGAGTGAAGGAACATAGCGTGAGCTGACGATCAACTATAGTTGAACTTTTGAGTGAAGACACGTAGCCTGAGCTGACGTTCAACCATAGTTGAACCTTTGTAATATTTGAAGTGGAAGGCACATAGCCTGAATCTCAGTTCAACCGTAGTTGAACCTTTTGTTTTTCCACATAACCCGCTTCATGTTGGGGGTTGGGATTTGCTTCTGGTTTCCGATCTTGCCTAAATTGCAGTTGTGGTCTTTTTGATTGGCTCGAGAGATGCTTTTGTGCTTTTCTCCCTTTTGGAAGGATCCTGTGTGGAAAGGGGGTGAGGTACCTTAATCACATTTTCCCCATGTGGTCGTGGGTCTGTTTCTTCTTCTTCTTCTTCTTCTTCTTCCCTTTGCTTGGAGACGCGGGGCTGTGGAAGCAAGCTCATCTAGGGGTTTTTGACTCTCTTTGATCAGACATGCCGCTTGGGCTTGTTCGAGCTGGGTTGTTCTTCATCCTTTTTGGTCTAAGGATAAACTACGTGATTCTGCTATGAAATCCCCACAGACGACGCCAAATTGTTAGCTCAAAAGTTCTCATACAATTTGTAAGCATAAAACAATCAAAATAAATGAAGGGCCAATCATAGCAGATCGTAATAAACCAAGAGACAAAATGAGTAAGATGCAAGAGACAACAATTATAAGTTAAAGGGATGAAGGTGAAGATCTTTTATTAATTATATTGATTTGGTCTGCCTCTCCATTGGTCTGCCTCTCCATGGAGAGGTTCAGAGCCTTACAATGATGTATTCTCTCCTCTTTTAGAAGTATATGTAAAGAAGAAGAAGTAGCCCCCTTTTTAGGGTTCTTTCTCTTAGTATTTATAGCTAGGAAACTTGCCAGCTGGTGCCAAGGGGTTGGGACCACGCTGAGGGGACGCCCTCACTAGCACGGCCAGGCCGTGGCCTCAGTTGCCAAATCGAGTAACTGCCTGATAATCTTGTTATTAAATGGTCATACTATTTATTAATTACAAATAGACTTTAATAAATGCATCGATCTCATTCATTATCGTGAGGAAGTTTTGACCCCTACAAAACTATAAACCAAACATTGAATAAATTATAATGTGACTAGTCTAAATGGAACAAAATGGACAGTGGGGTCAATGTAGTACTTTGGTTGTTGTAACGTCGATAGCAATTTCGTCCGTCAAAGCAATAGGTCAATATGTATGTTGGATAACACACTTGAATCCCTATTGAAACCTAATCAATGCTGAAGGCTGAAGCTCCAGAGAATTCATCATGGACAATGTTTTATATCGAATTGTACGGAATTTGGATCCCCGTGTCACAGAGGCAGGAAAGCTGTATAGCCGTGTTTTTTTTCACTTGTAGTCGCACCAAAAACTATTTATATTCGCTATCTAGAAACGTGTATAAAATTATAATATAATTTTTATATATAACATATAAAATATGTATATATATTAAAAAAATATATTTTTTCAGTTATTATTTTGAGAGGGACTATATAGTGTCATTTTCTCTATGATAAAAATGAAAAAGAATAACAAAATGAAATAATAGATGAATTATTTTTTCAAGTAGTTCCATCATACCAAATGACCCCTTATGGTTATGTTCTTTAACCCATAACTTGCCATGTTTATGTTCTTTAACCATCAATCGCTATGGTTATGTTCTTTATTACCAGCACATGTTAATATATAGTAAGTGAAATTCTTTATCTTTTCTTTTTTAAAACTAAATCTTGTTACCTTCTTTTATAATTCTAAGTTACGCAATACTTACTTTCTACTTACAATGGCTTTCATGTAATTTTCGAGTATCTAATTTTTACTTCTTTCATAGCAATTCTAAATGCACCTTGAAATATGGTGAAGTTCGCCAACAAGACATTCAATTTGAGACAAAATGCACTTCATCCACAGCATCAATGAATTTACAAAGTCGCTCTTGCAACACCACTAGCCTCAAATGTTATTTATGCCAATCATGTAAAAGCTCTCCGCAATACCGGATCAAGGAAATAAGATTATTCCATATGCATCATCTGTAAGATACCACTTTGATCTGGTAAACATACTTGTGGACCAAACAATAAAAAGAACAAAATCTATTCCTTGGACATCCCACGCCCAAGGTTTACTCAAACCTTCAAAAGTATGACATCCAGGTGCTGCCAATAATCCAATATAAAGGGGTACTTCTGTTCCTGTTTTTATTACATTAGTACAAAAACAGATTTCGAGAAAAGCTTCATATCTTATGATGTGGCATATGAAGGAGCTGGCAAGAAAGGAAATGGAGCAACTGAGGCATACGATACAGGTGGCCGACGTTGACTACCACCTAGAGACTGCTTTTTTCTGTTTTCTTGCGACCCTTCTGAACTTTCCATTGGAGATGACATCTCAACAATCTTAATGGAGTTTTCAATAGTCATTTGCTGCTCACTCTCAGTTACACGATGAACTAGAAGCCCAGACATAAATACGGGAAGATAGAGAAGGCTGGCATGGAACATTCTCCTAGCATCTTTGGTTGTACGGTTCAGGTAGAATGATACTGCTGTACAGCTAATAGCCAGAGCAAGAAGTGTCGATTCCAGGCAAAACCACCCAGATGTCAACCCCCCTGCATGCAGACAGTCATAAGAGAAGGAAGTTCAGAGACAAGCAGGAAGAGGGAACTTAGACATTAATAAAGTCCAAACGGTAATCACAAACAGAGGGAAGGCACATTGAGCAATTGCCATGAAACCATGAAGTTGCTAGGCAAACCAATCCGGGACCAGATATTCATCCAAGAGTTTCTACAACTCAGGTAGCATTTCCATAATGATATTTAAGCAATTTCATATTTATGTACTCCACAGAAACCTAAAAAGTTGTCATTGTACACACTTCCCTAAACCAGGGTCATCTACAAAAAGGGTCAAATTCACGTATTAAAGTCAACTTAAGACACCTAAAGTTGGACAGAGAGAGGAAAATACTAGTCCACTTACCTAATAAAACTTGGTGGCGCTTCAAGCCATGTCAAGTAATTTTTACACATACAGTAACGGAAAAATGGAAATATTCCTATACAGAAAATTGACTCACAATCATAGGCTAGGTAACCCAATGGTAGTAGATATAGGCAGTTCCTCAAGGCAACAGCGGCTGTCCTCTGACCAGAAGCATCAGCAAGAGAGAACATCTTGAACCTATACAGAGAATGATAAATGTTAAGTCCAGGAAGAATCTCAGGGGCCAACTTAAAAGAAATATATAGAACATTATGAGAAAAAAAGGACGCTACATGATGTCAAGCAGCTTTTATTGCAAGCATCATCAACAAATATTCAAGCTTCCCCACCCCAGCCCACAATAAGCCTCCGGTAGCCCAAGATTTTTATCGATCGTTTATTACATGAAGACTAAAGCTTGAGGACCTCTTTAGAGATAGCACATGCGGGGAAATTCTCGGCGTCTAGATGCATATGACCATTAATTGAAACAATATGGCTACTTTCACCACGCAACAGCCTTGACTTTGGAGATCATTACATAATCAGTACTTACCCTCCATCAGCATAATCTTTACGGCACAAGTACGCTAGGGCCATGAAATGAGGTATTTGCCAAAAGTACAGAGCTGCTGGGAGGAGCAATCCATTCAGAGACACTTGACCAGAAGCTGCGGCCCACCTATACAAGGAGAGAAAACCTTTCAGTATGGGCTCATCAGCTGTAGACCACAGCAATTGCAAAATACCAGAAAAACACAAGCTAAAACATAATTATATCCAGGTACTTTCTGTAAGTGGTGCTCAATTAACATTTCCGTAGTAACAAACGGCAATTTATAATGTAAATATGCAATTCAGCTGGATAATATTTCATCCTTTCTGCAACTAAATAAGAAACTTCCCATGCATCGGGTTTGAAAATAATCATAATCATGAAAGGAGTTGCACTCTGAAGGTGGAATTGCTATTTTACTATGCAGAATAGCTACATAACAAAGTTAAGTAATGCATCACTCTGAGGAGTGCAATGAAGCATACTCAAAGAAAATATAGATCTGAAACATGCCAAAATGATCAGTCTACTAAAATTACCTGCATAGTACAGCATGCCAAAATTTGCCTATCAATGAACATTCTCAAACCAAAAATTAATTCATGAACTTGTAAGAAAAAAGAAAATAGAATGATAAAACATCATGTCTCATTTATGCGCGGGTACATAGACACAATTTAGGTGGGACCGATATTGGTAAGGCAGAAAGCCTAAAGAGTGTATAACAAGACAATTACCCAAGCAGCGGTGGGATAGCACCAACAATTGCACCGACCCATGTATTTATTGGATGTATCTGCTTTAGTGGTGTGTATACAAACGCATACAGCACAAGATTAGAAGCCCCAAGGCCAGCTGCCAACATATTAGCCTGTAGAAACCTTGTCATAAAAATTGCAACATCAATCCCTCAATCAATAATTTATGTCAACGGAAAGAAAGACAGTCTATCTAATTGCAATGTATATATTGTCAGACTAGTAGCAGAGGATATCCGGCCACCTTGCTAGCCAGTAGAGCAGTGCCCACTATCCCAGAAGATGCTGCCCATGTTACTGCATGAGGTATACTAATCCGTCCTGATGGCAATGGTCTTCTCTTAGTTCTGTTCATCTTAGCATCATTTTTTACCTCAAACACCTAAGAGCAAAAACTACAACAATTAATCACTGAGTTTCACTGCTTAAAAAAATGCATGAAAAACATATGCTGCATCAACTGTCACTGGTGGATACAATCCTATATCCTTCAATTGCTTCTCAAAGAAAAACGTCAAGGGAAAAGGCACAAATTTCTTGACGGCCCACCCGGGGATTTACCCACTTTATCGGGGGAGGGCTTCAATTCTCATTTAGGTGGCCGTTTAGTTGTCAGCAAGATTGAAGCATTATACCTGATTTAACGTGTTAGCCGATGCCGCCACCATCATTGTGCCAGCACATGTGCAGCAAAGTCCCATGTAGTCAATGGCACTACCACTCCCAAGGACATACCCAGCGCCCGAGGTTGCAACAACTAGCATGCTGAAATAAGTGTTTAGAGAAAAATGAAGCAGCAAAAATACATAGTGGTGACATATTGAGTAGCTCATTTACCAACATTCTGGAAAGAAAAGACTGGAACAATCAGAACAAGCAATAGATCCAAGCTGTAGTCAATAAAGAATATAGAAGCTCTTCAACTGAGTGAAAAGCCAAGGAATACTAAGATTAGAAATTTGGAATGGTTGAGAGCACTCTTTTTTCTCCCACTAAAGGAAATCCATATTAGACCACTGAAAAATGAGGAATGGAGCTGGAGAACAAGAAAAACCAGTGTCTTGTCTTCTTTTGCTGCTTCTTGGTCTGGATCTTAATTTGCTTTAAGCTTCTAATTTATAATACTACAACATTAACGTAACTAACTTCATTTGATGAAAATGTTGATTCTCATGTCCTTTAAAACTAGCCTTGACAAGCTAAGACTAATCTTAAGCTAACTTTTTGGCCCACAATCTCCTACTTCTATATTTTTTTATTCTGTTTTTTTTACAGATATAAGAAGCTTGTATCTTGAAAAGGAACTTCTTTTTTTGTTGGTGTGTGTTTCATAGCCTATCTATTTTTATCATTTCACCTAATTTTTTTATGAAGTAAATTGCATTAGAAAAAGCATCAATAAGATACAGAATTACATCATTTCACCTAAAACATTTGCAATGTAAATCTAAAATGAACAGGAAAATCCATTAAAATTGGATACGAATTGAGCCCTTAATGATTTCTTGTAGTTTAATAATAGCTGCTAGCCTCTTCTTTTGCTTCTCACTTTTGGACCCCTATAATATGTTTTAACTTTTAAGGCTCTAAATGAGTAAATGGACCTAGCATCACCAGGAAAATCATTAAAACGGCCATAAAAATCAAAATGTTCTATTGAAAGGTAACCCTTTAGGGAAACAATAGAGGCTTAGAGTACTTAATAGACAACATCCAACTGTCCAAGTGTATCATTCAAATACAGTACAACATACACAGTCAACCTTGGACACACGTGCTACTCCCATTTAGTCACATTTTGACAAGACTGCCTTACCTTCTAAAACCATTTCTCCTTCATTATTATATTGCTACAGTTCATGTATATCATTCAAACATTAACTACTTATTAAGCTAAGTTGCCAGAGTCTTGGATCTTCACCCCGCAAAATTTTGATTATCTGCAGCAGCCAACTATCATGTGAATTTATTCTACACATTGGTACCCTTGCCTCACAACCACCACAAGAGAAAGCAATAAAGGGCATAAAAACACACAATACATCAACCAAATATCCCCCTTCCTTCCACCCCTCTCTCTAAAAAAAAATAAGCCAAGGATAGTAAGATATGAAATTTGGAATGGTTGACAGCACATGTGAATTTATTCTACACATTGGTACCCTTGCCTCACAACCACCACAAGAGAAAGCAATAAAGGGCAGAAAAACACACAATACATCAACCAAATATCCCCCTTCCTTCCACCCCTCTCTCTAAAAAAAATAAGCCAAGGATAGTAAGATATAAAATTTGGAATGGTTGACAGCACGCACATTTCTTCTGCTAAAAGAATTTCATATCAGAACATTGAAAAATGAGGAATGGAGCCGAAAGCACAAGAAAGTAATAATTAGTCTTCTTTTTCTGCTTCTCAATTTGGATCTTAATCCGGATTAAAATTGTAATTTGTAAATTTGTACTACTTCTAAACACTAATCCCTAGAAGTAACAAACTTGGTTTAATGAAAAAATGATTTTTTTGTGTTATCAAAACTAGCATCAACAATCTAAGAGTAAATTGGTATGTCCACTACACTCCAGAGTCCAGCCTCACTTTTTGACCCACTATCTCCTACCTTTTTTTCTTCGCCTACTTTTTTATTATCATTTCATAGTTTCCAACACAAAATCTAACATGAAAAGGAAAACCAATTTACACTAATCGCGTGCATGTCAACCAATCCACTGGGCGACCTACTATAACCCACAACCTACCAAAATTGGGGCAAATGGGCTCACACTGAGGGCATTGTAGCAGGATCAATATCAGATCAATATCCTTCGTGATATCTACAAGATGACCTAAAGTTCATTCCTGTAAGCACAACTAAACAGGCCATAACGTCCCAATAACTCTACGAAGCCAGTTGATACATAAGCTAATTCACATACTCCAATAATTGGATTCAGCAAGTTATTAGGCAAATATTAAACAGCAGTTGCAGTACCATTACAGAAACAATCAACTACATTATCCGGTCCAAATAATTTCAACAGTACTTTGAATAAGGATTCACACAGCAAAAAGGGCAAACCTTAAGCGAGCTTTAGAAAGCTCCCAATAACAGCGCCCATAGTGCTTAGCAAAATCCACAACATCCCTAGATTTCAAAACTGATGCTGCAGCCGCAAAAGATGAAAGATCCACAGCTGAAGAACCCGGAGATCCGGGCGAAAACCCCAACTTTACTGAACCGGCAGCTTCAGTTGACTCCGGACCGGAGCCGGCGGCTGTAGAAGTGGATCGGGTAACAACGCCATGATGAAGTAAAGGAAGACGAAGAGAGGAGGAGGATTTGGAGGCGGCTAGGAGCTTCGAAGAGAAACCCACCGTGTTTCTCCACATGGCCGAGTCTGAGTTAGGGCGAGTTGAGAGAATGTTTCAAAGTTGATCTGTGAGATTTTGGACGATATTGTTAATGCCGTGTTATATGTTTCTATTGTAGTCCCTGAAATTTTACAAAATTGTGTAATTGATATGCCAAAAGTTTATGAAACCGGCAGATGATAATTATGCGAAAAGTTTTAAAAAAAAAAGAAGGATTGTGTCAAAATTTTATGCTGGGATATATTGTTAATTTTATACTCAGCTTTTGGAAATTGACATTTTTAGATAGAAAATATCATCTACAGTAATCCTTTCCACTCTCTCGTATTAGAGCACGTATATATTTATGTAATGTGTACAGATGTAGTGTGTTGCTTAGTGTAGCTTAGTATAGCATACTAATACGCAATATAAATAAAGGTAAATACAGTAAAGTACTTGGTTGATCCAATTTTGTATTCTTTCTGCATTTTTGTAAATATAAAATATCTTTCTCTCTTCAATGAAGAAGTAAGTAGAAATATTCTGGAAGCTTCTTCTCACATGACTTCTCTCAACTGTCATTAGAGCTCAGCTGAAGGTGAGCTGTTCTTCTTCGTTTCCTCAAGTATTTTGACATGGTATCAGAGTAGGGTTCTTAATCTCTAGCTCGGTCAGTCATCTCTTTCCCCAATTCGAACATAGTTTCTCAAAGCTATCTCTTTCTGTGCGAATTTTGATTCTTCGATTCAAGAATCAATAATCATGGTCGACACTGAGAACACGACAGGATCTACGAATGTAGCTCAAGATTCGACTAGTTCGTTGTACATGCATCCCTCTGAAAGCTGGATCTATTCTAGTACCAACAATTTTTGACGGATTGTGATATAGATCATAGAGGAGAGGAGTTCTAAGAGCTCTCTCGGTGAAGAACAAAGTAGGATTCATAAATGAAAAGTGTACAAAACCACAACCTCAGGATCCCAAGTACGAACATTGGAAAATCTATGACAATATGGTCACATCGTGGATCCTGAACTCTATCTCGAAGGATTTGGCGGATAGCTTACAGTACGTTAATGATGCTCAGGAACTCTGGAAGGAACTTGAAGATAGATATGACTAGACGAATGGGGCTAAATTGTAACAATTGCAAAGGGAGATAAATGAATTGAGTCAAGGAACCCTAGATGTTACGGGGTACTACACCAAAACGAAGAAACTTTGGGAAGAATTAAACATGCTAAATGCACATGCCCAATGAAAATGAAATTGCACATGTGGTGCTAAGACCAACATGCAGAAGACAGAACAAGATAGGAGATTGATTCAATTCCTAATGGGACTAAACGAGGTCTATACTGTGGTTAGGAGCAGCATTTTGATGATGAATCCACTGCCCTCACTTGCACAAACTTTCTCAATACTCATCCAAGAAGAAAAACAAAGAGAGGTTAAACCAAATAATCAACTGGTGATAGAATCTACTGCCCTAAGTGTCAACAGATCAGGAGGAAACAATTTCAGGACAAGCTTTGGTCAATCTACAAATTTTGGAGACAATTCTGGATATGTAAACTTCAATCAGCAAGGTAATAAAGGTGGAAACAATAACTACAGAGGAGGACACCTTGGAAACAGGCCACGACCCTTTTGTAATTATGTAAGAGACAAGGACACACTAAGGAGAGGTGTTACAAGCTGCATGGGTATCCACAAGATCCAAGGTTCAATAAGGGAATAAAATTGCTGCTAATGTACATGGAAGACAGGGAGACAGTAATGTAGAAGGCACATATGGAAGCAATGGTGCAGGACATGAAGAGAACAGAACTATGCAAGCTCTCACTAAGGAACAATGCAATCAATTAGTGAGCATCCTGGAAAATTTTCATACTGGCAATAGAGAAAATGAGCTAAAGGGATGAGTTGTGAACTTTGCAGGTATTTCAACTTGCTCTACTCATTTTGATTCTAGTTCTGATTCATATGAAAGTTCTAGGTCTATTGCTGACTCTTGGATACTTGATTCTGGTGCATCAAACTATATGACATACAATAAATCCATGTTAACCAATATAAAGACCCTAGTCTACCCTTTTCTAGTCACTTTACCCAATGGCTATACGGTGAAGGTCACACTAATGGGAGATGTAATAATGAGTCTTAAATTTACTTTGAAAAGAGTCCTATTTATCCCTAGTTTCAAATTCAATTTAATCTCAGTTCAGTGTCTAACAGTTCAATTCGATTGCTTTGTCATATTCACCAAGTTTGTTTGCATCCTTCTGCAGGCCCCTTCACCGAAGAGGCCTCTGCAATTGGTGAAAGTAAGGATGGTTTGTACCTTTACAAAACAAACTTCTGCAAACTCAACAGTTCAGATTCCTGCAAGTTTAATTCCTTAGTGTCTGATAGCTCACATAGTGCATTGAATAAAGGTGATGTAGCCACTCAATCCTCTTCATCGAGTGTAACTAGTGTTAGTAAGACTGGTTCTCATCCTGTCTCACATACTGTATCTAGTTTACATGATTCTGTTTCTCTTGCCTTGAACAATTCACATACTTGTTCACATGAAATAATAAAGTTGTCATCAATCCTTATATGCATCTAAGGGAAATGCAAATTCTACATGTAATGCATCCATGAATGGTAAGTGCATGTATCATCTTCTGTAGCACAATAGATTGGGACATGTACCTTTTATCAAAAAGAGAGGCATTGAATCCATACCCTTTCATGTCTCCCCTAAACAACATTTTATCTGTCCAATATGTCCAATGGCCAGACAAAATAGGCTACCTTTTCCAGAAAGAACCACAAAAACAACCAAAATATTTGAAATCCTACACATTTATCTATGGGGACCCTATCATGTGCCAACACATGACAAGAAAAAATATTTCATTACCTTGGTGGATGACTACAACAGATGTACTCGGACTCATTTGCTTAGTTGCAAAAGCAATGATTTGCAAGTTATTAAGGGCTTCCATGGAATAGTGAAAAACCAATTGAACTGTTCCATTAAAGTTATCAGAACAAACAATGGGCTTGAGTTTGTAAACACCGAAACCACTTCATTCTTTCAATATGAGGGAATTATACACCAGAAAACATGCCCCTACACTCCTCAACAAAATGGTATTGTGGAGAGAAGTACCTCCTGGAAACAGCTAGAGCATTGTTGTATCAGTCTAAACTCCCAATGCAATACTGGGGAGAATACATACTTACCTCAACCTATTTGATCAATAGACTTCCCCCTACAACTTTACAAAATAAATGCCTATTGGAACTATTGTACAAAACACAACCTAAGTACTCACATCACAGAAGCTTTGGATGTCTTTGTTTTCCGATAACCTTAAAAACTCACAAAGAAAAATTTGAATCCAGATCCTCACCTCACATTTTTGTGGGGTATCTTTTTGGGACAAAAGGTTACAAGGTGCTAAATCTAGTCTCAAAGAGAATTCGTATCTCTAGAGATGTTGTATTTCATGGAAATGTATTTCCCTTTGCCTTGCATTCTAGTTCTAATAAAGTTTTTCCTCCATTTCCTCTATTAAATGCTGATCTACCACAATAGTTATTCCTCCTCCTGAGTCATCTAGTATTCCTAATATGCATCTCCCAACTATGTCACATAATTCTTCACTGCTAGGGGTAAATCAGACCAACCCTGAAACAACCTCAACTACAGAAGATAGTTTCACTTTTTTGATAACTATGATAGCCGGACCAATAACATTACCAATTCACACAAGAACATAATGAAAACTTAGGGAGACCATCAAGAATTATCAAAACTCCTACCTACCTAAAAGATTATAACTACTCTCTACCTAAACTAAAAACAAGTGACCCTAACTCTCCCCCTTGTAGCAACCAAAGCACACCTTCACTTTCTTTCAATGCGTTTGTACCCATTACCCAATGCATATCTCCCAATGCATTAAGTTCTGATGATCAGAATCATTTTACATGAAACTGAACCTAAGTCATATGAGGATGCTGCTGCAGATCCTGCATGGCAAGCAACCATGACACATGAATTTGAGGCTTTTTATGCCAATAATACTTGGAGTATGGTTCCTCTTCCACCAGGGAAAAGAACAATAAAGTGTAAATGAGTTTATAAGGTGAAACACAGGGCAGATGGAAGTGTAGAAAGGTTGAAATCAAGATTAGTGGTAAAAGGTTATACTCAAGAGGCTGGAGTCGATTATACAGAAACCTTCTCACCTGTAGTTAAAATTACCACTGTTAGAACTTTAATTGCAGTAGCAGTATCGAAGGGCTGGGACATTTTTCAACTAGATGTAAATAATATTTTCCTTCATGGAGACCTCCATGAAGAGGTTTACAGGGAGGTACCTTAAGGCCTAGCTGTTGATAGATTAGATTTAGTGTGCAAATTGAACAAGTCCTTATACGGTCTGAAGCAAGCAAGCAGGTAATGATATGAAAAGCTGACTGAAGCTCTTTGTTATAAAGGATACACACACTCTCTGCTAGATTATTATTTGTTCTATAAAAAAGTGGAAGTTCAATGGTGTTTGTAGCTGTCTATGTAGATGATGTTTTAGTGACTGGAACTGATTTGAAGGAAATAGCTGCTCTGAAGAGGTATCTACGTGAAACATTCAGAATAAAAGACTTAGGGAGGCTACATTATTTCCTAGGATTAGAAATTCTGTATAAGGATAATTGGGTGTTGATATCGCAGAGAAAGTTCACAATGGATCTATTATCAGAGTTTGACTGCATGAAGTGCTCTGCATTGACCTCTCTACTGGATCCCTCAACTAAGCTAAGTGCAAATGAAGGACCATTGTTGCTTGATCTTTCACATTTCATTAAATTAGTGGGCAAGTTATATTATCTGACCAACACCAGACTTGATATATCATACCGTGTGCAGTGTTTGAGCCAGTTTATGTAAAGACCTAGGGAGCCACACTTGAGGGATGCCTATCATGTTTTGAGATATCTCAAAGAAGATCCAAATCTAGGAGTCTTCATATCTAATGCCAATGACTACATAATCCGAGTATTTTGTGACTCGGATTGGGCAGCTTGTCGTGATTCAAGGAGGCCAGTCAGTGGGTATGTTGTGATACTAGGAGATGGCCAATTAGCTGGAAATCAAACATCAAACAATATCATTATCTTCAGCAGCTGTTGAATATCGAGCTGTTAGACAAGTTGTGGGAGAATTGTTTTGGCTACTTAGATTAATTTCTGAGTTAGCAGCCCCTCTTACACTACTTGTTTCAGTTTTATGTGATAGCCAAGCTGCACTTCACATAGCTAAAAATCCTGTCTTCCATGAACGCGCCAAATACAAAGAGGTGGATTGTCATTTTGTACGTGATCAAGTGCATGAAGGAACCATCACATTGCATCCACAAATGATCAGTTGGCTGATATCTTTACCAAGCCGCTTACAGGTGCAAAACATTGTAACTTAAATTGGGAAAAAGAGGCTATTTAAATTATAGCCAGGTTTTATTTAAAACATGGCCCAATTCAACCCCCCAGGTCAGCCTAATTTTTAACCAAATTAAACGACCCAAATTTTCAAATAACGCGACCCAATACCCATTAAACTACCCGACCTAGCCCAGACTTGATCTGAGCCATTTATCAAATGAGATCAACGGCCTAGATTAAAATTCCGAAATTAAAACCTAAATCCCTAGCCCCTCAACCTTATTCTGTGATGCCCGTCTCTCTCTAAACCCTCGTCTCTGAAGTTCTCTCTAGAACCTTCGATCCCCTCTCTTCTCCGATGGCTTCCACTGCCGTTCGAGCCACCTCCACCCTCACTCCTCTCGACCACCACTCACCATGGTACAATATCTCGTTATTTCTCTCTCAAACTCGAAGCGAAGAAGCTTCCGCCATGGAAGACGGTCGATTGAAGCTCGCCTGAGTCTTTGCCGGCCTCTCCCCGGTGGTTTTCACTCAATAATGCTCTATATTGTGTTAGTGATGAGTTTCATGACTAGGTTACACCTTTCTTTAACTTGTCTGCAAACCCTAATTTTTCTACTCAAAATCTCTTTAACTTTTTGCGCTTTTATAATAATTTTTATTTCGATTCTTTGGTTTCTACTCTAATTTTCACTCAACCTTTGATTTTCTTAAGTTTCTCCTCTTTTTCAAAGTTAGGGTTTCTGATCCTTTTGTCAAAATCGCTTCTTCTACTTTTCTGGAGTATTATGTGCTTGTCCGTGTTACGAGAATTTGGTTTCCTATTACGCTTTATATGCCTAAGTGTTCGTTGTTTGTGCAATATTGTGTTGATTTGAATATCTATGTGAATCTCTGGTTTGTTTATTATTTTCCTTAGATTTTCTTACTGATTTTCTTTTGAATTATTTCCTTATTTAGGAATTCTTTCCTTACTTAGAAACAATTCTCTCTGATTTTTAGTTCTTCTCCGAGATTCTTTTATCAGTTGGTAAAACTAGCTTATATTTTCCTTACCATATTTGTGAATGAACAACCTTCAGTATATTTTCCCCAACATACGCTACTATGTATCAGACCCTTATTATATATTACATGCTTGCTACTCTTACTAGGGTAAATCTAGTTAATTGATTCCTTTCGCTTTGAAATCAATGCTTGTTACTGGTTGTCTTTGACTCCTTAGTTAAAGGGGAGTCCTGATACTAGTTGGTTTCTTGATTGATACTAGTCCCTTAATTAAAGATTGCTGCTTGTTTATATACTTGTTTACCAGTACTAGAAATACTCATTCCCATTCTCTTTAAAAAAACCAACACACTGCATATTTCTCACAATTTAAAGCTCTTTGAATTCTCTCTTTCTGTGATTTTTCTATACTCTCTCATTCTCTTATTTGAACACTCAATCGGCTGAAAAGCCAAGATTGAGTAAACTTGGGTTTTTTACTTCTACACTACTAGACTCTATTGCATTGCTTACTTGGGTTTGCCTGCTGCTATCTTTGTTGGACACTGCCATTCTCACACTGTGTTGCACACTGCTATTCTCTCTGCTTCTCACACTCTGCTCACTTTCCTCTCTCTGTGCACTCTTCTCATAGCTCTTTGTGTTCTGTTTGTCTGTAACTGGTATGTTATCTATTTAGTATACATCCCCCAAAACAATATGCTTCTGTTAATCCTGCACTTCATCTTGTTCCTTGTGTGCTTTTATCTGTGGTCATGCTGTTCTTATTGTCACTAGTATGCACTTACTAGCCTACTTAGCTTAGATTACCATGTTCCCCTTACCTTTTTCCTATCTCAATGAATGTTTACTTTTCCTTGTGCATTATTACCATGTGTCCAGGGCTGCTTGGCTACTTGATTAGCCTAAAACCTCTTCCTGAGGTGAAGTATATTGGGGTTTGGTGCAGTAAGAACTGAACCCCTGTAGTTCTACAACTGTAGCTGATTACTTGCCTTCACTATGTTTTCCTGTGTGTAAGTAGGTCCCTGCACTTATTTGTTCCCTTCTCCTTTGCCCCTGTTTGTGTGATGCTCTGTTTTAAACTGGTTAGTACCAATGACTTCAAAGAACTCCTTTCAACTCTTTCAACTCTCTCTTAAACTATTTTCTCAAACTGTCTCTCAAATCTTTCTGTTGTTTTCTTAAATTGACTCTCAACTGTTTTAAACTCTCCCAATCCTATCACAACTCTACCACTCTTAGAACAAGTTTTGCCCCCTTAGTGTAAGCATTGCCTTGGGAGCCCTTGAGCGCCCATTGAACTTTGATACACAAGGATGGCACTTCCACACTTGCACTTGTCTAATAATGATTCTTTGGGTGCTTGGTATTGGCCCGTGGTTCAAACGAACCCTTAGGGAACTTTGCCGCACCCAAGCCTTGGTAATGGCTGTGAAACACGAAAGAAGTGAGGTTGGAGATGTTTGGCCTGGCTGGAGGCTCTCTATAGAATAACTTCTTACTTTTCTTTTATCACTGTTTTAATTTATGTATCTGGGCTGTAATAATTTGTAAGAATATTGGAGAATATAGTGAGTACGGGGAGCTATGCATGTTTAGTTAAGGGGAACGGGTAGAAACATGCCTATAGGCCTTTACTTATTTACTTGAGCAATAGCTACCATACTTTAGGTCATGCATCCTCACATATAGAAATCATGTTCTTAGTCTTTTCACTTTCTGTTTGTTATTCGGAATATTCTCTTAACCATGACTAATTAATAATCAACAAGTCATTAACCTCACATTTAGATATCATGTTCATATAACCTTTTGCGCATTAGATACCATGCCTTTAGCACTTCTATCTATAGTTGTTTAAGTACTTCGTTAATCTTGGCTAAAATTGGTTAACAACTCTCTCTTTATAACTTGAAGCAAATGTGCATGCTCACCATCCTTTAATAACGCCTAGGTAAACCTTAGGCCGGATAAAATGGGCTAATAACCTCTAAGTCATGTTCGAACTAGTCTGTCTCTACCTGAACTCGTCTGTTTCTGAAGCTGTCTAATTTTTTATAAACTTCTGTCCTATTTTTAGTAGTTATGCAAGTGATTTCTACTTTGTCCACAACTCGACTACTATTTTCAAACCGTATATGCAAATGTTTCTACTGTTTTTCTCGTCCAACACTGGGCTAATATTTTTCAAGCTATCTGAATATTGTAATTTTTAAAGGTTCAAAAGCTGACATGTTTTTCTTTATACTTCTGCAATTTCAAAATACTTCCATATTTTTTATTCTATTCTGCTTGTCCAAAAACTGTGTTCCACAAATATTTTTAATACATTTGTAGATTTTTTTAAAACTGCTACTGCCTCTTTGAAAGTTCTGAACGCTTTCCCTTATGTTACTTTTATGCAAAAACTCTGTTTTAATTTATAGTCCAGTTTTTCGAAAGATTCTTCCATTATTAGACCATAAATGTGTTTGAGTCGTGCTAATTATGTGTTCGTATATAGAGGGATATTTGAGCCGTTTACATGCTTATATGATTCCCCTTATGTGCAAGTCCTATTTGTTCTTGTATATTGTCTAGAATTTTAACCTTTGAACCTAGGGGTTTAGCGTATTTCCTACCTTATAGGAATAGTGATCCTAAATGCCCTCTAGGATCTATAGAATGGGACGGGTAATAGCGCACAATAAGTGTTCGTGACTAATCCACATGGTTAAATAACCTCTACGAGGTGGGAAGGGTAGAATATAGAGATGATGACGATGCAATAATATCACAAAGCGATCCCTCTTTGGGAATATGTGCAGGATATTGTATGGAATGATCCATATTATAGTCAAACCTAGGACCTCTTTCTCTTTTGCTTGATTTATTCCAACATTTTTCTAAAGTAATGCTCTTCTCCTTTCTGCTTTTATTTAAATTATGCCTTTCCCCCTTTCAAAATTCTCAAGTTGTTCGAATGCTTTATATGCGAAACTTACTTGTTTATTAGCCTTGTTCCCATTAAAGTCACAATTAGCATAGTCGGGAACCACACTAGTGGATCTTGAGGGGTGCCTAACACCTTCCCCTCGAGATAGTTTCAAGCCCTTACCCGGACTCTAATTTTCCTTCAAAAATACTCTCTTCTTCTTAAAAGTGTCCTAATGCACTATAATTATTAGGTGGTGACTCTTCAACTTCCAATACCCATTTCCCAAACGGGAATAAGAGTTGTTTTGTTCATAATGTTGTAAACCTGATTTCGCTTCTTTTTAGTAGTCGGAAAAGGGGGCGTCGACACTACTTACTCTTATGACTCATTTGTGTAATAATTGAGGTAATCACAATGATAAACCATGTCTGTATTTTTAGTAGTAACCTCTTGTGTCTTTTAGTATATGACCTCATAAAGTACTCTACTCAGTGCATTAATGGATTCCTGAATAACTCCAGCCTGATCTTGAACTCTATTGTTCCTTATCTTATTATATCCATTAGGTATTGTAAGTTCAAACAAGTCAAGGATAAAGCTTCATAGTGTGATCAGATATACACATATTGGATAAGTTATTTTATGGTCATTTTATGGTATCACATCTTAGAGTAACTATTAAGGGTCATCAAGGGTTTAGTGTGAGTGTCCCCCTGAAAATGTTATGTGAGTTAATAATAAAGGTAACATAAGTGTATTACACATTAGGTTGCAATAGGTGTATGATATTCCCCGTAATTGTTCCTCATATACTTTGTGTTTTCAAATGCTTAGATTGAACTATATGATCATGGTAATATCCTATATGATGCACTACTAGAAAGAATCATGATGGCTTGGCTTCATATTGATTGTTGATTGAAACAAAATTATATTCGTGTTGTTGAACACCTTTGTGATTACATTAATGGTTGGTAAGGACTATTATGAACACATGATTGTTTGTTTACTATGAAATGACATCCTTGAGGGTATAATGCCATGTTATGGAATTGTGGGTTATTGTTGTTATCATGAATTGCAATATCTAGTGGAGTGTAAATTGTACAGTGGAAGTTATCAAAAGGTAAAGTAAATGGATAGTTATCTCATGCAAGATGTTTTTTTTGCCATCCTTGATATGTATGTTTAGGAGTTGATATTATTTTTGAGAAGGTGTCATGACAATGCTTGTAAGTCGATAATTTCATCAGGAAAGCTGAATGTGTCGTGGAAGGAAAATATTTTTGCTTGATTGAATACCAATTAGCTTTGACTTGGAATATACCATATAGGTGTATTTATCTAAAACTATGCAGTCCATGTTCTAGTATCCTTATGATAATGTTGTGCTTGTAATACTGAGATTAGGATTGTGGATATATTCATTGTGGTGCTATGTATAGTTGTGGATGTGTTGTTGAGAAGAATTTGGTGATTCTCTGGCAGGTGGATAGGCCTAGTTACAAAAGAGACTATACCGAAATTTCTGAAAACTTTGGGAGTTAGTAAAAAATTTAGGGACTTGAGGTAGGTTAGAAAAGAGAAGTGTGATGTTAAAGTGTTTGGGGAAGACTCTACTCCTCATTCGAGGATGAATGATCCTTAGGGGGGGGGGAATGTAAGGTCCCGGAAAATTTCGCTAAGTAATTTAGGTGTTCGTAGTGTCACGCAGGCTTATTATAATATTTTTATATACTATTAACATGGTGGACATCAATTAGACTTGGTAAATATGAGTATAAGTCTTATGAAGAGTTATGTGAGGTCCAAATGGAAGCCTAGGTGTATGCCAAATGGGAAACTTTTCGAAATAGGGTAAAATTCCAAATGGATTCGCTCAAGGCTCCACTTTAAAAGAGCATATATAATTATGTATATGGTTTTATGTGTTGAATAGCATATAAATTGAATTCTCTTTGAGTCTAGTTTCCAACGCTTCAAACCGTTTGTCATTTGGACATTCCTACACAAAGTTATGGTCAAATTACCAAAGGTTGGAAAATGTGATCCTACGTCATGTCAGATCTGCGGTCCGCATTTTAGTTCTGCGGTCCGCATTTTTGTTCTGCTATGCATTTTTACGGCATATTGAACCAGTGTATCTCATTTTTTTGGCACCGATTTTGCGGTACATTCTGCGGCCCGCATGTCCATTCTGCTATAGCAGAATTGACATCAGAGGGTTATTTTTTTTATTTTCATAACCCGACCCCATTTTGATATATAACCTTTGGGGCTTCATTTGGGGTATTTTCCTATTGATTTTTTAGAGAGGTGAGAGTATTTTAGAGAGAGAAGGAGGAACCCAACATCTAATTCATCCAAATCTTGCATCAATCTTGAAGAATCAAAGAACCCAATCGCAAGTTCTTCATCTAAGAAGTAAGATTCTATGCCCTAGGTCTTAATTTCGAGTTTAGAGTATAAGATGTGTTATTAAGGTATGATTCTTGGGTATTTTAGTATTTTGTATGCGTGCATGTACAACTTAGGTTTATGGGAAGATTGTTTAAATTAGATTAGTAAAGATTGGGTTAGGGAATGAAGGAAATCTTAAAAAGGGGATTCGAAATCAAGATGCTCAACTAGTGTTGATAAAATGCTCAAGTGAGCTAGTTTCATCAATATCTTTCTCATATCTGTTCTTATTTTGTTATGTTAGTAGATTGGAATTGCTAGAGTTTTCGGAGTGTTATAGTAACTTAAGGAAAGCTCAATCGAGGTATGTATGGATAACTTTGATATTTGTGAAATCGCCTTATTTGGTGTACGAACATTTGGTACGTGATAGCTACGTGGATTGTTTGTGAAATTCTTGTGATTGGTTTGCTGGGTGTTTGACTGGTTTGATTAATTGTTATGTGGTAAGAGTTGAGAAATAAATGATAGATGGAAATCGTAAATGAAGCAATTGGAACAACTGTGGTAATAACATATTTGGCCTCTTGTGAGTAATTATTGCGGTAACTTGAATTGCTTATGAACTGTTGAATATAATGGAATTGGTAATGTTGGCATTGGAAACACTTGTAACCTTGTTGTGGTGATGTTTTGAGGAATATTGTTGTTTATCTTTGTGATTTGCTGTTTCGTTATTGTTTATCTTTGTGATTTTCTGTTTGGTTGTGATTGTTGTGAATTTAAACCGTACGACGGGGTCGGGTTGCGTGCCGCAAAGTGGTGTTATAAGGTGGTGAGTTGTGGTGATAAGGGTGGCCAAGGTAATAAGGGTGTACGAGGTAATAAGGGTGAAAAAGTGATCGAAATCACTATTGAAATATACACTTGAATAAAATTATGAAATCATTGATGTGGAATTGTGAAAGGAGACAGTAGGAGAGTTTGCAACCTGTAGGGCACTGATTGTCCATTTGTTTGGCTAATTGTACCTTCTATGTGTGTTTTTCTTGATTGTTCCTTTATTGTGCATTTGATTTTTGTTTCTATTACTGTTATCTACTTGTGTATGGATTGAGTTTACTTGGGACAAAGTTTGTTCATAAATACCAGTACAACTCAAATGTACCGACGTCCCTTTTGCCGGGGGCGCTACATTCGTGTTATGATTGTAGGTGGATCCATAACAGGTACTCCAGTCCACCGACCGTAGCTCCTCATCACTTCTCGTCAGCTGATTCGGCGAGTACCTTTCCATTCAGGGCCCTATGTGGCTCACGCCACTTTCTATTTTGGGATCATGTTTGATGTGTATAAGGTATAGCCGGAGCCTTATTGCCGATATTTAAATATTATTCTTCAATTGTATTTAGAGGGTCCGTAAATAGGTTGTGGGTAGTGCCGAGCATGGTAATTTAAAAGATTAATATTGATGTGTGGCAATGATGTATAAAAATTTGAATACCTTTATTTTGGTGAATAAAGTTGCTAATGGAAATTGTTATTGTTATGTTTATAAAAATTTGGTTAATGGAGTTCATATCCTATAAATGGCTATTTCACTTGGTTATTAGGTAATGAGAATGAAGGGTAACACGTGGGATAGAAAAGGCACCCAGGTCCGCTTGACTGGGGATACCCTGTCGAGCGCCGGTCACGTCCCTTGAATTTGGGGCGTGACAGATGTATCAGTACTTGAGAAAACATTACTGGTGGAGGAGAATGAAGAAAGATATCGTGGGATTTGTGGATTGGTGTCTCAACTGTCAGCAGGTGAAATATGAGCATCAGAGACCGGACGGTTTTCTTCAGCAGATGGTTCTTCCTGAGTGGAAATGGGAGAGAGTTACTATGGATTTCGTGAGTGTTCTTCCTCGGACTTTGAAGAAGCTCGATTCGATTTGGGTCATTGTTGATCGGCTGACCAAGTCAACGCATTTCATTCCAGTGTGGACTACATATTCTTCGAAGCAGCTAGCAGGGATCTTTATCCGTAAGATTGTCCGATTGCGTGGTGTTCTAGTTTCTATTATTTCGGGTAGAGGTACTCATTTCACTTCTCAGTTTTGGAGGACTTTTCACCACGAGTTAGGTACTCACGTGGAGTTCAGTTCAGCATTTCATCCTCAGATGGATGGATATTATGAGCATACTATATAGATATTGGAGGATATGTTGCATTCCTGTGTAATTGATTTTGGAGGTTCTTGGGATGAGTTTTTGCCACTTGTAGAGTTTGCCTACAACAATAGCTATCAGTCTAGTATTCAGATGGCACTGTATGAGGCCTTGTATGGGAGGCGGTGTAGATCTTCAGGCCGGTTGTTCGAGCCCAACGAGGCTAGGTTGTTGGGGACAGTTTTGGTGTAGGATGCCTTAGAGAAAGTTATGGTGATGCAGGAGAGACTTCGCACAGCTTAGTCGCGTCAGATGAGTTATGCGGATCGGAAGGTCCTAGATGTGTCATTTATGGAGGGTCAGAAGGTTTTGCTGAAGGTTTCACCCATAAAGGGTGTTATGAGGTTTGGGAAGAAAGGGAAGTCGAGTCCGCAATTCATTGGGCCATTTGAGGCACTTAGGAAAATTGGAGAAGTGGCTTACAAGCTTGCCTTCCCACCCAATTTCTCGAGTGTGCATCCGGTATTTTATGTGTCTATGCTACGGAAGTATGTTAGAGACCTGTCTCAGGTTTTGGACTTCAGCAGAGTTGAGTTAGATGATGATTTGATTTATGATGTAGAGCCAGTGGCCATTTTGGGTCGTTAACTTCGAAAATTGGGATCAAAGGATATAGCTTCGGTGAAGGTACAATGGAGAGGTCGACCCATGGAGGAGGCTACTTGGGAGACCGAGTAGGAGATGCGAAACAAAAACCCTAACCTATTTGAGACTTCAGGTATGTTTCTTGATTCGCTCGAGGATGATCGTTTGTTTTAGTTATGGAGAATATGATGACCCAACCCATCGTCTCATGTATTTCCATCATGTTTTCCCCGTTTTATGCTTCTTCATATTTCAATATATGTACTTGCTGAATTAGGTTTGATTCGGATCGAGTTTGGTAGGAAATGGGACAATTAGCCTCTTTGAGGAAAGGTTAGTTTGGAAAAAGTCAAGTGGATGTTGACTTTGAGTTAGAGGGCTAAGAGTTGATTTTCGATGATTCGGTTAGTTTTAGGAGATGATTTAAGGCTTAAGAGTGTGTCCGGAATATTTTTGTGATGACCGGTGTAGAATTTAGTTTGAATTGGCAAAGTTAGTATTTTGGCAAATTCCGGTTGATAGGTGAGATTTTGATCTGAGGGTCGGAATGGAATTATGAGAGTTGCAGTAGCTTTGTTATGTCATTTTGGACTTGTCTGCAATATTTGAGGTCATTCGAACGTGGTTTAGATGATTTCTTTTATAAAAAATAGAAATTGGAAGTTCTTGAGATTCATAGGCTTGAATTCAATGTGATTTGATGATTTTGGTGTTAGTCGAGGTGTTTTGATGATTTTAATGAGGTTGAATAATGATTTAGGATGCGTTGGTGCTTTAGGTTGAGTTCCCGAGGGCCTCGGGTGTGTTTCCGGTGAGTTTTTAGCGAGTACGGACACCCCGAAACTTAGAAAAAATGGAGGGGCAGAAGTTTTGGCGCAGTCCACGCTCCTTTTTGCTCTGGGCGCACTGGCTGCGCCAAAGTGGCCGCGGTCGTGAAGACTGTAGGTTGCTGGTCCTACTTCGAAAGCACATATCTTTTGATTCTACAAGGAATTTTGGCGTGATTTAGAAACAAAAGTTGTAGCCCTTGGTGTCTATTTCCAGAAAGCTAAAGCAATTACAATTTGGACATTTGTAGTGAACGTTATGGCTTAAATACTAAATCTTGTCCTAATAGAGCAAGATCTGCATGGCAATGGTCATTTTCGCGCGGACCCCACTGTTTTGCACGGACCGTGGTCATTTTTGCGCGGTCTGCGGTGTTGGAATCTGAGGGGTACTCTATAAATATAAGGTTTTGAGATTTATTTGAAATTTTGACAAAGGGAGCTCATATTTTTGCGATATTTCGAAGGTTTTTCAAGAAATTGGTCGGGGTAAGTGATTCTAACTCAGATTTGGTTAGATTACATGAATCTATCATTGAATTCATCATTTAATTAATGATTTAAGATGAAATTTAGGAAGAAAATTTTGGAATCTTTCCAAAATGTAAAATGAAGATTTGAAGGATCAAATGGTGTTGGAATTGGATAATTTTTGTTTGGTTAGACTCGTGGCGAGATAAGGATTGCATTGATGTAAATATTTTTGCATTTTGAGAAGTGGGCCCAGGGCTTGGGTTTAAAAAATTTCATGATTTTTGATATTTTCGAGTCTTTTCGATTAGGTTATATTCCCTTAGCATATTGTAATGTATTCGTTGTGGTTTTGGTCAGATTCGACACGTGAGGAGGTCGATATGAGAGTGAAAGGCATCGAGGAGTAGTCTTTGGCCGGCTAGAGGTGAGTAATAGATGTAAATGCTGCTATGATGGTTTGAAACCCCGAACTTTCACATCGTAAAGCTATATTGAGACACACACTCTATGAAGAGTGCGGGTTCAGTTGCTATTGAGGATCGTGACTTGGTTTATCGCGTGTGATATTTATATTATACTGGTGATTGATACACGTATTTTATTGATATTTACTGGGCGTGTTGCCATGTTTGGAGACTTGGGCCGACATGTAGAATCCTTTGGAGTTTGATATTACTTCTTTACATATTTTGCATATCATTTGGTTTCAGTCCAAGGTTTTTAATACTATTTTGCAAACTCAGCCATATTTCTAAGTTTGGAAAACTCAAATGATATTTTAAATGTTATTTTGGGCTGAGAACTACTGTTTTATAAATTCCCAAGGGTCTTATGAAACTTTTCTGGACTGATTATGGGTGGCTCAGGCTGCACACCACAGCAGTGATTTGAAATAGTGGTAAGAATGGCACTGTATGTTGTGACTTGAAATAGTGGTAACAATGTCACTGTGTGATATAAATTGGCCGGGTAACAATGACTGACCAGGACTTGATTGATGCTACGAGATGGCTTGATACTGCGCTTCAGCTGTAGGAGCCTCTCCGGAGTTTGTACATACTCCCAGTGAGCGCCGTCGATGATAAATGATTATGGGTGGCTCCAGCTACGCGCCGCCGTGGGTACTGAAATGTACCATCATATGCATTGCATTGCATTCATGCATTTGCATCTTTAATTGTTGTTCAGCTTTTCAGTTCCATACATTGATGTATATTTGGATTATAGCTTACTTTGTGTATTTACTGTATTTTCTTACCTTCGAAAGTACTCACTTTACTCCCTGCAACTTGTGTGAAGATCCAAGGCATTCACAGGCTGAGTGAGCTTTGACCAGAGTTCCAGAGGCATTCTCTAGGAGTATTCGAGGTAGCTACATGGCGTTCGTAGCGGAAGATTCTCCCTTCTATCTCTATCTTTACATTCTGTATTTTTTAGCTTTTAGACAAACTTGTATTAGGATTATAACTCTATATTTAGAGGATCATGGTCGTGATATCGGGTCCTAGTCGGACTATATTATGTATTCTGTTAATTTTCGCACTTTATCAATAGTTCTAGTCTTTGGATATACTGTGTTAATTATCTGGGATCTGCGAAATTATTTGGAATTATGGTAACAATGTCGGGCTTCACTAGTAGTGTGTTGGGCGCCATCACGACCGGGTTCGGGTCGTGACACAGTGTGATTTAGTTGATGTCACTTTGGTAGTATTGCAGCACTTTCATGCCAGATCGACTAGTGATATTCGGATTGGCTTGATGTCAAAAGGGAAATTTTAGAGTATCTATCATAGAATTATTGGGTATTAAAGTGTGGTATGTGAAAATTGGGATTAAGTATGAGTATTCTTGTGCTATATGGAGTTGGAGACAAGGAACTGTCATGTTCAGGCTATGTTGTAGTTGTGGATCGAGTGTATTGGCATGGCATGGTGACTGCTGGGATTTGGAGGCCTGAGTGGATCTTTTGTTGCTTGGTATATCATATCTTGGATGTGATATTAGGTTAGACTGGTCGCCTCTGTGTTGGGCTATTTTGGTCTACGACGCTATGGGCTATGCCGGAAAGGCCACAGGTTGAGTGTCTAGGTGTGTTGGATTATGTTCTAGTAGAGTGGGTTATGTTTCTAAGACCCAGTGGGAGGATGGGAAGGATTGCGTTTCTTAATTGGGACTTCGTGATGGATGTCAGTGCAGAGGTTACTATCATTGACTCAGTTTCAGTGTTGAGGGACTTTTCGGATGTGTTTCCTATGGCCGGGCATGTCGACGGGCAGAGTTGTCGATTTCGGTATTGATTGGGTGCTGGGCACCGTATCGTATGCCAGCGGCAAAAGTTATAGTAGTGAAAAGGAAGAACATCAGGTTTCCTTGGTAAGAAGTTCGTTGGCAGGTCAATGTGGAGGTTTGTTCTAACTTGAGTTGGCTTGGTTTGCTCGAATTGTATTGTTGAGGTATGGGTTGATTCGACCGTTATTGAGCTTATTAGTGATCGAGGAGGTCTATCAGTTACTTTCTATGTTGCGACAGGCTATGATTTGTTGGTTATGGGCACCTATTGTGTGCTTTTGTTAGAAAACTCCATTCCGTTCGTGATGGCGCCTCTCGTGAAGACAAGGCCAGCCCACCAACCCTTTTTGCCTTTTTAAAAATAGATAAACATGAATAAATAATTTTAAAGATAATTTAATAAACATTACTTAGCAGGAGTACAACCAACACATTCCCAACCTGGGGTGTCACAAGTCACGAGCCTGTAGAAGTGTATGAGCACAATTACAAGACCAATAATATACAGAATGGAATTTAGAATCTAAAGGAAGAAGTCCAATGCCGCGGATGCTGGCGGTAACCTAGCTCAACTATGATAGCAAATCTCCAATAAGCTCAAAACCCGCTACCAGGTGAATAAATACCTACATCTACACATGAGGTATAGGGAGTAAAGTGAGTACTCCAACTTATTGAGTAATAATAGTAAATGACAATTGAGCGGTAAGAAATCGCGTATAACAGATCATCATGCTGTGTAGAAGCAGAGATAAACCCTTTTTGAGAAAAGCAGTGAGGCTATGAAATCTTTAAAGAAACATTTTAGCTCAGTTTAAAGACTCTTTTAAAAATGCCCGTTTCAACAGTTACGCAAATAAATACACGAGCAATAGTGCAGATAACACACAAATTCGCTCCTCGGGCCCTACACTCAATGATCAGATAATACCAGAATAGCTGGTAAATATTACAAGAAATAGCACAAACAACAGCTAATGAACAAGTGCATGAGTGCAATGAAATGCATATGAAGGTACACTCTAGTACCCGCCGCGACATGCAGCCCGATCCATTTAATGTCGACGACGTTCACTGGGGGTATGTACAGACTCCGGAGGGGATCCTATAGCCCAAGCGCAATATCAATCCATCTCGTGACACCAACCAGGCTCTCGGCCTCAATCTCAATATAAAACTGTTGCGGTGCACGACCCGATCCATGCTTAGTCTAGAATTCATCATAAGCCCCTTGGTCATTTGTAAAACAATAGTTCTCAGCCCAAAGTATCTTTTAGAAATTTCATGTAAGTTTCAAATCATAAAAAGACGACGGAGTTTGCAAAAAAATATTAATAACATTGGACTGCAATCAATTAGTATGCAAAATGTGCGAAAATAGTGATATCAATCACTGAAGGATTCAAATAATTAGCACGAAGCCCAAATATAACACTTAAATCCAAGTAGGATGATTATCTAATAAGTTCTAGTCAAAACACAGTACAAGCATCTCTCGGGACGGACCAAGTCACAATCCACAATAACAAACGACCCCGCACCCGTCATAGAGCGTGTCTCACATCAATATAGCGTTACGATGTGCAATCCTGGGTTTCAAACTCTCAGTATATCATTTACAAGCATTACTCACCTTAAACCAATGAAATCTCTAGCTCGCGACGCCTTTGCCCCTCAAATCGTCCTCCACGTGCGTCAAATCTAACCAAAATCAGAGCGAATGCATCAAAATATGCTAAGGGAACAATACTCAATCGATAAATATCAAGAATCTCAAAATTAGCAAAACCCGAGCACCGGGCCCACTTCTTGAAAAATAAAAAAATTAACATCACCAGATTCCTTCTCTCGTCACAAGTTCATACATACCAAGAACTCTCAAATCAGAGCTCAAATGACCCATCAAATCCCAATTTGAAATATCAAAACTCAAGCCCTAGTTCATCAACTTTAGGCTTAATTTCCATGAATTTCTAGGTGGATTTCACAATAAAAACGAGTATGGAGTTCAAAATCTTACCTCCAAATCATTCACTTCAAATCCCTCTTCAATTGCTCCAGAAAAGCTCTCAAGATGTTAAGCAATGGAGGAAATAACCCTTAGCTCGCGGATGAAATGATACTTTTACAACCTTCTCTACCCACCTCCCTTCCACTCCTGTGGTCCTGTTTCCGCTAATGCAGGACCGCTTCCGCGACGTTTCTTCCGCTTCTGCAGAAATCCTAACTAGAGCCCCAACCGCTTCTGCGGTTACACAAATCGTATAAGCGATATCGCTTCTGCAGTTAGCCAATCGCTTCTGCAGTTAGCCAATCGCTTCTTCGGAACCAGCGCCCAGGTCTCCTCACCGCTTCTACGGTCGATCCTTCGCATAGGCTAGACCGATTCTGCATTCCAAGTTTCGCAAAACCGAAAACACCAGTTGCAGTAGGCTTAGCAACATGAAAATTCCAATAGTATCCGATAATCATCTGAGATCACCCCGAGGCCCCCGGGACCTCAACCAAAAATACCAACACCTCCTATAATATCATTCAAACTTATTCCGATCATAAAAACACATCCAACCACACAAAAATCCTCAATTCTCATCGGATTCAAGCCTAAGTTCTTCCAAAACTTTTGAAATGCACTTTCAATCAAAAACCCAACCAAAGCACCTCCGAATCATCTGAAATTTTGCAGAAATACCCCAAATCACCTAACGAAGCTATTGCAACTCTCAGAATTCCATTCCGACCATCAGATCAAAATCTCACCTATCAATCGAAAATTGCCAAAATGCTAACTTCCCCAATTCAAGCCTAATTCTACACCAGACCTCCAAAATCACTTCCGATCACACTCCTAAGTCACAAATCACTCCCCGAAGCTAACCGAATAACTTAAAATCACATCCGAGCCTTCTAACTAATAAGTTAACATACGGTTGAATTTTTCCAAATCAAACCCTCTTTATAGAGACTAAGTGTCTCATTTCCTACCAAAACCACTCCAATTAAACTCTAACACTGTAAATGCTGATAATGAAACATGAAGAAGCATGAAATGGGGAAACCGGGAGGTAATACATGAGACGACGGGTTGGGTCGTCACATCGTCCCCAGCTTAAACAAACGCTCGTCCTCGAGCATACCCAGAGTTTTCCTAGAAGCCAACCAACTGCTGAATGACCTTACCATGCATATACCCGGGGTGGATCCCGTGTCACCCTATGTCGCATAGGTTCGATAACACAACATAGCTGAAATTTCACAATCCATCTAGTCCATAAACCATATGACCACATTGCACTTTCCGAAATCATTCACAAGATGAGAACCTCACATCTATTCTTTGAATAAGCCCAAACCAGCTGTAATAACCCTCAATTATACGATAAACTACATAACCCAAACACTGAAAATGATAACTTCTATTCACAACAGTTGCCCACAACACCCGAATACCGATTGAAAACCTCTTATCGACTAAAGTCCTATCCCAACACTTGCATATACTGCCAATGATAAACGAAACACAAAATAAACTGTAACCATTTCACAAATACAATTCATGAAGCCACTTCCCTTTTGACTAATTCCACAGCAAATTCTGAGCCGAACCTCAATATTATCCTTCCAACAAGCTAAATTCAAATCCGTTCGTATTCATTAGTGACTCCAATGATCACCTCGAATCCAACACACCACTCTAGTGATATGACACCTCAATACAGGACTAAGCCACGACTTTCATAATACGCACCACTAAGAAACAGTCTGAACATACTCATATCATGAAAAAAATGACTCAAATGAAATAGATATACCACAAGCTCATCAATACCATCACAACACAAGGCTGAGACCCCATCTCACATCATAGACGTAGAACACCTGAATCTACCCCGAAAGGTCATATCTCCACGTGGCCTCGTTACAATGTACGATCCTATCCATACACTGTTACACATGAAACACCTCAAGTCACTATGCTCAAAACCGACAGCCAAGAACAATTTCATGTTTGGAACCAAAGCAATTCATTACCCTCATGGTGAAACAAATAACATATGCCACGCAATCCGATAGGTCATAACCAATACTCCATTTACCGAGCAACAACCAATTACTCTTCCCGCTCAACATTCACTATGAATCCCCAATAGAACCGTACTACATGTGCCCATAAACAACAAATCATGATGTCTCACTACATCGAAAAGAAACTCATAGCTCTTCTCATATCACAAACAAGCTCAATAACGATGGGATCAACCTACCCCTCAACAATACAATTCGGGGCCAACCAATCCAACTCAAACTAAAGGCGTATCCAGATCGGCCTACCAACAAACTCATTACCAAGAAAGCCTGAAGTTTCTCTTTCCACTTCTATAACTCCTGCCAGAGTCGTACGATTGCCTGGCACTAAATCAATACCGAGACCTATAACCTTGCTTGGCGTTATGCCCGACCAGAGAAATGTATAGCCCATAATGAAATAATAAAAAATAACCCAACATTGGGAAAACCAGTCTCAACCTTGATATCATATCCAAAATCTTATATACTATATAAAGAAAGATCCACCCATGCCTCAAAATTCTGATAGCCATTAAACGGTGTCGAATACACACGATACACAACCTCGACATAACCTGAACATGAGAACTCCCAGCCTCCAATTCCATATAGCACATGAATCATCATACCTGATCCTAATTTTTGCGTCCGAAGGCATATCACACCTTAATACCCAATAATTCCATGGTAGATACTCTAAAATTTCCTTGTGCCACCAAGCAAACCCGAATACAACCGGTTGATCCAACAAGAAAATGCTGCAATACTACCGAAGTATTGTCAGTTTAATCATATTACCCTTTTTCTGAGACATATACTCTCATCAAATCGCTTCCAATTAGCAGCAGCATTTCCTTGATTATTTGAGGCTACCCGTTGCCTAAGAGTTTTATGAACTTTTTTTTCAGAACTGAACTGAAACCTGGAACATGCAAATATCGATCCTCCACCACATACCACATATACCATACCATCCAAGGATAGCAGGAAAACTTTTATCTCTCTTCCGAGCCACAGACATCTACGCACTCAACTAGTCAATAAATGGCTCTCATATTCGTAGAAAATTCACCTCTTCAACCACGGTAGAAATCAAGAAGAGCTCTCTCAATTTCATTTGCATAAATTAAATTGCCAGGACGAAATCCTTCTAACTCAACCAAGCTAATCAAGCCATCCCAACCCAAGAGCATTGCTGCAAGATACTTGTAAGGCTCATTAGCTCGAACACATACGGAGAACTAATCATATCCTTACCATACTGTTTCGGTCTACTATCAAGCTACTCCATCTATCTAAATTTCCTTCTGGTTCATTTTCAATTAATATTTCCTCTTGATGTAGCACCGCAATTCCTTTACCCAGGCTTACCATCCAAGACCCAAGCATAAAACCACACTGTCTAAGACCCATAAGTTATGAATACTCTCTCAATTATTCCCAAAAATACCACATTTCTGAATATTTTACTCTGAAGAACTTCCTGCGAATCTAACTCTGTTATCTTTACTTTCCTGACACTGATGTTTAGAATCCCATAATTAAAATAGAAATAGCACAAGTCTGGACCTCTTCCAATGAAAACACAGTTTCTAACCACATACTCAACTTTAAGATGCCCAATTGCTCTTTGTAGAATCTCGAACACATTAGAACTATTCCAGAGAGTCATTCACTCTTATTCAAATTGTAATTTACCTGACCCAATGAACTGAATCACCCATGCCTCATTAGCACCCTAACACTATAGGATATGAACTTATCCCAATGCACACAAATATCTCCCTGCCCCATGAACCGAGCATTTACTACCTGCAACAACTGAAGACATCCTGTGATTCTCACACATCTACGAAGCACCATATAACCTTTATATATATTTTCCCTCACTAGTGCCATCCTCGGCTCAATTTCTACGACCAGAACTAATTCGCCAACATGCCTCAATTCAGAACCAACATAATAGACAACCGTACAATCAACTAATGGTTAGCAAGCTCCCAAACTTCACTCGAAGCCATAGATCAAGACACATAATACTCATAATGCATATACTCCACTACTGCCTTAACACTGTAGTGAGATGGAACTCAAATCATTCATAAGTTTGTCAAACTCATATCATCTGTTACTGTAAACCTTTGGCAAATCTCGCATTCATTCCCACAACAGTTAGGCCTACTGTCTTAGACGACCCGAAATTTCAAATTCCAACACATACTTTTCACTTGCACATGAGATCTTCCAACATTCATACAAGGTTAACACCACTTCAGAACACTCCACAGGAGATAACCCACTTGCTTTGCCTTAATATAATATTCCTGTATACCTTCCACCGACATACACATTACATATTCATTTATTCTTCATAAGTCTGAACTCATACCGCAACATGAAATTTACTTCTCTTCCCACTAGGAGACTTGAAAAGATTCTTTACACCCCCATAACTCGGAGCTACACTCCCACTCACAATGGAAATCCTACACTTAGTAGTATTCCTATCACCCATCAGATCTTCCTCGACACTTCTAAGTCAGATAGAAACATCACGCAATACTAACATACTCATCACAAGCTATCCAGTCGAAATTCCCACTATTAGGACAATGCTAAATATATAAGTTCAAAACACTTGCTCACAGAATCAGCACCTCGGTACTCAAGCCATAGGAAAAGATCTAGCCTCAAGTCCTTCAGACTGGCCCAACATCAACTCACAGAGATAACATCTCGCACCTTTATCAGGGAATCACAAGCCATCAAGGCACATTTGATACTGAGCGCTCATGCACACATGTAAACGCATGGAAGGAATTTCAAAAGTTACTTTTTTAAGATGAATCAAGGACGCACAATATGATTTCAAGAATGTGAAGTTTTTCTAAAGGTTCTGCAGTCTCTAGAGGATAAATACAGACGTCTCTGTACTGATCCGCGAGACTCTAATAAACCTGCTTATGACTAATGAGGCCTAGTAACCTAGGCTCTGATACCAACTTGTCAAGACCCAAACCACATTTCGATTGTGATGGCGCCTCTCGTGAAAAACAAGGCTAGCCCACCAACCCTTTTTGCCTTTTTCAAAATAGATAAACACGAATAAATAATTTTATTGATTATTTATTAACATTACATAGCGGGAGTACAACCAACACATGCCTAACCCGGGGTGTCAAAAGTCACGAGCATCTAGAAGCGTATAAGCACAATTACAAGACAAGAAATATACAGAATGGAATTTAGAATCTAAAGGAAGAAGCCTGGTGTCGCGGATGCTGGCGGTCATTTAGCTCAGCTATGATAGCAAATCTCCAATCATCTCAAAACCGACTACTGGGTGAACAAATACCTGCATCTGCACACAATGTGAATGGAGTATAGTGAGTACTCCAACTTAGTGAGTAATAAAAGTAATGACAACTTAGCGATAAGAAATCACGTATAACAGATCATCATGATGCATAAAGCAGAGAGAAACCCTTTTTGAGAAAAGTAGTGAGGCTATGAAATCTTTAAAGAAACATGTTAGCTCAGTTTAAAGACTCTTTTAAAAAAACCTTTTTCAACCGTTACGCAAATGAATGCTGTAGTAATAGTGCAGATAAGCACATAAATCCACCCCTTGAGCCCAACACTCAATGATAAGATAATACCAGAATAGCGGGTTAAGATTTCAAGAAATAACATAAACAACAGATATTGAACAAATGTATGGGTGCAATGCAATGCATATGACGATACACGCTAGTACCCGCTGCGGTGTGAAACCCGATCCATTTAACGTCGACGACCTCACTGAGAGTATGTACAGACTCCTGAAGGGCTCCTACAGCCAAAGCACAATATCAAGCCATCTCATGGCACCAACCAGGCTCTCGACCTCAATCTCAATATAAAACTACTGCAGCGTTTAACCCAATCCATGCTCAATCCAGAAACAATTATAAGCCCCTTGGGCATTTATAAAACTGTAGTTCTCAGCCAAAAATATCATTTAGAAATATCATGTATGTTTTCACATCTTAGAAATATGGATGAGTTTGCAAAACCGTATTTAAAACCTTGGACTGCAATCAACTAATATGAAAAATGTGTGAAAACAATGATATCAATCCTTGAAGGATTCAAATAATTGGCACGAAGCCCAAATATAACAATTAAATTCAAGTAGGATGATTATCAAATATGTTATAGTCAAAACACAGTAGAAGCATCTCTCGGGAGGGACCAAATCAAATCCCCAATGACAAACGACCCCGAACTTGTCATAGAGAAAGATGTGCAATCTAGGGGTTTTAAACCCTCAGGATATCATTTACAAACATTACTCACCTCGAACTGCTGAAATCTCTAGCTCGCGACGCCTTTGGCCGTCAAATCGGCCTTCATGCACGTCGAATCTGACCAAAATAAGAGCGAATGCATCAAAATATGCTAAGGGAACAATACCTAATCAAAAACAATCTAAAAATATCAAGAATCTTGAAATTAGCAAAACTCGAGCATCGGTCCCACTTCTTAAAAAATCATAAATTAACAATAAAAATCCCCAATTTGAAATATCAAAACTCAAGCCCTAGTTCATCAACTTTAGGCTCAATTTCTATGAATTTCTAGGTGGATTTCACAATAAAAACGAGTATGGAGTTCAAAATATTACTTCCAAATCATTCACTTCAAATCCCTCTTCAATTGCTCCCAAAAAGCTCTCAAAATGTTCAACAATGAAGGAAATAATACTTTTAAAATCTTCTTTACCCAGCTCATTTTCATTCTTGCGGTCCCGTTTCCGCTCATGAGGGACTGCTTTCACAACTTTTCTTCCGTTTTTGCAAAAATCCTAACTCGAGCCCCAACTGCTTCTGCGGTTACACCAATTGCATAAGCGATACTGATTCTACGGTTAGCCGATCGCTTCTGCGAACTAGCGCCCAGGTCTTCTCACTTCTTCTGCGGCCAATCCTTCGCACAAGCGAGACCACATATGCGGTCCAAGCTTTGCAAAAGCGAAAACACCAGTTGCAGCAGGCTCAGCAAAATTCCAAAACTCTCTGATAATCATCCGAGATCCCCCCGAGTCCCCTGGGACCTCAACCAAAAATACCAACACCTCCTATAACATCATTCAAACTTGATCCAATCATAAAAACACATCCAACCACACAAAAATCCTCAATTTTCATTGGATTCAAGCCTAAGTTCTTCCAAAACTTCCGAAATACACATTCGATCAAAAACCCAACCAAAGCACCTCGAATCATCTGACATTTTGAACACACATCCCAAATCTCCTAACGAAGATACTGCAACTCTCAAAATTCTATTAAGACCCAAGAATCAAAATCTCACCTACCAACCGGATATCGCCAAAATGCTAACTTTTCCAATTCAAGCCTAATTCTACATCGGAATGCACAAATCACTCCTCAAAGATAATCGAATCACTAGAAATCATATCCGAGCCTTCTAACTCATAAGTGTACATCTGGTTGACTTTTTTCAAACCAAACCTTCCTTATAGAGACTAAGTGTCTCATTTCCTACCAAAACCACTCCAATTCAACTCTAACACCAAAAGTTGATAATAAAATATGAAGAAGCATATGGGAAACGGGGCGATAATACATATGACAACGGGCTGGGTCGATACATGTTCTACTGGAGGTTCATAGTGAAAGTTGAGCAGGATGAGTGATTGGGTGTTGCTCGGTGAATGGCACATCGGTTATGTCCTTTCAGGGTCGTGTTGTGTATGTTATTTGCTTCACCATGGGTATGATAATTTTCTTGGGTTCCAGATATCAATTGTGCGTGGTTGTAAATTTTGAGTATAAAGACTTGTAGTGTTTCATTTGGAACGGTGTTTTGATATGTGGAGCTATGACCTTGTGGTTTACATTGGTGTATTATATTCTATGATGTGAGATGGGGTCTCAACCTTGTGTTGTGGTGGTACTTGTGAGCTTGAGGTATATCTCTTTCATTTGGGTCATTTCCATGATTGAGTATGTTCGGACCATTGCTTACTGGTGGGCGTATTGTGCTAGTTGTGGCTTAAGCCTCTATTGATGTGTCATGTCACCAGAGTGGTGTGCTGGATTAGAGGAGATCGTCGGGATCATTAATAAATATGATTGGATTCGATTTCAGATGTTGGACGGTTAATATCAAGGTTCGACTCAAAAATTTCTATGGTAATCGTCAGAGGAGAAATGGCTTCGTGAATAGCCGATCTGAGAAATGTTTATTGTTTATTGCATGTTTCATTTAACATTGGTAGTATATTAAAGTGTATGGATGAGACTTTAGCGGATAAAAGGTTTGTCTATCGGTAATTGGTTGTAGTGGACAACTGCTGTTAGTGGAAGTTATCACCACATGTGTTTGAGTTAAGTGGTACATCATATAATTGCACTTGAGGTTGTAGGTATGGGTTATTATAGTTTGTTCGGGTTTATTCAGAGTATAGATGCGATATTTTGATCTTGTGGATGATTTCGGTAGTGAAAATGTGGTTCTATTATTTATGGACTAGGATGGATTGTGAAATTTCAGTTATATTGTGCTATCGGACCTATATGAAATAGGATGATGTGGGATCACCCTTGGGTATATGCATGGTAAAGTTATTCAGATATTGGTTTGCTTCTAGAACAACTCCGGAAACATTCGAGGACAACATGTGTTTAAGCGGGGAAGGATGTAACGACCTGACCGGTCGCTTTGAGCTTTTGCACTTTGACTGTCAGATCTTGGGCATAAATTTCCCCATATGATGTATTATGAATGATGTAGATTATTGGTTTTGGTTTTCATAGAAATCAGTGTGAATTTGAAGGATCATTCTCGGTTGAAAGAATTAAAATTGAAATGTTTGACCAAGAGTTGAATTATTTGCATATGAGATCGGATCGGAGTTTTTATGATTTGGTAAGATTTGTTAGGTGATCTATGAATTAGGAGAGTGATCGGAATTGATTTTGGAGGTCCGATATAGAAATCCGCTTGTTTTGGCGAAGTTAGTATTTTTGCAATTTTCAGTCGGTATGTGAGATTTTGATCTGAGAGTCAGAATGAAATTCCAAGAGTTGCTAGAGTTTCGTTATGTCAGTTCCATCTGTGTGCAAAATTTTAGGTATCTCGGACGTCATTTAGTCGGGTTTTTGATCGAAAGGGTATTTCGAACGTTTTCGAAAACATAGGCTTGAATTCGATGAATGTTGAGTAATTTGATGTTTTTTGAAGTGTTTTAATTATTGGAACAAGTATGAATAGTTTTTTAGGATGTATTTATTGTTGTTGAGTTCTCGGGGCCTCAGGGTGATTTTGACTGGTTAACAGGAAGTTTTGGACTTGTGTAACTGGAAATTTGCTACTGCTTCTTGTATATTCGCTTTTGCGGATTTAGGACCACAGAAGCGGTCTCGCAGATGCAGCAATGGCGTGCAGGAGTGGATGTTTGTCATAGAGGAAGTTTTGCAGAAGCGGAGTCTGCATGTGTTGATTTTGACCGCAGAAGTGGTCCTAGGCCTTAATTGAAGCTCCGTAGAAGCGGAAAGCTCACCATAGATGCGGTAATGTTCTGGGCAGAAGGGTATTAAATTCCATTTTTGTTCTGCGAGCTAAGTTATTTTTCAATTATTTTTGAGGATCCTTGAGAGCTTTAGGACGGGAATTGTAGAGGGTTTTGATTGGGATTGATTGGAGGTGAGTTCTATGACTTAAAAATATGATTTAATTGTAGAATCAACCTAGAGATTCGTGAAAATTTGTCAAAAGGGGGAAGAACTAGGGCTTGAGTTTTGATATTTCAAATTGGGTTTTGATGGGACATTTGAGATCGGATTTGGGAGATTTTGGTATGTAAGAACTCGTGGGTGGATAAGGAACCTGTTGATGTGAATTTTTTTTTGTTTTGAGAAGTGAGCCCAGGGCTCAGGTTTTGCTAATTTTGGGATTTTTGATATTTTTGATTGTTTTTGCTTGGGCTTTATTCCCTTAGCATATTGTGATGTATTCGTTCTGACCCTGGATAGATTCGATGTGCGTGGAGGCCGATTTTAGGAGCAAAGACGTCGCGAGCTAGAGATTTTATCGATTCGAGGTAAGTAATAATTTTAAATGATTTCTGAGGGTTTGAAAGCTAGATTGCACAACGTAGTGCTATATTGAGGTGAGATATGCGCTAAATGACAAGAGCGATGTCGTTTACTACTAGGGATTATAACCTGGTCCATCCCGATTGATATTTTTACCGCGTATTGGATCGAGACTTAATTGTTATCATCATGACTTGGGCTTAATGTCATATTTGGGATTCGTGTCAATTATTAGGATCTTTTGGGGGACTTTTATCACTGTTTCCTGACATACTATTTGAACTTAGTTCTACTGATTTACACTTTTTTACAAACTCAGCCACTTTTACTTGATTTTGAGACTTAAATGATATTGCAAATGTTGTTTGGGTTGAGCACTATTTTTTACTGATGTCCGAGGAGCTTGTGATGATTTTCGGACTGATTGATCCAGGTGCCGTGAAGATGTATCAGGACTTGAGACAACACTATTGGTGGAGGGGAATGAAGAAAGATATTGTAGGTTATGTAGCTCGGTGTCTCAATTGTCAGCAGGTTAAACATGAGTATCCGAGACAAGGTGGTTTGCTTCAGCGGATGATTATCTCATAATGGAAGTGGGAGAGAGTTACTATGGATTTTGGGAGTGGCCTTCCTCGGACTTCGAAGAAATTTGATTTTATTTGGGTGACTATGGATCGGCTGACCAAGCCCGCACACTTCATTCCGCTATGCACTAATTATTCTTCAGAGCGGTTAGCAGGGATATTTATGGGAGAGATTGTGCGGTTGCACGGTTTCCCAGTTTCCATTATTTTAGATAGAGGTACCCAGTTTACTTCCCAGTTTTGGAGGACTTTCGGTGAGAGTTGGGCACTCAGATGGAGTTGAGAATAACATTTTTTCCTCAAACGGACGGACGGTCTGAGTGCACTATTTAGATATTAGAGGACATGTTGCGTGCTTGTGTCATAAATATCAGAGGTTCTTGGGCTGAGTTCTTGTCACTTGCAGAGTTTTCTTACAACAAAAACTATCAATCTAGAATTCAGATGGCACCATATGAGGCCTTGTATCGGAGACGGTGTAGATCTCCAGTTGGTTGGTTCGAGCTCGGCAAGGCTAGAGTATTGGGCACCGAGTTGGTTTAGGATGCCTTAGAGAAAGTGAAAGTGATTAAGGAGAGACTTCATACAGCTTAATCGCGTCAGAAGAGTTATGCGGACCGGAAGGTTCGAGATGTATCTTACATGGTGGGTGAAAAGGTTTTGTTGAAGGTTTCACCCATGAAGGGTGTTATGAGGTTTAGAAAGAAAGGAAAGTTGAGTCCGCAGTTCATTGGACCTTTTGAAATACTTAGGAGGATTGGAGAGGTGGCCTATGTGCTTGCTTTGCCACCCAGTTTGTCGGGTGTTCATTAGGTATTCCATGTTTCCTTGCTCCGAAAGTATGTTGGGGACCCGTCTCATGTTTTAGATTTTAGCACAGTGCAGTGAGATGAAGATTCGACATATGATGTGGAGCAGTAGCTATTTTGGGTCGGCAGGTTTAAAAATTGAGATAAAAAAGATATAGAATCAGTTAAAGTACAGTGGAGAGATCGGCCCGTGGATAAGGCTACCTGAGAGATCGAGCGGGAGATGCGGAGCATATATCCTCACCTATTTGATACTTCAGGCATGTTTCTTAATTTGCTCGAGGACGAGCGTTTGTTTCAGTTGGGAAGATGTGACGATCCAACCCGTCGTATCATGAGTTACTTCCCCACTCTTCCAATTTTTATACTTCCTTATGTTTCATTATCGGTATTGGGTGCATTTGGGTTGATTTGGAGTGGTTTTGATAAGAAATGAGATACTTAGTATCTTTAAGGAAGGCTTAGTTTGGAAAAGTCAAGCAAACGTTGACTTGTGTGTTATAGGGCTCGGATATGAATCCCGACTGTTCGGTTAGCTCGGGGAGATGATTTGTATCTTAGAAGTGTGATTGAAAGTGGTTTTGGAGGTCCGGTGTAAATTTAGGCTTGAATTGGTGAAGTTAGTATTTGGCGATTTTTGGTTGATAGGTGAGATTTTGATCCAAGAGTCAAATGGAATTCCGAGAGTTGTTGTAGCTTCGTTAGGTGATTTAGGATATGTGTGCAAAATTTCAGGTTATTCGGTTGTGGTTTGGTTGGGTTTTTGACCGAATGCGTGTTTTGAATGTTTTAAAAGAACTTAGGCTTGAATTCGATGTAATTTGAGGATTTTAGTGTTAGTTGAGGTGTTATGATAATTGGAAGAAAATGAATAACGTTATAGGGTGTATTGGTATTTTTGGTTGAGGTCCCGGGAGCCTCGGGGTGATTTCGGAGGGCTAATGGGGTGAATTTTGGACTTAATACATTTTCAAGAGTTTTGGTATCTGGTATTTTTGCTTATGCGGAAATTGGACTGCAGAAGCGGTGCTGCAAAATCGAAGAATGGAGCCGCAAAATTTATTGTTGGAACCGAGGCAGGTTTCGCAAAAGCAGACTCCTGGACCGCAGAAGCGGTCCTGGGCGAAATGAGGGAAACCGCTGAAGCGGAAGAAATTTGCAGAAGCGACATTTCATCATAGAAGCAAATAGGTCTGGATAGAAAGGTTAAGTTCTGGAAATGTGACTTCGTTCCCATTTCCCATTTTGGACAATTTGGAGCTCGGTTAAGGCGAAATTTGGTCCGATTTTCATAGAGAGCAACGGGGTATGTGTTCTTAACTCAATTTCGGTTGTATAACTTGAATCTATTAAGAGTTTTGGTGCTTAATCTGAGAAACACGAATTTGAGGGTCGAAATGATATGGGAATTTCATAAATTTTTTATGGTTAGACTCGTGGCGAGATAAGGAATTCTATCGCATAAAAATTTCTGAGTTTCGAGACATGGGCCCGGGCCTCGAGTTTTGCCAAATTCTTGAATTTTGATATTTTTTGATTTGTTTTTTATTGGGTATTGTCTCTTTAGCATAATGCGACATACTCATTGTGATTTTCGATAGATTCGACGCGGTAGGAATCCAATTCGAGAGGCAAGGGCATAGTGAGCTAGACTTTTGGCCTTCTAGAGGTGAGTAATGATGTTAAATGATGTCCTATGGGTTTGAAACCCTGGATTGCACAATGTAGTACTATGTTGAGAGAAAACACGTGTTGTACGACGAGCGTATGGGTCATTTACTAATGGGGATTGTGACTTGGTCCATCCCGGTTGATATTTTTCTGCATATTTGATAAAGACTTGTTGTTTTTCACCATGATTTGGGCTTATTACCATACTTGGGCTTCACACCAACTATTTGAAATCCTTTATGAATTTCCATCACTATATTCCTCACTAATTGAAATATTATTTGAACTCAGTCCAATTGAACTATACTGTTTCATGAACTCAGCTACACTTTAACTCAACTTGAGCATTAAATGATATTTCTAATATTGTTTGAGTTGAGCACCATTGTTTTATAGATGCCCAAGGGGCATATGATTGAGGTCGAGGGCCATATATGAGGATATGTTGAGTGATTTGAGAAGGCTTCCATGCCTCAAGTGTGATTTGAGAAGGCTTTAAGGCCTTATGTTGATATGCCAGGATTTAAGGCCTTATGATGATATAGCGCTTGGGTTGTAGGAGCCCCTCCGGAGTGTGCACCCCCTAGAGTGAGCGCGGGTACCCAGGTGAGTTGGGAGTGAGCTTGGGAGACTGATATTGTACTTTGTGTGTTGGGAGTGAGGCCGAGGGGCTGATGTTGTACCATGTGAGTTAGGAGTGAGACCGCGGGGTTGATACTGTACAAAGAGTTTGATATTGAGCCCAAGGGGCGGGTTTCTAATTATTTCTTACTTGTTGAAATCATTGGTCTTAACTGCTTTAAAAGAGGTTTATTCGATATTGCACGGTTTTATTGTATAACTTATTTTATTGCTTGAGATAGCGTTATTTGTGCCTTTATGAGATTTCATGCTTTCAGTCATTATATATTTTTATTACTCACTAGGTCGAAGTACTCACATTACTCCCTACACCGTGTGTACAAATACAGGTAGAGTAGTGTTCGTTTCTGAGCGCTGATTCCTTCCAGATCGGGCAGACTAGGAGTGACGAGGTAGTTGTTGTAGTCCGCAGCCCCATTTCTCCCTTATCTTCTATTATTCCTATTATCTTCAAACTGAAGCTATGGTATGGAACATTTCCTCTTCGATGAAGACCTTGTGAGTTTTCCTTGTGGATTCTCTAACTTTTGAGAAAGGATTGATGAGCAATTAGCTTAGGTAATTATCCTCTCACTCTATGGAACTTCCTCTCTCTAGAAATATCATTTTTTTTACAAATGGTCTTTAATATCTATATATATATTGAAATAGAGCTGGGTTATAAAAAACAAAAGTGGACCCTCCAAAAACAACTCTATGGTTACAGAGTGGACCGCAGAATGGATATGCGGTCTGCAAAATGGGCCGAAGAAGTGATGCCAAGAACTAGGATGCTCAGGTAAAGTTTGCAATCTGCAAACCAGTTCTACGGTCACATAAGGTGCCACAGAATTTCTCTTTGGAAATCTTCATGCAGAATCTGCGATGGATTGTGCGGCCCACGAAAACATTATGTGGTCGCATATTGGACCGCAAAACGACCCTCCGAAATTGTCCATTTTTGTGTTGCATTGTGGCTGAACTATGGCCCGCATAGTCGATCGCATAAATGCCCCGCTCTGACAAAAATGTTCTTGAATTACCCAACGCACTATTCAACCCAAAAATATTGTATCGCGGCTATAATCATCAAACACATAAGCTTACCTCAACATCACGAAACCCCAAATTTTTGGTGAAAGTTTACGAGGCCTTACAATGGAAAAAAGGGATAATAATTAAACTGGAGGAGAGCCTCGTCTCTCAGAAATGACAAAAGCCGCACAAGTCATGATCAGTGTTTTTAAAGGCATTTTCAGGGGGAGCCTTGGGGCGAGGCGTACAAAAAATGCCCCGAGATTATGGTGTAGGAAGAAAGTCTCAAGAGGCGTACACCCAGCAATTTCAAATTGAAACAAACTTTGTTGAATAAGTCCTTCATATAGTACCCAAATTCTCAAAAGTCGGCTTGTAATTACTCAAAAGTCAACTTGTAATTACTCAAAAGTTTTAAAAAGGAACTGAAATGTATTAAATTTAAACATCAAGACCTTTCTTAATGATTGAAGCCCTAATTTATGGTCTTTTCCAAATTTTTGTCTTGTCCACTATTATGCTTTATCTCCCAAAAGCAACAAATACAAACAGAACTCCATTCTCTTTCATAGTAGCAAGTTTAAGGTTCAAATTGCAGGTTTGTCATCTTTTTATTCCTTCATATAGAAAATTTTATTCTTTTCGACTCAAGTAACTTGTGCTTGTAAGCAGTGTATAATAGATTGCTTTGACTAGTTTTTTGTGGGATGGAGTGCGCACGTACAGACATACAGTCACTTACATACACACATACATATATATATATATATATACATATATATATATATATATATATATATATATATATATATATATATATATATATATATATATATATATATACATACATACATACATACATACATACATATATATATATATATACATACATACATACATACATATATATATATATACATACATACATACATACATATATATATATATACATACATATATATATACATATATATATATAAGCAGTGTATAATAGATTGCTTTGACTAGTTTTTTGTGGGATGGAGTGCGCACGTACAGACATACACTCACTTACATACACACATACATACATATATATATACATACATATATATATACATACATATATACATATATATATACATACATATATATATATATATATACATATATATATATACATATATATATATATATACATGCATACATATATATATATATATATACGTATATATATATATATATATCACATATTTATAGTTTTCTTCAATTTTATGCAATTTTATCTGTATATAAATATATATTGTAATCATATTATTTAATAAAACATATTAAATATCCATCGGACTTAAGCCATATGCCTCTGGGCTTATGCCTCGCTGAGTCATATCTAAAACAACCTGCCTTACGCCCATGCCTTTTAAAAAACTAGTCATGATAAACCTATATTGGTGAGTTGTCGCACATAGTACGTGACTGCGGCTCTCGCCTATAGCTACAATACAACAACAATAAATCCAGTATATTTGTACACGTGGGGTATGAGGAGGGTATGTGTACGCACACACATACACACTCACTCACACACACGCACACACACACACGCACACACACACACACACACACACACACACATATATATATATATATATATTGTTAGAATATACGCTTAACGCTAGAGGGGGGGTGAATAGCGTTATAATAAAAAACAGCATAAACTTGCGGAATTTAAAAATTGCAGGAATGAAATAAGTGCGATAAGTAAATAATTAGGAACGAACGCACCGATGTTATCCTGGTTCACCACAACCCGTGGCTAGTCCAGTCCCCGAGAGACTCTCTCGAGATTTCCACTAACTTCGTTAAGCTTACGGGTGCTTAACAAACCGTTACAAACTGAGAACTTGAGTCACACAAGCCTCAACAACCTTTGCTCGAAGATACAACACTTCAAGACTTCAACCAAAGGAATCACAACGTTCCTTCTTACAATACAAGGGATTAACACTTCCCTTCAAGTGTATAAAAACACTTTGCACTCAAAACAAGACTCTCCTTAAGAGTAGATATGAGTAAAATAAATACGCTCAAGAACGCAACAACTTTCGTCAAGAATTTGGCTCTCAAAAACTTATGTAATGAATAGAAAATGATGAATAAGAGAGTATGCAAGCTTTAGCAATAATATGATCAGTTGTTGTGTTTAGAAGACTGATTTGAAGATGTATTTATAGTGTCAAAAACATGCATAACCGTTGCCTAATTGCCAATTAAGAATTGCTGATTTTGTGCTACGACAATCGATTGTCTAATTGGCACAATCGATTATTTTCCAATCGTTCCAAAAATCATTCCCAGATTTTACGCAGCATAATCGATTATCTAAGACGTATAATCGATTACTGGCAACGTTCAAAAAATCATTTCCAGATTTTACTTAAAACAATCGATTATCAGACATATACAATCGATTACTTGGCAACGTTCAAAAAATCTTTTTCAGATTTTACTTCAAACAATCGATTATCAGAAATATACAATCGATTACTTGGCAACGTTCAAAAAATCTTTTCAGATTTTACTTCAAACAATCGATTATTAAAATCCTATAATCGATTATCTGACGGAGTTTGAAAATATTTTGGCAACGGTCATTTACATAATCGATTATGCTATATGGACAATCGATTATTTTTCAGTCTTGAAAAATCTAATAGACACTGCCTCAACACAATCGATTGTCATAAGGTTCACAATCGATTATTTTGTATCTTTGAAAAATCTGATAGACACTGCCTCAACACAATCGATTGTCATAAGGTTCACAATCGATTATTTTGTAGCTTTGCAAAATCTGGTGGACACTGTCTCAACACAATCAATTGTCATAAGGTACACAATCGATTGTCATGCAGATTTCAAACATCTGATGGACACTGCCTCAACACAATCGATTGTCATAAGGTACACAATCGATTGTCTTGCAGCTACCTTAACATAATCGATTATCATAAGTACATAATCGATTATCTTTGTCCAGATTTTAGAGGCAGGTTAAAAAATCATTTTGCTAAAATAAATATGCATGATTTAAAATCATTTTGCTCTAAATTAAATATTCATGATTTGATAAAAATGTTTTTACGAGAGAAGCCAAGTCTTGAGTTAAATTGTCGGATCAAGATCACAATTAAAGAGCGACTCATGTATAACTTTGTTTAATCTTGATCTTTGTTTGTCTTGTGCTTGAACTTCGTTACGTGACATTTGCGCACTTGTGCTTGGACCTCGTCATATGTCAATTGCGCATCGTTTGTCATTTATCAAAACCTACAAATATGAACACACGTTTAGTTTAGTGCCTTGAGAACGTGTTTCAACAATTTCCCCCTTTTTGATAATGGCAAACCTTAATCGGGATATGCATATTAGGTAATTCATAATGACGATCCAAGACAAGTATATATATCTATGCAATTAGTTCCCCCTCAACATATGAATTCCCCCTCAATTCGTGCCAATAAGTATTAAGTGCATAGCCCTTATTCTTCCCCCTTTTGACATTAGCAAAAAAAAAATTGGTAAATAACTTGTTTATTAATCAAAAATTTCAACTTCATAAAAGGGATAATAAAGCAAATAATGTCAACATAATCGATTATTGATACTTGATAATCGATTATATACTAAAGAGAAATCGATTATTCTAAAGAGGAATCGATTATTCTGCACCAGTCTTTATAATTCCCCCTGCTTTTAGGGCGATACCTGCAAAAATACGTTAGACGCCTCCGACGCTCAAGTTAGTAATCATGTGAAAGGGAAAATGCAATGCATGACTTAGATCAATGTGGAGTCAAGAATCCCGAGTTCACTACGAATTCGGAAGAAGGACTCTTTCTCTAAAGGTTTTGTGAAGATGTCGGCCAATTGATCTTTGGTTTCAACAAATTCAATTTCGGCATCACCTTTGAGAACGTGATCTCTTATAAAATGATGCCTAATTTCAATGTGTTTTGTTCTTGAATGAAGAACGGGGTTCTTCGTCAAGCATATGGCGCTAGTATTATCACATCTAAGAGGGATATGATCGATGCTTAGGCCATAGTCCAAGAGTTGCTGTTTCATCTAAAGAATTTGAGCGCAACAACTCCCAGCGGCTACATATTCAGCCTCGGTTGTGGACAATGCAACACTTACTTGTTTCTTGCTAAACCAAGAAACTAGAGAGCTGCCGAGCAAATGGCAAGTGCCACTAGTGCTCTTGCGGTCCAATTTGCATCCAGCGAAATCGGAATCGGAATAGCCAACAAGTTGGCATGAAGAACCTTTGGGGTACCATAGACCCACATTTACAGTACAAACAAGATACTTCAATATCCGTTTCACCGCAGTTAGGTGAGACTCCTTAGGACATGATTGATAACGAGAGCATAAGCACACACTAAACATGATGTCCAGTCTACTAGCAGTAAGATAAAGGAGAGATCCAATCATACCTCGATACTTCTTGGTGTCGACTTCCTTACCTTTCTCGTCTTTGTCTAGATGGTCGGATGTGCTCATGGGAGTGGCCATTGCTTTTGCGTTGCTCAATTCAAATCGTTTTAGCAATTCTTTGCAATATTTAGCTTGACAAATGAAGGTTCCTTCTTTCATTTGCTTTACTTGCAGCCCCAAAAAGAAGGTTAGCTCACCCATCATAGACATTTCAAATTCGCTTGACATTAAATCAGAAAATTCCTTGCACAAAGCATTGTTAGTAGCACCAAAAATAATATCATCCACATAGATTTGAACTAATAAAATATCATTGTTTTTATGCTTAACAAATAGAGTGGTGTCAACTTTCCCTCTATTGAATTCATTTTCCAAAAGAAATTTGCTCAATCGTTCATACCAAGCTCGGGGAGCTTGTTTGAGACCATAAAGCGCCTTTTTAAGTTTGAAAACATGATTGGGAGATTTAAAATCTTCAAAGCCCGGGGGTTGTTCTACATAAACTTCTTCTTGCATAACACCATTTAGAAAAGCACTTTTTACATCCATTTGATATAAATTGAAATTCATAGTAGAGGCAAAAGCAAGCAATAAACGAATAGCTTCTAACCTTGCTACGGGTGCATATGTTTCTTCATAGTCAATTCCCTCTTCTTGATTATAGCCTTTTGCTACAAGCCTAGCTTTGTTTCTAGTGATTACGCCATTTTCATCTAGTTTGTTTCGAAAAACCCATTTCGTACCAATTATGGTATGATTTTCGGGTCTTGGCACCAAATCCCAAACGTCATTTCGTTTGAATTGGTTAAGCTCCTCTTGCATTGCCAAGGTCCAAAATTCATCCCCAATTGCTTCGGAGATGGTTGAAGGTTCAATTTGAGAAACGAAAGCGGTATGTCCTAAGGTGTTCTTAAGAGTGTTTCGAGTACTTACCTGTTGTTCAATGTCGCCAATTACCTGTTCGAGAGGATGGTCTTTGATTGTCCTCCACGCGTTAGGCAGTTTCGTTTCTTTTTCCAGTTGTGGCGCTTCCTCTGATAATTGTTCCAAGATTTCATCTTGAATTTCCTTAGGAGTTTCCTCTTGTACTTTGTCTTGAGGACTCATTGAGTTTAAACTACCTGCAAGTTCAAAACCAGAATCCTTTCTCGCCAAGCGAGCATTATTTTCGGAAAACACAATATGAGGGGATTCCTCCACAGTTTCAGTTCTATTATTGAATACTCTATATGCTTTGCTACGTGAAGAGTAACCAATAAAAATTCCTTCATCGGATTTGGCATCAAACTTTCCCAAATTATCTTTACCATTGTTATGAATAAAACATTTACAACCGAATACTCTAAGATGGGAGATATTTGGTTTCCTTCCCTTGTAGAGTTCATAGGGAGTTTTCATGAGTATTGGCCTTATGACTACTCTGTTTAAAACGTAGTATACGGTACTCACGGCATCCGCCCAAAAATGTTTGGGAATCTTAGCCTCATCGAGCATGGTTCTAGCCATCTCTTCGAGACACCTATTTTTCCTTTCCACCACTCCATTTTGTTGTGGTGTGCGTGGAGCAGAGAAGGTGTGCTCGATACCGAGTTCGTCACAAAAATCCGCGAAGAGATTGTGATCGAACTCTCCCCCATGATCACTTCTTATTGAAGTGACGGTTGTGTCCTTTTCATTTTGAACACGTTTAAGAAAACATTTAAAATTATGAAAAGCTTCACTTTTATGAGCAAGAAATAGTGTCCATGTAAATCTAGAATAATCATCAACAATAACAAAAGCATAACGATTTCTACCAAGACTTTCAATGCGAGATGGTCCAAAGAGGTCCATGTGAAGAAGTTGCAATGGTCTAGTAGTTGAAACAATATTTTTCGATTTAAAAGATGCTTTTGTTTGCTTCCCTTTTTGACAAGAATCGCAAATGGAGTCTTTTTCAAATTTCAAATTTGGAAGACCAATAACTAAATTTTGTGAAACCAATTTGTTTAAAAGATGCATGTTGATGTGAGCTACTCTACGATGCCATAACCACATATCATCTTCTTTGCTCATAAGACAATTCACATACTCAGATGAAGAATTTTCGAGATCAACCATATAGATGTTATCCATTCTAAAACCACGAAGGATAATTTTAAAATCGCTACGGCGAAAAACTAAGCATTCATCCGAATCAAATAAAACAAGATTTCCCTTGTCACATAATTGACTTATGCTCAAGAGATTATGTTTTAGACCTTTAACTAGCAATATATGCTTAATGGAAGAAGGTTCATCCTTACCGACCGATCCAATGCCGATAATTTTTCCCTTGTTGTTATCTCCAAAAATAACGCTTCCTCCTTCCTTGTGTTCTAGTTGAAGGAACTTGGATTCGTCTCCGGTCATGTGTTTGGAGCATCCACTTTCAAGGTACCAAAGTACACTTGATCCCTTCAAACATACCTACAAGACAAATTAATGAGTCTTTGGTACCCAAGCTATTTTGGGTCCTTGAGAGTTAGGTGTAACATGCTGTTGTGCTTGATATGCAGTTAAGTGTCTATATCTAGTGAAGCAAGAAGGAGAAATATGTCCAATTCGATTGCAATAATGACAAATGACATTAGAATTATGCATTCGTCTAGATTGATAGTAGTTGGACGGACGAAATTTGTTTACTCTATTTTCGACAATATGACTATTGCGCATTTCATGGAAATCATTTCTCCTACTATTTGTTCTAGGATATGCAGCATTTCTAGAATAGTTATTTCTAGGTTGAAAGCCATTTCAACGTGTCCTAAAATGTTCAACGTTTCTTCTAGTGTTTGGTCTAGGATATGCATCATTTCTAGAATAGTTATTTCTAGGTTGAAGGCCATTTCTAGGTGTCCTAAAATGTTCAAAGTTTCTTCTAGTGTTTGGTCTAGCATGCATGTTGATTCTAGGATTGTTATCTCTAGGATGAACATTTGTTTTATTTGTCCTAGGTTGAGCCTTAGGTGGTTGGGGTTTGGCTTCAACTTTTTCTTTAGGCTCGTTTTTAAAACCTATCCCATGTTTGGTCGATTTCAAATTAACAAGAACTTCATTCAAATTTTTATGAGAAGAATTGAACTTATCTAAGGTGCCCTTAAGTCTTTCTACCTCATCTTTTAGATGCATGCAAGAAGTACAATTTTTACTAGAACTCTCGGGTTTGTCGGCGCTTCTTTTGCCGAAAAAATTGTTTTCTTCTTTCAACTTATCATTTTCCAAAATCAGTTTTTCCAAATCCTTTTCTTTCAAAGAGAGTTGTTTTCAAAATCATTTTCTTTCAAAGAAGCATTTTCCTTAATGTTCTTAACAGTTTTGGAAGCTTTAATGAATTCACTATACAACTCATCAAAGGCATTTTGCATTTCCTCAAGAGAATAGAAGTTTTTGGAAGAAATTTGACATACCTCTTCTTTATTGTTTTCGTGAGCCATGAGACAAAGATTTGCGGTTTCGTCTTCTTCTTCCTCACTCGACTCGTCTCCGGAGTCGCCTCCCCAAGATAGGTATGCTCGTTGTTTCTTGAAGGGTTTCTTCTCCTTTTTGACATTTGGGCAATTTGATTTAATGTGCCCGATTTCTCCGCACCCATAGCACTTTACTTGTTCTCCTTGTTGTTTGCCTTTTCGTTCATACTCTTTTCGCATGAACTTTTGAAATCTCTTAATAACGAGTCCGAACTCGTTATCTCCGTCCTCGTTATTTTGAGGTTGGCTTGTGCTTGCCTTGAGGGCGATTCTTTGTTTCCTTTGATCAATAACAAGAGGGTTAAGTGTAGTAGATTCATAAGTTTTAAGATTACCTCTTAATCCGTCGATGGTGACATTTGAAATGCCAATAGACTCTTGAATCGCGTCGGCCTTGGAGCGCCATTTCAGAGTGAGACTTCGGAGAATTTTTCGGACCAGTTCCTTATCCGTGAAGGTCTTCTTAAGAGCATGTAAGTCATTAACGATTTTTGAAAATTGTTCGAACATGTCATCGACCCTTTCACCTTCCTTCATGTGAAACAGTTCATATGCATGGGTTAGAAAATCAACTTTAGCCTCTCTTACCTGGTCCGTACCTTCGTACGTGATTTCCAGCTTATCCCACATTTGCTTCGCCATTGTGCAACATGATATTTTTCTGTAATCATCAGCGTTTACAGCACAATATAATAAGTTGATGGCTTTAGCATTGTTCTGCACTTTTTGGATATCATCCGCATCGTATTCATCTTCGGATTTTGGAACCCATTTATTTTCAACCTTTTTGGTTGGAATTTGTTCTCCCTTCATTATAACCTTCCATAGATGAAAATTATTCGATTGAATGAATATTCTCATCCTCTCCTTCCAGTACATATAGTTTGTGCCATCGAATAGTGGTGGTCGGGTGGAGCATTGTCCTTCACCTATTCCTGCAAAAGAATCACGAGTAGAAGCCATGGATTGTTTCTCTCAAACGGTTAAGTTTTTCAGAGAGGTGGGCTCTGATACCAATTGTTAGAATATATACTTAACGCTAGAGGGGGGGTGAATAGCGTTATAATAAAAAACAGCGTAAACTTGCGGAATTTAAAAATTGTAGGAATCAAATAAGTGCGATAAGTAAATAATTAGGAACGAACGCACCGATGTTATCCTGGTTCACCACAACCCGTGGCTAGTCCAGTCCCCGAGAGACTCTCTCGAGATTTCCACTAACTTCGTTAAGCTTACGGGTGCTTAAAAAACCGTTACAAACTGAGAACTTGAGTCACACAAGCCTCAACAACCTTTGCTCGAAGATACAACACTTCAAGACTTCAACCAAAGGAATCACAACGTTCCTTCTTACAATACAAGGGATTAACACTTCCCTTCAAGTGTATAAAAACACTTTGCACTCAAAACAAGACTCTCCTTAAGAGTAGATATGAGTAAAATAAATACGCTCAAGAACGCAACAACTTTCGTCAAGAATTTGGCTCTCAAAAACTTATGTAATGAATAGAAAATGATGAATAAGAGAGTATGCAAGCTTTAGCAATAATATGATCAGTTGTTGTGTTTAGAAGACTGATTTGAAGATGTATTTATAGTGTCAAAAACATGCATAACCGTTGCCTAATTGCCAATTAAGAATTGCTGATTTTGTGCTACGACAATCGATTGTCTAATTGGCACAATCGATTGTTTTCCAATCGTTCCAAAAATCATTCCCTGATTTTACGCAGCATAATCGATTATCTAAGACGTATAATCGATTACTGGCAACGTTCAAAAAATCATTTCCAGATTTTACTTAAAACAATCGATTATCAGACATATACAATCGATTACTTGGCAACGTTCAAAAAATCTTTTTCAGATTTTACTTCAAACAATCGATTATCAGAAATATACAATCGATTACTTGGCAACGTTCAGAAAATCTTTTTCAGATTTTACTTCAAACAATCGATTATTAAAATCCTATAATCGATTATCTGACGAAGTTTGAAAATATTTTTGCAACGGTCATTTACATAATCGATTATGCTATATTGACAATCGATTATTTTTCAGTCTTGAAAAATCTAATAGACACTGCCTCAACACAATCGATTGTCATAAGGTTCACAATCGATTATTTTGTATCTTTGAAAAATCTGATAGACACTGCCTCAACATAATCGATTGTCATAAGGTTCACAATCGATTATTTTGTAGCTTTGAAAAATCTGATGGACACTGTCTCAACACAATCGATTGTCATAAGGTACACAATCGATTGTCATGCAGATTTCAAACATCTGATGGACACTGCCTCAACACAATCGATTGTCATAAGGTACACAATCGATTGTCTTGCAGCTACCTTAACATAATCGATTATCATAAGTACATAATCGATTATCTTTGTCCAGATTTTAGAGGCATGTTTAAAAATCATTTTGCTAAAATAAATATTCATGATTTAAAATCATTTTGCTCTAAATTAAATATGCATGATTTGATAAAAATGTTTTTACGAGAGAAGCCAAGTCTTGAGTTAAATTGTCGGATCAAGATCACAATTAAAGAGCGACTCATGTATAACTTTGTTTAATCTTGATCTTTGTTTGTCTTGTGCTTGAACTTCGTTACGTGACATTTGCGCGCTTGTGCTTGGACCTCGTCATTTGTCAATTGCGCATCGTTTGTCATTTATCAAAACCTATAAATATGAACACACGTTTAGTTTAGTGCCTTGAGAACGTGTTTCAACATATATATATATATATATATATATATATATATATATATATATATATATATATATATATATATATATATATATATATATATATATATATATATATATATATATATATATATATATTTCACATATTTATAGTTTTCTTCAATTTTTTTGCAATTTTACCTGTTTATAAATATATATTGTAATCATATTATTTTATAAAAAAATAAATATCCACGGGACTTAAGCCCTATGCCTCGGGGCTTATGCCTCACTGAGTCATTTCTAAAACAACCTGCCTTATGCCCATGCTTTTAAAAAACTAGTCATGATAAGTCTATATTGGTGAGCTGTCGCACATAGTACGTGACTGCGGCTCTCGCCAATAGCTACAATACAACAACATGTACACTTGGGGTATGAGGAGGGTATGTGTATGCAGACTTCACCCCTAAACAAGGAGGAGGGGGGAGGAGGAGGAGGAGAAGGAGGATGATGAGGAGGAGGAAAAGAAAGAAAAGGAAGAGAGAAGAAAAAAAGGAGAAAAAGAATAAGTAGTTCTCCCTCTGGACCATATTAAGTGACTTTTTGTCTTTGACACACTCCTAAAATAAATACTATCTCCTCGAGAGTAAAAAATATTCACTAAATTTCCCTTAATTAATGTGTGCAAATTATTACTTTGACACATCAGGATTGTGACGACCCGACCCGTTGTCTCATGAGTTACCGCTCTGATTTCCCCATTTTCAGCTTCCTTATGCTTCATTATCCATATCTTGTGTAATAAAGTTGATTTGAAGTGGTTTTAATAATAAATGACACACTTAGTCTCTTTTATGAAAACTTAATATGGAAAAGAAAACCAAACGTTGATTTACGAGTTAGAGTGCTCGGATGTGAATTCTGATGGTTTGGTTAGCTCCGGAAGATGATTTGTGACTTATTAGTGTGATCTGAAGTGGTTTTGGAGGTCCGATGTAGAATTAAGCTTGAATTGACAAAGTTAGTATTTTGGCGAATTTCGGTTGATTGGCGAGATTTTGATATAGGGGTCGGAATGGAATTCTGAGAGTTGAAATAGCTCTGTTATGTCAGTTGGGATGTGCGTGCAAAGGTTCAGATCATTCGGACGAGGTTTGATAGTATTTTTTATCGAAGATATGTTTTAGAGGTTTTGTAAATTTTAAGTATAATCTGACCAAAAGTTTTGTTTTGATGTTGTTTTGAGCGTTCCAAAGATTGGAACAAGTTTGAATGATGTTTTAGGATTGTTTGGCAGGTTTGGTTTAGGTCCCGGGGGCTCGGGTGAGATTTGAGGTGGTTTCGCACCACTTCTAGGCCAATTTTAACTGCTGGTTTCTATTTGCGATGCGATCGGGGACAATGGGTCGCAATCACGGTGAATAAAATTTGAGAAACAAGCTAATGAATCACGATCGAGGGCAGTGCCTCGCGATCGCGAAGAAGGAAATTTGTGTTGCTTTGATCCTATTTCGGAAGCTAATATCTTTTTATCTACAAGGAATTGTGAGGTGATTCAAAAACAAAAAGTTTTTGCCCTTCGTGGCTAGTTTCCAGAAAATGCAGGAAATTGTAATTTGGACATCTGTAGCGAAAGTTATGGATGTTACACTATAGGCTGCCTGAGAAGGATCTCTAATACACATGGATGAATTTGGAAGCTTATATCTCGCAATGTCTAAGGATTCAGGAACTAAGCAACATATGAAAGTTATAGCCCTTTGTGTTTAGTTTCCAAAGTATCAAACCATTTGTCATTCGCAGTTTGGTGTAAAATTCTATGACCATTGTTGATTCCCAATTTATCCCTATGTATATTTTTGTACCCAAAATACTTTCAAAATAACATGTAGATTCATATATAAGCATCTTGTTATTTTGATAAATGATTTATTTAATTCTCTCATTTGCATATAAATATAATTTATATAATTTTTTACAAAATTTTACAAAGTCAATAAATATTTCAAAATTAAAATTGTATTATATTGCAATTTTAGCCTATTTCTCAATTTAATAAGTATTTCAAGCACAAAATCATTTCTAATATTTTTAAATTAATTCCTAAAAGTATTTTATTATCTCAGTATTTTTATTGGATTTTAATAAAATTGGTTTACTATTTTTTATTAAATTAAATTGGGAAAAATGGCTATTTAAATTATAGCCCTTTTTGTCTTTCCATCTTAACCCAAATAGAAGCCCAAATCAGCCCTAATTTTAATCCCCAATTGCTCGACCCAAATCCAAAAACACCCAACCCAAATCCACCTAATTCTAACCCGCCTGGTCCCCCTTTTAATCATGGCCGTTGATCTTACAAATCAACGGCCCAAAATCCACTTACCAAAATTAAATCCTAAATGACCCCTAATCCCTAATCATTTCTTCCAAACCCGTCGTCTTCACTCCCAAATGCTCTATAAAGCTCTCAAACCATAAATCACATCCGGCTCTTCTCACCAGCGTTCATGGCCATCCAAGACCTGAAACTCCATTATTAGTTCACTTCTCACCTCTCCTGGCCTTTGGGTTCGACGATAGGAACCTTATTGCAAAGGTGATTGGACCAGAGGTCCTTCGATGGATTTTCGCAGCCATGTCCGGCCCTTTCTCCGGCAAGCCTTGATGTCGGAGTCCTTTGCCGACACTGACAAGTCCCTTCCAGGCTTTTCTCGCCATTTCGAGACCTTTCTACGAAAACCCTAATGTTCGAGGTTCTTTTTTCATTTTTTATGTGTTTATCTTACGATCTTCTCTGAGCTCAAATTATTTCTAAAATTGTTTTTAGTATCTCTCATCCTTTCTTCGCATATTTGTGTTTTCAAAACTGTTCATCTTTTAGACCTAGGATTTTCTATGACTTATCTAATTTCTTTGAGCTCGTTGTTTATTTTGCTACTATGTGTTCTTCTCCATGATTCTGAATATTTTTCTACTTTGGCTCTGAAGTGTTTTGCTACTGATTATCTCTCTAGGGTTTTTAGTTAATGTGCTCTGTGTTATTCTTTAGGCTGTTCTAATTTTGTTCATCCTCATCTATGTTATTTTCTTATGCTTCGATATGCAGTGGAAACCCTAGCTTAAAAGGGTTTTTTTCTTTATTTTCTATGTGTAGCCCTAGCCGCCTCTGGTTGCTTTCATGTGTTTTACAACATGTTACTCTAATTGCTTCTAGTCTATACCCGTTCAAACCTATGCATCTTTTACAGTACTACTTCCCCCCTTTCCCTGAAACCCTAATTGATTTTTTTGTACAACTGTTTGATTCTCTAATATCTCCCTATTTTCTGACTAAGTTTGAATGCAAGTAGTATCTTGACTCCTTGATTTCCTGGGTGATTACTTGCCTTATGTGTTTACCCATGTGATTTTCAAAATTCCTTGCATGCACTTACCCTATGTTCTGTGATTAATACTTGATTTTCTTCCCAAAATAAGACTAGGGTTTATTTATTTCTATCCAGTTCCTTAATTGAAGGGGTTCCCTTCTCCTTAATTGATATTGATTGATATTGCTGAATATGTCTTTGCCTTATTTTTTCATCCTTTCAAAACTATAAATAGGCATTCTCTTTTTCTCACTGCACACACTGAAAACACGACTTCTCTCTACTGTTACTCACTGAAAACTCTCTTCTCTTCTCTGTTACTTGGTCTCTTTTGCTAAGAATTAGCCGGCTGAAAGCCAAGGCTAATTATAAGGTTTCTCTTTGCTTTGTTACTCAAGTGCGCAAGTGTTAGGCTCCTAATATCAATTATCAACATGCAACTATCTGTTTACTCCATAATGTTCTGTGCCTGTTATGCTTTCAGTTCAAATTCAGCACGTTTAATCCTAGTTGTTTCCCATTGACTGTTATGAGTACATCAGTTAAAGTTTATGTTAATTCCCTTTCCCTTGTCCCATTGTCTGTTATGTTTAAGTTCAATATCACAATCCCTTTCCCTCTCCCTTGTCTGTTTGTTTTTATTCAGTGTGAGTTTTTTAGCATGTTTAATCCCTTTCTCTTGTCCCCTTATCTGTTATGTTTAAGTTCAGTATGTCAATCCCTTTCCCTTTCCTTATCTGTTTGCTACTTTAGTTTGATTTTTCTAGAATGTTTAATCCCTTTCCCTCGTCCCCTTGTCTATTATGTTTAAGTTCAGTATGTTAATCGCTTTCCCTCTCCCTTGTCTGTTTGTTTACTTTAGTTTGAGTTTTTAGCATGTTTAATACCCTTCCTTTGCCCCCTTGTCTGTTATATTTAAGTTCAATATGTCAATCCCTTTCCCTTTCCCTTGTCTGTTTGTTTACTTCAGTTTGAGTTTTTTAGCATATTTAATCTCTTTCCCTTGTCCCCTTGTCTGTTATGTTTGAGTTCAATATGTTAATCCATTTCCCTTTCCCTTGTATGCTTGTTTACTTCAGTTTAAGCTTTATTATGTGTAATCCCCATTCCCCATCCCTTATCTTATGTGTTTGAGCCTTGACAAAGGCCTGTTGGTGTCCTAATCACCATACAGACCCTTATCTGACTTGATTACAAGTCTGCTCTTGTTTGATAGCCTTTGTAAGTGGTTAGGGGTGTTCCAGCCTTACTCCATAGGTTAGGTATGACCACCTCCTACAATGGTCTTCCTCTAATCTATCACCTTTACACTTATTCTTAGTGCTTTAAGTCCTACTTCCCCTTAGTAAGCCATGCTTAGGGGACCCCAGAGCCTCCTCTGAGCTTGGATGCTTTTGGACTGGTAATTCCACACTTGCACTATTTTAATTAGAGTGTAAGCAATGCCTGGGTTTCTTTGAAAGCCCTTGGAACTTTGTAACCTTCTAAAAAGAGAAAAGCCTCAGAACTTGGGAGCACAGATTTGGTAAAAGGCATATGTTGGACATTAAAGGTTCTTCGAGACTCCTCGGGCCTGTTATAGCTGCTGATGTATTTAACTTTTATTTCTATTACTGTTCTTTTCCTTTTCTGCCCATATTTGTAATAATTTTTAATAAAAGAACTCGGGGGGTATAGTAAAAGGGATATGGGGAGGGATTTACTTTCTTGCATCCATTAGAGACCATGCCTATAGGTTTGCATTACTTCAAAATTAGTATGGATACCATGCCTATATTTTTATCATTATTGCATCAACATCATACAGAAAACTTGCCTATAGGGGTTTTACTTTTCTTGCATAATATCGCATAGAAATCATGTTTACATGCTAATTTTTGCATCAGTTAGAAACCATGTATTAGGGCCTTACTTTATTTCATCCATACATATCATTATCATGTCCATTTTACACTGTTGCATCGATACCATGTAGATACAATGTCTATAGGCTTTTCGTTATTGCCCTGACGTCATAATAGAAATCGTGCCTATAGGGTGCATTCTTGCAGTCTCATATAGAAATCATGCTCATAGGTTTGCATTTTAATCTCGCCTAAAAAGCATGCCTATTGGAACTACATAAACGTTAGGCAAAACAGTAGGTCTTCTAAAAGCAGTAAATAAAGGGTTAATAAGTATGTAATAAGTCCTTACTCGCCTAATGTTTCAAACGTTTTGGTCCAACTTTTCCTCTGAAACGGGCCTAGGTCCGCCCCCCTTTCTTAATGCTCTGAACCTGTAAACCGCTTTAAATACTAAATCTATGCTTTCAATCGTTTTTCTGCTTGAGTTTAAATGCTCCAAGATCTTTGAAACTTCTTTTCTCGCGTCTCCCTTTTTATTGAAATCAGTGGGCTAATTTATATGGCCTTTTCTAAACTTGTCTGCAACTCTAAATCTTTTAAACAAAACTTTGTCTCAAGTAGTTCCAAATTGGAGATGATATGGAGATGATGACTGGTGCGTTAATACCATATGCTACCCCTCTTTGAGAAGTGTGTGCGGGGTATTGTGACGATGTCATCCATATTATAGTTAAACCTAGGACCCTCCTTTCTTTTATTTGCTTTATTTAAATGCTTTCATATGGTAATGCTTTCCTCAAATCCTTTCTTTTAAACTTATATCTCTCCTTCTTCTTTTAAAGCTCTCAAGTTATGTGAATGTTATATATGTGCACCTTATTTGCCTATTTACTTCATCTTCTATTAAATTCACGATCACGGCCGGGAACCACACTAGTGGATCTTGAGGGGTGCCTAACACCTTCCCCTCGAGATAATCTCAAGCCCTTACCCAAACTCTGGTTTTCTTTCAAAAAATGCTCTTTTCATCTCAAAGTGTCCTAATGCACTATAATCATTAGGTGACGACTCTTCAAATTCCATAACCCAATTCCCAAACGGGAATGAGAGTTGTTTTGCATATAATATCATAAACCCGATTTTAGATTCTCTTAGTAGTTGAAAAGGGGGGAGTCGACAGCATGACGACTCTGCTGGGGTAGTTCTTTAAGGACTTTTACCACTACGTGTTTTGTGACTTTATTGCTTTCTTTATTTGTTGCTGTAATTATTTTTTCACAATTACTAACTTGTTTCTTCGTGTCTTTCTTTTTCTTTAGCTGTTTTACTACTTTATTACCTCACTTTATTTCAATTCCGTCTTTAATTTTGAGCATTTATTGTAATCATTATTGTGTGAACGTGAAAATACATGTATTTATTCCATTGTTGTAATTGCATCCTTGAACATCATTTTTCACTCGTGCCAAACAAATGCTATAGCAACACTTATAATGAATGGTTGCGCTCTTCCATTATTAAAAACCCCCTAAATTTGGCAAAGGCATATTTGCGGTAAAACTAGTCGATCAACGGTGTGGTCGACGGTTCTGTGCCTTTCCCTCTTGAGTTGTCCGCTCATGGGTACCTTGTCTAGCACTTTAAATAGACGCCTTACTCTGTTAAAATGTTCATGCATCATGGTCAAACTTAGCCGAATCAGTTAGGTCGTCTGCATAATGACTCGTTAGGATAGCCTAAACCAAAAGTCCATCGCGTTTCCTCGAAACCCAAACAGACATTCACGTTATGTGCATTGATTTGGAGAATTAAATAACTCTTGCTAATTATTGATTTAAAGTAGTAGAGTCCAGTGGGGCTAAGGGCCTTACTCTCTATTTTGCAGGAAAATGAGGCACGAGGTCCCCAGATTCGGTATGGTATCAAACATTCATCCAAAGTTGCTAAGCTGGTGGGATGATTTGCATGGTAGTGATCGGGTTCTTGTCCGCAAGTACTTAGGAAATCTTCCCTCACTCCTGGAAGTTAGGCCAGATAACAATATTGTGGAAGCTGCTACTACGTTTTGGGATAGTGAACGGTCCGCCTTCCGCTTTGAGGGTATTGAAATGAAACCGCTATTCGAAGAAATTGGGGGTCTAGCCAGAATTCCTTTGGATAGCTCAGGGCTGCTTATGCCGGAAAAACCGCAAAGGTAGAGGGTTCCTGAAAAATGATAGGGCTCAAAAAGAATCCTAATCTGACCAGTCTGAAGGAATCCTACATATCTTTTGACTTCATGCATGAAAGGTTCGGATATAGAAAATCTTACCGCACTCACATGGACGAGTTCGCCCTCACCTCTTTGAGGCACATATATAGGAGAGCCTTTGTATTCATGTTCTGTTTTCTAGGCATAATTGTCTTTCCAGTGAAGAAGGATAGAATCCACACAAGACTAGCCATGGTAACCAAAGCCATAATGGAGGGTATCAACGGGCACACATTTAGCATATCACCCATGATCCTCGCCGAACTATACCGAGCCTTAGAAAAATGTAAACAAGGGGCACCTTACTTTGAAGGGTGAAATTTTCTACTACAACTCTGGCTCATTTAGCATCTTTAGAAAGGTGAGTATAGACAGGAGATCATATGACGAGATTGGCCATACAATCAATGAATGCCGTTCGTTGAAGGACAAAATTCAGACCTTAATTGTCATCAAGGTCATCATAGCTAAGGAGCCTGCTCCTAATGTTGGTACCAACCCTCTACCAGACCATAAAGGTGGAGGCATCCACATGATTGAGGTTAAGGACTACTGGGACACCGAAGGGTCAATCAGTTTGATATCTGAAGGAGATGATCCCAAGAAACCGCCAGTCACTCTTAATCCTATTGTTGTGCAAATCCAGCCATCTGAGGGCAACGTGGTGAATATATCTGTACCATTTGAGTTCGAGGAACCTCCTGCAAAAGTGCCAAAACCAATTGAGGTGGAGTTCGGGACTCCAAAGGCGCCCGCACCAATTGAAGTTGCTATGTTTTCCCCAAGGGTGCCCATTCCGGTTACCATGTTAGCCATAATCCCATTTCAGTCAAATGCCATGCCCTGGGACTACACTGCCGAGGTGAAAAGGAAAGGAAAAGCACGCACAGGTGAAGCAATCGTCGCGCAAGGTATAACTAGAACAGGCAGGGTGTACACACCAGAGCAACTAGATGAGTCCAGCAAGCAGGCCTCTGGACGTCCCATTTAAACTTGACCTGATGATATCTGGAGAAAGATACATGCTAAGGGGTATTCAGTTGTTGAACAGCTAAACAAGACTCCGGTGTAGATCTCCGCCTTAGCATTGCTCCAGAGTTCTGAGGAGCACAAAAATGCCTTGATGAAGATATTGAGTGAGGCTTATGTCCCGAGCAACATAACAAGATGAGAGATGGCAAACATGATAGGGAAGGTATTGGAAAGTCACAAAATTACTTTTCACGAGGACGAATTGCCACCTGAAGAGCTCAGTCATAACAAAGCACTACACATCACTGTGCAATGTGAAGATCATTTCATCACCAGGATGTCAGTCGAGGAGGATCTATCCTCAACATATGTTCATTGATCACACTCAAGAAGTTAGGCAAAGGATTGCACGAGATAAAAGATGGGGCTATTAGCGTTAAGTCTTTTGACGGTTCTCAGAGGTCCACTCTCAGGGAGATTATCTTGTGTTTGCAAATGGGGCCCACTTAGTTGATGTCGACTTCCAAGTCATCGACATACCAGCATCTTACAACTTACTGCCAGGACGACCCTGGATCCACGCCGCTGGGGCTATGGCATCAATCTTACATCAGGATGTGAAGTTCGAATGGAACCATCAGGAAGTAATAATCCATGGCGATGGTAGAAACCCTATATACAGTCGCCAGACCATTCCAATGATCGGAGGCAGAAGAAGAATAGGCGGATAAACGTATCATCAGATTGGGCAGGTCAACGCAGTGGACAAGGAAAAATGGTGGAGTACCAAGGTTGAGAGCATTTTTAATTAGAGTGGGTATGAACCAGGGAAAGGACTTGGTAAGAATATTTTAGGTATCACCAAACCTATCCAGTTGAAGAAACATGGTACTACCTTCGGACTGGGGTACGAGTACACTTGGCAAGAATTCAAAAATGGGTCACCACCATGGAGCGGCCCATATTACCCATTGGAACACCCCATACCTCAGCTGGAGCAGACATTTCAACCAGCTGAAACTCTCTACGGGTCAGAAGAAGACGAGGCTCTTGCGGCAATAAAGAACCTGTTTTTTGAGGAGGACATGGACTGTTGTGTGACTTTTGAAGAGGAATGGTAGGAAGGCCCTTCCATTCAGGCTGTGAACCAGCACCTCACCAATTGGTCAATCAGACCACCATCATCGGAAACATTCGGGGTAGCAAGGCTGAACAAGCATCATGCATCTTTGTCTTAGTTGTTTTTTTTATTTTTCGCATTTTTCTTTACTTTCCAAAAGAGCTCCGATGTTTTGAACATTTATGAATTTAATCAAAAGCATTTTCATTTTTATCAAATATCTCGCTATTCATTACTTTTCTCTGCTATTTACTTTATTTTCACACATCATTACTATTACGTATCTTGATGATGAATCAACAACTGTAACTTGCAACGAGGCTATGCAACAAACGGACATAGACTCAGAAGAGGATGATATACCCGAAGAGGTTGTTAGAGAGGCCGAGAATTTTGAGAATAGACCTAAGTCCAACTTGGATGAAACTGAAGTCGTCAATTTGGGAGATACAGAGAATGTCAAAGAGACGCGCATCGGTGTGCACTTATCACAGACAGAGAAAGAGGAATATACAGAGTTCTTGAGGGAATATGAGGATATCTTTGCATGGTCTTACAATGATATGACTGGCCTCAGCACATCCATCGTCGCTCATAAGTTGCCGTTAGATCCTGCATGTCCCCCGGTAAAGCAGAAGCTCAGAAAATTCAAGCCATATATGAGTTTAAAAATCAAAGAGGAAGTCACCAAGCAGGTCAAAGCCAGAGTTCTTCAAGTGGTAGAGTATCCAACTTGGTTAGCTAACATTGCGCTGGTACCAAAGAAGGATGGGAAAGTTAGAGTCTGTGTCGACTATCGGGATCTCAAAAGGGCTAGTCCAAAAGACGATTTCCCCTTGCCAAACATGCACATTCTGATCGACAACTCCGTCAAGCATGAGTTGCATTCATTCGTCAATTGTTTTGCAGGATACCATCAGATATGGATGGACAAAGAGGATGCAGAGAAAACGGCATTTATCACGCCTTGGGGAATGTATTGCTACGGAATGATTCCATTAGGATTGAAGAATGTGGGAGCTACTTGCATGAAGGCCATTACTACCCTCTTTCATGACACGATGCATAAGGAGATTGAGGTATACATGGATTACATCATCATTAAGTCCAAGAAGGTTGCAGATCACATGGAGGACCTCCGAGTTTTTCAACAGACTAAGGAGGTATAACTTGAAACTGAATCCCGCCTACTGTGCATTTAGGGTCCATGTGGGAAAGTTATTGGGTTTCATCGTGAATCGCCGAGGAATAGAGCTAGATACATCAAAGGTCAAATCTATTCAGGAGTTGCCACCACCGAAGAGCAAAAAAGAGGTAATGAGTTTCCTGGGGAGACTCAACTATATCAGGCGGTTCATAGCTCAGTCTACTATCATCTACGAACCTATCTTGAAGATGCTAAAAAAGGATGCCGCCACCAAATGGACCAATGAATGTCAACAGGCTTTTGACAGGATGAAGGAATACTTGTCTATGCCTCCATTCCTGGTTCCTCCTAAGCCTTGGAGGCCCTTATTGCTCTATCTCGCAGTTTTTGATGGAGCATTTGGTTGTGTCTTGAGACAACATGATGAGACGGGGAGAAAGGAGCAAGCTATTTACTACCTCAGCAAGAAATTTACCCTGTACGAGGCCCGGTATTCCTTACTAGAACGCACCTGTTGTGCTTTGACTTGGATAGCTAGAAGTTGAGGCATTATTTATGTGCTTACACTACCTACCGTATATAAGGAATGGATCCACTAAAGCATATTTTTCATAAGCCCATGCCCACCGGCAAGCTCTCCAAGTGGTAAATTTTGTTGAGTGAATTCAGCAACGTCTATGTCACCCAAAAGGCAGTTAAAGGACACGCTTTGGTAGATCATCTCGTAGAAAATCCGGTGGAAGGGGAATACGAACCATTGAAAATGTATTTTCCTGATTAGGAAGTAGATTTCATAGGAGAAGATATTGCATAACCCTATGATGGTTGGAGGATGTTTCTCGACGAAGCCGCAAATTTCAAAGGAGTTGGTATTGGAGCAGTCCTGGTATCAGAAACCAATCAACATTACCCAGTATCCGCCAAGCTCAGGTTCCCGTGCACTAATAACATGGCCGAGTATAAAGCTTGCATCTTAGGGCTTAAACTGGCCACTGATATGAACATTCAGGAGCTGCTAGTGACTGGAGACTCAGACCTACTCATAGACCAGGTTCGAGAAGAATGGGCAACCAAGAATTCCAAGATACTCCCTAATCTGCACCACATACAGGAGCTGAGAAAGAGGTTCAGAAAAACGGAATTCCAGCATGTTCCAGGGATGCAGAATGAGTTCGCAGATGCGCTTGCCACTTTATCATCCATGATTCAGCATCCAGATACAAATTTCATCGACCCTATTTAGGAAAATATTCACGACCAACAGGCATATTGTGCACATGTTGAGGAAGAAGTCGACGATAAACCCGGGTACCACGTCATCAAAGAGTACTTGACAACAGGCGAATATCCAGATCTTGCTAATGCTACTCATAAGCGCACGCTTCGAAGGTTGTCCAACAATTTCCTTCACAGCGGAGGAATCAAGTATAGGAGGACTCCCGATTTGGGACTATTAAGGTGTGTCGATGCGTCAGAAGCAACCAAGTTGTTGGAAGAAGTGCACTTAGGGACTTGTGGCCGCACATAAACAGTTTTGTTCTAGCAAAGAAGATACTCTGAGCAGGGTATTTCTGGATGGCTATGGAAACAAATTGCATTCAGTATGTCCGGAAGTGCCAGCGCTGTCAGATACATGCGAATATGATAAAGGTACCTCCGAACGAGCTCACTGTAACGAGCTCACCATGGCCATTCGCCGCTTTGGGAATGGGTGTTATTGGAGCAATCGAGCCTGCCGTATCAAATGGACACAGGTTTATTCTAGTGGCAATTGACTACTTTACTAAATGGGTTGAAGCATCATCATACAAAGCGGTAACCAAGAAAAACATGGCAGACTTCGTCCGAGATCTCGTTGTCTGTCGGTCGGTGTTCCAGAGTCGATCATGAATGATAATGGTTCCAATGTGAACATTGAATTGATGAATGCGATGTGTGAAATGTTAAAGATCAAACACAGAAATTCAGTAGCTTATAAACCTCAGATGAATGGAGCCGTGGAAACAGCCAACAAGAACATCAAGAAAATACTAAGAAAAATGATCGAAAGGCATATGCAGTGGCATGAGAAGTTATCATTCACTTTATTGGGTTATCGTACTACAGTTCACACATCAACTGGAGCAACTCCCTACATGGTGGTTTACGGTACAGAGGCGGTAATTCCCGCCGAGGTAGAAATTCTGTCCTTGAGAATCATACAAGAAGCTGAGCTAGATGACGCAGAATGGGTCAAGATTCGATACGAGAAAATAGGCTATATAGACGAAAAGAGAATGAACACCGTCTGTCACGGTCAGTTATATCATAACAGAATGTCCAGAGCCTTAAACAAAAGAGTTCGACCAAGGAAGTTTACACCAGGGCAGCTGTTGTTGAAGAAGATATTTCCACAACAAGATGAAGCCAAAGGGAATTTCTCTTCCAACTGGTAGGGACCGTAACCTGTTTCTAACTGGAGGAGCCCTTATTCTTGCATAAATGGATGGAGAAGTTTGGCCAAAACCGATCAACTCAGATGCAGTGAAGAGATACTACATTTAGTCATTCTTTATGATGTAATTTGAACAACGCCTAACCTGATTCCCGCTTAAGAGAGGATACGACGGCATCCCTATAGGTTCAATCACATCTTTAATAAAATTCCATTTTCCTCCCCGCATTTGGAGCTGGGGAAGAATTTTGAGGAGGGCCCTCAAAATTCTGATGTCAGCTTGTTAGTTTCCGCACCAGTATAAAACTAGTAAACTGGGGCAAAATTTTGAGGAGGACCCTCAAAATTCCTAGGTCAATCTGCTTTAAGGTATTTAGTGCCGCCGTCAATAGCGCCAGCCCAGTAAACTGGGGCATAATTTTGAGGAGGACCCTCAAAATTCTAGAGCCAACAAGGTTCTCGTGCTTGAACCGCGTTGCAGTTGTTGGTTCATCATAAAACAAAACTATCTTTTTTCTACTTACATATATATACACCTGCATCATGTTTGCCAAAATTTGCATAAAATCAGTTGGATCACTGTCGTTCAGCAACGCTACCCCAAATGGTACAAGACGTCACGTGCCGAGGGATACGAACTAACCTCCTCTTTACAAAACTCACGATTATTCTTTGGATTCAGAATTCAGGATGCAAATGGGCGAGGCATGTGCCTCAAAGAATTGAAACTCCCAAAACGACCACTCACGTCAGAAAGTATACTAGTTAGACCCTATACTTCCCTAGCAGTCACGATATCACAATCATATACCAGCTAAGAACACGCTACTATCTTCTCCTTTATATTTCTGCATTGCATAAGGCTATTCTCTGTCTTCCGAGGTTAAGCTCTACCTATATCCTGCATTAAGGCTATTTTCTGCCTTTTGAGACTAAGCTCTGTCTCCATATGCATTTTTGCACGGCATAAGGCTATTCTGTGCCTTTCGAGGTTAAGCTCTGCCTCCATCTTGCATAAGGCTATTCTCTGCCTTCCGAGGTTAAGCTCTACCTCCATCCTGCATTAAGGCTATTTTCTGCCTATCGAGACTAAGCTCTGTCTCCATCTGCATTTGTGCATTCCATAAGGCTATTCTCTGCCTTCCGAGGTTAAGCTCTGCCTCCATCTTGCATAAGGCTATTCTCTGCCTTCCGAGGTTAAGCTTTACCTCCATCCTGCATAAGGCTATTTTCTACCTTTCGAGACTGAGCTCTGTCTCCATCTTGCATTTTGCTTAAGGCTACTCTCTGCCTTCCGAGGCTAAGCTTTGTCACCATCTTGCATAAGGCTATCTTGCGCCTTTCAAGGTTAAGCTCTACCTCCTTTATTATGCTTGGATGAAATATCGCCACCCTGTTTCATTTGGCTGAAATATCGCCACCCTGCATTTTAAACTCTCGCTTTGGCTAAAACATCGCCACCCTTGCATCCATTTGGCTGAAAGATTGCCACCTTTTCATGGGCTGAAATATCACCAAACTATTCAAAGGTATCATAGTTCAGTGGCACCATCTGCATATCCTGGGAACATCATTTCACGGCCTGCGAATCTTTACTGTTATGCTCTTCACACCCCAGACGTCATAGTCTGAGGACGGCATCCTAATCGTCCGAAGACAACATTCATGGTCTAATGGCAACTAGCATCATGCTTAAATTATGCAATATGTACGTACATCAGTCATTTGCAGGTACATCAGCTAGCACGGACTTCTTAGTGGGAGTGATCCCGCTCCAGTTCTCCGTAGCTCATCCTATCTCCGAACCCTTGCTAAATCTCAAACCCCGTTGCGTCCGTCTCTTCCAAAATTTTCATTGGCATATTCCGCTAATGGCTCCTGAACTACATACGGCCTGATTCCTATATAATCAGGGATATGTAGGCAGCTCATAAGCCAGATCAAGGTCGAAATTCTCCTACAATCATCATTTCCGGTCCAAATTGACCATCTTATTACCCAACAACTCTTTCATCCTCCTCGGGTAAAGAGGGGTAGATGTTCATACCCAATTTTCCCTATGTATATTTTTCTATACTTTCAAATAACATGTAGATGCATATATAATCATCCACAAAAGGTTTGGTATTTTTCTACATTTTTAAGTATTTTAAAACCAATTTACGACTTATTTTGTACTATAAAATCCAATATTTAGTCTCAAAACTTGTTATTTTGATAAATGATTTATTTTATTCTCTCATTTGCATATAAATATAATTTACAAAGTTTTTTACAAAATTTTGCAAAGCCATTAAATATTTCTAAATTAAAATTTCATTATATTGCAATTTTAGCCTATTTCTCAATTTAATCAGTATTTCAACTATAAAATCATTTCTAATATTTTTTAATTAATTGTTAAACGTATTTTATTATTTCAGTATTTTATTGAATTTTTATAAAATTTTTTATTATTTTTTATAAATTAAATTGGGAAAATGGCTATTTAAATTTTAGCTCTTTTTGTCTTTCAATATTAACCCAAATTGAAGCCCAAATCAGCCCTAGTTTTAATCCCTAATTGCCCGACCCAAACCCACCTAAATCTAACCCACCCGGTCCCCCTTCTAATCCTGGCCGTTGATCTCACAGATCAACGGCCCAAAATCCACTTACCAAAATTGAATCCTAAATGACCCCTAACCCTAATCATTTCTTTTAAACCCTCCGCCTTCACTCTCAAATGCTCTCTAAATCTCTCAAACCCTAAATCGCCTCCAGCTCTTCTCACCGGCGTTCATGGCCGTCAAAGACATGAAACTCCATTATTAGTTCACTCCTCACCTCTCCTAGCCTTTGGGTTCGAAGATCAGAACCTTATTGCAAAGGTGACTGGGCCAGAGGTCCTTCGATGGGTTTTCACAGCCATGTCCGGCCCTTTCTCCGGCAAGCCTTGAAGCCTGAGCCCTTTGCCGACTCCGACGAGTCGCTTCCAGGCGTTTCTCGCCCTTTCGAGACCTTTATATGAAAACCCTAATGCTCGAGGTACTTTTTTCATTTTTCTCTGTGTTTATCATACGATCTTCTTTGGGCTCTAATTATTTTCTAAATGTTTTTTGTATCTCTCATCCTTTCTTCGCCTATTCGTGTTTTCAAAACTGTTCGTCTTTTAGACCTAGGGTTTTCTATGACTTATTTGATTTCTTTGAGCTCGTTGTTTATTTTGCTCAGTTAATGTGCTATTTGTTCTTCTTTAGGTTGTTCTGCTTTTGTTCATCCTCATCTATGTTATTTTCTTATGCTCAGATATGCAGTGGAAACCATAGCTTAAAAGGGTTTCTTTCTATATTTTTTATGTGTAACCCTAGCCGCCTCTGGTTGCTTTCATGTGTTTTACAACATGTTACTCTAATTGCTTCTAGTCTATACACGTTCAAACCTATGCATCTTTTACAGTACTACTTCCCCCCTTTCCCTGAAACCCTAATTGATTTTTTTGTACAACTGTTTGATTCTCTAATTGCTCCCTATTTTCTGGCTAAGTTTGAATGCAAGTAGTATCTTGACTCCTTGATTTCCTGGGTGATTACTTGCCTTATATGTTTACCCATGTGCTTTTCAAAATTCCTTGCATGTACTTACCCTATGTTCTGTGATTAATACTTGATTTTCTTCCCAAAATAAGACTAGGGTTTATTTATTTCTCTCCAGTTCCTTAATTGAAGGGGTTCCCTTCTCCTTAATTGATACTGATTGATATTGCTGAATATTTCTTAGCCTTATTGCTACGTTCTTCCAAAACTATAAATAGGCCTTCTCTTATTCTCACTACTCACACTGAAAACACGACTTCTCTCTACTATTACTCACTGAAAACTCTTTTCTCTTATCTGTTACTTGCTCTCTTTGGCTAAGAATTAGCCGGCTGAAAGCCACGGCTAATTATAAGGTTTCTTTTTTGCTTTGTTACTCAATTGCGCAAGTGGTAGGCTCTTAATTTCAATATCAACCTTCAACTATCTGTTTACTCTACTATGTTCTTTGCATTTTATGCTTTTAGTTCATATTCAGCATGATTAATCCTAGTTGTTTCCTTTTGTCTGTTTGAGTATATGAGTTAAAATTTATGTTAATTCCCTTTCCCTTGTCCCATTATATGTTATGTTTAAGTTCAATATGTCAATCACTTTCCCTCTCCCTTGTCTGTTTGTTTACTTCAGTTTGATTTTTTTAGCATGTTTAATCCATTTCCTTTGTCCCCTTGTCAGTTATGTTTAAGTTCAATATGTCAATCCCTTTCTCTTTCCCTTGTTTGTTTGTTTACTTCAGTTTGAGTTTTCTAGCATGTTTAATCCCTTTCCCTCATCCCCTTGTCTGTTATGTTTAAGTTCAATATGTCAATCCATTTCCCTCTCCCTTGTCTGTTTGTTTACTTCAGTTTGAGTTTTTTTTGGCATGTTTAATCTCTGTCCCTTGTCCCATGTTGTGTTTTTTTACTTCAGTTTAAGCTTTAGTATGTGTAATCCCCATTCCCCATCCCTTATCTTATGTGTTTGAGCCATGACAAAGGCCTGCTTGTGTCCTAATCACCATACAGACCGTTGTATGACTTGGTTACAAGTCTGCTCTAGTTTTATTGCCTTTGTAAGTGGTTAGGGGTGTGCCAGCTTCACTCTATAGGCTAGGTATGACCACCTCCTACAATCGTCTTCCTCTAATCTATCACCTTTACACTTATTCTTAGTGCTTTAAGTCCTACTTCCCCTTAGTAAACCATGCTTAGGGGACCCCAGAGTCTCCTCTGAACTTGGATGCTTTGGGTCTAGTAATTCCACACTTGCACTATTCCAATTAGAGTGTAAGCAATGCCTGGATTTCTTTGAAAGCCCTTGGAACTTTGTAACACTCTAAAAAGAGAAAAGCCTCGGACCCTGGGAGCTCGGATTTGGTAAAAGGCATATGTTGGACAATAAAGTTGCTTCGAGACTCCTCGGGCCTGTTATGGCTGTGATGTATTTAACTTTTATTTCTTTTAATGTTCTTTTCCTTTTCTGAGAAAATTTATAAAAAAATTTAACAAAAGAACTTGGGGGTATAGTAAAAGGGATATTGGGTGGGATTTACTTTCTTGCATTCATTAGAGACCATGCCTATAGGTTTGCATTACTTCAAAATTAGTATGGATACCATGCCTATGGTTTTATCATTATTGCATCAACATCATATAGAAAACATTCCTATAGGGGATTTACATTTCTTGCATCAATATCACATAGAAATCATGTTTATATGCTTATGTTTTGCATCAGTTAGAAACCATTTCTAGAGCCTTACTTTATTGCATCCATACATATCGTTATCATGTTCATTTTACATTGTTGCATCGATAACATGTAGATACCACGGATATAGGCTTTTCGTTATTTCTTCGACTTCATAATAGAAATCCTGCCTATATGGTGCATTCTTACAGTCTCATATAGAAATCATGCTCATAAGTTTGCATTTTAATCTCGCCTAGAAAGCATGCCTATAGGAACTATATGAACGCTAGGCAAAATAGTAGGTTATCTAAAAGCAGCAACTAAAGGTTTAATAAGTACGCTATAAGTCCAAACTCGCCTAATGTTTCAAACGTTTTGGTTCAACTTGTCCTAACTCTGTCTACTCTTAAACGGGCCCAGGTCAGCCCCCCTTTCGTAATGCTCTGTACCTGTAAACCGCTTTAAATACTGTGCTTTCAATCATTTGTCTCCCTAAGTTTAAATGCTCCAAGATCTTTTAAACTTCTTTTATCGTGTCTCCCTTTTTACTCAAATCAGTGCGGCTAACTTATAAGGCCTTTTCTAAACTTGGCTGCAACTTTAAATCTTATAAACAGACCTTTGTCTGAAGCTTCATTTTCTTTTAAATCAAGTGATTTTCTAAATCATGTCAACTCCTAAAACGGGTTCGGGGAGCTCGAAGCAGATTTTCTATTCAACTCTTATGTGTTAAACTAATCTTCCCGCTCTTCTAACCTCTTTTGAAAGACCAAATCAGTAATTGAAGTCATGCTAAACTATAAGTCCAAACTCGCCTAATGTTTCAAACGTTTTGGTTCAACTTGTCCTAAATCTGTCTACTCTTAAACGGGCCCAGGTCAGCCCCCCTTTCGTAATGCTCTGTACCTGTAAACCGCTTTAAATACTGTGCTTTCAATCATTTGTCTCCCTAAGTTTAAATGCTCCAAGATCTTTTAAACTTCTTTTATCGTGTCTCCCTTTTTACTCAAATCAGTGCGGCTAACTTATAAGGCCTTTTCTAAACTTGGCTGCAACTTTAAATCTTATAAACAGACCTTTGTCTGAAGCTTCATTTTCTTTTAAATCAAGTGATTTTCTAAATCATGTCAACTCCTAAAACGGGTTCGGGGAGCTCGAAGCAGATTTTCTATTCAACTCTTATGTGTTAAACTAATCTTCCCGCTCTTCTAACCTCTTTTGAAAGACCAAATCAGTAATTGAAGTCATGCTAAACTATTTGTTGTATGTTGCGGGGTTTAATTGTGCCTTTAACTGTTTATTTGCATACCTCATATATGCTACTTGTTTTTGACTGTCGTTCTAGTGTTTTTACCTTTGAAAATTCTATATATATATATATATATATATATATATATATATATATATATATATATCATATCTCTCTCTTCCCCCTTCTTAGGATTAGAAGTCCTAATACCCCAGGACTAACAGGTTGGACGGGTATTAGCATGCAATAAGTAAATGATACCAACGCGTTTAAATACCTTAACTGGGTGGGAAGGGTAGAATATGGAGATGATGAGCGGTGCGCTAATACCATATGCGATACCTCTTTGAGGAGTGTGTGCGGGGTATTGTGCCAATGTGATCCATATTATAGTTAAACGTAGGACCCTCCTTTCCCTTATTTGCTTTATTTAAATGCTTTCATATGGTAATGCTTTCCTCAAATTAATCCTTTGTTTTAAACTTATGTCTCTTCTTCTTCTTTTAAAACTCTCAAGTTATGTGAATGTTATATATGTGCATCGTATTTGCCTATTTGCTTCATCTTCTATTAAAGTCATGATTAACACAGCCATGAACCACACTAGTGGATCTTGAGGGGTGCCTAACACCTTCTCCTCGAGATAATCTCAAGCCCTTACCCAAACTCTGGTTTTCTTTCAAAAAATGCTCTTTTCATATTAAAGTGTCCTAGGTGGTGACTCTTTAAAATCCATAACCCAACTCCCAAACGGGAATGAGAGTTGTTTTGCCTATAATGTCATGATCCTGATTTTAGCTTCTTTTAATAGTTGAAGAAGGGGGGCGTCGACAACCATTATACTGAAGGTTATCCAGACGAGTTGGAATTGTTCATCGCTATCGCGACGGGTTAACCGCGATTGCGAAGAGTAAATTTTGGGCTGGAAAATTGTTCTCCGCGATTGCGAAACATTTTACGCGATCGCGAGGAGTGAAATACCTGGGCAAAATGTTTTAAAGCACATCAGTCGCGATTTTGGGGTCATTTTACAGTCACAGTTGCTCGTGTTTGGAGATTTTTGAAGGAGATTAATGAGGGATTCAAGGGGGAACGTTTAGAGGTAAGTTTCTTGGACTCAAAACGCATTTTTATTGTGAATTCCATCTAGGAAATCATTGAATATTTCGTAAAATGGAGGAATATGGCTTGGAATTTTGAGATTTTAAATTGAGGATTTGAAAGGGCATTTGAACTCCGATTTTGGTAAATTGATATGGATGGACTCGTGGTGAGAAGAGGAATTCGGTGATGTAAATTTTATAATTATTCGGGAAGTGGGATCGGGGCTCGGGTTTTTCTAGTTTCGAGATTGTTGCTATTTTCCGACTATTTTTGGTTGGGTATTATCCCATTAGCATATTCTGATGTATTCTCTTGGTTTTTGGTTAGATACGATGTGCGTGGATGCCAGTTTAAGGTGCAAAGGCATCGCGGGCTAGAGACTTCACCAGTTCGAGGTGAGTAATACTTGTAAATGATATCTTGATTGTTCGAAACCCCGGATTCGCACATCATAGTGATATATTAGGGTTACTTGCACGCCGGATATGAGCGTGGGGTAGAGCACCATTGGCGATTGGGACTTGGTCCTAATTGTTGATTTTACTGAGTATTTGACTGAAATTACTTGTTATTATCACAATTGGGCTGATTTCCATGTTTGGTTTTAGTTCCAACTATGTGAATCCTTCGGGGATTGATATTTCTATTTTAGCATATGTTTCATATCATTCGATTTCAGTCCAAGACTTTAAACATTGCTTTTGCAATCTCACCGAAATTTTCTAAGTTTTGAAACGCAAAGACATTTTAAATGATATTCCGGGCTGAGAACCTACTTTTTTATAAACGCCCATGGGGCTTATGATGATTTCTGGACTGTGCATGGATCGGGCTACGCGCCACAGCAATATTATATTGAAATGAGCATGGATCGGGCTACGCACCGCAGCAGTATATATGATCATGGATCGGACTGCATGCCACAGTAACATTGTGGTTAGGTTGTAGGAGCCCCTCCAGAGTCTTTACACACCCCCAGTGAGCGTTGTCAATGCTTAATGGATCGGACTGCGCGCCGCAGTGGGTACTGGAATGTACCATCATATGCATTACATTGCATTCAAGCATTTGTTCATTATTTGTTTTTTGTGATATTTCTAGAGATATTTATCTGCTTTTGCTGGTGCTATCTGATCCTTGAGTGTTGCTGACCAGGAACGAAAATATTGCCCGAGGGGCGGATTCCTTTGCATAGTGTCAAAAATTGTTTTGAAAGTATTTTTTGGCAACTACTGAAAGGATCAATGTCAAAAGAGGTTTTTAACTGAGGCCAGATGTTTTTTTCAAAATGATTTCGCAGTTTTACTGATTTCTAAAAAGGGTTGTACAGTTCTATATAGCATTACGAAGTGCCTGACGTGATTTTTTGCTTTCAGTTATTATTTACTCTTATTACCACTGAGTTGGAAGTACTCACTTTACTCCCTGCACCTCGCGTGCAGTTGCCGAAACTGTTAACCCGGTAGCGAGTTATTAGCAAACTGAAGGTATACTATTGTTGCTGAGAAAGGTGGCCGCCAATCATGGCACCGGGCTTCATCTTTTGCTTCTAGATCTTATATTATAATATTGTCCATGTAGTTACGTTCAATTTTCTTTAGATGCTCGTAACTTGTGATATCCCGATCGGGTTGAGTTGGGTTGTAGTTGACGATTTTTAAAGCCATTGATTTGTATATTCTATTTATTTATGTTTATTAATTGTTAGAAAGATGATTTGGGTTAGTTGGCTGGCCTTGTATTCATGAGAAGCGCCATCACGACTGGATTTGGGAATTGGGTCGTGGCAGGGATACGTCAATAAAGACAAATTTTGTAAAAGTAAAATTAATTTATTCTTGATTACTATAAAAGAAAACTTATTTTTCTCAAAAAAAAAGGAAAAAAGGTCAATTATTATGAACCGGAGGGAGTATCAAATAGTAAAATTTGGGAATTTCTTATTATCTTTTCTATATATTGAAATTAAATCATAGGGGTCAAGAGAAGGTAATGGTTTTTATTCATCTAAGTCGTACCATAGCACAAAGTTAAAAATTAATATTCCCCTTGAAAAGTATTCAACTAATATAAATACACGCTCATGCACATCACACCATAGCAATACCAGCTCAAGCTAGGGTCTAAGAAGAATTCCTACGGTGGATTATTAATGGATGTAACGATCCGACCAATTGTTTTGATTTTAGATCTCCGTTCCCCTAGTAAGACTCTCGTATGTGCTTTAACTGCGTTGTGACTTTCAAGGATGGTTTTCGCGCTTTGTAAGGGTTCAAATTGAAATCAGAACATTTGGTTCCTTAATATTGGCTAAGAAGGGCTAAGTTTGACATGAGTCAATATTTTTAGTAAACAACATCGGAATTGAAATTTGACGGTCCTAATAAGTTCATATGTACGATTATGGACTTGGACATATATTCAGATTGGGTACTGGAAGACTCAGGAGCATTTCAGTGCTTAATATTAAAAGTTGGCTCATTGGAGGCTTTAAAGCTCTTTAAATTTTTCTTGGAATAAATTTTGGTGTTATCGAGGTTCATTTGGATTCTGAGCCTGGGAACAGTTCTCTATAGTGATTTAAGACTTGCACGCAATATTTGGAGCCATTCCGCGTAGCTTAAATATAATTCAGCATGTTCGGAGTAAGTTTGAAATACTTGAAGTTCATAAATTGATTCAATTTGGTTTGGAGTATAATTCTTCATTTTTATGTTTTTAAGCCTTCCAAGGGATCAAGCGAGTCCATTTTATTATTTCAAACTTGTGGGTATATTTGAGAAAGCCCCGGAGACTCGAGTGCTAATCAGGCAATGTGCATATCAAGTTTGGGCTTGGAGGAAATTGGTGAAGCAAATGAACTTCTGTTGCAATGCACCTGCGAGGGGATAGCCACAGTTGCGAGCTCGCGGAAGCGAGCCAACGATCGCAGAAGCAGCCCAATGTGGGCTGCCTAGTAATTGCATAAGCGAGGCAGGGACCTCACATGCGAAAAAGACGATCAGAGAATTGAGGAAGGTGATCTGTTACAAACCTGCACTACTATTGAGTAGCAAGGATGGCCGATGTAGTTCTACCAAACAAGGTCAGGATTTAATCCACGTGGAGTTAACATATTATAAGTTAGGTACATATCCAAGTCTAGATGCGGGTTTTTCTCTTAATTAAACTTCCACAAATGGTTGGTTTTTTTTTCTACTTTTAATTCTATTCTATTGCATGAAATATTTGAAACTAAGTACAATTGTTTTGTTATTGATTTTTAAGGGTTTAAAGGGACTAGGGTAGTGACTTCTACCTAGGTGGATATCTAACGTGTATCAAGAATCTAGGACAATCATGTGATTAATTGGGGTCATAGTATAACTGTCATACCCGTACTCACTTTATACCTCTTGGTAGTTTGATTGATTTTTCCCAATTTGGTTTTCTCAAGTCTAAATAGATATTCATGCAATTCAATTTAGCTCAAGTCGGGTATAACTATCTCTAGGTTAACCCTTTAATTGGGGCTATCAATTTCTTGAATTCACTCTAATTCTTTGTTAGACTAGTTTTTCCTAGACTTAGTCCCTTTTTCTCAAGTGGAGACTAAGTCACAAAGACATAAATCAGTGTTTGCAACCACTAATTCAATAATTCTAGCAAGCACTAGGCTAAATATCACCAGCTCATACACATTCAAGCCCTAAAATTCAAAACTTATCAAACACTTATACGAGGGTTGGGCCACAACCATAGCTATGAGTTTAACTACTCATGGGAATAGCATATATCAAAGATAAATAAAGATAAAATCTACAATACTAGATTAAAAATTGAAAAGCTTATGTTATAAGATGAATCCAATACAAAATTGCCCAAAATAGAAAATACAGCCATCTCACATGTTCAGCAAAAACCAAACTTAACCTAAAAATGTCAAAATGATCTATTTATACTAAGCTAAAATTTCCAGATAAAATACCCCCACTGAGGTTTCGCGTCCATGTAATTCAGATCGTGACCGCAATATTGCTTTCGCAGCCGCGTAATTTTGATCGCGGTCCGCATTTCTTCATATCTGGACTGGGTTGAACCTTGTTTCACGGAACGCATAATTTTCACCACGGCCGCGTAATTTTGATACAGACTGCTCTTAACATTTTTGCATAACTTGTGACCTCTCTGAACCTTAGCAATTGCGATCTACGAAATTCCAATCGCGGCCGCGGTGGTACTTTTGTTGCCGCCACTTTCTGATGCGGTCTGCATCCATCTCTGTGCCCAAAAACTACCACTTTGTTTCTCCATTTTGCAGTCCGCGAATTAATGACCGCTCCCACGTTGACACTTTCGCGGCCGCACTTTTCTATCGCAGTCCATGTTCCACGGCTCTTGGCCGAATCTTGGTCTTTGTTCAAGTATTGACTCCTTTATGAGTTGATCATGACAACTTTGGATCATTGTGAACAATCCATGCAAGCAAGCATATTACATTAGTTTTTGGAAATACCTTCACGCATTTTAGGCCCAAAACGCAAGTGAGAAAGAGAAAATAATATGCTAAAATCCCCACATATCAACTCCCCCAAACATAAACTTTTGCTGGTACTCAAGAAAATAAGGTAATTCCCACATCCACTAAAACAAAATAGAAGGATAATTCAGTTTCCCTAATGCGAATCAAACATGCATCAATTGTGACTAACAATTACCCTTAGCACAAATGAATTATCAACAATACACAACCTTTTTAGTACCATAGTTCTAGTGTGATACAAGAGCATCAAGAGTTGACTTACTCACCAAGAAAGATAGCTTCTACTACGTATGTCATTGTGGAACCCAAACTCTTCCTCCTTTGCTCTCTATAAGAAAATCTCAATTTAGATTGTAGCACTCAAAAGAAGGATTGTGGAAAAGTACGTTCATCTCTCTCAAAGGGAATGTCACAAGTATGTCTCTAAGCAACATAAGCTTGACCTTTATGTAAATCACCACTAATGTGAGCTCACTCAGCTCAAAATCATATAGGGCTTTTGCAGAAATATAATGAATGCTTTTGGTTCAAGGTAGGACTTATTGGTGGTTTCATCTTTCCTTAAGCACTCCATTTTCTCATTTCGTCTCACACTTTCTTGACTCTTTGAGTCATTTTCTTCTTTTTTGGGGGAACTAGAGACACACACTATCACTCTTTCTTTCTCGTGACGATCATTTTTCTCCTTTACTAATCATTCCATGCCTTTCATCATTGCTTTCTTTGAATCCCTTCACTATTTATCTTATTCACTTTCTTTTTGGGATACTTCTTTTTGGCTTTATTTTGTCCTTCCCTTTTATTACTTTCACATTCCTTCTATCTTCCCCAAACTTATGTTTTTTCCAATTGTGAATGCTAAGGAAAGATCTGGTGCCAAGAAAGGGCCAGTATCGAATGGATAAAGACTTGTATTATAGTTATTGAAAGAAAAAGGGGGTCGGCTCGAAGGGGTTGATTAGGGATATCATATTGGTAGGATACTTATTCTTTCATGTATTACATTTGATTAAGTTGAGCCTATAATCATTTTTCAAGTCGAGCTACACTTAGAATTTTGTCTAGACAAACGTTCAGGGCAAGTTCTAGACTTGTTGAGACGGAACATGGACCTGCAATCAAATACCTCACCTCACAAGCTATTGGATTGTTAAAGAGAACAGAGTCGAGGGTCCACAACTACCCCAGCTGATATTGAGCATCACAAATGGCTCCAAGAAGCCACTCGATGATTGCTTAGTCAACACAAGAGTCTTAAGGTCACAACTAAAACTATTCTTTGCCAATCAACTTGTTTCTAAACATAAGGCCGAATGTAAATTTGTTAGGACCAAGTGAAGCTTTCCTGAGACACATTTATTTATTACTTCTATTTACACAAAAAGATAAAGAAAACAGACTCAATCCCTAAAGAAGCCATCCATCATTTGGAAGAGCCACCCGGTTCACACAATATCCACCATTGGGAAGAACCACGGTACTAAGAAAATCAAAGGCTTATTGTCCACATAAAATGTAAAAAGAAGCTAACAACTTAAGAAAAAACTACTAAAGAAAATAAGAAGCTATGAAGTAAATTACAGAAATCAACTGAAACTACACAAAATTGAAGTAAAGTGAATATTTATATAAATGAAAATGAATATATACATCAAATGGTAAAAATATGTGCATACCAAGAATGAAAGTAACAAATATATACATACCAAAGGTAAAATAAGGAGAAGTAAAGATAAAGAAAAGTAGTCTCATAGTAATTAAATATCAATGTTATCCATTTACCACCAAATCAAAATAAACCACCCCCCCCCCCCCCCCCCAAATAAAAAATAGCATCGTCCTCAATGCTAATATCCAAATAAAATCAGGGAAATGGTTAGAGAGTAAGAAAATTCCTTATATGGTCTACATTGGGTCAGGCACATTAATGGTCCTCGGACTATATAGGATCAGCAGCTCCCTTCTGGTCCTCTATCTGAATCTCCATGTCCTGTGGCTGGGAAACCACGGGATTGTAGAGAATCTTGATCATCTCTTCAACACTATGTGTAGTGGGAGCCGGCTCCTTCGAATGGCCAGCTGATGGTGCCTCATGCTCTACTGCCTATGATTCCTGTCATTGCCCCTCCATGAGCATGTCCAATGGAATGTCTCTACCATGTGCAAACTTCTTTACCTCATATATCAGCAAATCCACTAATTTCTTTGAGGTTTATGTCTTCTTCATCTTCTTCACCTTCTTGCCCATATCCTTGATAACCTTACCATGTGTATCAAAAGTATCCAAGATCTTCTTCTTGTCGTGGAGCTTCATATGGTTGGTCAGAAGCTCCTTCAATGAATCCTCCACTGAGTAAGGAACCTGACATCTGTATCATGGGGAAGGAGGTCTCTCTCTATGAACCGTCTCTCAAGGGTGAGCGTCCTTTGGGGCCACCATTCTCAGAACTTTTGATAAGCTATTTCGCTCACAAATCTATCAGCACAAACCTCGGGTTTTCTAGATCTGGCCAAACCCCCAATATTGGTGTCACCCCCTCTCGTGTCATTCGGGACCTCGTCATTATCAACAGTAACCGGAGTAACTAATGAGGTTGTAGTAGGTGGGGAAGATGGCGTCGAAGACTCACTACATTCCTTTGAGCCATAAGATGACTCAAATGAAGAGGTAGGTTCATCAATTAGATGAAATTTTCCCTAGAATTGTGTGGGCACATATTTTTTCATATAGTCTCCTTCCGAAGATTCTCGTAAAGAGACATATTCACTGGTGTCAGAATGGCCCGCTGCTCTCTCTACAGCTTTGATGGAGGCTCTTAACTTTCCAATCGACTTTTGCACTTCTAAGGACATCTTGGTCATTCCTTTACACTTGCCTCGGGAGGGTTCTCGCCTCCCTTTAGATGGATCACATCTAACAAGCAATGAAATACAGTTAGAATAAAGATTCAACCACATGTTAAAACAGTGCAGATGAAATGTAGATACTACTTCTCTGAACAAGACACCGTGGACCGTAAAAAAGTGAACGCATCCACGGATGGCCTATCGCATACCACAGAAAAGTGAACACAACCGTGAAGAGGCCATATTCAGACTACTAACTCTCTGATCTTGGACAACCGCAGACCGCAAAAAGTAGACGTGGCCACAAATGTGGACGCGACCGCGAAAGATGTTATCTGACTCTCTGAAGTTTAGAGCGCGATCCGCGAAAACATGGACGCGTCCACAAAAAACTAACCGCGGGCCCCAAAAGTAATCACGACCACAAAATTTTATTAATACCCAGTGATGAAAAGGTAGGGTATCGTAGATCGCAGAAAATGAAATACGGCTGCATACCCTACCACGGACCGAAGGAAATTGACTGCGGCCGCAAAATTCAAATGCAACTGGAAAAGATGAACACATTAACCTATGGTGTTCACTATGTGTGCAAAAATCTGTTCACTTAGCATTCAATATTACTAACCCGATTCCCATTACGTATGTAAATATTACCTACAGGTATTTATGCAGTAATTTTAGATTATGGCATGTATTTAACTCTAAGTAAAAACTGAAAAGAAAAATAAAAATAAAAAGAAAAGAAAAGAAACAGATAAAATCAATTCAAGTACATGAACATACCAGTTTTGAAATTTTAGTAGGAACTCTTGATTAGAAAGAGATGAGACTGAAAGCCAGAGAAGATGAACAATACTTTTGTGCGGTGAAACTTTAGGGTTCGAAAAGTGTAAATGGCTTAAGGACCCCCTATTTATACTTAGTAGATGTGGAACCAACCACCTTACCTGAGTGCGGCCACGAAATTCTGTTGCGATCCGTACTTTGTTACCTTATGTAGTGCAGCATCAAGCACCTGGGCGCGGTCCGCGAAATAATGGCAGCGGTCGCGAAATACACCGTGGACCGCCAAATATGGACACGAATGTGAATGCTGAAGGATATTTGACACTCCAACTTCAAAGAGTTGCTATTTTGATCTTCTCAATTACACGTCCGCGAACAAAAAGGTGCGTCTGGGAAATGCTCACACGGGCCGCAAAGTTTTGGACACGTTCCTTGAATTTCCAACACTTAGCCAAATTTTTCCTTTGTCAATTTGCTACACTGCACAACCAATTCCTAAATATACTTCACAACCAGGTAGTAAAAAATAATGCCTAATTTAAGAAGAAAATCAAAAGAAAGAAGACACATGGGTTGCCTCCAGAGAAGCGCATGATTTAACGTCACAACACGACGCATGTTACCATTATTCACTTGAAATTGATCATTTCCACAACGTGGCCATCATCAACCTTACCAAGGTAGTGTTTCACTTGGTGCCCACTGACTATAAATATATCATCATTCTTGTTTTTAAATCTAGAGCACTAAAATGAGTCAGATGAACCACTTCAAAGGGACTGGTCCATTTTGACTTTAGATTTCCCAGAAATATCTGTAACCGAGAGTTGAAAAAGAGAACGAGGTCACCTTCATTGAATTTTTTGTTCCGAATATACTTATCATATAGGTACTTTATCTTGTCCTTATACAAGGATGAACTGGAGTAAGCATGGAACTAGAACTCATCAAGTTCATTCAATTGCTCCACCAAGGTACGAGAAAAACCGAAATATTTCTACTCGAACAAGAAGTCCTATAGTTTACAACTCTTCTTTATATTGTAATTCGACCAATTGATCCTTATCCCCCCATCAGTTTACTAAAAAAATCAAAATAAAAAGGATCAAACTACCTACTCATTATCCCTAATCCCGCCTTTAAACCTGTAGTTATAGATCCCTCTTATACGTTGGAGTGGTGTTGTTCAAAAATAGCCTAAATGCATTCTCTCCCGAGTTATGCACACTACATGGGCACACCTAATTGAGGATCCTTTCAATTAACTACAAAATTTACAAAGTTGAACAGATAAAGATTGAAACTAGCAATTTGTATTCACATAAATAAGAAGTTCATCCCCCAATATGTTCCATTAAAACCATAGACAAAGGATTTAGCTACTCATAACTAAGGGTAAATAAACTAAGACAATATTCATCATAAAACTTTCAAGAAAAATCAAAGAAAAGAAGAAAGATGTTTTTTCGTGATCTCTCACAATTGTTTTCCTTGCCAAAATACTCTACAAATCAATACATGCCTTCTTTGAGTGAAGTCTAATGTTTAAAATAGGATTTTGGTCTAAAAATCTTGTGTTTTGCACTTTAGTCCCTGAAGTTTTCTTCCTCTACCGTGGTTTTGTCGCATTCGCGGTCAAACCACGGCCAAACATGCGCTCTCATTCTCATTCCATCAGCGAGTGCAATCTGTGGCGGTCGCGGTCAAACCGCGGCCAAACACCTTCTTTAAAGCTCTAGTTGTCCGCGACCATCTTCTACCGCGGTTCTGCCGCGGTTGCAGTGGAACCGCGTTCTGCCATGGTCGCGGTGGAACTGTAGCAGTCCTCTTTCAGTTTTGATTTGAGTTGTTCGCGTGGTTCACTTGGCAGAGTTTTTATGATTGGCCTCCTTTTCTCCATATTTGATCTCAAAAGTACTTCATAGCCTTCTTTTGTCATATATAAACTGCAAAGCATGAAAAGCGCTAATAAGAGCATTTTGTTATCACTTTTATCATCCAAACTATACAAGAAGGTGGTTATTTAGGGCCTAATTATAGTTAAATTCACTTTTTATCAACTCCCCACACTAAAAACTTTGCTCGTCCTCGAGCAAGTTTAATCACACTTCTAGGCCTAACCGTTCAATGCATTACCCAATTTTTATGCCACACCCTCCATTATGAAATAGCAACCTAAGCAGTGCAACAGTCATACCTCAGATGAAGACTCTAACGCCATGACACACTCGTTCTTATTCTAGTTGCTATATCAGAAGTGAAAACTCACTTTTTCTTCCTGAGTCACATGCCCTCACATCACAATTTTGAGAGAAGTTCCACATACATCAAATTCATTCAACAAGGAACCAAAGATAGGAATAATTTACTCACTCTATGCAAACAACATTCACATGCCACACAGACACACCATAAGCTTGCCCCTAGTGTAATACTCTACTAATTGAGTTGTTCAGTCAAAGATCAATAGGTCTTTATTTGGTTGTAACGCAGGCTAAGGGATGGGTAGGATATATTTGGATATAGTGACTAACCTCCCTAAGCATGTTTAATACACACTTCCTTTTATTTCAATTTCCATGCTCAGCCCAATCGTTCTTCCTTGTTCTAGTTCATATGTGACCCCCACTTTTCTTTAGGTGCAACTGGCTTTCTTTTTTATTTATTTATTTTGTTTTCTTCCTTTTGTTTTAAATTCCATTGCACCATTCAAGTATTTCTTTCCGGATTCCCCTTTTTTCTACTTCCCTACCACCCTACACTTTGATTTTTGTATGTTCTTTAGCAATTCAAGTGCTTCTAGGAGGTATAGGTTCAAACAATCAAATTATTCAAAAATAGGGATATAGGTCATTATAGGGTTATCAAAGAACAGGCTTCAGACTCAAAGAGGTTAACTATGGCAATATGTACAGGTCGATTCGCAATTATACATGCTATACAAAGAAATTCCTCAATCATCTCTAAAACCAAACAACTTTTCTTTCTCTTTGCGAACACACAAAGCAAGTTATAGGTATCACATGCAAGCACATAATACAAGTAATAGCTCACACACACTTGGCATGTAACTCATTCCGAATCCGTTTATCAACACACTTATAAGAGCGTTCAAGCAAGACAAGATGTGCAAAATTAAGGCATAGATTTACGAGTCTACAAACGAGCCTAGACGTCGCACCCTCAAGTTCGTTTTTGTTATTCTTAGATGTTTAAATCAAGAGTTGCATTCTAGCCTTCACCCATCTTGGTCCAAAAACTTAAAAAGAAAAAATCTACCTAACCTAGTTCAAGAAAATCCATTAGAAAAGAATCATGGTCAAAAGAAAAAACGAAGGGAGAGTTACTACACTACCTAAAAAATGAAAAATAAAATAATATAAACAAACTACATGGACTACTTCCATCAAGAGTACTGTCCAAGTGGTCCGTCCTCAGGAAGAGTCCTCTATATTTGTTTTTTTTTTTTTTTTTCAGTTTTCATTTTTCTACTCCGACTTTGACCCTCAAGAGACACGTCGACAAGTGTCGCCAAGTCAGTTACTTCTAATGTGAATACTGTCAATTATACACAATAACATCAATCTACTACTATAACATACTCAATATCTATCTACACTACAATACACCACCAGAGCAAGTCTCCCACCCCACACTTAAAATTAAGTCATGTCCCCATGTCATATAAAAAATAAAGAGCAGAAGGTTAAGAAGTCTTCCCTGAGCCTCAATCAAAGTCAGAGATGGTGCTAGGGTCCACATGGCAAGCTCTCCCCAAAGCACGGAACCAGGACATAAACCGCCTCTCAGACCTGGCCTACTGCTAAGACATGGCATCCATACGCGTGTGTAGGCCATCCACCGAGGTTCGAAGTTCCGTGACATCATACTCCATAGTACGAAACATAAGCTGGGTGGACTATGATCTAGATAAGCCTGCCCCAGCAAGGGGGCACCGAGAAGGTACGGCACTGTCGAAGGATCTCCAGGATGGTGCCATGGGAACCGGGTAATCATCCTCATCATTGATCTGAATGGTGGTGTGTGCACCCCTACCCACACTGATGCCCGAAGCTTTGAAAGCTGCTTTAGGGGGCAACTCTCCATCGGTATTGGTGGGGACATTCTTCAGCATGCACAATGTAGTAACCAGGGAGAGGAAGTAGAATCCCTTTGACCTTAGCGGGGACTGTATAATCATTTCATCACCAATTAGTCTTGCCGCATCAAAATCTTTCTTTGTGATGAATCACCACGTCAAGAGGGCTCTTTGGATGTTCACGGCAGTCATGTTGTCTAAGGGCAAGAACCGGCTGCAAATGACAATGAGCCAACACTTAGCCAAATGGGTGAAAGAATTATAGTTCAGGGCAATATGGTCACGTATCTAAATTGTTGTGCCCCTGCACAGAGTGTATCAGTCATAATATCTCAAGTGAATCCTGGTGCATCCTGGTGATAATCGACATCACCAGTAAATCGGGGCAACCGCAACACCTGGCAAATATTTGCAACTGAGGCATCGACCACCTTGCCCCTCACAATCACCTCCCCCAATATGTGTGCTGGGCAGTTCGCGTAGAACTCCTTTACTAGCATCCTGTTCACCGTTCCAGGTTCATCAAATAAGAATCCTATTTCCCTCCGCCTGATTTTATCATACATCTCCTCCTTTTCTGCACGCAGGGCTGCCCGATCAATTGGAATCTCAGGGATGAAGCTCTTTGAGGCCTTGGCATGAAATTCATCCTCTGCCAATTCTGATTCGAACCTTCAGGCATCATATATACACTGTTGGGATGTGCATGCTGATCTCTTTTGTTTCTTACGAGCCATATGACCTGCAAAGAATACAGGATAACCATCAAATGTATCCTATATGTGCCACTTGGATGGGTACTCAGACTTCACCACCCGATGGACGCAAACAATATCTCCCATTTATTTCATTCATCCACTATGCCAAACCCCCAACTAGTAAGGTGTACAAGGTTACAACCTCCACAATGGCCCCACAACTTTCATACAAAGTCCGACATACAACACCCTGCACTTACTCCCTTAAGTGGTTTACGTCAAATACAACACCACCATTCATCAAATACAACACCACCACATACTAGGATAGGCACAAAATGCCTCAAAATATTACAACAATCCCCACATTTTTTTCCAGAAGGGGGCCTCCACCAAACTACGGGCTTAATTAATCTACTTTATGCTACTTACACTAATTAAGATAAGAAAACAGAAAAAGAAGAAGAAAAACACTTACTTGATGAAGGTTGGGATGGGTGGTTATTGGTGAGATGAGGTTGAGGAAGATGATAATGGAGTTTGGGTGAGAGATATGGGTGGTTTTGAGAGAGAAAAAAGAAAGATAGAGGAAGGGATTTGGGGGGGGGGGGGCATTCCGTTGGGTTAATGATTGGGGGGATTGGAAATAAGGGTTTGGGGTGGGTAGGGCTAATTAAAAAGGGGGAAATAAAAAAATAAAAAAATTCCTTACCTAGGCTCGTCTGGGTTTGCCGCGATTCTGCTGCGGTCGCAATTGAACCACGGTAGATGAATTTCAGATGGGGTATTCCACCGCGATTTGATCGTGGTCGCGGTTGGACCACGGTGAACGAACTTCAGAGAGGGGTTCAGACCGCGGTTTGACAGCGGTCGCGGTGGAACCGCAGTCTGGGCAGTTGTCTGATTCTGCGTGTTATTTATATAAAGTGTTACACTTGCAATAATTTTGTGGTTTGCCTACCACGCAGTGACTGATTTAACGTCGTGGCATGATGCAGGATAAGCACATTTAAGGCTCGCTCGACCTCTTTAGTTCAGTCAGGTGCAGCTCAGACACTTCCTTTTTCTCGTTCATGCATATATATGGCTTCAATCGTTGACCATTGACTTTGAATGTACGAGAGTCATTCTCTGTGGCAATATTAACAACCCCTGAAGGGAAAACTTCAACTACTCGAAATGGTCCAGACCATCGTGACTTATGTTTATGTGGGAACAGATGTAGTTTTGAGTTATAGAGTAATACCATGTCCCCGAGTCTCAAATTTCTCTCAACAATGTGCTTGTCGTGCAGCCTCTTCATTCTCTCGTTATACAATGTTGTGCTCTCGAAAGCAAGATATCTGAACTCCTTAAGCTCATGCAATTCAGTGACTCTTGACGTGCCCGCAGCTTCCATATCCAAGTTCAGTTGTTTCAGCGCCCACCACGCTTTATGTTAAAGTTTCACTAGCAGGTGGCAGGCCTTCCCAAACACCAACTTGTATGGTGACATACTAATTGGTACTTTGAAGGCAGTTTGGTAAGACCATAGTGCATCATCTAGCTTCCTTGCCAAATCAGTTCTTGTGGCATTCACAGTTTTGGTTAACACACTCTTGATTTCTCTGTTGGACACTTCAACCTGTTTACTAGTCTACGCGTGGTAGGGAGTAGCCACCTTGTGGCTCACATCGTACTTAGCAAGTAACTTTTCAAAGGCTCAGTTGCAGAAATGAGTACCCCCATCACAGATAATTGCTCGTGGTTTCCCAAAGCGGGTGAATATGTTCTTCTTTAGAAATACCACCACCACTTTTGCATCATTTGTGGGTAACGCCGCAGCTTCCACCTATTTGACACATAGTCTACAGCAACAAGAATGTACTTATTGCCATAGGAGCTAATGAGGGGACCCATGAAGTCAATCCCCTAGACATCAAACACTTCCACCTCTTGAATTGGGTTCATGGGCATCTCGTGGTGCCAGGAAATGTTTCCGGTGCGCTGACATTCATTACAACCCTTCACCCATAAATGAGCATCTTTAAACACTTTAAGCCAGAAGAATCCAGCCTCTAGCACTTTTGCTGTTTTCCTAACCCCCTCCAAAGTGTCCACCATACGCCAATGCGTGATAAGCCTTCAAAATAGAAAATTGCTCTATCTTGGGGATGAATCTCCGAATCATATTATCAAGGCATATTCTAAAAAAATAAGGCTCATACCAGTAATATGGCGGCTTTCTAGAAAAAATATTTTCCTTTGGACCGATGAAAGGTCGTGAGGAACGATGCCACTGGCCAAGTAATTAGCAAAGTCTGCATACTATCTCGCTTCCTGATGAGTGGTAGCGAGCAACTGCTCGTCTGGAAAAGTTTCCAGGATTTACTCAACCTCTACTACATTTTCAGCCCCCTTAAGTCGTGATAGATGATCAGCGAACTGGTTCTCAGTGCCCTTATGGTCACGAATCTCAAGATCGAATTCTTGCATTAGCAAAACCCAACGAATCAGGTGTGGCTTAGATTATTCTTTTCTATTATGTATATGAGAGTTGCATGGTCAGTGTATACAATTACCTTGGACCCTATCAAGTAGGATCGGAACTTGTCAAACGTGAACACTACAACTAATATCTCCTTTTATGTCATAGTGTAGTTCAATTGGGCTCCACTCAGCGTTCTACTAGCATAGTAGATTGGGTGCATCAGTTTGTCTTTACACTGGCACAACACTGCCCCCACTGCATAGTCACTAGAATCACACATCAGTTCAAACGGTTGCTCTCAGTTGGGGGAAACAATGATGGGTGGTATGACCAATCTCTTTTTCAACTTCTCAAATGCTACCCTGCAATCATCAGAAAACCAAAACGGGTTATCTTTTCCTAGCAACTTACAAAGAGGGTTGGCGATTTTGGAGAAGTCTTTTATGAACCTCCGGTAAAAATCGGCATGTCCAAGGAAGCTTTTGAGGGCTTTGACTGAAGTTGGGGGAGGCAGCTTTGCGATGACATCAACTTCTGCACGATCCACCTCTATTCCCTTGCTTGATACCCGGTGCCCCAAGACTATTCCTGCTTGTACCATAAAATGGCCCTTCTCCCAGTACAGAACCAAGTTAGTCTCGATGCACCATTTCAGCACACACGTCAAATTTATCAGGCACGCATCAAATAAGTTCCCCATCATTGAAAAATCATCCATGAACACTTCCATTATGTCCTCAACCACGTCAGTGAATATGGCCATCATGCACCGTTGGAATGTGCCAGATGCATTTCATAGGTCAAAGGGCATCCGTCTAAAAGAATAAATGTCATACGAGCATGTGAACGAGGTCTTCTCTCTGTCCTCTAGTGCAATGGAGATCTGATTGTACCCTGAGTACCCATCCTCACCATTCACTTCATCTACGTTCATCAAACATGCAGCAAGGAGATCCTCAATTGTCAACACCTCATCATCAGACTCTACAATTACATACACGACATCAATAAGAGAGAAATTGGAGAACTCGCTTGGTCACCTCATAGACTTCTGCACATTGAATTTTATCTTCTTATCATTGAGTCTCATCTCGAGCTCCCCAGTCTCATAGCCAATCAAAGCTCTCCCCGTGGCCAAGAATGGTCTTCTTTAGATATAAGAATCTCTTCATCCACTTTTCAAATAAAGATCACAAAATATGCAGGGAACACAAATTTCCCCACCTGAATAAGCACATCATCAAGGATACCGAATGGACGATTCACAGTCTTGTCGGCTAGCTGCAACAACATGGAGGTGGGTCTAGCTCTCCCAATGCCCAACTCTTATAGATAGCCAGGGGCATAAGATTAATTCTGGCCCCTAAATCACAGAGCGCCTTACCAAAGGAGAAATTGCCAATAGTTCATGGAATTGCAAAGCTGCCTGGATCATACAGCTTTTCAGTAATAGGTCTAGTTACCACTGCACTACAGGTCGGAGTAAGTGTAACTGTAGCCAAGTTTCAAAAATCAAATTTTTGGGACATCAATTCCTTTATCATTTTTGCGTATCCAGGCATCTCCTTTAAAGCTTCAATTAGTGGAATATTTATCGGGATATGTTTGAGAATTTCAAAGAACTTTTTATACTGCTTCTCCTTTGATGTTTAGCCAGCCTCTGCGGAAAAGGTGCAGGAGGTCTCTTCTTCCGAATCACGTGGGACTACTCTTTATCAACTACTATTTCAACTAAAGGCTCTTCAACTAGCTCAGCTACTTTCTCCGTCTCCTGCCGAATGTTCTTTTCTTCCTGAGAGGACTGGACTGTCACCTCTGTCACTATCATAGACTCATCCAGCTCAATGGGCACTAGAATGAGTGTCTCAGCTTGTAGATTTTCTCTCACTCTCTCCTTCTCTACGTTTAGATCCCTACCATTACGGAGACTCACTGCCATCAGTTGCTTTGGGCCCTGATCTTTTAGATTAATCTAGATGTCTGTAGGTACTTCCACCTGAGGACGATTGTTCAGAGACATTGAAATCTAGCCCAACTGCACTTCAATATTTTTGATTGATGCATCATGTGCATCTACTCTTTCATTTATTTTTTCATTGGACCTAATAACCTGTTGCATCATTGCTTCAAGTCTAGTGAACCCATCTTCTTGCCTTCCACCATGATGCTGCTGAGGTGGGGGATACCCTTGCTGCTGATTGTTGTACCGCTCTGGCCTTGGATAAGGTGTCCTATTGTTGGGGGGTCACATACCTCCCATACTTCCAGCTTTGTACTGTGGCTGAGGTAGTCTGTATGGTTCCTGAGTTTGTTGACCCCAGTTCTGATTTCCCTGTCTATCGCCTCCATAGTTTGACACATAGTTCATGTCTTCAGGGTGCTCATGATGATGATCATGTTCTGCATTCCAAGGATTACCCACTGGATGACTAATGCAATATGTGCACAAGCCCCTATTGGTAGTATCTACAATATGCACTTGTTGTTTCTGCCCTGATTCCTCCACATTTTTGGTGAGTATGCTCATTTATGTCAAGAGGGTTGCCACATTTTCAGCCATAGAATTTGATGAATCAAAAGGAACTGAATGCACTACTGGAATGATAGGTGCATTCCTAGTCATCCACCTCTAATTCCGAGCCATTTTGTCAAGCAGACTCTGACCTTCTCTCCAGGTTTTGCTAAAAAATGCCCTGACCTTCTCTCCAGGTTTTGCTCAAAAATGCCCAACTAGCTGAGGCGTCTACAATGTTCTTCATGCTATCTGATTGTCCCATGTAAAACTGTTGTCCCAACATCTTATCTGGAATACCATGGTGTGGACATATAACCAACATTCCTTTAAACAGGCTTTGTGTCTCATGCATTGTCTCTATTGGTTTATGTTTAAAACTCACGATCTCATCAATTTGTTGAGCTGTTTTTTTTGGCGGGTGGAACTTGATGTGAAATTGCTTGACTAACTCATCCCAAGTTTCTATAGAGTTTATGGGGAATGAGTTTACCCAGACCTGAGCAGCTCCTGTCACCGAGAATGGAAACAATAACATGTTGATTGCTTTCGGAGTTACGTTGGGTTGACTTTGAGTTTTGCAAATCGACAGGAAGTTCTTCAAGTGCTGCTGAGGATCTTCGGCTGGTGTCCCAGAAAATAGTCCCTTATTTTGCAACAAGTGCAGTATGTTATTCGTGATCTGGAACGATTCAACTTGTATCGCGGGCACAACAATGGCAGTGGCCAGATTGTCAGCTATTGGTTATGCCTAGTCAGATAGTGCAGCCTCATGCACAAAAAATGGCATATCCCTGACATTACCGTTGATGTTGTCTACGTTACCCATGTCAATTTCGAGTTTGTGTGTTTGTTGAGGTTGATGAAGTCTTTTGTTTGCACGGTTCAATATCCGAAATGTTTTCTCGGGTTCTAAGAGTCATTCAAAGAGTTATCCATTCCTCGTAGAGTTTCTAGGCATACACCGATGCAACCACGTCAACAACTGTCAAAAATTTCAATTGAAATGGGTGTAGAGAAACTGACTACACTAAGAATTTTTTTATTTCTATCAATGGTAATTGATAATTCCGTTAACTCCCCGGCAACGGCGCCAAAATTTTATCACGCCAACTATGCCTTATTAAAAGGACTCGGCTGACGTTGCAAATATAACCTGAGTATTTTTCCTAGAGTCGAATCCACAGAGAGTTGACCTATCAATCACTATCTTTAGACCTACTAAACTCTTGAGAACTAATTTCCCCAAACATTTGAATCATAGTTGGTGCTGTCTTTAATAACTAAAATTGCAAGTAAATAAACAGTTGTAAACTAAGGATGCTAAGGTTGTAAGCAATAATGAAAAAACGCTAAGGTAGTGAGTTCCCCTATTGATGGAATCCCTTCTGTTTATGTTTTATACAAATTTACCAACACCTCTCTATCAGTCGTGAACACTCGTCTTACCGTAAATCTCTTCCAAGCAATCACAATAATATACTAAATGCACTCTCCCGAGATACACTAGCTAGCTTTAATTAACACGGTTCACTTTAAATTGCACCCAAGGCTTCGTTATCCCTAATCTCGCCTTTAAACCTAAAGTTATAGATTCCTCTTATACTTTAGGAGTGGTGTTGTTCAACAAAAACCTAAATATGCATTCTCTCCCGAGTTATGAACACTACATAGACACAGCTAATTGATGATCCTTTCAATTAACTACAACATGCACAAAGTTGAATAAATAAATATTGAAACTGGCAATTTGTGTTCACATAAACAAGACGTTCATCCCCCAATAAGTTCCATCAAAACTTTAGACAAAGGATTTAGCTACTCATAACTAAGGGTAAACAAACTAAAAAAATATTAATCATAAAACTTGCAAGAAAAAACAAAGAAAAGAAGAAAGACGTTTTTGGGTGATCTCTCACAATTGTTTTCCTCGCCAAAATACTCTCCAAATCATTACATACCTTCTTTGGGCGAAGTCTAATGTTTAAAATACAGTTTTGGGCTAAAATTCCCATGTTTTGCACTTTAGTCCATAAAGCTTTCTTCCTCTGCCGCGATTTTGCCGCATCGCGGTCAAACCGTGGCCAAACATGCTCTCTGATTCTCAATCTATCCGCGAGTACACTCTACCGAGGTTCGGTCAAACTGCGGCCAAACACCTTCTCTGAAGCTCCAGTTGTCCGCGACCTTCTTCTACCACGGTCGCGGTGGGACCGCGGCAGTCCTCCTTCAGTTCTGATTTGAGCTGTTTGCATGGTTCGCTTGACGGAATTTTTACTATTGGCCTATTTTTCTCCACATTTGCTCCCAAAAGTACTCCATAGCCTTATCTTGTCATATATAACCCACAAAGCGTGAAAAACAATAATAAGAGCATTTTGTTATCACTTTTATCATCCAAACTATACAAGAAGGTGGTTATTTAGGGCCTAATTATAGTTAATTTCACCTAATATCAGCGACTCCATCCTAACGTTGATCTGCATATATACCTCGAGCCATCCTGCTCAAAATCCTACCCATTTGAAATTCGACATCAAGAACCCCAAAGTGCATTACCACAGCCACAAATATCAAGTAACAAAATGCCACCATCTGAAAGAACATGTCTAACGCGTAATCAATCATGCAACACCCGAATACTCATCTTGCTCAAGTTCTCACTATAAGCCCAAATAGATACGCACTATATGTGAATATAACTGACGAATCATAGTTCCTCGTAGCATAGAAGAGTAACTCAAAAATAAATCTCGAAACACAAATACGTTTAACAATTGCAGAATGGCACCTCTCTCAGCAGTAGCAGTTCAGAGTCAACATATCGGACTCGATGCAGAACATACATCCATGTTGGACCTACCAATGAACCTCAAGTTAAATTTGGTCACCCACAATAGATGAATAACTCTCCGAAAGTTCACAGTGACTGAATCATAGCACATACTTACTTCTGACTAGCTTTCCCAAATCTTGGTAGCCTATAACCACGAAACAATCTACTCACAATAACTCCAGTCTCCAAATATATAGAACATATGAATCACCATTCTGATCTCAACTCCACCGCCTAGATATCCACACTTCACCAGTTAAACGATCATCCCACGAGGAATACATATAAAATTTTTTGTACCACAAAGCTAAATTTGAACACTAGCAGTAGATCAAACAAGAGAATGCCACAATACCAATGAAGTATGCATAAGTAGAAACACCTTGCCCCTCTTGAAATGTATTCTCTACTCCATCCATACCAAGATAGTGATATAATTTACCTAGTTATCTGAAACTGTCCATGCTACTTGAAGACTCACGACCTTCCCTTCAAAACTGAATTATGACCTTACAAATGCAAATCTCAACCCTACACAACACATCTCATGTACCATGCCATCATACGAAAAATACGTGAACTTCTTAATCCACTCCGAGTCGCAAGCAACTACGTCAATTCGCTAAGAGCTTTCTATTTGATCCTATCTATGAGAAAATCACTAAAAATCACTACACCTCACATGCTCCTCACACCAATAAGAAATATACATCTCTAACCGTGGTAGAAATCATAAATAACTCTCTGATCCCATTTGCACAAACCAAATGTAGCAGCACTAAGTCCTTCTAACTCAACCAAGCTATGCATGTCAACAAAAACCCAAGAGCCTTTCCAAGAAACACATGTAGGTACTCATTACCTCATAAGCACCCAAAGAACCAATCATATCCCTTAACATATTGATCCACTCTACCACCTAATTGTTTTATTTATCCGAGTTCCCTCTAAATTACCTTCAAATTGATACTTCTCCTCACCATGATACCACAATCCTCATCCCGAACTCACCACATGAGACTCAGCCATAAAACCACACAACCGTAAGGCTCATAAGTCGCTGAATACCCTCTTAAACACCCCCAAAATTACCACATTCAAAATACATACCTTGAAGAGACTTCCTGCGAATCTAGAGCCATTATCTTCACCTTCTTGATACTGATATGTAGAATCCATAATGATATAGAAATGCCACAAGTCTTGAAACCCTCGAATGTAAACCTCAGTTTCTAGCCAATTGCACATCCTGAAGATGCCCAATAATTGCATATAAATCTTGAATCCATTCGAACCATTCTCGAGAGTCATCCAATCTACTCAGGTCTCCATTATCTGATCAAATGAACTGAACAACATGTGCACCATTTGCACACCAACACCCTAGGAAATATTCCACACTTTTAAGCAACTGAGCAATCTTCTACTTCACACACACTACATCCTTCACCACTAGCCACCCAGTTATTCCATGACTGCCACATAATCATAGAGCACAATACAACCTCTATCTAGAATTCCCTTGCTCGAGTCATCCTCACTCTCACGCCTGCAATCATAATTAACTTACTAGCACACCTCAAACTAATACTAATATGACACTTAGCCGTGCATTCAAATTATCAATAGAAGACTCCCCCACTTGGCTTAAAGACATAGATCAAAACACACATAAACTTATAATGCTCATACTCTATTACTGCTATAGCACCATAGTGAGATTTACCTAGATCCTTTCGTAGGCTCAGGCAACATAAACCACCTAGTATTTTAAACCCTCTGCAAATATCGTGTTCACCATCGTAAGAAACAAGGCTATTCTCAGAATCGATCCAAACCCAAATTGTACTACATATGACTCACTAGTAAAAGAGGGCTACCAACAAACAACAAAGGGATTACACGAACGTCTAAACACCCCGCAGGAGATAACCCACTTGCTTAGTCTCAAACTGGTATCTCTCCACATTATTCCATAATCATAACTATTACGCAATCACTTAATCTCCCTGATTCTGAACTCATAACACAACATGAAGGTCTACTCCACTCCACAACTAACTATACAAAAAATCCTTTAACACACATAGCTCGAGGTCGTACATCAGACCAAGATGGAAATCAAGCACCAAATAGTCCCTGCTACACCTCAAGCAGACCCTTCTCATCACATTCAAATCATATGATCATATCTCACAGTCACATAATACTTATCACGTGGCCATCCAGCCTTTACTTCCACTAATAAGGACACTACCGAACATATAAATCCAAAAGCATGTGATCACACAATCAACACCTCAGAGCCCAAATTATAGTTTAAACCCAGCCTCAAGTCGTCAAGACTTGCCCAATTTCAACACACAAAAGCACATCTCGCTCCTCATCCAAGGATCACAAGCTGTCGATGCACAGTTGATACCGAGCACTCATGTGCGCACACAAATCCGTTGGAGGAATTCAAGGAGATACACTTAAAACTGAATCAATGTCACACGATAAGAAGTCAAGAATATGAAGTTTTCCTAAATGTTTTGCATCCACATGAAAATATGTACATACGTCTCTGTACCAATCCGCAAGACTCTACTAAACCTTATCATGACTCGTGAGACCTATGTAACCTAGGCTTTAATACCAACTTGTCACGACTCAAAACTAAACTCGATCGTGATCGTGTGATGGCACCTATCATGGGACTAGAAAAGGAGACACACTTCCAAAACAATCACATACTTCATTAAGAGATAAAAAAGCCTTTTTCATACTGCATTTCATAAGAGAGTTTAACTTGAAAACAAATGCAGAAACGGATAGTCCGACATCGGGGTGTCACTAAGTCGAGCAACTACTACCACTGTTATTATAAAACAAGACCAACATAGTCTGGGAAAATCCAAAAAACAACTACGAGGAAGATAAAGAAGAAGATAGCAGGGGTGCGGTCACCAGACAACTACCTTGCTAACTCCAAGGATCAGTAATAGAAATATTAGTAGCTGATACCATGACCTGAGATACCTAGATCTACACACAAGGTACATGGGGTAACGTGAGTACACCAACTCAGTAAGTCCAACCTATGGACTGATAGGTAGTGACGAACATAAACTCAACAGGAAATAGAAATAAACCTTGCAGTAAAGTAGCCATGCAATTTTTTCAGGAATACAACTCAATAGTAAAATAGATACAAATTTGAATAATGTAAACTATAAAGCTTAGCTAACTGTACATGCCAATGCACAGAATGTATGAAATGCACAATTTGATCCCACTCCCAAGTGCCAACCAGTCAATACTACATATGGCCATCCGGCCTAGGTAAATCCATCCCAAAACATATACAACATTGACTGCAAGTCATCCAGTACCATGGAACAAGGGTAATCCAAACCTGAGGAAAAATTCATCTCCCGGTCTATATATATACACTCAATCGCTCAATATCTCATATGGACATTCGGCACAGGGAAATCCATCCCAAAACATACTTATCACTGACTATAAGTCACCCAATAACGAGGGAAAAGGGTAATCCAACCTTGTGGAGAAATCCATCTCCAGATATCAATACTTCAGACAAATCCATGTCCACGGACATCCATCCCTCAATAATATGATTTGTGCCCACTGTAAGTTTTCAGGCTCTTCAGGGGCTCCTACAGTCCAAGTATTATAACAAGCCAATGGAGGCATAATCAATACTGTGCTGAGGTGTGCAACCCGACCCATTACTTCCACTCAAAATCAGGCTCCGCACCACTCTCATTCATCACTCTCTAGTCTCACCCATGGGCTCCCAGTGTCATGAAAACTAGACGGAAACAATAATGTGATGTGCCAACATAATAACAAGTGAGATAGACATGATACGATATGCAAGAACAATATTGAGTATGGTATATTGATGAAGCTAATGATATGATTGCAAGAAACGAGCACTCGGGTCTCAACAGTATCAGCGTGAAACCCTAACATGATAATTAGCATAATTTATAGCCCATCCACTTAGTCATATAATAAAACACGAATATCAGCAAAAAGTGATACTGCGCAGGCCACCATTCTCGTGGTACACGCCCCTATGCTCATCATTTGGCATGTGTGTCACCTTAATACAATAAAAAACTCATAGTTCGGGGTTTTGGACACTTAGCACCAAGTTTGTAAGCATTACTTACATGTGACTAAAAAACTCCTATCTGATATGCCTTTGCCTTCCAAATCGAACTCTGAATGCTTCGAATCTAGCCATAAATAATTCAATACAACAAACACAAGCTAAAGGAATCAATCATATAAGAAAATACTAAGCTTTAGGTCAAACGTAAACTCAAAAGTTAGGCCTCGGGCCCACATCCTGAAATATGGCCAATGTCACAAAATCTGACAACCCAATTGATTACGAGACTAATCATATTAGTTTCTCAAATCCGAATTTTAAGAAATTATTTTATGAATTTTTCAAAATTTTCACCTCAAAGTACTACTCAATTACGAAATCAGTAATATATTCATGTATATTACCGATGAATTTCTTGAAAACCCCTCAAAATATTGCCATATACCGAGCTCCCTAGGTCTAAAATATGAAATAATACCCCAAATCCCGTATATATAGTGCACCTTCTTGTCTCCACTATGCGGTCTACAAAAACCCAGGCTCGACCGAGAAAATCCAAGCCCATACGGTCATGAAAAAGTGGTGTGGCCACACTTTTGGTGGTTGTGCTGACATGCCTTGATATTTTGGCCATAACTATCTCTAGATATGTCCAAACAATGATTTCTTTATCTTTCTAGAAACTAGACACAAAGGAATACAACTTTTGTTTCAATAATCATCTCAAAATTCCTTGTAGACCAAAAGATATAGGCTTTCAAAGTCGGACAAAAGAACCTGCAGATTCTTCTGAGTGCGACTGAGGCAAAATATACGGTCAGGGCCCCCCTCCTTTACAGTCTGTGAAAATCTGCCTAGGTCCTCTCCTTCAAAGTACCAGAACACTACCATAGTTTTGGTAATTCCCGAACTTGCTCAAAACTCTCCGTGAAACACATCCTTGGCATATAGAACCTCAACCAAAGGTACCATCAAGTCCTAAAACACCAGACAATCTCAATCGAGCTCTCGAATTACATTAAATGATAACAAAAACATGAATCACACACCTACTAAAGCTTAATGAAACAAAGAACTTCCAACTTCTATATTCGATGGCAAAATCTATCAAATAACGTCCGATTGACCACAAATTTTGCTCGTAGGTCACATTTGACATTACAGACCTGCTCCAACTTTGGTAATCGAAATCCGATCCTGATATCAAAAATTCCACTCCTAGTTCACCTAGGTACATGCCAGTTAGGTGGAGGCCAGTTAGTCGGCGCTCCAGCCAGGTTCTATCTCTCCCACCAAACTAGATGCAGTGACGTTAGATGCCATGATCACATGTATTATTCTGCCTATGATAGGGATGCTTCTATACTATTTGATCCAGGGTCTACATACTCATATGCGTCATCTATGTTTGCTCATCTTCTAGGTGTTCCTCATGAGTCCCTAGGTACTCTTGTTTATATGTCCACTCATGTGGGTGATTTTGTGATAAAGGGTCGGTTGTACTCACATTACGCTTCTACACTTTGCGTGCAGATTTGGATGTTGATGGTGTTGTGTATGGTGGGAGCTGGATTTGAGGATGTACATGTGTTCTAGTTATGGCTATCACTTATCCTTGGTAGCATTAGCTTCAAAATCTATTCATTTACATTTCAAACAGATGCTGTACTTATTTCAATTCAGTTTTGTAGAAACCTAAATCTTAAAAGCTTGGTTGTGGTACTTTTGGGGTGCTTAAGAGGGAATTTAGTGGCTTATGGGCTTTAGGGTGGTGTGGTTTTATGCTAGTTGCTCGGTTGTGGTACTTTTGGGGTGATTAAGAGGGAATGTAGTGGCTTATGGGCTTTAGGGTGGTGTGGTTTTATGCTAGAATATTTTATGGAGAGCTGCGGATAAGGGTCATTGTGTTGTCGCAAGGAGAAGTGTCAACTTGAGGATAATTTAAATGGAACTTGGAGAAATAGGCAGGCTTGGTAGTAAGTTGGATCGATATGGTAATGGTATGCTCGTTTCGTTTGGTTCTCATGATGTGATGAGTCTGTACAGGTGTTTTGTAGAAGTACTCTTGGGTTTGGAGACTCGCATGGCTTGGTTGAGTTAGAGTTCGGTTCTGACGGCTTGCTTGTGTGCAAATGGATTTCATAGTGCTCTTAACGATTTCTACCGCAGTTCAAGGTGTATAATTCCTAGCAGCCTGATGATCATGTTGTGTATTGTGATTTTCTCCTGGATGGGATCAATGGAATGTTTCTGACTGATCGGGTATATATTCTGCTGGTGACTCAGATTTGATTATGAGATCTTCGTACTTTTGATATGATGGCATGATTGATGTGGTGTGTTGTGTGAGATTAATATTTACTTGTGCAAGGTCATAGTTCAGTTTTGAAGCGAAGGTCATAAATTCTTAGGCAACATGGACGGTTTCAGATGACTAGGTGAATGATAGTACTATTTGGTATTGTTGACTCAGAACTATCTGTGTTGAGGGATGTGTCATTCGGTCAGAGTTGAGCTTATTTGTGATCTCATATGATCTATGTTTCACTCGTCTATGCTACAAGGGGTTGTGATTTATCGGCTATATACACACATAGTGTGGTTCCATTTGGTCCTTATAGAGAAACTCGAGCGAGACGGTAGTTGGGGTGTGGAATGGTTGATTGCGTCTTGGTTTTGGTCTTTTCTGATTGTGGTATATTGTATTGTTTGCTTCTTCATGGTTATGGCCATGCACTTTGTGTACTTGATGACAAATTGTGTGTGGTTGTTGATTTGGAGATTTCTGACTTGAGGTATTTCATATGGACCAGTGTTTGGATGGGGTCACGCATTGTAGTGGAGATGTGTTGAGATATGATCCTTTGTGATTGATTCGTGTGTCTTGGTTTTACTATGTATAATGGGTTCATAGCATTGCGGTTGTGGTGGTACTAGTCGAACTTGTGAGACGGTTCTCACATTTAAGTAATTTTTCGTTTTGGGGTGCATTTAACTTGTTACATATTGGTGCACGATTTGTGGCTCTAGGTTGAATTGGTGTGGCATGTCATTAGGGAGGCTCTATTTTATAAGATGAGGTCATTGGACCTAGAATAGGTGCTATTATATTTGATTGTGGTATATTTGGAAGGATAATGTCGTTGATCGCCTTAGAAATTTGCTATAGTTCTTGTTTAAGGAGATGGGGCTCTGTGACTTGTTGATTTTATAAGTGGTTGCGCGTTTCTGCATGTTTCTTTCATCATCAGCAGTGTACGAAGGTTAGAATGGGTTTTTGTTTGATATGAGGTTTATTGCCGGCATTGGGTTGTTTTGAGCAGGTACTGTGATAGGAAGTTATTGTTATGAGTATTTGAGTTATGTTTTATATCATGTGATTGTGTCTTGGGTTATGGTTATGGCTTGACGCAGCTTGTTCGGACTCATACAATTGTGTAGATGCAAATTTTGGGTCTTGTAGAAAATTCCGGTTGTTGGAAATTGGATTATGCAGTTTATGGACTAAGGTTGAAGTAATAATCTTCAATTATGTTGTGTTGTCGGGCCTATATAGAATAGGGTAATGTAGGATCACCCCCGGGTATGTGCATGGTAAGGTATCACATAAGATACAGATAATAAAGCATAAAGAAGTTGAAAATGGGGAAAATGGAGTTGTAACCCACGAGACGCTGGGTCGAGTCGTCACATCTCTGTATGATGTATAATAACTTATGTGAATCATCACTTTTGGTTTCCATGTCATTCGGAATCGATTTGGAAGAATGAATTTCATTGTTGAAGCTTTAAGTTGGTAGAGTTGACCAAGTATGACTTTTGTGAATTTGAGCTAAGAATTGAGTTTTGATGGTTTCGTTAGGTTTGGATGGTGATTTTGGACTCGGGCGTATGCCCGGATTTTCATTTTAATATTTCTAGAAGAACTCGGCACTAATTGGTGAAAGTTAGAAATTTAAAGGTTTGGAAAGTTCATAAGTTTGATCGGGAGTTAATTTTAATGATATCCGGTTCGGATTGTAGTTCTGAGAATTGGAATAACTTCATTATATCAATTGGGAATTGATTGTGGAAAGTTTTGAGTTCATTGCGAGTCTATTTGATAAGGTTCGGCATGAGTTTTGGAAGTTGAAGGATTCAAAGTTCATTAAGTTCTATTTGAGGTATGATTCATGGTTTGGATGTTGTTATACGTGATTTGAGGCCTCGAGTAGATCTGTACTATGTTATGGGACTTGTTAGTATGTTCGGACAAGGTTCCAAGGGGCTCGAGTGAGTTTCAAGGGTGGTTTCAGACCATTTTTTGGCTATTTTTAGCCACCGATTTTTTGCTATAGGTGTGTACATTGCGATTGCGTAGAATTGGACGTGATTGCAAAGAGTAAAATGGGAAAAATGGGCTTGTGTTTTGTGATCCTGTAGAGGAAATTCTGCTATAGCTGAACCGTCTTTGAAAGCTTATATCTTGAAATCTATAAGGAATTTGGAGATGATCCAAAATAAAAGTTGTATTTCTTGGGGTCTAGTTTTTAAAAAAATTAAGCCGTTGTATTTTAGAAGTTTGTACAAAAGGATATGGCTAATCATAGGTTACCTGAAAAGTCATTGGGAAGAGTTATGGAATTTTTTTCATCTCGACCGCATAGGGTAAAAGTTGTCCTGAAAAATTTTGTAATTGCGATCGTGAGGTTTGGTGACTGCATTGCGAAGGGTACCCCTAGACTAGTGTATAAAGTACTCTATTTCGAAGGTTTCATACATTTTAGCGTATTTTAGCTATGAAACTCGGATTGAGGCGATTTTCACCACATGGATCGAGGTAAGTATTTCCAACTCGATTTCATTATATTTCATGAATCCATCTTCGATTTTGTTGATTGATGATTTTGAAAGAGAAATTGGAGTTTTTTGTCTAAACTTTCATAAAGTGAATTTTTGAGTTTTGAACAACGATTCGAAGTCAGATTGAATGAAACGTGTATGGTTGAACTCATAATTGAATGGGTTGTCGGATTTAGTAAGTTTTATCAAGTTCCAAGGATGGGCACATGTTTGACTTTATGGTTGACTTTGGATTTTTGATTAAAGATTCTACCTTTATCATTTGGAATTATTTCATTAGGTATTATATGGTATTCTTGAGTTGCTTTTGGTTAGTTTCAAACCGTTCATAGGTCGGTATGCGTGAGATGGCATTTTTGGCGTATCATTTAGCTAGCTCAGTATTGGATTTGGCTTGTTCGAGATAAGTAATACTTCTAAACTTGGTGTTTAGGGTATGAAACCCCGAATTATGTGCTATGTGATTGATGTTGGGTTGACGTGCATGCTAGCCGACAGACACGCACCGTGTGAATTATGATTTAGTCGATTCCATGGAACTGTGCTGCTATATTGTCTAAACATTTTTACTATACTCTATGTGTTAGAGCACCTGAGCTGTAATTTATGCTAGAAATCATATTTAGGCTATATGCTAGTACTATTGGGACCCACATTGGTTGTTCTTTGCTGTTGAGTTATATTCTTAATTGCAGTTATACACTCAATCGCATTCATTATTATATATCATATCCTGGTCGTGAGAAATTTAAAAATAGCCAGATTTACCACTGGTCGTTGAAAAATAGCCAGATTTACCACTGGTCGTTGAAAATAGCCAAGTTTCAAAAGGAAATAGACTCAACAAGGAGAGAAAGAAAAGATTGCGAGGAGAGAGAGGGTGTCCTAAAGTTTTCTATGATGGAAAAATTTTTCTCTGCCTCATAATACAATCGAGAGTCTTTTTATAGACCTCTAACACGAAAGAGTTTATCTCTTTATTACAAGTGGACGGCTTAGATGTTGCCGACAAAAAGTGGGGTCCTTTAATAATTAAAGTAACACGTGAACCCATGTGAAGGATAAGATTCCTTCATTACTTTTGACCGGGGACCAACATGGGACCACCCAGCTTTCGGTGAATGACCTTAGTGGTCAGATAAGACAATGACCTTAGTGGACAAAGAATTGACGCATACCCCTCAGTTTTTCCTTCTTTTGGAAGGTAGTGATAAAGTGGGTATTCACAGGACACTAAGTGGGCATTCCTACCGAAATTAAAATATTCTTAAATAGAATAGTAAAATGACTCTTGGAAAAAGTAAATTCTAGTCATAATATCCTTCTAGATATGCTTGTGCTATACCTTTGGGATTACACATATCATCGTTTCCTGACTCAGCCGACGACGTAGCTTCTTCGAGAAGCTGCATAATAGTTTCTTCATCCTGGTTGTCAATATCTTGAAGAGCCTTCTGGAGCTTCTTCTTGATTTCTGCTTTGGATGACTTGGACTGTAGAGATGTCTTCCCCACGACAGTCGTTCCCTTATCTGGTGTTGATGCCTTGGGTTTTGGAACCCAACCCTTAACTTTAATCTCTTTGGACAAGTATCTAATTCTATCAAATTCTGCAACTTTGAAGTCCCAGCTAATGATAAAAGAAATCCTTTTCTGGATGTAATACTTACACATTTTGATGTGGGAAGGGAGAGTGGTGATTTCCTGTTTGGTTTGAAAATCATCAAATTTCTTAAGAAATTGCTGAGGGAGGTTTTCTAATTTTCCTCTGAAGGTTTTCCACCAATCGTAGAACCATCTAGGAATAATGGCTTTGATTACTTCGGGACTGTATTTAATAAACCAAGTATGACCTGGCCTAAGATACATAAAATTATACCAGGCTTGTTGGTAGGTATAGCAGTTGTAGGTCTGGGGTTTGTGATTCATACTTAGACGTATTGGAGTAAGAAGATGGTCTACATGCCACTCGAATGGAGATAGAATTTTCCTAATTGTAAATTTGGAGTATAGAATGAAATCGGGATTTTTATCTGAATAAACATGTTCTATTTCAATAGAATCTGTATCAACTAAAATGGCCTCGAAGTATAGGCGAGTATGCAAAGGATCAGAACTATCAACGTAGTTGGAAGAATTGTAACAAGGCTTTACTAAGTCTTGGACTCGACCGGATTCAAACTCTTTATCAAGGGCTAAGATGGGAGAAACCTTAGTAGTTAAGTATTCAAAAGACTCAATGGACTGAGAAGGAGGATTTTGGATTTTTGGGTCCACAGCTTGGGCAAAAGACTCAGGGGTCTTCATTTCATAACTAAGTTTATTTTGGATCTTGGAAGTGGATCCAGAGGATGATTCAGGCTTTGGGCCTGGGAGTTTTGGAAGTTCTCCTAAAACAGTAAACTTGTTTTGGCTTTGGGCCGGACTAGGAAGAGGAGGAAAGGAAGGCCTTAATTGGGCCAAACTAGTGGGTACGAAAGGTCTAGCTGTTTGGAGTTGCCTTTCTGATTTGACATTCTTGAATGGGCTAGTCTTTGATGGCTTCATGGCCCTGAAGAAATTCTCGGGTTAGAAAGTCTGGTAGGGAATTATTTTCACCTTTAATAAAATCAATTTTGAAATCAAAGCTAGATAGGAGAGCTTTCCATCTAGCAAATATTTGTTTTGAAACTAGATTTTTAACATCTTTTTGTAAAATTTCTTTGGCTGATTTACAATCAACCCTAAGTAAAAATTCTTTATTTACTAAATCGTCTTGAAATTTAGTAATACAAAACACAATGGATAAAACCTCTTTTTTAACAGTACTATAAGTTTTCTGGGTATTATTCCAGATACCAGAAGTAAATCTCACAAGTTGCTCACAACTATTAGGATCTATTTGCTGTTTTAAGATACCTCCATAACCTATGTCCGAGGCATCTGTTTTAACTATCATAAAAGCATCGGGATTGGGTATCCCTAAACAAGGGAGATTTTGGACTAATCTCTTAATCTTCTTAACACTCTGGGTTTGCTCATCTCCCCATGGTATAGGATTTTTTCTAAGCCTAAGATATAAAGGCTCACAAATATGTCTAACCTTAGGAATGAAGTCAGCAACATAGTTAAGACTTCCTAAGAATCTCTGTAATTGGGTTTTGTCCTTAATTTCATCAGGAAATTTAGAAGAGAATTCTATTGCTCTACAAATGGGTTTGTAGGTTCCTTGGTATAGGTCATGGCCTAAAAATCTAATAGAGGTTTGAAAGAGCTTAATCTTTTTAGTACTAACAACCAAACCATTGTTTTTCACAACATTGAAGAAAGTAGTAAGATGCTTAAAATGAGAATCAATGTCCTCAGAAAAATCAATACATCATCAATGTAAACAATCGACATGTAAGAATAAGGATTAAAAATACCATTCATAATATTTTGAAACTCAGAAGGGGCATTTTTTAACCCGAAAGGCATAACATTCCATTTATAATGACCAAAAGGACATTGAATGCAGTTTTATATCTATCTTCTTTATTAATCTGGATTTGCCAGAATTCAGACTTCATATCAAACTTGCTATAAAGGTTTGCTTTATAGGTTCGTTTAAGGAGATCCCTTTTATTTGGGATTGGATGTCGGATCCATTTAAGAACTGAATTTAAAGGCATATAATTGATAACAAGCCTAGGGGCACCTCTTTCTTTTTCTGCACTATTATTGACATAAAATGCAGAACAACTCCAAGGAGAATTGGAGGGACTGATAATTCCATTATTAAGTAAATGGTTAATCTCAGTCTTACAAATTTCAACCATTTCATGGTTCATTTGAATAGGCCTAGCTTTGGTAGGAATGTTTTGTTCATCAAAACCATCAATGTAAGGCAATGCAACAGAATGCTTTTTTATTTTCCAAAAAGCAGTGGGTAAATTTGAACAAACTTCATTTTCAACTTTCTTTAGAAGAGAATCTACTTTAGACACCATTCCCGGGGTTATTAAAGTTTGTTTTATTCGTTCGATTTTTATTTCTTCTTTAATAAAAGAAATATGATCAGACAAACGATTTATTTTGAAAATAGTTTTATCCTTTAAAAACAAACTTTCTTTGGGAGAAAGACTTTTCACAAAAGGGAAAAATACCTCTTGACCGAGGATACATGCATGAATACCATCCAAATCATCAGTATAAGGTTTTAACTGACTAATAAATGGTATGCCAAGAATAATATCTTCATTGATATTTTCAGTTATTACAAAATCATTCGTAAAGCAGATATTATTATTACAAATATGGGCATTAGATAATTTGTAATCTATTTTCATCCGCTCTCCTGTGGAATATAAACGAGTGGTACCTTTTTGAAGGTACTTCAACGGGATAAGGCCTTTGACAATACAATTGCGATCGGCCCCACTATCAAAAAGAGCAACTTTGTTAATAACAAAGTTTTTAGCAATTACCAATTTGATTGGTATATGCTGACTGATAGATCTAATTGCTGCTACCGAAGGTCCAGCAGTATTAGCTTCGTTACTCTGTAGTCCTGGATCAATGGATTCTCCAGGAAAATCAAATTCTTTTTCAAGAAAAGAATCGTCATTTACTTTGTCCGTTATAGGAACATTATCAAGGACTTGGGAAGTTAGGGCTTCCATTTCTATCTTATCTAGACGAGATTTTAATTCTCTAACTTCTTGCTTAAGGGAATTCATTTCCTTGCGCAAGTCAGAAACGGAAGGCTCGGTTGGCTTATCGAACCGGTTAAAAACTTGTTTCATGCTAAAGGGTTCTATAGCCCTGGAAGGAGAAGGCTTTTTAGAGTCTAAATCAAGAATAATTTTTTTGAGTTCAGTCAAATATCTAGACCTAGATTCGTCATCTTTGATGTGATCTATAATATCAAACAATACTTCATTGGAATTAGAAGTAGTTACGCTAACGGTGTTTGAATTACACCCGAAAAAAATACCTTCACATGATTCTTCACATGAATCATCATGTTCGGACTGACTTTCATCAGTCTCGTAGGCTACATTGATGTTTTCTTCATCACTGTACTCGTATGACTCTGTACTACTGGAGTCAGAATTGCTTTCCTGAAGGATAGAAAAGATTTTTTCTTTAATATCCCCATCTAAACCTAAAAGGTTAATCTTCTTCTTCCATTTAGAAGATTTGCACTGATTGGCTCTATGACCAGTCTTACCACAATTCCAGCATACATCCTCTTTATGAGAGGGTTTTTTCTTCCTATACTTCTTTTTGGAAGAAAAAGCTTTATCCTTAGAAATGTTTTTTCTAGATTTTCTAGATATTCTAGACTTAAAGGAAGACTTCTTAGAATCTTTCTTAGAAACCTTTGAAGGGGGAGGATCTATATTTCCAAACCCAAAGTCTCTACAGAAACTGCCTAATTCAGCTCTAGAGGTCAGCCTATCCTTCTTAAGATGGCTCTTGAGTTTTAGGTCGGTGCATAGTTCTAAGGTCGTGGTGTTAATAAAACTAATAATGTCTCCATACGTCATAAGGTCATAGGGTATCTTACCACCGCACCTATCCCTTATCTTAGACCTAACCTTTTCGGCGAATAGAGGAGGAAGACCGCTGATAAACCTATCTTTCCAGAAGTCGCTATTGCAGTCGGGTCTAGTCATGATTTTGACCATAAATTGGTCTTTATACTACCTAAAATCACTAAGTTTAGGGCAACGCAGGTTGTTCAGGATTTCAAGACTTCTATCCTGAAAGAGCTTTGGTTCGCCAACAAAATGTTTCGCAATATGGTAAAGCAAAGTCGCACAAGCATCCTCTCTGACTTCAGACTCTGATCAGTCCATATCACTACCAGATTTAACCGTAGTTATAATAGTGGTAGCATTGAGGATGTTTAGCTTAAGTTCTTCGGTGACATAATTATCCCACCAATACCTAAGCATTCCGGTGAAGCCAGTTGTGATCATTGCAGCTGCTTCTTTATCTGAAGAATTACGCAACTTATAGCTGGTAATACAAACACCCATTTCGTGTAGAACACGATAGATTTGATGTTCAGCAAGACCATCAATATTCCATTCGACTATGCCTCTTCCATCATGAGATGATTGAGACTGGAATCCATCTTCCTCATACTGAGTATCAGGAAAGGAGGGTCGTTTGTAATAGTTTCTCCTATTAGGATAACGATCGGAAAGTTTATGCAGGGAGTTATCAGTTAGAGTACGGACACTCTCAGAAGTGGAAGGTTTATCATCTTTAGTAGATGGAGCACCCGAAGCTTTAGGGACAACTGGATTATTAGCCTTTTTCTTGTCAGAGACGTGAAAGTGGGCTAATTTTTCAGTAATCTGTTCTACGAGTTTACCCGAGACAGAAATGTTGTCACTGAGTTTGGGAAACATTTCTCGCCTAAATTCAGGAGGTTTGAATATAGGATTAGGTTCTAGTGTACTATCTGTACTGGGCCTAGGAATACTTAGACTAGGAGTCCTAAGATTCAACTTGGGATTTGTTTCATCAATTTGTAAAGAAACAGTGTGCAACAACTTATTTGTGTAGTTGTTTTGTTCGACAAGCTTGTCAATGTCAGCGTTTGAAGGTTGACTTGCAGGATTACTGCTTTTAAGCTTAAAAGGAGAAGCAGGGATAATATGATTGGAATGAGGAATTTTGATTCCTTCAAGTGGGGGAGTAGTAGATTCGACCACTTTGTTGGTCTGGGTATACAACTTATTAACTAGAACTTGCAAGGACTCGTTTTGGTCGTCTAGCTTTCCAGTTATTTCGAACCATTTAAAGAACTCTATGTAGCACTTTAAACATTTCATATCGGAAATCCATTGCTTTCCGAAAAGAGCTTTTTGACTCTTAGAGTAAGTGGTACTATACCAATCTACTTTTATCCTATTCTTAGGATCTAGCCAGAGTTTTTTCAACGAGGCAAGATTTGGGGTATAATCCTCTTCGGCAGTAATGACTCCTAAACCAGCGTCAGAATAATGCTTTGGTGGTTCCATGTCGGACGCTGTGGGACTAGAAGGACTAGAAGGTTCTTGAACTTGTGGTTTACAAAAAACTTTCGGGATATCTCTCGAGAAATCTACACCGTCAACTTGTCCTTTGTCAGTTGTTCTGAACGAATAAGAACGATTAAAACGATTTATTACTTCCTCCGGGGGTTTAGAAGAAGTAGAACCGGCGGTGAAACTTCTACGAGGTTTTGAGTCAAGAAATTTAAGATCAACAGAACCATCTGAGATTTGAGTGATTCGCTCAATTTGACGTTTCTCCTTATGGGAGGAAACTGGTTGAGTAATGGCTTCGAAATGCCATTTAGAATTGGCTAGGAGGTCATTCCATTTTAATAAACGAGGAACAAAGATGGTACTATGTTCTTGGTTTGCTTCCATTAACATAGTCACACCTTTGGTACTCTCTATCCGAGCTCTAGGAGCAAGGGTAGTTGCCATGAGTCTGTAATAGACTCGATATATTACAGCTAATTCGCGAGTTTCGGATTTGCTGTTCATATTGAGAGTTTTGAGATTCAGGGTTAATGTATCAAATATATTTGGATCATTAATATCAACAGAGAAGTTAGGATAGCAATTAAAGTAAACAGGGCCATTAGCTAAGTTACTTTCAAGAGCTCCTAATAACGAATCATCAAAATTATTAAAACGTGCATCACGTAAAAGGGCACACACAGGAATTTTAAGTCCTTTTCTAAATAAAGGCTTAACAGCAATTTGCACTAAACCAATATGCAAATAATTAAAAGTAGATTTATATCTAGCTATATCATGCTCATTTAACAGTTTAATAACCTCTACAGAGTTATTAATAGCAACAGTTGATTCATAGGTTTTAATATTATGCTTCTTAATAAAGCTAAAATGACCTATCTGGTAGATCTTATGAAAGGGTTCAGCAGGGATACTCCAATTATCCAAATTAGATTCGGTTAATGCAATTTGAGTTGCACGAGAAGAAGTATTAACAGAATTTAAAACATTTTGATTCATGTTTTTGAATAAAATACTGTCCTGGAACTTATACATTAAGCAAAATCACATACAAAAGATATTCAGATAAATTAAAAGTCAATAATTAAAAGATATATAAGACTTAAATCTAAATATCAAGGTTCTTAAGAATCTATTTAGTTCTCTTGGTTTTACCTCCTTTTCTCTCTAGAGTTATCTAGGCTACGGGAACACCTAAGGGTCACAATAACGCCTAACCTAGGCTCACTGGACCAGAAGGACAGGCTTGCCAACGTACACTCCGGATATTAATCGGATACCTCACACACTTAGAGAGAATTAAGTACCTCACACCGAATAGATTTTTATAAGAAACAAGATAAAAGATTTAAAACTTAAACATATTTTAATCATGCTAGCAAAATTATCAAAGTATCTTAAACATGGATTTGCAAAACATATTAAGCTCCGGACAGTATATGTATTTAGTTGCTCATGCTAAATACATATACAACCATCATGGCTCTGATACCAAGGAACCTACAAACCCATTTGTAGAGCAATAGAATTCTCTTCTAAATTTCCTGATGAAATTAAGGACAAAACCCAATTACAGAGATTCTTAGGAAGTCTTAACTATGTTGCTGACTTCATTCCTAAGGTTAGACATATTTGTGAGCCTTTATATCTTAGGCTTAGAAAAAATCCTATACCATGGGGAGATGAGCAAACCCAGAGTGTTAAGAAGATTAAGAGATTAGTCCAAAATCTCCCTTGTTTAGGGATACCCAATCCCGATGCTTTTATGATAGCTGAAACAGATGCCTCGGACATAGGTTATGGAGGTATCTTAAAACAGCAAACAGATCCTAATAGTTGTGAGCAACTTCTGAGGTTTACTTCTGGTATCTGGAATAATACCCAGAAAAATTATAGTATTGTTAAGAAATAAACCTTGCAGTAAAGTAGCCATGCAATTTTTTCAGGAATACAACTCAATAGTAAAATAGATACAAATTTGAATAATGTAAACTATAAAGCTTAGCTAACTGTACATGCCAATGCACAGAATGTATGATATGCACAATTTGATCCCACTCCCAAGTGCCAACCAGTCAATACTACATATGGCCATCCGGCCTAGGTAAATCCATCCCAAAACATATACAACATTGACTGCAAGTCATCCAGTACCATGGAACAAGGGTAATCCAAACCTGAGGAAAAATTCATCTCCCGATCTATATATATACACTCAATCGCTCAATATCGCATATGGACATTCGGCACAGGAAAATCCATCCCAAAACATACTTATCACTGACTATAAGTCACCCGATAACGAGCGAAAAGGGTAATCCAACCCTGTGGAGAAATCCATCTCCAGATATCAATACTTCAGACAAATCCATGTCCACGGACATCCATCCCTCAATAATATGATTTGTGCCCACTGTAAGTGTTCAGGCTCTTCAGGGGCTCCTACAGTCCAAGTATTATAACAAGCCAATGGAGGCATAATCAATACTGTGCTGAGGTGTGCAACCCAACCCATTATTTCCACTCAAAATCAGGCTCCCCACCACTCTCATTCATCACTCTCTAGTCTCACCCATGGGCTCCCAGTGTCATGAAAACTAGACGGAAACAATAATGTGATGTGCCAACATAATAACAAGTGAGATAGACATGATACGATATGCAAGAACAATATTGAGTATGGTATATTGATGAAGCTAATGATATGATTTCAAGAAACGAGCACTCGGGTCTCAACAGTATCAGCGTGTAACCCTAACATGATAATTAGCATAATTTATAGCCCATCCACTTAGTCATATAATAAAACACGAATATCAGCAAAAAGTGATACTGCGCAGGCCACCATTCTCGTGGTACACGCCCATATGCTCATCATTTGGCATGTGTGTCACCTTAATACAATAAAAAACTCATAGTTCGTTGTTTTGGACACTTAGCACCAAGTTTGTAAGCATTACTTACATGTGACTAAAAAACTCCTATCTGATATGCCTTTGCCTTCCAAATCGAACTCTGAATGCTTTCGAATCTAGCCATAAATAATTCAATACAACAAACACAAGCTAAAGGAATCAATCATATAATAAAATACTAAGCTTTAGGTCAAACATAAACTCAAAAGTCAGGCCTCGGGCCCACATCCTGAAATATGACCAATGTCACAAAATCTGACAACCTAATTGATTACGAGACTAATCATATTAGTTTCTCAAATCCGAATTTAAAAAAATTATCTTATGAATTTTTCAAAATTTTCACCTCAAAGTACTACTCAATTACGAAATCAGTAATATATTCATGTATATTACCGATGAATTTCTTGAAAACCCCTCAAAATATTGCCATATACCGAGCTCCCTAGGTCTAAAATATGAAATAATACAAATCCCGTATATATAGTGCACCTTCTTGTCTCCACTATGCGGTCTACAAAAACCCAGGCTCGACCGAGAAAATCCAAGCCCATACGGTCATGAAAAAGTGGTGTGGCCACACTTTTGGTGGTTGTGCTGACATGCCTTGATATTTTGGCCATAACTATCTCTAGATATGTCCAAAATTGATTTCTTTATCTTTCTAGAAACTAGACACAAAGGAATACAACTTTTGTTTTAATAATCATCTCAAAATTCCTTGTAGACCAAAAGATATAGGCTTTCAAAGTCGGACAAAAGAACCTGCAGATTCTTCTGAGTGCGACTGAGGCAAAAATATACGGTCAGTGCCCCCCTCCTTTACAGTCTGTGAAAATCTGCCTAGGTCCTCTCCTTCAAAGTACCAAAACACTACCATAGTTTTGGTAATTCCCAAACTTGCTCAAAACTCTCCGTGAAACACATCCTTGGCATATAGAATCTCAACCAAAGGTACCATCAAGTCCTAAAACACCAGACAAACTCAATCAAGCTCACGAATTACATTAAATGATAACAAAAACATGAATCACACACCTACTAAATCTTAATGAAACAAAGAACTTCCAACTTCTATATTTGATGGCAAAATCTATCAAATCACGTCCGATTGACCACAAATTTTGCTCATAGGTCACATTTGACATTACGGACCTGCTCCAACTTTGGTAATCGAAATCCGATCCTAATATCAAAAATTCCACTCCTAGTTCACTTAGGTACATGCCAGTTAGGTGGAGGCTAGTTAGTCGGCGCTCTAGCCAGGTTCTATCTCTCCCAGCCAGACCAGATGCAGTGACCTTAGATGCCATGATCACATGTATTATTCTGCCTATGATAGGGATGCTTCTATACTATTTTATCCAGGGTCTACATACTCATATGTGTCATCTATGTTTGCTCATTTTCTAGGTGTTCCTCGTGAGTCCCTAGGTACTCTTGTTTATATGTCCACTCATGTGGGTGATTTTGTTATTGTGGATCGAATCTACCGATCCTACATTGTTACTTTCTGTGGTTGTGAGACTAGAGCGGATCTTTTGTTGGTCGATATTACCGACTTTTCGTTCATCCTAGTTATCTCCATATCACGCTATCCTTGATTGCAATGCCAAGACTATTACTTGGCGATGCCAAAGTTTCCTAGGTTGGAGTGGAATGGTTCGTCTGTCAGTGCATCTAGCTGAGTTATCTCTTTTTTTAAGGCACGACACATGGTCAAGTATTCTTTTTTTGTCTTATCTAGCTTATGTTTGGGATACTACTAAAAAGACTCCGGCGGTTGATTCAGTTTCCGTGGTCTGGAAGTTCTCCAATATGTTTCCTTCTTATCTTCCAAGCATTCCACCATATCGGAATATTGATTTCGGTATTTATTTGGCTCCACATACCTAGCCTATCTCTATTCCATGGTACCTCATGGCTTCAATAGAGTTGAAGGAATTGAAGGAACAAATTGAGGAGTTGCTGGAAAAAGTGTTTGTTAGATAGAGTGTGTTGCGTTAGGAACTTGGGACTATGCGGATGTGGATGTGCATTGATTACCGCCAACAAAAAAATTTACAATTAGGAACAAGTACCCATTTCGACGTATCGATGATTTCTTTAACTAGTTGCAACCATTTTAATTATATTATTATGAACTATGATTGGTTATTGGAGTTTCACTCTGATCATTGTCCCGGTTAGTCACTACTTTTAACCTAAGGTTAGTTTTTGTTACTTATTTATTATATAGGGTCGGTTGTACTCATATTACGCTTCTACACTTTGCGTGCAGATTTGGATGTTGATGGTATTGTGTATGGTGGGAGCTCGATTTGAGGATGTACATGTGTTCTAGTTATGGCTATCACTTATCCTTGGTAGCATTAGCTTCAAAATCTATTCATTTACATTTCAAACAGATGCTGTACTTATTTCAATTCAGTTTTGTAAAAACCTAAATCTTAAAAGCTTGGTTGTGGTACTTTTGGGGTGCTTAAGAGGGAATTTAGTGGCTTATGGGCTTTAGGGTGGTGTGGTTTTATGCTAGAATTTTTTGCTCGATTGTGGTACATTTGGGGTGATTAAGAGGGAATGTAGTGGCTTATGGGCTTTAGGGTGGTGTGGTTTTATGCTAGAATATTTTATGGAGAGCTGTGGATAAGGGTCTTGGTGTTGTCGCAAGGAGAAGTGTCAACTTGAGGATAATTTAAATGGAACTTGGAGAAATAGGCAGGCTTGGTAGTAAGTTGGATCGATATGGTAATGGTATGCTCGTTTTGTTTGGTTCTCATGATGTGATGAGTCTCTACAGGTGTTTTTTAGAAGTACTCTTGGGTTTGGAGACTCGCATGGCATGGTTGAGTTAGAGTTCGGTTCTGACGGCTTGCTTGTGTGCAAATGGATTTCATAGTGCTCTTAAGGATTTCTACCACAGTTCAAGGTGTATAATTCCTAGCAGCCTGATGATCATGTTGTGTATTGTGATTTTCTCCTGGATGGGATCAATGGAATGTTTCTGACGGATCGGGTATATATTCTGCTGGTGACTCAGATTTGATTATGAGATCTTCGTACTTTTGATATGATGGCATGATTGATGGGGTGTGTTGTGTGAGATTAATATTTACTTGTGCAAGGTCATAGTTCAGTTTTGAAGCGAAGGTCATAAATTCTTAGGCAAAATGGATGGTTTCAGATGACTAGGTGAATGATAGTACTATTTGGTATTGTTGACTCAGAACTATTTGTGTTGAGGGATGTGTCGTTCGGTCAGAGTTGAGCTTATTTGTGGTCTCATATGATCTATGTTTCACTCGTCTATGCTACAAGGGGTTGTGATTTATCGGCTATATACACACATAGTGTGGTTCCATTTGGTCCTTATAGAGAAACTCGAGCGAGACGGTAGTTGGGTGTGGAATGGTTGATTGCGTCTTGGTTTTGGTCTTTTCTGATTGTGGTATATTGTATTGTTTGCTTCTTCATGGCTATGGCCATGCACTTTGTGTACTTGATGACAAATTGTGTGTGGTTGTTGATTTGGAGATTTCTGACTTGAGGTATTTCATATGGACCAGTGTTTGGATGGGGTCATGCATTGTAGTGGAGATGTGTTGAGATATGATCCTTTGTGATTGATTCGTGTGTCTTGGTTTTACTATGTATAATGGGTTCATAGCATTGCGGTTGTGGTGGTACTAGTCGAACTTGTGAGACCTCACATTTAAGTAATTTTTTGTTTTGGGGCGCATTTAACTTGTTACATATTGGTGCACGGTTTGTGGCTCTAGGTTGAATTGGTGTGGCATGTCATTAGGGAGGCTCTATTTTATAAGATGAGGTCGTTAGACCTAGAATAGGTGCTATTATATTTGATTGTGGTATATTTGGAAGGATAATGTCGTTGATCGCCTTAGAAATTTGCTATAGTTCTTGTTTAAGGAGAGGGGGCTCTGTGACTTGTTGATTTTATAAGTGGTTGCGCGTTTCTGCATGTTTCTTTCATCATCAGCAGTGTACGAAGGTTAGAATGGGTTTTTTGTTTGATATGAGGTTTATTACCGGCATTGGGTTGTTTTGAGCAGGTACTGTGATAGGAAGTTATTGTTATGAGTATTTGAGTTATGTTTTATATCATGTGATTGTGTCTTGGGTTATGGTTGTGGCTTGATGCAGCTTGTTCGGACTCATACAATTGTGTAGATGCAAAGTTTGGGTCTTGTAGAAAAATCCGGTTGTTGGAAATTGGATTATGCAGTTTATGGACTAAGGTTGAAGTAATAATCTTCAATTATGTTGTGTTGTCGGGCCTATATAGAATAGGGTAATGTAGGATCACCCCCGGGTATGTGCATGGTAAGGTATCACATAAGATACGGATAATAAAGCATAAAGAAGTTGAAAATGGGGAAAATGGAGTTGTAACCCACGAGACGCTGTGTCGAGTCGTCACAGCTCTGTATGATGTATAATAACTTATGTGAATCATCACTTTTGGTTTCCATGTCATTCGGAATCGATTTGGAAGAATGAATTTCATTGTTGAAGCTTTAAGTTGGTAGAGTTGACCAAGTATGACTTTTGTGAATTGAGCTAAGAATAGAGTTTTGATGGTTTCGTTAGGTTTGGATGGTGATTTTGGACTCGGGCGTATGCCCGGATTTTCATTTTAATATTTCTAGAAGAACTCGGCACTAATTGGTGAAAGTTAGAAATTTAAAGGTTTGGAAAGTTCATAAGTTTGATCGGGAGTTAATTTTAATGATATCCGGTTCGGATTGTAGTTCTGAGAATTGGAATAACTTCATTATATCAATTGGGAATTGATTGTGGAAAGTTTTGAGTTCATTGCGAGTCTATTTGATAAGGTTCGGCATGAGTTTTGGAAGCTGAAGGATTCAAAGTTCATTAAGTTCTATTTGAGGTATGATTCATGGTTTGGATGTTGTTATACGTGATTTGATGCCTCGAGTAGATCTGTACTATGTTATGGGACTTGTTAGTATGTTCGGACAAGGTTCCAAGGGGCTCGAGTGAGTTTCAAGGGTGGTTTTAGACCATTTTTTGGCTATTTTTAGCCACTGATTTTTTCCTATAGGTGTGTACATGCGATTGCGTAGAATTGGACGTGATTGCAAAGAGTAAAATGGGAAAAATGGGCTTGTGTTTTGTGATCCTGTAGAGGAAATTCTGCTATAGCTGAACCGTCTTTGAAAGCTTATATCTTGAAATCTATAAGGAATTTGGAGATGATCCAAAATAAAAGTTGTATTTCTTGGGGTCTAGTTTTTAAAAAATTTAAGCCGTTGTATTTTAGAAGTTTGTACAAAAGGATATGGCTAATCATAGGTTACCTGAAAAGTCATTGGGAAGAGTTATGGAATTTTTTTCATCTCGACCGCATAGGGTAAAAGTTGTCCTGAAAAATTTTGTAATTGCGATCGTGAGGTTTGGTGACTGCATTGCGAAGGGTACCCCTAGACTAGTGTATAAAGTACTCTATTTCGAAGGTTTCATACATTTTAGCGTATTTTAGCTATGAAACTCGGATTGAGGCGATTTTCACCACATGGATCGAGGTAAGTATTTCCAACTCGATTTCATTATATTTCATGAATCCATCTTCGATTTTGTTGATTGATGATTTTGAAAGAGAAATTGGAGTTTTTTGTCTAAACTTTCATAAAGTGAATTTTTGAGTTTTGAACAACGATTCGAAGTCAGATTTGAATGAAACGTGTATGGTTGAACTCATAACTGAATGGGTTGTCGGATTTTGTAAGTTTTATCAAGTTCCAAGGATGGGCACATGTTTGACTTTATGGTTGACTTTGGATTTTTGATTAAAGATTCTACCTTTATCATTTGGAATTATTTCATTAGGTATTATATGGTATTCTTGAGTTGCTTTTGGTTAGTTTCGAACCGTTCATAGGTCGGTACGCGTGAGATGGCATTTTTGGCGTATCATTTAGCTAGCTCAGTATTGGATTTGGCTTGTTCGAGATAAGTAATACTTCTAAACTTGGTGTTTAGGGTATGAAACCCCGAATTATGTGCTATGTGATTGATGTTGGGTTGACGTGCATGCTAGGCGACAGACACGCACCGTGTGAATTATGATTTATGTCGATTCCATGGAACTGTGCTGCTATATTGTCTAAACATTTTTACTATACTCTATGTGTTAGAGCACCTGAGTTGTAATTTATGCTAGAAATCATATTTAGGCTATATGCTAGTACTATTGGGACCCACATTGGTTGTTCTTTGCTGGAGTTATATTCTTAATTGCAGTTATACACTCAGTTGCATTCATTATTATATATCATATCCTGGTCGTGAGAAATTTAAAAATAGCCAGATTTACCACTGGTCGTTGAAAAATAGCCAGATTTACCACTGGTCGTTGAAAATAGCCAAGTTTCAAAAGTCATCGAAATTTAGCCACTTTTTATGTAAAGATAAATCTGAGCAAAAACACTGTTCAAAATTCCAAAAATATGCCCGTAAATTTTACGGGAGTTCAAGAATAATTATGCTGGAACTCCCGCATATTTTACGGGAGTTCCAGCAAGTATAAAGGTCTAGTATAATATATTGAAGTTTGGAGCACTGGTGCTCCAGTCTCTCGTAAATTTAATAGGAGTTAGCAAAGAATACCAGTCCAGCATAATATGCTGGAGTTCGTACACAAATGCACCAGAACTCCCGTATGTTATACTGGACCGGTCCTTGTTGCAACAAAATTATGGCTATTTCTATTGACTTGGTGAACGCTGGATATTTTTGATTGACCAATGTGAAAACTGACTATACCATGATATTTTAACTCTCTGTTATTATATATTGTCACATCTCATATCATTGATTTGGGCTGCTTAGCTTTGAGTGCCGTGAGCCCGAGAGTTTGGAAAGATTGATGACTATGTTAGGCTGAGGGCCTATTATGATGCTATATATAGGACCGGGCTGTACCCCGCAGCAAGCTTTATTGATTCATGCCACGATTTGGCTTATTATCGCGTTTGGGCAAGATAGGCTCCGCCGGAGTCTGCACATCCACAGTGGATGGAGTTGCTATTGATTTTTGGGTTGGCTCTGCCCTAGAATCATTTGCATTGGGCTGGATCTGTCCTGGATTTATTTATGTTTGGGTTGGATCTTCCATGGGTTGGATCTGCTCTTTATAGTACTAAGTAACTAAATTAGCTGAGTATTAAGTATGGTGAGAGAGAATACGAGACTGTGAGATTAGTACTTTGAGAGTGTGATTACATTGTTGAAGCACGTTCTCAAGGCACTAAACTAAATGTGTGTTCATATTTGTAGGTTTTGATAAATGACAAACGATGCGCAAATTGACATATGACGAGGTCCAAGCACAAGCGCGCAAATGTCACGTAACGAAGTTCAAGCACAAGACCAACAAAGATCAAGATTAAACAAAGTTATACATGAGTCGCTCTTTAATTGTGATCTTGATCCGACAATTTAACTCAAGACTTGGCTTCTCTCGTAAAAATATTTTTATCAAATCATGCATATAGAGTAAAATGATTTTAAATCATGCATATTTATTTTAGCAAAATGATTTTTAAACATGCCTCTAAAATCTGGACAAAGATAATCGATTATGTACTTATGATAATCGATTATGTTAAGGTAGCTGCAAGACAATCGATTGTGTACCTTATGACAATCGATTGTGTTGAGGCAGTGTCCATCAGATGTTTGAAATCTGCATGACAATCGATTGTGTACCTTATGACAATCGATTGTGTTGAGACAGTGTCCATCAGATTTTTCAAAGCTACAAAATAATCAATTGTGAACCTTATGACAATCGATTGTGTTGAAGCAGTGTCTATCAGATTTTTCAAAGATACAAAGTAATCGATTGTGAACCTTATGACAATCGATTGTGTTGAGGCTGTGTCTATTAGATTTTTCAAGACTGAAAAATAATCGATTGTCCATATAGCATAATCGATTATGTAAATGACCGTTGCCAAAATATTTTCAAACTCCGTCAGATAATCGATTATAGGATTGTAATAATCGATTGTTTGAAGTAAAATCTGAAAAAGACTTTTTGAACGTTGCCAAGTAATCGATTGTATATTTCTGATAATCGATTGTTTGAAGTAAAATCTGAAAAAGATTTTTTGAACGTTGCCAAGTAATCGATTGTATATGTCTGATAATCGATTGTTTTAAGTAAAATCTGGAAATAATTTTTTGAACGTTGCCAATAATCGATTATACGTCTTAGATAATCGATTATGCTACGTAAAATCTGGGAATGATTTTTGGAATGATTGGAAAACAATCGATTGTGCCAATTAGACAATCGATTGTCGTAGCACAAAATTAGCAATTCTTAATTGGCAATTAGGCAACGATTATGCATGTTTTTGACACTATAAATACATCTTCAAATCAGTCTTCTAAACACAACAACTGATCATATTATTGCTAAAGCTTGCATACTGTCTTATTCATCATTTTCTATTCATTACATAAGTTTTTGAGAGCCAAATTCTTGAAGTTGTTGCGTTCTTGAGCGTATTTATTTTACTCATATCTACTCTTAAGGAGAGTCTTGTTTTGAGTGCAAAGTGTTTTTATACACTTGGAGGGAAGTGTTAGTCCCTTGTATTGTAAGAAGGAACGTTGTGATTCCTTTGGTTGAAGTCTTGAAGTGTTGTATCTTCGAGCAAAGGTTGTTGAGGCTTGTGTGACTCAAGTTCTCAGTTTGTAACGGTTTGTTAAGCACCCGTAAGCTTAACGAAGTTAGTGGAAATCTCGATAGAGTCTCTCGGGGACTGGACTAGCCACGGGTTGTGGTGAACCAGGATAACATCGGTGCGTTCGTTCCTTATTATTTACTCATCGCACTTATTTCATTCCTGCAATTTTTTAATTCCGCAAGTTTACGCTGTATTTTTATTATAACGCTATTCACCCCCCCTCTAGCGTTAAGCGTATATTCTAACAATTGATATCAGAGCCCAACTCTATGAAAAACTTAACCGTTTGAGAGAAACAATCCATGGCTTCTACTCGTGATTCTTTTGCAGGAATAGGTGAAGGACAATGCTCCACCCGACCACCACTATTCGATGGTACAAACTATACGTACTGGAAGGAGAGGATGAGAATATTCATTCAATCGAATAATTTTCATCTGTGGAAGGTTATAATGAAGGGAGAACAAATTCCAACCAAAAAGGTTGAAAATGAATGGGTTCCAAAATCCGAAGATGAATACGATGCGGATGATATCCGAAAAGTGCAGAATAATGCTAAAGCCATCAACTTATTATATTGTGCTGTAAACGCTGATGATTACAAAAAAATATCATGTTGCACAACGGTGAAGCAAATGTGGGATAAGCTGGAAATTACGTACGAAGGTACGGACCAGGTAAGAGAGGCTAATGTTGATTTTCTAACACATGCATATGAACTGTTTCACATGAAGGAAGGCGAAAGGGTCGATGACATGTTCGAACGATTTTCAAAAATCGTTAATGACTTACATGCTCTTAAGAAGACCTTCACGGATAAGGAACTTTTCCGAAAAATTCTCCGAAGTCTCACTCCGGAATGGCGCTCCAAGGCCGACGCGATTCAAGAGTCTATTGGCATTTCAAATGTCACCATCGACGGATTAAGAGGTAATCTTAAAACTTATGAATCTACTATACTTAACCCTCTTGTTAATGATCAAAGGAAACAAAGAATCGCCCTCAAGGCAAGCACAAGCCAACCTCAAAATAACGAGGACGGAGATAACGAGTTCGGACTCGTTATTAAGAGATTTCAAAAGTTCATGCGAAAAGAGTATGAACGAAAAGGCAAACAACAAGGAGATCAAGTAAAGTGCTATGGGTGCGGAGAAATCGGGCACATTAAATCAAATTGCCCAAATGTCAAAAAGGAGAAGAAACCCTTCAAGAAACAACGAGCATACATATCTTGGGGAGGCGACTCCGGAGACGAGTCGAGTGAGGAAGAAGAAGACGAAACCGCAAATCTCTGTCTCATAGCTCACGAAAACAATCAAGAAGAGGTATGTCAAATTTCTTCCAAAAACTTCTATTCTCTTGAGGAAATGCAAAATGCCTTTGATGAGTTGTATAGTGAATTCATTAAAGCTTCCAAAACTGTTAAGAACATTAAGGAAAATGCTTCTTTGAAAGAAAAAGATTTTGAAAAACAATTCTCTATGAAAGAAAAGGATTTGGAAAAACTGATTTTGGAAAATGAGAAGTTGAAAGAACAAAATAACTTTTTCGGCAAAAGAAGCGCCGACAAACCCGAGAGTTCTAGTAAAAATTGTACTTCTTGCATGCATCTAAAAGATGAGGTAGAAAAACTTATGGGCACCTTAGATAAGTTCAATTCTTCTCATAAAAATTTGAATGAAGTTCTTGTTAATTTGAAATCGACCAAACATGGGATAGGTTTTAAAAACGAGCCTAAAGAAAAAGTTGAAGCCAAACCCCAACCACCTAAGGCTCAACCTAGGACAAATAAAACAAATGTTCATCCTAGAGATAGCAATCCTAGAGTCAACATGCATGCTAGACCAAACACTAGAAGAAACTTTGAACATTTTAGGACACCTAGAAATGGCCTTCAACCTAGAATAACTATTCTAGAAATGATGCATATCCTAGACCAAACACTAGAAGAAACGTTGAACATTTTAGGACACCTAGAAATGGCTTTCAACCTAGAAATAACTATTCTAGAAATGCTGCATATCCTAGAACAATAGTAGGAGAAATGATTTTCATGAAATCCGCAATAGTCATATTGTCGAAAATAGAGTAAACAATTTTCGTCCGTCCAACTACTATCAACCTAGACGAATGCATAATCCTAATGTCATTTGTCATTATTGCAATCGAATTGGACATATTGATCCTTCTTGCTTCACTAGACATAGACACTTAACTGCATGTCAAGCACAACAGCATGTTACACCTAACTCTCAAGGACCCAAAACAGCTTGGGTACCAAAGACTCATTAATTTGTCTTGTAGGTATGTTTGAAGGGATCAAGTGAACTTTGGTACCTTGATAGTGGATGCTCCAAACACATGACCGGAGACGAATCCAAGTTCCTTCAACTAGAACACAAGGAAGGAGGAAGCGTTATTTTTGGAGATAACAACAAGGGAAAAATTATCGGCATTGGATCGGTCGGTAAGGATGAACCTTCTTCCATTAAGCATATATTGCTAGTTAAAGGTCTAAAACATAATCTCTTGAGCATAAGTCAATTATGTGACAAGGGAAATCTTGTTTTATTTGATTCGGATGAATGCTTAGTTTTTCGCCGTAGCGATTTTAAAATTATCCTTCGTGGTTTTAGAATGGATAACATCTATATGGTTGATCTCGAAAATTCTTTATCTGAGTATGTGAATTGTCTTATGAGCAAAGAAGATGATATGTGGTTATGGCATCGTAGAGTAGCTCACATCAACATGCATCTTTTAAACAAATTGGTTTCACAAAATTTAGTTATTGGTCTTCCAAATTTGAAATTTGAAAAAGACTCCATTTGCGATTCTTGTCAAAAAGGGAAGCAAACAAAAGCATCTTTCAAATCGAAAAATATTGTTTCAACTACTAGACCATTGCAACTTCTTCACATGGACCTTTTTGGACCATCTCACATTGAAAGTCTTGGTAGAAATCGTTATGCTTTTGTTATTGTTGATGATTATTCTACATTTACATGGACACTATTCCTTGCTCATAAAAGTGAAGCTTTTCATAATTTTAAATGTTTTCTTAAACGTGTTCAAAATGAAAAAGACACAACCATCACTTCAATAAGAAGTGATCATGGGGGAGAGTTCGATCACAATCTCTTCGCGGATTTTTGTGACGAACTCGGTATCGAGCACACCTTCTCTGCTCCACGCACACCACAACAAAATGGAGTGGTGGAAAGGAAAAATAGGTGTCTCGAAGAGATGGCTAGAACCATGCTCGATGAGGCTAAGATTCCCAAACATTTTTGGGCGGATGCCGTGAGTACCGCATGCTACATTTTAAACAGAGTAGTCATAAGGCCAATACTCATGAAAACTCCCTATGAACTCTATAAGGTAAGGAAACCAAATATCTCCCATCTTAGAGTATTTGGTTGTAAATGTTTTATTCATAACAATGGTAAAGATAATTTGGGAAAGTTTGATGCCAAATCCGATGAAGGAATTTTTATTGGTTATTCTTCACGTAGCAAAGCATATAGAGTATTCAATAATAGAATCGAAACTGTGGAGGAATCCCTTCACATTGTGTTTTCCGAAAATAATGCTCGCTTGGCGAGAAAGGATTCTGGTTTTGAACTTACAGGTAGTTTACACTCAATGAGTCCTCAAGACAAAGTACAAGAGGAAACTCCTAAGGAAATTCAAGATGAAATCTTGGAACAATTATCGGAGGAAGCGCCACAACTGGAAAGAGAAACGAAACTGCCTAACGCGTGGAGGACAATCAAAAACCATCCTCTCGAACAGGTAATTGGCGACATTGAACAACAGGTAAGTACTCGAAACACTCTTAAGAACACCTTAGGACACACTTCTTAAGAGATCACGTTCTCAATTGGCCAACATCTTCACAAGGCCTTTTAGCGAAAAAGTTCTTTTCCAAATCTATAGTAAACTCAGAACTCTTGACTTTACATTGATCTAAGTCATTATTTGTTTACAAATTACTAACTTGAGCGTCGGAGACGTCTAATTCTCTTTTGCAGGTATCGCCCTAAAGGCAAGGGGAATTATAAGGCAATGGTGTAGAACAATCGATAGCTAATCGATTATTTACGTCTCATGCTTATTATGACGGAAAATCAACATATTGTGCCTTGCAGGTTTTTGATGTTAATTAAATAATCGATTTTTTTTGTATAATCGATTACTGTCTCGGATATTCATTACTGCCTTTCTAAAACAATCGATTGTCTCATAAGTAAAATTGATTGTTTCCGAAGTCAGAAAATCACTATGCACACTGTGTCAGAACAATCGATTACCATAATTCAACAATCGATTATCTTCAGTCAGTAATTCAAAATCTTTGTTACCGTTTGGGTCCTGCAAGATTCCCACAATCGATTTTGTGTCATTTCCGAGTACAATTCAAAAACTCCATAACAATCGATTGTTTCTATTCCATAATCGATTGTGTAACGGACAGTGCAAATTTTTTTCCGTTTCTGACCATTTTTGCCTCTTAAATTTCTGCAGATTGTTACCTTAAATGCAATGTCATCCTTCTCATTATAAATAGGTACCATATGTCTTCAATTTCTTCACTCAAGCATCAATCTTATCTCTCAAACTTTCAAAAATCTCTCAAATTTCTTACAAAAGCTATTACTACTTATTTAAAATGACGAGCAGACACACCAAATGCCCTCGTTCCGGCAGACATGGTGCATCTTCTTCAGCTGCTCCTCCTCCACCCAGTTTTCCTTACCAAAATGGCTTTCTCTTACGGTTCAACACTGAACCCGAGTTAACTCGATTCATGACAAAATTCGAAAAGCGTGAAATTCTTCCTCCTCGCTTTTCCACCAGCAAATATCTTGAATCCAGCGCCCCCGCTGCAGCTGCAAACATGCTTAGGGAATGCCAACTCCTTGATTTCCTATATCTAACCTATCCTCACATTAATCCTCTCTTGATTCAAGCCTTCTATTCCAATCTTCATGAGGACGACAATGGTGATCTTGTGTCAAACATTAATGGAGTTGAAATTCTTTTAACCAACGAAAACTTACATTCTATTGCTCACCTTCCTCGAAGTGGGGAAAACATTTCTCTCTACATTAGAGAAGCCGGCGCCTTATTTGATGAACGAATTCTCCTAAACCAAATAGGACTTGGAGCTTATGATCCTAATCTGTCCAATCGTCGTCCTACCATTACGGGCATGCTCCCCGAATATCGTCTAATTTTCTACTTCATAACCCGAGTCCTCAAACCACGCAAACATAATCATACCACTCTCTCCCAAGAGGACGCAAAACTCATGCATGCCATTATAACCGGGGCTCACATCGATTGGTGTAAGTTTATCAAAATCCACATGCTTGATGCCATCGGGGACGATAGACCACTTCCCTATGCCCTTCTTATAATGAAGTTTCTTGAAGCCTCCGGGTTCAACACCTCTATCGGTCCGCTCAAAAAGGGCACCAAGAAATGGGAAATTTCCGAATCCTCCTTTCCCCATGATGGCGAACACGCGGCTCCTGCTCCTCCTCCAACTCCTCAAACGCGTCAGCCTCAAGCTCCTACACTTCAAACTATTTCCGACCAACTTGCTTCTTTGTCCACCTCGGTCAATCGATTGACATATGAGATCCATGGATATTTTGATCATATTCACTATCCATATGCTTGACTTGTCCCTTATGAAGCAGTACCGGATGACGAGGCGGGAATTGATAATGAATAATGTCTTTATTTGCTTATTGTTCTATCTTTTATTATCTCTTTTATGTAATCGCCTTTTGTTAATCAATAAACATACTTATTTTGTTTTTTTTGCTAATGTCAAAAGGGGGGAAGAATAAGGGCTATGCACTTAATACTTATTGGCACAAATTGAGGGGGAATTCATATGTTGAGGGGGAACTAATTGCATATAAATATACTTGTCATGGATCGTCATTATGAATTACCTAATATGCATATCCCGATTAAGGTTTGCCATTATCAAAAAGGAGGAAATTGTTGAAACACGTTCTCAAGGCACTAAACTAAACGTGTGTTCATATTTGTAGGTTTTGATAAATGACAAACGATGCGCAAATTGACATATGACGAGGTCCAAGCACAAGCGCGCAAATGTCACGTAACGAAGTTCAAGCAAAAGACCAACAAAGATCAAGATTAAACAAAGTTATACATGAGTCGCTCTTTAATTATGATCTTGATCCGACAATTTAACTCAAGACTTGGCTTCTCTCGTAAAAACATTTTTATCAAATCATGCATATTAAATTTAGAGTAAAATGATTCTAAATCATGCATATTTATTTTAGCAAAATAATTTTTAAACATGCCTCTAAAATCTGGACAAAGATAATCGATTATGTACTTATGATAATCGATTATGTTAAGGTAGCTGCAAGACAATCGATTGTGTACCTTATGACAATCGATTGTGTTGAGGCAGTGTCCATCAGATGTTTGAAATCTGCATGACAATCGATTGTGTACCTTATGACAATCGATTGTGTTGAGACAGTGTCCATCAGATTTTTCAAAGCTACAAAATAATCGATTGTGAACCTTATGACAATCGATTGTGTTGAGGCAGTGTCTATCAGATTTTTCAAAGATACAAAATAATCGATTGTGAACCTCATGACAATCGATTGTGTTGAGTCAGTGTCTATTAGATTTTTCAAGACTGAAAAATAATCGATTGTCCATATAGCATAATCGATTATGTAAATGACCGTTGCTAAAATATTTTCAAACTCCGTTAGATAATCGATTATAGGATTTTATAATCGATTGTTTGAAGTAAAATCTGAAAAAGATTTTTTAAACGTTGCCAAGTAATCGATTGTATATTTCTGATAATCGATTGTTTGAAGTAAAATCTGAAAAAGATTTTTTGAACGTTGCCAAGTAATCGATTGTATGTCTGATAATCGATTGTTTTAAGTAAAATCTGGAAATGATTTTTTGAACGTTACCAGTAATCGATTATACGTCTTAGATAATCGATTATGCTGCGTAAAATCTGGGAATGAGTTTTGGAACGATTGGAAAATAATCGATTGTGCCAATTAGACAATCGATTGTCGTAGCACAAAATCAGCAATTCTTAATTGGCAATTAGGCAACGGTTATGCATGTTTTTGACACTATTAATACATCTTCAAATCAGTCTTCTAAGCACAACAACTGATCATATTATTGCTAAAGCTTGCATACTCTCTTATTCATCATTTTCTATTTATTACATAAGTTTTTGAGAGCCAAATTCTTGAAGTTGTTGCGTTCTTGAGCGTATTTATTTTACTCATATCTACTCTTAAGGAGAGTCTTGTTTTGAGTGCAAAGTGTTTTTATACACTTGAAGGGAAGTGTTAATCCCTTGTATTGTAAGAAGGAACGTTGTGATTCCTTTGGTTGAAGTCTTGAAGTGTTGTATCTTCGAGCAAAGGTTGTTGAGGCTTGTGTGACTCAAGTTCTCAGTTTGTAACGGTTTGTTAAGCACCCGTAAGCTTAACGAAGTTAGTGGAAATCTCGAGAGAGTCTCTCGGGGACTGGACTAGCCACGGGTTGTGGTGAACCAGGATAACATCGGTGCATTCGTTCCTTATTATTTACTTATCGCACTTATTTCATTCCTGCAATTTTTAAATTCCGCAAGTTTACGCTGTTTTTTTTATATAACGCTATTCACCCCCCCTCTAGCATTAAGCGTATATTCTAACATACATGAGTTCATCACTGAGATGTATTGCATTTCACATGTGTACTTGAGATACAACCATATAGGGTTATTTCCTCATGCTATCCGATTTTGGTAACATTTATGATTTCACCTGAATATTGACATGTAGGCATAGAGATATACTTTCCCTCATGCTATCTGAAAATGAAACATCTAATTTATTGTTAAAAGGTTTTTGGGAAAAAGCACAATTTTCAAACATACTCATATGTTTTTTATTTTTTTGGTGAAAGGTTTGGGATATACTATTATACTTGAAAAGCATGATATTTTTCTGTAAATGCAAACGAGTTGAGCATCTTATCTCTGAGTTATTCTACTATTTTTATTATATTGTTATGAACTGTGGCTGGTTATTAGAGTTGGACTCTAATCCTTGTCCCAGCTCATTACCACGTTCAACCTAAGGTTAAGTTTTTACTTAATGGGTATATGGGGTCAGTTGTACTCACACTGTACTTCTACACCTTGCATGCTGACGTTGGATGTTGATGTTGCTGTGTACGGCGAGAGTTGGATTTAAAGATGTACCTGCGTTCCATTTATAGCTATCACTTGTACTTGATAGCATTAGCTTCGATTTATGTTCATTTACATTTCAAAAAGATGTTGTGCTTATTTCAGTTTTAGTTTTGTGAAAATATAAATCTTAAAGGCTTATGATTTACTACTAGTCCTTGGGGAATTCTTTAAATAGAAGCAGTTGTATCTTTTCTTCTCTTAATAAGTAGGCATTTGGACATAAGAATTGTAACATTCCAAAAAATGGTGAAAAAAAATTTTCATCTGAAAATGGTATTTTAAATTTAGAGTTGTGTTTGGACATCAAATTTAGTTTGGGTTGTTTTTGAAGTTTTGTGAGTAATTTAAGTGAAAAATTTGAAAAACAACTATTCGAAAATTTTCAAATTTTAAAAAATTTTAAAAATACATTTTCAAGTGAAAATTGAAAATTTTATGAACAAACGCTGATATCGAAAAAAGGTAAACTTTTTTTGGAAAAAGGGGAAAAAATGTATGTCCAAACAGACTCTAAATCTCGTTAAATTTGATAGTTTGTTATTGGCTTACCTAGCGGGCTAGGTTAGGTGCCACACGATTAGCTGAATTTTGGATTGTGACATATTTGCAATCCTTCCTTCTTAGAATATCCATCTTCTCAGCTAAGATTTTTTCTGTTTTCGTATCAGTTACGGTCTTAAAACTTTCTTTGACTAATTTTGAAATTCTGGAATTTAAAACAAAAGTGTTTCAAGAAATTAACACCTGTAGTACATTCAAACAACAAAAACAACAACTACCCAGTATAGTTTTATATGGTGAGGTTTTGCGAGGGTAATATGTATGCAGGCTTTACCCCCACCCGAAAGGATGGAGATGTTGTTTCCAATTGACCATCGGCTTAGAAAAAAAAGGGAAAGACAGAAACAAAAACAAAAACAAAAGAGCATTAATAACTCCAGCAGAAATCACAACACATTATTATATAAACATAAACCATAAATAACAGTACATTCACATTTTCCAAATAAAAAAAGAATGGGAATTAAAGGACCGAAAGATATTTTCCGCCTCATGGACATTGACATAGAGATAGTCTGAATCATTATAAGCAGCACAAAGTTGTTGCAACAGAAGACACTCCAATGCCTTGGTAAAGTTATCTCAACTCCAGATCCTATTTATGTGAATCTATTTAACTGTATATGGAGTTTAAAAAAAGAGAGAAAACTTTTGTTCTTGTGGTGTAAAATAAGGCACATATATTTTGTGTGGCTATAAATCATTGTGTAAGGTAAATTGTTTCCAAATAAGGAAAGAGGTCATTCTTTTTTGCACGGACTAAAGAGGAAATAGGTTCACATAAATTGAAACGGATGGAGTATATATTTCCTCAAGAAATTTCATTAATTATGAAAGAATAAATCCATATCAGATATGGGGAGATGAAAAGTTTTTCTACTTTTATTAATACTTACACATTATAATCACTAATAGAGATTTTTAAATTTTCTAAAACAAGGTAACTCAGAAGATGACGGGAAAAAGCCAAACAAGATAAAAACAATTAGATATAAATGTATTTACTATTTTGTATATTACTAATTTGATTGGTTTTTGAATTTAAAAGAACACAAACGTCCATCAAAATTTTAGGGAGATTTTTGTCTTTTAACTTTAAATTCAGATCTTCCTACTTGTAATATGGTATGATTGACATCATGATTAAGTGAGTTTTGGTCTAGGATTATGTTGGCTCAAGTGAAGTTTGTTTTGAAGATTGACAAAGCAACTCAAGCATGAACCAAGTTCATCCACAATGTATACAGACACAGGCAGATTCAAGCAAAAGAGATACACATGAGGGAGATACTCTTAACTTGTTATATCTGATATCTCCTGATTGAAAATGTTGCATAATTGATAAGGAGAATGACTCTTAACTCAAAGAGAACACTATTCAATATAAGGAAGGAGTTAGAAGTTGAAGTTAATCGGAACTCCTCCACCAAGAGAGAGTATAGCATTGAAACTCTAGTTATTTCCTATTCTATTAACTCTATAAATTGCAAGGTGTTCTCACTTTATAGGCATGCACAAAAGGTGAAGTTAAACTTGACTTGAGAGCAAAATAACAAGGCATTTTGCATGCAATTCTTATGTGATTCAATATGCGAACCTGAAGCTACATAAACCAAATAGAAGAACCAGTTCCAAGTATCTATCTTTTATTCTAGTTTCATTGTAGTAGGTGTTTTCAATTTCTACCTTTCAGCTTTATCTAGAAGCTATTACATTACGTACTATGAGTATTCTAGTTAGAATTAATTTGAAGTTGTTGCAATAGTTAGAGGTCGGTTGCCACACCGGGATTAGAGGTAATCCTTAGATTACAAAGAGTTTTTTTAAATATTGTTTTGGCTCAGTGATTTAGTTAAGTGTTAGGGAAAATCCTACTGAGTAGTATGTCGTGATTTTTTTCACCTTTTGAGCCGGATGTTTTTCACTTAAAAATACTTGTGTTCTTTACTTTCCGCATTTATTATTTCCGTAATAGTAGTATAAGGAACATAAAGAAGAACCATATCCTTCTATAATCTGTGCACTCGAAAATTGAATACCACATAAATCATCCTTCCCTCTTATCTGGCATTGAAGTATAGAACATCAGATTATATCAGTTTATTATATACACATATTATGTTGGTAGGGGAATAAAAATAAAAGACTTGCTTTGCGTGTTGATAATAAATTTACACAGACGATCCTTAGGCTCGATGTTTCATTCAGAATACAGCAGGGTGGATATACAGAGCAGTCCTAACATATTGTTTACACATCAAATGAAAGATTTCCAAGTCTAGTTACGATTAACTAATAGAGTATACACTAGCAATGTAAGCAGGTTTTACACTCTTATTCATGACTTTCCTCAACCAACCATAAGTAGCTAGCACCAATGAATCCTTCATTTGAAAAGCCAACCAGCCTGCTAACATCGGGTGATGGCAGATGAGAATTTTGTTTTTTTTTTAAAAATCAATTTACAAGAAATTACCAAAATCAAGCCTAGAATCTCAAATCACCCTGCTTCTCTTCATCTTGCTTTCTAATACTTCTTTCCTCAAACTCAATGTACTTGTACCACTTAGCACAAATGAGGTATACCACAAAATCAGCTGCTGTCAATGCTGCTAAGAGGAAGTAGAATCTATCTAAATGACCCTTGTTGAGGTTTCCAGGTATCCAACCAGGGATATTATCGGTAGTCGAAATTCTCATAACTATACAAACCAGCAAGCTACTGACATAGTTCCCTAGTGAAATTGAAGTCATGCAAAGTGCACTTCCAAAGCTCTTCAATCCATCTGGTGCTTGTCCATTGAAAAACTCCAGTTGTCCAACATACATGAAAACCTCTGATGCTCCAATTAGTACATATTGTGGGACTTGCCACAAAATGCTTAAAGAACTTGAATTGGTGCAATGAGAACAATCTATGTTGGCATATTTTAACCTGAAATGCTCCACTATTCCAGCTGCTACCATTGCCATTATAGCAATAATAAGACCAACTCCCATTCGTTGGAGCTCGGTTAGTCCTCTTTGAGAAGACTTCTTTAGACTGGCAATGAAGGGGTCAAGAACTCGCCTGTAGATGAAAATGAATGCTGCAACACTAAGGATATCGAAGCTTGACATGCTTGCAGGAGGGATGTGAAAGCGTGACAGTTTTGTTTTCATGGCATCGCCTTGTTCCACAAATAAAGAGGCCATTTGAGTGAACACGACGGAGTAGAGTATTGTACAAAGCCAAATTGGAAATAGTCTTAGAATGCATTTCACTTCTTCCACTTGAGTCACTGGACAAAGGTGCCACGGATTATCAAATATCTCCTTTGATGTGATTATAGCAGCTTTGTTCAAAAATCTGCTACCAAAAAAACCGTGTTATAATTACATCCATGTGCACTTATATATGTAAACAAACAACAACCAATTTGGGAACGATGGCAAGATTGCAACGAGGGGAACAATCGGGTGTGTGTGGGTAATAACAAAAATTGCACCAACGTAAAATTTAATTCTCTGATAAAGGGGATTTAATTGACCACCCTTGGACCTATGTGGCTTCGGCCCCCGGTGAAGGGGGCTCAAGGTGCTAAGATGTAGCAAAAATTGCTCCATCTAGGCGCTATTTGCACTCCTCTCATTTAGCTAATAAATCTAAGACCAAAATAATCTAAGAATAAGGTTTATATTTCATAGAAATAACTTACTTAAATTCTTTTGTATGCAGTATGTTTCGACTGCCATTATCAGCAAGGTCTCTTCCATCACCTTCATATAGCTCATATCCATTTGAAGGTTGCTCTATCTTCCATTTTCTAATTGCAGCTACAACCACTTGACAAAATCTTGAAATGGGGTTTCCTGTAGGTTTTCGGTGTCTGTACCTAGGCGTCCCAATAAGAAAAAGAACTAGTGCCAAAATAGCTGAGCAAGCTGATGCCCAAAAACCAAGTGTCCACATTCCCTTATCCTCAAAATAGACTAAGATAGTGTTTGAAAACAAAGATCCAAGATTCAATGCTAAGTAGAAATAGCTAAAGAAAGACACCTTTGAGTGACTTTCTTGAGGATGATCTTCATCAAATTGATCTGCTCCAAATGTTGCAATGGTAGGTTGATACCCTCCATTGCCAAGAGCAATTAAGTAAATGGACATATAGAAGAGCACAATATGGACAGTTGAATGGGATCCACAAGGCATTTTTTCATCTCCACAACCATTAGGCTTGATCAAGAAAATGTATGAAGTTAACGATAATGATACTAGTCCCTGCAAAAGACAAACTTCAACATGAGCCTAAATTTTATGTGCTGAAAAAGAATTTTTACCTTATTGAGGGATCTAAAAGATAACTACATGTAATTATCAATAATAAGTCTGATTCGATTAGTAGCATGGAAAATGTGGTAGGTAACTGCAATGGTTAAAATCAAATAGACGCACGGGATCCTTCTCGGGAAGGTAGTGTGTACGCAGACCTTACCCCAACCCTAAGGTAGAGAGGCTGTTTCCAAATAGAACCCCGGCATCCTTCCCTCCAATAACTTCTCACCTTGCTCTTGGGGAGACTTGAACTCACAACCTCTCGGTTGGAAGTGGGGGTTGCTTACCATCAGAGCAACCCCTCTAGTCTATACTAATACTAATAATAATGTAAAAATCTTTTGTTTACACTATCTGTATATTTCGACATATATAAATGAGAAAATGGACAGGTAGAATAACTTACAGCAACGAAAATGGCTTGGAAGACGGCACAAGTCTTGTATCTACCCCAGTAGGAATCACTTAAGAAAGCTCCCAAAAGGGAGAAGATGTAAACAGTCCCTGTCCATTTGCTGACGTTGTTGGCTGCTTCAGCATTATCTTGCCCCATAACTCTAGTAAGAAACAGGACTAGATTCACTCCAACTCCAAAGAATGCCAGTGTAGCTAAACCTTGATTCACTACATATTCATCCAAAATCAAACTAAATAGATAAATTAAGTGACATTATCCTACTGAGTTTTTATACTATCAATGCAGTTGTCTTAAATCATTTTGACATGAATGTGTAAAAGAAGAAATCTGTCAGTTGACGGAATTTAAATAGATTTACCAAGTAATAGGACACCAGCAAACCATCTTCCAGTAGTGGCACGCACAGCAGGACGACCATGCTTATCCACCGTCCCGTCAAGAGTTAATTCTTCCTCTGTATTCCCTAGCTTCTCCTCCCTCTGACCCTGCTAAAAGAAAACAAGGAATACTATCTATTAATCTTAGTTAATCAGTATGGTTTGTTTAGTGCACGTGCTGTCTCCTTTTTGTTCATCACCACACTTATACCTAAGGGCTAAGGGGCAGTTTGGCCATAAATTAAGTTTTACTTTTTTCAAAAAAAATTCAATTTTTTGGGAACAAGTGTTTGGTCATTAAATTACAAATTTCACTTGAAGTTGAATTTTAATATTTTCAAAAAATTGGAAAAATTACAAAAAGTTATTTTTCAAAATTTTCGATTCAAATCACCTACAAAAAATCAAAAACAGCTCCAACTTATATTCATTTCCAAACACAACTCTGATTTTGAAATATCATTTTTACTTAAAAAAATACCATAAGTAACTTAAAAGGAATTTAAAAAGAAGAAATCGTACAACAAAAAGAGACAAAATTAAAGTAAACAAAAAATAATACTCCCTTTGTTACTGTTTATGGAAACCTATTTCCTTATTGGTTCGTTCCAAAAAAAAAATGAACTCTTTTTAAAGTTGAAAACAATTTAGCTTAAATTTTCAATTCTATCCTTAATGAGAAGTTTTTATAACCACACAAAAACTCTGGATTCTTTTTGACGTTTTTAGGATCACAAGTTCCAAAAATCTTTATTTTTTTCTTAAACTTCGTATCCAATCAATAAATTGAAATGGAGAAAGTATTTTCTTTCGTTTTCAAGACAAATATTTCTTTTTTTAGCACAAACATTAATTTTACTTCTCCTATGTTTTCTTAGGGTAGCTTTCTCCTTAATCCCATGAAAGGGACAACCCGTGTATGTTGAATTAGGTACGTGACGTGATCTCTGTTCTTTTTACACGTTAAACGTAAAATAGTTACATCTTGTCTGCAACAGCAAATAAATGCACATTTGCAAGAATTAATAAATGGAGTAGTCTTTTATGGTTGAAGATCTCTTTCTGAGTAATTAATATTACTTGACGTGATTGGCTTCTCTTATTATCAGAATGTATATATGTATTTGAAGCCGTGGCATTTTTATGCTATCAATTTGCTGTTATAGCACTACTGCACGTTAATTTTGCATGAATTACTTGCACATCTAATATTCGTATTCAATTTAAAATAGAAGCCTACACGGCAAGCTCTGACAATACTCCTGTGATTTAAATTTTTATGGGATTCTTACTTCTTTCATTGACTACAAAAAAGAGGGTTTAAAAAATATCATATCACTTAACATAAGAAACAATATGGAGTATTTAATAGCCTCAAATAAGGTAAATTTTAGTGCTATAACAAATTAAGATACTCTCATAGCGTAAAAATCCTTTAAATATTTTTAATGTTGTAGTGATTGGAAAAGAAAAGCAAACCAAACTAAATAGAGTTATTCTGGTGATCAATGAGGATAAAATGAAAGGTAAATAATGGAAAAAAAAAAGTAGCACATGCATATAACGCAACACTAACACAACAACTCAGTATAATCCCACTTAGTGGGATTTGGGAAGGGTAGTGTGTACGCAGACCTTATCCATACCCTTGGATAGAGACGCTATTTCCAAAATAGATCCCCGGTATCCTTCCCTCCAAGAATTTCCCACCTTGCTCTTGGGGAGACTCGAACTCACAACCTCTCGTTTGGACATGCATATAACGCGAAGATCTAATACTTGAACATTTTGAAGAAGGAAAAACTACATATAGTCCATTATTTTGTAGTAAGTACTGCGAAATTAGGAAACTATCAAGAGTTGATTCAATGTTCCTTTCTTTTGTAGAAGCTAGAACATTTCCTAATTTCTGACATGAAATGAAGTAAAAAATAGAGGTGATCCCGAAAAAGAAAAGAACGAAAAGAAGACCACTTCTAACCCATTAATCAACTTTGAGCAGCTTGAGGTATAATTTTATAAGAAAAAACATCCAGGGCAAAGCTGGCTCTGTCGTCTATAGTAAGAAATGGAATGTTGATATGTGCACCTTAAGATTTTAAGATTCTGGTTTTGGATGCCATAATACAAAAAAAATATTTAAGTTACACACAGTATAAAGTATCATCTTTTCCATTTTACTGATTATAACAGGTTAATTTTCCAGGCTATCAGATCAAATTTGATATGAAAAACATCCAGACTAGCTTGCCCAGGCGTCTATAGCAAGAAACAAAATGATGATATGTGCACCTTAAGATTTTAAGATTATGGTTATTGGAGGTCGTAATACCAAAAGAGTTTATACATACAGTATACATTTAATATCATCTATGCAACTTAATCAAGTACATGTTACATCTACTCTATTTTCCAGGCTATCATCAGATTAAATTTTATATGAAAAATTTACTTGTTGTGGCTGGCTAACTTGATAATTTTGATCAAAGACTACATTATCAGTGTAAAAAAAAAAGGAAAAAGGATAGCCAGAATAAACCATATATTAGTAAGAAAAAGAAGACAAGAAAGACCAGAATGTTCATCCATGCACTTGAAGAATGGAGATTTAAGATGTGCATAACAGGAAATGAAGTGGACAAGTTTAGTAATGGAAATTAAACGAAAGAAAAGTGCACAAACCAATTTATCAATGTTTAAGCACTCCATTAATATTACTTTATAAACAAAAATTTGCAGAGAAAAGCTGCTGAAAGGTGTAATAATGTTCAGTGGGAAGAAAAGAGAGGAGAGGAGAAATAGTTTTGCTTGGAGGGGTGGAATGGAATTTGTAAAACAAATGTGAAGATAAGAAGAGGAGACTCGAAGTGGGGGACAATTTATAGTGTTACGGTCCTAATTAGTAAAAGTATGTCTTTTCTAACAACTTAACCTTTTAGACGAGATGGTCATACACTATAACATGGTATTAGAGTAGGCAGATGTCTTGGGTTCAAGTCCCACCGTCTCCCACCGCAGGTAGAGAGCGCGTGCTGGAGTTATAATTATTAAATAAATAAGAATGTATTTTTTTTAACAGCTTACTGATTTAGATGAGGTGATCACATATTTCAACTAACATGTACATTACGTAATTGAAAAACTCAGAAAAACGATCATTCGGGAAATATTATTATCGAAGAAGGTGCAAAAGAAGAGTGATTTAGGAGTTGTTTCTCTTTCAAATGGAGCTGGGAGAAATTGAAGGGTTTATCTTAAGCTGTCTTAATTCTGATCAAGCTGTATTGATGCTGACACATATCAAAGTTATTTACTCCTTCTTCCCCAATTAATGTAATATTCATATTTTTTCCTTTTTACTTTGTAAAAAACGAATGATACTTTTTTAGAAACAATAATGAAACTTTAAATTATTTATTTTACCGAAATAATTTATAACTAGACAAATTTAGACCATGGATTTCAAAAATATTTTTTTTAATAAACATTATGCCCGCTTAAATAAAAATTGGGACGGAGGGAGTAACAATTTGGATGCAGTATAAAGAATCATTTTCTGACTGTCCAAGTTTCTGTAGAGAGGAGAGTTTAGTAACTTCTGTTGACTTTGCTATCGTTTGTAATTACTTCACTTAATTGGTTATTTATAAAAAGTTAATTAATTACGAGGAAAAAAATTTATTCAACTATTTACATTTTATATTTGGACAGTATCATTTACTATACTGATCTTTTTACTGTTACGTTGCTTTCACTTAAGTAATTTGTTTGGGTAGAGAATATGACAGAAATGGTTTAGAATATTCTAGGTGCCGCACCCGTGTCTATTGTCTCTAATTGATCTTACTGATCAAATATCTAAAAATTCTTCTTCATTCACACTTCTAGCCATGCACACGAGCAAGTATTATACCTGTTGTAACCACCTAACCGGTCGTTTTAAGCTCCGATGTATCATTCGGCAGTGTGGCCATGAGCAGCTTTATTTCAGGTATATTGACTTGTGTGTATGGTCAGAATTAATTTAGGAAGTTTGGAGTCGAATCTAAATGAAAATTCTCATTTGAGAAGCTTAAAATCGAAGAAATAAACTGAGATTGGAATTTTGAGTAAACGACCTCGGAATTGGAATCCGAAAATTCCAGCAGTTTCATATGATGATTCAGACTAGGGCGTATGTTCGGATCGAGTTTTGGATAACCCGGAAGCATTTTGGCGCATATTGTGGAAGATAGCATTTTAGAAGAAATTGCATCAGTTTGACTTAAAATGCATTTCAGTGTTATTGATGCCCGTTTGGAATTCCGAGACTGGTAATAGCTCCGTATGGTGATTCTAGATTTGGGAGCGCTTTCGGAAGTGAATTCGGAGGTCCGTAGGTTATTTTGGAGCCCTTTGGCTAAGTATAGAAATTTGAAGATTTTTGAGAAAATTCGACCGGATATGAAAATTTTGATATCGGGGTCGGAATGCGATTCCAAAAGTTGGGGCAAGTCCAATGTCGAATGTGACTTGTATGCAAAATTTGAAGTCATTTCTGAATGATTTTGGTAAGTTTTGAGACACTTAGTCTCTTTTAAGGAAGCTTAAGTTGGAAAAGTCAACTGGATTTTGACTTATGTGTTAGAGCGCTCGAAATGCGAATTTTATGGTTCGGATAGGTTCGTTAGGTGATTTGGGATTTAGGAGTATGTCCGGAATATTTTTGTGATGGCAGGTGAAGAATTATGCTTGAATTGGCAAAGTTAGTATTTTGGTGAATTCCGTTTGATAGGTGAGATTTTGATCCGAGGGTCGGAATGTAATTTCGAAAGTGTTGTAGCTTCATTATGTCATTTCGAAGTTATTCCGGATAGCTAAAGCAAGGGAAAGGAAGGCGCATGATCTTGACCAAGTTAGGTGCATCAAGGGCGAGGATGGTAGAGTTTTAATGGGGGAGTCACAAGTCAAGCAGAGGTGGCAAGCGTACTTTCGAGACTTACTTAACGAGGAGGGGGATCGTAACATAGAGCTAGGGGAGTTGGGGCATTCAGAGCAACATAGAGACCTTGGGTACTGCAGGCGCATTAGAGCGGAGGAGGTCACGGGGGCTTTGCGTAGGGTGAGTAGGGGTCGAGCGATCGGGCCTGACGAGATCCTGGTGGAGTTCTGAAAATGCATGGGTAGGTCAAGAGTGGAGTGGCTCTCCAGGTTGTTCAATGCGATCTTCAGGACCAAAAGGATGCCGAAGGAGTATAGGTGAAGTACAGTGGTGCTCTTGTACAAGAACAAAGGGGACATCCAGTGCTGCAACAACTATAGGGGTATCAAATTAACAAGTCACACCATGAAGGTCTGGGAGCTGGTGATCGAGGCGAGGGTGAGGGAGATGACATCTATATTTGTGAACCAGTTCGGTTTCATGCCGTGTCGCTCCACTATAGAATCTATCCACCTTGTTAGGAGGCTGGTGGATCAGTTCAGGGATGAGAAGAAGGACCTACACATTGTGCTTATCGACTTGGAGAAGGCGTATGACAAGGTCCCAAGGGAGGTGCTATGGAGGTGCTTGGAGGCGAAGAGCGTGCCGGAAGCCTACATCAGAGTAATCAAGGACATGTATGATGGAGCTAAGACTAGGGTTAGGATGGTGGGTGGTGACTCAGTCCATTTTCCAGTGGTTATGGGGCTCCATCAAGGATCGGCGCTTAGCCCTCTCTTGTTTGCCTTGGTGATGGATGCTCTAACCCGACATATTCAAGGGGATATGCCTTGGTGTATGCTATTTGTTGATGACATTGTCTTGATAGACGGGACAAGGGTCGGTGTTATTGAGAGTTTAGAGGTATGGAGACAGATTCTCGAGTTTAAGGGTTTCAGAATAAGCAGATCTAAGACAGAATACCTGGAGTGCAAGTTTAGCGCCGAGCCGAGCGAAGTAGGCAGGGACGTGATGATTGGATCTCAGGTCATCGCCAAGAGGTACAGTGTCAGATATATTGGGTCAGTGATTCAGGGGGGCGGAGAGATTGACGGGGGAGTCACTCACCGTATAGGAGCAGGGTGGTCAAAGTGGAGGCTTGCATCAGGAGTCCTGTGTGACAAGAAAGTTCCACAGAAACCCAAGGGAAAATTTTATAGAGTTGTGGTTAGACCTGCCATGTTGTATGGGGCGGAGTGCTGGCCAGTGAAGAACTCGCATGTTCAGAGAATGAAGGTTGCGGAGATGAGGATGCTTAGGTGGATGTGCGGGCTCACCAGGTTAGATAATATTAAGAATGAAGTTATTCGAGAGAAGGTGGAGGTGGCCCCGGTGGATGAGAAGATGCGAGAAGCGAGGCTGAGGTGGTTCGGGCATGTGCGGAGGAAAAGTCCTGATGCCCTGGTGAGGAGTTGTGAGCGACTGGGGATGGTCGGCGTACGGCGAGGCAGAGGGAGGCATAAGAGGTATTGGGGAGAGGTGATTAGGCATGACATGGCTAGAATGCGGGTTTCCGAGGACATGGCCCTTGATAGGAATGTCTGGAGGTCTAGTATCAGAGTTGTAGGTTAGGGGCTCCTAGAGTTTTTCGTACTCCTCACCCGGGGCTGGGTGAGGCTTGGCAGAGCTATCCATAGATGATTTGTGTATTGGATTGTGTCTCCCTTATGGTAGTTATTTATGGTAGTTACGTTCTGATGTTATTACATGCTATTTTATTAATGGTTCTTATGTTTAGATAATTATTTACGCTATTTCTGTTGGAGTAACTAATGGTCTTTTGTTTTAGTTTTTCCTTTCCTTCACTGAGCCGAGGGTCGATTGGAAACAGCCTCTATGCCCTTTCGGGTAGGGGTAAGGCCCGTCTACATATTACTCTCTCCAGACCCTACTTTGTGGGATTATACTGGGTAGTTGTTGTTGTTGTTGTTGGACTTGTCTATAAAATTTGAAGTCATTCGTTCTAGTTTTGACGTATTATGGCATCAGATGTGGAAGTTAGAAGTTTCAAAGTTCATATGCTTGTATCGGATGTGAATTTGGTATTTTATGTTGTTTTGAGCGTTCTGAAGGCTGGAACAAGTTAAAATGATGTTGTGTAATATGTTGGCATGTTTGGTTGAGGTTCCAGTGGCCTCGGGTGATTCTTTTAAACACAAATTTGGCTCATTTCTTTCATTTCTTTCATTTGGTTTGGATATTTTGGAGAGAATTTCAAGGGGGGATTTCATCAGGCATCAAAGGTGAGTTATTTCTACATATTTTCAAGTTAAATACATGGATTCGAACGGAAAACTCAAGTAATTTATGGACAAAAATTGTGGTTTAGGGTTTGAAACTTACATATAATTAAATGGAGATTTGAGGGTCATTTGAACTCAGATTTTGGTAAATTTTATATGTATGGACTCGTGGCAAGACGAGAAATCCGGTGATGTAAATTTCGTAAAATTTTTAGAAGTGGGTCCGGGGCTGGGGTTTTGCTAGTTTCGATATTGTTGCTATTTTTCGACTATTTTAAATTAGGTATTGTTCCATTAGCATATTGTGATGTATTCGCTCTGTTTTTTGGGTAGATACGACGCGCGTGGAGGCTGATTTGAGGAGCAAAGCCGTCGCGGGCTAGAGGTTTTGCCAGTTCGAGGAGAGTAATACCTGCAAATGATATCCTTAGGGTTTGAAACCCAGGATTTGCACATCATGGTGCTGTATTGAGGTGACTTGCATGTCGGATATGAGCGTGGAGTAGAGCACCGTTGGGGATTGTGACTTGGTCCCTGTTGTTTATTTTACTGCATATTTGACTGAAACTACTTGTTATCATCATAATTTGTGTTGATTGCCATGTTTGTGGACTTGTGCCAACTTGTAGAATCCTTCGGGGATTGATATTACTGTTTTAGCATAATTTGCATATCATACGGTCTCAAACCAAGGTTTTGAATACTATTTTGCAAACTCAGCCATATTTTTAAGTTTTGAAAACTCAAATGATATTTTAAGTGTTATTTCGAGGTGAGGACTACTGTTTTATAAATGCCCATGGGGCTCATGATGATTTTTGCATTGTGCATGGATCGAGCTGCGCGCCGTAACAGTATTATACTAAGATGAGGATGGATCGGGCTACGCGCCGCAGCAGTGTATATATATTGGATCGGACTGCACGCCGCAGTAACATTGCGCTTGGGCTATAGGAGCCCCTCTGGAATCTGTACACACCATTAGTGAGTGCCGCCGATGATAAATAAATGGAGCGGGCTGCACGCCGTAGCGGGTACTAGAGTGTACCGTCATATGCATTGCATTGCACTAATGCATTTGTTCTTGTTTTGTAATGTTGTCATGACATTCAACACTCATATCATTGGCATCCCTGCTACTTATTGCACTGTTTACCAGATACCCTGGTGTTGTTTGTTACTGGAGTGTTGTGCCCGAGAGGTTGATGTTGTACTTTGTGAGTTGGGAGTGAGCGCGCGGGGCTGATACTGTACTGAGAGGTTGATATTGAGCCCGAGGGGTAGATTTATGATTATTCCCTACTTATTGAAATTATTTTCGCAACTATTAAAAAAGAATATTTTCAAAAGAGGTTTTTATAGAGCCCAGATACTTTCCAAAGGATTTTCACGATTTTACTGTTTCTTCTTAGAAAGGGTTGTACTGTTCCATATAGCATGATGGAGTGCCTTACGTGATTTCTTACTTTCAGCTATTTTTTACTCTTATTACCGCTGAGTTGGAAGTACTCACTTTACTCCCTGCACCTCGCGTGCAGTTGCAAGTATTGTTCGCCCGGTAGTGGGTTTTTAGCGCATTGAAGAATTGTTATCGTAGCTGAGCCAGGTGACCGCTAGCGTCCGCGGCACCGGATCTCCTCCTTTATTTTATGTTGTTCATAATATTTTTCAGACTTTTTTCCAATTATCATACTTGTAATACTTTAATGGACTATGTAGTAGCTCATGACTGTTGACACCCCGATGTCGAGCCGTGTTGGGTTGTATTCCACGAACTCTTGTTATTTAATTTTCTTGAAACTATTTATTCATGTAATTTATTGTTGAAAAAAGGTTGTTTAAATGGATTGGCTGGCCTTGTCTTCACGAGAGGCGCCATCACGACTGAGATTTTGGGTTGTGACAAGTTGGTATCAAAGCCTAGGTTACTAGGTCTCACGAGTCATGAGTAGGTTTAGTAGAGTCTCGTACATCGGTACGGAGACGTCTGTATTTATCATCGAGAGGCTGCATAACCTTTTGGAAAACTTCAATTTCTTGGAATTCTTACCGTGCGTACTTTATTCAGCTTGAGATATACCTCTTGAAATTCCTTCCACACGTCAGTATGCGAATGTGAGCGCTCAGTATCAGATATTCCTCGATGGCTTATGATTCCCCGATCGATGGGCAAGGTGTAATATCAGTGAGTTTGATGTTAGGCTGGTCAGGAGGACTTGAGGTCGAATCATTGCCAATAGCTTAAGCACAGAGGTGCTAATTGTGTGAGCAAGTCTTTTGAACTTCTATGCATGGTATAGTCCCTATTATGGGAATAATGGTTGGATAGCTACGTGAGGAGTATGTTAGTAATGCGAGATGCATCTATATGACTTGGAAGTGACGAGGAATGTCTAGTATATGATAAATGAACTACTGAGTGTATGCTTTCCATTGTGATAGGATATGTATCCCCAAGTTATAGGCACGTGAAGATATTTTCCTGCCTCCTGTTTGGAATGAAGTAAATTTCATGTTACGGTTTGAGTTCAGACTCAGGAAGACCGGTTGACTGTGTAATGTGCATGAAGGTGAAAGGAATACCGAAATGTTATATTAAGATTTATGTAATTGATATGCATTGTGATGCTTTGTCAAGTTGTGGATGTGTTGTTAGGATGGTTTTGGTAATTCTCTGGCAGGTGGATAGGACCAATTACAAAGGAGGCTCTGCCAAAATATTTAAAACATTTGGGACTTAGTAAAAAAAAATTTGGTCGCCTAGAGAGTGGGCTTAACTGTTGTGTGAGTAAATGCAAGAATTTCAGAAGAGTTAAAATTCCAGATGATTCGTGCTTCCACGAGCTTATGATGGAGTGAGTTTAATCTCACCGACAACAATAGAGTATATGTGTTATGATCAATGGCTTCAAGTCAAGTTGGGAAGCTTGCTGTTGATTAGCTGATTGCACGATTTATTACCTGCGTGAAATATGGTTATTGGCGTATTAGTGGGTTATTGCAGCTATGAAAGAGGATCATGAGTGGTAATTTGAGTAAATGCATTGTTGGATGCATGCTATGGTTAGCCTTATTGGATCATGTTCAGACTTGAGGGAAGATTCATAATTTATGCCTCGTATAGGTGCAGGCTTCGAGGGAAGTGATTTCGTTGGGTGCTTTATCGAGATGGTATTCATATGTTATAAAATTTAGTAGAGTTGGTTGCATTCGGGCCAAGTCAGATTTGGGTGGCTCTCAATAGCGGTCCTAGTTAATTCAAGAGGTAAAAGTGTGGTGCCTAATGATTTTGAGTCTATAAGTACAGTTAAGAGTCAAGCTTTTGAAGCAGCTTATGAAGAAAGACACATAATGTCCTATGATGTTTTGACTTGTAGTGTAGCATTTGAGAGACATGAAATGGTTATGGTATTTGAGACAGCATGGTCTCGTGATTTAAGGTCACTCGGGGTGAGTGCGGTTGAAATAAGCTAGATGTTAAAGGGAGATATTATTATTTCTAAGACAATCAAGGATAAATTGGAAGGAAGTAGATTCATTAGCCATAGTTGAGTTGGCATATTGGTGTCAGTGATCAGTTCGTTCAGCGTGATCGAGTTATGTATGTGATTATGGCGGTGCATGTGAGGCTTGCCGGCCATAGTGATTGATGTTATTCTGAAGCATTCTTTTGTTAGGGTCTATTATGAATAGGCGGATCCCAGAAATTGTTGTGGTGGCTTGGACAACTACTTAGAGATTGGCATATTCGACGATTATGAGAATTCTCCTGTATGTTTCTATATTTCCCCTGAAGTGAGTTAAATGGAAAATCTTATGTGATGAAGTATTATCCTATCCGTGGTTCCAGAGTTGTGATAGAAATCGCGTATATCTTATATTGGCACGTGAGGTGTAGTGAGTTGTATGGAAATTGAAGTAAGGACCAAGGTTGCAGTTTGGTCAATGACTGTGATGTCACGATCTCGGATGAGCAGGATATAAGTTTCAGTGTTTTGAGTAAGATAGTTATTGACGTCAGTATCACCTGAGATCGGTGTTTAGTGAGAAAGGCTTTGCATCCTGGTTAGGAATTCTTGATCGATTTTCTGCATTAGTGCAGCCGGTAGTTTGAATGTGCAGACCCGTTAATTATTTCGGAAGAAGGTGGGAACTTGTCCCACGGGAATATTGTATAAGTGTGACATGTAGTCCCTTGATTAATTAGAAATTTAAACCAAGTATGAGGATTTTGGTAATATCATCCATTTGAGAATTTATGCTTGGAGGACACTCTGCTTATTGGTTATGGACATGTGAAATATTATTGGCCTAGCTTGGCATGATCAGGATCGACTTGAGGTTGGTGGATGGATTTAAACGTGGAAGTGAGCCTTACGTTAGGCCAGTTGTGTTTATTTCAGCAATTCGCTCTTTATGAATGGATAGTCACAGTCTTATTTCGTGGTCAACTAATTTATGTAAAGATATATTGCGTTGTATGATTTGTGAAATGGCTTTGTAAATTCCTTATGTGTTGATGTTCCGCTCAGCGCTGATATTATATGAGCAAGATGGATCTTGAGACATAGATCATGTATCATACCTCAGTTGTGCTTACGTTTGTAGCCTATAGAGCTATATGTTTCCTTGGGAATAGTATTATGCACCTTAGTGTGTTTATGACCGATATCCAGTGTTTTGATGTGATGAGCTTTTCAGCTCGACCTATTTCCTTTTGTGAGTTCTATATGTGCATTGGGTGGCACGCCTCCATGGGTAATTTTTTTGGATAGGATTGCATTCCGCAACAGTACGATTTTTAATACAGTCCCCCATATTTGCTTTAATGTGTTCTGTCTCTCATTGTCCCAGAATTCTAGTTCTAGTCGTGAACCCGCATCGCATGTATGATTCGCGAGCGAGGTAATTAGATCTCCTTTTCAAAGTAAGGCTTTCTATTTGTGTCATGTTCTGAATGGTAGCCTATTGTCACATTGTGGCATCATATGTGACTTTTGATTATGACCGAGGTGGCTTATTGCTTGAGCAGTTCGTATTAGGTGAAACTAGATTATTGGATTTAGGACCAGTGCAATTCTGATTATATGAAGTATATTATAGGGCAAGGATCATTCTTTGGTTCGGGATGAGGTATGGATCTTCTCAGGGGATAGACCCAATGATTTGTTGAGTCATCAGTTGGTTATAAATTTCGGCACGTCTCTTCCGTCGTATCGGTGTTGTAATAGCTAGAGCAAGACCTATGTAGGTCGTGAGATGCATGGGAGCATCAGATATGTGGAATTTTGGCTATTACGTTTAAAGAATATTATTGTGGTTCCATGTGTAAATTAATGCAAAGTGTGAATTCAGCAAAGTTACGAAATCATATTTGGGTACATCGTGTGAAGATTGATATGGTGGTCGTATGATGGAAACAAGCTTCGCAGGAAATTCCGGATGTTGGAATTGGGCCTAATGCCTTATTTGCTTGAATAAATGATTATATCTATAGAGTTATCGAGCTAATGTGCTCAACTAAATTGTTGAAGCACAGGAAGGTGCATGAGGTGTTAAACAAGTGATTTCAGACTACTTCAGTGTAGTTCTCAGCACGTTCGAGGACGAACGTATGTTTAAGTGGGGGAGATTGTAACGATTCAACCGGTCGTTTTGAGCTCTGATGCGTCATTCGGCAATCTGTGGCCATGATCAGCTTCATTTTAGGTATATTAACTTGTGTGTATGGTCAGAATTAAAATTCAGGAAGTTTGGAGTCAAATCTAAATGAAAATTCTCATTTGAGAAGCTTAAAATCGCAGAAATGAACTGAGATTGGAATTTTGAGTAAACGACCTCGGAATTGGGATCCAAAAGTTCCAGCATGTTCATATGATGATTTTGGACTTGGGCGTATTCCAGGATCGAGTTTTGGATAACCCGGGAGCATTTTGGCACCTATTATGGAAGATAGCATTTTAGAAGAAATTGCATCAGTTTGACTTAAAATGCATTTCAATGTTATTGATGTCCGTTTGGAATTTCGAGAATGGAGTAGCTCCGTGTGGTGATTCTGGATTTGGGAGTGCGCTCGGAAGTGAATTCGGAGGTCCATAAGTCATTTTGGAGCCGTTTGGCTAAATATAGAAATTTGAAGGTTTTTGAGAAAATTCGACTGGAAGTAGAAATTTTGATATCGAGGTCGGAATGCAATTCCAAAAGTTGGGGCAAGTTTGTAATGTTGAATGTTACTTGTATGCAAAATTTGAAGTCTTTTCTAAATGATTTTGGTAAGGCTTGAGACACTTAGTCTCTTTTAAGGAAGCTTATGTTGAAAAAGTCAACCGCATATTGACTTATATGTTAGAATGCTCTAAATGTGAATTTCATGATTCGGATAGGTTCATTAGGTGATTTGGGACTTAGGAGTGTGTCCGGAATTTTTTTGTGATGGCCAGTGTAGAATTAAGCTTGAATTGGCAAAGTTAGTATTTTGGCGATTTTCGGTTGATAGGTGAGATTTTGATCCGAGGGTCGGAATGAAATTCCGAAATTTGATGTAGCTTTGTTATGTCATTTTGGACTTGTTTGCAAAATTTAAGTTTATTCGGACTAGTTTTGACGTATTTCGGCATCCGATGGGGAAGTTAGAAGTTTCAAAGTTCATAGGCTTGAATCGGATGCGAATTTGATGTTGTGATGTTATTTCGAGCGTTTCGAAGGCTGGAATAAGTTTGAATGATATTATGTAATATGTTGGCATGTTTATCGAGGACCCAGTGGCCTCGGGTGAGTTTGGGTGGTTAAACGGACTATCTCATATTTAAAAAAAATTACAGATTTTTCCTTTTGCTTCAGCTGTGCACCAGATTTCTGGTGCGAGAAGTCCAATTTGGAAGCTCATATCTTTTAATTTATAAGGAGTCAGAAAAATTACAAAAAATGAAAGTTGTAGCCCTTTGTGTCTAGTTTTCATAAAGCGAAAGCAATTGTAATTTGGACATTTGTAGATAAAGTTATGATCAATTGAAAATGACTAATGGAGCGGTTTTCTCCATAACTTTCTGATTTCATGGGCCTATTTTAGAAGCTCATATCTCGGGATATATAAAGAGTTATATGGTGTACAACCTATCAAATTAAAGATATTTGAGTCTATTATCTAAATTTTCAAACCGTTTGTCATTTGAATATTCATACAAAACGTTATGAGTGTTTAAACAGAAGGTGTCCGACAAGAAACAATTTTAATAGGATGTACAACTTGTATAGTACATGTGCAAGGAACAACTCGACGAAGATGGGCAGATTCTCTTAATCACGAATTTGGCTCATTTCTTTCATTTCTTTCATTTGGTTTGGATTATTTTGGAGAGAAATTCAAGGGGGATTTCATCAAGCATCATATGTGAGTTGTTTCTACTTATTTCCAAGTTAAATACATGGATTAGAACTGAAAACTCAAGTAATTTATTGACAAAAATGGTGGTTTCGGGTTTGAAACTTACAGATAATTAAATGAAGATTTGAGGGGTCATTTGAACTCCGATTTTGGTAAATTTGATATGTACGGACTCGTGGAGAGACGATAAACCCGGTGATGTGAATTTCATAATTTTTCGAGAAGTGGGCACGGGGATCGGGTTTTGCTAGTTTCGAGATTGTTGCTATTTTTTGACTATTTTCAATTGGGTACTGTCCCATTTGCATATTTTGATGTATTGGCTATGTTTTTGGGTAGATACAACGCGCGTGGAGGCCTATTTGAGAAGCAAAGGCGTCGCGGGCTAGAGGTTTTGCCGGTTCGAGGTGAGTAATACTTGCAAATAATATCCTGAGGGTTTGGAACCCCGGATTTGCACATCATGGTGCTGCATTGAGGTGACTTGCACGCTAGATATGAGCGTGGGGTAGAGCACCGTTGGGGATTGTGATTTGGTCCGTCCCGGTTGTTGATTTTACTGCGTATTTGACTTAAATTACTTGTTATCATCATAATTTGGGTTGATTTCTACGTTTGGGACCTTGTGTCAACTTGTAGGATCCTTCGGGGATTGATATTACTATTTTAGCATAATTTGCATATCATACGGTGTCAGACCAAGGTTTTGAATACTGTTTTGCAAACTCAGCCATATTTCTAAGTTTTTAAAACTCAAATGATATTTTAAGTGTTATTTCGGGATGAGGACTACTGTTTTATAAATGCCCATGGGGCTCATGATGATTTTTGCACTGTGCATGGATCGGGCTGCCACCGCAGCGGTATTATACTGAGATGAGCATGGATCGGGTTGCGTCCTGCAGCAGTGTATATATATTGGAGCGGACTACATGCCGCAGTAAAATTGCGCTTGGGCTGTAGGAGCCCCTCCGGAGTCTCTTCACACCCCTAGTGAGCGCCATCGACGATAAATAAATGGAGCGGGCTGCACGCCGCAGCGGGTACTAGAGTGTACCGTCATATGCATTGCATTGCACTCATGCATTTGTTCTTATTTTGTAATGTTGTCATGACATTTAGCACTCATATCATTGGCATCAATGCTACTTCTTGCACTATTTACCAGATACTCTGGTGTTATTTGTTACTGGAGTGCTGTGACCGAGATACTGATGTTGTAGTTTGTGAGTTGGGAGTGAGCCTGAGAGGCTGATGTTGTACTTTGTGAGTTGGGATTGTGCCCGCGGGGCTGATACTGTACTGAAAGGTTGATATTGAGCCCGAGGGGCAGATTTATGATTATTCCCTACTTTATTGAAATTATTTTCGCAACTGTTAAAAAGGAATATTTTCAAAAGAGGTTTTTATTGAGCCCAGATATTTTCCAAAGGATTTTCACGAATTTACTGTTTCTTCTTAGAAAGGGTTGTACTGTTCCATATAGCATGATGGAGTGCCTTACGTGATTTCTTACTTTCAGCTATTATTTATCCTTATTACCGCTGAGTTGGAAGTACTCACTTTACTCCCTGCACCTCGCATGCTGTTGCAGGCATTGTTCGACCGGTAGTGGATTTTTAGCGGATTGAAGAATTGTTATCGTAGCTGAGTCAAGTGACCGCTAGCGTCCACGGCACCGGATCTCCTCCCTTATTTTTTGTTGTTCATAATATTTTTCAGACTTAATTCCCATTACCATACTTGTAATACTTTAGTGGATTATGTAGTAGCTCATGATTTGTGACACCCCGATGTCGGGCCGTATTGAGTTGTATTTTACGAACTCTTGTTATTTAATTTTCTTGAAACTGTTTATTCATGTAATTTATTGTTGAAAAAAAGGTTGTTTAAATGGATTGACTGACCTTGTTTTCACGAGGGGCACCATCACGATTGGAATTTTGGGTTGTGACACCTATATCTCAAAGACCAAACTTGATACTAGTATTATAATTCTTTAATCCAAAAATACTTATCATTTTAAGAAAATTAAACTGAACTAATTAAGTAAAATAAAATCTCCTCTTGGGTTCGTAAGGGTTGTGTAGTTTCTCTCTCTTGAAAAAAATTAAGAGAATCTTATGTATAATATACAGTAATTACTTTAATTAGAATGTTTTGTCTAATAAAGCTAAAGCATACGTTTTCCCAAGTCTATTTCTGAAGTAAGCATTTTTCTATTTTAGTTATGTGCCTAACAGGTCGAGAAATAAGAGGAACCAAAACTAGACTGAAAGAAAAGACAAGGATCATGTTGATTTATTCTATTACCAGTTACCATTTGGTGGGCTACTTTTTATTGGAGATCTTCTTTTGTCTAGTAATATAATAATAGACCTTATTGTATGGTATTGAACCAACCTGCAGGTTGATAACACCCTAATTTTGGTAAAAAGAGCACGGTCTAGCCAGTTTACTGATTGACTATTCAAAAATAGCTAGTATTTGTTAAGTTATTGAAAATAGTTATTATTTTACAATAACAGAGACCGATCCAGCATAATATATCGGAGTTCCGTGCACCTGTGTATGAATTTCCAGCATATTATGCTGGAATTCCAACACACGAAAAGTTCCAGCATAATATACTAGAGATTCCGGCACTTGTGTATGAACTTCCAGCATATTATACTGGACCGGTATACTTATTCTGGAACTCCAAGTTGGAGTTCAAGTATACTTATGCTGGAACTCCAGCATAATATATTAGCGTATTTTCTGAGTATTTAACAGTATTTTCGCTCAGATTTATACATAAAAAGTGGATAAATTTCTATTACTTTTGAAAGTGTGGCTATTTTTTAATGACCACTTGTAAATATGGCTATTTTTGAATTTCTCCTTTAATTTTGTCTTAATTAAGTTTAGCTTAGGAACGATGAATTGCTAATAAAGCAAATTTAAGTGAGACAACTGATAAAAATTAAAATTAATGGACGACTTTTCAACCTAATGATTATAATTAGATTACAGGTCATGACCAATATATAGCTGCCATCAACCACTTTTAACTACTCATGGAAATATGGAACAATTTCAGTGATATTTGGAAAAATACATGGTCACGTAAGTAGCTATCTATCTAAGTTCCATATTTCAAGGCATTTCAGAATTATTCGAGGCTGCTCAATTGTCAATGTCAAGATAAATAAAACATACTAATAAGATATAACTATTGTCGCATATACTTTTTCATTCGGTTTTTTTAAAGGTAGACACAAATGCTATATATTCAAAAGAATGTCGATGCAAGGTGATATGATGAAATAATTTAACCTCCATGTGATCTACAATAAGTTGTAATTAACTGTCTTTAATAAATATTTCATCCATCCCAAAGTACTTGTTATGTTTAGCTTTTTGGGATTTAAAGTATGCGAACTTTGATTAATATTTTAAAATATGCTTTTTCATTATATTGGCACACGAAAAATTACAACTAGTAATTTTCATATAGTTTGCTATATCTAATTTTAATTTTAAAATATTAAATAGATATAATCTAATATAAATTTGAAGATTAGTCAAATTGAACACTGAAAAGTGAATAATTAAGTAATCCGGTTAATATGCTGATAGAAAATTTATTTATATTCACGCGTGAATGAGCATATTGATCATGAAGATATAATAATAAGTAATAAATGTCTGCGTTTTCTAACAGCTTAAGCTGGTTACACATGGCTTCAACATTAGAGCGAACATGAATGTTCCTTTTTTAATGATACGTAAATAGGTTAGAAACTGTGTTTTAGCTTATTTGAGTAAAACCAACGGACCATGCCATTCTGCTACATCCGGTCGACGATGATCATTTGGAACAGTACCTCTCTATGATTATTGTATTGAGGCACACCTCTCATCAAAATCTGATATAGACAAATACACAGTTATGAGGACGTCATTTTCTTAGCCAAATAGTAGTTAACAGTGCACATGAATATTAGGCAGTCGTTTAATACCAAATTAATAAAGTAGCCGATCGCAATGTTTGTCTAAAATACTCTAAACAAACACTTAGATTAGGAGGAAAATAACGTAGACGTGTAAACCAACTTAGTACGTCGAAATAAACACTTATATTTTGTACTAAGTATTTATTGAATGAGCTATACTAGTTCTCGTTTTATTTACATTTCCTTGTAATGATTAGCCTAGGGACCAAGTATACCTACGAAAATCACCCAATGAATTATTTGCTACGAGCATACATCTATGCGTGTATGTGTGCCTTCTTTGGAGAAAAAACTTCGATTTTTATTTGTTAGGCGTATTGTTTATCATTAATTACAATATTGTTTAATGTACTATTTTTTGTCATTAATTGATCTCTTCTGTTATTGAAAATATAAAAATGACAATTGATAAAGGAATTACTTCTGCGATTGTTGCGGTAATGGCGATAGCCTCGTCGAGCAGAACTATTATTCACCGGCAAGAAACCTAATTTTCTGGAGCCAACTTCAAAGGGTGGCAGCAAAGGGTGTTCTTCTGGCTTACCACACTTGGTATACAGAAGTTTACCAGTAAAACCCTCCAGTGTCTGTCGGTGACATGCTAGACAATAAGAAGTTTATGATTGTTGCGGCGTAGAAACAGGCAGACTTTCGTTGCAAAGGTTATATCATAAGTGCATTGGAGGATGACTTGTACAATATCTGTAGTGCTATAAAAACTTCGAAAAAATAATGGGACGCACTTGAGAAGAAGTACAAGACTGAAGATGCATGCTTGAAAAAGTTTATGGTTGCCAAGTTTCTAGACCATAAAATAACCGTTGGCACCCAAGTTCAAAAGCTTCAAATTATTTTTCACGACCTTATTGCTGAAGGTATGGTAGTGCATGAAGCATTTTGGCAACAATGATTGAAAAACTGCCTCCTTCATGGAGAGATTTCAAAAACTATCTAAAGCACAAGCGCAAAGAAATGAAGTTGGAAGATCTTGTGATTCATCTCAAGATTAAGGAAGACAACAAAATAGCCGAGAAGAAGTCTCGTGAAAATTCAATAATTATGGGAGCTAATATCGTTGAGGAGACTGCTCCAAAGAATAAGAAGATGAAGAGGTCTTCTGGACAAACTAAGGAGTAGAACAAGAAAAAATTCAAGGGCAATAACTACAATTGCGGAAAAACTGGTCACAAATCCCCTAGTTGTCGTCTCCCGAAAAAGGATAAGAAAAAGGGAAAGGCCAAATAGTGGAGAAGAATATGACATTGATAATTTGTGTGCAATACTTTCGGAATGCAACCTAGTTGGAAATTTGAAGGAGTGGCGGATTGACTCTGGAACCACTCGACACGTTTGTGCTGTCAAAGAAGCATTTAGGACTTACTCTATTGCTGGTCACCAAAGAAGAGCATTCCATAGAAAATACTGCAACAGCCAAATTGAGGGTTATGAGAAAATGTTCCTGAAGATGACTTCCCGCAAGGTGTTAAGGCTCAACAACATTCTTCATATTCCTACTATTATGAAGAGTTTCAACTTCTTTACTTGTTGAGAATGGATTCAAATGTTACTTGTATCTAACAAAGTTGTTGTAAGCAAGAATGAAATGTATGTTGGAAAGGGCTACCTCATAGAGGGCCTTTTCGACTCAATGTAATGGTTGTTGGCAGTATTAATAAAATTTCAATTTTTTTTATTTGTTGGAGCCAAATAATTAATGGCATATTCATTTAGGACATGTCAATTACAAAACCTTGAGGAAGTTAATTAATTTAGAAGTATTAATTAAATTCGAGTATAATAACTCAAAATGTAAATATGTATTGAATCTAAATTCGTAAAACATCCTTATAAGTCTGTTGAAAGGAATTCAAATCCTTTAGACTTTATTTATACTGACATTTGTGATATGAAGTCGAACACCATCTCGAGGTGGAAAAATATTTTGTTACTTTTATAGACGGTTGTACTCAATATTGTTATGTTCATTTGCTTAATAGTAAGGATGAAAAAATTGAAGCATTTATGCAATACAATAAAGAGTGGAGAATCAATTAAATAAAAGATCAAATGATAAGCAGTGATAGTGGTGGAGAATATGAATTTCCATTTGCAGGAATATGTTTGAAATATGAAATTATCCATCAAAATACTGCCCTTTACACACCTCATTCTAATAGAGTTGCAGAAAGGAAAAATCAAACATTAAAGAAAAGAATAAATTATTTATTAATAAGTTCTGGATTATCACAGAGTTTGTGGGGGGAAGCTATCTTTACAGCTAACCGAATACTCAATAAATAACCCACAAAAAATACAATCTATTACATATGAAACATAGAAAGGAAGAAAATCTAAGTTGAAATATATCAAAGTGTGGGGGTGTTTACCAAAGGTGCAATGTGACGACTTGACCCGTCGTCACGTGAGTCACCGCCCCATTTTCCTCATATTATGCTTCTTTATGTTTCAACATCAGTATTTGAGTTGATCGGGTAGAATTGGATTGGTTTTAGATGGAAATGAGACACTTAGTCTCTTAAAGGAAAATTTTGGAAAAGTCAACTGAATGTTGACTATTGGATTAGAGGGCTCAGATGTGAATTCTTGTGATTCAGTTAGCTTCGGAGGATGATTTGTGATTTAGGAGTGAAATCGGGATTGAATTTGGAGGTTCGGTGTAGAATTAGGCTTGAATTGGCTAAGTTTGAATTTTGGCGAATTTCGGTCGATGGGTGAGATTTTGATCTGAGGGTTGGAATGGAAATTCGAGAGTTGCAGTAGCTCCGTTAGGTGATTTTGGATATGTTTTCAAAGTTTCAGGTCATTCGGAGGTGTTTAGGTTGGGTATTTGATCGATTACGCAATTCCGATGTTTTTAAGAAATTTAGGCTTTGATTTGATCATAATTGAGGATTTTGATTTTAACGTTAGCGTTTTGATTATTCGAGCAAGTTTTAATGAAGTATTAGATCATGTTTGTATTTTGTTTGAGGTCCCGTAGGCCTCGAGGTGAGATCGGGTGCTTAAACGGAAGTTTTTGAAGTTTGCTTCAGGTCTGTATTGCTGTCATCTAGTATTTCCGCTTATGCGGAAATGGACCGCAGAAGCGGGTGAAGGAGCACAAAAGCAGTTCTTGGCCTGATGAGGAGTTTCCGCAAAAGCGGAATAGAGTCCACAAAAGCGAGACCGCAGGAGCAGACTTTCAACCGCAGAAGCGGTAATGGGTGATCCGCATAAGCGGATGTTTGGCGCAAAAGCGAGAATTTGTGAACTTTTATGAAAACCGCATAAGCGGATGTTTGGCCACAGAATTGTCCCACATAGGCGGAAACGGGACCGCAGAAGCGAAAATCACTGTTTGTAGAAGGGTTTTATATCATTATTTCCTCCTCGAGCTTATGTCATTTTTCCTCCATTATTGAGCGATTTTGGAGCTTTGGGCGGGAATTTTCGAGGGGTTTTGACTTAGAATTGAATGGAGGTAAGTTCCTTGGCCTAATTATTCAAGTTTATGGTAGAATTAACATGAAAATTTGTTAAAATTCATTAAAAAGGGGTAAAGCTAGGGCTTCAGCTTTGATATTTCAAATTGGGATTTGTAGGTCACATGAGCTTGAATTTGTGTGTTCTTGATATGTACGGACTCGTGGCGAGACGAGGAATCCGGTAATGTGAGTTTTGTAATTTTTTGAGAAGTCGACCCGGGGCTCGGATTTTGTTAGTTTCGAGATTATTGCTATATTTCGACTATTATCAATTCGATATTGTTCCTTTGGCATAGTGTGATGCATTCACTATGCTTTTGGCTAGATTCGACACGCGTGGAGGCCGATTTGGGGGGCAAAGGCATCCCGGGCTTGAGATTTTGCCGGTTCGAGGTGAGTAATACTCGAAATTATATCCTGAGGGTTTGAAACCCCGGATTTGCACATCATAGTGCTGTATCGAGGTGATTTGCACGCCGGATATGGGTGTGGGGTAGAGCACCGTTGGGGATTGAGACTCGGTCCGTTCCGATTGATGAAATTACTACGTATTTGACTAAAACCACTTGATATTATCACGTTTTGGGATGATTTCCATGTTTTGGGCTTCGTGCTGATTATTTGAATCCTTCAGGGATTGATACCACTGTTTTTGCATTACTCTGCATATTAATTGATCTCGGTCTAAAGTTTTAAATATTGTTTTCCACACTTAACCTTTTTTCTAAGATTTGAAAACCTAAATGATATTTTATTGACGTTTTGAGCTGAGAACTGTTATGTTGATATTGCCCAAATGGCTTATGTGCATTTCTAGACTGTGAATGGATCGGGCTGCACATCACTGCGGTGTGATATTGATATTGCACTTGGACTGTAGGAGCCCCTCCGGAGTCTGAATCCCCACACTGAGCGCGAGTACCCAAATGGATCGAGATGTACGCCGCAACGCTCATGTGCATTGCATTGCATTCACGCATTGGTTCATGTTTGTACTATGTGGCATAACATTTAGCAGTCTCATATAATTGGCATCCACGCTATTTCTTGCACTGAGTACCAGATACCCTGGTGTTATTTGTTAATAGAGTGATGTGCCCGAGTGTCTAATTTGTGTGCGAACTTGCACTACTTGATATCACATTCATATGTCTAACTGCTAAAAAGGAAAGAAAGAGATAATTTCAAAAGAGGTTTTAAACTGAGCCAGATATTTTATAAAAGATATTCATGGAATTGTTGTTTTCTAAAAGGGTTGTACTGTCTTATATAGCTTGATGAAGTGTTCCTACGTGTTTCTTACAGCTCAGTTATTATTTACTCTTGTTAGCACTGAGTTAAAAGTACTCCCTTTATTCCATGCACCTCGCGTGCAGTTGCAGGTATTATTTACCCGGAAGCAAGTTAATAGCTGATCGAAGGTAATTCTACTGTAGTGAGCAAGGTGACTGTAGACATGTAATTTTTGACCCTCCGCGAAACTTCACCTATTTTAGCGTAAATACTTAGTTTATGTTTAATACAGTTATTTTAACTAATTTTAACTCTTTTACATTATTTTTATCATAAAATCGAAAAATACAAAAAAAATAGTTTCATTTTTCTCTATTTAATCAGGGTATTAGGTTTTTAGAACAATATAAGTTTTTTATCTATTTTTATTATAACCCTCAAGAATACAAAAAATAGTTCCAACTTTAATTGTTAGTTTTGTTTTAATACTAATAGTTTATACAAATTAATGTAGAGTTTTGATAGGTATTTTTATTTAAATTTTCGGCTTGCTTGTGGTCCAATTTTGTGAATTTCGAAGCCCAATTTTGAGGCCTAACAAGACCTAGCCCACTTCCCATTCCTCTTAAATCTTACACCCTAACCCTAAAGACTCTTCCTTTTCAACCTTGAAACCCTAGAAGACAACAATGGAGAGAGCTAACTAGACAACAAGAAAACCTAACCCTAAACACCGGAGAAGCAGCGAACCAGCAACTCCCACGACCAAAAAAACGAACCCATGCCTTGAACAGCCCTCCCACTGCCATAGCTGCCGCCTCCAGCCGCCATCCACCTTCTTCTTCACCACATAGAACCTCAACACACACAACACTAAAAAAACCTAGAAGACCCTCATAGCCGCCACCTCCATTTTCAACCCAAAAACTCGCCGGAAAGCACCCCTCCACTCCGCCGTATACCACCCCCGTCGACCACTCCAGTCAACGACCACCGGACTCCATTGCAGCGCAACATCATCTCCTTCGCGACGCCCTCAACCAGCTTCCTCCGCCAACGACCAATTGAAACGAGCCCAGCTCTGCTTCGTCGTCCAAACGACCACCACACACGACCCTACTACCCAAACGAACACCCTCCTCGAACGACCACCACCCCACTGCCATCTCCAAGCTCCCGTCGATAACCTACTGCCAAACAACCCTCCAGTCGCGAGCTCCAGCCAGTTCGGCCGTCGCTGCACCGCTGACCACTGAAGAACATGTTTGATGGAAATATAAAAGAAATGATGGGTAATTGAAAAAAACTTTTGTATTAAATTGACTAGAAGACAAACAACACACCACACAATATAATATTTTTAATCTCACAATCAGTTTTTTCTCTCACACCACTTTCTAAAATTATTTTGCAATACAACAAAAAAACACACAAACACTATTTTTTTCTTCCACTCTAAGTGCTTCGGCACTCTATTCTCCCTTTTACAAACTGACTTCTCTCTTGTTTTCTCTTTGTTTTTTTTCTCCTTGCTTCTCATACAATTTCAAACAATACTACTCCTATATATAGTAATAAAAAGAAGTGTGAAAAAATGCAAATTTTGTCCAAGAAATACGGCTAGGTAGGTGCCACCAACCATGGTATGCCACCAACATTTGAATGGTCAAATTCCCACATTTTCAATACGTGCTCCTTCTAGATGGACGGTGGAAGAGTTTGGAATTCTAACACTCCATCTCAAACTCGACTTTGCATGCCAATCATACTTTTAAGTTTGTTGAACACATCTGTCTTCAATGGCTTTGTAAAAATATTTGCAATTTGTTCTTCAGTTCTGCAATAAATTAATTCCACAACCTTGTTCTTCACTTGCTCCCGGATAAAATGATACTTTGTATCAATATGCTTGCTTCGGCTGTGGGAGACTGGATTATTTGCAAGTGATATAGAAGACTTATTGCCACATATTTAGTGACTGGCCCTTCTTGCTTCTGATGTAGCTCAGTCAGAATATTCTTTAGCCAAATTGCTTGACATGTGCACGCTGCTGCAGCCATATATTCCGCCTCACATGATGAAAGTGCAACTGTCTGTTGCTTCTTTGATGACCATGAAAATATTGCTGAGCCAATGTGAAATGCATATCTTGATGTGCTTTTCCGGTCATTTATGTCTCCACCATAATCACTATCTGAATAGCCAATTAACTTTGAATCTTCAAAACATGTATAGCATAAACCATGATCAACACTTCCTTTGATGTATCTCAAAATTCTCTTCCTGCACTGAAGTGATCTTGTCTCGGCTGCTCCATATATCTTCTAATAAAGCCAACTGCAAACATAATATCTGGTCGAGTAAAAGTCAAATACCTTAAGCTTCCGACCAGACTCTTGTTTAGTGTAGGATTTATTGGCTCTCTATCTGAAATCAGCTTTCAACTTCATTCCTGCCTCGATTGGTATTGATACTGGCTTGCATTCTTTCATTCTGAACTTGCACAAAACTTCTTCTGCATACTTCCTTTGGGATATGAAAATCCCCTCTTCACTTTGTTTCACCTCAACTCCAATAAAGTAAGACATTTCACCATTATCTCTCATTTCAAACCCTTTAGTCATTGCCCTTTTGAAATCATCAAACATACCTGGGTTGTTTCCCGTGAAGATCATATCATCCACATATAGGCACATGATCATAATATCTCCATCTTCATTTTTCTTTGTGTACAAAGCATGCTCATATGGACTCTTCACAAAACCACTCTTCTGAAAGTACTCATCTATTCTTGTGTTCCAAGCTCTTGGAGCTTGCTTCAATCCGTATAGTGCCTTCTTCAACCGATAGACTTTATCTTCCTCTCCTTTTATCACATATCCTGGTGGTTGCTCAATGTAGACTTCTTCTTCAAGGTAACCATTGAGAAAAACTGATTTCACGTCCATCCGGTATATCTTCCATTGCTTTTGTGCTGCAACTGCTATAAGAAGTCTGATGGTGTCTATCCTTGCAACTGGTGCAAATACCTCTTCATAGTCAATTCCATATTTCTGCTTGTAGCCTTTAGCCACCAATCTCGCCTTGTACTTTTCCACTTTTCCTTCTTGGTTGGTCTTTGTCTTGTACACCCACTTTACTCCGATTGTCTTGTGACCTTCTGGCGAGGTTGTAAGCTCCCACGTGTCATTTCTTTTGATTTCAGCAATTTCATCATTCATGGCTTTCCTCCATTTTTCATCTTCTGCAGCTTCTTCATATATTACTGGATCACATTCAGCCATCAATCAAAATAATGAATAGTCAAGTGTAGTTTGTACTGAATCTGTAGCATCATAGATATCACTCAGGCTTCTCATTTTTGCTGGTGCTCCCCCTAAACTGTTGCTGCTGGTACTGCTTCCTGAAGATGATGGTGTAGCTGTAGCTGTTGTTGGCATAGCAATTGGTGGAGGACTTTGGTTATTTCTTTGTTGAAGTGTCTTCTCTTCTGAGTCATCATCATCTTTAAAGAATAAGCCTTCCACTTTCTTTTCTTCTTCGCTCCATCTCCAGTAATTTGCTTCATCGAACTCTACATATCTTGAGATGATCACCTTTTTCGTTAGAGGATTGTACAGTCTATAAGCTTTACTCCTGAGATCATAGCCAATAAAAATGCATTTCTCTCTTTTATCATCCAGCTTCTTTCTCCTTTGATCTGGAATGTGGGCATATGCTATACAACCAAAAATTCTTAGATGACTTATTTCTGGTTTCTTGCCACTCCATGCTTCATTTGGCGTCTTAAACTGCACGCTTTTTGTTGGACATCGGTTTAGGAGATAGGCAGCACATTGAACTGCTTCAGCCCAGAATGTTCTTGGCAGGTGCTTTTCTTTAAGCATGCTCCTTGCCATATCAAGAATTGTACGATTCTTTCTTTATGCAATCCCATTTTGTTGTGGAGAGTAGGCAGCTGTCACTTGATGAACTATTCCATGCTGCTTGCAAAACTCATCAAATAATTTGGAAGTATATTCTCCTCCTCTATTTGTTCTGAGTATCTTGAGATACTGACCGCTTTGCTTTTTTGCCATTGCTTTGAATTCCTTGAATTTATCAAAGGATTCTGATTTTTCTTTGATTATATACACCAGGCTTTTCTACTGAAATCATCAATAAAGGTGATATAATACCTATTTCCTCCGAGTGATGGAATGTCAAACGGACCAACAATATCCGAATGAACCAACTGCAGTGGTCTCCTGGCTCTCCATGAGTTTCCAACTTCAAAACTTTGTGTGTGTTGCTTTCCTTTCATGCAACTTTCGCACAACTGATCTGGTTGATTTATTTGTGGCAATCCACTCACCATATTTTCCTTTGACAACAACTTTAATCAAGTGAATCCAAGATTCCCAAATCTGAGATGCCACAACCACGAACTGTCTTTTGTGATGGCCTTCATACATCTTATGGCTTCCGTCTGGATATTTAACTTGAATAGGCGATTTCTTGTCATATCAGCTTTTGCAATCAACTCTCCCTTTTGATTTCTTATGACAAGAGAATTATTCTTCATGTGTATATCATATCCTTTCTCCAAAAGCTGACCAATACTGAGAAGGTTGCTTTTCAAGGATGGAATATAATAGACCTCCGAGATATACGACTTGCCTCCATTCTTTGTGAAAATTATAATCTTCCTTTTGTCTTTGACTGGAACTTTTGATGAGTCTCCAAAAGTCACCTCTCCTTGAACTTCTTCATTTAATTCTGTGAATAGCTCCTTTCTTCCACACATATGATTACTGGCTCCGGTATCAAGGTACCACACATTCTTTCTGCTATCTTCTTCACCTTTGTAAGTGAACAAAACGGCGGATTCATCAGTTTTTTCTTCATTTGCTGTATAATTACTCATTTCCTCAACGTTAGCTGCATCTCTACACTCATAACTGAGATGGCTAAATTTGTTGCAATTATAACACTGCAACTGGGATTTATCACTTCTTTGTTGAAATCTTCCTCCTCCTCAGGTTATGAAACCGCGACCTCGGCCACGATTATATGTTCCTCGACCACGTCCATATGTTGCTGCATCTGTGTGAAATTTTCTATTTGTTTGGTCATAACCACCTCGTCCGCCACGTCCACCTCGAGTGTTGAATCCTCCGCGGGTATTGAAACCTCCTCTGTATCCACCACGATTTCCTCTGCCACGTGCAAAATTGCTCCTTGCTTGGTTTCCATCAAGAGACAACTTGCTTTGAAAAGCTTGCTCTAAATTGTTAGAGCCTTCATTCAGATTCATTCTTTGCTCGTGAGCTTGAAGAGAACCCACAAGCTCGTCAATTGATATAACTGACAAGTCTTTGACTTCTTCAATGGCAGTGACAACATAATCGAACTTTCTTGTTAGTGAGCGTAGAATTTTCTCCATGACTCTAACATCATCTAGAATCTCTCCATGTCTTTTCATCTCTTTGGCCACCTTTTGCACTCTTGAGAAATATTCTGAAACATGCTCTCCACTTTGCATTTTCAGGTTCTCAAACTCGGCTCTAAGTGATTGGAGCCGCACCTTTTTGGCTTTGTCTACTCCTTGGCAAGACTTCTGTGATGTCTCCCATGCCTACTTTGATGATTTTGCATCTGAGATATTTTCAAAGTTTGGTTCATCAACACCTTGAAAAATTAAGAAAAGAGCCTTCTTGTCCATCTTTCGTAAATCTTTAAGCGTCTTTCGTTGTGCTTCTGATAAGGCTACATCAGCTGGAGCATTAGCGGGCTCCGTGTATCCATCTTCTACAAGATCCCATATATCTTGGGAACCTAGTAGAGTCTTCATCTGAATACTCCAATTACCATAGTTTGTCTTTGACAACTTTGGAATTTGTTGCTGCATCATATCTGCCATTTTTGATCGAACGTGGCTCTGATACCACTTGATGGAAATATAAAAGAAATGATGGGTAATTGAAAAAAACTTTTGTATTAAATTGACTAGAAGACAAACAACACACCACACAATATAATATTTTTAATCTCACAATCACTTTTTCTCTCACACCACTTTCTAAAATTATTTTGCAATACAACAAAAAACACAGAAACACTATTTTTTTTCTTCCACTCTAAGTGCTTCGGCACTCTATTCTCCCTTTTTACAAACTGACTTCTCTCTTGTTTTCTTTTTGTTTTTCTTCTCCTTGCTTCTCATACAATTTCAAACAACACTACGCTTATATATAGTAATAAAAAGAAGTGTGAAAAAATGTAAATTTTGTCCAAGAAATACGGCTAGGTAGGTACCACCAACCATGGTATGCCATCAACCTTTGAATGGTCAAATTCCCATATTTTCAATACGTGCTCCTTTTAGATGGATGGTGGAAGAGTTTGGAATTCTAACAATGTTAATCTGATGGTTAAGAAATGATTTGAATCTTTCGGACGTCGACCCTATGTGTTTTGTTTCGTTCTAGTTGTCGGAAGAAGGAAAATATAGAGGTGCAATCCTCAGATATGTTTTCTGAAAGGGATAGTTGGTGACATTAAAAGTAAAGCGAGATAAAAAGCGATAAGTAGACTGAGTTCGAGACTAATCCGAATTCGTGCGACTGAGGTGCCGTTCGAAGTTCTGCCATGGGTCGAGGCTCATGTCAGCTGTTCGTCGGAGTATTGTTGTTTTGGAACTTTGCTTTACTTTTGCATAAAAGGAACTAATATTTGTCTTTCAAGGTCCGTTTCTACTTCACTTACTTTTTTCCAATCATAGTCTAATTAGTTCTTATGGATATTTGATTAGTTGCTTTGTTTATCTACCTTAAACTAACGTGCATGATCTATTGAATTGGTCCTTTGCGTTTGATCTTAAATTGAAGCTACTGGTATGCAACTTGAATAATAAACTAAAGCAACATATTTTGGACATTTGGAATGTGCGCTATTTAATGGGTCGCGGGTTTGAGTTTGAATTTCTTTAAATGCTTAATGAATTGTAGGATTAGATAAATTGATTTGGGCTTAAACGTAAATGACAACTTGGATTTGAGATTTTATTGCTTTTGTTTATCGCTCATCCCTACTAGCATGTTTATGCTGTTAATGTTCAAGTAGGCAAACTTTAGGATTTTACTTGTTTAATTTTGATGTGAGAGGTTGTCCCTTAGTTAAATTTATTTGGGGAATGCCCCGTGAAGTTTGTAAATATTATTATCCGGGGTATGCCTCAAAAAGCTGTGTAAATATTTTGGAGGACTTGGCGAGCATGATGGAGAAGTCGTAGTATAGGTTAGCTTACGATTTTTTTCTTTTCCTTTTCATTTTCTTTCATTTAGGTGGGGACGACCTCGAGCCTTTTGTGTGTTTACTTTATTTCTGTGTGATTTACCTCAACTGAATATTTTAAAGACAACTTGATTGAGTACGCAACCGTGATTTTTCACGAGACTTGGGGAGTGCCAAACGCCTTCTCCCCGAGTCAAATGAACCCCCTTACCTGAATCTCTGGTGCGGACTTAGTTTTAGAGTCCAAAAGTGTTTTAAAGGAAAATTATTTAAAAAAAGGTGACCTGGCATACCGAAATCAAATGTCAGGTGGCTACTCTGACACATCGTTTTCTCACTTTTCTAATGGAAAACCTTTTCGAGCTTCACTGAATCTTTTTATTAATTTAAGAGGGTTAAGTAAAGTTTGGTTTTGAAAAGGGGGCGTGACATCTCTGGCGAATCAGCTAGGGATCGAACCTAGAATCTCTAGTTCAGACTTTATTCTATATATTATTATTGTCCCAGTAGTTGTGTTCAGTTTTTTTTAGATGCTCGTGACTTGTGACACCCCGATCGGGTTGAGTTGGGTTGTAGTTGATGGGTTTTTAATGCCATTAAGTTGTATATTCTATTCATTTATGTTTATTAATTGTTAGAAAGACGATTTGGGTTAGTTGGCTGGTTTTTCCTTCATGAGAGGCGCCATCACGATCGGGTTTAGGAATTGGGTCGTGACATGCAAGTTTCTTTACCCAAAAGGATAAAAATCGAACCAAAAGCTGTAGATTATGTTTATATTGGATATGCTACAAACTGTAAATCATGTAGATTTTAGGTTCATAAATATGATAATCTTGAAATTCAGGTTAATACGTTAATTGAATCAGATGAAGATCCAAGGAAAGACCTAAACGACCACAGGAAAACGAAAGGAAAAACTTCAAGTGATGAAGATCCATACCATAGCAAACGTCAAAGAATATCTACTTCCTTTAGGCCTGATTTTTTGACATTCTCGCTTAAAAATGAGCCTCAAACTTTCAAATTATCTATGTCATCTTTTGATTCAGCATTTTGGAAAGAGGCAGTCAATAGTGAGATTCAATCAATTTTTGATAGCTATACATGGGAATTGGCCGATCTTCCTCTAGGAAATAAGCCTTTAAGTTTGAAATGGATCTTTAATTATAAAATAATAGTTAATGGAACTATTGACAAATATAAGGCAAGACTTGTTGCCAAAGGTTATATATAAAAAGGAAGGCATCAATTACTTTGACACTTACTCACCAGTAATAAAGATAACACTTATTAAGGTGTTAGTGGCACTGGAGGTAGGGCTATTAAAAATCAAACCGAAACTGCTAACCGAAATAATTTGATGGCTTATTGTCTTATTGGTATCAAATTATCTGGGTAATGGAAGGTGAATGGATTGAGATTTTATAATTAACTGCTTAACAATTTTGGGGGCGTATTACTCAATTTTTTATCGGGTAAATTGTTAACCTGTTAAGAAGTTTATATTTATATTTTTACCTCTATGTATATATAGTACTATTGAAAGTTTGAAACCCTAAATGGCTAAATTCCTATTTTTATTTTCTAATTCTCAATTGTCTGCAGCCACCTGAGGCAAAGAAGTCGTCAGTCTAATCTCTCTCTTGAACTGAGAATTGAGAAGTCGATAAATTAAAATCCTTATGACTAATATGTATATGTATGTATGTATGTATGAGTAGTGTTGATGATATTAAAAAAATTTATTAATACATGTATGACAGTATGAGTAGTCTCAAAAACTCTTCAATTAAAAAATACTATTTGGTTAGATCTTAGATGCTATTAAAAATTTAGTATTGATTTGATACTATTTGGTTTTGATTGAATGGTTCAAAAAAATTCTATTTGGTTTAGTCGATAGGCCACCTGATAACCGCCTGATAATTTTTATTCTGATACTAATCTACCTGTTATCTTATTGGATGTCTAACGGATTACTATATTTATAATTCGATAATCGTTAAGCCAAACTATTAAGCATAATTATTCGCACAATCTGCTCGATAAGCACCCCTAACTGGCAGCCGTGTATGGTCTTGAAATCTATCAAAAGAATGTTAATACAACTTTCTTAAATGGAGAATTATAATACGGAAAAACATGAGGTTTTTGTGGGTCCGGGTACAGAAAATAAAGTGTGCAAACTTGTTAACTCGCTTTATGGACTTAAACAAGCACACCAACAATGGCATGCAAAACTTGACCAAACAATATTGGCAAGTTAATTAAAAATTGACGATTATGACAAATGTATTTACATTAAAATACTCTAGGTCATGATGTCGTTGTTTGTTTATATGTTGATGTCTTATCGATAATGAGTAAAAATATGGCAGATATAAATGCTACTAAGCGCATGTTGGCTAGCAAATTCAACATGAAAGACTTAGGAGTTGCTGATGCGACCTTAGGAATCAGAATTCACAAAACGACATAAGGTCTAGCATTATTAAAGTCTCACTATATTAAAAAAATATTAGACAAGTTCAAGTATATGGATTTCAAGATCGTCAAGACTCGAATTGACGTGAGTTATGCACTTCAAAAGAATGAAGGTAAAAGTGACTCACAACTAGATTATGCAGGAGTATTCGAAAGTTTGATGCATATCATAAATTGTACACGACCAGATATAGCATGTGCTATTAGCAAATCGAGTCGTTTTGCAAGTAATCTTAATCATACATTGGATGGCAATGAAACGCATTTTCGAGTATCTGAAATATACCTAAAATTATGCTCTGCATTATAACAAATATCTTTCGTGATCAAGGGATATAGTGATGCATAGTGGATCACTGGATCATCTGACATTAAATCCACGAGTGGATATATTTTCACAATTAGGGGTAGAGGAGTGTCTGGGAAATCATCCAAACAAAAGTGCATCATCTATTCTACATTGGAATCTAAATTCATAGCTTTAGACAAGGCCGGTGAAGAAGTTGAATGGCTCCGGAATTTCTTGGAAGATATTCCATTTTTGTCCCAATCCTTTGGCACCTATACGTATGCATTGTGATAGTCAAACGACAATAGGCAGAATAGGGAGCGTTATGTATAACGGAAAATCTCGTCACATCGACGGAGACACAATACCGCTAGATAACTACTCTATTGTAGTGTTATCACGATTGACTATGTAAAGTCAAGAAATAATTTATCGAATCTACTTACAAAAGGCCTATCAAGAGAGGCAGTTGAAAGATCATCGTAGGGAATGGATTAAGGCCTAGGACAAGTCATCATGGCGGTAACTCTACCTAGCAGATTGGATATCCTAAGAGCTAGGTTTAAGGAGATCAAATAAAGTTATGAATGACGATTCAACATTGGCAAATAGCTCAACTCATTCTCATGATGAAGACATTGTTTAGAATTCAGGGTAAAGCCTTAAGGTTTTTTAATGAGTCAATAAAGCTTCAAGTTGCTTAATGATTTGCTAAGTCTGGTAGAAAATGACAAGATAATGTATCCATAGGATTACACATTTAGAAATCACTTATGTGTGAGTGAAGTACAAGCCGCTTCAAGGGGAATGAAATTCTCTAAGCACTCATGAAACCAGGCAGTATTCATGGCTGAAACGAACACAATTCTGATAACCATAGATGGTTAAGGGTGACTTATGTTGTCTAGGTATACAACAAAGCTCCACAGTTTAAAGATATCAAATCTACCGATTGACTGAGTATATCCGATAAAGTTCACTATGAAAAGCTCAAAGGGATACTTACTTATCCAGATACAATTAATCCTTGCATGTAAATCACATACTCATACGTGTATTTATTTGTCTCATAGTCATTCCCTATTCATGTGGGGAATTATTGAAATTAAAAGATTGGTGAATGGAAAATGACGAAAAAAACGTAGAGGGAAAGTGAGCTCCCTTTCGCTTTGGAAAGAGCAAGTGTCCCTCATTGGTGGTGGAAAGAAAAGTGAATGTGCTTATATTGGGAAAGCACCTCTCTTGGTATTAAATGGATTGAAAAGAAAGTAAGAATCGCGTCATCGTCGTCGTCGCTCTCTTGGCTCGGCTTCGATTTCGCTTCGGATTTGGTCAAAGATTGATTGATTAATCTTTTTGAACAAAAATTTCTTTGAATTATTTAATTAATTAACGAAAACTCAATTCGGAATAAGCCAAGGATCCATGATGCAACCCAGTCTGTTTCTTTCCCGGATTATTTTAAATCCTTTTTTCGGAATACTTCAAATGAAAAATGTTCTCACCTATTCCAATAGCCATGACTGTTTCTAAAATACTGCAAACCTTTTCAGAAATAGTGTCAGAAAATTGTCACAACCCAAAAATCCCTCCAAATGAGTCGTGATTACACCTAGTCTCTAAACTAGGTAAGCCTAACATTAACTGAAATAACATCGATATTTATCAATTTCAAATAAAATTTTCTCTAAATGATTTACAATTCCCAAAACTGGTAGAACAAGTCACAAGCCTTTCTAAGAGTAGCTATACAATATAATTACATCATTGTTTCGAAAGAAAGGGAACAAATGGAAATAAGTACGATTGAAGGTGACTTTGAGGACTGCGAACGACATAGCAGGTTTACCTTGAGTCTCCCCGCAACGAATATCTACCATCGATCAAATATGTAGATCTGTACACACAAATGTACAGAAGTATAGTATCAGCAAAATTGACCCCATGTGCTGGTAAGTGTCTAGCCTATCCCGGCAAAGTAGTGACGAGGCTAAGACTAGACACTCACATAAACCTGTGCAGTTTATATCTTACAAAATAATAGGAAGAAAATAACAATAATGGTAACAATGATCAATCAATGATATAAATAGCATGAAACAAGAACACCATAATTGCTTCTCAATAAATAATAAATACAAGTACAATCAATTAATCGAGTCCTTCAAATATAAATCTTTCGCTTATAAATCATTCAAGTAATAACCTCTAAGATAATATGACTTTCAATAAATATATTTCGAATATATTTCTTTCAAATAAGTATCTTTCAAATATAATTCTTTCGAGTAAAGGTCACCTTGTGACGCCTCATATCATAATCATAATAATATAGGTCTTGGTCCACTTTTATATTTTTACGGCATCTCGTGCCCATATTTATATTACAACCGCACGGACAACTCACGTGCAATTAAATAAAACTATAATATTTTCTCCGCACCTTGTGACAATATATTTTTATTTCATATTGTACAACAATATTCTCATGTTACCCAGTTCATATGGTCCATAACCCAATACAATAAAGATTGTTCAAAGAGCCTCATTTACTTAACATAAAGTATAGCGCAACTTCCAAACCAATTAGGAAATCAACAAGAAAAGATGATGTTATTTTTAGAAATTATTTGATTTAGAAAATACATTTTTCAATTGAAGAACAATATCGAATAAATCATTACCTTTATTGCGAGAAATCAATAGATCAAAACATAGTAGAAATTTCCTTTTTAAGTAAAGTACAACCTCAAAAGGTTTAAGGAAAAATTTAGTTGAGAATCCCTTTAGTTAAAAATGTAATAATTGTTGAAATTTGAAGTATTGAAAGCCATATATAAATGTGGCGAGGTATTGAAAACAATACGAATATCCAACACAAAGGATCACAGCAATAATGAAAATTCTAAATCGTTAAAATATTTGAATTGATAATAACAAATAAACACAGCAAACAAGAAGTGCACGGCACCACTCTCCGTACTTTAATTCATTTCCTCACCATAATAATCAAAATTCAGTTTTAATTGTCCATGTTGCAGCGTGGAACCCCATCCCTATCATATATTAGTGTTGCTGCAACCCGATCCAAATATATTATATATATAGTGGTCGGCGTGCCACACGATCTCATTTCATAATATATAAGTGATGGAGTGCCACACGATCCCAACTCATAATATATAAGTGGACGGCGTGCCACACGATCCCATTTCATAATATATAAGTGGATGGCGCGCCACACGATCTCATTTTATAATATATAAGTGGACGGCGTGCCACACGATCCCAATTCATAATATATAAGTGGACGGCGTGCCACACCATCCCATTTCAGAATATATAACTGGATGTCGTTCCACACGATCCCATTTCATAGTATATAAGTGGACGGCATGCCACACGGCCCCAATTCACAATATATAAATGGACGGCGTGCCATGTGATACCACCCGCTCCCATTTTATTATATCTTGTGGTAGGCGTACCACCCGCTCCCATTTACAAACCAACAAATAAATAATTATTTGTTAAACATGAAACTACTTTTCCTTATATATTGATATTGACACATCATACTTTGCAGGGAATTCTACTTTTTAATGATTGTATCAATCAAACATGGACACTCAATTTGGACAACTTGTAAGTAAGAAGCTTTCTAGAAGATGGACAACCAACTATAAATGTGAAAGTTAACATGAGAATGACTTCAGAAAATAAAAGATTACAAACTCATAATCTTCTTTCCTGGCCAAACTTTAATAACTCGGTAATCAAACTACTGTGCTAGGATACAACAGAAGGTAAGAAATTTCATAATCTATCTCATAATTAAAATCAATTACTTAAGTTAACAGAAAATGAAAGTAAAGCATAAGTAGGAAAACATCACATCAAAACTTTAATATATGAAGGAACAATCATGTACAGTTAGGAAAAACTAGGCAGTGGAGAAGCATATAATTACAGAACTTATGAAATTTCTACTTAACATAATTGATACAATTACTTAGTCATAACAATTACTTGCTCAGCTTCAAAGATATTCAACAAAGTTCTCATAAGCATCAAATAAGAATATAATAATTTAGTAATTTAGGACTCACGGTCATGCTCGACCCCCAACGTATAGATACTCATCACCATGCATATATGTCGGACACAACACATAACAGGTACCAATTATACTCAACTCACATTCCCTCAAACTAGAGTAGACCAAATACTTACCTTGCTTTGCATCCAATTCAAGATTCCAACAAGCCTTTGCCTCGCAAAATCGTGCCTGTAATTCTCAAATAATCGATCACTCTAGGATTTTGGATTTTTAAGTAACTTCAATTTCTGATACATTATATCTATTCACTGTAACGCTGGCATGAACTCTTGGCGAGAGGCAATTGCGAATGATGTTTGTCCTTGGCCGTAGTGAAGAACATCTAGAGGAAAAATGCAACTTTTAGAAACAGAAGACAAGAACGTGAAGGTTGTTAATGAAGGCCAAGTAATGATGGGGGGACAAAGACACAGTGGAAAATATTGGTGTTAGTCTACATCTTTGGTCATTTTTGCATTAAACTATTTGTGCTCAAATCATTGATTACACTTGTCCAAATGAATGTGCCTTATTTTTGGGTGATGTCCTTGATAGTACAAATAATTAACAAACCCACCATTAACTCTATATCTGTAGCATATATATATTAATTCTTATTGTTGTACAATGAAGCTATAATATTTGATTGGGATAAATCTTTAGCAGCAGATAAAAGGTTGCAAATTAAGGAACAAGTTTAGGAAACTTCGGATAAGTCGAAACATAGAAAGTCAAGAAAAACACTATGAGGGAAAAGAGAACAAAGTTGTTGAGGATGTGCAATATCTTCTTTTGCACCACCAATTAGCTTCCAATTTTCAATTATAATGGCCACCAGTTGGCTCCCCACAACAAATTGCATGTAGTGTTGCATCTGCCATTTTTCTTACTTTTTTTGTACTTCTTCCATTTTAATTTACGTGAACTTGTTTGACTGGACATAGAGTTTAAGGAAAAATAAAATTTTTGGAATTTGTGGTCCTAAACAAGTATAAAAAAAGGGCTTATACTATTTGTGTGGTTATAAAAGCTTCTCGAGGTTTTAAGAAGTTGAACAAGATGCTAATTTTAAAAACGACAGGTCGGGTCGTTATATTCTCCACTTCTTAAACCAGTATTCATACTCGAACGTGCTAAGATTATTCCGAGGTTACCAAATTGATGTTTCTACTTTTACACATATACTTGTGGGATCCCACATTACCACATTCGAAATAAGTTCGACAATACCATTTCAATTGAGACTATTTTGCTTACCCATATTCGTAAACTTTAAGACCAAATTTCTTATACTCCAAACATTTTTAAAATAGGGTCGGTTTTCACATCATCACACGATATTAGTCTCGCCTGGCTATAACAACCCGTGCCTATGCACGCATCAATATTTTAATACCACTTAAAGGTTGTTCCATCCTCCCCCACTTAGGGTCATTCATCCTCAAATAAGAAGTAAGTCGGTTCTCACACACATAATATAACTTTTCTCTTTCTTCGCACATCTCAATGTCCCAAAAATTTTCTAACTCCCAAAATTTTCAACAATTTCGGTAGAATCTCCCCTGTAATTGGGCCTATCCACCTGCCAAAGTAATATCAAAACAAATCCTAACAACATATCAATAAATCAACAAATCACCATAATGTATTTATCAATCACACCAACCTCCGCATTACAAGTGTGACACTATCATAAAGGTATTTCGACATGAAACACATCATATGTATGACCTTAACCACATCTCTAGTTTTATTAGTTGTACATAATCAATTACAAAATTGCCAATTAACTTCATGTTAACAAATTCTTGTTTCAAGCTTTCACTTTACTAACAACGTAGCATGACGACCTCATAATTACTTACCCAAATTACCGATTCAATATTAACGTGTGAGGACCCGGCCGTTCGTCTTTGGAATTTATGCCTTGTTTCCCCATTTAATGCTTCCCCTAAGTTCATTTATGCTATTTTGGTTTTCCGGGATGTTCAAGAATAGAATTCGAAGTGTTTTGGACACTTAGTCCCTAAATGAGAGCTTTAGTGTTGGAAAGGGTCCATAATCAGAAGAGTGTCAAGACGACATTGGAATGGAAAACCGATGGTTCTCTTAGCTCCGTTAGGTGATTATGGGGTTGGGAGCATGTTCGGAATGTATTTTGGATGTTCGCCGCTCATTTAGGCTATAAATGCCGAAAGTTAGAATTTTGAAGTTTCCGGTCCGTTAATAAAATTTTGATCTGAGGGTCAGAACGAGATTATGCAAGTTTTTGTAGCACCGTCATGTCATTTGGTACGTGCGTGCAAAATTTCAAGTCAATCGGACGTGTTTTCGTTAGGTTATGAAGCGAAAGCGAGTTTGGTTAAGTTTTGAAGTTTTTAAGTTCAAATCATTGATTAATTCGAGTTCTCGACGTTGTTTTAGGTGGTTCAAGGATTGGTACGAGTTTGGATGAGGTTATGGGATATGTCCGTAGGTTTGATTGAGGTCCTAAGGGCCTCGGGTGTGTTTCAGATGCTCAACGGAGCAATTTGGAGTTTAGAATTGCACAAGAAATTGCAGGTCTGCTATCCTTCTTCGCGTTCGTGAAGGAAGCCCTGCGTTCGCGAAGCGTTCCCTTTTCCATTCATTACGTTCGCGTCCCTCTTCACGCGTTTGTGAAGCCCAACATCCCTCTCTTTCATGTTCACGTCCTTACCCAACGCGTTCGCGTAGGGTCAGTCCTGGACCCCTCCTTTTTCCCTTCTACGCGTTCACGTGTTTCATGTCGCGTTCGCATAGGTTCCAACACCAGGCCTTCGCGTTCGCAGCCCTTTCCTCGCGTTCGCAAAGAGAGATCTTATCCTCTTGAATTTTTCGTCTCCGCGAACGCCATCCCCCTCTCCGCGTTCGCGATGAAGAAATCCCTGACCAGTTCATATATTTCAAAAACATCCATTTTTACAAAAACTCAAGCTAGAGAGCTCAGTTTTGAGTGATTTTTCGAGGAGTTTTCAGAGGCAAACATTGGGTAAGGATTCCTTTATCCTTTATGATTATTACCGCTAATCTAATCTCGAATTCAAGCTTTGATTTCGGAATTGAATGAAAATTTGGGGTAAAGTTCTTAGACCTAACTTTGATATTTTGAAAGGGCATTTAACCTCCGATTTGGGAGATTTTTATATGGTTAGACTTGTGAGAGTACGAGGTTTTTGAAAATGTAAAAATTATTCGATTTTGAGATGTTGGCCTGAGGGGATTTTGGTCATTTCAGCTAATTTCGCGCCTTAGCTTTTATTTTAACAGTGTAATTAGTTACTTGCGATGTTATTTATGATATGTAATTGGTTTGAATAGATTTGGGCCACTCGTATTTGGATACTCGTGGCAAGGGCGTTGTTTCTTAGCGGTTTTGTACCACTTCGAGGTAAGTGGCTTGTCTAACCTTGTATGGGGGACCTCTCCCCTTAGGATATCTTAATTGTTGTGTAAAGGCCTTGTGCGCGAGGTGACATGCACGTACTTGTCCTAATTGTTAAAAATTCACCTTACTTGACTTATTTAGATTGTGTTTCTTCGTGTATTTGACCATTAAAAAATGTGATTTCACTTGCTTAGCTTAGGAAAAGAATGTTAGCAATTTATTTGCTCTATCTGACTAAATTGCAGATACCTGCCCTCTTTGTTAGCATGCTAGGCCTAGACCTTTATATTGTTGCTATATATGTGGTTTCCTTCTGTTAAATATTGACTTTTTGTAAAGTGTTTACATTTGGGACTACGGGTTCAATTCCCGGGAGATCCCCCTGTTATTGGTATGATGGGCTACGGGTTTGATTCTCGATAGACCCCTTGTTGTTGATAAGCTGGACAATGGTTTCAATTCCCGGGAGATCCTCAGATATTGATATGAAGGACTGCGGGTTCAATTCCGGAGATCCTCTGTTATTGGTATAAAGGACTGTGGGTTCAATTCCCGGAGAGGTATGAAGGACTGCGGGTTCAATTCCCGTACATCCTCTGGTAGAGATGTGATAGACTACGGGTTCAATTCCTGGGAGATCCTCCAATATTGGCATAAATGGACTGCAGGTTCAATTCCCGGAGCTCCATGTAGAGACCCTGACTTTTGAGTGATTTGCTTTGTGTTCGTAGTCTGTAGTTGTAGCTGTTCTGTTTTAATTACTGTCTTGTTAGATATTCGAGACTTATTTCATTATCTACTATTTATTTATTTTTACATTAATTCTTATGTTCTTCTTAGTAGGGCCTCGACCTTCCTCGTCACTACTCCATCGAGCTTAGGCTTGGCATTTACTGAGTACCGCTTTTGTGTACTCATGCTACTCTTCTGCAAACTTTTGTTGTGCAGATCCAGGTACTCTTGGTCGGGCGCGCTATCAGTGATTAGGAGCTATAATCGGAGATCTGAGGTATGCATCTGCCGCGTCCGCGTAGCCGAAGAATCTCCTTCTATTCTCCCTTTTAGCTAGTGGTTTCATTCATGTACTCACTTGTTGTAGATACTCCTGGATGTTAGAGTCGTATGTTATACTTTACTCTTAGTCTGTGTTGCCTGTGGGTTCTGGGTCTTGGAGGTTTATACCTTGTTTTGAGTCGACATGTATATGCCAGGCGGCTTTCAATACATTATCTTATGCTATTTATGTTCTATTTATTGTCTCCGCAAGATTGTTGAATTTCCGCAGTGTGTCAGGCTTACCTAGTCGCGAAGACTGGGTGCCATCATGAAAGGTTCACAATTGGTAAACTAGGGTCGTGATAAGTTGTTATCAGAGCTCTAGGTTCATAGGAGTCACGGGACACATGTCGGTTATTTAGAATCTCACTGATCGGTACGGAGACGTCTGTACTTATCTACGGGAGGCTATATAACTGTTTAGGAAAATCTTCACTTCACTTGAATTCTTGTCGTGCTATGTTTTTTTACCTCAATTCTAATCTACTATTTCCTATTCTCTCACAGATGGTGAGGACACACACGACCCAAGACGATCAGACACACGTACCCCCTCCTGCAGCAGCTAGGGGCTGGGGTCGTGGACGTGCGCGGAGTGCAGCCAGAGCACCTGCGCAAGCAGCCACCGAGGTGCCACCAGCAGACCTAGGCAGGACTCAGGCACCAGAGACGCCCGCAACTGGGGCAGTTTATGAGTATGTATACCACGCCGTCGCAGGCAGGGTTACTTACACTTTCTACAGCTATGTCCTAGGCCGGGGGAGGAGCCTAGACTCCTACAGCCCGCACCCCAGAGCAGAGGGTGCATACGGGACCAATTCTCAATGTTATTCTTGCCCAGCCTGCAGTACCAGCTCAGCCCGAGGATAGGGCACATGCATTAGAGGATGAGCAGCGTAGATTGGAGCGGTTCAAGAAGTATGAACCTCCTATTTTTAGTGGACTAGCTACAGATGATGCCTTGGGGTTTTAGGAGGATTGTCACCGCATTTTTTCGTACCATGGGTATTACTTCTTCGAGTGGGGTTTCTTTTGCTGCTTTTCAGCTTCGGGGAGCCACCTATGACTGGTGGCACACTTTTGAGATAGACAGTCTGGACGAGGCTACCTCCCTGACTTGGAGCCGATTTTTAGATATGTTTCAGAGGGAGTTTGTTCCCCAGAGCCTCCGAGATGCATGGCGCGTGTAGTTTGAGCACTTGCACTAGGGCCCTATGACGGTCTTTGAGTATGCCATCCGTTATAATAGGTTGTCAAGTCATGCGCCTGCTTTGGTGGCTACTTTTTGTGAGAGGGTTCGCAGGTATATTTAGGGCCTTATTCCTTCCATCAGGTCTGGCATGGCGTACGAGTTTGAGATTGACATAAATCAGCAGTTAGTAAGTATAGCTAGGAGGATAGAGGGTATGCATGCAAGAGAGCGAGATGAGAGAGAGGCCAAGAGGTCTCGAGAGTCTGGTCATTTCTCTGGTACCCGTACTTCAGGAATATGACGTCATGGTAGGGGCTACACAGGTCGCCCAGTTCACTCAGCCCTTCCTTCATCCAGCAGTACTCCAGCTCCTCCCAGGTCTCAGGAGCCTTATTATGCACCCCCTGTCTCTAGTGTGCCTCCTGCGCAGGGCACCTCCAGAGGTCAGTCTAGTAGGGGTGGGTCCAGTCAGTCACAGCCACCGCACCCTCCCAGAGCTTGTTATGAGTGCAGGGATAGCCGCCACTTGGTAAGAGAGTGCCCCAGACATGGTAGGGGTGTGCTTTCTCAGACTCCACATCCCCAGATGCTCCACAGGGTCACCAGACCATTGTTCCAGCTCCAGCTGCCACCCCACCTGCCCAGCCAGCTAGAGGCGGGGATCGGGGAGATAGAGGTCGCCCTCGAGGTAGGGGCCGAGCCACATTTTATGCCATTCCTGATCATGGCGAGGCCGTCGCCTCTAATTCTATTATCACATGTATTATTTTGGTTAGTCACAGAGAGGCATCGGTTCTATTCGATCCAGGCTCTACTTATTCTTATGTGTCATCTTATTTTGCTCCACATTTAGGTACTGTCCGAGAGGCCTTGAGCTCTCCTGTTTATGTTTCTACTCCCGTTGGAGATTCTCTTGTTGTGGACCGTGTGTATCGGTCGTGTTTGGTTAATATTCGTTGTTTTGAGACCAGGGCAGATATCTTGTTACTTGATATGGTCAATTTTGATATTATCTTGGGCATGGACTGGTTGTCGCACCATTATGCTATTCTTGATTGTCACGCTAAGACCATGACGCTTGATATGCCAGGTATTCCTCGTACTGAGTGGAGTGGTACTTTTGATCACACCCCTAGTAGAGTTATATCCTTCCTTAAAGCTCTGCGTACGGTTGAGAAGGGGTGCTCCGCCTATTTAGCCTATGTGAGAGATGTCAATGCTGATGCCCCTTATGTTGACTCTGTCCCAGTAGTACGGGATTTTTCTGATGTGTTCCCAGCTGATCTTCCGGGCATGCCGCCCGATTGGAACATTGATTTTGGTATTGATTTGTTGCCGGGCACTCAGACCATATCTATTCCTCCTTACCGTATGGCTCCTCCTGAGTTCAAGGATAAGTTACAGGAATTGCTTGATAAGGGTTTTATTCGAACCAGTGTTTCACCACGGTATGCTCCTATATTGTTTTCGAAGAAAAAGGATGGTTCTATGTACATTTGTATCGATTATCGTCAGTTGAACAAAGTTACAGTGAAGAACTGATATCCTTTACCTCGTATTGATGATCTTTTTGACCAGCTTCAGGGCGCACAAGTGTTTTCTAAGTTTGAGTTGCGCTCAGTTTATCACCAGCTAAAGATTCGGGAGCCGAATATCCCAAAGACTACTTTCAAGACTCGGTATAGTCATTACGATTTCCTTGTCATGTCATTTGGGCTGACCAACGCCCCTGCAGCTTTTATGCATTTGATGCACAGTGTATTTAGGCCCTATCTTGACTCATTTGTCATTGTTTTCACAGATGATATTCTTGTATACTCCCGGAGCCGGAAGGATCATGAGCAGCACCTGAGGACAATGCTTCAGACCCTGAGAGAAAAGAAATTATGTGCAAAGTTATCAAAATGTGAGTTTTGGTTGAGTTCCGTGGCATTTCTAGGCCACGTGGTATCGAGTGAAGGCATTCGGGTAGATCCGAAAATGGTGGAGGCCGTGCAGAGTTGGCCCAGGCCCTTCTCAACTATAGAGATCCGTAGTTTCCTTGGCCTGGCGGGGTATTACAGCCGTTTTGTAGAGGGGTTCTCGTCGATTGCAGCCCCTATAACTAGATTAACCCAGAAGGGTGCTCCTTTTCAGTGGTCGGACAAGTGTGAGGCGAGCTTCCAAAAGCTCAAGACTCCTTTGACTTCAGCCCTTATTCTAATTTTGCCTACCGGTTTGGGGTCCTATACTGTATATTGTGATGCCTCACGAGTTGGACTTGGAGCGATATTGATGCAGGACGGTAGGGTGATTGCATACGTGTCCAGACAGTTGAAGGTGCATGAAAAGAACTATCTTGTCCATGACCTTGAGTTAGCTGCAATTGTTCATGCCTTCAAGGTCTTGCATCATTATTTGTATGGTGTACCTTGTGAGATTTATATGGATCATCAAAATTTGCAGCATTTGTTCAAGCAAAAGGATCTGAACTTACGCCAGAGGAGATTGTTGGAGCTATTGAAGGACTATGATATTACTATTCTTTATCATCTGGGCAAGGCTAATGTGGTAGCTGATGCCTTGAGTCGTCGGGCAGATAGTTTGGGGAGTTTGGCATGTTTACCAGCTTCAGAGAGGCCTATGGCATTGGATGTCCAGGCCTTAGCCAGTTAGTTTGTGAGGTTGGCTTTCGGTGCCCAGTCGGGTTCTAGCATGTGTGGTTTCTCGGTCTTCATTGTTTGATCGTATCAGAGAGCGATAGTACGATGATCCTCATTTGCTTATCATCATGGACACGGTTCAGCATGGCGATGCTAGGGAGACTATTGGAGATGATGGGGTATTGAGAATGCAGGATCGTATTTGTGTGCCCGATGTTGATGATATTCGGAGTTGATATTGACCGAGGCCCATAGCTCGCGGTATTACATCCATCCGGGTGCCGCGAAGATGTATCAGGATATGAGGCAGCATTATTAGTGGAGGCAGATGAAGAAGGACATAGTAGAGTTTGTAACTAGATGTCTCAACTGTCAGTAGGTAAAGGCTGAGCATCAGAAACCAGGAGGGTTACTCCAGCAGATGGAGATCCCGGAGTGGAAATGGGAGAATATCACTATGGATTTTGTGACTGGTCTCCCTTTGACAGCGAGTAAGTTTGATTCTATTTGGGTTGTTGCGGATCGGCTGACCAAGTCCGCTCATTTCATTCCAGCGTGCACTTCTTACTCACCGGAGTGGTTAGCAGGAATTTATATCAGGGAGATTGTCCTCCTGCATGGCATTCCAGTTTCTATCATCTGAGACATCGGTTCAGTGTTTGCATCACGATTCTGGAGAGCCGTCCATTATGAGTTGGGTACTAGGGTGACCATGAGTATTGATTTTCACCCTCAGATGGACGGACAGTCCAAGAGCACTATTCAGATTCTTAAGGATATGCTCCGTGCGTGCGCGATTGAGATTAGAGGGTCTTGGGATCAGTTCTTGCCATTGGCTGACTTTGCATACAACAACAATTATCAGTCGAGTATTCAGATGGCGCCTTATGAGGACTTATATGGTAGGAGATGCAGATCCCCGCTGGGTTGGTTCGAGCCGGGCGAGGCCAGATTATTAGGCACTGATTTGGTCCGGAATGCGGTGGAGAAGGTTAGGATGATTGAGATAGACTCCATGCGGCCCAGTCCAAACAGAAGAGTTATATGGACCGGAAGGTTCGTGTGTTTCATTTATGGTTGGTGAGCGGGTTTTCTTCGGGTCTCGCCTATGAAAGGCATCATAAGGTTTGGAAAGAAAGGAAAGTTGAGGCCGAGGTACATTGGTCCAGTTGAGATTTTGAAGAAGGTTGGAAAGGTTTCTTATGAGCTTGCTTTACCTCCCAGTTTGGCCGGGGTTCATCCCGTATTTCATGATTCAATGTTTCGGAGGTATCATGGTGACCCGTCTCACATGTTGGAGTTCACTTCAATCCAGTTGGACAATGACTTGTCCTATGTTAAAGAGCCAGTTGCAATATTGGATAGACAGGTTCGAAAGCTCGTGTCGAAGGATATAGCTTTAGTAAAGGTGCAGTGGCGGGGTCAGCCAGCCAAGGAGGTGACTTGGGAAACCAAGCGGGATACGCGCAGCCGATACCCTCATCTTTTTTCTACTTCAGGTATGTTCTCTATGCTCGTTCGAGGACGAATGAATGTTTAAGTGTAGGAGGATGTGACGACCCGACCGGTCGTCTTTGGAATTTTTATGCCACGTTTCCCTACTAAATGCTTCCCCTAAGTTCATTTCTGCAATTTTGGTTTGCCGAGATGTTCGGTAATAGAATTCGGAGTGTTTTGGGACACTTAGTTCCTAAACGAGAGCTTAAGTGTTGAAAAATGGTCCGTAATCAGAATAGTATCAAGACGACCTCGGAATGAAAAAGCGATGGTTTTGTTAGCTCCGTTAGGTGATTTTGGGGTTGGGAGCGTGTTCGAAATGTAATTTGGATGTCCGTAACTCAATTAGGCTATAAACGCCGAAAGTTAGAATTTTAATGTTTCCGGTCCATTAGTGAAATTTGATCTGAGGGTTGGAACGGGATTTCGGAAGTTTCTGTAGCACCTTCATGTCATTTTGGACGTGCGTGAAAAATTTCAGGTCAATCGGACGTGTTTTGGTTAGGTTTTGAAGCAAAAGCGAGTTTGGTTAAGTTTTGAAGTTTTTAAATTCAAATCATTGATTAATTCGAGTTTTCGGCGTTGTTTTAGGTGGTTCAAGAATTGGTACAAGTTTGGAAGAGGTTATGGGATATGTCTGTAGGTTTGGTTGAAGTTCCGAGGGGCTCGGTTGTGTTTCGGATGCTCAACGGAGAAATTTGGAATTTAGAATTGTAGTAGAAATTGCAGGTCTGCTATCCTTCTTCGCGTTTGCGACGGAAGCCGCGCATTCGCGAAGCGTTCCCCTTTCCATTCATCTAGTTTGCATCCCTATTCATGTGTTCGCGAAGCCCAGCTTCCCTATCTTTTGCGTTCGCGTCCTTACCCAGCGCGTTCGCGTACCCCTCCTTTTTCCCTTCTACTCGTTTGCGTGTTCCATGTCGTGTTCGCATATATTCCAATACCAAGCCTTCGTGTTTGAAGCCATTTCCTCGCGTTCGCGAAGAGGAATATTATCCTCTTGAATTTTTCATCTCTGCGAACACGATCCCCCTCTCTTCGTTCGCGATGAAGAAATCCCTGACCAATTCATATATTTCAAAAACGAACCCTTCTTCCATTTTTACAAAAACTCAAGATAGAGAGCTCGGTTTTGGGAGATTTTTTGAGGAGTTTTCAGAGGAGCTTGTTTCTTAGCGGTTTTGTACCAATTCGAGGTAAGTGGCTTGTCTAACCTTGTGTGGGGGACCACTCCCCTTAGGATATCTTAATTGTTGTGTAAAGGCCTTGTGCACGAAGTGACGGGCGTGTACTTGTGCTAATTGTTGAAAATTTACGTTACTTGACTTATTTAGACTGTGTTTCTTCATGTATTTAACTGATAAAAATGTGATTTCACTTGCTTAGCTTAGGAAAAGCATGTTAGTAATTTATTTGCTCTATCTGACTAAATTGCAAATACCTGCCCTCTTTGTGAGCATGCTAGGCCTAGATCTTTATATTGTTGCTATATCTGGTTTCCTTCTGTTAACTATTGACTTGTATTGAAGTTTTAACATTTGGGACTACGGGTTCAATTCCCGGGAGATCCCCCTGTTATAGGTATGATGGGCTATGGGTTCGATTCTCAATAGACCCCTTGTTATTGATAAGCTAGACTACGGGTTCAATTCCCGGGAGATCCTAAGATATTGATATGAAGCACTGCGGGTTCAATTCCCGGAGATCCAATGTTATTGGTATAAAGGACTGCGGGTTTAATTCCCGGAGATCCCCTGATATTGGTATGAATGACTGGGGGTTCAATTCCCGGAGATCCTCTGATAGAGATGTGATGGACTACGGGTTTGATTCCCGGGTGATCCTCCGATATTGGCATAAGTGGACTGCTGGTTCAATTCCCGGAGCTCCATGTAGAGACCCTGACTTTTGAGTGATTTACTTTGTGTTCGTAGTCTGTACTTATAGCCGTTCTGTTTTAATTACTTTCTTGTTAGATATTCGGGACTTATTTCATTATCTACTGTTTATTTATTTTTACATTAATTCTTATGTTCTTCTCAGTAGGGCCTCGACCTTATGTTCTTCTCAGTAGGGTCTCGACCTTCCTCGTCACTACTCCATCAAGGTTAGTCTTGGCACTTACTGAGTACCGTTGTGGTGTACTCATGCTACTCTTCTGCACACTTTTGTTGTGCAGATCCAGGTACTCTTGAACGGGCGCGTTATCAGTGATTAGGAGCTATACTTGGAAGATCTGAGGTATGTTTCTCTGCCTCGTCCGCAGAGCCGAAGAATCTCCTTCTATTATCCCTTTTAGCTAGTGGTTTCATTCATGTACTCACTTGTCGTAGATACTCCTGGATGTTAGAGCCGTATGTTATGCTTTACTCTTAGTCTGTGTTGCCCGTGGGTTTCCGGGTCTTGGAGGTTTTTACGTTATTTTGAGTCGACATGTAAGTGCCAGGTGGCATTCTATACACTATCTTATGCTTTTTATGTTCTATTTATTGTCTCCGCAAGATTTTTGAATTTCCGCAGTGTGTCAGGCTTACCTAGTCACAAAGATGGCATTAAGCCCAATTATCAACAACACAATATGTATATCAGACGCCAATAATTTATTCAGCTAACGGGATGGACCATGTCACAATCTCCAATCACTTACAACCTCGCATCTGCCATGGGTAGCGTCACGATGTGATAAGCCGGGGTTTCAAACCCTCAGGCCATCATCTATACAAACTTCTCACCGATAACTGGTCGTAGCCTGGTTTGCGATGCCCTTTCCCTTCAAATCTTCTCCTACGAGAGTCGAATCTATTCCAAACCACAATAAATAAGTTATCATAGGCTAAATAAACATAACGCAATTGAAACTATTCGAAAAACATTAAACATCACGAAGTTGGTAAAACCCGAGCCGCAGGCCCACTTCTTGAAAAACTCTCAAAATTACGTCTTTGGATTCCTCGTCGCGCCATGAGCCCGTACATATAAAGTTCACCAAAAATGGAGTCCGTTTGATCCTTCAAATCCCCAAAATTCGTTTCTAAAAACTAAGCCCTAGTTTTTCACAATTTCTATACAATTTCATGGAATTTGAGGTTGATTCTTCCTAAAAATGATGTTTTTGAGTCAAGAGACTTACCTCCAATCGATACCCACTGAAAACATACTTAAAATCGCTCAAAAATCTCTCTTGGTTGCTTAACAATGGTGAAAAATATGATTGGTTCGCGGATGAAATAACATTTAAAACCCTTCTGTCGCCCATAAATTCCTTCATCGCGTTCGCGACCTTACCATGCGAATGCACGAACGTGATGCTTTACTTAATCTGGCTCCCAGGCCCTCATACGCAAACGTGACAGCCACAACGCGAAGCGATGGCCCACCTCCCTGGCCTACGCGAACGCGTCGCCTCTTCACGCGAACGCGATCAACAAGGTTCCACAGCAACGCGATCGCGTGCCTCACCTTCGCGAACGCGAAGGAAAAATCCCGGGCTCCCTCAAATTACTCTATGCGTTCACATTGCTCCTCACGCGAACGTGATGAACAAAAACCTGCAACACGCAAGGGCAAAAATCTGCTATCTCCCAAGGCCAAAACTAGTCCGTTTGAACAATCGAAATCACCCCGAGGCCCTCGAGGCCCCAACCAAATGCACAGATATGACCCATTACTTAATTTAAGCTTACTAGTAACATAAAACACTATCATAAACATCAAAATCATCCAATTTCCACGGATTCAATCCTAAGTTGAACTAAAACTTCGAAACTTAAATTTTCTCCAAAACCCCACCTAAACACCTCCGAATGATCTGAAATTTTGCACGCATATCAAAAATCATCTAAAGAAGCCACTGCAACTGTCAGAATTTCATTCCGACTCCCGGATCTAAATCTCACCTATCAACCGGACTTCGCCGAATTTCTAACTTAGCCAATTCAAGCCTAATTCTACACGTGATCTCCAAATTCACTTCTGATTTCGCTCCTAAGTCACAAATCACCATCCGAAACTAGTCGAATCATCGAAAATCCATTCCGAGCCCTCTAACTCATAAGTCAATGTTTGGTTGATGTTTCCAAACTAACTTTCTCTTAAAGGGACTAATTGTCTCATTTTTATTCAAACTCCATACGAACTTCTCCAAATTCTACAAGTACATATATTGAAACACATATCATCATAAAAAGGGGGTAACGGGGCAGAAATACATGGGACGACGGGTCAGGTCGTTGCATCTTCCCCAACTTAAACAAACGCTCGTCCTCGAGCGGGTCAAGAAATATACCTGGAGTATCAAATAAGTAAGGATATTTGCTCTGCATCTCTTGCTTGGTCTCCCAAGTGGCTTCCTCCACAGGCCGACCTCTCCACTGTACCTTCACCGAAGCTATGTCCTTTGATCTCAACTTTCGAACCTGATGACCCAAAATAGCCACCGGTTCCGTATCATAGGTCAAATCTTCATCTAGCTGGATCGTGCTGAAGTCTAACACATGAGACGGGTCCCGAACATACTTCCGGAGCATAGAAACATGAAACACCAAGTGAACTCCCGATAAGCTAGGTGGCAAGGCAAGCATATAGGCCATCTCCCTGATTCTCCTAAGTATTTCTAAAGGCCCAATGAACCTTGCACTCAGCTTCCCTTTCTTTCCAAACCTCATAGCGCCTTTCAAAGGAGAAACCTTCAACAAGACCTTCTCGCCCACGGCATAAGATACATCTCAAACCTTCCGGTCCGCATAACTCTTCTGACGCGACTGAGCCGTACGAAGTCTATCCTGGATTACTTTCACCTTCTCCAAGGCATCATGAACTAACTCTGTCCCCAATAATCTAGCCTCGCCGAGCTCAAACCAACCATCCGGAGATCTACACCGTCTCCCATATAACGCCTCATATGGCGCCATCTAAATGATGGATTGATAACTATTATGATACGCAAACTCCGCAAGTGTCAAGAATTCAGCCCAAGAACCTCCAAAGTCAATAGCACAGGCACGTAACATGTCCTCTAATATCTGAATCGTATGCTCGGACTGTACGTCCGTCTGTGGGTGAAATGTTGTGCTCAACTGTACTTGTGTGCCCAACTCCCTGTGAAAAGTCCTCCAGAACTGGGAAGTAAACACGGTAACCCTATCTACAACGGAAACTGGGACCCCATGCAACCGTACAATCTCCTGACTGAAAATCTCTGCTAACTTCTCCACTGAATAGGTAGTACATACTGGAATGAAGTGCGCGGACTTAGTCAGCCTATCCACAATCACCCAAACCGAATCAAACTTCTTCGAGGTACGAGGAAGACCACTCACAAAATCCATAGTAATGTTTTCCCATTTCCACTCCAGAATATCCATCCGCTGGAATACACCACCGGGTCTCTAGTGCTCGTATTTGACTTGCCAACAGTTGAGACACCTAGCCATGTAATTCACAATATCCTTTTTCATTATCCTCTACCAGTAATGCTATCTCAAATCCTGGTACATCTTTGCAGCACCGGGATGGATCGAATACCGCGAGCTATGAGCCTCCTCTAAAAACAACTTCCGGAGACCATCCACATTGGGCACGCAAATCCGGACCTGCATCCGCAATACACCATCATCTCCAGTGGTAACATCTCTGGCATCATCATGCTGGACCATGTCCTTCAGGACAAGAAAATGTGGGTCATCATACTGCCTCTCTCTGATGCGGTCATACAAAGAAGACTGGGAAATCACACACGCCAACACCCGACTGGGCTCGGAAATATCTAACCTCACCATCTCATTGGCCAAGGCCTGAACATACCGCAAGGGGCCTCTCCCCAACTGGAATGTACGCCAGACTACCCATGCTGATAGCCTTCCGGCTCAAAGCATCGGCCACCACATTGGCCTTCCCGGGATGATACAAAATGGTGATATCATAGTCTTTGAATAACTCCAGCCATCTCCGCAGTCTCAAATTAAGATCTTTCTGTTCAAACAAATGCTGAAGACTGCGATGGTCCGTGCATACCTCACAAGGTACACCATAAAGATAATGCCTCCAAATTTTTAAGGCATGCACAATTGCATCTAACTGTAAGTCATGAACGGGATAGTTCTTCTCATGGGGCTTTAGATGACGAGAAGAATACGCAATAACTCTACCCTCCTGCATCAACACACAACTGATCCCAACTCTAGAATCATCACAATACACCGTGTAAGAGCCTAAAGCTGATGGTAATACTAATACCGGAGCTGTGGTCAAAGCCGACTTGAGCTTTTGGAAGCTTTTCTCGCATTCATCTGACCACACAAAAGGGGCATTCTTCTGAGTCTACTTCGTCAAAAGCGAAGCAATAGAGGAAAAACCCTGAACGAATCTGCGGTAATAACCCTCCAAATCGAGGAAACTCCGAATCTCAGTAGCTGAGGACGGTATGGGCCAACTCTTCACCGCCTCAATCTTCTTTGGGTCGACCTGGATACCATTGCTAGACACCACGTGTTCCAGAAAAGTCACAGTATTGAGCAAGAATGCACACTTAGAGAATATTGCATAAAGCTTCTCCTCTCTCAATCTCTGTAAGACTACCCTCAGGTGTTGTGCATGCTCCTCCTGACTACGCAATACACCAGAATATCATCAATAAACACAATCATGAAAGAATCCAGATAAGGCCAAAATACATTGTTCATCAAGTGCATGAACGTGGCTGGGGCATTAGTCAACCCGAACGACATCACCAGAAACTCGTAGTGCCCGTATCTTGTCCTGAAAATCGTCTTCATAATGTCTGACTCCCTAATCTTTAGCTGGTGATAGCCTGATCGAAGGTCAATCTTAGAGAATACCCTCTCTCCTTGGAGCTGATCAAATAAATCCTCAATACGGGGTAGTGGGTACTTATTTTTCACTGTCACCTTATTCAGTTGCCTGTAGTCGATGCACATTCTTATCGTGCCATCTTTCTTCTTCACAAATAACACCAACGCACCCCAAGGTGACACACTCGGGCGAATGAAACTCTTATCTAGGAGTTCCTGAAGTTGTTCTTTCAACTCTTTTAACTCTGCTGGTGTCATACGATAGGGAGGAATAGACATGGGCTGAGTGCCCGGCACCAGATCAATATTGAAATCAATGTCCCTGTCCGGCGGCATGCCCGCCAAGTCCGCTGGAAATACATCAGAGAAATCCCTAACAACGGGAACCGAATCAAACTAGGAGCCTCGGCTTCCACATCTCTCACGAAAGCCAAATTTGATAAACACCCCTTGCCAACCATCCGCTAGACTTCTAAGAAAGAAATCACCCTACAGGGTACATAGTCAATCACGCCTCGCCACTCGATCCTAGGAATACCCGGAGCAGCTAGTGTAACTGTCTTAGCATGACAATCCAGAATAGCATGGTACAGAGATAGCCAATCCATATCCAAAATTACATAGAAATCCACCATGCCACTTAGTAATAGATCAACTCGGGTCTCCAGACCCCCAACACTTACCAAACAGGATCGATAGACATGATCCACAATAATAGTATCCCCCACCGGGGTAGATACATGCACGGGCAAGGAAAGACAACCATGGTTCGTACCCAAATGATGAGCAAAATAAGAGGATACATATGAATAGGTAGATCCGGGATCAAATAAAATAGAAGCATTCCTGTGGAAGACTGAGATAATACCTGTAATAACTACATCCGAGGCAATAGCGTCCCTCCAATATAAAAGGGCATAGAAACGGGCCTGGCCACCGCCAGTACGGTCCTCACCCGTGGGACGACCTCTGGCTGTCTGGCCACCACCTCTGGTTGTCTGAGTGCAAGCTGAAGAAACCTGTGTAGAAAACGAGGGCAGATCTCTTGTCAAAGGCTGACTACTGCGGGGTCGAGCACACTGCCTCCTTATGTGACCCAACTCCCCACAATCATAGCAATGAAGTGAAGTCAGAGAAGGGAACTGATACGAACCCCTCGTTGCGGACGAACTCTGAACTGAAGGAGCAAGAGCATAGCTCTGAGCTGGAAGAGCACTCAGTGTAGGCTGACTCTGCTGATGACCCTGATGGCCCCGATCTGAAGAGGCTCTACTGGGCTATGTGCGTCCGGACTGAGGAGGTCTGAAGGAACGACCTCTACCCTACTGGAAATGGCCACTAGATGGAGCGCCGCTGAAATTACCCGAACCTCGAGGCCTCTTAGCCTCTCTCTCAGCACACTCCCGGCAGCGATATGTCTCAGTCATACGAGCTGTATCAACCACCTCCTCAAAAGTAGTTGCTGTAGACCTCTCTCTAATCATCAGTATACGGATCGGATAGTTGAGGCCATCTATAAACCTCTTGATCCTCTCTTTATCTGTCGTGATCATCCACACAGCGTGCCTAGCCAGCTAAGTAAACCGTAACTCATACTGAGTCACTGACATATCACCTTGAGTCAACCACTCAAACTGACGACGTAGCTCCTCACTGTGAGACGGGGTCACATACTTTCTCGTAAAATACCATGGAGAACTGCTACCAAGTGAGGGGCGCTGGCCCAATAGGCCTACGCCTCTCTAACTCTTCCCACCAAGTAAATGCGGCTCCTGTGAACTGAAAAGTGGCAAAAGCCACTCCATTAGACTCCAGAATACCCGCTGTCCGAAGCATACGCTGGCATTTATCCAGAAAACCCTGGGCACCCTCGCCCTCAGCACCACTTAAAGTCGGAGGCTGGAGCCTACCGAACCTCTCCAACCACCGCTGATCATCATCTGGCATAGCTGGGACGACATGAGATGGAACAGGTGCGACCGGAACAACTGGGATGCCCGCTGCAACTGGCTGAACTGCAGCAATTGGCTGAATTGGAGCAACTCCAGGTGTCTATAATACCTGAACAACCTGCTCGGGAGTGCGAGAATCGGGAGTCTGATGACCACCCCAGGTCTGAGAAGTAGCCGCTGCTGTAATGGCTTAAACCGCCTGAGCCAGGCCAATGCAGATGGACAAAATCTAGGCCAAAGCCTTCTGGAGATCAGGAATCACGATGGGCACTGCCGGTGCCTGAATAGGTCCAGCCGGAGCATCAACAGCTGGAGGCTAATCCTGAACCTGGGCAGCTGGTAGGTCTGCAGGTGCTGCCCCTGCTGGTCTGCCTCGTCTAGCACCACGGCCGCGTCCACAGCCTCTAGCGGATGGTAATGGTGGTAGTCCTCCACGTCTATTATCTCAAGTTCTCGCCATCTGTGAGAGAATAGAATACAGAATTTAGTTTTTCCCGTTATCAAACTGCACGATATGAATATGAATTTCAAGAAAAGTGAGATATTTTCTAAAAGTTTTGTAGCCTCCTGCTTATAAGTGTGGTGCACGACACACCCATAAACAAGACTTTACTAAACTGGCTCATGACTCATGAGGCTTAGTAACCTAGGCTCTAATACCAACTTGTCACGACTCAAACCCGCTCATGATGGCACCCAGCCTTAAAGCTAGGTAAGCCTGACCAATGATCGCTTCCAGCGAAAATATTTAAGTCTCAAACCGAGAAAATTTTAACAAAACAATAATCCAAAGATATTAATAATATGATATAAGTATAATACGAGATTCAAAAGAACACACATATGATCTGGGGGTCACGAGTCTAGAGCCTCTACACAAAACTGAGTAATAACAATAGAATCTGAATACTAAAATCGAAATATCTGGGAAAGTATATAATAATAATCAAATAGAGAAATAATGAAGAGCAGCCAGGTCCTGCGAACGTCATGCATCTACCTCAATGACTCTGATATATCTCTAGAGACTAAGAGAATCAGCTAAGCATCTGTTGTACCTGAATCTGCACACAAGGTGCAAGGAGTAGAGGTGAGTACTACCGACTCAGTGAATAATAAGTATAAAAAATGACTGAAAGTAAGAAATCTACAAAGTACCACAACGTAAAGCTATAACTAAAAATCCTATAATTAGCTATAGGTTAACAACACAACAGTATCACAACAACAACCAAGTATCAGATAAAGATGCAATGCAATGCACATGAATTCGCAGGGGAATGTGCAACCCGATCCATTTAACGTCGACGGCGCTCACTGGGGGTGTACAGACTCCGGAGGGGCTCCTTCAGCCCAAGTGCAATATCAATATCAATATATATATATATATATATATATATATATATATATATATATATATATATATATATATATATATATATATCCGGTGCGGATCGTGCAGCCTGACCAAAGCTCAGTCCATACATATGAGTCACATAAACATATTAAATCTAAATTCCCGTATTTTCAATAAATACGGTGAATATAATTTAATTAGTCAATTTCAGAAATAAGGTGACTTAGAATTACATTTCGGTGATTAAACATAGGACTGAGATCAATGATTATGCAATCATGTTATCACATAGATATTCACCCTAGACGGGTACCACAGGTCGGCACAAGGCCCCAAAACATGGCATTAAGCCCAATTATCAACAACAAAATGTGCATATCAGACGCCAATAATTTACTCAGCTCACGGGATGGACCATGTCACAATCCCCAATCATTTACAATCCCGCACCTGCCATGGGGTGCGAGACACGCCCTAACATAGCGTCACGATGTGATAAGCCAGGGTTTCAAACCCTCAGGCCATCATCTATACAAACTACTACCTCTAACTGGTCGTAGCCTGGTCTGCAACGCCCTTTCCCTTCAAATCTTCTCCTACGAGCGTCGAATCTCTTCGAAACTACAACGAATAGGTTATCATACGCTAAATAAACATAACACAATTGAAATTATTCGAAAAACATTAAAAATCACGAAGTTGGTAAAACCCGAGCCCCGGGCCCACTTCTAGAAAAAATCTAAAAATTATATCTATGGATTCCTCGTCTATCCACGAGTCCGTACATATAAAGTTCACCAAAAATGGAGTATGTTTGACCCTTCAAATCCCCAAAATTCGTTTCTAAAAACTAAGCCCTAGTTCTTCACAATTTCTACACAATTTTATGGAATTTGAGGTTGATTCTTCCTAAAAATGATGTTTTTGAGTCAAGAGACTTACCTCCAATCGATACCCGTTGAAAACCCACTTCAAATCGCTCAAATAGCTCTCTTGGTTGCTTAACAATGGTGGAAAATATGTTTGGCTCGCGAATGAAATAACATTTAAAACCCTTCTGTCGCCCAGAAATACCTTCATCACGTTTGCGACCTTTCCCACGTGAACGGGATGCTTTACTTGATCTGACTCCCAGGCCCTCATATGTGAACGCGACAGCCACGACGAAAACGCGATGGCCCACCTCATTGGCCTACGCGAACGCGCCGCCTCTTCACGCGAACGCGAACAACAAGGTTCCACAACTACGCGATCACGTGCCATAGCTTCGCAAACGTGAAGGCAAAATCCCAGGCTCCCTCAAATTACTCTACGCGTTCGCGTTGCTCCTCACGCGAATGCGATGAACAAAAACCTGCAACAACCAACAACAAAAATCTGCTATCTCCCAAGGCTAAAACTAGTCCGTTTGAACACTCGAAATCACCCCGAGGCCCTCGAGGCCCCAACCAAATGCACAGATATGACCCATTACTTCATTCAAACTTGCTCGTAACATAAAAGTGCTATAATAAAAATCAAAATCATCCAATTTGCACGGATTCAAGCCTAAGTTGAACTAGAACTACCGAAACTTGCATTTACTCCATAACCCCACCTAAACATCTCCGAATGATCTGAAAATCTGCACGTATATAAAACATTATCTAACAGAGCTATTACAACTGTCGGAATTTCATTCGGACTCCCGGATCAAAATCTCACCTATCAACCGGACTTCGCCGAATTTCTAACTTAGCCAATTCAAGCATAATTCTACACCGGACCTCCAAATTCAGTTCTTAATTCGCTCCTAAGTCACAAATCACCATTCGAAACTAGTCGAATCATCGGAAATTCATTCTGAGCCCTCTAACTCATAATTTAACGTTCGATTGACCTTTCCAAGCTAACTTTCTCTTAAAGAGACTAATTAAATCATTTTTATTCAAACTCCATCCGAATTTTTCCAGACTCTCCAAATATATATATTAAAACATATAACATCATAAAAGGGGAAAACGGGGCAGAAATACACTGGACGACGGGTCAGGTCGTTACAGCTCTCCACTACAAATTGCATGTAGTGCTGCATCTGCCATTTTTTTTACTTTTTTGTACTCCTTCCGTTTCGATTTACGTGAACTTGTTTGACTGGACACGGAGTTTAAGAAAAAATAAAAATTTTTGAAATTTGTGGTCCTAAAAAGGGCTCATAGTATTTGCTTGGTTATAAAAGCGTCTCAAGGTTTTAAGCAGTTGAACGAGATGCTAATTCTTAAAACAACAGGTCGGGTCGTTAAAAAATGGCTATAATAATGCCTTGATCCTAGAATTTTTCCTTATAAAATTATCTGAGCTCCTTCGCCTTCTTCTGCACATTTAAAATTCCAGTATGGTTTACAACCTTCGAGTGGTTCGCTGTTTCACCGGCATTTTTGGTAGCAACACTTTGGTGAGTTAAATTGTTCTATCTTGGGAGGATAATATTCCAGCACCTCGGGTGCTTGAGGGGAATAATTTTCTTAAGGCCACACTGTACATTTAGTGGGTTCGATTTTATTCTGAAATTATATTTCGGCATTCTGTTGCTGCTAATTTTTTGTTTCAGAAAAATTACATTTTTGTTATTTATTATAATAATACAGATTGAATCACAGTTATACTCACAGTATTAATTACTCATTCCAAATTATTTTCTTAAATTCATTAAAAATATGGATCAATTAATATGAATAGCACAATAAATTATATACTTTATTTATTATTTTTAAGGAGTGTGCAAAGTTCTCTTGAATAAGTGAAAGTGAACAAAGCAAATATATAGTATAATTTTCGGTGAAAGAAAATCAATTAATCCAACTCATTGACAAATGACAAACAAATTAAACTCCAGAAGAATACATCCTCTAGAATTCCAAAAGGAGTTAACGTGAATTACCATCCAACTCGTTGACAAATGACAAGGCCTCGTCTATCTTATAATGTACGATCAAGAGATTATACGTTTGTGTGTACGCTTCCATCCGTGAAAAAAAAAAGTTGTTTTTCTTGCATTTTAAAAATGATACTCCTCAAGATATTATTAATACTAATTTTAGAATACGCACGTTCCGCATGTACTTCATATTAATGAATATAAAATTTAAAAATTAGACATATTATTAAACTATGTGATTGAGTTAAAAAACACAAAACGTTGAGAATGATATAAAAGTATTGGTCATGATATTGAGCTAACTTAATAAATTTATTAGAAAAAAGTATTCCAGCACAGTAGCTTTAGCTAATACATAGAAGGCTAATATGTTTACGCATATTCAAACACCATGCAACAATATTTTCTATTCCGTGGGAAGGAATTCTATCCGCTTAAGTAACTAATTAAGTAGGAATTTTATCTTATTCGAATTGAAATTTAAATCGAAAAAAGACGATAACAAACAGCGACTCTGTTATGAAATAATATAAAAGACAAGAACAATAACTCAAGAACAAGAGCAAATAGAGAGAAGAGTAGAGAGAGTTCTTCTTATTGATACTTAGAGAATGTTATGAGTGATTTACAATGGTAGAGGGCACCTCTATTTATAGGGAGGAGGATGATTTATCTACCAAGAATAGAACTCTAGAATCTCTCTAATTAAAGACATTCACCTTAAATAGAAGTGTATTTATAACATCCCCCTTGAATGTCTATTCAATGATGTGCCTCGTTAAAACCTTAAAACCAAAACCCAATGGGAAAAATTAAAGTAAGGAAAAAGAGTACACATGTTTGAATATGCGCCTATTGGTTGCCTCGTTAAAAACCTCGCAAGGAAAACCCGGTGGGACAAAACCTTGTAAGGGAAAAAGAGTGCAACGCGCCTTAACTCCCCCTGATAAGAACATCAATTTATGTCCTTAAGTCTTCGCATCCCGATCTTGTGAACTAGCTTCTTGAAGGTTGACTTTGGTAGAGATTTTGTAAACAAATCAGCCATATTGTCGCTTGAACGAATCTGTTGAACATTGATATCACCATTCTTTTGAAGATCATGTGTGAAGAATAACTTTGGTGAAATATGCTTCGTTCTATCTCCTTTTATGAATCCTCCCTTCAATTGAGCTATACATGCTGCATTGTCTTCATACAAAGTTGTGGGTAGTTTATCACACTTCAAACCACATTTGTCTTGGATATGATGTATTATCGACCTTAACCACACACACTCTCGACTTGCTTCATGAATAGCAATTATCTCGGCATGATTAGATGAAGTAGCCACAATTGATTGCTTAGTCGATCGCCAAGATATGGCGGTTTCTCCACAGGTAAACACATAACCCGTTTGAGATCGAGCCTTGTGTGGGTTGGACAAATATCCAGCATCAGCATAACCAACAAGATCCGGGCTGCAATTCTTGCCATAAAATAAGCCCATATCGGTAGTTCCCTTTAGGTACCGCAATATGTGTTTGATCCCATTCCAATGTCTCCTCGTAGGAGCCGAGCTAAATCTTGCTAAGACATTAACTGAAAAGGATATGTCAGGTCTTGTAGTATTTGCAAGATACATTAGTGCGCCAATTGCGCTAAGATATGGTACTTCAGGACCAAGTAGCTCTTCATTCCTTTCTTGTGGTCGGAATGGATCTTTGTTCACATCAAGTGATCGAACAATCATCGGTGTACTTAAAGGATGTGCTTCATCCATATAAAACCGTTTCAATACCTTTTCTGTATAGGTAGATTGATGAACAAAAATTCCGTTTGCCAAATATTCAATTTGCAAACCAAGACATAGTTTAGTCTTTCCGAGATCTTTCATCTCGAATTCATCCTTTAGATAATCAATTGCCTTTTGGAGTTCTATAGGGGTTCCAATAAGGTTTATGTCATCGACATATACGGCAAGTACAACAAATTCCGATGTTGTTTTCTTTATAAAAACACACGGGCAAATGGCGTCATTTATATAGCCTTCTTTTAACAAGTACTCACTAAGACGATTATACCACATTCGTCCAGATTGCTTTAGACCATACAAGGATCTTTGCAATTTAATTGAGAACATTTCCCGAGATTTTGAGTTATGCGCGTTTGGCACCTTGAGTCCATCGAGAATTTTCATGTATATCTCATTATCAAGTGAGCCATAAAGATAGGCAGTAACCACATTCATTAAGTGCATGTCAAGCTTTTCATTGACAGCAAAACTTATGAGATAACGAAAGGTTATCGCATCCATTACAGGCGAATATGTCTCTTCATAATCGACACCAGGCCTTTGAGAAAAACCTTGTGCAACAAGGCGTGCCTTATATCTTTGTACCTCGTTTTTCTCATTTCTTTTGCGTACAAAGACCCATTTACAGCCGACAGGCTTAACACCATTAGGTGTTTCAACTATAGGGCCAAAAACTTCACGTTTTGCCAGCGAATTCAATTCTGATTGAATTGCTTCTTGCCACTTTGGCCAATCCTGTCTTTTTCGACATTCTTCAACAGATTGAGGTTCGAGATCCTCACATTCTTGCATAATGCTAGATGCTACATTATAAGCAAAGGCATTATCCACCACAATATCCACTCGATTAATATTTGCCTCAATATTAATTGGATTTAGGGATAGTTCCGTATTTTCCAGAGTCTCGGGCTCAATGGATTCTTCATGAATCTCAGAATTTGTTAAATCATGAGATTCTTTCGTGGTGTCATTTTGATCGTTCTTTTTCCTCTTTCTAGGATTTCGATCTTTGGAACCTAATGGTCTGCCACGCTTCAGGCGTGCATTCGACTCATTGGATATGACACTAGATGATTGTCCAACAGGGACATCAATACGGATTGGAACATTTTCCACGGGAATGTGGGATTTCGTTATCCTTTTCAAGTCCGTAAATGCGTCAGGCATTTGATTTGCTATTCTTTGCAAATGGATAATCTTTTGTACCTCTCTTTCACAAATAGAGGTATGTGGATCAAGATGAGATAATGATGCATTTTTCCACAAAATTTCCCGTTTGGTTTCACCAACTTCTCCCCCTAATTTTGGGAAAAGTGTCTCATCAAATCGACAGTCTGCAAATCGTGCAGTACAAGTCGCCTGTCAATGTTTCGAGGTAGCGAATGATGGAGGGCGATTCAAACCCAACATATATTCCTAACCTTCTTTGCGGACCCATTTTGGTGCGGGATGGCGGTTCTATAGGCACATATACTGCGCATCCAAAAATTCTTAAATGGGATATATTGGGTGCATGACCCAAAACCAATTGCAACAGGGAATACTTGTGGTAATTCGTCGGTCTGAGACGAATTAGCATTGCTGCATGTAAGATGGCGTGACCCCATACCGAAGTGGGCAGCCTCGTTCTCATAAGTAATGGCCTTGCAATCAACTGCAGGCGTTTAATTAACGATTCTGCAAGACCGTTTTGAGTGTGAACATGAGCTACAGAATGTTCAACTTTTATCCCGATTGATAAGCAATAATCATTAAATGCTTGGGATGTAAACTCAGCAGCATTATCCAGTCTAATGGACTTGATTGGATTATCTGGAAATTGTGCTCGTAGTCGAATTATTTGTGCCATTAATTTCGCAAACGCAAGATTGCGTGATGACAACAGGCACACATGAGACCATCTACAGGATGTGTCTATCAAGACCATGAAATACCTAAACGACCCACTAGGTGGGTGAATAGGTCCACAAATGTCCCCTTGTATACGTTCCAGAAACGTGGGTGACTCAGTCCCAACCTTTGTTGGTGATGGCCTGATAATCAACTTGCCTTGATAACACGAAGTGCAAGGATATTCATTATTCGAAAGAATTTTGAAATTCTTTAACGGATGCCCATATGAGCTTTCTATAATCCGTCTCATCATGACCGATCCTGGATGTCCCAATCGATCATGCCAAAGTACAAAGATATTGGAATCAGTAACCCTTTGGTTTACTGTTGAATGTGCCTCAATTGCACTAATTCTTGTCCAATACAGGCCACAAGATAAAGACGGGAATTTCTCAATAACCCTCTTTTGGCCGGAGACATTCTTTGTGATGACGAGATATTCAATATTATCTTCATCCATTGTCTCAATATGATAGCCATTCCGGCGTACATCTTTAAAACTCAACAAGTTTCTCTTAGACTTGGAGGAGAACATTGCATTCTCTAAGATAAACGTCATGCCTTTGGGCAGAGTTACAGTTGCTCTTCCGGAGCCTTCAATCAATTTACTTCCCATGGTTTGACATATAAAAGAAATACACGAACATATGAATAAATAAGTTCAATTCTTTTGTGTCACATAATTTTTTTAAAATCTGCTGCTAACAGTTGACTAACAAAATCAGATATGTTATCCATTACTTTGCAGTTTGAAAATTTCAGCGTTTTTCATAAGACAATCGATTATTGAACACACACAATCGATTGTTTGAACATAGACAATCGATTGTTAAACACACACAATCGATTATTTGTTATTTTTGAAAAACTTCAGATCACACTGTCTTAAGACAATCGATTGTTATGCATAGACAATCGATTGTTGGCTATTTTTGAAAAATTCCAGACCTTACTGTTTCAAGGCAATCGATTGTTAGCCAAAGACAATCGATTGTGGATGATTTTTGAAAAATTCCAGATTATACTGTCTTAACGACAATCGATTGTTAGACAAAGACAATCGATTGTGGATGATTTTTGAAAAATTCCAGATTACACTGTCTCAACGACAATCGATTGTTAGACAAAGACAATCGATTGTTTGATCAATTATTTTTCAGCTTTAATGCGAAAATAGTAGATAATCGACTAGTTTTTCAGGCTAGTCGATTACCCCTTCTGAAAATAAAAATATTATTGATATTTGAGCATATTGAAGATATTCTAAAGAACTACTGCTAACATTGCATCATGAACTAACTAATACGAGCTAATACTAATGACTATTAGTTTATTCACTAACTAATACAAATAAGTAGAACAAAATCAAATAACTCCATCTTCTTTCATCACGGATCCATCGCCGATTAGGTGGTCTATTTTCCCTTCGGGTTGCTTAAAGAAGTTTGCCACATCCAGGTGGGTGATGTCCTCATTGTCGTCATAGACAAAATTTGTTTCAGGGCCTTTTCTCTTTCGAGATGCTTGATAAAGGTCAACCAAGTGTCTTGGTATACGGCAAGTCTTTGACCAGTGCCCTTTCCCACCGCAATGATAACATATAGTTTCTGAACCGTTTTCCTTAGGATCTTTATGACCCCGTTTCTGCTTTCGGCGGTTATCTCTCTTCGGGGGGTGACGGACTTCATTGGAATTTCTTCCTTGTCTACGTCCCTGGCTATGACCCCGTTTACGACCATGACCATGGTCCTTTTCATGTTTGGCATAATGAGAGTGAACCTTATCTGCTTCAGGCAGTGGTGTAGACCCAGTGGGTCGATTTTCATGATTTCTCATGAGCAGGTCATTATTTCGCTCAGCCACTAGTAGAAGAGAAATCAGTTCAGAGTACTTTGTAAAGCCTTTCTCTCTGTACTGTTGTTGCAGTACTATATTGGAGGCATGAAACGTTGTAAACGTTTTCTCAAGCATATCATAATCGGAGATATTATCCCCGCATAGCTTCAATTTAGAAGTAATTCTGAACATAGCAGAATTATATTCAGAAACGGACTTAAAGTCCTGGAGCCTCAGATGAGCCCAATCATATCGTGCTTGTGGCAGAGTGACCAACTTCAGGTTGTCATATCTCTCCTTTAAGCCGTTCCACAAGACGAGTGGATCCTTGACGGTGAGATATTCAATCTTCAAACCTTCATCAAGGTAGTGACGCAAGAAAATCAAGGCCTTCGCACATTCTTGGGTGGATGCTTTTTCTCTATCTTTGATGGTGTCTCGGAGACCCATAGCATCTAAGTGGATTTCAGCATCCAACACCCATGTCATATAGTTCTTGCCCGAAATTTCAAGGGCAACGAACTTTCTTTTCGTAATGTCAGACATAATCGAAAATTAAATTAGGAAGAGGGAAATACCTTAGATTTCTCGAGAATGGTTCTTGAGACGGTAGAGACTCGTGCTGATAACGTGTTATGAAATAATATAAAAGACAAGAACAATAACTCAAGAACAAGAGCAAATAGAGAGAAGAGTAGAGAGAGTTCTTCTTATTGATACTTAGAGAATGTTATGAGTGATTTACAATGGTAGAGGGCACCTCTATTTATAGGGAGGAGGATGATTTATCTACCAAGAATAGAACTCTAGAATCTCTCTAATTAAAGACATTCACCTTAAATAGAAGTGTATTTATAACAGACTCTATATTGTTAGGTTAATTATCATAGGAAGAATATTTGAACTCAACTATATGTTTTCAGAAATAAGTAGAATGATTGTCATAAAAAATATGTCGTAAAATTATCCTTATATTATTTTATCCAACATGATGTGTATCGTAAATTTAATATAATCCTCAACAAGTATAAAAGTATAAAATTGACCAATATTGAGTTAATATTTTACGATAAAACTTAATATATGAAAAAATATAAGGAACTATTAATTGTTGGAATATATGCAAAAAAAGAAAAAATAATTAATGAAAATTCATCCAAAATAGATTTTGTCTTTTATTTATTCATTCTTATTGCTTGAAATTTTGTATTTTTTTCAATTCAAATCTTCATATTATACTATAATTAATTTGGCTCTATTTTTGAATTCTTCCACTATCAATGCTCTTTACGAAAATAAATTTATGTACCCTAAGAGATTTTACAAATTAAAAAATAATTCTACTTATATGATGAACTTGAAGACGATGAAAATGACTTTTTTGCTAATTAGTTGATTCAAAAACTTAATTATTTTTTCTCAGTATTAGAGGAAATTATTTAATTTTTTATTGATTCAAATTGTCAATATCAGCTCATCCTAAGTTTTAAATATTTAACCTCAACTATAGTTTTATCCAATAAAAATTCTATTTTCAAAGGATAAGGAAAGAGATAGGAGTTTCACTTTTGAATCATTGTGCCCCCCCCCCCCATCCCCCCCCCCCCTTTATTTTCGTGAATACTCATTTCTTAGTTACTTGTTATTATTATTGAGTGTAGTTTCTAATATTATTATATACAAATTTGATGAAAAGAAAAATATCAAAATAATTTATTAAATTACTAAATATTAAAAAGTTTTACAATTTATCAACTGTAAAATTATTTAGAAGAGTAAAATTTAGACCAACATTTGCATAGGGACATCATATTTTTATCGAATTAATTAATCTAATAATCCTTAGATACGATAAGATAGCAAATGAATTTAAAATATATATACATGAAATTTACTACCTCCCTACCCTTTCGGGACAGGGGTAAGGTTTGCGTATATCCTACCTTCCTCAGATCTTATTAGTGGAATTTTACTGGATATGTTGTTGTTATTGTATACATGAAATCTACTGTATACGAACAAATAAATTAGTTTTATGATCTTGTATCTATTATGGACTTGACACTCTTATTCCAAATCATGTATACACTCTTGAGAGTCTTTTCCTACTGTAAGCTTCCCGAACGTATGACCTTTCTAATTAGTTAGGACTCCTAACGAAAGCATATATTTTTAAGCTTTTGTCTATTCTTTTTATTTAATCAATTTGATAGCTACTGATAATAGGTGAATTTAATTATATTCAGACACTAAATAACCACCTTCTTGCATAGTTTTGATAATGAAAATGATAACAAAATGCTCTTATTAGTGTTCTTCTTGATGTGCAGGAATATATGACTAGGGAAGGCTAGGGAGCACTTTTGGAGTCAAAAATGAAGGAAAAGAGGCCAACTGTGAAAAATCCCAAGCGAACCACACGGAAGAAGGCTGAAGAATCAGAGGATGGAGTCTACCGCGGTTCCATCGAAACATAGCATCTGAGGTTGCATTAATCGAGGATACACGACAGAAGGAATTGTTCTATTTTCAAACTTCACCTTCAAAAAGCGTAGATTTTTTCAAAAATTTTCTCGAATCACGTGTTTTTCTCCTCGTAAGACTGAGAGAAATGAATAAATATGAAAAAAAAAAAACCGCGACCACGGCAGAACTGAGGTGGGTGATAGCTGCAGACAAAAATTGGATTCAAAGGGGTCGTTTGGCCGTGGTTCTACCGCGACCGCGGTAGGCGTGCTGATGGCCAAGGGCAGCTGTGTCCTAACGTGAAATTTTAGCCCTAAAACCTAAATTTATCACTAGGTTTTGCCCATTAGTGGTATGTATTGATTTCTTTGAGTTCTTGGAAGGAAAAACAAGTGTGAGAGAATAACTTAAACATATTTCTTCTTCCTTTTTGATTTTTACTACTAAATTATGTTGAATATTACTTTAGTTTGTTTACCCATAGTTATGAGTAGCTAATTTCCCTGTATAAGGTCTTGATGGAACCTATTGGGGTTGAACTTCTCGTTTATGTTAATGCAAATTTGTCGGTTTTAATCTTTATTTATTCAATTATGTTCTTGTTGTAGTTAATTGACATGATCATCAATTAACTGTGCCTATTTAGTGTGTATAACTTGAAAAAGAGTGCATACTTAGGTAGTTGTTGAATAACACCACTCCTAAAGTGATAAGAGGAATCTATAATTGCGGATTTAAAGGCGGGATTAGGGACAACGAAGCCTTGGTGCAATATTAAATAAACTGTGTTAATTAAAGCTAGCTAGTGTATCTCGGGAGAGTGTAATAGTATGTTACTGTAATTGCTCAGGAGAGATTTACGGTAAGTTGAGTGTTCATTATTAATAAAGTGTGTTGGTAAATTTGTATGAAGCATAAACATAAGGGATTCCATCAATAGGGGAAGTCATTACCTTTGCGTTTCTCTCATTCTTGTCTACAACCTTTGTTAGTTAGCTATAGCTTGTTGCTTTTCTACAATCTTAGTTCATAGTAAAACCTCCAATTGTGTTTCGAAAGTCTTGGGAAGCTGGTTCTGAAGAATTTAGTAGGTTCACTCTCTGTGGATTCGACCCTGGGCATAATACTCGAATTTTATTTGCAACGTCCGCAGAGTCTTTTCTAGAGAGCATACTTGGGCATGATCAATTTTTGGCGTCGTTTCCGGGGAGTTAACGAAATTATCAATTGCCATTGCTAGAGTGTATGCCTAGAAACTCTGCAAGGACTCGAGAACTACTTGAACGACTCTTAGACCTTGAGAAAATATTTCGGGTGTTGCACCGTTCCAACAAAAGACTTCAACCATCTCAACAGACAGACAAACTTGAAACTGATATGGAAAACATAGACAATCCTAACGGAGATGGCATGTACTAGCAAGAAGGCTAAAATGCTGGAGTGGAGGAACCTCTTGTGCCGGAGGGTGTACTTTATGACTGGACACAACCGACATCTGACAATTTGGCAACTGCCATTGTTGTGCCTGCGATACAAGCTGAATCATTCTAGATTACACACAATATGCTACACTTGTTGCAAAAAAAAGGGACTCTTTTCTGGAATGCAAGTAGAAGATCCTCAGCAGCACTTAAAGAATTTCCTGTCCATATGCAAAACTCAGAGGCAGCCCAATGTGACTCTGGAGGCAATCAGGCTTCTATTATTTCTTGTCTCGGTGACAGGAGCTGCTCAGATTTGGCTAAACTCACTCCTAATAAACTCCATTGAAACTTGGAATGAGTTAGTCAAGTAGTTTCACAACAAGTTCTACCCGACCACCAAAACAGGGCAACAAATTGATGAGATCGTGAGCTTCAAACAGAATCCTACGGAAACTTTGCACGAGACGTGGGGAAGGTTCAAAGGAATGTTGGTGATGTGTCCCCACATGGTATTCCAGAGCAGATGTTGGGACAACGTTTTTATATGGGACTTTCTGACACTATAAAAAATATCGTGGATGCCTCAGTTTGTGGGGCATTTTTGAGCAAGACATGATGAGAAGGGCAAAATTTGTTAGATAAAATGGCTCAGAATTCAGGGTGGACGACCATGAACGCACCTATCACTCCGGTGGTGCACGCAGTGCCTCTTGATCGTTCCAACACTATGGTTGAGAATGTGGCGACTCTTTTTACATAGATGAGCATCCTCACTAAAAAGGTAGAGGAGTCAGGACAAAAACAGCAGGTACACATAGTTGATACTACCAATGCGGCCTTGTGCACATCTTGCATCAGTCAACCAATTGGTAATCCATGGAATGTAGAGCATGACCTTCATCATCAGCAACCTGAAGATATGAATTATGTGGCTAACTATGGGGGTCAGAGGCAAGGAAATCAGAACTGGGGCTAGCAGACTCAGCAGCAGTACATGCCACCCCAGCCACAATACAATGCCAGGAACATGGGATGAGACCCCCCCAACAACATGGAACCTTATCCTAGACCGCAAGAGTAAAATAATCAGCAGCAAGGGTACCACCCACCTCAGCAGCAGCATGGTGGGAGACAAGAAGATGGGTTCGCTAGATTGGAAGCGATGATGCATCAAGTGATTGGGTCCAACGCAAAGATAAATGAGAGAGTAGATGTATATGACGTAGCTATTAAAAATATTGAAGTGCAGATGGGCCAAATTGCTATGTCTTTGAATAACCGTCCTCAAGGGACATTGCCTGCAGATACCTAAACCAACCCCAAAGATCAGGGCCTGAAGCAGCTGATGGCGGTGAGTCTCCGTAATGGTATAGATCTTGATGTTGAACAGGAGAGAGCTCAAGAGAATCTACAGGTTGAGACACTCATTCAGGTACCTATTGAGCTGGATGAATCAACAAGGCTGACAGATGTGATAGTCCAGCATGTTCATGAAAAACAAAATATTCAGCAAGAGACCGAAAAAGTTACGGAAACAGTAGAAGAGCCAGTGGAGGAGATAATAGTTGAGAAAGAAAAATCCCAAGTCATTGGGAAGAAAAGACCTCCTGCACCATTCCCACAGACATTAGCCAAGCACCAAAAGGAAGAGCAATACAAGAAGTTCTTTGACATGCTCAAGCAGATTCAGTTAAATATTCCAATGATCGAAGCTTTAAAGGAAATGCCTGGGTACGCAGAGATGATGAAAGATTTGATGTCTCCAAATCCATGACTTGGCCACGGTGACACTCACACAGACCTGTAGTGCAGTAGTAACTAGACCTGTTGCTGAAAAGCTCTCCGATCCAGGGAGCTTTACTATTCCGTGCACTATTGGGAAATATGCCTTTGCAAAGGAACTCTCTGACTTAGGGGCTATCATTAATCTTATGCCCCTGGTTATTTACAAAAGGTTGGACATCGGGAGCGCTAGACCCACCTCTATGTTATAGTAGTTGGCTGATAGGACAGTGAAGCGTCCATTTGGGATCCTCGATTATGTGCTTATTCAGGCGGGGAAATTCGTATTCCCTGCAGATTTTTTGATCTTGGACTGCACGGTGGATGAAGAGATTCCTATCATTTTAGGACTGTCTTAGCCATAGGGAGAGCCTTGATTGATTGTAAGACTGGGAGCTTAAGATGAGGCTCAATGACAAGGAGATTATATTTAATGTGCAGAAATCTATGAGGCGACCAAGTGAATTCGCCAATTGTTCTCTAATTGATGCCGTGGATGTGATCGTATAGTCTGATGATGAAGTATTGACGGTGGAGGATCCCTTGTATGCATGTCTGACAAATTTGGAGGAGGCGAATGGTGAGGAGTTGACGGAATGGGTGTTGTCTTTGGAAGGTAGGGGGTTTTGGGACAAAAATCTTGAGTTTGAACCCCTACACTTGGAGAAGAGAGAGTCCTCCAGCTAAACCATCCATTGAAGAACCACCGAAGCTGGAGCTAAAGCCTTGCCAGCCTACCTCAGGTATGAATTTCTGGGACCTGACTCCACTTTACCTGTTATTATCTCATCTGGTTTGTTAGATGTGCAGGTGCAACAGCTTTTACAGGAACTGAAGGAATGCAAAACTGCCATCGGGTGGACCATGGCAGACATCAAGGGGATCAACCCCGCTTGTTGTATGCATAATATTCTGCTGGAAGAGGGACACAGACCTTCCAGGGAACATCAGAGAAAGCTGAACCCAAATATGAAGGAACTGATTAAGAAGGAAGTAATAAAGTGGTTGGATGTAGGAATCATCTTCCCAATTTCTGACAGCAGCTAGCTTAGCCCAATTCAACGTGTGCCTAAGAAGGGTGGCATGATGGTGGTGAAGAATGATAATAATAAATTAATCTCAATGAGAACCGTGACCATCTGGAGAATATGCATGGATTATAGAAAGCTGAATCTTTCCACCCGGAAAGACCACTTCACACTTCCCTTCATTGATCAGATGTTGGATAGATTGGTAGGGAGGTCACACTTCTGCATTCTTGACGGGTACTCAGGGTACAACCAGATCTCCATTGCACCTGAGGACAGAGAGAACACCTCCTTCACATGCCCTCATGGCATTTATGCCTTCAGGAGGATGCCATTTGGCCTTTGCAATGCACCCGCCACATTCCAACGGTGCATGATGGCCATTTTCACTGATATGGTTGAAGATATAATGGAGGTGTTCATGGATTATTTCTCAGTGGTGGGAAATTCGTTTGATGAGTGCCTTGTGAATCTGACACGTGTGCTGAAATGGTGCATCGAGACTAATCTGGTGCTGAACTGGGAGAAGTGACATTTCATGGTGCAAGAAGGCATAGTCTTGGGGCACCGCGTGTCAAACAAGGGGATAGAAGTAGATCGAGCCAAAGTTGATGTCATAGCAAAGCTGCCTCCACCAACTTCGGTCAAGGCAATCAGAAGTTTTCTTGGACATGCCGGTTTCTACCGACGGTTCATTAAAGACTTCTCCAAAATCGCCAACCCTCTCTGTAAGATATTATAAAAAGATCACCCGTTTGTATTTTCTTATGCATGCAGGGTAGCATTTGAGGAGCTGAAACAAAGGCTGGTCACAGCACCAATCATTGTTGCCCCCAACTGGGAGCAACCTTTCGAGCTAATGTGTGATGCTAGTCTATGCAGTGGGGGCAGTGCTGGGCCAGCGGAAGGAAAAATTGATGCATCCAATCTACTATGCAAGTAGAATATTGAGTAGAGCCAAGCTGAATTATACCATGACGGAGAAGGAGATGTTAGCTGTGGTATTTGCATTCGACAAGTTCCAGTCATAACTGATAGGATTGAAGGTAATTGTATACACTGACCATGAAGCTCTTAGATACTTGATAGAAAAGAAAGATTAAGCCACGCCTGATTCGTTGGGTGTAGTTGCTGCAAGAGTTTGATCTTGAAATACGTGGCCGAAAGGGCACTGAGAATCTAGTCGCTGATCATCTATCACGACTTGAGGGAGCTGAGAACACAGTTGAGGTTGAGGATATTATGGAAACCTTTCCAGACGAGCAACTGCTCGTCACCAACCATCTGGAAGCACCATGGTATGCATATTTTGCCAATTACCTAGCCTGTGGTATAGTCCCTAACGACCTTTCTTCGGTCCAGAGGAAGTGTTTCTTTCGTGAAAGCCGTATGTACTATTGGGATGAGCCTTATCTTTTTAGAATATGCCTGGATAACATGATCCGGAGATGCGTTTCCGAGATGGAACAATCTTCTATTTTGCATGCGTGTCATGCATCGGCTTATGGAGGACACTTTTAAGGAGTAAGGACTGTAGCAAAGGTGCTTGAGGCCGGGTTTTTTTGGCCGACAGTGTTCAAAGATGCTCACACATGGGTAAAGGGTTGTAATGAATGCCAATGCACCGGGAACATCTCCCGGTACCACGAGATGCCCATGAACCCGATTCAAGAGGTTGAAGTGTTCGATGTTTGGGGGATAGATTTCATGGGTCCCTTCGTCAGCTCTTACGGCAAAAAGTACATTCTCGTTGCTGTAGATTATGTGTCCAAGTGGGTGGAAGCTGTAGCGTTGCCCACCAAACATGAAACGTGAAATTTTTACCCTAAAACCTATATTAGTCACTAGGTTACGCCAGTTCGAGGCATGTATTGATTTCTTTGAGTTCTTAGAAGGAAAATAAAGTGTGAGAGAATAGCTTAAACATATTTCTTATTCCCTTTTTATTTTTACTGCTAGATTATGTTGAATATTAATTTAGTTTGTTTACCCATAGTTATGAGTAGCTAATTTTCATGTCTAAGGTCTTGATGGAACCTATCGGGGGTTGAACTTCTCGTTTATGTTAATGCAAATTTGTCGGTTTTAATCTTTATTTATTCAATTATGTTCTTGTTGTAGTTAATTGACATGATCATCAATTAACTGTGCCTATTTAGTGTGTATAACTTGAAAAAGAGTGCATACTTAGGTAGTTGTTGAATAACACCACTCCTAAAGTGATAAGAGGAATCTATAATTGCGGGTTTAAAGGCCGTATTAGGGATAACGAAGCCTTGGGTGCTATATTAAATGACCTGTGTTAATTAAAGCTAGCTAGTGTATCTCGGGAGAGTGTAATAGTATGTTACTGTAATTGCTCAGGAGAGATTTACGGTAAGTTGAGTGTTCATTATTAATAAAGTGTGTTGGTAAATTTGTATGAAGCATAAACATAAGGGATTCCATCAATAGGGGAAGTCATTACCTTTGCGTTTCTCTCATTCTTGTCTACAACCTTTGTTAGTTAGCTATAGCTTGTTGCTTTTCTACAATCTTAGTTCATAGTAAAACCTCCAATTGTGTTTCGAAAGTCTTGGGAAGCTGGTTCTGAAGAATTTAGTGGGTCTAAAGGTGGTAGTTGATAGGTTGACTCTCTGTGGATTCGATCCTGGGCATAATACTCGAATTTTATTTGTAACGTCCGCAGAGTCCTTTCTAGAGGGCATACTTGGGTGTGATCAGCTACCACCTTAATCTTGATATTTTCAATTAATTAAAATATTTAATCTCCTTGTATGCAGCAGGTAATCAAGAAATTTGATTTTAACTTTTCAAAAAACTTCACCCATTGTTAGACAAGTTTTTAAATTTCAATTTTTCGTTTTTTCTGTCCTTTCGAGGATATTCGATTAAATCTTGCAACAACAGGCCAATTTAATCGGATTCATACTAATAAATATTAGATAACAATAAATTTTGTATATCAAAAAAGATATCGCATCATAAACGTTAATAGCGTTACTTCCACTTTATCCATGTGATAATGAGCTTGAGGTGGCATGCAAATTCGTTATTTTTATATGTAAATGGTCTAATCATTACAGATGCGGAGAAATTAAAAGAGAGAATAGGAGGGGGAAAATTACATGAATTCCACGTTTAATCTTCTAGGCCTGTGAGATGGCGTTGTAAAAACCTTTTCGTCCATCCCCACATAATTGTTTGTAAAGAATTAAATATTAAAAAAGTATGAAAGGTATTATAGACTTATAATTATGACACAAAATTCAAATAAAGAAAACGATTTAAAGGTAAAACTGTTATAAAATAGAAGTCTATTTAGAGTGAATGTCTAAGAGTTTTAGCTTGAAGCTAAGTCATTCCTCTTCCTATAAATAGAGGGGTCTTACCCCATTGTAAATCACCCCAAGTATTAATAAGAATACTTCTCTCTCCCTATTCTCTCTCTATATTGTTCTTATTCTTGCATTATTGTTCTTGTCTTTATATTATTTCATAACACGTTATCAGCACGAGACTCTACCGTCTCAAGAAGCTCTTTAAGAAGATTAAGCCGCCGTCAATTTCTCCGCATCGGAGCCGCCGTCGTCTGCATCAGTGGATAAAAGGAAGAAAACATTGAAAATATAATTGGTATACCTTAAAGGTAAGTAATTTACTTTTCCCTTTCAAATTCTTGAAATTCTACGATATGATTTAATATACAAACAAAGTTTGATTATAACTCTAATGGAGTTTGTAAGAAATTATAACCACATGAAGTGGTAAAATCTCTATGTCCTGCCATGCTTAAATTCATGTATGATTGTGGGCAAATAATTGAAAATCCGTCCCATTGAATTTGCTCCATTCCCTTTAGAGAATGTGGAAGCAGTATATGATAAGTCTGAAAGAAGACTAAAATATTACCATGAAGGTATCAATGAATGTGGACGTGGCAAAGAATTCCGTCCAATTGAATTTGCTCCATTCCCTTTAGAGAATGTGGTAGCAGTATGTGATAAGTCTGAAAGAAGACTAATTACCGTAAAGGTATCAATGGATGTGGACATGGCAATAGACGAAGTTATAATCGTCATTATTGTGGTAATGAGAACAATAAGGATTCTCAAAATAATCTTTCACTTTATGAAAGTAATATTTGACATGAGATTGTGTAAAGCATATGATTTTGATCCATTCCCTGAAGTGAATGTGATAATTGTAATAGAGCCCGTAAGTATGAACACGCTCTTGATGTAATTTTGGTTTATGTCTGACATTATGAAAAGAAAGTTCGTTGCCCTTGAAATTTCGGGCAAGAACTATATGATATGGGTGTTGGATACTTAAATCCATTTTGGATGCTATGGGTCTTGGAGACGCCATTAAAGACAGAAATAATGCATCCACCCAAAACTATGCTAAGGCCTTGAATTTCTTGCGCCATCACCTTGATGAAGGTTTGAAACTATGCTAAGGCCTTGATTTTCTTGCGCCATCACCTTGATGAAGGTTTGAAGATTGAATATCTCACCGTCAAAGATCCACCTACCTTGTGGAATGGCTTAAAGAAGAGATATGACAACCTGAAGTTGGTCACTGTGCCACAAGCACGATACGATAAGAAACCAAAAGCAAATAGTTTATAAACTATATATTATCGTTGCGGTGGAAACGGGCACTGGTCAAAGGCTTGCCGTATACCATGACATTTGGTTGACCTTTATCAAGCATCTCGAAAGAGTAAACGCCCTGAAACGAATTTTGTCTCTGACGACAACTTTGACATCACCCACTTGGATGTGGCAGACTTCTTTGAGCAACCCGAGGGGTAGATAGACCACCTAATCGGTGATGGATCCGTGATGAAAGAAGATGGAGCTATTTGATTTTATTTTACTTGTTTGTATTAGTGAATGAATAAACTAATAGCCATCAGTATTAGCTCGTATTAGTTAGTTCATGACATAATGTTAGTATTAGTTCTTTAGAATGTATCAATATGCTCAAATATCAATAATATTTTTACTTTCCAGTAGAGGTAATCGACTAACCTGAAAAACTAGTCGGTTATCTCATATTTCGCATAAAAACTGCAAAACAATCGATTGTCAATGACCAACAATCGATTGTCTTTAAAACAGTGTAATCTGGAATTTTTCAAAAATCATCCACAATCGATTGTCTATGTCTAACAATCGATTGTCGTTAGACAGTGTAATCTGGAATTTTTCAAAAATCATCCACAATCGATTGTCTATGTCTAACAATCGATTGTCGTTAGACAGTGTGATCCGGAATTTTTCAAAATTAATCAACAATCGATTGTCAATGCTAAACAATCGATTGTGTTAAAACAGTGTGCTCTGAAATTTTTCAAAACAGCCAACAATCGATTGTCTATGTTTAACAATCGATTGTCTTAAAACAGTGTGATCTGGAAATTTTTCAAAAATTGTCAACAATCGATTGTCTATGTTTAACAATCGATTGTCAATACTCAACAATCGATTGTGTGTGTTTAACAGTCGATTGTTTTATGAAAATGCTTAAACTAAAATTTTCAAACTGCATCGTAATCGATTATGGAAAACATATAATCGACTATCTGATTTATTTTAGTCAACTGACATCAGCAGATTTTGAAAATATTATGTGACACAAACGAATTGAACTTGTTTATTCTTATGTTCGTGTATTTCTTTTGTATATCAAACCATGGGAATTAAATTGATTGAAGGCTCCGGAAGAGCAACTGTAACTCTGCCCAAAGGCATGACGTTTATCTTAGAGAATGCAATATTCTCCTCCAAGTCTAAGAAGAACTTGTTGAGTTTTAAAGATATCATTCAAAATGGATATCATATTAAGACAATAGATGAGAATAATCTTGAATTCTTCATGAAAACGAGGCTGCCCATTTCGGTTTGGGTTCACGCCATTTTGCATGCAGCAATGCTAGTTTGTCGGCTGCCCACTTTGGTTTGGGTTCATGCCATTTTGCATGCAGCATTTTAGTTTGTCGGCTGTCCACTTCGGTTTGGGGACACGCCATTTTACATACAGCAATGCTAGTTCGTCTCTGACTGACGAATTGACACAAATATTCCCCGTTGCAATTGGTTTTGGGTCATGGACCCAATATATCCCATTTAAGAATTTTTGGATGCGCAGTATATATGCCTTTAGCACCGCCATCCCGCACCAAAATGGGTCTGCAAAGAAGGTTAGGAATATATGTTGAGGTTGAATCGCCCTCCATTATTCGCTACCTCGAAACATTGACAGGAGATTTGTTCACTGCACGATTTGCAGACTGTCAATTTGATGAGACACTTTTCCCAAAATTAGGGGGAGAAGTTGGAGAAGTTGGTGAAACCAAACGGGAAATTTTGTGGAAAAATGCATCATTATCTCATCTTGATCCACATACATCTATTTGTGAGAAAGAGGCACAAAAGATTATCCATTTGCAAAGAATAGCAAATCAAATGCCTGACGCATTTATAGATTTGAAAAGGATAACAAAATCACATATCCTCGAAGTGAATGTGACAACATCTGATTCACGAATACATATTCATTATTGGAAGAATATGAAGATGAAATTGGTATTAAATATACCACACTCACCCCTAGATGGAGGTTTGAGATGATACCACACTCACCCCTAGAAGGAGGTTTGAGATGATATATGGCATGAATGATCGTTGGTCACGTACCTATTGTACGCCAAAGTATTTTGGAAATATGACTATTAAAGGACAACGATAATGCAAGAAACATATCTTGCATATAAGTTTGACATGACCATAATGGTATAACTTTCTATTTAAGAAGGATATTCACCACATGGATGTTGATGAATCTGTGGTAGTACAAAATTAATTGAGAGCTCTAGAAGAGCCAATTATCACTATGTTGGAGAAACACAATTGAGTATTGTGCTGTAGTAAGTCTCAAAGAAACTTATTTAGTTTCCAAAGTACACGCGAAAGCGATTGATTATATTGAGACTATAAATAAAGGAAGGCTTTGATATCTCCTATTACTACAACTTGTAGCGGGTTAATTTGCATATGAAAAGCTACCCGCTTTGTTCTCCAGTTTGTACTACACAAACGAAAAAAAATGCCACAATAAAGTGGATATCTATTGGTATAAAACCCATGTCATAATAAACCTGAAGTTTATTGATAAGTGCACATGTCATGGTGTAAATTTGAAGTTTACCAATATTGATAATTTATTCAGTTGGCATTCGTGTTAGCCATCTCATTTTAAGTATGATGTGCAAATTCACATAGGTGAATATCAAAGAACTAGAAAGTTCTTTATGAATTCTCTTGTATCACTTGTTCTCATTAATGAACTGACCAACTAAAGAGTTCGGGTTGAAGCCCATAAATTCTGGAAATATCAAAGGTGAATATGGGCCCATTCACCTGCCATGTATACCACATATGATGCATCTATGATATGGTTACATGCGCAATTGTTATTAACCCGCAGCCTGGCCGGTGCTTGCGAGGTAAATTGCTCAGTAATCTAACTTCGAGCATAATTTCCAGATTCTCTACTCAAGATAGTTCATCTTGATAAGTTGGTTTATATCAAAGTTGGTTTAGCAAGATAATTATTGAGTGCTTCCACTTAATAGCTAAACTGTTTCTTATGAGAACAAAGCTATATATATCAATTTGATATAAGTTGTATACGAGAGTATATTCTCCCCTCACAAGTGGTTCAAGGTCAGGAACCAAATAATCTCATCTTATTATTAATGTGTTGTGTATATTGACATGATAATGCACAAAGATGATTTCCCAAAGTTGAGGAAACAAGTTAGCTTTACTAACATGAGGGGGAGACATGATAAACACTTGAGAAAAGGTTACATGGGATGAATTATCATTTGTATATGTATATCCCCGAATATCATGATATGAACCTGAAGTTCATAAAAAGGGATAATTCAATTGCAACATATTGCAAAGCATGCTATACACATTTGCTGACCCAAAGAAAGTAACTAAATGGAAGAGATACAATTCAAGATGAATTGATTCCATATGAAAGACATGTAGTTTTGAACCTATAGTTCAAATGCTTGAAAGTATAAAAGTCAAAGGTATGTATAGTCAGTTTTCGATATCTTATTTGTCTAGCATGACATGGAAAATTTGATATGCATCTAAAGTCTACTATATGGCTTATATGACTTAACTTGAAAGATTTAAGTTGCTTGAAGCATATGCAATTCTTGGTCCTGAAGTACCACATCCTAAGTACAATTTGTGTACATATGTATCTTGCTATAACTATAAGCATGATGGCATTGAGAATGCATCTATGGAGATATTGAAAAGTTATTCCATGACATTATATGAAGATGTTCATATCTATCAAGAATGATAATTTCAAGGTGCGGAATATTTATTCAAGTCAATATGGTTGATTTGTCAAACGTCTACCAAAGATCGTTTTGAAGATGATGCACAAGATTGGAATGCAAATGCTCAAGGATATAAATTGATGTACTCATTAGGGGGGGTTAATGCGCGTTGCGCTCTTTTTCCCTTACAAGGTTTTGTCCCACTGGATTTTCCTTGCAAGGTTTTTAACGAGGCAACCAATAGGCGCATATTCAAACATGTGTACTCTTTTTCCTTTACTTTAATTTTTCCCATTGGGTTTTGGTTTTAAGGTTTTATGAGGCACATTATTGAATAGACATTCAAGGGGGAGTGTTATAAAATAGAAGTCTATTTAGAGTGAATGTCTAAGAGTTTTAGCTTGAAGCTAAGTCATTCCTCTTCCTATAAATAGAGGGGTCTTACCCCATTGTAAATCACCCCAAGTATTAATAAGAATACTTCTCTCTCCCTATTCTCTCTCTATATTGTTCTTATTCTTGCATTATTGTTCTTGTCTTTATATTATTTCATAACAAAAACCCTGATCAATTTTAAAGTACTAAATATTAGGATTTTCTACACGTAGTTGTGTTCAAATGAGGAAAAATTTGATGACTAAAATTTTAGGTGATTTTAAAATTTTAAGTATTTGAAAAATAATTAAATTATAATTTTATCCAATATGAATTCTCTTTTTTAAAGAATAAAAAAGGCGAATGATATTTCACTAAGAGCCTTCATACTTTTAATATAGTATAGATTGCATTACCATCATTGCAAAATAAAACTGATTATAATAGCTAGATGACAAAAATATTCTCATATTAAAGAATGAAATATAAAAATAATATAAAGAAAAAAAATTATCACGTTTATTATTTATATGTCGTTTATTTAAGGTGAGTCCAAAAAGACATTTACAACACTGCAACTAAGGGTGTTAAAAGGGTCGGGTTGACTTAGTTCCGGACCGGTCTTGACCGGTTAAATCCGAAACAGGCTCGAACCAGTTAGAGGGGGTTGGGTTGGGTTGGGTTGGGGTTTAGGTGGAGGGGGGTTGGTTCGTTTAAGTTTTTGAAAACGGGTAGCCGGCCCGTTTGAACCCAGAAGAGTGAACACTAACTCTTGCCGGGTTAACCAGCCCGGTTGAACCCCGAAGAGCGAACACCAACTCTTACCAGGTTAACCGGCCCGGTTTAAACGGCTATATTTTTTTTCCTTTTAATTTCAAAAATATGTTGGCCCCACTAACCGTTGGCAACGGTCAGACCTTGAATTGGTCTGTAGGCTAATCGGAATATTGCCTAAATAGCCTTTTTTTAATTTTTAACCCTTTTTAAATTTACCAAACTAACCTTCTCTAAAACTATAAATACCCCCCTCCCCCTCCCCCTCTTCATTTTTTTACTCAATACTTATTTCTCAATCTCAATTTCTCTCATTCTCTAATTTGCAAGACTTCAAGTCTCAATCTCAAATTCTCAATTCTCAAATCTCAAGTTAATTCATGTATCATACTTCTAGATTGCGCTCATATGTTTGGCAACATTTTGAGGTGGTAGAAGAAAATAAAGAAGGTCAAAAATTGAAGTGCAAGAACTGTGGTTAATTTTTTATTTTTGTCCGGAGTCTGGCACGTGCAGTTTAAGGAGGCATATAAAGTATTGTCTTGAGCATCCTCCGAAAATTCGTATTTAAGATTTTTTGACAATTTCTGTCATTTTAAAATTATTAGACGTATTTATGCTTAATGTTTTAGTTTGTTAGATTAATTTTAAGTATTATTAATTTATTATGTATGAAAATTTAGTTTAACTATTTTTTTGTTAATTTACCTTTTTAATGCAAACTTTAATTTTGAATTTTGAAATAACTATAGTACTTGCAATTTATAAGTGCTATTTTTTTCCATATTCCTTGTATTCTTTATGTTAGTACTTTATATTAATATAACTTACAATAGTTATACAAAATTACAAAACAAATTTAAAAATACACTAAATCCGGCCCAACTCGGCCCCCTCAACCGTAACCCTTACGGTTCAATTTTTACTTGGATGAATTCGAACTCGTTAAACCTATTAAGAATCAATCCCCAATCCTGAATCAGTCCGAACCGTAACTCGAACGGGTCCAAAAAATAGCGGCCCAGTCCACCCGTTTAAAGCCTATAACTCCAGCTGTGCTGAATCTTTTGAAATTAGGGTAGGTTAGTTAACCTCCGACTACCTACTCCCCTCTTCGAAAACAAAAGTTGGGTTTCTTCCAATTAAGTGGGCCTTTGGACATTAGAATTGTAAAATTTAAAAATGGGGTGAAAAAATTTTGAAGTGAAAATAGTATTTGAAATAGTGTTTTGATATGAATTTAATTTTTGGTTGTTTTTAAAGTTTGTGAATGATTTGAGTGAAAATTTTGAAAAATATTTTTTTGCAATTTTTCAAATTTTTGAAAATTTTTAAAAATTAAAATGCATCTTCAAGTAAAATTTGAAAAAATAAAAATAAATTTTTTTTGAAAAAAAAAAGGAAAAATTTTCTTATATCCAAAAGAGCTCTAAATAAAAAAGAAAAAGGAAAACTGAGGGCTTTTGCTCTTTTTAGGTAAAATCTTCTAATTACTTTTTCAAATAACATCACTTCACTAATAAACTTGGGTGCATGACAAGGAAATCCAAGCTTGTGTCATATCCATAAAATTTACTTTCCTTTTCAAACCCAACATACAATAACCATATATAGTAGAACTCTAACAAATTGTTTTGGTGTATAAAGGAGGGGTTCTTTTGACTAAAAAATATGATAGCAAAATGGAAAGCACCTTGAAAAAAGATCCTAAAAAGAAAAAAAATAATAAAATCAAGCTATCTTAACGAATATAATGCCTCAAATCTGGTATACTTGGAAAGCACTTACTCATGTAGAGTTAAAATTGATACTCCGACAACAACAACAACAACCCAATAAAATTTCACTTGAGGTGTCCAGGGAGGATAGTATATAGGCAGACCTACCCCTACCCGAATGAGTAGAGAGACTGTTTTCGAAAGACTCTCGGCTTAAGAAAATAAAACGACAAAAGGAGACAATATTAGTATCACAACGGAAATCATAGGAAAAATAAGAACAACATAAAATCCAGAAGATAGATGCAAAGCAAAAGCGATAGCTAGTAAAGAGGTCCGGTACTGGAAGGCGAAATAATAAGACAACATTGCCACTAGCTATCTTAGATAAAAATCTCACCAGACTAGTCTCACAAAGATACAAAATAAGGCAAAACTCGACTATCTCCTAAACTACAACCCTAATACTCGACCTGCACATCTTCCTATCAAGTGTCATGTCCTCGGAAATCTAAAGCCTCACCATATCCTGCCCCCAATACTTCTTAGGACGCTATCTACCTCTTCTCATATCCTCCACAACCAACCGCTCACACCTCTTTACCGAAGCATTTAGAATTCTCCTCTAAATATACCCGAACCATCTAATACTCGCTTTCTACATCTTGTAATCAATGGAAGACACGTGCACCTTTACGACTTTAGCTTTTCTCGCCAAGATACTTCATCACCAAATAATAGTAGCTTAATAAATAATAAGCACATCTAAGAATGTTAATATGGATGCTTATCATCTGGCAACCACAACTTTTTTCAAACAGCGACTTGCATAATTGTCGAATCTTTACTTTTCCACATTTTTCCAACTTGTCTTTTGTCTTCTCATGCTGGAATTTTTGAGAATGAGAGGTATTTCCTAACTCATAAGATTGAATTTAGTGTAATTTGATTTTCCATGAATTTTAAAAACTAAGGGTCTACCAAATTGTTATAATCAGGCTTGAGTAATATTTTTCGTGGCTTGTGTTTCTCACTTCTCTTTTTCTCTCTATCTCTCTTGCTCCCTTCTCATTTCTTCTCGTCTCCTTTCTCTGCTCCCTTCTTCCTTCTTTGCTTTTCTTCTCTTCTCAATTGATTGGTTATAGATTTGTAACTTAACAATTTTCTTTTCTTTTTCGCAATTGTAATTTGAATTGAAAGTGTTAGAATTAATAAAAATTCTCACGTTGCTATTAATTTTTTGCTAATTCTGTCTTTACTTCCTGAGTACATCACAATTGGTATCAGACCCTAATCTTTCCACCTTTCGGAGTTGGCAACCATGGTAGAAAAAATCGTAATTGAGGATTTTGGACAAGTGAAGCTTGCTCAGTTGGTAAAGCACTTCCACCTACGACCGTTAGGTCCTGGGTTCGAGTCACCAGGGAGGGGAAGTGTGGAAGCACTATAGATCCTCCTAATTTGGGAGGGGTTTAAAAAAAAGTATTTGAGGATTTTGCAAAGATAATTTATATTGTTGATGGTTTTAAAAATCTTGATAGTCACATCTGCTTAGCATCCATATATGATGATCCATGGTTGTGTTATAAGAAATTTGGTCATGCAAGCATGCATCTTATTGAGAAATTCTCCATGAATGATTTAGTTATTGATCTCTATAAGCTTATTTTTCTAGAAATCATGTATTTGATGCATGTCAGATTGGTAAACAAACTAGAAACTCTTTCAAAAATAAAGACATTGTGTCTACCTCAAAGCCTTTACAATTACTTTATATGGATTTGTTTGGACCCACCAGAACTGCTAGCATAGGAGGAAAACAATATGCTTTTGTTATTGTTGATAACTACTCACGTTTTACATGGGTGATTTTTCTATCTCACAAAGATGAAGCTTTGAAAAACTTTGAGATTTTCTGTAAGAGAGTTGAAAGTGAAAAGAGGTAACTTATTACAACTATTCAGTGTGATCATGGAGGAGAATTTAAAAGCACAGAATTTGAAGATTTCTGCAATGATCAAGGATACACTCACAATTTGTCAGCTCCAAGATCACCTCAATAGAATAGAGTAGTTGAGCGGAAAAACAGAACTCTACAAGATATAGCCAGAACTATTATATTACAATATTCCTTGCCAAACCACTTTTGGGAAAAAGTAATAAGCACAGCCTACCACATTCTCAATAGATGTCTTATAAGACCTATCATGAAGAAACTCCATATGAAATATGAAAAGATAAATGGCCCAACATAGGCTATTTCCATCCTTTTGGAAGCAAATGTTTCATCCACAACAATGGTAACGACAATCTTGGAAAATTTGATCCAATGAGTGATGAAGGTATTTTTTTAGGTTATTCCATTAACACTAGATCTTTTAGAGTTTGTAATAAATGTTCTTTATCTACTTAATCACAGATTTATAAGAGGTAAAGTAGATACTACACTATTTATCAAAAGATCATCAAAATGTAATTTTATTATTCAAGTTTATATTGAAGATATTATATTTGATAGTGTTAACCCTATTTTGTGCAAAGAATTCTCTAATCTTATGCAAAGTGACGTTGAAATGAGTATGATGGGATATCTCATATTTTTCCTTGGACTTCAAATTCAAGAATCTGAAGAAGGAACGTTTGTGTGCCAGATAAAATATGAAAAGGAGCTAATTCAAAAGTTTGGTATGAGAAATGCTAAAGAAATTGGTACACCAATGAGTCCGTCAACAAGTCTTGACAAGGATGAAAAGGAAAATTCTGTTGATGAAACCAAACATCATGGAATGATTGCTCTTTTGCTTTACGTAACTGCCAGTCAGCTAGATATTATGTTTACTTATGTAAATGTGTTAGATTTTAGTCAGCTCCTAAGGACTCACGTCTTACTTCAGCATAGAGAATAATTCATTATCTAATCGGAACTATCTCTTACAAACTATGATATCCACGTTTTCACAGTTTTTAGCTGGAAGGTTTTTCATATGGTGACCTTGCAGGTGATAAGGAAGACAAAAAAGCACCAGTAGGACATATCAATTACTAGGAAAGACATTAATATCATGAAACAGTAAAAAAAACAAGGATCAGTTGCACTATTCACAATGGAGGTAGAATATATCATCATTGGATAATGTAGTTCGTAGTTACTATGTATGTCTTATCAACTGGATGACTATGAATTATTTTTTAAACTTACTCAAATATTCTGTAATAATTCTAGTGCTATATGTCTTTTAAAGAATGTATATAGACATAATGATGTAGAATACATTAGAGATTATGTCCTTAATGGAGATATAGAATTATCATTTGTTGGCGCCAATGATAATTTAGCAGATATTTTCACTCATCTTTTAAATTGAGGATAGATTTTGCTTCTTAAGAGAAATATTTGGTATTGTTTCTCTTGATCATAAAGATTAATACCTATGTCTTAATTTTGATTCTTGTATGCCAAATGTTTCTTTTGTGTGTAAGTACGTATTAATTTAGCGCCTCAAATTTCTCTCTCTTTTCCCATCAGTTGCAGATATCAAAAAAAGAAAATCAATCATCATGACCTTCACTGACACCCTTTCCTTTGCTGCACTCAACCATCAAAATCTCGTCCTTTTAATCCTATGAACCACTCTTCTTTGTCTTCATTGTTCCTATCTCTCAGAAACTTGTTGTGGGCAAACGCCAAAAACTTGTTGTGGTCGCGCTAGTGGCCCAGTGTTTTGCCTGACGCACACGACCTGAGCGAGATCGCGCTATTGACGCGCATATTTCACCCTATTTTGTTTTGATTTGGAAAAACATAAAATATAAAAGTTGTATCCCTTTGAGTTAGCTTTACAACTATATATTGTGGAGTCAAAATGGAGTTCTGATCAAAAAGTTATATCTATTATACTAGACAGTGCGCAATATACCTACTGAGTCTTTGTTCGCTCTAACTATCATTCGTTGACTCTCAAACACGATCCCGACTTAATTCCTTGAACTTTTACTCAAACTTTAAAGCTCCAAATCACTTTAATTCATTTTATAACATCTATATAGCTCGGAATCACACCTACAAGGCATAAAACACATAGTTGGTGCAAAATACTAGCGATTAAAGATCAAACTCAATTAAAGTACAATAAATTAGAGTGTAATAAGCGATTAAAATACGTAATTATAGCCTATCATCACTAAAAACTCCAAATATATGTCTGCCTCCACTAGAAAAATTACTTGTTCCAAGGGAAATCCCTCTTCTCACCCCCTAGAACCAGTAGACTTGAGGTCTGACCACTCAGAAGGGTTTGCCGCTTCTCAGGCAGAACAATCATAACATTCTCACCAAATAGGAGAAAAAGCCCTAGGACAAAGGCCTATAGAAGACACCCATGAATCTCTTAACCCCAAGAAATCAAAAATAGATCTTTCGAGTTCTCTAGAGTCCGACCTCAATTTATGTGATATCCCAAATAAATATTTCTTTGTTGCTCTGAAAGACAAGACCATTCCTCGTGGCAGAACAGTCAATCTTGACGACATAGAGGGCCTCAATTGTAAGGTAAAGAATCTGTTTGTTTTTCAAGGATGGTTGAAATTCCTATCTGTACCTCCTCCCAAAGTCTATGAACCTTTAGTGAGAATTATGCAAATCTTTGCTGTAGCAAGCCTGATAAGCTGGAATCCCTAATTTTAGGTAAATGCATTGTCTTTGATTGTGCCATGTTTCACTCAATTTTTCAATGTAAGTGCTCTGGTTTTCCTATATTTTTCAAAAATACTTGGCCCGATGATTTTGAAATTTCTTTTGATCAAGCAAAATTTTGTATTGCTGAGTGTCCATATGATTTCCTTCCTAACCAGTTAGGTCCCAGTGATGTTAATTTTGAAGCCTGTGTTCTGGCCCACATTGTTGCAACCACTCTTCTCCCTCGTACATGATCATTTTTCACTTTCTCTCAACGAGATACCTTTCTTGTTTACTGTCTTGTGATCAAACTCAAGGTTAAACTATCCTTTTGGGCCATAAATTTCATGATTGAAAGCGTTGATGATCCTACCAGTTTTACCTAAGGTATGGCTATCACTCACATTTTGGAAGCCCATAACATCTCTATCTCAAAATACCATTTTGTCTCTGTTTCAAAATCCTATAATTCTACAGCTTTTGCTAGTATGGGTTATGTGTGTGCAAAGGGTACCTAGGTGAAGAAACAGGAAGGTGAAGTCAAGAACGTTCAGCCTGATCCCAAGACCAAAGCCTCTGTTTTCCATCATAGCATAAGTGATCCTGATCTTGTTGAGAAATTGACTGCCATTGACAACAAGTTGACCTCATTAAGAGCCTTCTTGCTGCAACTCAATCCTCTGTTAGGTACATCCATGCGATCTTCAAGAATATTAAGTCGGATATTTCAAAGATGAGGGTTAAAATTCTCAAATTTGGAGAAACGCAGTCAAAGAGTTCAAGGAAGTACATGACAGGATTGATGAGTAAGTTCAGCCAATGCCAGCTTTGAACATCTGAAGGAGACGATTTGCAACACTCTTACTTACTTCTTGCATTGCTAGCTGTGGAAGTTTCAAACAATGTTTTTGTTTTTTTAGACTGGATAACTAGTCGCAAGATACTTTTTTATATTTTTTCTAAACTCAGCATGCCTATAATGTTTGCTATAATGTCTATAATGTTTGCCTGGGATGTGACTGCCTTTACATTGTTTGCTTAGTTACTATATATGTATCCCCTCTTTGCTGATGTCAAAATGGGAGAGAAAGAAGTGTACATTGCAGGAGTCGACTAAAGTATATTACAGTTCCTGTTGAGAGGGAGTTGAGAGTCAACTAAAGTATATGCAGCACCCGTTGAGGGGAAGCCGAAAGAAGTATGTAGCACCATTGAGGGGGAATCGACTACATGGAAGTCAACTGTTGTTTATATATACTATTCTTATCATCATCAAAAAGGGGAGATTATTAATTATAAGTTTCAATGATGAAAAATAATATATCACATTTCGTGCAGGATCCCAAGAAATCAATTAAAGAATTCAAGAAGCAAGCCAGGAATAGATTAAGGAAATAATATATTAATGGGGGGCTGAGAAACGCAAGGAAAAGAATCAATGATTAGCAATAAAAAAAGGAAGAAGCAACGGAGATCTAGAAGAAGAATCAATCATTGATTGGCTGAAAATCAACCATTGAAAAATCGATGAAGTCAAAAATCAAGGGATCCGGCGGATATGCCTAGTAACAAAAGATATGCCTAGAGGAGGAAAAGCTCATCAAGACCATAAATAAAGTAAGATCAACGAAAATTTGACTTTATTCTTGAAAAGAATCAATCTATTATTCCTTTTAAGGATCAACCTCTTGGGTTTGGAATCTCTCAATATTCACGTCATTTAAGAGTCAAAAAGGCCTTATGGAATGTATATATACATATGTTCCGAACTTGAAGAGAGCATACTTTGAACGAGTCATTTTCACTCCTTTTGTTCTACTCCAAACAAGCATTGTATTCTTATTGATATGCTATGTAATTAGTGAGAGAAGAAAAAGAGATAAACATTAATGAGGCATTTTATCAAAAAGAAAAAAGAGACATAGAAATTAGGAAAAGGTCCAAAATCGTCCCTCTACTATGGTATATTGTTTACTTCTGCCACCCATTGTACTTTTTGTCCAATATAACCCCCTATCTTTAATCAAGTTCTTAAAATTATCTTTAAACCTAACGGATCTACACCATGGTAGCTACCCCCCTCAATTTCATCCATGTCAGCTGCCAAGTCACTCGACCCCATCAAATTAAAACCCCACAAACTCAAATTAGAACTCCATCTTCCTAAGTCATACCACTACATTATAACTAAAATCTTATTTCCACTATCAACTTCGCTGCACCACGACCCAATATCATACTATTAGATTCAAATGACCCTCAATGTGGAGGCAAAATATTAGCAGAGTTGAGAACCTGGAAAAGGATAGACAAAAAAAGAGAGGAAGAAAATAAAAAGAGGTATTTTGTCAAGACCCAGATTTCCCACCATCGGGAATCGTGATAGAGCCTACTATTATGAGCTAGGTAAGCCAACCTTTAAAACTTTTTAATTAGCATTTGTGATAATACAGATAAAATGAAACAATTAAATAAAGCGAAATTCTTTAAAACTTATATAACTGAAACAAAATGCAGAAGTCTGAATACACCTCTACCCAAAGTCTGGATACACCTCTACCCAAAGTCTGGTGTCACTACTCATGAACTACTATAGAGTACTAAAATAAGAGTCCGAATGAAATAAATCGGTGTGTCTCGATACAAAGAAAAATAATTAAAAAAGAGAAAGGGACTCCGGCCTGCGGACGTCAGCTAGGCTACCTCGCAAGTCTCTGGACTGAAGTCAGCTCCTGCTCAGTACTGCTGCTGGGGTCCAATAGCTGCTCCTAGATCTGTGCAAAAAGAAGCACAGAGTGTAGCATCAGTACAACCGACCCCATATGCTGGTAAGTGTCTGGCCTAACCACGGCGAAGTAGTGACGAGGCTAGACAGGACCTAATGAGAACAACTGTGCAGATATATATATGCAATATGGGGGAAAATATATGGAATTTAAATAGCTAAGAGGGTGGGGAGCATGTTATTGGGTGTAACAATTAAGATATAGGATCAACGAACAAAGAAAATGGAAATGTACAATAACATCAATTAAAGAGAACGGGTAAACCAACAACTGCACAGCACCAACCTTCATGCTTTTACTATAATTCTCACAAAAACAGTCAAATAAAGTGCACAACATTATCCTTCGTGCTTTTCCTCACATAACTCTCATATCAAGGCACATAATAACCCTCTGTGCTCAATTATTCAAAACATGGCATGGAATGACCCTTCTTGCATAATTATTAAAACATGGCACGAAATGACCCTCGTGCATAATTATCAAAACATGGCACGGAATGACCATTCGTGCATAATCGCTCTTCCTCATCCAATCAACAGTCACAATCAATCGGGGTGAGGGGATAAATAATAATATTAAACATGCCAGAAAGGGAGAACAAATCAACAAATAAGCCCCCAGCAAGAGAGCAACATCAATTATAAAATACACGTCCTAGCAAGGGAATAATTACAAGACTTTCTCCTTTGATCACTTCTTTTTCAATTACCATATTCTCGTTCGAGCCAACGCTCCAATAATGTACTGATCATAATTCTTCCTCAAACCTTTCACATTATATGAAATGTATAATTAAACAAGTAATAGGTATTACAAAATTCGAATAAACACAATTAATACCCACGATCATGCTAGACTCTGATGTATAGATAATCGTAACCTTAGAAAACAACATCCTAATCCTATTCCCTCAAGCCAAAGGTAGAACAAACACTTACCTCGAATACTACAAACTCAACTTACTCCTCTAGTATAGCTTTACCCCTTGAATTCACCATCAAACCGCTCGAATCTAGTCAGAAATTACTAGAATGTGTTAACAAATGCTACTCGAATCAATTTGAATGCATGAAAATGAATTTCCCAAAGTTTTACTTAAAATTCCCAAAATACCCTGGGCTCACGTGGTCAAAACCGAGGTTCAAACAAAAACCCGATTACCCATTCCCCCATGAGCTCAAATATATAAGTTATTTTGGAATCAAACCTCGAATTGAGGTATAAAACCCCCAATTTTGGAAACCATAGGCTCTACCCTAAATTCCTAAAATTCCCTTTAAAACCTTAGTTTTGAAGTTGGAATTACGCTTAAAGAAGTTAAGGAGTAAAGAAAATAAGTTACAAAATCACTTACCACTTGTTTTGAAGAAAGAGAATCGTTTGGAAAATCGCCTATTATGTTTTGGGTTTTGAAAAGGTGGAAAATGACTAAACATCCCGATTTTATATACTTTTCTAAAGGCTGGCGCGGACCGCACAAAAATGTACTACTGCTGCGCGCCGAGGAAGGGAAGAAAAAATGACTCTCTGAACCTACCCGGCGCGGACCGCACTGATTTGTTGCGCGGCCGCACCAGTCGACCTGGAATTCACTGGCCCTATGAACTTAGCCACACCGACCGCACAGAAAGGTACCACGGCCACGCTGGGGGCCTGAAACTGCTGGCCCTGCACCATTTGGTACTTTTAAGTCTAAGACCTCCCGGGACCTACTCAAAACTCACCCGAGCCCTAGGGGCTTATAACCAAATATACATATAATCTCAAAAACTTCCTATAGACTTCCTCGTAAGATCACGTCACCAAAATAACATTATAAACAAGGGATCAACCTCAAAATCCTCACTTTTCATTCAAACTTCTTAAAGTTTCAAACATAGAGATTAAGGCTAAAAACACATCAAATGACATCTGACTCCGACCAAATTACCTAGAAATGTCTTAATATATATATAAAGCTTGTATCAGGAGCCGAAACCAGAATATAGGCCCGATACCAGTACTTTCTAATCCAGTTTCATTTTAAATTTCTCATATTCATTTCTCGGGCTCGGGACCTCGAATTTCGATTCCGGGAGTACCCCCGAGTCTCATATTTTCATACGGATCCTCTGGGACCGTCACATCATGGGTCCCGGTCCGTTTACCCAAAATATTTACCAAGAACAACCTTAACCATTTCAAAGTCACAAGTTCTCAAATTTTATGTAATTTAACACATAAGCTTTCCGGCTACGCGCCCGGACTGTGCACATAAATCGAGGTGACTAAAAGTATGATTTTCAAGGCCTCGAAAGTGCAAAAAAGAGAGAAAAACAAGTGATGACCCTTTGGGTCATCACATTCTTCACCCCTAAAACAAATGTTCGGCCTCGAACAGACAAAAGAAGGAAGTACTCAAGTCGGGAAATAGATGAGGATAACGTCTCCGTATATCGGACTCGGACTCCCAGGTCGATGCCTCGGGAGGCTGACCTCTCCACTGAACATGCACTGAAGGAAAACTCTTCGACCTCAACTGTCGAACCTACCAGTCTAAAATAGCCACCGGCTCCTCCTCATAAGACAGATCTTCGTTCAATTGGACAATGCTGAAATCTAACACGTGGGCTGGGTCGCCGTGACACCTCCAAAGCATGGATATATAAAAATTAGATGCACAGATTACAAGCTATGCGGCAAGGCAAGTTTAAATGCCACCTTCCCCACACAATCGAGAATCTCAAATGGGCCAATGAACCTAGGGCTAAGCTTGCCTTTCTTCCTGAATTGCATCATGCCCTTCTTAGGCGACACTCAGAGCAATACTCCCTCTCCAACTATGAAAGCCACATCTCGAACCTTGCGATCTGCATAACTCTTCTGTCTAGACTGAGCTGTCTGAAGTCTGTACTGAATGATATTGACCTTATCCAAGGCCTCTTGAACTAGATCCGTACCCAATAACTGAGCCTCTCCCGGCTCAAACCATCCAACTAGAGACCGACATCGCCTACCATACAACGCCTCATATGGAGCCATCTAAACTTTGGACTGGTAGTTGTTGTTGTAGGTGAAGTTTGATAAAGGCAAAAACTGGTCCCACAAGCCTCCAAAATCAACGACACAATTCAGAGCATATCCTCCAATATCTGAATCGTCCTCTCCAACTGAATGTCTGTTTGAGGATGGAATGATGTGCTCAACTGAACCTGGGTGCCCAACTCCTGCTGAACTACTCAACAGAAGCATGAGGTAAACTGCATACCCCGGTCCAAAATGATAGATACCGGCAACCCATGAAGACGAATAATTTCTCGGATGTAGAGCTCAGCTAACATCTCTGATGAATAAGTGGCAGCAACAAGAATAAAATGCACTGACTTGGTCAGTCTATCAACAGTGACCTAAATTGCATCAAACTTCTTCCGGGTCATCGCAAGTCCAGTAACGAAATCCATAGTAATCCTCTCCCACTTCCAGCGGGAAGCTCAATCCTTTGAAATAAACCATCGGGCCTCTGATGCTCGTACTTAACCTGCTGATAGTTCAAACATTGAGCCACATATGCCACAATATCTTTCTTCATTTTTCGCCACCAATAGTGTTGCCTCAGAACCTTATACTTCTTTGCGGCTCCCGGATGAATAGAATACCGAGAACTATGGGCCTTCGCTAAGATCAACTCTCGAATCCCATCGACATTGGGCACACAAACTCGCCCTTGCAATCTCAAAACACCATCACTATCTAAGGTCACCTTTTTTGATCCCCCACGATGCACTGTGTCTCTCAGGACGCACAAATGGGGATCACCAAACTGCCGCTCACGGATACGCTCCAACGACGACGAACGAGCGACCGTGCAAGCTAACACCCTGCTAGGCTCAGAAATATCCAACATCTTAAATCGATTGGCCAAGGCCTAAACATCCAAAGCAAGTGGCCTCTGGCTGACCATAATATAAGCAAGGCTACCCATGCTAGCGGACTTCCTACTTAATGCATCGGCCACTACATTGACCTTCCCCGGGTGGTATAAGATAGAAACATCATAGTCTTTCAACAAATCCAACCACCTCATCTGCCTCAAATTCAACTCCTTTTGCTTGAACAAGTACTGAAGGCTCTTATGATCTGTGTACACCTCACACGTCAAACCATATAGATAATGCCTCCAAATCTTCAAAGCATGAACAATGGCTGCCAACTCTAGATCATGAACTGGATAATTCTTCTTGTGGATCTTCAACTGCCTCAAAGCGTAGGCTATGACTCTGCTATCCTGCATCAATACTGCACCAAGCTCAATACGGGAAGCATCACAATAAACAGTATAAGGTCCTGACCCCATGGGCAAAACCAATACAAGTGTCGTAGTCAGAGCTATCTTCGGCCTATCGAAGGTCGCCTCACACTCATCTAACCATCTGAACTGGGCACCCTTCTGGGTCAATCTGGTTATCGGGGCAGCAAAGGATGAAAACCCATCCACGAATTGACGGTGGTAACCTGCTAACCCCAAGAAACTCCGGATCTCTGTAGCCGATGCTAGTCGAGGCCAGTTCTTAACTGCCTCATTCTACTTCGAGACTACTTGAATATCCTCTAATGAAATAACGTGACCCATAAATGTAACTGAACTCAACCAGAACTCGCACTTCGAAAACTTGGCATATAACTGACTATCCTTCAGAGTGTGAAGAAACGTTCTAAGGTGCTGCTCGTGTTCCTACTGACTGCGGGAGTATACCAGAATATCATCAACGAAAACAATCACGAACAAATCCAAATAAGGCCTGAACACTCGGTTCATTGATTCCATAAATACCGCTGGGGCATTGGTCAACATAAATGACATGACCAAAAACTCATAATGCCCATACCGAGTGCGAAATGTTGTCTTAGGGACATCAGATGCCTTAATCCTTAGCTGATGGTAACCAGATCTAAAATATATCTTTGAAAACACCTTCGCACCATGCAGCTGGTCGAATAAATCGCCGATCCTCGGCAGTGGATACTTGTTCTTTATCATCACCTTGTTCAATTGCCGGTAATCAATGCACATCCTCATCGAGCCATCCTTTTTCTTTACAAATAACATATGCGCACCCCAAGGCGATACACTGGTTCTAATGAAACCCTTATCAAGAAAATCCTACAACTGATCCTTCAACTCTGGCGAGGCCATGCGATACGGAGGAATGGAAATGGGCTGCGTGCCCGGAGCTAGATTAATACAAAAATAAATATCCCTGTCAGGCGGCATGCCCAGTAGGTCTAAAAATAAAACCTCAGGGAACTCCCGAACTATAGAAATAGAATCGATAGAAGGAACCTCTGCGTTGGAGTCGCGAACATACGCCAGATAAGCTAGACACCCCTTCTCAACCATGCATCGAGCCTTAACATCTGAAATAACACTGCGGGTGGCATGGCCTGGGGTCCCTCTCCACTCTAGTCGAGGCAAATCTGGCAAATCCAAGGTCACGGTCTTGGTGTGACAATCCAAGATAGCATAATACGGGGACAACCAATCCATCCCCAATATAACATCGAAGTCCACCATGACTAAGAGTAATAAATCAACACAGGTCTCAAGACCCTCAAATACTACCACAGTTGAATGATGCACACGGTCGACCACTATAGAGTCACTCACTGGTTTAGATACATAAACAGGAACACTCAAGTCATCGTTAGGCATAACCAAGAATGGTGCAAAATAGGATGACACATATGAATACGTAGACCCAGGGTCAACTAGCACGGAATCATCTCTATCACAGACCAGAATAGTACCTGTAATAACAGCATCGAAAGACTCAGCCTCTGGCCTGGCTGGCAAAGCATAACATAGGGGTTGTGCCCTACCTCCGTATACCATGTCCCCGGGACGATTGGCTACTGGCTGACCCCAACCTCTAGCGGTCTGATCTCCACCTCTATTGTCTCTACCTCCCCTTCTATGATCCTTACCCCGCCTCTAGATGGCTGGGCAAGCTGTGGATTACCTGGTGCCTAAATGATGGGGCGAGGACCCTGCTGCTGAGAACTACCCGAGGCTCGAGGGCAAAACCTAACAATGTTACTCGGGTCACCACAACCATAACATGCCCTCGGCTGCTGAGACTGCTGGCCCTGTCGACTTGTATATCCTCCCCTAAAGCTCTAAAGTGGTAGTGCACTGATGGGAGCTGGTGGTGCATTGAATGACTGCTGATCCGAATACTGTTGTTGAGAACCACCACCGCCTAGAGTACCATGAGAGACCTGGAGTGCTGACTGAAAGGGCCTCGGTGGATGGCCTCTACCATATGAATCCCTACCTCCAAACGAGGTACAACTGAACCTACAAAAATGTCGAGGCCTCTGATCTGACCCCTGACCACCTCATCATGCAAGATCCATCTCAACTCTACGGGTCGCATTTGCCGCCTCCAGAAATGAAATCTTGCTCTCGGCTCCCATAGCTATCTGGAGACGGATCAGATGAATTAACCCATAAATATACCTCTGCACCCTCTCTCTCTCTCTCTCTATCTCTCTATCTATCTATCTATCTCTCTCTCTCTCTCTCTCTCTCTCTCTCTCTCTCTCTCTCTCGGTGGGGAATATAACAATAGCATGGCGTGCCATATCGATAAAATGGGTCTCATACTACGTAACTATCATAGTACCTAGATGGAGACGCTCGAACTGTTTGTGTACAGCCTCTCGCTTAGTCACTGGGAAGAACTTCTCCAAAAATAACTCTGGAAATTGGTCTCAATTCAATAATGGCGACCCTGCTGGTCTGAATAAACAATAGTCCATCCACTAAGTCTTGGCAGATCTTGCTACTCGAAAGGTGCCGAAGTCGAACCCCATTGGTCTCCACAATACCCATAGTCCGGAGAAATTCATGGAAACTAAATAAAAAATCCTGGGGGTCCTCTGTAGAAGCACCGCTGAATGTGGTGGTGAAGAGCTTGGTGAACCTACAAAGCCTCCACAAAGCATCTACGGACATCATCGCACCACCACCGATTGGAGATGCAATACCTGGCTGAGCTGCCACAATCGGTTGAACTGCTGGAAGTTGAGCCTGAGGAGCTACCTACTCCGGAGTACATGTAGCGGGAGTCTGAACTCCTCCCCCAGCCTGAGGTGTGACTGGTGCTACAGGAAGCAAACCTGCTCTAGAGACGCTCTCCATAAAGCCTGCTAGTTAGACCAGAGCATCCGGAAGTACTGGAGTGGCTATGAACCCCAATGGGACCTGAGTTGGGCCCACCGGATCTACAGGATCTGGAACCTCCTCATCATAGACAACATGAGGCTCCACCTCTGGGACTGCTGCTCGGGGCTGAGCTCTGCCCCGGCCTCGGCCTCTGGCACGATCTCAGCCTCGGCCCCTGCCCCTGATAGGAGCTGCTGCTGGGGGCTCGGGCTACTGCACGGTAGAAAAGGAAGCAAGTGTTCTCGCCATCTGCGAAAGAACGGAGTAGAAAGACAATCAGTACTTGAGAAATAGAATCGCACGACAAAAATGAACAAACTGAAATTTTTCTAACTCTGTAGCCTCTGGGGGATATATACAGACTCTACCGAGTCGGTTTGTAAGTTGTGAGACCTATGTAACCTAGTGCTCTGATACCAACTTGTCACGACCCGGATTTCCCACCATCGGGAGTCGTGATGGCGCCTACTATTATAAGCTAGACAATCTAACCTTTAAACCTTTTTAATTAGCATTTGCGATAATACATATATACGAAACAATTAAATAAAGCGAAAGTCTTTAAAACTTATATAACTGAAACAAAATGCGGAAGTCTGAATACACCTCTACGCAGAGTCTGGTGTCACACTCACGAACTACTATAGAGTACTAAAACAAGAGTCTGAATGAAATACATCAGTGTTTGTCTTGATACAAAGAAAACAAACTAATAAAGAGAAAGGGACTCCGGCCTCCGGACATATGCTTGGCTACCTCGCAAGTCCCTGACTGAAGTCAACTCCCGATCAGTACTGCTGCTGGGGTTCAAAAGATGCTCTTGGATATATGCAAAAATATGCAGAGAGTCAATCATCAGCACAACCGACCCCATGTGCTGGTAAGTGCCTGGCCTAACCCCAGTGAAGTAGTGACGAGGCTAGATAGAACCTACCAAGAACAACCTGTGCAGATATATATGCAATAGAGGGAAAAATGTACGGAATTTAAATAACTAAGAGGGAGGGGAGCATTCTATAGGGCGTAACAATTCAGATATAGGATCAACGAACAAAGAAAATGGAATTGTACAATAACGTCAAATAAAGAGAATAGATAAACCAACAATTGCACGGCACCAACCTTCGTGCTTTTACTCTCATTCTCACCAAAACAGTCAAATAAAGTGCACTGCATTACCCTTGGTGTTTTCCTTGCATAACTCTCATATCAAGGCACGGAATGACCCTTGTGCTCAATTATTCAAAACATGGCACGGAATGACCCTTTCGTGCATAATTATCAAAACATTGTACGGAATGACCCTTCGTGCATAATTATCAAACATGGCACAAATGAACTTTCGTGCATAATTATGAAAACATGGCACGGAATGACCCTTCGTGCACAATTATCAAAACATGGCATGGAATGATCCTTCGTGCATAATCGTTCTTCCTCACCTAATCAACAGTCACAACCAAACGGGATGAGGGGATAAACAATAATATTAAACATCCCGGCAAGGGAGAACAAATCAACAAATAAGCCCCCAGCAAGGGAGCAACATCCATTATAAACTACACGTCTCGGCAAGGGAATAATTACAACATTTTCTCCTTTGATCACTTCTTTCTCAATTACCATATTCTCGTTCGAGCCAACGCTCCAATAATGTACTGATCATAATTCTTCCTCAAACCTTTCACATTATATGAAATTTAATCATAATTCTTCGTCAAACCTTTCACATTATATGAAATTTATTAATTAAACAAGGAAAAGGTATCACAAAATCCGAATAAACATAATTAAGACTCACGGTCATGCTAGACTCCAGTATATAGATACTCGTCACCATGCCTATACAACATACTCAACAATTAGTAAATATCAAACATCCTAATCCTATTACCTCAAGCCAAAGTTAGAACAAACACTTGCCTCGAATGCTCCAAACTCAACTCACTCCTCTAGTATAGCTTTACCCCTAGAATTCACCACCAAACCGCTCGAATCTAGTAACAAATTACTAGAATGTGTCAACAAATTCTACTTGAATCAATTTGAATGCATGAAAATGAATTTTCCAAAGTTTTACTCAAAATTCCCAAAATACCTCCTAGCCCACGTGGTCAAAACCCAAGGTTCGAACCAAAACCCGATTACCTATTCCCCTATGAGCTCAGATATATAAGTTATTTTGGAATTGGGCCTCGAATTGAGGTCTACAACCCCCGATTTCATAAACCCTAGGCTTTACCCTGAATTCCCAAATTTCCCATTAAAACCTTAGTTTGAAGTTGAAATTATGTTTAAAAATGTTAAGGAGTGAAGAAAATAAGTTAGAAACCACTTACCACTCGTTTTGAAGAAAGAGAATCGTCTGAAAAATCGCCTCTTATGTTTTTGGGTTTTGAAAAGTTGAAAAATAACTGAAAACCCCGACTTGATATACTTTACTGAAGGCTGGCCGGACCGCACAAAAATGTACCACGACCGCACCGAGGAAGGGAAGATAAAATGAATCTCTGAACCTACCCAGCGTGGACTGCACTGATTTGGTGCGCGGCCGTACTGGTCGACCTGAAATTCACTGGCCCTCTGAACTTAGCCATGCGGATCGTGCAGAAAGGCACTGCGACCGAGCGTATTCTAGCGTGGACCGCGCGGAAATGACTACAAACGCGCTGGGGGAATGCAACAGTTGGACCTGCAACATATGATACTTTTAAGTCCAAGACCTCCCGTGACCTACTCAAAACTCACCCAAACCCTCGGGGCTCCAAACCGAACATACATCTAATCTCAAAAATATTCTACGGACTTCTTCTTGCGATCACATCGCTTCATCACTTTTCATTCAAACTTCTTAAACTTTCAAACTTAGAGATTTAGGCACGAAACACGTCAAATGACATCCGAATCCGACCAAATTACCCAGAAATGTCTAAATATATATAAACCATGTACTAGGCACCGGAACCAGAATATGGGCCCGATACCAGTACTTTCTAATCCAACTTTTATTTTAAATTTCTCACATTCATTTCAGAAAAAAATTTCTTTTAAATATTCAGTTCTCGGACTCGGGACCTTTTTGATTCCAAAAATACGCCAGAGTCCCATATTTTCGTACATACCATCCGGGACCGTCACATTACGGGTCCGGGTCCATTTATCCAAAATGTTGACCAAAGTCAATTTTAACCATTTAAAGTTACAATTTATCAAATTTCACGTAATTTAACACATAATCTTTTCGGCTACTCGTCCGTACTGCGTACGAAAATCGAGGTGACTAAAAGTAAGCTTTTCAAGGTCTCGAAAGCGCGGAAAAGAGAGAAAAATAAGTGTTGACCCTTTTGGGTCATCACATTTTTTGCCGAATATTTATCAAAATTCAATCAACATACAAGAACATCAACATCACCATAACAAAAATTTAACAGTAAAAGAGGAAGATATTAGGATTTTTTGTGTTTTGCTACTTTTTTGGCTAAGACCAGACTTTCACCCCTCTCTCCAAGACTATCAAACATTATCGTCATCGCTAAGATCTTCATCTTTTATATGTTACCTATAAAAACAAAAGTACAATCTCTTCCGACAACGGTAAGTGCTGCAACCGTAAGTAAAACAACAGTAAATGCTGGTTTACACTTGGTTCCTCCTTCTCCGTCAAAATGTCCACCGGTTCTTGTCGGTTCCTCCATCTCTAGCCTTCACTGCCACTCAGACTTTTCAGAAAAGAACTAAAGAAGAATTGATGTCATCCACCATTACCAGCATCACTACAGCTTTCCACCACCACCAAAAAAATTTCTTCATCCACCACCTTCAGAAACCCACAAAATCGTGCCACTTCTGAGTATCCACTCTATCAAACACAATTAAAGAATCAATAAAATCCTGAAGTTCTCTCTTTGGGAAAGGGATTTGACTGGTTAGCTAAGAAGGGAAGGAGTGAGAACAGAAGGGGGAATGTGATGGAAGGAACTGTTGCCAGGTCTTTATTTTTCAAACATGTCTATTTCAATGGGTCTGTGGGGTTTTAATTTGGTGGGGTCTAGTGACTCGGCAGCTGACATAGATGAAATTGAGGGGGTCGGCTACCACAATGTAGATCCGTTAGGGTTAGGAGTAATTTTAAAACTTGATTAACAGTAGGGGCTATATTGGACGAAAAGTATAACGGGTGGCAGAAGTAAACAATATACCATAGTAGATGGAAAATTTTAGACATTTTCCCTAGAAATTAAGTTATTGGTGTAAAGTTACATCAACCATTTTATAACTCAAGAAACTTCGACCACAGAAAGATAACAACCTTGCAACCCAAGCGGAATGTAGTATGATTCACATTGAATTTGAATCAGTACAAAATTCTGGTGTTTTTATTTTCTGTATTTTATTTCTGCATTTACTATTATCCTCCTCTTATTTCTAGTCGACTAATTGGTAAACTAGTCGACTACTTATAATTAGTTTTTAAATAGGCAATTCACCCCCTCTTGTACTTTCATATTCTACTCTGAGTTAAGGTGTGTGGGCTTTGGAAATTGGTTGATGAAGTCAAGGTGGTTCTGATATCAATTCAACAATAACAACTACCCAGTATAGTCCTACAAAGTGGGGTCTGGGGATGGTAATATATAGACAGGCTTTACCCGTACCAGAAAGGGCATAGAGGCTTTTTCCAATCGATCCTCGGCTCAGAGAAGGAAAGAAAAAATAAAAACAATAACAAAAACAAAAACACAAGAGCATTAGTAACTGCAACAGAAATTGTATAATAATTATCTAAACATAAGAACCATAATGGAATTCAATAATATCAAACAGTAACTACAATAAATAACTACCATAAGGGGACACAATCCAATACATGAATCATCTATGGAGAGTCCTACCAAGCCCCACCTAACCCCTGAAAAGGAGTACGAAAATTCTAGAAACCTCTATCCTACAACCCTGATACTAGACCTCCAGACTTTTCTATTAAGGGCCATGTACTTGGAAATTCGCATATTAGCCATGTCCTGCCTAATCACCTCTCCCCAATGCCTCTTAGGCCTTCCTCTACCTCGCCTCATGCCGACCACCGTCAGCCGCTCACAACTCCTCACCGGGGCATCAAGGCTTCTCCTCCGCACATGTCCGAACCACCTGAGCCTCGCTTCTTGCATATTCTTATCTACTGGGACCACCCCACCTTCTCTCGAATAACTTTATTCTTAATCTTATCTAATAATTTATATATACCATGCATGCATGCATGATTATAGATTGTTAAAGAGATCGAATTGATAGCTTGTGGGGATTGCGTTAAGATATTGACGCTTATGCATTATGAATAATACCTTCTTTATTCTATTGCAGGATTTTTGACTAAAAACATGCTTGACTCATCATTGCATACAATTGCTTTTGCATTGAATTATAGTAATGATATGATCCGGTAACTATTACATGTGGGACAACCAATAGTATGATGACATGTTGGTAAAGAGGATCTGAGGCGGACGCACATGAATGACCGGCACCCAAAATTTTGGCAACTTTGTATATATTTGCAAATATTTTTAAAAAATAATCATATTAGTATAGGTTCTCGTACCAATCATTATAAGTATTGGCAAATTTATATTGAATGTTATGGTGCCCTGAGATCGTCGATATATATATATATATATATGATAGTTGTCGCTTGTTATTGTCGCATGCGACAGTATTTATGTTTCTTATGTTTACATAATCATTTACGTTATTTCTGCAGGATTACTTATGCTTTGTTTTGTTATTGTGTTTTGTCTTGTCTTGGTTCCTAACTTTATCTTTGTTTTCCAATGTAGCTCTTCATTCTGTCCTATGCGCCGAGGGTCGCTTGGAAGCAGCCTCTCTGCCCTTTTGGGTAGGGGTAAGGCTGTCTACATATTACCTTCCCCAGACCCCACCTGGTGGGAGTATACTGGGTAGTTGTTGTTGTTGTTGTTGTTGTATATATATATATAGGCGGATGCACATGAATGACCGGCACCCAAAATTTTGGCAACTTTGTATATATTTGCAAATATTTTTAAAAAATAATCATATTAGCATAGGTTCTCGTACCAATCATTATAAGTATTGACAAATTTATATTGAATGTTATGGTGCCCTGAGATCGTCGACAAACATGTATATATATATATATAGTTTGATAATTAATTCTAGGGGCAAAAACGTCACTTTTAGAGAAGATTTACAAAACTATCATCATATGTTTATTACTGTAAGACAAGATTATTTGAAAATTATTAAAAAGATAATGGTTTGGCCAATTCATTGTCCGACACTCGTGATCTTGAAATCTTTGCAATATGATATAGGACTTAAAATGTGTTATATTGTATAAGCATGATTTTATATGTATACTTGCACAGAGAGTTGAGATATTGCGTTAGAGTACCTCAACGTGTACTTATTTTATTATTTACTGGTCGACGAAAACTTAATATTATTTCAATGGGTTAGTCGTTGAAAATTGGTCCAAATTTCACCCTTACGGTCACGGCTGGCATTATTTTTGAACAGGTTTCAATGGCCACATTTTTGTTACAGTGAGACAATTAAGTCATAAAGCAAAATGAAAATGGTACAGGTCCAACTTTAGCTTACTAATTTAGACGCATAAATTTCTTTGTTTCAATACTGATGTATCAAAAATATCATATTTCCGTAAATAACATTATCGAGTTTTTTCACTAATTGGCAAGTGATTAGGGCAGCACATTATTGACATTCGTAGTTGCATTTGCAGTTAATCTGAGGGCCATAAGTATTTTCACAATAATAACCTGCATCACATAGTCGACCTGGATAGAAATATGAACACACAAACTGGCAATTAGCTGTATCCTTTAAATCTCTACAAGTTTTGCCAAATACATTAACGCAACGCTGTCCGCACTTGGGAAAAGCTGCATCCAAAGGAAAAATATCAATCTCGATTTAATTTATTTTTTTGGGTTAACGAGATATTAATATTGATTAGTAATTAATATTTTCCAAAACAGTAGTTTGTGTAGCGACCTTAAGTAAATATACAATAAATAATTGGGTAATTAGTGAATTTATTAATAATATATAGAGTATATGCAAAACTTGCTGGGTTCCCGGGAACTCACATATAATAGGCTGGATCCGCCCAGAGAGTAACAATCGAATTATGGCTAAAAATTTCAACTAAAATAACCAGGTTTGAGATCCCAGTATAAAACTCCAACTAGGTATATCCAAGGGGGTTCAATTGAATTATCTTCGTTGAAAAATTCATGAGGTTTTTTTTTCATTTTATATAAATGGTTGAATCCCCTTGACACAAGAATTTTCTTAATTAATCTAGTGGCAAAGGGCAAGTTCAAACCTAATTGTGACATTTGTCAAGTACCCAGTAAAATAGTCAAAATAACGAGCATATATATATATATATAAAATAAAGGAGTTACCTGATGTAACCGTAAGAAAAGCAATGATAAAGACAAGTATCGTTAGAAGCTTTGCCATTTCTAAATCAGAAACTTTCAAAATCAGAGGAATTCTTATATGTGTAGTTACTTTTACACTACGTGTTTATATAGAAGACAAAATCCACAAAGATATAGTTTTAGGAAAAGAAAAAGTGATCTGCAGTTAGGCTCTGGATATCTATGCATTTAGCCACAACGATGAAAGGTAAAACATATTTATTGGTGAATACCATTTTTTTTGCAGCATCTAAGTATATTCTTGTTAAGATTCTCTTCAATCCTTGAAAGAGATGGAACTTTGCGAATTCTCTAAATTTACTCCTACTTTTAAGATATGAAAATCATTGTCCTCTGGAAAATTATCCAATATTATCAAATCTGATCATGTTTTAGTACATCTCCAAATAATAAAATGGAATTCCTTAAAATTTAATATATAACTATTTATAATATAACTGCATTTTGACTTGAAGTCCCTTGGTCTACGATATATGACTTTGGTTTACGTCAAACTTTCTCCCCTTTAATGCTTAAGTTTGAACAATAAATCATAAATGCTCTCTCTTTTAGACTGCTATCCCACCACTAACTGTCCAAAAAAATTGTGTAAAAACTGTCTTACTCCTCATGGTAATCAAGAAACTAGTATAGAGACTATTATCTCCGTCCATAGAAGTAGAGATTATATAAATATGAATTTGATATTTCTACGTATGAAAATTGTGAAATATGACCAGCATATATACTGTATAGCCGAACCCAATTGCTTTGGGATGTGTTAAGAAATCTACTATCTAGTACTAAATACACATTTCGAAGGAAAAATGATACTATATAGCCACCGTAAAAATAATAGACGGAAAAATATATAAAATTTATGTATTTTTTTTATGTTATATACAAACAACAACAACAACAACCCAGTCCTTACTTCTACCCTGCGGTAGAAAGGCTGTTCCCAAATAGACCCCCGGCATCCTCCCCTCCAAAAACTTCCCACCTTTCTTGGGGAGACTTGAACTCACAACCTCTCGGTTGGAAGTGGGGATTGCTTACCATCAGAGCAACCCCTCTTGTCGTATGTTATATAAAAAACAAATTATAAATTTTATACACTTTTGGCTACCAAATGTAAATAGCTTATGGCGCGGGCTAAAAGGATAATACCCCCGTTTCAAACCCAGTAACTCAAATGTCAAATTTTCAATCTTCAATCCGCCTCTTATCGGAGCAGTATATTTAGCAAATACTACATGGATCACACGTCAACCTTTTAGGTACTCGTCAAAATTTCTACTCAATTCAACAATGTCTAAATTTTAGACTCAATTATACAATCACTATAATCTGCATAATACGATCAACTGGCAAAGTAAGTGTAAATAGCAAACCAGACCTTGGCAGTAATTTTTACCCAAACATGACAATGAAAGAATTCTTGATAAGTTCCAAAGCTAAGAATTGGCATTCATCGCAAACTAAACTACTGAGGGTTTTCACCAGAGTACTTACTTTATACATTGTCTGTATGGAACTGTATTAGCTACAAAAGAGTGGGGGCTGAGATAAATATAACCCCAAAAGCACCACATCACCTTTGGTTCTTTAGTATCCTCTGTCATCTTTACTATAGCTACCTCCAGCTTCGATAAAAGATGAGACATTCTAGATTCACCTAGCGTGCCAGAATCAGTTGCGCCAACTGTTTAGCTTCTTTGCTTCAAAGGAGGCTCCATCATTGAGCATGTCTTGTGCATCAGTTTCCATCCCAAGTTTGGATAGGGCAAGAGCCTGCATATAGAATGCAGTAGGCCACTCGGGCAAGCAAACCTGCGCTTGCATAGCATCCCTTAGAGCGAGTTCTGGTTGGCCTATCATCATGTAGGAAAGTGCCCTCCTCACAAAAACAGTGCCGGAAGGAACAGACATCATTGATACCAACTGTCGCGAAAAAGAATAAACTAGACTGAATTACGCTTACGCATACACGCAGCTATGAGCTAAATATGATAATAATGGAGTAGAATAATATATTATATTTTTTAATAATGAATAAAAGTCTCGAACAAGAACATCAAGTGAGACAAGTATTATACTTTGAAATTAAGGGGGTGAAGTGGGGAAGTCTCGAACTTCTACGACTCTCATGCTGCTCAACGTAGTAAGGAGGTGATAGAACATCTGAGTGGATATCTCATACTTCAAAAGTTACACATTCAGCAGGTTTTATATGATAAATACATTTTCAAACACCAATCCCCACCCTGCATTTCCCATTTGCTCCAAGAAACTTGCAGATCTTTTCAGACTAAAAGCCCTAAGACCAACCTTTACATGCCTAATCTTTAATAATGGCAGAAACCTGAAGACCCTGTTCATTATTTTACATGGCTTCCTGCAGGTTTCGGCTACATACAGTACAAGAGTTTCCTTTCTCAAGAAAATAAGAAACTGTTCATTATCAGTACGCAACAATGAGATATAGAGCTACTCTCCTTTCATTGTTTCAGATATGCTCCAATTCCGAGCTAAGGCATTAACTCAAACTTCTCTAAAATGCCGTAACTCTATCAGTTCGTCTCCAATTAACTGAAAATCTGAAATACACAGAGCCAATTATCTCAAAATGTGAAATACACAGAGCCCATAATGCAGACCAAAGAAACTTTCAGGCTGCCATAGCCTTAAGTAGCTGTGGATCCCATATCTAGAGAAATCCTAGAAGCTCTTATGAGGAGTATGAGATCTTTATAACACAATATTAATGCCATCTTTCTTCGTAAGCAGGAAAAGATGGGCATCAGAATGCCATCTCGCATGCATATCCAAATATAAGCGACTTCATAATGCCAAGGGAAAGTGGGACAAAAATTTCCAAGATTAGAGCCTCACTCACTAGAGAAAGACCGATTAAACAAGGAGCAAACACCAAACGAATTTAATAATAAAAGATGATCAAACAATGGAGCAGATTACCTTAGAATAATAATCAACTGCACTCTTGAAGTCCTTGTCCCGGAAAGCTATATCCCCAAATTTTTTGGTATTTAACATATCTTGAACTTGTTGGGTCCATTCTTGGAATGAGAGCTTTACAAAAATTTAGGTAGAAACAACTATGTCAAATCTCCACCAGAAGTACTAGGTAAGATTGTCTTACAGATAAATCGCTAAACTTTTTAATGATTGATAAATGCTTAAACTTGAGAACACAAAAAAGAGAGACCAACATGAGAAAATAAAAGAAAGTTATGAGAAAATAAACATATTAAATGGTCATATAGTATAATTAGTGTTTTTCTTATAGTAGATAATACCCCCATGATCTTTCTGCATCAAGTTCAATGATTTTCAAGCACCATTTACATTGGTATAAAAAGTAACAACGAATAAGCTCACCTCATTTTCAGCACCCTCCTCATCTTTATAACCTGTTTTAAGTAAGATATCATGAACAGCAGTGAGGTCCATCCTCGCACAAGCCTTTCCAAGAGGAGAGAGCATGGTTGGAAGCACCACTGGAGTTTTTGTTAGACCCATCAGAACATGTGATGCGACCTAAGATAACAAGAAATATTTTTCAGATCCTAGAACCTAGGTCAATCAATCAGAAATATAGGGAATAGTGCATCAGGATCAAAGATGTTTTACAAATACCACCTCCTGCTTCTGAAGGGGCTCCACTGCATTAAGAATGAACTTGATATCAGGTCGATCCCTTGCCTCGTACTGGAGACATTTTGAGGCAAGTTCAACCAATGCAGTTGCATCTTCATCGACATATTGTCCTTCCAAGGATGAATCCATTAATAACAACGCATTTTTACCCCTAATTAAGTCTAGTGCCTGAAAAGAGAGCAAAGTCCTAGAACCAGTGAGACAATGCATGCAAGAGGAAGAAACTACTTGATACAGTTTCGATAAAACACAAAAAGGTAAAGCAAGCATATGAAATGATTATTAGGTAATAAACACGGTTCCTAATCAAGCACAGTCTAACATATCTATTTCATTGATCAAGTAAAGGCTTTGCCTCATGCATTAGAGAATTTTATTAGAGTCTGACTTCAGTAAAACTTTCAGAGGACAACAACAAAAGTGTACTTATTCATGCATCACTCACTACCATTACAATTGCATATCAAAATATAGGAGAATAATTGATTTTGACAATTGGTGTTACACTCTAGACAACACAGGCACAACAGTTTAGTGATTAAAATTACCATCAAATAGAATAAGTTCATTAATTAAGATGTAGTAGCCGTAGATGACATCCTTCACTGTGTCTATTTATCAAATAGCCCCATAGTTATCGAGTGAAACAGCTTCAAATCTAGTTTCCGGCATCATTGAGAGATTTTAGATGCAATAAGTTAGCAACTATAAACGATGAGCCAAATAGTGCAGAAATTTTGAAAGATTTATATGTCAGAGTACATTACATGGCTTGGAGGGATATGCTTTCCACTTAACAGGTCCAGCAGAACAGTCCCATAGCTGTACATCACACTTTCTGCGATTACCCGGCCTACACATAGAAATTAAGGGGAAACAAAAAGGAAAGGAGAAAACAAATTAAGGAACTGAACACAAATATTAAAGGGGAGATGAAAGAAAAAGGAAAGGAGAAAACAAGGTGAGGAACTGAAAATTGTCCCAATGTTTTGAAACTAAAGGATTTCACTTCAAATATGGGGAAATGAGATAATTTGACTTTAATATGAAACTACATCAAAAACTGCAGCTAATTGTGGGATTGTGCACGACAATAAAACTAGTTAATACACGAGCCTGAATATCATTGGACTGGCTCAAAAAAGTATTTCATCTAAGCAGAGAAGGCAGGGATAAATGCATTTCATCATCTCTTCTTCTCTTTTTTGTCAGTATGCATGGCATCATCTCTCTAGTAAACTAAGTTTCAAAATTTCAAATACTTCTATAAATTCAAATTATTTTGCCAAAACACCTACAACTGGGTAGCGGCATAATATTTTCAGCTAATCTTCACATTAGAGCCTCTATTTCCTATACTCATGAAGAGAAGAATGTCTAGGTGAGAACTAGATAGATCTCCAACTAGATATACTGCCCTACTTATTGATAACCGAGAAATCTCCAAGGGCAAGTGGCGCACAATCCGAAAAACGGTGGATAATGAGTTTACCATTCTCTACTTAAATATGAGGCTTTTTATGTTATGAGGCAAAGGAAGAAACTTCCTCTCACCTATTCTCTGAATGCAATTGGATATCTGAGTTGAGAGTGATGGCGGAACAATGGTCAGGTATAAACATGCAGATGATGGGGATCAGCCAAAGTCTAATGTGGTTCAAAAGAAGACACTGGAGCAGGTTCAAAAAAGAAATAGCAGCGGACACCTGGGGAGCTATGATCTACCATACTTGGACAGCTAGGAACTCAAAAAATTTCAAGGATGAAAATGTAAATAGAGAGACAGTAGTAATACAAATCAAGCAGGAAATAAAGGAAAGGATAGGCCACAAGAAATGTTCAAAGAGAGCACATAGAGGCAGTTTTTTGATTCATAAGTTTGTAATTAACTTGGTTTGTCAGAGGTTTGAAATTGTTTAACACCCTTCCTAGAAGGTGGTTGAAAATTTCGAGTGCTCTTTAGGTGTATCAATTTTGTTGGTTTATGGTAATATATTCACAGTTATTACCAATATGATGCTTTTGTTTGTGGTAGGGTTTTAACTCATAACTAGCTCCTAACCCACACATCACAAGTGGTGCTCTAACCACTAGACCAAAGCCCTGGGGGCGATATGCATCCTACCTAATGAACCTCATTCTTTTGGAATTCACTTAGAGGAGTTTAGTTCAAGATTCATAGATTTCCTTCTCCTTATTGGACTTGCATAACTCTTGTTTAACTATTTGCAGTACTCTACTGTTTCAAACATTTTGCTCCTTTCCATGAAGCAAGTATAGCCCGTCCCCATAGAGCAATCAATACCTTGAGAACAAACACATTTAGGGTTCTTTTGGTACAAATACAACTTCTGCAAAGATAAGTAGTACAAGGATTATAAAATAGAGATTTGTAATGCAAGGACTATTTCATGTTGGATTTTTACTTTGACATACGACAATCAGTATACAATGTATACTTCAAAAAATGTGTTTACTTTTTAAGCAAAATAGAACTTTGTTTACTATGATGAGGGTTAATGTGTTTTTTCGGAGAGGATGGTGATGGTTAATAGTATCATTTTAGGGGTTTTAATCCATGAATTATCTCATCACAGCATAACTATCAGGACACAAGAGACTGCTTATGCCTCTTTTGATAAGTATCTTCTTCTTCTTTGTTTTTGATAAAGTAAAGTAGATTCTTTTGATAAGTATCAGCTAATGCTTATACTTCTATGTAATTGGTTCTCTCTGTAATCAAGAATCTCAACGCATTTTTAAATTACTGCCAGTTCATCCATCTATAACGTGGTGTGATGTGTATACCTGTGCGCAAAAACTCAGGAGGCGTATAAGCAAGATTGGTGCTATAGCTCTTTCCATCTCTGCTGTTTTTCATAAGACCGAAACTAGATAATCGAGGGTCACCTTCCTGAAATATCAATTAAATTAAGCAAATTCAAGAACAGACCACCCAAAACTGATGGTATAGTGACATTTGCACAACCATAGAGATAGAAAGATGGATATTTTCCACGAAACCTGTGGTTTGAAACAAAGCAACTGAGAAAACAAGAAAGGCCTGTACTTCACTGAAATACTCACCCATATTTCTCTATTATAACCTAAGAATCAAGATGGCCCTCCATACTTCGGTTTATAAGTATGGAGGTCCAGAACAACTAATATACAGCTTTTGCAAGCAAGCGCTCGATATTTAGAAAGATGGCCTCCAGTTTCATATAAAAACTCCCCAAACTTGTAATGCTAAATTCGTGGTAATGACTAGTTATCCAACAATTTATCTCACTTTGAGGTTTAATAGTCACCACTGAGAAGTCTTAGTTGTCAACCTACTTGCACAAGAAATAAGTTGTGTCTAAATAAGCTGTCAACCTAAAATCTTAGGTATATGCTTAGTGGAGCAAACGTTAAATAAGTTGTGTAAGATGTGAATACCATACATTAGAACAAACAAATGATTACTTCCTGTCCACCTACTTGCACAAGAAATAATGGCATCCAGTTCCTTGAAAAAAAAACAGAAAAGGAATTGAAAGACTCGTGATTTAAAGTTTGGATACCTTATCAAAAAGAACTCTGTAAGCATTCAAATCATGATATATATTTCTGTTTTCATCATTGCAATGATCCAGAGCCTGTGCAATATAGTATGCAACTCTCACTCGCATCTCCCAAGGCAAAGGTTGTTTCTCCCCTGCACCATCCAAAGACATGCATGCTAATAAGAGACCTAAAAGTTTAGCTATTAATATAAAACTACTTGCAAATCTGAAATTAAATTCAGCATTATCTTGTAAGATGATATAGAAAAGATACTTTCTTTGCCGTTCAGCATTTAATAGTTGTAGAATCAAGAACAGGCAAAAGGCTAAACCATACAGTGGAAGAGATGCTTTGAGAGAGTATCATTAGGCATGTATTCTGCAACCAATAGACGCTCATCTCCCTCAGCACAACATCCAATTAGATTCACTAATCTCTTATGCCGAACCTTGCCCACTCCAGCTGCCTCTGCCTGCAGTATGAGTAGGACCAGATTAAGAGGTTGTGGACACAACTGATAGCACAGCAAAGATATTCTGATATGGAGATCTACCGCTTACTTGAAACCTAAATACATATACATTAGCTAACAAATTTAACTGTATCATGGTAATAACTGTGTCTGTATGAAACTGGAAAACCAAATGAGATACGTACTCACAGTGTCCAGCTTAAGGAACGTTAGTGAAGACATACTAAAGCAACAAAACAATGAAAGCTACAATGGACGACTATTATAGATGCTGTTCAGTAACCAATAAGTGCGTCTCAATGAAGTCATATCGAATTTAGAGTTCAGCTTTCAAATCTTAACATTTCTTGCTCAACAATGATGACGGCTAAAAGGACCAAAAAACTATATAATATGCTGACTTATAACCAGATTTACCGCGAACTGTTGAGCGTCGGGCCATGACTGCCTGGAGAAGCGTTTGATGGCAACTATCCTGTTGCACCGAAGCTTCCCTCTGTAGACAACGTTGGGAGCTTTCTCGCCGCTTTCAGAAACTATTAATTCACTGCTAAAGCCATTCGTTGCTGATCGGAGTTCGGCAAGACTAAATTCCTTGAATGCAGGCACTTGATCTAGGTCTACTTGATCCCCATTAGCTTCATCAACAACACAAGCAAATTAAACAAGAGATTGATTAAAGCTAAAGTTATGAACCGCCACAATTACATCAAAAAAATTTGCACATATACTTAAAAGTGAGAATCTTAGCTCAGGTACATATACTTGCCCTGTCCTGGCTTACCTGCTTGTTTAAGGATACAAAAAGCAGAAACGAGTGATAACCACATCAATTTTCAGTACTAATCAGAAACCCTATACAGAAATAAATATGGCAAAAGAAAAGGATAAATCTTGGCTAAAAATCAGTGAATGGAAAAAGAGACAGCATAACGAGTTGACACACAATGAATATTCCACAAGATTCCTGCATTCAGAACTCCCACTACAAGTTAACTAAACAGAAAAACCAGTACAGTTAATAAGAGACAGATGGAAAATATCAGAAAAGGGAGGACTTTTTCTTTTTTCAAAAAAGAAAAGGGGGGGGGGGGGGGGAGATTAAGTTAAACCCAGATCAAAAATTCAACATGCAATCAATAAGAACTCAAAAACCAGCAAGTAGAAGCTCTTCTCCCAACCCCCACATAGGCACATACACCAAGAACACACAGTACAACAGCAATGTAAATATGCAATAAATTAAGTGAAATAAAGAGAAAGGGGGTACCAAGATCTGTTTTAGAGTCAGGCTGAGAAGGTTCTTTATCAGGGGACTGAACATTTGCAGTTTTGAATTTGGACTGTAAACAGCCCATTTTTCATCAGCTCACATAGACAAATATGACAAGCACAGTCTATATAACTCGAAGAATCAAAATGGGGTGCTGAAAAATCGATAAAAGATTGTATCTTTTTTTAAACTTAGTGGACAATAGATAGGGAAGTTAGGAGGAGCTAATGATTAGTGAAAGCAAAGAAGAGAAAGTGAGAACACAAAAAGGAAAGAGAAGAAAGTAGTAGTAAGGGGGCCGCCAAAGAAGGGGTATAGTCACATGATAAGTCGATGATGAGCACATGAAGAGAGAGGAGCAACAGCGTGGGATGGCCGAAGGAGGGGCGAGGGGGTGGGGTACTGTGGGGACTGGGCTTAAATGCTTTGTAATAATGAAGTGTTGTTTGAGTTATGTGTTCCTTTTCACACGGCACTGTTGCAGCCAAAGACGTGTAGGCAGGCACCCCGACAGTGAGATAAAAAGATTTTTCAGAGGTTTTGCCAATTTTATGCTAAGGAATTCAATGACAAAGCCAACAAAGAAAAAGAAGATAGGCCTACTTCAATTTCACTTGTACTATTTCTTCGTATTTGTCCCTTGTATGCTTTAGTTGAGAAAATTTTACCATATGGTTTCTCTATCTTGAAATATTTTACATCTTACTAAAACGTTAATACGACTTACCTCTTCAGTTTGAATGTGTGACTCCTAACAGATTTTACTTTTTAGAACTATGCCGACGTATCTTTAAGAACTCCTTTTATTGTGCAAATTATAATTTCAGACGAGGTAAAAAGAACAAGAAATACTTGTGTTTAGGAAAGTAAATAATTCAAGATCACGAGGCGTGGTTATGATGTCTCGATGAACCACAATAATCTTGGCCAAAAAACAATAAATTAAGCTGACTAACTATGTCCATTTATAAATAGCTATGTTTTGTTTAAAAGATTTATCAATTAAAAATATATGGGGTAAATCGTAATCAAATATAACAAGTCCTAAAAATGGTTATTGTACTGGAATCGTGGTAAATCTTTAATGTATATAAGATAATAGAGAGTTCTTGGTGTTAGTAAGAAATAGAGAAATGTAGAGATGATTGCTTGATAACAGTAGGGAGACAAAAAGAGAGAAAGAGAGTTGTAATATTCAGAGTCATCAACTTGTCCTATTACAAGGTTAAGGTCCCCTTTATATACTAAGAGACCTTCGAAATACAGAAAAAGTAAAGTACAAGGGTTGGTGAATTTTTGTACGGTAGAAGCTTAGCTCAAAGCGGTGTCGTTCCTTTGCTTAACGGATCAGGATGTCCTTGGTTGGGTCGTCCTCATCTGATTGACAAGGCTCTGAGGGCGGCCTCATTGTGTAGAGCGTGCTCGCTTGGACGGCGGCGAGATGAACCACATTTTTACCTCATACAGTTAGTCCCTCCGTCTATTGGAGGCATCCTCGAGGGGCATCTTCAATGGACGGACATGTTTGCTTATGCGACAATACGGGGCCGTTGACACTCGACTCCCTTTTTTGGGTGATGTCACCAATGACGTGCATCATCATTACTTTTACTCCCGAGGCGGTTCAGATCCTGACATGGCTTCTGGGTTTCCCACGCCAGCTTTTGAATGATGCCGCTTCGATTTTCGTGCATCCTACTCCTATAAACAACGGAGTGATTCAAAACGGTTCATTGTTTGAAGCCTTGAAAGATATTTCTCTCTTTTTCTTGTTCTATTTTCTGGCGATTACTGCTTTCTTCGAGAATCGTCGCTTTCACGAATCGAGCTTTGCATCTACTCGAAACACCCTTTTTTAGTACGCTTTAACCATGGTAAAATGATTCAAGGTAGCAAGAGGCCTAGAAATGATGCTCCTACTAGGGTTTCACCTCCCTCCGACGGCGAGGCGGAGGTGGCCGAAGAGGTTCTAGTTCCTCTATCAGTGGTGAATGTTCTCCCGAAGAACATGAGCAAGAGGAACGATTTTAAAAATAAGGGTTCATCTCCACATTGGGAACGTAGCGAGTTGACACCTTCCCACCTGGAGGCTATTAGGATGACATATAGGTTTCCATCTCATGTCAATATAGCGCCTGCCGGAGTAAATTATGCCAACGTGCACATGCTCGGATTCTGCACATTCTATGAGTATGCATTCTGGATCGGTTATAGTTTCCCGCTCAACCCTCTAGCGGAGGAACTATGCAGTTTCTTCAGGGTGTGCCCGGCTCAACTTACTCCCTATACGCTGAAAGTGTGCAGAATACTTACTACTCATGAGGAGAAAGCCGGGTGCGCGGTCACAATATACCACATTCTACAGATGTTCAATGTGAGTTATGTGCGAGATTCGATGTTGCACCTGACACGTCAGGGCAAGAAATTCGATGTTGCACCTGACACGTCAGGGCAAGAAAAGCTTCGTGGTGCAATCCGATGACAAAGCCAATCGTGGCTACTGGAAGAAGTTTTTCTATGTCCGGACGGAGCATCTGGTGGCCAACCCCGAAGGGTTCTCGGAGGTGTGGAACCCGGATTGTAAGTATTCCCTCGTAGTATCTCATTCGACGCTCTTCGCTGTGACGGTTTAACTTCTCACGGTTCTTTTTGTCAGTTGTTTGCAGTGGCGGCCCGTATGCCTAATGACTCCTCTTCTCTTTCCTGTGCGGAAGACATTAGGTCGTGGGTGAAGAGGATGATTCCGTACGTGGAGGAGTGTCGTACATGGGCTCAGCTTTGTAGCACATACGGCCCGACTGGTAACGGTCTTTTCCCTGCTCTTTTCTTTTTCCTTTGTCTTAACCCGGGAGCTATCCGGTTTAACGTACCTTTTCTTTGGTAGGCCGGGGCGTCTCCAAGAAGGTCAAGAGACGGAGAACTAATGTTGGCTCGTCTAGGGCGGAGCCGGACTCTGAGGAGGAGTACGTGTATGTGGAGGGCTCGTCTTAAAGTAGTGCCCTTTCGTCCCCTCAACAGGAAATTATGCCGGGGGCTGCTCCTCTTGCGGTGGCCGAGACGATGGTGGAAGAGGAGGCTCTGGTGGTTCCCGAAGCCGTGCCTGAGAGGGGGGCCAAAGTTGCATCCGGCAATGAAGCTCTTCCTTTGGAATCGTCTTCTCAGCCAATGGAGGCGGCTTCCGAAGATGGGGAGTCCCTCAAAAGTAGGAGGCGGAGGTTGATCACTAGCAAAGGAGTGGTCGTTGAAGAGGAGATGTGGAGTTGCCTCATCGTGAGCCAGGGCAGTCATTTTTGGCCGACGCGATTCGTTCATGGAGGGCCGCTCCTCGGAGGAGGGCTGATGTTGAGGTTGTTGTGTCCCCTGCTAGAGAGGACGGTTCGTCGGCTGCAGCGGCGATGGCAAGTGTACCTTTGGAGAGAGTGGTCGAAGGAAGGGACTCTCCGGCTCGTGACGAGATGACGGCCCGTATGTCCACATGCCGTATCGTGATCCCCAATGGCTACAACCTTTTGGAGAATTGCGAGGAGGCGGCCGCGGACATGACCCTTCCTTGTGCGGGCGCCGAGGGCAAAACATTGGCGGAAGTTAGTGACATGGGCCTGTCTAGAAGGGTAGCGGGTGCGGCCTTGCAGGTAACTTTTGGCTCTCGTCCTTTTGAAGTCGTAGGGACGTGTTGCCTGTATACTAACTCTCTCTCTGATGTTTTTCAAGTTCTCATTTTGGAGGTGGAGAGGGGGCGACGCCTGGCGAAGAGGGAGGACGCCATAAGAAATTGTGGCAGAGGTACAAGCGGGTCCGTAATGCACATAGACATTGGCCGACATGTACAAGCAGGACTCCGAGTTCAAGCTGTTCCGCGAGGGTCTTACCCAGTTAGAGGAGCAGCTGAAGAAACGGTTGGCCAAGTTGGAGAGGGCGTACGAGAAGCTGGTGGCCGTGGTCGCCTGGAACACTCAGTTGGAGGCTCTCCTTCGATCGAAGGATGATGAGTTGGAGCTTGATCGTGCCGTGGTGGCGGAGGCTTCTGAGCTTCAAGCCCGGGTTGCGGACTTGACCGCTGAGCTCAAAGCTAAGGAGGACGAGATTGAGGCCCTTGCTCGGACCGCTTCACAGGGAGCTGAGCACCGGGATGCTCACGATATGTGGGTGTACCACGACGCATGGCTAGTTGTGCTTGAACAATTCTTTACGGCCGACCTAGTGTCCAAGGAGGGCGTGGATAGGCAGCTGAGTCTGACCCGGGTTGCTCGTGAGGCTGCCGGTTACCTTTGTCATTTACCCACTAGGGAAGGGTATAACTCAGAAGATCTTAACCGCGTAGCCTCTGCTTCTTGGATTTCTCGAGACTACCCTCTAGGAGGTGGTGACGATCCGAGTGCTGATTGTGTCGGCCAGGGTAATGGGGGTTCCTAGGGTGTGCTTTTGTATCCTTTTGTTGTAAATAGCCCTTTTTATGAGGCCAACCATGTATATACTTCTTTTGAATATAACAATACACACCTTTTCTCGTTGTTATTCTTTCTTTTGTTCCTTCTGTCGTGTTTGCACTCGTGGTTTTAGCTTAACTCGCCCTTCGTGAAGTCCTTCGTTTTGTCGTGGTCGATGTTAAGTCGACTGTTAACAATGATGGCCTTAGCCATGTTTGGACTAAACGGCCTTAGCCGTGCTAGTTGACTTCGACTATCGTTGAGTCTCTCGTTCTAGCGCAGTCGACATTGGGTCGACCGTTCGCGGTGATGGCCTTAGCCATTGTAAATTGATGGCTTTGGCTATGTAGAATTGAATGGCCTTAGCCATGTAGAATTGAATGGCCTTAGCCATGTGGTTGACTTCGAGTGTCGTCGAGTCTTTTATTTTGCCGTAGTCGACGTTGGGTCGACTGTTTGGGGCGATGGCCTTAGCCATTTTAAATTGATGGCCTTAGCTATGTAGAATTGAATGGCCTTAGTCATGTGGTTGACTTCCACTATCGTCGAGTCTTTTGTTTTGTCGTAGTCGATATTGGGTTGACTGTTTGCGACGATGGCCTTAGCCATTTTAAATCGATGGCCTTAGCCATGTAGAATTGAATGGCCTCAGCCATGTGGTTGACTTCGACTGTCGTCGAGTCTTTGTTTTCTCATAGTCGACGTTGGGTCGACCAGTTGCGGCGATGGCCTTAGCCATTTTCATTCACTGGAGACGGTCGTAGCCTTTTCATTCACTGGAGATGACCATAGACTTTTACACGTTGGAGGTGGTTGTAGCCTTTTCATTCATTTGAGATGGCCATAGCCTTTTCATTCAACACGTTGGAGACGGTCGTATCCTTTTCATTCATTGGAGATGGTCGTAGCCTTTTCATTCAACACGTTGGAGACAGCAGTAGCCTTTTCATTCATTGGAGATGGCTGTAGCTTTTTCATTCAACACGTTGGAGACGCTCGTAGCATTTTCATTCATTGGAGATGGCCGTAGCCTTTTCATTCAACACGTTGGAGACGGCCGTAGCCTTTTCATTCATTGGAGATGGCCATAGTCTTTTTCATTCATTAGGGATGGTCGTAGCCTTTTACTTATTGGAGACGGCAGTAGCCTTTTGCATATTGGAGATACCGTTGGTCCAGACCCTGTATTAGGTCACGCTAGAGAGCGTTTGGATAGGCGATACACTTGTCCTACAAACATCTCCAGGTGTCCCCTTCGTTGCCTCGTAAAAAACCTCCCCGAGAAAATCCAATTGGGACAAAACTCGGGTTAGGGAAAAGGAGTACAACTTGGGGGACTCCTTTTAGAAATGGAAATATTTGAGGTGAGGCACATTCTAGTTGGTCCGGAGTGTTTTTCCTTCCATCATTTCCAGCTGAAATGCCCCTTTGTTTGCTATTGCTGTGATTTTGTAGGGTCCGTCCCAATTTGTGCCCAATTTTCCTTCACTTGGGTCTTTAGAGGGCAATGTCTTAGTTTTGAGGACGTACTCTCCTACTTTGAGCAGTATTATTTTTTCCCTTTTGTTGTAGTATCGATCGACTTGCTGCTTTTGGGCCACCATTCTTATGTGGGCCATTTCCCTTCTTTCCTCGGCTTCATCAAGGTCTTGGAGCCTATGTGCGTCGTTTTCCGTTCCGCTGGTGTGTGAGTATCTCAGGCTTGGTTTGCCTACTTCGATGGTTATGACCGAGTCGGTTCCGTAGACCAGTGAGTTTGGGGTTTCTCCTGTGCTGGACTTAGGTGTTGTCCTGTGTGCCCACAGTACTTCGGGCAACAGTTCAGGCCACAGCCCTTTGGCATCTTCGAGCTTTTTCTTTAGTATGTTTAGTATGGTTTTGTTGGAGGATTCTGCTTGACCATTTGCGGCGAGGTGGTATGACGTGGAGAGGATTCTCTTAATGCGCAATTTCTCGAAGAATTCGGTCATTTTTTGTTCGACAAATTATCGTCCGTTTTCACAACTGATTTCTTTGGGAATGCCGAAGTGGCATATAATGTTCTTCTATATCAAGCCGATGACCTCCTGTTCGCGTATCTGTGTGTATGCACCTGCTTCCACCCACTTGGAAAAATAGTCAGTCAAAACAAGCATAAATCGTACCTTTCCTGGTCGTGTGGGTAGGGGGACGACTATGTCCATTCCCCATTTGATGAAGAGCCATGGGGAGGTGACTGAGTGTAGGGGCTCCCCCGGCTGGTGGATCATTGCGGCATCCTTTTGGCATTCTTCGCATCGGCGAACGTATTATGCTGCTTTCTTCTTCTTCATGGTGGGCCAGTAGTAGCCGGCGCGGATGATGCATCTTACGAGGGTGTAGTTGCCTGTATGGGCGCTGCAGTGACCTTCGTGTACCTCCTCGAGAACTGGCCTTGTTTGGTGCGGACCTAGGCACTTGGCCAAAGGTCCGCCAAACGTTCTCTTCTAGAGGTCGTTGTTGATCAACCAGTATAGGGCGGCTTGCACGCGGAGTTTCTTTGCCTTTTTTTTGTCGCACGACAGCGTTCCGTCCTATAGACAGGATATGAACTGGTTGTGCTAGTCCCAAGTTAGATTTAATGAAAATACCTCGGTGTGATCGATGGTTGAATGGAGGAGGGTGACCACGCTTTCCTTGTTGATGTTTTTGGTGGTGGCGGTCAACTTTGCCAGACCGTTCGCTTTGATGTTCCGCGCTCTCGGAATTTGTTCGAAGCGGCACTCGTCGTATTCAGCCATTAGCCTGTATATTTCTGCATGGTATTTTTGTAGCCTCTGTTCTTTGATCTGATAAGTCCCAGCGATCTGGATTACCACGAGTTGCGAGTCGCAGCGGAGAAGGACCCGCCGGGCTCCATATTTGATGGCTAATTTCATACCTGCAATAGCGGCCTCATACTCGGCCTCGTTGTTTGTCATTTTGGGGCATCATATGGACTGGCAAATTGTCTTACCCATGGGGACCTCGAGGATGAGTCCCAGTCCCGATCCTAAAGCGTTGGCAGCACCATCAGTGTGAGGACCCATAGGTCGTGAAATAGGAGGTTGTGTCGGGCATCTATCTATGCTTTCGGTAGGATTTTCGCGCTGAAGTCGGCTAGGACTTGCGACTTGATGCTTTTGTTAGGATTCTCGCGCACTAGGACAGCGCTGACGGTGACCTCAGATAAGGCTAGATACACCAGAAGTGGTTCTCCTGGGCTCGCTTTGGATAGTAGGGGCGGCGAAGATAGGTATGCCTTCAGATTTTTCAAGGCTTTGACGCATTCTTCATTCCACTGTAGTCCCTGATCTTTCTTCAACACGCTGAAGAACTTATGGCACTTGTCGGAGGATTGCGAGATGAACCTAGAAAGGGCGGTTATCCGACCTGTTAGCTTGTGCACCTATTTTTTGCTGCTCAGTACTTCCGGGATCACGTCTATTGCTTTTGTCTGATCCGGATTAACTTTGATACCCCTCTGAGATAAAAGGAATCCCAAGAGCTTCTACGAGGCCACGCCGAAGGCGCACTTTTCGGGGTTCAGTTTCATCCCGTATCTTCTCAATATTTCGAAGGCCTCCTTCAGGTGGTCGAGGTGATCCTCCTTTCTGGACGACTTTACCAGCATGTCGTCGATGTAGACTTCTATTGTTTTGCCTAGTTCGTTCCTTGGACATCTTGGTCACCAATTTTAGGTACGTTGCTCCTGCGTTTTTGAGTCCGAAGGGAATCACTTTGTAGCAGTACGTCCCTCGGTGAGTGATGAAGGTCGTCTTATCCTAGTCTTTTTCGGCTATCATGATGTGATTGTAGCCAGAATATGCATTTAAGAAGCTTAGGAGTTTGTGCCCGGCAGTCGCGTCTATCAGCTGATCGATGTGGGGAAGTGAGGATGAATCTTTTGGGCATGCTTTGTTCAAGTCCGTGAAATCCACGCACATCCGCCATTTCCCATTTTTCTTCTTTACCATAACAACGTTGGTGACCCACTCAGGGTATTTGGATTCTCTGATGGAAACATTTGCTAATAGTTTGTCTACTTCTTCACTTACGGCTTCGTTGATGGTGGCATTGAATTTTCTCCTCATCTGTCTCACGGGCGGGTGTAGCGGGTCGACGTTCAACTTGTGAGTGGCGATGTCCCGCAGTATCCCTAGCATGTCTGAATGGGAAAAAGAAAACAAGTCCATATGGTTAGATAAAAATTTACGATACTTACTTGGATTTGAGAGACCGTGCCCGATGTAGGCCTTCTTTGTGGGGTCATGGTTGGCTAGCTGTACGGTATTGAGATCTTCAACCATAGCTTTTCTGGCTTCTGTGATATCCGGATCTTTGATGTCGTCCTCTGTCGGAAGAACCTTAGTCCCCGAAATAGCTGTTTCTATGCTTCCGCGCTCGCCCCTTGGAGTTATTTGGTGTGGCTATAGTCTTGAGCTATTTTGTAACATTCTTGGGTGGTGTGGGGTTCACCCCGTATGCTGAATATCCCCCATGGGGTAGGGAATTTGATCATCTGATAGAAGCTGGAGGGGACTTCTCTCATGGCATGTATCCATTGCCGTCCAATGATGGTGTTGTACGTTATTTCCTAGTTCATCACGTGGAAGGGGGTTTCCAACGTGACTCCTCCTGCCAAGACAGGCTGTGTTATCTCTCCGGAGGTTCTATCTACTGCATTGTTAAAACTATTCAGCGTTATACAACGCGATATTATCTTATCCTCAAGTCCCATAAGTGCAAGGACCCTTGGGTGGATAATACAAGCGCCGCTTCCGTCGTGAATCATAATTCTCCTAATATCTGTATCTACAATGCGTAAAGTAATAACTAGAGCGTTTTAGTAAGGAAAAGACAAACCGTCGGTATCAAACTTATCGAAGGTGATACTATCTTCGAAGTCATCATACCGTTCGTGGGCGATAGATCGCTTCAACTTGTGAGTGGTGGTAAAACATGATTGATCGCCGAGTCATTGCTGTCGCTGATGGTCATATTGATTGTGCGTGTTGTCCTTGGTGGCTCGTTGGGTTGATCCTGCCCTCGTGCAAAGTTGAGCTTCCCTTTATCGCTGAGTAGTTCCCTCAGAAATCCTTGGTTCAGCATCCTGACCACCTCCTGTCGTAGGCCTATGCAGTCCTCGGTCTTGTGCCCTCGCTCCAGGTAGAACTCGCACAGGGCATTTGATTTCCGGGTGTAAGGTCCACTTCATCTTTGCTGGCCGTTGTACCTTGTTGACCATCTTTTCTAGTGCGTATACTGCCTCTGAAGGGGAAACACAGAAGTTATGTGCAGACAGTAATGGAGGCATACCTCATTCGTTTTGTTGGGGGTGACATGTCGCTGTAGTGCATCTGCGAGCCTGGGTCGTGGTGGATGGGATGATCTGATATACGGTTGATGCCTATCCTTGTTGGGACGCGACATTTGCTCTCGTCGCCCTTCGTTGCATCGGTCCCTCCTGGTCTCCGAAAGTATTGTTGTTAGCCGCCAGGTAGGGGCGTTAAGATCGTCCTCATCTGCACGTTCCTCGGTGCAGTATGTGTTTTGAATTTCTTCCCACATGGTAGGGGGATATTTCATAAGGCGACTGAGCAACTTTTTGGTCGCCCTCAAGCCGTCCCTGTTTAGCCCGTTCTGTAAAGCAGCAACTGCAATGCCCTCCGATACATTCAACAGTCTCATCCTGACCCTATTTAATCTGGCCAGGAATTCCATGAGCCATTCTCCTACAGTTTGCCGAATGGAGAAGATGTCGTTGACCCTTGCCTCCGCTTTCTTTGCTCTGGCACGTGCTGTGATGAACTTGTCCGCCATTTCCTCAAACTTGGAGATACCCTTGGCCAGTAGTTGGGAGTACCATGCCAACGCCCCACTAGTCAGGGTATCGCCGAACTTATTTAGAAGTACTGAAGGTACCTGTTCCTTCACCAAATTGTTTCCTTTCACAACTGTGACATAATAGATCAGGTGGTCCTCAGGATCGGTAGTCCCGTCGTATACCCTCAGATAGGGAGGCATTTTGAAGGTCTTTGGGATGGGGTATGGTGAGGCCTCCTATGTGTATGGTTGTTCCACGAACCTCCCTACGTCGCATTTTGGTAGTAGCTTAGGAGCGCCTGGGATCTTGTCCACTCTTTCTTGATACTCCTTCATTTGAGCGGAGCGACTTGTTTTCTTGCTCCAGTTCTTCCATTTTTCTGAGGATGGCTGTGAGCACATCGTTGCTGATCTGACTGTCGATGAGCATATTGTTTGCTCGCACGACCTCGAGTTCATCTTCTATCATGGTGAGATCCATCACTGGCGTGCGTCTTACACCATGTTGGGGTTGCTTTTCGACCAAATCGTTTAGAGTACTTGCGAGCCATTATTTTAGTAGCTCATTGAATTCCGAGGGTGCTTCCTTATATGTAGAGGTAGAAGTTCCCCTTTCTCGTGGTTCTTTCAGAATTGCCGGTAGAGGAGGTGGGGTTCCTCCGCTCATCATGGTACTGGGCGTTGCGTTCAAGAGATTATTTTCACCTACCTCTTTGAGCTAATCCATGAGGTTGACCCCAAGGCCATCTATCACTTTCATTTTTGCACAGTTGTCAGCCATACTTGTTTATGTGATGTAAGGGATGGTTTTCGATTTTTTTCTAGGCACAACCTATAACTTTGATTCTCGAAATCCCCATAGAGAACGCCAAATTGTTTTGCTCAAAAGATCTATGCAGTTTATAAGCTAAAAAACAATCAAAAAGATATGGGGGTAAATCGTAATGAACTATAATGTCCTAGAAATGGTTATTGTACTGGGATCATGGTAGATCTTTAATGTATATAAGATAATAGAGAGTTCTTGTTGTTAGTAAGAAATAGAGAAATGTAGAGATGATTTCTTGATAACAGTAGATAGATATATATATATAGAGAGAGAGAGAGAGAAAGAAAGAGAGAGAGAGAGTTGATATATTCAGAGTCATCAACTTGCCCTATTACAAGGTTAAGGTCCCCTTTATATACTAAGAGACCTTTTATCGAAATACACGAAAAGTAAAGAGGGTTGGTGGATTTTTGTACGGTAGAAGCTTAGCTCAAAGCGTTGGCGTTCCTTTGCTTAACGGATCATGACGTCCTTGGTCGGGCCGTCCTCATCTGATTGGCAAGGCTTTGAGGGCGGCCTCATTGTGTGGAGCGTGCTCACTTGGATGGCGGCGAGGTGAACCATATTTTTACCTCATACAAGCTCATTATAAAAATTGGCTAATTCCTAAAAAATTGTTAATATTAGTCAAATATTACTAATTTTAGCCAATTAGCTATCCGTAAGCAAAAAAATATTAAATTTTTGCTTTCTTTTGAATGGGTGCTATTAGAATAGAATAAATATATCTTAAGAGGTTTGAATCTCAGTTTTGGGATGATTTGGTAAAGTTTTGAAGTGGTTTGAATTGAAAATTCGATGTAAAAACTGAATATGAAAAACATGATATGTGTATCACATTGTGTATCATCTGTGACATATGTATCATATTTGTATCGATTGTGTATCACATGTATATCTGTATATACCTGTGTCTGCGATACATGTGTGATACATGTGTCACAGAAGAATTTTTTGAACTCGATTTAATTACGAATTTTGATACAAAATCATTCCAAATCACCTTCAATCTTCCTCAAATTTTGTATATAAATGTATCTATATGTTTTCAATGAATTTCAATTATACCCATTAAAAAATTCTTTTATTTTGTTTAGATTTTTAAAATATTATATTTTTTTATTCATCACCTTATTTGCTACCTTATCCATGAAATTTCCTTTCCATCTTGCATGTAATGTTGCTAATCACGCTTAAAATATATGAAAGGTCATTTTTGCATGTGATTCTTTGACAGAAAGAACCTCATTTATGTGTTTTTTTTAATTTTTATATATGTTTGGTTAGTTTTGGTAAGTTTGTGACTAATGGATAGAAGTTAGTAAGTTGAAATTTATTCAGGATATTTGTGTAAGTTTCCCAATTAATCTATCACGTTAAGAAAAGTTTTGGTAAGATAGCCCAGCTACTAGAATTTTCTGACAGCGCGTGTCACGACCCTAATCGAAGGGCCGCGATGGGCACCCGATATCTTACTCAACCGAGTACCAACGTAATATATTTTTGAGAAAATCTCACTTTATATCCATATACTATTCACCCTTAAATATCTAAACCTGAACTATTTATTTTTCCTATCCCTGCAACCAAGACTATTTACTCGGCCCACAATTATTTGTCTTTGCATTTGAAGTACAAAATGTTAAAAATGTGACTTCATTTTTACAAGCTTACTTAGTAGTGGACTTGAATGGATCTATTTCTCCTCTGCCAGTTCGGTCTTCATTAAGAGGGTCAACCCAAGCTATTGCTCTACCTCCTCTTCTTATGATTTTTCTGTGTGTATGAAGACCCACCATTTTCAGCTTGAAGCTCCAGAATTTGAAATTTTATTTTGAAAATTTATTGTTTGATTCCATGTGGTTATATAAAATATTGCTTATAGCATCTTCGAGTAAGCTTTCCAGATCTAAATTCTTATGTGTATTTGAATATCCACCATTGTTGGGTTGGAAGCTCAATTTTATTTTTGAAGATTTCTTGTTTGATTCGACGTGGCTACTATTAAATATAGCTTATAGTACTTTCTGAAAGCTTATACTGAAATTTGATAGTATTTGGAGCTGATTTAAGGTAATTGAGATCGAAATTTTCAACTGAAAATCGAAGAAGAACACAGCTACCCACTAATATACCACAATGGTATACAATATGTTGTAATAGTATATAGCTATACTGCAACAATATACTATTATAGTTTACAATATACTGCATCACTATATTGTAATAATCGAATAAGGACACAATGACCTAACAGTATGCCGCTACAGTATATAATATACTATAGGAGTATATAATTATACTACAACAGTAAACTATTATAGTATATAATATATTATTGTAGTATACTATAATACTATGCAATATACGGTAATAGTATGTTGTATTAGTATACAATATAGTATAATAATAATATACTTATTACCCGTAGATTCACTTGCTTTTTCCTTTTTAACTTGCTTTAAGCTTTTATCCAACGTGAGGGGCAAATTGAAATTGCAAAAAATAAAATAAAATATTATAGTATGTTATATAATGTAACGATTTACTCTTACAACTAGATCATTTTCGAATTTTTTGAAAGTTTTATTGACAACTGATATTATTTTAGTTTAATAATTAAGCTAATTTTTTTAACTCTTTGCGTACAAGTGTATACTATGTTGGTATAGCTATATACTATACTGGTATCATATGTTAATTAATATCTTTTTTGTTGTATTAGCTACATTTAATTGGTACACAATTTAATTTTTCTTTAGTAATAGTATAAAAAAAGAATAATAAAAATAGTAAAAATAGTAAATGATATTAGATTATGAAGAGAAAAAAGAATATAAAAAAGAAGTTAAATTAGAAAAGGAAAAAAAGAAAAAATTAAGAAGAAAACGAGAAAAAAGAAAAGGAGAAAAGAAAAGAAGCATAAAAATAAAAAAAAAATTAGAGAATAAAGAAAAAGTTTTTCACAAAAACTACTACGGGTAGGAAAAATGTAATTAGTTTATGAGTAGAAAAATAAATGGATAGATAATGGTACATAGTTTTATTTTTGTGGTACTGTGTTATTCCCCTATATTTCTTTTATCCTACTATCATGCAGTAGCGAAGTCAGAAATTTACTCAACGGTGTTCAAACTTAAACTAAGTGGGAAAAAAAATTCTAATAAAGGGTGTTCAATATATGTTATATACCTCTAAAACATAATATTTCAGGAATGTAGCTTCACCCATGCTATTATGGATAAATGAGCCAAAAAGGCCGTCATGAGATAACACGAATAAAACATAAGGGAATACTCGACATAGGGCGATGCAAAATGGTATACAAATTAAACTTATACATATGACATACAGGCCTACAAGGCCGACATGATAATTTGTACACATAAATCATAGGCCGACAAGGACATACAAGTATCCATATACATGACCTCTGTCTACAAGCCTCTAAGAGTACATAAACGTCACAAAGGTCGAGACTGGGTCTAGCCATACAAATCAATACATGTCCGAATCATACTGATCAAATAGGCAACTCCGGAGAAAGTGGAGTATACCAATACCTTCCGCTGAGCTGATGGCCTACTAAGAGGACTGTCAACAAGTCAATCGGGACCTGCGGGCATAAAACGCAGTGTCTCCAAGCAAAAGGGACGTCAGTACGAATAAAGAACCGAGCATGTAAGGCAGGAAAGTGTAAATAAGTACAGTAATGCAAAGAGAGATAGAGAAAATACAATCTATAACGTCTGAGTACCTATGAGGGCTACTAACATGAAATGCATGATATATATATATATATATATATATATATATATATATATATATATATATATATATATATATATATATGTGTGTGTGTGTGTGTGTGTGTGTGTGTGTGTGTATTTGTGTGTGTGTATATTTGTGTGTGTGTGTACACATACACTTTTAAAAAATACATTAGTCATTTTCAAAGGTTTCCAAACATTTTTAGCTCATGGAAACAACCTTTCCAAAACAGTCCATTAAACACAATAATATCTCAAACTATTTCAAGTATTCTCTTATAGTATTTTGCTCAAATAATACAACCAACACAAAAACAACTTCAAGAGCATGTAGTAGGATGTTATACTCATCTTAACCAGTATAAACAACACGAAATTTCAGCCAAACACTGCCCATAACTATCCTCAATGACACTACAATACTATAGGTATTGTATTCTCTTCTTGAATCAATTTTTGATGTTCAAGTTGGTGTGTAAACACTTGTAATTTGCCTTAAAAATATTATATATATATATATATATATATATATATATATATATATATATATGAAAGAGGGACTGATTATTATATTACTCAACAAGAAAAACATGAAATAAGAGGTTACTTCGCTTTGAAGAACACTCCAAAACAGCCAGAAGATGAAGAGCTACGATCTAGAAAGGACCACGTGATTTCTAGCATTGAATTCATGTTTTTATCTTTGGTTTTCGCTCTATAATCGTGGAGGAACTCTTGTAGAATATCTAGGAGGGTTTAGGAACTATTTTGGTGGAGAAAAATGAATTCAAGCAACTTAGAATAGATTTAAGTACAAGCTGGAGTTTTACACCGATTTTGTGGGTCCCATGGGAGCTGCTTACACAGTCTCGAAAATATGCAAATATATCTCTACTCCAATATCGTATCGATGAAAGGTTAAATAAGTTAGAAGCTAGACCCATAAATACTCAATTTGGTAGGTAGAGCACCTCGTAATTCTAAGTATTTTGGGACAAAAACTCAGCTACATTTGACCTAATTTTTAACATTTTTATGAATGTAACTTGTGATGACCTTTGCTAACTATCGTTCCACAACTCGCTTGACTTCAAAATGCAGCAACGACTAAAATAAATTATAACATAACCTCTTTATAATGTTAATCACCCTAGTCTTATCCCAAAAGTACATGTTATAATATTTTCAACTTGTCGACTTTCGACGAAACTAATTTTCTTCAATTCGTTTAGAATCTAAGCCTTCCAACCCTCTTGGTACATCACGATCTAAATATTTATAGCCTCCACGGTAACATGATACTTACTTTAAAAACTTATCAAAGATGATCGCATTTATAATCTTACATTAATTAATTTATGACGTACTCTTGCGTACGAAAACATGGGGTATAACAACGTCCTTCAAAATATTGGTTTTTAAAACTTTAGTAGCTTCAAATTCTGATAGCATGCATTAAAATTCTCATACCCTAGTTCAAAATTATAACACCAAACTTTAAAATTTTGACATAAAGGCTATTTTCAAAAACAGATTCTTAATAAGGTCAAAGTATAAATGGTGGCACTAAATAATAGGGAGTGTTAAGAATAGAATTCTAATTAGAGTGAATGTCTATCTTGTTGAGAGTTTTACTTTGAGGCTAAGTTATTTTTCCTCCTATAAATAGAGGGGTCTTACCCCATTGTAAACCACCCCAAAATTCAATAAGAATTTTCTCTCTCTTTCTCTGCAATATTGCTCTTGTTCTTTTATTGTTTTATAACACGTTATCAGCACGAAGCTATACTATCTCAAGAATCTCTTTGAGAAAATTAAGGTATTTTTTCTCCTCCTAATTGTGTTTAATTATGTCTGACATTATGAAAAGAAAGTTCGTTGCCCTTGAAATTTCGGGCAAGAACTACATGACATGGGTGTTGGATGCTGAAATCCATTTGGATGCAATGGGTCTTGGAGACGCCATTAAAGACAGAAATAATGCATCCACCCAAGACTGTGCTAAGGCCTTGATTTTCTTGCGCCATCACCTTGATGAAGGTTTGAAAATTGAATATCTCACAGTTAAAGATCCACTTATCTTGTGGAATGGCTTAAAGGAGAGATATGACAACTTAAAGTTGGTCACTCTGCCACAAGCACGATATGATTAGGCTCATCTGAGGCTCCAAGACTTTAAGTCTGTTACTGAATATAGTTCTGCAATGTTTAGAATTACTTCTAAATTGAAACTCTGTGGAGATACCATAACTGATTATGTTATGCTTGAAAAAACGTTTACAACGTTTCATGCCTCCAATATGGTTCTGCAACAACAGTACAGAGAGAAAAGTTTCAAAAAGTACTCTGAGCTGATTTCTCTTTCCTTGTGGCTGAGCGAAACAATGACCTTCTCATGAGAAATCACGAAAATCGACCCACTCGGTCTACACCATTGCCTGAAGTAGATAAGGTGTATTCCCATTATGCTAAGCGTGGAAAAGGCTATGGCTTTAATCATGGTCGTGGTCGTGGTCGGGGTCATGGCCGTGGACGTGGACAAGGAAGAAATTTTCCTGGTGTTAGTCACCCCCCAAAGAGATATAACCACCAAAAGCGGAAATGGAATTATGAGAATCCAAAAGCAAATAGTTCAGAAACTATATGTTATCGTTGCGGTGGAAAAGGGCACTGGGCAAAAATTTGCCGTGTACCAAGACATTTGGTTGAGCTTTATCAAGCATCTCTAAAGAGTAAAGGCCCTGAAACCAATTTTGTCTCCGACAATAATTTTGACATCACCCACTTGGATGTGGCAGACTTCTTTGAGCACTCTGAGGGGAAAATAGATTGCTTGATCGGTGATGGATCCATGATTAAAGAAGATTGAGCAGTTTGATATTTTTATTTTTACTTATTCGTAGTAGTTAATGAATAAACAATTATCATAGTTTACATAAGTTATCTATTATTGTGATATGGTTCAAATTTTATATAACTTTAGATTACACATTCATCTTATGCTTTATTTGTAAAGATTTTTCAGTAAGTTAATCGATTAACATAACAGATAATCGATTAACCAATATGTTCTATTAAACTGGACCTTTTCCGCAAGGCATGTTAGTCGACTATCTGATTTAGTTAATCGACTAACCTAATGACCGTTACCTAAGTTAATCGATTATCACTTTAGTTAATCGATTAACCTTATGTCTGTTGCCTGTTCATCGACTAGTTTTTATTTTTAAACAGGTTAGTCGATTATCTATTTGGTTAATCAACTAACCTCAGCAGATTTGAAAATATTGTTTAATTATTAAGCAACGGATACAAGAGTATTAAAAGGAGAATAACTATGATAAAAGATTTTTTTTTTCTTTTTTCATAATGACTGCACTGAAACTATTATGTTGAATCATAGACTTAAATTTGTTTATTCTCATATCTATATAAAAACAAATATACTAATATTTTTCGTATATTTCTTTTGTATGTCAAACCATGGGAAGCAAATATGGATATCTCACAAAGCAAACTTGGATCAACGTCCAATTGTAAAAATATTTGTTTAATTGATTCATGTACCACACATACGATATTCAAAGAGAAGAAATATTTCTCTCATTTAAGTATGTGTAAGGCAGATGTTACTACAATTTCTGGTAGTAGTAAATTGATTGAAGGCTCCGGAAGAGCAACTATAACTCTGCCTAAAGGAACAATATTTATCATAGAGAATGCAATGTTCTCTTCCAAGTCCAAGAGGAACTTGTTGAGTTTTAAAGATATCCGTCAAAATGGATATCATATTGAGACAATAGATGAGAATAATCTTGAATACCTCATCATTACAAAGATTGTCTCTGGCCAAAAGAGGGTTATTGAGAAGTTCCCATCTTTATCTTGTGGCCTGTATTGGACAAAAATTAGTGCAATTGAGGCACATTCCACAGTAAACCAAAAGGTTACTGATTCCAATACTTTTGTACTTTGGCATGATCGATTGGGACATCCTGGATCAATTATGATGAGACGGATTATAGAAAACTCATATGGGCATCCATTAAAGAATTTAAAGATTATTTTAAATAATAAATTATCTTGCACTTCTTGTTATCAAGGCAAGTTAATTATTAGACCATCACCAACAAAGGTTGGAACTGAGTCACCTACGTTTTTGGAACGTATACAAGGGGATATTTGTGGACCTATTCACCCACCTAGTGGGTCCTTTAGATATTTTATGGTCTTAATAGACGCATCCTCTAGATGGTCTCATGTGTGCCTATTGTCATCACGCAACCTTGCGTTTGCAAAATTAATGGCACAAATAATTCGATTACGAGCACAATTTCCTGATAATCCAATTAAGTCTATTAGACTAGATAATGCTGCTGAGTTTTCATCCCAAGCATTTAATGATTATTGCTTATCAATTGGGATAAAAGCGGAACATTCTGTAGCTCATGTTCACACTCAAAATGGTCTTGCAGAATCTTTAATTAAACGTCTGCAGTTGATTGCAAGACCATTACTCATGAAAACGAGGCTGCCCACTTCGGTTTGGGGTCACACCATATTGCATGCAGCAATACTAGTTCGTCTCAGACCGACGAATTAACACAAATATTCCCCGTTGCAATTATATTTGGGTCATGAACCTAATATATCCCATTTAAGAATTTTTGGATGCAGTATATGTGCCTGTAGCACCGCCATACCGCACCAAAATGGGTCCGCAAAGAAGGTTAGGAATATATGTTGGGTTTGAATCGCCCTCCATTATTTGCTACCTCGAAACATTGACAGGGGATTTGTTCACTGCACGATTTGCAGACTATCGATTCGATGAGACACTTTTCCCAAAATTAGGGGGAGAAGTTGGTGAAACCAAACGGGAAATTTTGTGGAAAAATCCATCATTATCTCATCTTGATTCACGTACCTCTATTTGTGAAAAAGAGGTGCAAAATATTATCTATTTGCAAAGAATAGCAAATCAAATGCCTGACGCATTCACGGACTTGAAAAGGATAACAAAATCTCACATCCCCGCAGAGAATGTTCCAATCCGTATTGATGTCCCTATTGGACAATCTTCTAGTGTCATATCTAATGAGTCGAAAGCACGCCTAAAACGTGGCAGGCCATTAGGTTCCAAAGATCGAAATCCTAGAAAAAGGAAAGCAAATGATCAAAATGACACTACGAAAGAATCTCATGAGGAAATTCACGATTTAATAAATTCTGAGATTCATGAAGAATCCATTGAGCCCGAGACTCAGGAAAATAAGGAACTATCAATAAATCCAATCGATATTGAGACAAATTTTAATCGAGTGGATATAGTGGTGGATTATGTCTTTGCATATAATGTTGCATCTAGCATTATGCAAGAAAGTGAGGATCTTGAACCTCAATCTGTTGGAGAATGTCGACAAAGACTTGATTTGCCAAAATGGCAAGAAGCAATCCAATCAGAATTGAATTCACTTGCAAAACGTGAAGTTTTTGGGCCTATAGTTGAAACACCTAATGGTGTTAAGCCTGTTGGCTATAGATGGGTCTTTGTACGCAAGAGAAATGAGAAAAACAAGGTACAAAGATATAAGGCACGCCTTGTTGCACAAGGATTTTCTCAAAGGCCTGGTGTCGATTATGAAGAGACATATTCACCCGTAATGGATGCTATAACTTTCCGTTATCTCATTAGTTTTACTGTCCTTGAAAAGCTTGACCTGCATTTAATGGATGTGGTTACTGCCTATCTTTATGGCTCAGTTGATAATGAGATATACATGAAAATTCCCGATGGATTCAAAATGCCAAACACTCATAATTCAAAGTCCCGGGAAATGTTTTCAATCAAATTGCAAAGATCTTTGTATGGTCTAAAGCAATCAGGACGAATGTGGTATAATCGTCTTAGTGAGTATTTATTAAAGGAAGGCTATATAAATGATGCCATTTTCCCATGTGTTTTTATAAAGAAAACAACATCGGAATTTGTTGTACTTGCCGTATATGTCGATGACATAAACCTTATTGGAACTCCCATAGAACTCCAAAAGGCAATTGATTATTTAAAGAAGGAATTCGAGATGAAAGATCTTGGAAAGACAAAATTATGTCTTGGTTTGCAAATTGAATATTTGGCAAACGGAATTTTTGTTCATCAATCTGCCCATATAGAAAAGGTATTGAAATGGTTTTACATGGATGGAGCATATCCTTTAAGTACTCCGATGGTTGTTCGATCACTTGATGTGAATAAGGATCCATTCCGACCGCAAGAAAAGAATGAAGAGCTACTTGGTCCTGAAGTACCATATCTTAGTGCAATTGGCGAACTAATGTATCTTGCAAATACTACAAGGCCTGACATAACTTTTTCAGTTAATGTCTTAGCAAGATATAGCTCTGCTCCCACAAGGAGACATTGGAATGGAGTCAAACATATATTGCGGTATCTAAAAGGGACTACCGATATGGGCTTATTTTATAGCAATAATTGCAGTCCTGATCTTGTTGGTTATGCTGATGTTGATATATTTATCTGACCCACACAAGGCTCGATCTCAAACAGGTTATGTGTTTATCTGTGGAGGCACTTCCATATCTTGGCGATCGACTAAGCAATCAATTGTGGCTACTTCATCTAATCATGCTGAGATAATCGCTATTCATGAAGGAAGTCGAGAGTGTGTGTGGTTGAGGTCTATAATACATCATATTCAAGACAAATGTGGTTTGAAATGTGATAAACTACCCACGATTTTGTATGAAGACAATGCAGCATGCATAGCCCAATTGAAGGGAGGATTCATAAAAGGAGACAGAACAAAGCATATTTCACCAAAGTTATGTTTCACACATGATCTTCAAAAGAATGGTGATATCAATGTGCAACAGATTCGTTCAAGTGATAATATGGCTGATTTGTTCACAAAATCTCTACCAACGTCAACCTTCAAGAAGCTGGTACACAAGATTGGAATGCGAAGGCTCAAGGATGTGAATTGATGCTCTTTTCGGGGGGAGTTAATGCGCGTTGCACTCTTTTTCCCTTACAAGGTTTTGTCCCACTGGGTTTTCCTTGCAAGGTTTTTAACGAGGCAACCAATAGGCGCATTACTAAATATGTGTACTCTTTTTCCTTTTCTAGAATTTTTTTATTGGATTTTATTTTAGTTATGGTTTTTAATGAGGCACATTACTTATTGAGTAGACATTCAAGGGGGAGTGTTAAGAATAGAATTCTAATTAGAGTGAATGTCTATCTTGTAGAGAGTTTTACTTTGAGGCTAAGTTATTTTTCCTCCTATAAATAGAGGGGTCTTACCCCATTGTAAACCACCCCAAAATTCAATAAGAATTTTCTCTCTTTTTCTCTGCAATATTGCTCTTGTTCTTTTATTGTTTTATAACAGGGAGTAAGATTTTTACCTATTTATACTATATTATAAATTTATTTACCTTTTCTAAAAAGGTCTTCAATTAATTACATAAGCATATAATTTACCATTTATATACAAAATAATGTGATAGACTTCAATCTTACCCATTTTTTCTCCCTCTTTTTTTCCTCAACTTTGTATCAAAATGCGTCTCGAATACTGTAATAGAAAAATTCACTGGTTGTCTTTACTCTCTCCATCTTCTGCTATGATGAGATTCTTTTCCTCTTCTATTTGTCTTTTTAATTACATCTGAATATGTCCATGAAATAAGAATGGTGAAATGGCTTAGATTTATGTGAAAATTCACCTGAATAAGGATGGTATTGAAGTACGATGATAGTGTCTCTCTTAATCTTGATGAATTGGCCCAGAAAACTTCACCATTTCAGTGCGCTTGACAAAACAATAGAGAAGATGCCATCAAAATATACTTAATTTCCTGATTGAATAATATCCGATGGTAAATACTTAATTTTTTCTCATTGATCATGCTCTCATCGGGATTTACCCGATGTCGATTGAATTTGTTGTATTCGATGTTGATCGTTACTTGACTTGATTTTGACATTTTTTCGGTTTCACGTGTATTGCTATGATTTGACTATCTATTAAGATGTAATTTTATCCCATACAAATAGTCATCTACTTTCCGTTGACATATCTTTGTATTATCGAAAAGTTGGTAACGATTTATTTCTTGGAGGAAAAGTTCTTGAACAGTTTCAGATGCTTGAATGGACGCACATCTTCTCACATTTAATATCCCAAACACGTGTTGCCCTACGATTCAACAAATATTTTCGCTAATTTTCGAGGTGATCATGACACAATTTTTGTCGTCTATAACACAATGTTCCACTTCTCCCTGCACTCACTTTGTGTTAACTTTTTTCAAATTTCTCCAAATCTCTTAACAAAAAATTTTACAAAGCCTTTATTATCGTGGCTTCTTTCACTTCTTTTAATGCACTCTTTGGAAACTCTAGTCTTCTTTTCAGTGGAGGTCCAAAGAAAAATAAGGACAAATAAGTTGATGTCAATTCTAAACCTCCCACTGTAAGCACCATTTTACCAAAACATCTCAGTATTGCTAACTACTTTCAAGAGAAGGACACTTCTGTGTCTTCATAGACATGGGTTGTTATTAGGTACCTTCCTCTATTCACCCTTCTAGTATTCCCACAGTGAAGGAGGATTGAAACTACCCTAATCTTGAATTCCTCGCTCCTAACATGATAGAGAAGGTTATTTTCTCCAAGGAAAGGTTTATGTATGTCTACGCGTATCACTCCTTAGGGTCCATTATCCCTGGGGAGAATGAAGGGCTCGACCCTATTATTGTATTATTTTTCCACCGGTACCAAGTCTTCTTAGTACATGTATCCCCATATGGTGAACAATGGCTTATCTTTGCCAATTGTGCATGGAGACCGGGTGTGACGACCTGACCCGTCGTCTTTTATATTTCAGCCCCGTTATCCCCGTAATATACTTCCCCGTGTGTTGATATATGTGTTTGGTGAGTTTGAGATGTATTGGATTGAAATTGGTTGGAAATGAGATCAATAGTCTCTTTAAGGAAACTTAAGTTGGAAAAGTCAACCGGACATTGACTTGTGAGTTAGAGGGCTTGAAATGGATTTTCGATGATTCGACTAGTTTTGGATAGTGATTTTTGACTTGGGAGAGAAAATGAAATCGAATTTGGAGGTCCGGCATAGAATTAGGCTTGAATTGGCTAAGTTGGATTTTGGCAAATTCAGATTTATTGGTGAGATTTTGATTCGGTGTTCGGAATGGAATTTCGAGAGTTTCAGTAGCTTCGTTAGGTGATTTTGGATATGTCTGCAAATTTTCAGGTCAAACGGACGTCATTTGGTCGGGTTTTGATCGAATGTGAGTTTTGGAAGTTATAGTTGAACTTAGGATTGAATCTATCCTGATTTGATGATTTCCGTGTTAAGAGTTGTGTTTTTACCATTGGAACATGTTCGTATGATGTTTTGGAGTAGGCTGGTGGTTTTGGTTGGGGTCCCGGGGACCTCGGTGTGTTTCCGGATGGTTGATCGGAGATTTTTGGGAGTTTGTTGGATGAAGCAGCAGGTGGCTTCTGGTATTTCTGCTTTTGCGGAAGGGGAGCCGCTTAAGTGGTGACCACGGAAGCGGCTAGGGAGCCGCGTAATCGGAAGCCGAGGAAAGGGCTGGGACCGCAGGAGCGGTCAAGCGACCGCAGAAGTGTAGGTCGCAGAAGCGGTTAAGGACCGCAAAAGTGGTTGCTGGGAGTTTAGGTCAAACTGCAGAAGCGGTAAATTGGACGCGGACGCGGGAGTCGTTGAAGCGGAAAAATGCCGCGGAAGTGGAAATCGGCTTGGGTTTAATGAAACAGTAGGTTATCAAATTTCAAAAGAGAAGAGCATTGGAACCTCGAGCTAAGGCGATTGTGGGCGATTTTTGGAGAGACTTTTGAGGGAAATCATCAGGTAAGAACTCTAATACCTAAAGTATGTCACTATAGTATAAAATCATGGATTAAACACAAGGAATTCAAGGTTTTTAATGTCAAAAATGGTGGTTAGGGCTTGAAACCCAAGTGAGCTTAAAGTGTTGATTTGAGGGGGTCAAATGGACTCTGATTCCTGTAAATTTGATATGTACGGACTCGTGGCGAGACGAGGATTCTGAAAATGTGAATATCGTAATTTTTTGAGAAGTGGGACGGAGGCTCGGATTTTTCCAACTTCGTATTTTTGGGTGCATTTCGAGTTATTTCGATTGTGTTATGTCCATTAGCCTATTGTGACGTATTCCTATTGGTTTTGATCAGATTTAGCATCCGCGGAGGTTGATTCTCAAGGGAAAGGCATTGCGAGCTAGTTTGCGGCCGGCTTGAGGTGAGTAATGGGTGTAGATGATGACCCGAGGGTTTGAAACCCCGGCATATCACATTGTGACGCTATTATAAGGCTAGACACGCATTCCATGGCTAGTGCGGGGTCGTATATGTTGGAAATTGTGACTCGGTCCAATCTGATGTATGAATTGTACTATGTTGGTGATTGCTTCGCATACTATATTGATGATATTTGGGCTTGATGCCATGTTTAGGGCCTTGTGCCAACTTGTAGGATCCTTGAGGGATGGTTATATAAGAATTTTCATGATTTGCATATTATTTGATATCAGTCCAGGTTTAAATACTATTTTTGCAAACTCAACCATATTTATACGTTTTGAACTCAAATGATTTTTAGATGATATTTCGGGCTGACGAGTACTATCTCGCTATTTTTGGTATGTATATTATTTTAAAAGGAAACGGTGTAAACTAAGGACACCGTGTATATTTTAAATGGAAACGGTGGTAACTAAGAACACCGTGTGTTGTAATGGAAATGGTGGTAACTATTGGCACCGTGTATTGTAATGGAAACAGTGGTAACTATTGGCACTGTATGATATGGCGCTTGGGCTGTAGGAGCCCCTCCGGAGTCTGAACCCCCACAGTGAGCGCGGTTACTCATATGGATTGGGTTGCACGTTCCGCAGTTTCATGCATTGCATTGCATATCATGCATTTATTTACTGTTGCTTATTCTGTATATCTCTGAGACTGGTACTGTATATAACTGCTAGATAGCTTCATTTTGTATTATTTTGTGTTTTCTTATCTTCGAGTTTTTATACATGCTTATTACTCGTTGAGTTGGTGGACTCACCTCATACTACCTGCACCTTGTGTGCAGATCCAGGTGCTCCGGAGGTCTAGCTTTGCTGCTGTTGCTTATCCAGTTGCCAGAGTATTGAGGTAGCTGCCAGCGTCCGCAGGCCCGATTACTCTGATTTTACCAGTTATTTCTTGTATTCTGACACATGTATCTTTCCTTTTAGACTTGTATTCGTTATTTTTTGAGGCTCTATACTCGTGACCCCAAGTCTTGGGAGTTGTGTTCAGTTGTGGTTTCCTATTCGTACAATTACATTTTCCAGTTATTTGGAGTTTAGTGTTAAAGTTGTCATATTTTCCTTACTTGCTTCGTGTTTGGCTGAATCGCTGTATTTGGGAAGGTGTTGGTCGGGCTTGCCCAGCCTTGCAGCCGGAAGCCATCACGACCGGGTTTGGATCGTGACACTGGGAAAACCCTAACTCTTGCACACATGATGAGTCATTACTCTTCCAACAATTTTCATGGGGGAGTAATAAACTTTAGTAAACACAGCCACCATACTCTTTTCACAGGGTGGATGATGCGAATGATCGCGAGCAGATGAAGCGATTCGTCATCATTGCTAATGCGGATATCATCCCGGCCACTACTCTATCTTTTTTACTGAGTCATACAATCGCTTTTGTAAGTTTTTGATTTTTTCATTTCCTTCATTCGTAAAAAGATTATTTTCATTGTTACTGCCTTTTTGTTGCTTTTGTTCCAGCTACCCGATGGAAACCACCAAGGGTTCAAGTCCTGGACCATTAGGTTCAAAAAATTCTTAAAATCACAATACCAGAATTCCGTCGATGGAAAGAAATGTCCCTCAAATACGAGTGGAAGGCCAAAACTCATGGTAAACCGATCCTTCTTCCCTTTGTCTTTTTATGAACATAGGTTACTTTATGACAAATTTGTTAACTCCATTTTTTGCTTGATTCAGAATTTTCGCAGGGCTTTGTCACCTGTCCCAAGGTCGACATTTTAGTTGAACCCGAAAAGACCAGGAGGGTGCTGCAAAGTGCCCTTGCTCGAAGTAGTGCGCGCGTATCTGCTTCTGGTGAAGGTGCCTCCTCTTGAAGTCCCCAGCCTGAGAACAAGAACCCAAAAAGGAAACATTCTTCCTCGGCAAGGACTAAAAATAAGAAGATAAAAAATAATGACTAGCCGACCACAATGGTTGTTCTGGATGATGGAGAAGCCAAAAGTATCTTCATCAACTCAACAAGATGATCCTTGATAAGCAAGGACTTGCTTCTGAGCGGGATCAACTGTTGGCCTAAAAGAATCAAATTGTTGTGCGATTCCGGTGTTGGAGGCAAAAGTTGTTCAGATGGTCAAGCTTGAGGCCTGGTTGCAGCATAGAAAGCAAGAAAAAATGGCTCACAACAAAGAAGCCACTCAATTACATGAATAACTTCAAGAGGCTAAGGCTAAAAGGTCAGAGGTCCATGATTTTGTGCTTGCTGTTGCCGAGTGTAAGTCTGCCCTCGAGGAGAAAATACATAATCTGAAGGCAGACTTAAGCTCCAAAACAAAGGAGGCTAATGCTATTGAGTATAAGAGGGATCGAACACGAGAGAGGCTTAAGAGGGCCATGGATCAGAACCAGATCCATTATACTAAAAACGTTGAGCTCGACTCTTGCCTTAGTGCCATGAAATTTGAAAGGGAAATATCTAGGGTAAGGTTGATAAGCTTCAAGCCAAACTCCAAACATATGGAGATTCCCTCATTTTTAGAAAACATATTGTCACACCTCCATTTTCTGCCCGAAAGGGTATAGGGGGATTTTTCCAATTAAAGTAACCATAACCGTAACGATATTATTTATATCAAATTTCGAGGCTTCACTTTGGATAATTTATGGTGTCTCAAGTCACCGGTTTAAAATTCCAAATCGAGGACCTGGAACTCCATGGTAAATTCAACTGGTCCTATTGTAAGCTCAATCACTATGTCCCCGACTGAATCTTTCCCTCCTCCGTCGAACCCTCCAATGCATTTAATGTTCTTGTAAATCCTTTTATCATCCACTTTCAACTTGTTCAGAATGGAGAGAAGGAAAATATTCGCACTAGAACCATTGTCGACCAATACCCGAGTAACCACGAAATCTTCATATTTCACCGTAAGATATAAGGATCTATTATGCGCAGTACCATCCAGGGGCAACTCATCATCAGAAAAAGTGACTATGTTTACCTCAAATATCTTGTTAGTTATCTTTTCCAAATGGTTTACTGAGATTTTTTCAGGAATGTGGGCCTCGTTCGGGATTTCATCAAGGCTCGACGGCGCTTATTTGAACGGATTAACAACGACAACAGTGAAATCTGAGCATGCGTTTTCCTCAACTGCTCCACAAATGGAATAGTCTTGCACCTTCATCTTTCTCAAAAACTCTTCTGCCTCTTCTTCGGTCACAACTTTCTTCACTAGCACTGGGTTATCTTTGGAGATTTTAGCTTTTCTTAACTCCTAGGGGGCAAATCATCTCCTCTACTGAGTTAATCCATGGGTCTTATAGACTTCTTCTTTAACATTTTTTACTTTGTAAGTCACTGTCACCCATTCATAATTCCACGGGAGGGCCCTGCTGTTGACTATTGGTAATTGAGTTACAGGCTTGATAACGACAGGTACTGTGTGGGCACCCTCCACAATTGCAACAGGCTTGGGCACAACCATTTTTGCTCTTTCTTGCTTCACTGCAACATCACTTGAGGACCCCTTCTTAACTACCGCAGATGGCTCACTGTTTGTCTCATTCAACTTGATCGCTGACATTTCACTTGTTAATTTTTCAACTGGCTTTACCTCATTGGATCGAATCATCATGACGGTCTGCGAAGGCGTTTTGGGCTCCCCTTCTTTATGCACTATCTCAATCATATTTTTCTTCTGATGGGTTGGCAACTGATACTGGTTGATATTGCGTGCCTCCGGAGCTTGGACTTCGATCCGATTTGTATTAATGGGCTCCTGGATAGCATTGACATCATTCTTCAAATGCAAGCATTTCTCCGTGTCATGCCCCGGAGCATTAGAATAATATTCGCAACTTGTAGCATAATCAAGATTTCTCGAGGGAGGATTTGGCAATTTTGACTCGATCGACCTCAGCATATCCAATTGTCTTAGCCTATAGAACAAACTAGTGTAGGACTCTCCCAATGAAGTGAAGGTTTTCTTCTTCTGCAACCTCTAGTTCTTAAATGCTTGATTGGACCAGGAAATCTGGTCTAGGAGGGTTTTGGTAGGCTTGTGGGGGTGGGTAGGCATTTTGTGGGGCTGGCGCACGCCATTGTGCGTGGGGCATGAGGTTGAGTGTATGTTTGGGCATGGTGGATGTTGATACCCAATTTTTTCTAGGTATTTTTATACTCAAAATACTTTCAAATGACATATATGTGTATATATATGCATACCCAAGAGTTTTGGTATTTCTCGCAAATTTTTAAGGATTTTCAAAACCAATTTATTATATATTTTAGCAGTGCAAAATTCAACAATTATTCCCAAAATTATTATTTTTGGTGAATAACTATTTTATTCTATTATTTACACCAAATATATACTATATTAAAAGCACGAAAGCCCTTAACGAAATATCGTTCGCCTTTTTTATCCTTTAAAAATATATTTTATATGGAATAAAATTGTAAAATTAAAAAACTTTCCTTATATTTAGGAGTTCTAAATAAATAAAATTATGATATAATTTAGTGCTTTATATCTTCTCCTAATAAGGATATAATATATTAAGACATAATATAAAGTAGGAGACAAGATTTTTGTTGGTTTCTAACAAGGAAACTTCAGGTTTTTATGTGGTTTTTTTTTCTTTGTCCTTGTTTAATGAGACCAATTTTGCATCCTTTAATATGACTTGTTTGTTTTTTTTTGAAATTTAAATCTTAAGTATTTTCTTAGAAGCTTTGTTGTTAAATTCATTAAAATTTACTATGGTATTAGGTTCTGAAACAATAATTATTGTTGCATTAATTATCATAATTTAATTTGCAGAAATACCTAAATTACCTCAGTGCATATGCTAACATAAATAGATGGGTAAGAAATTTTACTTTTTTGTAAAAAAGAAACTAATAATATTACTAAAAAAGTTTGTTATTTAACGAGATACATAATAGCACTACATTTTCAAGATTATCTTGGATGTTGTCATGCTTAGATATGCCATCCACTATTTTTTTTGACTAAGTAGACTCAATATTTGTCATATTTATGAGCTTATATATATAAAAATCTTATTGTTAAAGGTTTATATTTTTGATAATTTTACCACGCATCGATAGAAGGTATACGCGCACCGCGTGTTCCTAGCACTTAGTTTTTTTGCGAAATGTCGTTCCCCTTTTTTATCCTGTAAAAATAGATTTTCTATTGGTTATAATTATAATGTAATTATTCTACTAATATTTAGGACTTTAAAATCAATTAAATTTTGGTCACTAATTATGACTTTTTCTTATGTGTATTGCACAAAATGTATATAAACGTGATCTACTAATAAACTTTAGATCTAATTTTAAGTTTTCAAATATTAAAGATTACTAATAATACATTGACCAACTTACAACATACTAGGTCGAGTGTACAAACATATATAAATAAGTTTAATACGATATGCTTACATTTTAAAAATAATAGTAGTTCTTCGTGTAAAGTAATAAATACTATAATTTACTTTAAGTTACTTATTTGAATAGGTTGAATACATATTGTAAAATTATAAATTAAATTACAAATCTAATTACAACACTCAAAAATTAAAGTTTAGATAAGATAAATCTATATATTGAAATTAATGAAAACAAATTAGATACATATATTCAAAGGTAATTTAAGGTAGTAGTTAAAAGATCTAAAAGAAAATATAGAGAGTGAAAGGTATAAATTTAATATTCCTTATTGAACTAACATACATAATTAATATTTTTTTGTTAAAATGAATTTACACATTTATTTTAAATAATATATATATAATTTTTAAAAGTTTTATACTCAATGTTACATGCGCAACGTATATATCATAAGACTAGTATAATTAAATTGATTTTTTTTGTATATTTTTATAAATTTATCTTGTATTTTTAAAGCTAAATTGCATATAGTTGCAATTATAGCCTATTTTATGATTAATATTATTTTTTAATTGTAACATTAGTTTCAGTATTTTTTAATTAATATTTATATATTATTAACTGGTTTAGTGCTTTTAATTTTCTGTTAAAAATATTTTTACTATTTTTATAAAATCAAACAAGGGAAAATGGCTATTTAAAATGTAGCCTCAATTATTTCGATTATAACCTAAAATTAACCCCCAATTAAACCAATCTCAGACCCAATTACCTTGACCTAAGCCCCGTACAAACCGACCCAAAAATGTTTCTCACCTACCTAGATCAACGGTCCCCGTTTCCCCTTTATTTTTTAATTCCCAATCACCCCCTAACCCTAATTATTTCCTGTCTGTAGCCGCCCTTGAATCCCCCGTCATCTCCCAATTCTCTCTCAACCTCTCTAAAACCCTAGCCGCCTTCTATCATCTCCACTCTTAAACTCACCAGAGTCCATGGCTTCTCAGGCCATGGACAACCTATACTCACCTCCTGCTGCTCTTATGATCCTGATGTTTGAAGGATCGAGGACAGACTATAAGAGTCTTCACTCAGACCTTCATCGATTCGAGGATTTCTGCCATCTTCGGCTTTGCTCCGGTGGCTTTTGGTCTTCTGAGCCTGATTCTGACCTTATCCGACTTAGATCGGACCTTTTCCAAGCTTTTCTCACTCTAGGGTTCTTCTGAGACCCTAAATGTTCGAGGTTTTCTCAAATTTTCTTAGATATGTTGTGTATCCATGCTTTATTTGAGTTTTTGAAAGATTTTCACAACTTTTCTTTCAAAAATTACTTTCAAAAGTTACTTCTTCCCGATTTAGGGTTTTCTAAAAATTTTCAAAATGTTTCTCTAAATTTTCTTTTCCTTTCCTTTGTGTGTATTCGTATGTACTGTATTCTTATGTTTTTCCTTTATCACGCATGTTCTTCTACTGTGTTCTGTTCTTTCTTCTAATGTATTTTCTATGCTATGTTCTCTTATGCTTTCGCACTATTTTTTGCCGTTTTTCTGATATGCTTCTCCTATTGTATCCTTCTAGTATGTACTTAAGTGTTCATTATTTTCTCTTCTGCTTTACCTATTTTAAGTTTCTTCTAAAGGACATGTTTAAAGCATGTTTTCTTCTACTGTTTCTTCTACCCTCATCATGCTTCAAATCAGTTTCTTTAATCTGTTTGCTTTGAACTTTCTAATGTACTTGTTTGTTTTCTCATGAGTTTCTGAATGAGATCTCTGAGCCTGTTTCAACTACTTTCCTTTCCATCTCTGTATTTGGTTAGAGGTGGAAACTCTAGAATTTGGGGGTTCTGCCATGGTTTAATCATGTGATTAAACTAGGGTTTATAGAACCCTTAACTCTTTCAAACTAAGTTCCGAGTCTCTGAACTAGGTTCGAACTTCTTTGTTTGCATACAATTCTTATTCTCCTACACTAGACTCTTTTGTTGAAAAGCATGACAAATTCCTTCATGTTTAAGCATGCCTGTATGCTTTATATGTGTGTTGAATCCTTCTTTAAAAGATTTTCAAACTTATGATTGAATCAGAATCATTTTTTTAGGTTTAACTGATTGTTACTAATTTTCTTTAAGTAAAACCTTTTCTGACTGGGTTCATTCATATAAAATCTTTGACTTTTGATTTCCCGGTTGTTAACTGATTCTCTTACCTTATTTGCACAAATCATGTATTGTCAAGACCTCATCCTTAAATAGAACTTTATGTATTTACCCCTATTATACTACCTTACACAAAGTGTTTGATTAATTTATTTCCTTAATTATTTTTACCGTTTGAAATCAGAATCCCTTAATTAACGAGAAACCTTGTGTAATTGATTGACAATCGATTTTCAAACTATTCTCTGACCTTATTTCTGCTTGCCTTCTACACCATAAAAAGCACGACCTCGTTTTCATAAACACACTATCAAATACACAACTGAATACACTTTAGAGTTCATACTTATAATTCTCACAATCTCTTATGAACTTTCTTGTCTGCACTTTGGCTTTCACAAGACTGCTGCTTTCTTTTGCTTGTCTTTTTTAAAAACTGGTATGTCTTGATTCAATTCCCATAATCATCCCAATGTGTTTATTTACAGTCTTCGTACCCATGCCTAGTATCTGCAGAATTTAACATTTTAAATACTTATGTGCTACTGTTTGCTTTACTTTCTCGTAAACACTAGTTCCCCATCCTATTTACCCTTTGTATGTTAATAAGTGGAGACTCAGGGCATGGCAACAAGAATTTTTGTTCATGAATTGAGTTCTGACCCCCTAAGTAGGCTGAAGGGTGTGCCAGTATATCTCATTGCTGGGTATACCCTTGCCTACTCTTTTCTTGTATCATGTTTGTTATGAATCCCCATATCCCCACTCCCTGATGTATGCTGAGTTAAGGTATAGCTTGGCAGCATCCCAATTTCTGTCCAAGGCTGAACCTGACCTTCAATAGGTCCTAACACCCCAATTTCTAATTGACAAGCTGGTCAGGGGTGTGCCAGCATCCCAAAAAAATGCTTGGCATGACCACCAACATGCCATTTCCCCTCTACTTCACTTGCACTTATTCCTAGCCTCGAAGTTATGCCCCCCCTCATATGAGCCTTGCCTTGGGACCTTGACTTCCCTCTAAACTTGGACATTTGTGGGCTGGCTCTTCCACACTGCACTATAATCTGATTGTGCAAAGATATTTGGGGTTTAAGCATTTCCTGGAGCTTTTGAAGCTCCTTGGAACATTGACACATCCCAAATAAGAGAAAGGCTTTGAAAAATATGATCCTGGAAGTTGGTTTATCCCATATTATTAGACTCTGAGTCTGAATTAGGCTGATTAGATGTAGATGTAATCACTAATGTAATTTTACTTTCTTCCAGATTCATTTGGTCTGTAATAATTTTGTAATCACTAATGGGATTGAATGCATGCAAAATGGATAGATATCATGTATATATTGGACTACTATTTCTGAAATTCCGCCTATCATATAAATATCATGTCTATAGGGAATCATTACTTCTAAAAAATTTTGCATTTAATATAGATATCATGCCTATAGGGAACTACTCCTTCTAAAACTTATGCTTTCCATATAGATACCATGTTCATATGTTTTTCTTCACCTCATATAGATACCATGTTCATAAATTTTTCTGCACTTCGTATAGATACCATGTCCATAAGTCGTTACTGAAATTTTGCATATCACATAGATAATATGCCTATAGGACTTCCTACATTTTTAATGTACATCTGTCATTAGGCAAATCTGCTTATATGAGTTAAATAACCAATTGCATATAGATGACTTTCCTATAGGATCTCTACATGACAATAACAACAATTAAAATCAGTAACACCTAGAAAGCATGCCTATAGGAGCTATCAATTAAAACCTGAATCGTCCACTCGCTCCTATGTCTAAATTTTGTAGCAATTTTGGTTAATCCTCATAGACTTATGACCTTGTAATTGACAATTCTTTTTCTACATTAAGATTACTCGTTTATCTTTGAACAAATAGATATCCTGCATACAGGTCTCGTTTAACACATAGGCAAACGGTTAAGTAATTAATCAATTGTGTCAGTCTTTGACAACTACATCTAAACAGGGCTAATTTGGACTCCCTATATGGAAAAATATGTGGTAAATCAACCTATCCCACGCATTAATTTAATTCAGACCAAACCAGTATGTGTAAGACATGTTAAACTATATGCGTTTCTTTGATTTAAGGAGGCTTATTTGAGCCATATCTATTTACTTGCCTTCCAATACTTGTTGCATATGTTTGAATGTCGCATCACAATTTTATCCTTTGAAAACTCTCAAAAAGTCCCCCAACTCCCTCCTCTTTAAGATTAGTAATCCTTTATGTCTCAGGGACTGATAGGATTGAGACGAGTAATAACGTGCAATAAGTAACGATATTGTTTTGTGCTTTAATACCTTAACATAGTTGGAATAGTAGAATATAGATATGGTGACCGGTGCACTAATATCACGTGCGGCCCCTCTTCTGATGAGTGATTGCTAGATACTGCATTGATGTGATCCATATTGGTTATAAACCTAGGACTCCTCTCCCTTTATTTGCTTTCATCTTTTTTTGCAAATCTCTTTAAATCTTTTAATAAAATTCTTCCTTTCTTTACTTACTTTCGAAAGTTTTCAACTTATTTGCAATGTTATATGCAAGTCCTTATTTGAGCCATAATTGCTTATGTATTTATATGAAGTCCCAATTGTAACATGGCCGGGAAGCACACTAGTGGATTCTGAGGGGTGCCTAATACCTTCCCCTCGGGATAATTTCTAGCCCTTACCCTAATCTTTGGTTTCTAAATTAAAAACCCTCTTAGTGTCCTGATGCACTTAATCATTAGGTGGCGACACTTCAATTCAAAAACCCAATTTCCAAAAGGGAACGAGTTATCCTCCCAAATGTCATAAGCCCTATTTTGACGCTAGAAAAAAGGGGGAGCGACAGCATGGCGAATATGCTGGGGATTTCTTTTAAGATTTTACCGTTACATGTTATTTGTGACTTTACTAGTTCATTATTGCTTTTATTTAATGTCTTTATCTCTCTTCTACTTCGAAACTGACTTGGCTCTTTGTTTTCTTTTCTTTAATTCTTTTACCTCTTTCTTTCTGTACTGTTATAATTATGAGCAATCGTTGTAATCTTTATGAACGTGCAAATAAGTGAAAATATGTTTCATTCTTGTAATTGCATCTTCAACATCATATTCCACTCGTGCCAAACAAAATACCATAGAAACACATATAATGAGTGGTTGCACTCTTCCAATACTATCACCCCTTTAATTTAGCAAAGGCGTAGTGGTAAATCAGTCGATCAGTGGTGCAGTCGAGGGTTCCGTGCCTTTCCCTCTTGAGTTGTCCGCTCAAGGGTACTGGTCTAATTCCCCATAGAAACCTTACGCTGTTCAACTGTTCATGCATCATGGTCAAACCTAGACGAGTCAGTTATGTTGTCCACATAATGACTCTATAAGATAGCCTTGTCCAAAGTCCACTGAGTTTCTTTGAAACCCAAACGGATACCACAAATATTCTATCCATTTATTTGGAGAACTAAATGCTGTTTATGCTAAATATTGGTTAAAATAGTCGAGTCCGGTGGGGTAAGGGCCTAACGCTTTGTTTTGGAGAAAATGAGGCACGAAATCCCCAGATTCGGCATAGTGACCAACATTCACCAAGGTTGCTAAGCTGGTGAGAAGACCTCCACTCCAGTGATCAGACTCTCGTCCGCAAGTATTTGGGATATTTGCCTTCTCTTCTGGAGATCCAACCCGACAACAAAATCATAGAGGCTACAACTCTATTCTGGGATAGTGACAGATCTGTGTTCCACTTCGAGGACCTTGAAGTGACGCCTTTGCTCGAGGAAATTGTAGGAAATCATTCTATCCATGATATGTGTGCTTTGGTTGTATTAGCATGATTTCTAGGTATAGGTTTTGATGAATGACAAACAATGAAGTCAAGTGTCAAACAACGTTATATATGACAAACAATCAAGATTGTATGCCGAGAAGCAAATTGATGAAGGGATTGCATGGAAAAGCCAAGACGAGCTCAAAAGTTCAAGACCGAAGACCCAAGGCGTAGGCCGTTAGGTAGAACCAATGTAAGAGCAACGTTTAAGTTATCTCGTCTTTTGGCTCAACATAGGTCATCATAAATATGCATAAAATCATTTTATTAAATCATATATATCATAAACATTTTTAATATACTTCAAACAAAATGATTTTAACGTTTTCATTTTAACCAAAATGATTTTTGAAGTAAGTTTTCATTTCTGGACATAATGGGGGAATAATCGAGTATGCCATATACATAATCGATTATCTGAAATTTCCAGCAAAGCTGGAAATTCCAGAGAGCCTCAATAATCGATTATGCAATAGGCAATAATCGATTATTCTGCGAAAGTTCCAGCTTTGCTGAAAATTCCCGAGAAGTAAAATAATCGATTATCACCTTGTGCATAATCGATTATCTTGTATCCGTTGCCTTCCAACGTTCAGTTTTATGAACGTTGAGAAGATAATCGATTATGTAAAGTAGATAATCGATTATCTTGGCATAAAATCAGCATTATTGATTGCCTATTAAGCAACGAACATACAACCTCTACCACCTATAAATAGAGATCTTTTTGACTCATTTCTCATGAACAATATCTCTCATTATTCTTGAACATATTGATAACATTTCTACATCATATTTAGAGCTTTTGTTGAGCCATTTGAGAGACAATTTTGTGTTGTTCATAGAGCTAATATTGTATCTCTTTATCTACTCTTCTTAGAGAGTTCTTGTTGTAAAAGAGAAAGGTTCTTGAGAAGACCATATCTTCTCATTGATTGTCGGGTTTGCTAAGTACCTTCAATCTTAGTGTGTGAAGTCTTGTGGTGCGGTATCCACGAGCAAGGTGAAGTCTTGAGGTGAGGTATCCTCGAGCAAGTTGAAGTCTTGTAGAGCGTACATCTACGAGCCAGTGTAACGGTTTGTTAGGCACCCGTAAGCTTAAAGGAGTTAGTGTAAACTCGAGAGAGTCTCTCGGGAGACTGAACTAACCACACGTTGTGGTGAACCAGTATAAATTCGGTGTGTCCTCTCCTTACTCTTTTAACTACTGCACTTACTTTACTCCTGCAATTTTAATTCCACAAAATTTATCGACATTCTCGTGCCTCACTATTCACCCCCCCCCTTAGTGACGGGCATAAATCCTAACAGTTGGTGTTAGAGCCTAACTCTCTAAAAGCCTTAACTGGTTGAGAGAACGTTCCATATATTTGTTGAGAATGTTGAACGCAGGAATGATGAGCGAAGGACACTCCACAAATAGGCCTCCACTATTTGACGGAACAAATTACACATATTAGAAAGAGCGGATGAGAATTTTCATCCAATCAAATAACTTTCGCTTGTGGCAAATCATCAAGAACAGTGAACAAATGCCGACAAAGAAAGTTGGGGAAACCACGGTTCTAAAGGAGGAAGATGAATATAATACCGAGGACATCAAGAAGGTTGAATATAATGCAAAGGCCATCAATATGTTGTATTGTGCGGTGAATCCGGATGACTACCGGAAGATTTCTTGCTGCAGAACCGCCAAGGAGATGTGGGATAAGCTTGAGATCACTTATGAAGGTACGCCTCAAGTCCGAGAATCAAGAGTTGATTTTCTAACACTTGAATATGAACTCTTTAGAATGAAGGAGCCGGAAAGCATCGATAATATGTTTGAACGGTTTTCAATGATCATCAACGATCTCCATGCTCTCGGAAAAGTATACTCGAACAAAGATCTAGTTCGAAAAATCCTACGGAGTCTCACTCCCGAATGGAGTTCCAAAGCCAATGCCAACCAAGAGTCGATAGGAATCACGGACGTCACAATTGATGGACTAAGAGGTAATCTCAAAACTTATGAAAGCACAATTCTTAAACCTTCATTTCGAGATGAGAAAACTCCAGGTATTGCCTTTAAAGCCTCATCGTCTAAAAGAGTAGAGGTAAGTGATTCGGAAAGCGATGATGATACTATTTCCAACGATTTAATTGAAAAGTTTTATAAGTTTATGAAGAAGGAAGAACCAAGTCCTTCATGCCATAATTATGGAAAACTTGGGCACACCAAGTCACATTGTCCAAAACCCAAGGACAAGAAAAAGAAGAAACACCAAAAGCGCGTGACATGGGATTCGGACAGCTCGGGTGATGAAACTGCCGCCCTATGCTTCATGGCCAACAAGGAAGAAGAGGTAAGTACTCCTAACTCTTACTCTTATGAAGAATTACAAGAAGCTTTTCAAGAATTATATGATAAATTGAAAAAGTCTTCAAAAATTTCCAAAGAGGCCAAGGCTAAAATTAAAGTTTTAGAAGAGAAAAATAATTTTTTGGAAAATGACAATATTGATCTTAGAAATAAAATTAAGGAGATGCATGAAGATTCTTCAATTAATCAAAATTCTAATTGTTCATCTTGTGAGTCTTTAAAATTAGAAAACATAGAACACACTAGAAAAACGTAGTGTAGACAATCCTAAAATAGTTGAAGAAATTAAAAAGAAAAGGCCCAGGAAAAATAAAAGGCGTAAGAATCATGTTACAAATTGCGATGCTCAACCTGGAAATAATTCTAGGATTTTTGTAAATGAGTCTAGAATTAATCATTTTAGACCACCTAGAAATGATTCTAGGAATTTTATTAATGAGTCTAGAATTAATCATTTTAGACCACCTAGAAATGACTCTAGGAATTTCAACGCTTCTAGGAATAACGACTCTAGATCACCTAGAACGTTTTTGGCTCAACCAAGACATGTGCACAACACGAATGTTATATGTCATTATTGCAACCGGGTAGGACACATAGCACCCGTATGTTTTGCAAAACATAGAGATTTATCTTTTAGCTATGATTATTATTTGCCTAACCCCCAAGGACCCAAAAGTGGTTGGGTACCTAAAACCTATTTTTAGGTACGTTTGCAGGTGTGCTTCAAGACTACAATATCGTAGTAGATGCACCAAGCACGAAACCTTATTGCATCGAGGGGGAATTTCGGTTAGTTATCATATTTTTGATAAAAACGTAATAGTTGATATGTGTTAACGATTGATATGTCTTTGTTAACAATTGGTATCAATTATTTTTGTTGACTCATGTTTTGATAACTTTTATTTTGAATAACAATTGGTATCAATTATTTTTGTTAAAAATAATGATTGATTCATGTTTTGATGAATATTATTTTTGGTTTGAATAACAGATGGTATATTCTTGAATAAATGATTCATGTCTTTAATACAACTATTGGTTTGTTAAAAATTAACAGTTGATATGTTTTTAAGTAATATGATTTGCTAAAAATAACCGTTAATTATGGTTGTTATGTTTTTGCTAACATTTGGTATCATTTTATGTTGGTATGATTTTTTGGGAAAATCGTCATCATGGATATTCCTCATTGTATTTCCTATCTTATGTTTGACACTAACAGTTGGTATTCCCAAAAGGGGAAGTGTCAAAAGGGGAAAGTAGCCTGTGTATACTCTCTTTTTGCTAATGCCAAAAGGGGGAAGAAATTAGGCGATATGCATCTAATAAGGGGGAATGTCTCCACCTTCTAGTATGCTTTAATTGAGGGGAAATACTCAATTAAGGGGGAATGTTTTGCATAACTTGTATGTTAAGATATAGCATGAACTTAAGGGGAATCCGATATGCATATCTCTTATTGTTTGTCATTACCAAAAAGGGGAAAATTGTAGGAAATCATTCTATCCATGATATGTGTGCTTTGGTTGTATTAGCATGATTTCCAGGTATAGATTTTGATGAATAAAAAACAATGAAGTCAAGTGTCAAACAACGTTATTATATGACAAACAATCAAGATTGAATGCCGAGAAGCATATTGATGAAGGGATTGCATGGAAAAGCCAAGACGAGCTCAAAAGTTCAAGACCGAAGACCCAAGGCGTAGGTCGTTAGGTAGAACCAATGTAAGAGCAACGTTTAAGTTATCTCGTCTTTTGGCTCAACATAGGTCATCATAAATATGCATAAAATTATTTTATTAAATCATGTATATCATAAACATTTTTAATATACTTCAAACAAATGATCTTAACGTTTTCATTTTAACCAAAATGGTTTTTGAAGTAAGTTTTCATTTCTGGACAGAATGGGGGAATAATCGATTATGCCATATACATAATCGATTATCTGAAATTTCCAGCAAAGCTGGAAATTCCAGAGAGCCTCAATAATCGATTATGCAATAGGCAATAATCGATTATTCTGGGAAAATTCCAGCTTTGCTGAAAATTCCCGAGAAGTAAAATAATCGATTATCACCTTGTGCATAATCGATTATCTTGTATCCGTTGCCTTCCAACGTTCAGTTTTATGAACGTTGAGAAGATAATCGATTATGTAATGTAGATAATCGATTATCTTGACATAAAATTAGCATTATTGATTGCCTATTAAGCAACGGACATACAACCTCTACCACCTATAAATAGAGGTCTTTTTGACTCATTTCACATGAACAATATCTCTCATTATTCTTGAACATATTGATAACATTTCTACATCATATTTAGAGCTTTTGTTGAGCCATTTGAGAGACAATTTTGTGTTGTTCATAGAGCTAATATTGTATCTCTTTGTCTACTCTTCTTAGAGAGTTCTTGTTGTAAAAGAGAAAGGTTCTTGAGAAGACCATATCTTCTCATTGATTGTCGGGTTTGCTAAGTACCTTCAATCTTAGTGTGTGAAGTCTTGTGGTGCGGTATCCACGAGCAAGGTGAAGTCTTGGGGTGAGGTATCCTCGAGCAAGTTGAAGTCTTGTAGAGCGTACATCTACGAGCAAGTGTAACGGTTCGTTAGGCACCCGTAAGCTTAACGGAGTTAGTGTAAACTCGAGAGAGTCTCTCGGGAGACTGGACTAACCACACGTTGTGGTGAACCAGTATAAATTCGGTGTGTCCTCTCCTTACTCTTTTAATTACTGCACTTACTTTACTCCTGCAATTTTAATTCCGCAAAATTTATCGACATTCTTGTGCCTCACTATTCACCCCCCCTCTAGTGACGGGCATAAATCCTAACAGAATTCCTTGGGAGACTCCAGGTTTTCTTATGCCATAAAATCGCAACGGTAGGGGTTTCCTCAACATGATGGGACTAAAGAAAAACCCAGACTTAACTTGTTTGAAAGACTCTTACATTCCATTCGATTATATGTATGAGAGGTGCGACCATAGCAAGTTACCCAGATGAATTTGCCCTTACCTTATTGGTGCATATCCACAGAAGGGTCTTTGTCTTTATTTTCTACTTATTGGGGATGATAGTATTCCATATGAAGAAGTCTAGGATCCACACCAGACTAGCCTTGGTAACCAAGACTTTGATGGAAGGAATTGGCGGGTAGCCTTTCGGCATAGTAACTATGATTGTTGCTGAGATATACTGAGCCCTGGAAAACTGTCAATGAGGGGGACAATAATTTAAGGGTTGCAACTTATTACTCCAGCTGTGGCTCATGGAGGACCTTCAAAAGGTGAATACTAGCAAGAAATTCTGCACAGAGACTAGGATAATCAGTCGCCTTCCATAAGCCAAGGCGAATGAATTATATGCCTAAGTTGTTCGCTCAGCCGAAAGATGCTGGAGGATAGGTAAAGTTATTTGAAAATATGAAAGAAGACCAATGCAATTGATGTTCGAGTGGTTCTCTATGGAAGAATACATTATCTGATCTCGGGATGCAACATTTCTCATACTCATTGGTCTGAGGGGAACTTATCCTTATGTCCCTCTATGAGTCATGATGCAGGTAGGAAGAAAGCAGATTATACCAAGAGTCAACAAAATGAGTCACTTCAAGCTGACTTCCAAGACGGTGATAGCCTTCACACGTGCAAAGCTCAACACATGTGGCAGTGCAAAATCATTTGGGGGAAAGTTTTTATTAAGCCATATAGGTATCACGCTGGCTGTTAACCATGCTACTCAGGTTAGTTGGAAGAAAATCACAATGGTTTAGGTCAGACTGGGTTCATTCGAGATCATAGGATCATCGACGGAAAGGCCGAAGTGCAAGTTAAGTACAACCAATCGTGCAAAAGGATTTGAAATTGTAAAAGCGAACATTGGGAAATTCAAGAAGCACATCAGAAGTTGATTGAAGAATAAAAAGATATGGCTATCAGAACCAATAAGTGACTGGGGTATTTGGAGCAGGGTCTAGTAGAGTTGGAAAGAAAGTTCATCCAGAGGATTGAAAAGTGCCAGAATGCTGAGGGAAATGAAGGAGGGCACTTGGCTAGAGACTATTTGCTGCTAGGACTGCACGAGTTGGTGAAGCTGTTCGATGGAGCTAAGGATGCCGAGTCTAGGGAAGGTCATTCTGGGACCAAGTAGTTAGGATCATTTTCCTTCTTGCTTTTAATGTAATAAGGCTATTGGCCATTCATGGTATTTTACTTTCCGTTATTTAGTTTTGTTTTGGGATTTGTCTTATTTTTATCAATAAAATAAGGCATTTAGCATTATACGTTCTCCAAATTAACTTGTCCCTAGGCCTACCTAGGGCACAATGGGACACCCAAATTAGGACACGATTTATATTCTTGCACTATGTGTTCAAATATTACAAAATTTTCTTCTCATAATCCGCACTAACTTGTTTCCTTTTTATTTGTTTTTATTTTTATTCCCCTCCCTAAAGGTTTGTCCGTGCACTCTGGCATCATCATCATACTCTATGATATCTAAGGACCCTCCTCCTCCTCCTACTCCTCCAAGTCCATTCAGAAACAAGAACAAGGCTAAAATGAAAGAATTGAAAAACATCAGAAAGGAGAACTCGGGTGAATGAGCAGAGGTTACTCAGGGTATACAAGCCTCCAAGGAAAGTGCCACCAAACTTGAGCAAAAGTTATTGAAGTTTCGAGAAGAACTGGAAAATAGTTTGGAACCTGGAGAACTTCTAATTTTCCCTTACCACTCCAGATATCAACTTTCTCACTACTCAAAATCTCGCACCTCTATAGTACATCCCGAAACCACAAAAGCAACATTCTCAACACTGCAACCCATTCCACACTTCAAACAACAATCCATTACTCATCCATAAACCGCCACACACCATAAATGATCATCCCCACAATACCCCCATCTATGTGGAAATCGTGTCGCACTACACTCAGCCAATTTCATGCACACTTGAGTCTGATGACAAAGACTCTCTTATCAGGAACCTGACCACAAAACTCAAGAATCTAACTAGACGAGTCTAGGGTGTTGAGGGAAACAAAGGTATTGAGGGGCTGAATTATGAAGACCTTTGCATTAAGCCAGATGTCGAACTTACTGAGGGGTACAAACCTCCCAAATTTGAAATATTAGATGGTATAGGGGATCCCAAAGTCCATTTGAGGACAAATTACGACAATCTGGTGGGAGTCGGAAAGGATGAGAAAATTCGCATGAAGCTCTTTATGAGAAGTATGAAATGGGATGCTCTATCTTGGTACATCAGCCAAGACCTTAAAAATTGGAAAAGCTAGGTAGGTATGGCGTTCGATTTCATGGAAAGGTTCAGATTCAATACAAAAAATGCATCATATGTATCTACATCCAGAATTTGAAGAAGAAACCTACAGAAACCTTCCGCGAGTATGCTACTCGTTGGAGATCCGAGGCTGCTAAAGTCAGGACAGCCTTAGAATAAGAACAGATGAACATGTTTTTCGTCCAAGCTAAAGACCTACAATATTATGAGAGGTTGATGCTGATTGAGGGCCAGAAATTTTCCGATATCATCAAGCTAGGAGAAAGGATCGCGTAATGCATTAAAAGTGGTATGGTACTAATTTTAAAGCATTACAGGCTACCAACAAGGCTCTACAGTTTGGTGGAAGATCCAAGAAGAGGGATGTGAGTGTCCTGATGGTTGCACATAGAACAAAGTTCCCAATAAAATACAAAACCTACCCATCACCTCCACTCACATATCAACCTATCCCCAATTACCAAGCAACCTTACCTCCAACCAAATTCCACCACCCGCTTACCAATCATATCCACCTCTCACATATCAACCCACTTCACAAAGATACTCTCAACCCGCATCTGTCTACCAATCTTATAATACTCAATGCTCTCACTACCAATCACCTCCCACTCGCCAAAACTTTCCTAGACCTTGACCCAACTTCGACCGCAGACCTCCCAAACAATACACACCTATCGTCGAACCAATCGACCAGTTGTATGAAAGGCTTAAAGTTGCTGGTTACGTCACCCCTATCCCTTCCATAACTCTAGAAAATCCTTTCTAATGGGTCAACCCGAACAAAACCTATGCGTACCATTCTGTCATAAAGGGGCATACCATTGACGAGTGCCGCTCACTGAGATATAAGATCCAAGCTCTGGTTGACAACAAGATCATCGTGGAAAAGGAGCCTTTTCCTAATGTTCACAGCAACCCTCTACCTGACCACAAGGGTGGAGGCATTCACATGATCGAGATAGAAGATGATTGGGACCCCAAATCGTCGAGTGGGTTGATTGCTGAGGGTGAAGATCCAAAGAAACCAACAACCACACTTAATCCAATTTCTATCCATATCCAGCCCTCTGGGGGTGATGAAGTAAACATGTCTACACCACTCGAGTTCGAAGCACCTTCTACAAAAGCACCCGGACCAATTGAGGTTGAGTTTGAAGTTCCTAAAGCACCTGCGCCATTTGAAGTTGTTGTGTTACCTCCAAGGGTTCCCATTCTGGTAGCAATGTTAGACATAATATCATTCCACTCGAAGGACATACCGTGGGATTACATAGCCGATGCAAGAAGGTAAGGGAAGACCAAATCTGGAGAAGCGATTGCAGCACAAGGTATGACCAGAACCGGCAGGGTTTACACTCCAAAACATATAACTGAGTCCAGTAAGCAAGCCTCTGGATGACCAACCATCACTTAAATTGGGCATGATGACCTCTGGAGAAAGATACAAGGAAAAGAGTACTCAGTCATCGATCAGCTGAACAAGACGCTAGCTTAGATCTCCATCTTTGCCCTACTACAAAGCTCTGATACATATAAAAATCCTTATTAAAGGTGCTGAGCGAGGCGTATGTGCCCAGAAACATAACGAGAGGAGAGATGGAAAATATGGTAGGGCAAGTATTGTAGAGTCATAAAATCATTTTCCACGAGGATGAGTTGCCACCAAAATAAGGAATGAGGAATTTGGTTTTGGAAGACGACCATATGGACTGTTGTGTAATATTCGAGGAGGAACCTTCCATACAAGCCGTGAACCGAGGAGAGCGCCTCAACAATTGGTCCGACAGAACCACCAGGGTCCGGAGAGTTTTGGGGTAGCCATGCTGAACAAAGCACATGCATTATCTTTCACTTTTTTTGCTAGTTGATGTCCTTCCGTATTTTTCTTAAATTTCGAAAAAACCCTAATGTTCAAAACCATTATGAAATTAATAAAAGCATTTTAGTTTCTTATAAATCTCACTCTTATTATTTTCTCTATCGTTTACTTTATTTAAAAAATATTACTATTACTTATCTTGATAAATCAACGATTGTGACTTGCAACGAGACAACACAACAAACAGAGATAGAGTCAAAAGAAGAAGATATACCAGAAGAGGTCGTTGAAGAGGTTGAAAATTTTGAGAATAGGCCTAAATCTAACTTGGACGAAACTGAGGTTGTCAATTTGTGGGATACATATAATATCAAGGAAACACGCATCAAAATTCACTCGTCGCCATTAGAGAAGAAAGAATACACGAAATTTCTAAGAAAATATGAGGACATATTCGCCTGGTCGTATAATTATATGACTGGTCTCAGTACTTGTATTGTAGCTCACAAAATTCCAACCGCTCCGACATGTCCGCCGATAAAGCAGAAACTCAAAAAGTTCAAGCCTGACATGATTTTGAAAATCAAGGAAGAAGTTACCAAGCAAGTCAAAGCCAAAGTTCTCAGGGTAGTAGAGTATCCATCATGGTTACCCAACATTGTGCCAATACCAAAGAAGGATGGGAAGGTTAGAGTCAGTGTCGACTATCGGGTTCTCAAACGGACTAGTCCAAAAGATGACTTCCCTTTCCAAACATACACTTCCTAATTGACAACTGCGCCAAGCATAAACTGCAGTCGTTTGTTGATTGTTTTTCTGGGTATCATCAGATATGGATGGATGAGGAGGATATGGAGAAAACGACTTCATTACACCGGTAGGGATGCATTGTTACAAGATGATGCCATTTAGGTTAAAGAATGTTGGGGCCACCTACATGAGGGCCATGACTACTATTTTCCATGACATGATACACAAGGAGATTGAGGTATATGTAGAAGACATCATCATCAAATCCAAAAGAGCTGCTGATCACATGGAAGATTTAAGGATATTCTTCAACAGACTAAGAAGGTACAATCTAAAATTGAATCCCACCAAGTGTGCATTCAGGGTTCCTGTCAGAAAATTACTGGGGTGCATCGTGAGTCATCGAGGAATAGAATTGGATCCATCAAAGTTCAAGGCCATTCAAGAATTGCCACCACCAAAGAATGAGAAGGACGTGATGAGTTTCTTGGGGAGACTCAACTATATCAGCCAGTTCATAGCTTAGTCTACTGTCATTTGTGAACCAATCTTTAAAATGTTAAAGAAGGACGCTGCTACTAAATGGACAGATGATTTTCAGAAAGCCTTTGACTAAATCAAGGAATACCTGTCAATGCCGCCAGTTTTGGTTTTACCCGAACCAGGCAAACCTCTATTGCTCTACCTTGCAGTATTGCATGGAGCATTCGGTTGTGTTCTAGGACAACACGATGAAATAAGGAGAAAGGAGCAAGCCATCTACTATCTCAGCAAGAAGTTCACCTCATACGAGGCATGGTATTTTCTATTAGAGCACACATATTATGATCTGACTTGGAGAATGTTTTTCGATGGAGCAGCAAATTCCAAAGGAGTTGGCATAGCGGCAGTTCTAGTATCAGAAATCAGCCAAAATTATCCTATATCTGCCAAACTTAGATTCCCGTGCACCAACAATATGGCCGAGTACAAAGAATGCATATTAGGACTCAAATTGACCATTGACATGAACAATCAAGAGTTTCTAGTGACCGGGGATTCAGATTTTCTCATACAATAGATTCGAGAAGAATGGGCAACCATGAATTCTAAGATATTTCCTTACCTACATCACGTACAAGAGTTAAGGAAAAGGTTTATAAAAATAGAATTCCAACATGTTCCTAGAGCCTAGAATGCGTTCGTCGACGCTATGGTTACCTTATCATTTGTGATCCAGCATCCAGATAAGAATTTTATTGATCCCATCCCGGTAAAGATTTATGATCAGCCAGCTTATTATGCTTATGTCAAGGAAGAAGTAGACGGAAGACCGTGGTTCTATGACATCAAGGAGTATTTGACAACAGGATAATATCCATAACATGCAAACGCTACTGAGAAGCGCACACTTCAGAGGTTATATATAAAATTCTTTCATAGTGGAGGAATCCTATATAGGAGGACTCCTAGTTTGGGATTGCTAATATTTATCAAAGCAAAAGAAGCATCTGGGTTATTAGAAGAGATCCATGCAGAGACCTGAGGTCCACATATGAATGGTTTTGTCTTAGCATAGAAGATACTCCGGGCAGGATATTTTTGGATGAATATGGAAACAGACTGAATCCAATATGTTCGCAAATTCCATCACTGTGAGATACATGCAGATATGATAAAGGTGCCTCTAAATGAGTTTGTTGCAATCAACTCGCCATGGCCATTCACTGCTTGGGGAATGGATGTTATCGGACCTATCGAGCCTGCCGCATCAAACGAGCATAGGTTTATTCGAGTGGCAATTGATTATTTCACCAATGGGTTGAAACAGTATCGTACAACATAGTGACTAAGAAAGCTGTGGCAGATTTTGTCTACTTTCGTATTGTTTGTCGGTTCGGAGTTACAGATTCAATCATTGCTGATAATGGTTCCAATCCTAACAGTGACCTAATGAATTCAATGTGTGAATTATTTAAGATCAAACACAAGAATTCTATAACCTGCAAACCTCAAATGAACGCAGCTCTAGAAGCAGCCGATAAGAATATCGAGAAGATACTGAGAAAAATTATAGAAAGGCATTAGCAGTGGCATGAGAAGCTCTCATTTGCTTTGCTGGGATATGCACTACAGTCCACACATCAACTGGGGCAACTCCCTACATTCTAGTTTATGGCACAAAGGAGGTCATTCCCGCCGAGGTAGATATTCCCTCCTTGAGGATCATACTGGAAGCAGAACTTGATGACGCGGAATGGGTGAAAAGTCACTATGAGCAGTTGGCTCTTATAGATGGGAAAAGAATGAATGCAATTTTCTTTGGTCAACTTTATCAGAACAGAATGTCAAAAGCTTTCAAAAAAAGAGTTAAACCAAGAAAGTTTACAAAAGAGTCAAGCCAAGAAAGTTTACACCAGAGAAACTGGTGTTGAAGAAAATTTTATAAAGCCAAAGGGAAATTCTCTCCCAACTGGCAAGGTCCATACATGGTTCATCGGGTTCTAATAGGAGGACCCATCATACTCGTAGAAATGGACAAAGAAGTCTAGCCGAAGCTAATCAATTAAGATGTAGTGAAGCGATACTATGTATAGCTATTTATGATGTAACTTGAACTACGCCTAACACGATTCCCGTTTAAGAGGGGATACGTAGGAACCCCTATGGGTTCGGTCATAATTTAATAAAATTTCCATTTCCCCCCGCTGTTGGAAACTGGGCAGAATTTTGAGAAGGACCCTCAAAATTTTGAAGTTGATCATTAGCCATTCATCGCATGCAGCTGTTAGAAGCACCATCCCAGTAAACTGGGGTAGAATTTTCAGGAGGACCCTCAAAATTCCGGAGTAAGAGAGGTTGCAATGTCTTGAACCACGTCTCAGTTGTCGGTTCATCTAAAAGGAATACTATTATCTTCAATTATGTATTTATGTTACATTTTGTTACTAATTCATGCATGAGTGACCTGCTCACTTTAGAATAAAAAATTAGTAGCGCACGTTAAGCCTTCTCTCGGCGTACAATAGCAGGATCGCCATTGTCGCCGGAACAATGGCTCGTCGCCGGCGAAATGCACCGCTCGCTACTGCGCAAATAGTTACTCCTGATCATGGCATTACAAAGGAGCTTGAACCATTATCATTTGGCAATTTTCTGCCCCAGAAATTCCAATCGACAGAGGTGATGCATGCAGAGGGAGATATGAATGAATTGCCACCTCCGATGACTGAAGCACCTAATTACATCGCTGTAAGACGACTACAATTCTCTGATGCCAGTGGATCGGAAAAATTAATTCCGACTGCAGCCGATGTTGTGCGAGGAAACCGTAATACTCAAATGGGTAAGCCACTCTCGTTTGTTCCCCCCGCTGATCGAGATGGTAAGAAGGTTGTTAAAATCAGTAAGGACGATTTGAAATCTCAATTGGATTACTGGAAAAATGCTTTAATTGGCTATATAATTGGTGATAATCCGAATGAGAAAACTATGGATAATTTCGGCATGCATGTGTGGAATTTCGTGGCTAAACCCCAGGTTCTGCTTCATACTGAAGGCTACTGTATATTTCGATTCAATAGTATCGAGGATAGAGATTTAGTCATGCAATCTGGACCTTAGTCCCATAGGAATAAACCAATGGTTTTGAAGCCTTGGGAAGTTGATTTCTCTTTTCAAAGTGATATTCTCAGCAATGTTCCTGTATGGATTCGTTTTCCTGGACTTCCGGTGGGCTATTGGTCTACTGAGGTATTGAGCAAAATGGCCAGTGCAGTGGGTAAGCCATTATACACTGACAAATTTACTGCGCACTATGAGAAAATTTCGTTTGCCCGAGTCCTTGTGGAGGTTGATGCTGCCCATCCACTCCCTGATCAATTAGAGATTGATACTCCTTATGGCCCTAAGATTCAGACAATTGAGTATGATTGGAAGCCTAGTTTTTGTAATCATTGCCTGAAATTTGGGCATGATTCATTGGATTGCTGGTACTATGCTGATAACAATGCAGAGAAGGATATGGAGGAGCAGGATAAACCAAGGAGGCAGAAAGGGAAATTGAAGAAGCAGGCAAAAAATACTAAACAAGAATGGCTTGTCAAGCATCCTGTAGCTAATGTAGAAGTACAGGTAAGCCATGCGATTGCAGTCAATTTAGAAGTACAGGAAGTGCAGGAACCTAACAAGGAGAATGAGAACCTCTCTTCTTTAACTAGTGTTCAGCAGAATGCACAGACTGGTCCTGATATCCAAGTAAGGCTTGAGAGTGCAGTCAATGCACCCAATGGTAACAATGCAGTAATGGTTGATAATTGCAATAAAGGGAAGGCTACTATTGTTGTGGCTGGTAACAGGGTCCAGCAGATTGACCCGGGGCCTTCACACAGATCACCCCCTAATCTCCTATGATTATTGTCACTTGGAACATTAGAGGGCTTAATCAAGCCTATAAACAGAAGGAGTTGAAAAACTTTCTAGCTGTTAATAAAGTAGATGTCATGGGATGTCTAGAAACTAGAGTAAAGGAGCATAAAGCTAAGAAGATACTTGATAAGGTTGCTAAGGATTGGACGGTTCAATGCAATTACTCAAAGGCTGCAAATGGTAGAATATGGTTGCTTTGGAAACCACATATTCAGATCCAAATATCCTATGTGACTGATCAGCTCATTCAATGTTCTTTAGAAAATACAATTAGCTAGGCCAGAACTCATTTAAGTGTTATATATGGCCATAATACTGCACACCTTAGGAACCAACTGTGGAGCGACTTAAGGTCAATCTATGTTCCCAGTCAAGATACTTGGCTGCTCAGTGGGGATTTCAACTGTGTCTTATATTCTGATGACAGAATTTGCTCTCCAGTTACTGATGCTGAAGTCAAAGATTTCAAAGATACTATCACTAAACTGCAACTCACTACTCTTAGAGTTAAAGGTTGGCACTTCACTTGGACCAATAAGCAAGGTGCTTCCACTAGAGTTTATAGTAAAATTGATTGGGCTCTGGGCAATTTTCAGTGGTTACAACAGTATAGGCACTGGAACCTGACTTCATGAACCCTTCAGTCTCTGATCATTCCCCTATTCTTATCAAATTTGGAGATCATAAACCTCTACTCCCTAAACCTTTTAGACTATATCTTGCTATTATGGAACAACTTAAGTTTCATAGCATTTTACAGCAGGTTTGGAGACAGGATTGTGATGGAACACCTATGCAACAGATATGGAAAAAATTGAAGGTCATGAAACAACATTTAAAGGAGATAAATGTTCATATGGCCTCATACAAACAGAAACTTATTCATGCAAGGGAAAAATTGGGTATTATTCAAACTCAACTGCAGAACAACCCATTAACACAGTCATTATTTTCTGAGGAAAAAGCAGCACTTGAAGAAATTGAGAAGTGGAGTTGTGTGGAGGAACAAATTCTGAGGCAGAAATCCAAGGCTTGCTGGATTGAGTGTGGGGATGCTAACACAAAGTATTTCCATGCTCAGTGGAAGATCAGAACAGGCCAGAACAACATCACATCCATTTATACTGACACAGATTTGAAACTAACAGATCCTTTATCTGTGGAACATGAATTCATAAAGGTATTTCAATCATTAATGGGGGAGTGTGCTGCTGAACTCCCTTGTGTCAATTCTGAAATTATAAAAGAGGGACAATGCTTAAAGTCTAACTCAGCAAAGAATGCTAATTAGAGAGGTTACATTGGAAGAGATCACTGAAGCTGTAAAAGAAATGCCTAAGGATAAAGCCCCAGGAGTAGATGGCTTTCCAGTGGAATTCTTTACTAAGAACTGGGAGATGGTGAAGGGAGATATTCTAGCTGCTACTAAGGAATTGTTTTCTACATGCAAAATGCCTCATATGATCAACACTACTGCCATAGCACTTGTTCCTATAGTCAAAGCACCTGCTACTGTTAAAGAATATAGACCTATTGCTTGCTGCACTACTGTCTACAAAATCATCTCCAAAGTTATTACCAGGAGGATGAAAGCTTTCATTGGAGAATTAGTTTGTCCTTCTCAATCTGCTTTTATTGAAGGGAGAAGTATTCTTGACAATATCTTGTTAAGCCATGAAATCTTCAAGGGTTACTCTAGAAAAGGTGTATCCCCCAGATGTGTACTCAAGGTGGATTTGAGGAAGGCATATGACACCTTGGAATGGAACTTTATGAAGAAGATTCTTATTGACTTGGGTTTCCCAGCAAAGTTTATTCAATGGATCATGGCTTGTGTCACCTCTGTCTCTTATTCCTTAGTAATGAATGGTGGCTTAACTAAGCCATTCACTTCTAAGAGAGGTATTAGACAGGGTGACCCTATGTCGCCATATCTGTTTGTATTGGATTTGGAATACCTAAACAGAATTCTGAAACAGTTACACAAGGATGGGAACTTCAACTTCCATCCCAAATGAAGGAAACTCAATTGTTCTCATGTTTGTTTTGCTGATGACCTTCTTATGTTCTGTCGAGCTGATATTATATCTATCCAGATTTTGCAGAAAGCTTTCCTTCAGTTTTCATAAGCATCTGGTCTTCAGGCGAATATCAGCAAGAGTGCAGTTTAACTGGCTGGTGCGCAGCAAAGTATCAGAGAAGAAATGATTGAAACCTTGGGATTCACTGAAGGCCAACTTCCATTCAAGTACTTGGGGATACCACTTGATTCTAAAAAACTGGCTATCCATCATTATCTGCCCCTAATTGAAAAGATAACAGATAACAGATAAAATTACTTGTTGGTCAGCTAAGTTTCTATCATATGCATGGAGAAGCCAATTGATTAAAGCTGTGGTGTTTGGCATTCAGACTTATTGGGCACAAGTATTCGTTTTACCCAACAGAGTACTGCAAGCCATTGAAGCAATTTGCAGAACATTCCTTTGGACTAGCACTGCTAATCTATCCAAAAGGGCACTGGTTGCTTGGGACAAGGTGTGCAGACCAATATCAGCTGGAGGCCTTAACATTCTAGACTTGACTGTGTGGAACAAAGCAGCCATTACTAAATTGCTATGGGACTTGTCCAGGAAGAAAGACTTCCTTTGGGTTAGATGGGTTCATTCTTACTACATCAAACACGGTGACATTGCCACAGTTAACATTCCAAAATCAGCTTCTTGGGTTGTTGGGAAGATACTAGAAAGCAGAACTATGATATTGGAGAGCCACAAGCTGCATGGAGATCTCTTTGGCGGATTGCAAAGTATGTGTAGACTGGACAAATTTCATATTCAGAAACTATACCTCACAATGCTCCCCAGTTTCAATAGGGCTGAATGGAAGAACTTGATGCTGATCACTAATATCCAACCTCGACATAAGTTCACTGTATGGCTAGCTGCTCAACATAGGCTTCCTACAGTTGACAGATTGCAGAACATGGGCATACAAGTTCCAGCAACTTGTGTGTTCTGCAATCAAAATGATGAAGTATTCAATCACCTATTCTTTGAGTGCCCAATTACTAACAGATTGTGGACCAGAATATATTGCTGGCTGGGGCACTCCAGAACAGTTGGTAGCTGGGAAACAGAACTTCACTGGATATGCGGCAAAGCAAAAAGCAGATTGTAGCAAAATGCTATAACAACTTCTGCATTTGTCACTATTGTTGCCATCATCTGGAGAGTAAGGAATATCATTCGATTTGAAGGGACTGCTTTTGTGGAGGAACTTATTTGTAGAGAAGTTGCCTTACTTTTACATATTCGAGGCAGGAAATGCAAACATTGGCATACTGGCTTGCGGTAGCTTAATTGCTTTCCTTAGCTATAGCATTTAGATATCCCTTACTGTATTGACATTTTGTGTCTAGATAGCTATGATAGTATAGATGATAGTTTGTAAATGAGTAGTAGCCAGTCCAAACTACTACTATAGAACTCTATGATGTACATATTTTTTGAGATCAATGAAATATAACAGTTAAAAAAAATAAATCATGCATGACTACTAGCCAAATTGCATTGTTTAGCAACGCTACCCCAATGATACACAATGCCAAGTAGGACGAGCAAAGTCCATAGGAGGACGGACTAACCTTCCCCTCCCCCCCCCCCTTGCAAAACTCATAATTTTTCTTTGGATGTAGGCACCCAAGGCGTAAAGCATAAGATACAATTACACACTCATACTTCTTTAGGGAAGCAACTCTCAGAATCATCGCCTATTTTTCAATTTTTATCTGCACAGGACATCCCCAGTAACCATAATATCATAATCAGCTATCCGATGTCATTTATCAACTAAGAGATTTCATTACTATCCGTCTTTTTATTTCCTGCATTGCATAAGGCTACTATTCTACCTGTTGAGACTAAGCACTGTCTCCATCATGCATTTCCTTCATTGCGTACGACTACTTTCCTGCCTTCCTAGGTTAAGATATACCTCCATCTGCATATCTCTTCATTGCATAAAGCTACTATTCTGCCTTCCGAGACTAAGTACTGACTCTATCCTGCATTTCCTGCATTGCATAAGGCTACTTTCCTGCCTTTCGAGACTAAGTATTGTCTCCATCTGCATTTCTTTGCATTGCATAAGGCTACCTTTCTGCCTTTCGAGACTAAGCATTATCTCCAACTGTATTTCTCTACATTGCATAAGGCTACCTTTCTACCTTTCTTTCTCTGCATTGCATAAGGCTACCTTTCGAGACAAGGCATTGTCCCCATCCTGCATTTCCTTGTGTTACATAAAGCTACCTTTCTGCCTTCCGAGACTAAGATCTGTCTTCATCCTGCATAGTTGAAATATCGCCACTTTATCTTTCTTACATGGCTGAAAGATCGCCACCGTTATTTAAACCCCGCATCGATTGAAATATCGCCACTCCATTTCTTTTGAATGGCTAAAATACCGCCATCTTTATTTACATCTTGCATCGGCTGAAAGATTGCCATATTCTGCATTTCATGGGCTGAAAGATCGCCAAATTTTCCAAAGGCATCATTGTTCGGAGGCACCATTTTCATAGCCCGAGAATGTCATGCCATGGCCTAAGGACCCCCGTTTATCTTTTGCATATCATTATTCAAAGGCATCATAGTTCAGAGGCATCATTTTCATAGCCCGAGAACATCATTTCATAGCATGAAAATCCTTTATCATACGCTTCATGGTCCAGAACGTGATGGTTCGAGGACGTCATCCTAACCGTTCAAAGACAACAATCATGGTCCAAAGGTAACTTGCATTATGTTTAAATTTATGCACAATATATGTTTGTATTGCTCACTCGCATGTACACCGGCTAGAAACAACTATCTCAGCAGGAGCAATCCCGCTCCGGTTACCGCAGCCTATCAAATTTCAACTACCTTTTTCAATCTAAACATCGCGTCCGTTCTGTTCAAAAATCTCCATCGACATATTTCGTCTATGGGTTCTAACCTACATATGGCCTGATTCCTATAAGACCAAGGATATGTAGGTAGCTCAAGGGCCAGAGCTCAGTCAAAATTCTTTGCAAATCGGCTCTTCTGGTCTATCATATCTTTACCCGATAACTCTTTTATGTTTCTCGGGTAAAGAGGAGCAGTTGTTGATACCCAATTTTTCCTAGATATTCTTATACTCAAAATACTTTCAAAATAACACATATATGCATATATAAGCATAACCAAGAGTTTTGGTATTTCTCCCAAATTTTTAAGGATTTTTAAAATCAATTTATTGTCTAGTAGTGCAAAATCCAATAATTATTCCCAAAATTATTATTTTTGGTGAATAACTTATTTTATTACTATATTCACACCAAAAATAATTAAAATTACTTTTTTCATATTCTTACAAATTTATCTGGTATTTTTAAAGCTAAATTGCATATAGTTGCAATTATAGCCTATTTTACGATTAATAGTATTTTATAATTTTGTAAAATAGTTCCAGTATTTTTTAATTAATATTTAATCATTATTAACTACATAAGTGCTTTTAATTTTCTTTTAAAATCATTTTTTCTATTTTTATTAAATAAAACAAGGGAATTGGCTATTTAAAATGTAGCTCCAATTACTTCGATTATAGCCTAAAATTAACCCCCAATTAAATATAATATCCGACCCAATTACCCTGACCCAAGCCTCGTGCAAACCAACCCAAACCCGTTTCCCACCTACCCTCTCTAATCTCAATCGTTGATCTCCTAGATCAACGGTTCCCGTTTCCCCTTCCTTTTTTAATTCCCAATCACCCCTAACCCTAATCATTTCTCGTCTATAGCCTCCTTTGAATCCCCCTATTTCACAATTCTCTCTTAACCTCTCTTAAGCCCTAGTCACCTTCTACCATCTCCACCCTTAAACTCACCAAAGTTCATGTCACGATCCATACCCCGGTCGTGATGGCGCCCAACACATTGTTAGGAAAGACTGACCATTCGATCATTCCCAGCCAAATCATTAACTTAAATACCAAATTGAACATAAAATTCTCAGTTTGATATTAATAGGAACAATGCAAAAACCTAAACAAAAGTAATAACAGCCCAAAAGATCCAGCGTCGTAAGTCAGAGCCTCTAGATACAACTGGTCAATATCCTATACATTGAAAATCTAAATGCGGTAGTAAAAGATAGATAAGAGGAGAAATTGGGTTTTGTGGACACCAGCAGCTACCTAGATAACTCCGGTACTGAACTGGGCAATCACAGATAATCATAGCTAAGCCTCCGGGATCCTTGTATCTGCACACAGGGTGCAGGGAGTAGAGTGAGTACTCCAACTCAGTGAGTAATAGCAATAAATGACAACTGAATGTAAGAAATCCAGTAGGAACACTACACATTTCTAAAATCAGTAGTAAAGGCAGTAAATATGTGCTAAATAGGGAAAAAAATACTGATAAACTCCTCTATTTTGTCCGGAAACTTACTAACACTGCTACGACGCGCAGCCCGATCCAATATATAGTATAGTACTGCGGCACACAGACCGATCCAATATAATATATATAATACTGCGGCGCGCAGCCCGATCCAATAAATATAGTCAACTGCGGTCACTGGGGGTACGTACAGATTCCGGAGGGGCTACTTCAGCCCAAGCGCTAAAATATTACGGCGTGCAGTCCGATCCATATAATATATCGCTGCAGCGTGCAGTCCGATCCATATAATATATTACTGTGGCGTGCAGTCCGATCCATATAATATATCATTGCGACGTGCAGTCTGATCCAATACATGTATATGTATATACTGCCGCGGCGTGCAACCTGATCCGGTATGTATAAAATACCATCACTCTGGGGTCCTTGACCCCTCTCAGTCAATATAGACTTGTCCTCCCGGTCCCACTCAACTAAGACATGGTCTTCAACCATAGGTATTTCTCATTTAGGGAGCAAATTACTAAGTCCGGTTTATTTCATGATTCACAGTTAAGGGCAGGACTGAGAGTATGAGTTCTATAGGTAAGGTGAGGTCAATCCGTTCAACATGCTCCTTATGGGTTCTACAGGTTGGCACAAGACCCCAAATATGGTGACTAGCCCCAGATGTACAGATATAAGCTCAATCTCAATCAAAAGTACACTAAGTCATGAATTGGGATGGACTAAGTCCAAATCCCCAGCAATAACATCACCACGCCCATCACACGGCGCATGTTTCATCTTAGCATAGCACCGCATAGTGCAAATACGGGATTTAAAACCCCCAGTATATCATTTATAACCATTACTTACCTCAAACCGGCCAAAATCATAGCTCGCCCGCTTTCCTCACAAATCGACCTCCTCCAGTGCAGAATCTAACAAAAACCACAAGGATAGGTTATAATAAGCTAATGGGATTTAACCCAATTGAAAAAACTCGATAAACACCCAAAAACCTGAAGTCGGCAAAACCTGAGCCCCAGGCACACTTCTCAAAAAATTATGGAAGTCACATCACCGGATTCCTCATCTCGCCACGAGTCTGTACATATAAAATTTACCAAAATCAGAGCTCAAATGGGCCATCAAATTACATTTCAAAAACCAAGCCCTAGTTTCTTCAATTTTTACCCAAATTTCAGAGAATCAAAGGATGAATCTTCAATTAAATGGAGTTTCTAGGCCTCGAGACTTACCTCCAATTACTTCTGTCAAAATGCCCTTCAAAATCTACCAACAAGCTCTCATGGTGGCGTAAAATTGGTGGAAAAATGATGTGGGTCACGAACCAAAGGGTTTTAAACATTCTGTCAGACCATTATAGCGACCTCTATGCGATCGTGGCCCAAGTCACGCGATCGCGGAGTACAAAAATTCCAGCCCCTAAATCACTCTTACGAGATCACAGGTAAGTCCATGCAATCACAGAACACTGACCAAAGACCCTGATCGCACGTGCTCTTACGCGATCGTACCGACAAAAGTAGCACCCCTTCAGGACCTTCTATCCGATCGCAGCCTCTGGCTCGCGATTGTGGAGACCAATTTTTGCTCTGCAATTTCTGTTGCACTTTTCGTGTTCAAAATTCCCCGAAGCTAATCGAATCGTCAGAAATCCATTCCGATCTCTATATCTCATAAGTCAACATTCATTTGACTTTTCCAAACTAACATTCTCATAAAGAGACTAATTGTCTCATTTCCATTCAAACTCTATCTGAATTACTTAAAATTCTCCCAACACATATAATGAAACATATAGAAGCATAAAATGGGGTGGTAACTCATGTGACGAAGGGCCGGGTCGTCACATCCTCCCCAACTAAAACAAATGCTCTTCCTCGAGCGGGTCAAGAAACATACCTGGAGTCTCAAACAAGCGAGGATATCTGCTCCACATCTCCTGCTCGGTCTCCCAAGTGGCTTCCTCCACAGGCCGACCTTTCCACAGAACCTTCACCGAAGCTATGTCCTTTGATCTCAACTTTCGAACCTGACTACCCAAAATAGCCACGGGCTCCGCATCATAGGTCAAGTCCTCATCCAACTGGATCGTGCTGAAGTCTAATACATGAGATGGGTCCCCAACATACTTCTTGAGCATATAAATAGGGAACACCGGGTGAACTCCCGACAAGCTGGGTGGCAAAGCAAGCATATACGCCACCTCCTAAATCCTCCTAAGTATCTCAAAAGGTCCAATGAAACACGGACTCAGCTTCCCTTTCTTCCCAAACCTCATAATCCCTTTCATAGATGAAACCTTAAATATGACCTTCTCGCCCACCATATAAGATATATCTCGAACCTTCCGGTCTGTATAACTCTTCGACGCGACAGAGAGGTACGAAGTCTCTCCTAGATCACTTTCACCTTCTCTAAGGCATCCTGAACTAACTCTGTCCCCAATAGTCTAGCTTCACCGGGCTCAAACCAACCAACCGGAGATCTACACCGTCTCCAATAAAAAGCCTCATACGGCGCCATCTGAATGCTGGACTGATAGATGTTGTTATAAGCTAACTCTGCAAGTGGGAAGAACTCAGCCTACGAGCCTCTAAAATCCATAACATAAGCACGCAACATGTCTTCCAATATCTGGATAGTACGCTCGGACTGTCCGTCCATCTAGGGATGAAATGTCGTGCTCATCTGTACATATGTCCCCAACTCCTGATGGGAAGTCGTCCAGAATTGGGAAGTTAACCGAGTACCCCTATCTAAGACAATAGAAATTGGGACCCCATGCAACCGTACAATCTCCCGGATGAAAATCCTCGCTAACCGCTCCGAAGAATATGTACTACACACCGAAATGAAGTGCGCGGACTTGGTCAGCCTATCCACAATCACCGAAATAGAATCAAAGTTCTTCGAGGTACGAGGGAGACCACCCACAAAGTCCATAGTAATCCTCTCCCATTTCCACTACGGAATATCCATCTGCTGAAGTAAACCACCGGGTCTCTGATATTCATATTTGACCTGCTAACAATTGAGGCACCGATACACATAACTCACAATATCCTTCTTCATTCTCCTCTACCAATAATACTGTTTCAAATCCTGGTACATTTTTGCGGCACCCGGATGAATGGAATACCACGAGCTGTGGGCCTCTTCTAATATCAATTCTCGAAGCCCGTCCACATTGGGCACGCAAATCCGGCCCTACATCCGCAACACACCATCATCACCAATAGTCACATCTCTGGCATCCTCATGATGGACCCTGTTCTTTAGGACAAGAAAATGCGGGTCATCATACTGGCGCTCTCTAATGCGATGATACAAAGAAGATCGGGAAAACAAACAAGGCAACATCCGACTGGGCTCAAAAATATCTAACCTCACCATCCTATTAGCCAAGGACTGAACATCAACTGCAAGGAGCCTCTCCCTAGCTGGAATATAATCCAAGCTACCCATAATAACCGCCTTCCGGCCCAAAGCATCGGCCACTACATTGGCCTTTCCCGGATGATACAAAATGCTAATATCATAATCCTTGAGTAACTCAAGCCATCTCCGCTACCTCAAATTGAGATCCTTTTGCTTAAACGAGTGTTTAAGACTGTGATGATCCGTGCACACCTCACAGGATACACCATATAGAGAGCGCCTCCAAATATTCAAAGCATGAACTATAGCAGCCAACTCTAAGTTATGAACAGGGTAGTTCTTCTCAAGGGGATTTAGCTGACGCGAAGCATACACAATAACTTTACCATCCTGCATCAATACACATCTGATCCCAACTCTTGAATCATCACAATACACCGAGTAAGAGCCCGAAGCTGATGGCAATACTAGTACCGAAATTGTGGTCAAAGCTGACTTGAGCTTTTTGGAAGCTCTCCTCGCACTCATCCAACCATGTAAATAGAGCATTCTTCTGCGTCAACTTCGTCAAAGGCAAAGCAATAGATGAAAAACCCTGAATGAACCTGCGCTAATAACCTGCCAAACTGAGTAAACTCCGAATCTTAGTAACTGAGGACGGCCTAGACCAACTATGCAATGCCTCAATCTTCTTTGGGTAAACTTGTATACCATCACTGGACACTACGTGTCCCAGAAAAGCCACGGAACTGAGCCAAAACTTACACTTGAAGAACTTTGCATAGAGCTTCTCCTCTCTCAACCTATGCAATACAACCATCAAGTGCTGCGTATGCTCTTCCTGGCTACACGAGTTCACCAGGATATCATCAATAAACACGATCACAAAAGAATCCAGATACGACCGAAATACAATGTTCATCAAGTTCATAAAAGTAGCTGGGGCATTAGTCAGCCCAAATGATATAACCAGAAACTCATAATGCCTATATCTTGTCCTGAAAGCTGTGTTCATGATATCAGAATCTCTAATCTTCGGCTGGTGATAGCCTGAAAGGAGATCAATCTTAGAGAATACCTTGCCCCTGAAGCTGGTCAAACAAATCCTCAATACAGGGTAATTGATACTTATTCTTCTCTCTCACTTTGTTCAACTATCTGTAATCAATGCACATTCTCATTGTGACATCCTTCTTCTTTACAAATAATACTAGCGCACCCCATGTCGACACACTCGGGCGAATGAACCCCTTATCTAGGAGTTCTTGAAGATTCTCCTTCAACTCTTTTAGCTTTGCTGGTGCCATACGATAGGGAGAAATGGACATGGGCTGAGTGCCCGGCACCAAATCAATACCGAAGTCAATATCCATGCCCGACAGGTATGCAGGAAACACATCAGGAAATTCCATCACCACGGGAACCGAATCAAGACTAGAAAGATCGGCTCCTACATCTCTCACAAATGCTAGATATGATAAACACCCTTTCCCAACCATCCGCTGGGCCTTTAAGAAAGAGATTACTTGGTTGGGTACATAATCAGCCGTACCACGCTACTCGGTCCTCGGAATACCCGGCATAGCCAATGTGACTGTCTTGGCGTGACAGTCCAGAATAGCATGGCACGGTGATAGCCATTCCATTCCCAGAATAACATCGAAATCTACCATCCTCAATAGATTCAAGTCAACTCGGGCCTCCAAACCCCCAATGGTAACAAGACAGGACCGATACACGTGGTCCACAATAATAGTATCGTCCACCAGGGTAGATACATGCACAGGTAACGCAAGACACCCTCGGGTAGTACCCAAATGATAAGGAAAGTAAGAAGATGCATAAGAATAAGTGGATCCGGGATCAAATAAGACTGAGGCATCCCTATGGCAGACTAAAATAATACCTGTGATAACAGCATCCGAAGCAACGACATCTGACCTGTCCTGAAGAGCGTAGCAACGAGCCTGACTACCACCGGATCGGCCTCCCCCTCTGAGGAGACCCCTAAATGCCTGACCCTCATCCCTAGCTGACTGGGCAGGTGTTTAAGACACTGGGCCAGAAGAAGAGGGCTGGCCCCTCTGCTGAGATGAACAGGATGCACGTCGGGGACACTCCCTCCGCATATGCCCAAACGCACCACACTCATAACAACTCCCTAGCGCTGGGGGCTGGGACTGAAGGGAACCCCTCATACTAGAGTGTATGGATGAAGAGCTCAACCGATATGAATCCTGAACAGATGGGGCTTGAGACGAAATATGCGCTGGAAGTGCACTCAGAGATGGGTGACCCTGCTGGGAGCCCTAATAACCTCGACCAGAAGATGACCCACGGTACTATGAGTGAGCTGGCTGTGGAGGTCTGAAAGAAAGACCCATGCTCTACTGAAACTAGCCCCTAGACGGAGCACCATTGGAGCTACCTGATCCTCGAGGCCTCTTGGCCTCCCTCTCCTCTCTCTCCCGATGGCGAGCTGTGTCAATATCATGAGCTACATCCACTGCCTCCTCAAAGGTATGGCTCAGGACCCTCTCTCGAGTCATCAAATTATGGACGGGATAAATGAGTCCATCCACAAATCGTCTGATCCTCTCCTGATCCGTCGGAACCATCCACGGAGCATAACAAGCTAACTTTGCGAACCTCACCTCATACTCTATCACAGAAATATCCCCTTGACATAGCCAATCAAATTGCTTGCGCAACTCCTCTCTCTAAGACCATGGTACCCACTTCTCCAGAAAGATAGTGGAGAATTCCTTCCAAGACAATGGTGCTGCACCTACCGGCCTACGACGCTCATATGCCTCCCACCATGTAAAGGTTGATCCTGAGAACTGAAAAGTGGTGAAAGATACCCCGCTCCTCTCTAAGATCCCTGCTGTCCAAAGAATGTACCGAAACTTGTCGAGAAACCCCTGGGCATCCTCGCCCGGAATACCGCTTAAAGTAGGAGGTGAAAGCATGCTGAACCCGGCCCGTCGTTACGTGAGTTACTGCCCAATTTTCCCCGTTTTATGCTTCTATTTGTTTCATTATATGTGTTGGGAGAATTTCAAGTAATTTGGATAGAGTTTGGTTGGAAATGAGACAATTTAGTCTCTTTATGAGAAGGTTAGTTTGGAAAAGAATGGATTACCGACGATTTTATTAGATTCGGGAAATTTTGAACATGAATAGTGCAGAAGAAATTGCTCTCCGTGATCGCGAGCCAGAGTCTGCAATCGCATAGAAGGTCCTCAAGGGGGTGCTAATTTGGTCAGTGCGATCGCGTATGAGCACTAGCGATCGCGTAGGGTCTTTGATCAGTATTCTGCGATTGTGTGACTTACTTGCGATCGCATAAGAGGGATTTAGGGGCTGGCATTTTTGTACTTCCCGATCGTGTGACTTGGGCCGCAATCGCATAGAGGTCGCTACAGTGGTCTGATAGAATGTTTTAAAACCCTTTGATCCGTGACCACATCATTTTTCAACTATTTTTATTCCACCTTGAGAGCTTGTTGGTAGATTTTGAAGGGGATTTTGACGGGAAGTGATTGGAGGTAAGTCTCAAGGCTTAGAAACACCATTTAATTGAAGATTCATCCGTTGATTCTCTGAAATTTATGTAAAATTTGAAGAAACTAGGGCTTGGTTTTTGAAATGTAAATTTGGGATTTGATGGCCCATTTGAGCTCCGATTTTGGTAAATTTTATATGTACAAACTCGTGGCGAGACGAGGAATCCGGTGATGTGACTTTCGTAATTTTTCGAGAAGTGAGCCCGGGGCTCGGGGTTTGCCAACTTCGTGTTTTTTGGTGTTTTTTGAGTTTTTTCAATTGGGTTAAATCCCATTAGCTTATTATAACCTATTCCTTGTAGTTTTGGTCAGATTCTTCACTCGAGAAGGTCGATTTGCGAGGAAAGCGCAAGGCCAGCTAAGATTTTGGTCGGTTTGAGGTGAATAATGGTTATAAATGATATACTAAGGGTTTTAAACCCCGTTTTTGCACTATGCGGTGCTACGTTGAAATGAAAAACATGCCATGTGATGGGCGTGGTGATGGTACTGCTAGGGATTTGAACTTGGCATCCCGATAGATGACTTACTATACATTTGACTGAGACAGAGCTTATATCTGTACATTTGGGGCTAATCGCATGTTTGGGGTCTTGTGGCGACTTGTAGAACCCATAAGGAGCATGTTGAATGTATTGACCTCACCTTACCTATTGAACTCATACTCTCAGTCTTGTCCTTAACTTTGAATCATGAAATAAACCGGACTTAGTATTTTTCTCCCTAAATGAGAAATACCTAAGGTTGAATACCCTGTCTTAGCTGAGTGGGACCGGGAGGCCAAGTCTATATTGACTAAGAGGGGTCAAGGACCCCAGAGTGATGGTATTTGATATATACCAGATCGGGATGCACGCCGCAGCATATATACGTATACAGGTATTGGATCAGACTACACATCGCAGGGATATATTATATGGATCGTACTGCACGCCACATTATTATATTATATGGATCAGACTACACACCGCAGTGATATATTATATGGACCGGACTGCATGCCGCAGTATTTTAGCGCGTGTGCTGAATGAGCCCCTTCGGAGTTTGCACACACCCCTATTGAGCGCATCGACTATATTTATTCGATCGGGCTGCGTGCCACAGTATTATATATATTATTGGAACGTACTGTGCGCCGCAGTAATATACTATATATTGGATTGGGCTGTGCAGCAGTGTTAGTAAGTTGCCAGACAATATAGAGGAGTTTTATCTGTATCTTTTTCCCTGTTTAGCACATATTTACTGCCTTCACTGCTGATTTTAGAACTGTGTAGTATTCCTTCAGGATTTCATACATTAAGTTGTTATTTAATGCTATTACTCACTGAGTTGGAGTACTCACTCTACTCCTTGCACCCTGTGTGCAGATACAGGGATCCTGGAGGCTTAGTTGTGATTATCTGCGGTTGCCCAGTTCAGTACTGGAGTTATAGAGGTAGTTATTGGTGTCCGCAGGACCCTATTTCTCCTATTATCTATCTTTTAATCCCACATTTAGATTTTCATTATATAGGATATTGACCAGTTGTATCTAGAGGCTCTGACTTGCGACGCAGACCTTTTGGGCTGTTATTACTTTTGTTATGGTTTCTGCACTGTTCCTATAAATATCAAACTGAGAATTTTATGTTCAACTTGGTATTTTAAGTTAATGATTTGGCTGGGAATGTTCGAATGGTCGGTTCTGCTTAACAAGGTGTTGGCGCCATCATGACCGGGGTTTGGGTCGTGACAAGTTGGTATCAGAGCCTAGGTTACCGGCCTCATGAGTCATGAGACGGATTAGTAGAGTCTCGTGGATCGGCACGGAGACGTCTGTGCTTACCCTCGAGAGGCTGCAGAACCTTTAGGAAAAACTTCATATTCTTGAAATTCTTGTCGTGCGACTTTGTTGGTTTGAGGACTAAACTTCTGTATTATATTCTCTCACAGATGGCGAGGACGCACGCATCCGGTCATGGCAGATGACAACCATTTCCACCCATTAGAGGCCGAGGATGCAGCCGTGGTCGAGGTAGAGCAGCAGGGGCAGCGCTAGTTGACCCACCAGTTGCCCCCATTCAGGGTCAGCCTCCAGCTGTAAAGGTTCCAGCAGCACCTGCCCACGCACCTGTTGTGCCTATTGTGATTCCAGGTCTTCAAGAGGCCCTGGCTCAGATATTATCAGTTTGCACTGGCTTGGCTCTGGCAGTCTCGGCAACTACTGTCGCAACTACATCTCAGACCGGGGGTTGTCATTAGACCCTCGCAGCTCGCACTCCGGAGTAGTGTGTACCGGGGTTTTTGACACCGGAGGCACAACCAGTTTAGCCAGTTGCCCCAGTATAGCTAGTTAGTCCGGTTCAAGGTGTTGGGCGCCATCGCGACCGGTGTTTGGGTTATGAAAGTCCATGGCTTCTCAGGCTTTGGACAGCCTATACTTACCTCTTGCTGCTCTTATGAGCCTGATGCTTGAAGGATCGAGGACAGACTATGAGGGTCTTCACTCAGACTATTCCGGCCATCTCCGGCTTTGCTCCGGTGGCTCTTAGTCTTCTGAGCCTCATTCTGACCTTATCCGACTTAGATCGGACCTTTTCCAAGCCTTTTTCACTCAAGGGTTCTTCTGAGACCCTAACTATTCAAGGTTTTCTCCAATTTTTTTAGATCTATTGTGTATCCATGATTTATTTGAGTTTTTGAATGATTTTCCCAACTTTTCTTTCAAAAATTACTTTTAAAAGTTACTTCTTCCCGATTTAGGGTTTTCTAAAAATTTTCAATATGTTTCTCTGACTTTTCTTTTCCTTTCCTTTGTGTTATTTGTTTTTACTATGTTCTTATATTTTCTTTTCTACCACACATGTTCTTCTACTGTGTTCTTATGTTTTCCTTTTATCACGCATGTTCTTCTACCGTGTTCCATTCTTTCTTCTACTATCTTTTCTATGTTATGTTCTCACATGCTTTCTCACTATGTTCTAATATTTTTCTAATAAGCTTTGTCTATTGTATCCTTCTACCATGTGCTTAAGTGTTCACTGTTTCTATTTTGCTTTACCTATTTTAAGTTTCTTCAAAATTACCTGTTTAATACATGTTTTCTTCTACTGTTTTATCTACTCTCATTATGCTTCGAATCAGTTTCTTCACTTTGTTTGCATTGGATTTTCTACTGTACTTGTTTGTTTTCTCATGAGTTTCTGAATGAGATCTCTGAGCCTGTTTCAACTACTTGCCTTTTCGCCTCTGCATTTGGTTAGAGGCTGAAACCCTAGAATTTGGGGGTTCTGCCAAGGTTTAATCTTGTGATTAAACTAGGGTTTATAGAACCATTGACTCTTTCAGGCTAAGTTCTGAGTCTCTAAACTAGGTTCGAACTTCTTTGTTTGCATACAATTCTTATTCTCCTCACTAGACTCTTTTGTTGAAATGCATGACAATTCCTTCATGTTTAAGCATGCTTGTATGCTTTATATGTGTGTTGAATCCTTCTTTAAAAGATTTTCAAACTTATGAATGAATCAGAATCTTTTTTTTATGTTTAATTGATTGTTACTGATTTTCCTTAAGTAAAACCTTTTCTTCACCTTTTCTGACTGGGTTCATTCATATAAAATCTTTGACTTATGATTTCCCGGTTGTTAACTGATTCCCTTACCTTATTTGCACGTACCTTGTATTGTCAAGACATAGTCCTTAAATAGACCTTTATGCATTTACCCCTATTATATTACTTTAAATAAAGTGTTTGATTAATTTAGTTTATTAATTAGTTTTACTGTTTGAAATCGGAATCCCTTATTTAAAGGTAAACCTTGTGTAATTGATTGACAATCAATTTTCAAACTGTTCTCTTACCTCATTTCTGTTTTCCTTCTATACTATAAAAAGCACGACCTCTTTTTCACAAACACCCTTTCAAATAAACAACTGAATACACTTCACACTTCACAATATTATTCTCACAACCTCTTCTAAACTTTCTTGTCTGCACTTTGGCTTTCACAAGTCTGTTGCTTTTTTTTTTGCTTGTCTCTTTTAAAAACTGGTATGTCTTGACTCAATTCCCAGCATCATCCCAATGTGTTTATTACAGTCTTCGTACCCTTGTCTACTTTCTACAGAATTTGACATTTGAAATACTTATGTGCTACCGTTTTCTTTACTTTCTCGTAAACACTAGTTCCCCATTGCATTTACCCTCTGTATGTTTATAAGTGGGGACTCATGGTATGTTAGCAAGAATTGTTGCTCATGAACTGAGCTCTGACCCCTAAGTAGGCTAAAGGGTTTGCCACTATATCTCATTGCTGGTTATGCCCTTGCATACTCATTTCTTGTATCCTATTTGTTATGAATCCCATATCTCTACTCCCCTATGTATGTTGAGTTAAGGTATAACCTAGTAGCATCCCAATTGTTTTCCAAGGCTGAACCTGACCTTCAATAGGTCCTAACCCCCCAATTTACAATTGACAAGTTGGTCAGGGGTGTGCCAGCACCCCAAAAAATGATTGGCATGACCACCAGCCTTCCATTTCCCCTCTACTGCACTTGCACCCTATCCTCTAAGTTCTACCCCCTTCCTATGAGCCTTGCCTTAGGACCTTGAGTTCCTTCTGAACTTGGACATTTGAGGGCGGGCTCTTCCACACTGCATTATAATCTGATTCTGCAATTATATTTGGGGTGTAATCATTGCTTGGAGTTCTTGAAGCTCCTTGGAACTTTGACACATTCCAAATAAGAGAAAGACTTTGAAAAATCTGATCCTGGAAGTTGGTTTATATCATATTATTAGACTCTAAGTCTCAATTAGGCTGATTAGATGTAGATGTAATCACTGATGTAATTTTACTTTCTTTCGAATTTATTTGGTCTGTAATAATTTTCTAATAACTACTAGGTAGATAGTAAAAAGGTATGGGATTGAATGTATGCAAAAGGCTAGATATCATGTCTATAGGGAATTACTATTTCTGAAATTTTGACTCTCATATAGATATCATGTCAATGGGGAATCAATACTTCTAAAACTTCTGCATTTCACATAGATCATGTCTATAGGGAACTACTTTTAAAACTTCTGCATTCTATATAGATACCATGTTCATAGGTTTTTCTGCACCTCATATAGATACTATGTTTATAGGTTTTTCTGCGTCTCATATAGATACCATGTTCATAGGTTTTTCTGCACTTCATATAGATACCATGTCCATAAGTAGTTACTGAAATTCTGCATATCACTTAGATAATATGCGTATAGGACATCCTGCATTTTGCATGTGTATCTATCATTAGGCAAATATGCATATAGGAGTTAAATAAACAATTGCATTTAGATGACTTTCCTATAGGATCTCTGCATGATAATAACAACGATTAAAATTACTAACACCTAAAAATCATGCCTCTAGGATTTATCAACTAAAACCTGAATCGTCCACTCGCTCCTAAGTCTAAAATCAGTAGCAGTTTTGTTTAACCCTCGCATAACTTATGACCTTGTAACTGACAATTCTTTTTCTGCAATCAATTTACTCATTTATCTCTGAACTAATAGTTATCCTTCGTATAGGTCCCGTTTAACACATAGGCAAACGGATAAGTAATTACTCAATTGTATCAGTCTTTGACAACTACATCTAAGCAGGGCTAATTTAGAATCCCTATCTCGGAAATATTTGGTAAATCAACCTATCCCACACCTTACTTTAAATCAGACCAAACCAGTATGTGTAAGAAATGCTAAACTATATGGTTTTCTTTGATTTAAGGAGGCTTATTTGTGCCATATCTGTTTACTTGCCTTCCAATACTTGCTGTATATATTTTGAATGTCGCCTTAGAATTTATCCTTTGAAAACTCTCAAAAAGGCCGCTAACTCCCCCCCACCTTTAGGATTAGTAGCCCCATATGCCCCCGGGACTGATAGGATTGGTACGGGTAATAGCATGCAATAAGTAACGACACTGTTCCACGCTTTAATACCTTAACGGGGTGGGAAGGGTACAATTTGGATATGATGACCGGTCCAATAATATCACATGCATCCCATCTTCTGAGGAGTGATTGCTAGATATTGCATTGATGTGATCCACATTGGTTATAAACCTAGGACCCCTCTCCCTTTATTTGCTTTCATCTCTTTTTGCAAAGCTCTTTAAATCTTTTCATAAAATTCTTCCCTCTTTACTTACCTTCGAAAGTTTTTAACTTATTTGCAATATTATATGCAAGTCCTTATTTGAGTCTTAATTGCTTATGTGTTTATATAAAGTCACAATTGTAACATGACTGGGAACCATACTGGTGGATACTAAGGGGTGCCTAACACCTTCCCCTCGATATAATTTCTAACCCTTACCCTAATATCTAGTTTCTAATCAAAAACCATATTAGTGTCCTAATACACTTAATCATTATGTGGCGACTCTTCAATTCAAAAATTCAATTCCCAAAATGGAACGAGTTGTCCTCCCAAATAGCCCAAGCCCTATTTCGACTCTAGAAAAAAGAGGGCGCAACAGTGGATAGAAAAATGAGGGTCTGGTGGTGGGTAGTAGTGTTGGATTGGATTATATAGGGTATGGGGGTAGGTTTGGTGGTGGGGTCGAGGCTGATTATAGTGGTGAGGTGAACCCTTGGGCTCGAACCAAGCTCCCGAGTCAATCATTGCTACATCCTCTTTCTTCTTCTTGCCAATTACTCCCCTAGTTCCACTTTGAATAGCCTAGATGGTCTCCTTAATTGCCAAATAGCTCATGATTTTGTTTGACTTGAGTCCCTCTTCTACCATACCCCATCTTCACCACTTCATTGAAGGACTTGCCTTTAGCTGATACCAGATGACCGTAATAAGTAGGTTCTAAAGCCTGCAGAAAATAATCCACCATTTAACTTTCTTTCATTGGAGGGTCAACCCTTGATGCTTGTTTTCTCCACCAAAAATCATACTCCCTGAAGCTTTCATTGTGTCTTTTCTCAATCTTTATCAAAGATAGTGACCCAGAATAATCTCGAGATTGTACTGGAAGTGACAAGCGAATGTTTGTGCTAGATCATCCCATGTATACCACCTTCTATGATCTTGCGGTGTGTACCACTCCAGCGTCGAACCACTCAGACTTTGACTAAATATGACAGTAGCAACTCGTCTTTCGCGCCAACTCCCCTTATTTTTCTACAAAAACCTCTCAAGTGTGCCACTGGACCACTATGCCCGTCATATAAATCAAACTTGGGCATCTTGCATCCTACCGAAAATTGAACATCTGGAAATAGACATAGATCTTTGTACGCCACGCTTACCTGACCTCCCAACCCCCGCATGTATTTGAATGATTATTTCAGGCTTTTAACTTTCCTGAACATCTCCTCTTGTTCAGTATTTTCAGATGGTTTCTCAGTTTCCGCAGGGAGATCAAAACAAGGAGTATATGAATAGGGTTCTCTAGCTTTGAAGTGGGCTTCTGGGGTAATATTGGTTATCTTTGGATTGGAATAATGGTTCGTTCGAGGATCTGTGGAGTGTAGCGGGTGGGGGTACCATGAAGACAAGAGCGGCTGGTGGAGGAAGGTATAGAACTAGTTTGGGTGGTGGGGCTGGTGGTCTTTGGGAGGTAGTGATCTGGTAGTGCCGGTAAATGGAAAATCTCGGGGACGAATCGGCAGTAAGAGTTTCCTGAGACTGAGCCAATGATAGGATGAAGGCAGGGTTGGCGGGGTAAAGTGGTGGTGGGTGCCTTTTTGCCCATGCTTGATACATCTCGGTCATATATTGTTTTAGCTTATACATCTCTTCTTTAAAATTAACTCCCGACTCTTACACCTCTCTCGGAGGATCGATAACACTCGCATCAAGTTCCTGGTTGGCCATGGTCAACTTGTTTTTTGACCGAGTGTTGTATGGGTGGGTTTCCAAAATGCCATACAAACTAACCATCTGCATGTTACTGGGAAGGACAACAAACTTGTTAGCATTCATGGTTTAACAGATAGGCAATCACACATTAGGGTAATGAATGCACCTAGGTAGTTAACAGTTTCTATTATGCATTTGATCGGTTGCTTGCGTCATCCCAACTTTTCCTTATTTCCAATTGAAACTTCTCTTTTTCTCTCTTCTTTTTTTCTTTTTTAATTCCCTTTCTTTTCTTGATTTCTCGGAGATTGTCTACGTATTATGAACTCGCAAGAATCATATCTTTGCATAGTTCTGGGGAATAAGTGTAAAAATAGATAATAAAACATTTGGGATTTTCAAATTTTTTCATAAAAAGGAAATGCTTTGATTACAACGACTCAAAAAGGAAACAAACAGACTCTGATGGAAAGATTAAAACAGACTCGAATACAGAACAACTGAATCCAACAAAAAATATGAAAATACAGACTCACAAACAGACTAACAGATTCCAATGAAAATCATGAATACATCAAAGCCTAAACTACTCATGGGGCCCGCGGGACATCATTCAGTCTTGCCCCGAGCCTATGCGCAAAATCCCCTTGGAGATAATAGAGATCTTCAATTATCTGGTAGACAAAGGTCATGATAGTGGCAAAGAACATGGATCCATTCATGTCCTCACAACTACTGCATTTCATCACGATGTAGTCGGCGATTCTTCTGACCATTTCTCTTATGACACCCTTTTCTTGCAAAAAAATTCCAATCTGTTAGGCCCTAGTTTCTAAAGTTTGCTCAGCTACATGATTCTGTTCCTGAAGTTGTTGCAAATCTCTTTCTAACCGTGCCATTGCTGCATAAAAATGTTATCTTTCTGCTTTAAAGTCTTTTCCTTGCTTACTTGTTTTGTTCTCAAGGACGATGATCTTTTTCTTCAACCCCACAACATCATTTTCATATTTCTCTTTTAACTGTTTAACCAAGTGTCCTTGTTCCTACGCATTCTTGGCCAATTTTATTTGAGATCTTCCTAGTTCGCCTTTGGCCTTGTTCAAATCAAAACCATACTCTCACACCTTCAGCCTAAGGTTATCTATAATCTTTCCATCTTTTGCATTTCTGGCGGGGTTTTCGGCTGCTATATTTATTTCCTGAATCTGGGCTCGAAAGGCCTTATTTTCTTTGGCCAACTTTTTCTTTTCACCTTCGGCTTCTTGGCTTGGAGATCATTGTCGAATTCCATGTTTCTCAGCTTTTCTTTCAAGGCTTGATATGTCTTTTCTCCCCCCTGCCAACCTTTCTTGGATTGTGTCGTCAAAATCTTGAATATGAGGTCTTTTCGCAGGTCTCTCGGACTCCCGCTCGTTGTTTATGCAAGACTATTTCTCAAACCAAGCAACATAGTTTGGATCTACTTCCCCCTTTGCCACATCTGATACCTAAGTGCCATTTTTCAGATATCAGCAGTTATTCCAATCTTGCTGAACTAAGACCTCGGGCAATGCAGCTTCTAGATGCAACTCTATGACCTGGGTGCTTAGATCTTCATCTTCGGGCATAATCTGATATCTTCCCAATTGCCTCAAGACCCTCTGTGGCGCATATGGCTGGATACTCTTTATACCTATCAACCTCAGGTATCCCTTGGTAGTAGTCATATATATGGCTTCTGTCCTCGGTAGCCATCCTATAGTCCACTCGACCTGACCTGCTTTGAGAGCTTTCAAATAGGAGACACATGCTTCAAACCCTTCTGGCACATTGTAATCCTTTACCCTCTTCTCGTAACTTGCGATGAATTTACCCAGGCTCGAAGCACAACTCATGAATCTGGGGTGATGGCAATATGCTCGATCAACCACATTTGTAGAAGAACATTGCAACCTTCAAAGAATTGAGCCCCGACTTTGTATAATGTCAATGCTCGATAAATATTCGCCAGCACCAACAGGACAAGTGAATGACCTTCCTTGGTAGTGAAGATTTGTGCAATTCTGACCATACAAATATCCACTGTCCCTTCCTCATTTGGAAAAAGCATAATCCCCAAGAATGACAATAAATGCAAACCGGCAATGAATATTCCAAAGGCCCTTATCTTGTTTGTTGCTCAAACTCTTTTCATGCGTTTCGAAACAAGCTGAGTGCCCGAACCCGAAGTATAATAAATATAAAGCATAAAACCCTTTTTTTACATGGGCTTTCTTCATCTATTTAGTCATATTCAGGAGGTCAAAGAACTTGTGCACCGACAGAGCCTTCAGAAATATAAGTTTTTGCTTTCTCAAATCTCGGCCAAATTCAATGTAACCGACCATTTCCTCCAAAGTAGGGGTGATCTCGAAGTCCAAGAAACGAAAAACATTGTGGCCAGGGTCCCTGAAAATTATAAAAGCCTTGATTAGATCTTCCTGTGGTTTAATCTAAAAAATGTTTATAAGGGCACTCGACTGCTTTTTCACCCATTTCTGACCATCTTCATCTAGATCATTCCACCACATACGCGAGTGTAACTAAGCTTGTTCCCTGACCACTTCTGGCAGATCCTGCATAGTATTCATTTTTTCCTGTGGATGGTTAGGTTAGGGTTTACTCTAGTGGACTTTTTTTGTAAAATAGGTTTCCAAAAATTTTGTTTTTTTACACGAAAAATAAAAGGACCTCCCATATATGCCAATTTTAGCCAAATGACTATTTTTGTAAACGTGGCCCATTCCCAATTCCATAGGAATTTTGAGGTCGTGTAAGACTATTTTATGACACTTCACAAGCTTGTCCGTTCTTTTTATGAAAATAGCCTTTCAACAACTGAAAATACTCTAAGGCTATCTCGGCAAGAATGGTTTAAAACATTGCCAAAGGTGGATCGACGTTTTTTGACCAAAACTCCAACCCCACAAGGTACATCTCGCGCCTATGGGCCGCTATAACTATCCAAGAAGACACTCGAAACTGGAAGGAGATACAAACCCACCCGGTGGACTTCCGAGCGGAAAGTCCTACGACACTGGAGCGGGATTCTCTAAAAATCCAAGGTCGTGGGTGGCCAAGAGGGCCCACTTGGAGACTTGGGATCTCAGCAGGAAATGCGAAGGTTGCAACAAGCCGGCTAGACCCCTAAAATGCTCGGTACTTTAAGGTGGGGAAACCAATCCTCCTTGCTCGTTCCTAGGTCTTTTCACTTGACCACTGATTCTCTTTTTCCTATTGTTTTTTCAAAAAAAAAAAAAATAAGGCCAACCCTTATGTAGGTTGCCTACGTATCCCATATTCTGTGAGAATCAGAACCTGCGTAGTTCGGTCATCTTTGACATATTTTAAAGGACACAGTGTTTGACTCATTTGAAATAACTCGTTTTTTTTTTTGAAAAATTTTGGCATAGTTTCGGGGTGTTTCAAATATTATGTTTATATTTAGAACCAGGCTTTATTTCTTCCCTACATCACTCTCAGTTCCCTTTTGTTTTTGTTGATATCCAATTTTTACCTATGTATTTTATGCTCAAAATACTTTCAAAATAGGATTTATATGCACATATAAGCATCCACAAATGTTTTGATATTTTTTCACATTTTTAAGGATTTTTAAAACCAATTTATGGCCTATTTTGTACTATAAAATCCAATAGTTGTTCCCAAAACTTGTCATTTTGATGAATAATTTTTTTCATTCTCACATTTACACAAAAATATAATTTGCATGATTTTTACATAATTTTACAAGCCCAGCTGGTATTTTTAAGCTAAAATTGCATGAAATTGCAATTTTAGCCTATTTATCGATTTAATAGCATTTGTAATCACACAATCATTTCTAATATTTTCAAATTAGTACTTATGCATTTTATATTAACTCACTATTTTTAGTTTTATTTTGAATATCATTTACTATTTTATAAAAATCAAAATGGGGAAAATTTGCTATTTAAATTGTAGCCCTTTTAATTTAAAATTTAGCCCAAATTTCGGCCCCCAATCTAACCCCCCAATTACACTACCCAATTTTGAAATTACCCGACCCACACCTAAACGAACTTACCCGCCCGGATCCCCACTTTAAATTGTGGCTATTGATCATTTAGATGAACGGTCCACGTTAGCCCATTCCTTACTTAATCCAACCGACCCCCTAACCCTAAAAAATATCTCACAAACGAGTCGCCCTTGTTTCCCCCTCATCCCTCAAACACTCTTAACCTCTCTCCAAACCCTAGCCCTATTTCGCCGGTCTCCGACCTTGGTTCACCGGAGACTATGGCTTCTCAGACCCTAAGTAGCCTGTACCTACCCCCACACACCTCTATGGTCTTTTTGCTCGAGGTTTCAAAGTCCGACCTTGAAGACCCCCTGTTTAGAGGTCCTCCTAATTGAGTTCTATGGCCATATCCGGCTTCCCTCCGGTGAGTCTTAGCCTTGTGAGTCCGTTTTCGACTCAGGACCAGTCCGTTCTAGGCCTTTCTCATTTTTCTAAGGTTTTCCCTGAAACCCTAAGTCTCCGAGGTTTTTCTTCTTTGTTTCTCGTTAAGATCTACTTCAGATCCATGTTATTTTCTAAGATTGCTAAGTGTTTTCCACGTTCTTTTCGATTTTTGTTTTCAAAATGGTTCATCTTCTTAAAATTTCGGGTATTGTGATTTTCACTTGTTATACTGTGATTTTTTACATCATTTGACTTCGCTGTCAATCCTTAGTGTTTTCACTATGATTTCTAGGTATTTTATTTACTATATTTTCTTCTAGGGTTTTCTAGTAAATTCTTTACTGTTTCTTCTTTCATATGCTCCCATGAATGTAAATGGACTTTCTGAGTTTATTCTTTGCCTGATTCTCTATGCTTTCTTCTGTGAGGAAGAAAACCTAGATTTTTGGGAGTTTTCAGACTACTTGTGCGCGAGTATCTTTGTTTCCTATTTAATTTCAAAACCAAATTCTCTAAAACTCGTCTCATGATTCTGACTCTTGCTAAGCTTTGCAAGAACCTCTTGATTCCTCGTATATCTATATTCTTCTACTTTGCATGACTACTCTGCTTATTTTTTAACCTCACATGTTTAAGTTTATGCTCCTTTTATATAGTCAAATATTCTCTCTCTGAATAACCTAATTTTTGGATTGATTTTTGACCTATATTCTGACTTAGTTCATTACTCAGTTCGAATCCCTTATTCCTTGATTTACTATGTGATTATCGATTCAATCCTTGCCTTATTTGTTTAAAATCGCGTATTTTTAAAAAAAACTTTATATGTATTTACCCTTTATTTTGCAAAGTATTCTTGATTTTGTTTCCATAAATGGAACTCTGTTTTCATTACCCTAAGTCCGACTCCTTAATTGAAGGAACTCCTTTCCCTAATTAATTGTGATTTGATACTAATGTATTTTCTACCTTACCTGCTACTTATTTTCGAACTATAAATACCCCACTCCTTTTTCTTCAAACTCACGAACAATTCAATTCAACACAAACACTAAACTTTCTCTTCTTTTTTCTGCTACTTGTGCTGCTGCATGTGTTTAGCCGGCTGAAAGCCAAGGCTAAACTATAGAACTCTATTTTCTTGTTCTGTTGTTTGACACTTGCAACAGGTAGGTCTCCACCATCTAAATATTGTACTCTTAAACTATGTGTTTATTTCTCCCTTCTACATGACCCCTCAACTACATGTTTTCTGGTACTAAATGACTATACACTAGTCTGTTATACGTTTCTGCATGCTGCTGCTGTTATGTTTTTCTTATCTCTCCTTGATATTTTCTTACATATGATCCCCTTTCCATTTAATCCCCCTCGTATGTGAGTATGTCCAAAGTTGAGGTAGAATCTCATTGCTATCCCTTGATTTAGCATCAGGTTCTTTTGAACCTCCACTCAAATCAATCCCATTCCTTTAACCCCTTTTATGTGTTGAGCTTGGACTAGGGTTTGGTATTGTCCTAATCACTACTCAGACCCCTGTCTGACTTCTGAAAGTCTTCTCTTTTATTTGTTTGAATCAAGTAAAGTATCAGGGGCGTGTCAGTCCCACCCATGACTGGGTATGACCATCATTTTCTTTGGTCTTCCTCTAATCCCCTCACTTTACACTTATTCTTAGTTCTTTAAGTCCTACCCCCTAGGGTAAGCCTTGCTTAGGGACCCTAGAGTTCCCTCTGAACTTGGATGCCCAAAGGCTGGTAATTCCACACATTGCACTACTCTATTCAATCATTAGGGTGTAAGCATTGCCCGGGCTTCCTGAAAGCCGTTGGAACATTGAAACACTCTACGAGAAGGGCTTAGAATCTGGAGCCCGTATTAGGTAAAATACATGTGTTGGATATTAAGGTTGCTTTGAGCTTCCTCGGATTCGTTTTTAGTATTGATGCATTTATTTCCCTTCAATTTTTTGTAATAACTTTGTAAAAAGACTTGGGGAATATTAGTAAAAGGGTGTGGGAGGGGATTTACTTTCCTGTATAGGTCAAAAGGGGTAGAAATCATGCCTATAGGACTTTAACATTGCAAATCACTTAGAAATCATGCCTATAGGACTTTAACATTGCAAATAAATTAGAAACCATGCCTATAGGACGCTAATATTTCATACCATTCAGAAATCATGCCTATAGGATTTTATATTGCAAGCATAATAGAGATCATGTCTATAGAAACTACAGATGCGATAGGCAAACTATAGGATAATTAGGGTCATCTTTTATCAATGCTTTAACAACCCCCTTTTAAAAATCGAGACGTAGATGTCAAGCCTATAGGATTAATTGCAACTCGCAATGAACATTCAACCTGAAGAAGGTCCTTTTGGGACCAAGTAGTTAGGAGTCTTTTCTTTTGCTTTAATGATGTAATAAGGCAAATGGCCATCAGTGATATTTTACTTAGTGTCGCTTTGGGATTCGTCTTATTTTTATCAATAAAATGAGGCATTTAGCATTATAAGTTTTGCAATTTTAATTTGTTGCTAGACCTACCTCGGGCTCAACAAGACACATAAATTAGGAAATGACTTATACTATTGCACAACGTGTTTAAATACCGCAATATTATTTATCAGAATCCGCACTAACTTTTTACCTTTTTGTTTTTCTTTTATTTTTTATTCCCCTCCCCAAAGGTTAGTTCGTGCATTATGGCACCATCAGCATACTCCACAAGATCCAAGGGTCCTCCACCTCTCCTCCTCCAAGTCCTACAAGAAATAGGAACAAAGACAAGATGGGAGATACAAGCGCTAGAAAGGAACTTGAGGAAACTTCTTAGAATGCTGCAATCACCAAAGAGACTGTTGTTTATCTGGAGCAAACTTTGCTAAGATTCTGAGAGGAATTGGACTAAGTTAGAAACCTGGAAAGCCTGTCAATCACTCTTGCCGCTCCCGATGTTAACACCCAGAACCCTGCACCATCACAAGACATCCCACAACCTCCAATACAACCCACTCATAACACTCCACTGCATATTCCTGAACCACAAAACACCACAAAAGACCATAACATTCCAACCTTTGTGGATACAATGCTGCATTACAGTCAGCCTTTCACTAGTGCAGTCGAGGCAGAGGACAAGAGTTCCCTTATTCAGAATTTGGCCGCTGAGATCAAGAAGTTGACTAGCCGGGTCCAGGGTTTCGAAGGTAACAAAGGTGTTGAAGGGCTGAATTATGAAGATCTCTGTTTTCAACCAGATGTTGAGCTCCCGGAGGGGTACAAACCTCCCAAGTTCAAACTATTTGATGGCACAGGTGACCCCAGGTTCCACTTGAGAATGTATTGTGACAAGTTAGTAGGAGTTAGAAGGGACGAGAAAATCCGCGTGAAGTTGTTCAAGAGGAGCTTGAAGGGTGATGCTTTATCCTGGTATATTATCCATGATGCAAATAAATGGACTAGTTGGGTAAACATGGCGTCGGACTTTATGGATCGGTTTAGGTGCAACACTCAAAACGCACCAGATGTGTTCTATATCTAGAATCACAAGAAGAAGCCCACAGATACCTTTCGCGAGTATGCTACTCATTGGAGGTCCGAAGCTGCTAAGATTAGACCGGGCTTGGAGGAAGAGCAAATGAACAGGTTATTTGTCCGTGCTTAGGATCCACATTACTATGAGAGACTGATGCTAATTGAGGGTCAAAAGTTCTCCGACATCATCAAAATGGGAGAAAGGATTGAAGAAGGCATCAAAAACGGTATGGTCACTAACCTCGAGGCATTGCAAGCCACCAACAAGGCTTTATAGTCTGGTGGCTCATCAACAAAAAAGGATGTAATTCTGTAATAGATGCGCAAAGGAACAACTCCCTTATGAAATAACAGACATATCCCTATGCTCCACTCACATATCAGCCTACCCTAAATTACCAAGCACCAACACCCACTTACCAAATTCCACTACCTGCTTAACAATCACCTCCACCACCTACATATCAACCCACTTCACCCAGATATTCCCAACTCGCACCTGTATACCAAGCATATAACTCCCAACCTTCTCACTACCTATCACCTCCTACTCGCCAAAATTTCCTTCGACCTAGACCATTCTTCAATCGCAAACCTCCTAAACAATATACCGCCATAGCCGAACCAATTGATCAATTATATGAAAAACTCAAGGCAGCAGGTTACATTACCCCTATCCCAGCCGTACCTCCAGAAAATCCTTCCCAATGGATCAACTCAAACAAGACTTGCACATACAATTCCAGGATGAAAGGACATAACATCGACGAGTGTCGCTCGTTGAATGACAAGATTCAGAATCTGATTGACAACAATGTCATTATAGCCAAGGATCCCACTCCTAATATCCGCAATAACCCTCTTCCTGACCACAAGGGTGGAGCATCCACATGATCGAGATCGAAGATGTTGGGACCCCCAAGGGGTCAATCGGTTTGATAGCTGAAGGAGATGAGCCTAAGAAGCCAACAGTTACTCTCAACCCCATTGTTGTCCAGATTCAACCCTTTGAGGGCGACATGGTAAATGTATCCATACAACTCGAGTTTGAAGCACCTCTTGCAAAGGTGCCAAAACCAATTAAGTTTAAGTTCGGGATTCCAAAGGTACCTACACCATTTGAAGTTACTGTGTTGCCTCCCAAGGAAAAATTCCAGTATCCATGACAGACGTAACCCCGTTCCAAACAAATGCTATACCTTGGGATTATGCCGCTGAGGCTAGAAGGAAGGGAAAGACATATACTGGAGAAGCAATTGCCGCACAAGGAATAACTAAGACAGGCAGGGTATACACCCTGAAGCATTTGGATGAGTCTAGCAAGAAGGCCTCACGGCGGGCTGTTAAAACTGGACTCAATGACCTCTAGAGAAAGGTACATGCCAAAGACTACTCGGTCGTCGAGCAACTAAACAAGACGCCAACACAGTTTTCTATTCCAGCTCTCCTACAAAGCTCTGAGGCACATAAAAATGCCTTAATGAAAATACTGAGTGAAGCTTATGCTCCCAGCCACATAACAGGAGGCGAAATGGCAAACATAGTGGGACAGGTACTGGAAAGCCATAAGGTCACCTTCCACGAAGATGAATTACCGCCACAAGGGCTTGGTCACAACAAAACATTGCACATCACTGTGCAATGCGAGGATCACTTTATTACCAATATTCTAGTCGACGGGGGATCCAGCCTCAACATTTGTTTGTTGGTAACTCTCGGGACATTGGGCAAAGGATTGCACGAGATCAAAGATGGGGCTATCAGTGTCAAAGATTTTGATGGATCTCAGAGGTCCACCATTGGAGAAATTAGCTTATGCCTGCAGATGGGACTCACCTGGTTTGATGTTGAGTTCCAATTCATTGACGTACCAGCATCCTCTGTCTTGTTTCTAGGAAGACCCTGGATCCATGCCGCAGGGGCTGTGGCGTCAACTTTGTATCAGACTGTAAAATTTGAATGGAACCATCAGGAAGTAATCATCCATGGCGACGGTATCAACCCTATATGTAGTTGCCAGGCCATCTCGATGATCGGAGGTAGAAGGAAAATCAGTGGAGAAACGTACCATCACATCAAGCGAGTCAACTCCATAGACAAAGACAAGTGGTGGGATAAAAAAATTGAGAACATTCTGAATTGGAGTAGATACAAGCCTAGAAAGGGGCTTGGCAAGAACCACCAGGGTATCACCAAGCCTATCTAGTTGAAGAAGCATGGAACCACTTTTGGCCTGGGTTATGAATACACTTGGGAAGAGTTCAATCACTGGTCGCCACTATGGCGCGGTACCTACTACCCACTAGATCACCCTCTACCTTAGATAGAGCAGACCTTTCCACTCGCTGATGTCATATATGGATCAGAGGAAGATGAGACACTGGCAGCAATGAAGAACTTGTTTCTGGAGGATGATATGGATTGATGTGTTATCTTCGAGGAGGAAGGGGAGGAAAGACCTTACATTCAAGCTGTAAACTGGGGAGAACACATCACCAACTGGTCAATCAGGACCACCAGTGCCCGAAGAGCCTCGGGGTAGCAAGGATAAACAACGCATATGCATCGCACTTTACTTTTAGTTGATTTTACTTTTCAGCATTGTCTTTACTTTAGAAAAAAGCTCATATGTTTTAGAAAACTATGAAAGCGGACATATATTCAGAAGAGGACGAAATATCAGAAGAGGTTGTCAGGGAGGTCGAGAATTTTGAGAACAGGCCTAAGTCTAACTTAGGCGAAACTGAAGTCATTAATTTGGGAGATGCAGAAAATGTCAAGGAAACACATATCAGTGTACACTTGTCACCATCAGAAAAGGAAGAATACACAGAGTTTTGAAAGAATATGAGGATATATTCGCGTGGTCTATGATGATATGACCGGCCTCAGCACGCCCATTATGGACCAGAAGGTGTCGACAGATCTGGCATGCCCACCGGTCAAACAAAAACTCAGAAAGTTCAAACCATACATGAGTATGAAAATCAAAGAAGAAGTCACCAAGTAAGTCAAAGCCAGGGTTCTCAGAATAGTGGAGTATCCAACATGGTTAGCCAATGTTGTGCCGGTACCAAAGAAGGATGGTAAGGTTAGAGTCTGTGTCGACTACCGGGATCTCAACCGGGCCAGTCCTAAAGAGGACTCCCCTTTGCCAAATATACACATATTGATCGAAAACTGCGCCAAACATGAGCTGCAGTCGTTCGTCGATTGTTTTGCGGGATACCATCAGATATGGATAGATGATGAGGATGCAGATAAAATGGCATTCATCATGCCGTGGGGAATGTACTGTTATAGAATGATGCCATTTGGTTTGAAGAATGCTGGTGCTACCTACATGAGGGCCATGACCACAATCTTTCATGATACAATACACAAAGATATCGAGGTGTATGTGGACGACGTATCATTAAATCCAGGAAAGTTGCAGATCACATGGGAGATTTGAAAAAATTCTTCAACAGACTGAGGAGATACAACTCAAAACTGAACCCCGCCAAGTGTGCATTTGGGTCCCAGCCGAAAAGTTATTGGGTTTCATTGTGAGTCGCCGGGGGATAGAGTTGGACCCGTCAAAGGTCAAATCCATTCATGAGTTGCCACCGCCAAAGAACAAGAAAGATGTAATGAGTTTTCTGGGGAGGCTCAACTATATCAGCCGATTCATAGCTCAGTCCACTGTCATTTGTGAACCCATCCTCAAGATGCTATAAAAGGATGCCACCACTAAATGGACTGAGGAGTGTCAAAAGGCTTTTGACAGAATCAAGGAACACTTGTCAACATCATCAATCTTGGTTCCACCCGAGCTAGGGAGACCTCTATTGCTTTATCTTGCAGTGTTGGATGGGTCATTTGGTTGTGTTTTGGGGAAACATAACAAAACAGAAAGAAAGTAGCAAGCCATTTAATACCTCAGCAAGAATTTTACCCCGTACGAGGCTCGGTATTCCTTATTAGAACGCACTTGTTGTGCCCTAACTTGGGTAGCTCAGAAAATGAGGCACTATTTCTGTGCATACACCACTTATCTCATATCCTGGATGGATCCATTGAAGTATATCTTTCAGAAGCGCATGTCTACCGCCAAGCTCGCCAAGTGCCAGATACTGTTAAGTGAATTTGACATCATTTATGTTATCCAGAAGGCGGTCAAAGGACAAGCCTTGGTAGATCACCTTGCCGAGAATCTAGTAGGAGGAGAATACGACCCCTAAAGACATATTTTCCGCATGAAGAGATAGCCTTCATTGGAGAAGACATTACAGAATCCTATGACGGTTGGAGAATGTTTTTTGATTGAGCTGCAAATTTTAAAGGAGTCGGCATAGGAGCAGTCCAGTAATCATAAACCAGTCAGCATTACCCAGTATTCACCAAGCTCATATACCCGTGCACCAACAATATGGCCGAGTACGAAGCCTGCATCTTAGGGCTCAAGCTGGCCATTTACATGAACATTCAGGAACTATTAGTGATCGGAGACTCGGACCTACTCATACATCAGGTTCAAGAAGAATGGGAAACCAAGAATTCAAAGATAATCCCCTATCTACACCATGTACAGGAGTTGAGGAAAAGATTCAGAAAGACGGAATTCCAGCATGTTCCCAGAACACAGAATGAGTTCGCCGATGCCTTAGCCACTTTATCATCGACGATCCAGCATCCAGATACAAACTTTATTGATCCCATTCAGGTCAATATTCACGAACAACCAGCTTATTATGCTCACGTCGAGGAAGAAGCCGACGGGAATACTTGGTTCCATGATATAAGAGAATACTTGAAAACAGGTGAGTAGCCATAGCTCGCCAATGCTACTCAGAAAAGAACACTTCATAGATTGTCCAACAATTTCTTTCACAGCGGAGGAATCCTGTATAGGAGGACTCCTGATTTGGGATTATTAAGATGTGTCACGGCAAAAGAAGCAACCAAACTATTGGAGGAAGTGCACGCAGGGACCTGTGGACTGCATATGCATGGCTTCATTTTGGCAAAGAAGATACTCCAAGTAGGGTATTTTTTTATGACTATGGAAACGGACTGCATTCAGTATGTCCGGAAATGCCTCATTTGTCAAATACATGCAGATATGATAAATGTGCTTCCAAGCGAGCTTACTACAACAAGCTAATCATGGTCGTTCGTTGCTTGGGGAATGGATGTCATTGGACCAATTCAACCAGCCGCGTCAGATGGGCACAGGTTCATCCTAGTGGTAATTGATTACATTACCAAATGGGTTGAAGCAGCATCATACAAGGCAGTCACCAAGAAAGCAGTAGCAGATTTCGTCTGAGATCGTAAGGTTTGTCAGTTCGAGGTTCCGAAATCAATCATCACCGACAACAGTTCTAATCTTAACAGGGACCTAATGAAGGCGATGTGCGAAACATTCAAGATTAGACACAAGAATTCTACGGCTTACAAACCTCAAATGAATGGAGCTGTAGAAGCAGCCAATAAGAACATCAAGAAGATACTAAGGAAGATGATTAAAAAGCACAAATAATGGCACGAGAAGTTTTCATTCACTTTAATGAGTTATCGTACCACGGTTCGCACATCAACCGGGGCCACCCCTACATGCTGGTTTACGGTACAAAGGCGGTCATCCTCGCAGAGGTAGAAATCCCCTCCTTAAGGGTCATACAAGAAGCAGAATTAGATGATAAAGAATGGGTTAAAAGTCGCTACGAGCAGTTAACCCTCATAGAAGGAAAGAGAATGAATGTTGTCTGTCACAGTCAATTATATCAAAAAAGAATGTCTAGAGCCTTCAACAAGAGAGTCGAGGCGAGGAAATTCGCGGCAGCACAGCTGATACTAAAGAAAATATTTTCGCATCAAGATGAAGCCAAAGGGAAATTCTCTCCCAATTGGCAGGGTTCGTACATGGTCCATTTTAATAAAAATTCCATTTTTCCCTATTATTGGAACTGGGGCAGAATTTTGAGGAGGACCCTCAAAATTCCGAAGTCGGTTGATAGTCTCTTCATCAGCGCCGACCCAGTAAACTGGGGCAGAATTTTGATGAGGACCCTCAAAATTCTGGAATTGTTCCGCGTTCAGTAATTCTGCACATCCGCCAGTAGCACCAGCCCAATAAACTAGGGCAGAATTTTGAGGAGGACCCTCAAAATTTCGGAACAAGCGAGGTTGCCGTGTCTTGAACCATGTTGTAGTCTCCGGTTCATCCAAAATAAAACCATTTTTTGTATATACGTACTTGCATTATATTTACTAAGTCATGAATAAATATCATTTCGACCACCATTGTTTAGCAACACTATCCCCATGATACACGACGCCAAAAGCTGGAGGATACAAACTAACCTCCCCCCGACAGAACTCACGATTTTTCTTTGGATGCAGGAATTCAGATTGCAAATCAAAGCACATTCCCATTTCAGGATCGAAACCCTCATTGGGTCACTATCCGCACTCCCTAGCAGTCCTAATATCGCAAAACCGTGTACCAGCTAAGAAAACTTACTAATATTTGCTCGTTTACATTTATGCATTGCATAAGGCTACTATCTGCCTTTCGAGACTAAGCTCTATCTCCATCTGTATTTTTTGAATAAGGCTACTCTCTGTCTTCCGAGGTTAAGCTCTACCTCCACATTGCATAAGGCTACTATCTGCCTTTCGAGACTAAGCTCTGTCTCCATCTGCATTTTTTGCATAAGGCTACTCTCTGCCTTCCGAGGTTAAGCTCTACCTCCACATTGCATAATGCTACTATCCGCCTTTCGATACTAAGCTTTGTCTCCATCTGCATTTTTAGCAAAAGGCTACTCTTTGCCTTCCGAGGTTAAGCTCTACCTCCATATCACGTAAGGCTACTATCTGCCTTTCGAGACTAAGGTCTGTCTCCATCCGCATTTTCTGCATAAGGCTATTCTCTGCCTTCCGAGATTAAGCTCTACCTCCATATTGCATAAGGCTACTATTTTCCTTTCGAGACTAAACTCTGTTTCCATCCGCACTTTGCATAAGGCTACCCTCTACCTTCCGAGGTTAAGCTCTGCCTCCATATCGCAAAAGGCTCCTATCTGCCTTCCAAGGCTACCGCCTTGCATGGCTGAAATATCGTTGTCTTTTTTTTTAACTGGCTGAAACATCTCCACCTGCATTTTAAATTCTCATTCGGCTGAAATATCGCCACCTATTTTTAAGATCTCACTCTGGCTGAAAGATCGCCACTCTTTGCATTCATTTGGCTGAAAGATTCCGCCTTCTTATGGGATGAAAAATTGCCAACTCGTTCAAAGCCATCATAGTTCAAAGGCACCATCTGCATAGCCCAAGGACATCATTTCATGGCCTGTGAACCCTTACTTTTATGCTCTTCATGGCCCAATCATAGTCTGAGGAAGTCATCCTAACCGTCTGAATACAAACATTCATGGTCCAATGGGAACTTGCATCACGTTTAAATTACGCGATATATACACACATCTCCAATTTGCAGGTACTCAGAATGGCACACATCCGTCTCATCAGGAGCGATCCCGCTCCACTTCTCCGTAGTTTTTCCGATTCTAAGCACCCTCTCAGGTCTAACCATCGCGTTAGTTTTTTCTAAATTTCCATCGGCATATTCCGTCAATGCTTCATGGACTACATATGGCCTGATTCTTGTAAAACCAGGGATATTTAGGCAGCTCAAAAATCAAAGCGCGGTCAATATCCTTTTACAATCGCCGTCTCCGGTCAAAATTGGCCATCATATCTTTACCCGACAACTCTTTCATCCTCCTCGGGTAAAGAGGGAAAGTTGTTGATATCTAATTTTTTCCTATATATTTTTATACTCAAAATACTTTCAAAATAACATTTATATGCATATATAAGCGTCCACGAATTTTTTGGTATTTTTTCACATTTAAAGGAATTTTAAAAACATTTTATGGCCTATTTTGCACGATAAAATCCAATAATTATTTCCAAAACTTGTCATTTTGGTGAATAATTTATTTCATTCTCACATTTACACAAAAATATAATTTTCATTATTTTTACATAATTTTACAAGCCCAGTTAGTATTTTTAAACTAAAATTGCATAAAATTATACTTTTAGCCCATTTCTCGATTTAATAGCATTTGTAATCACAAAATCATTTCTAATTTTTTTAAATTAGTACTTATGCATTTTTTATTAACTCAGTATTTTTATTTTGATTTTTAACATCATTTACTATTTTATAAAAATCGAAATGGGTAAAATTGACTATTTAAATTGTAGCCCTTTTAATTTCAATTTTAGCCAAAATTTCGGGCCCCAATCTAACCCCCCAATTACATTACCCAACTTTGAAATCGCCCGACCCAGACCTAATCGAACTAGCCCACCCGGATCCCCATTTTAAATCGTGGCCGTTGATCAATTAGATCAACAGTCCACGTTAGCCCTTCCTTAATTAATCCAACCGACCCCCTAACCCTAAAACACCTCTCATAACGAGCCGCCCTTGTATCCCCCTCATCTCTCAAATGCTCTCAACCTCTCTCCAAACCCTAGCCCTATTTCGCCGGTCTCCGACCTTGTTTCGCTGGAGACTATGGCTTCTCAGACCCTGAGCAACATGTACCTACCCCCACATACCTCTATGCTCGTTTTGCTCAAGGTTTCAGAGTCTGACCTTGAATATCCCCGGTTTAGAGGTCCTTCTACTTGAGTTCTATGGCCATTTCCAGCCTCCCTCCGGCGAGTCTTAGCCTTGTGAGTCCGTTTCCGACTCAGGACCAGTCCGTTCCAGGCCTTTTTCATTTTTTCTAAGGTTTTCTCTGAAACCCTAAGTCTCCGAGGTTTTTCTTCTTTGTTTCTCTTTACGATCTACTTCAGATCCATGTTATTTTCTAATATATCTAAGTGTTTTCCACGTTTTTTTCGATTTTTGTTTTCAAAGCGGTTCATCTTCTTAAAATTTAGGATTTTGTGATTTTCACTTGTTATACTGTGATTGATTACATTATTTGACTTCGCTGTAAATCCTGAGTGTTTTCACTATAATTTCTAGGTATTTTCTTTACTATATTTTCTTCTAGAGTTTTTGAATAAATTCTTTAATGTTTCTACTTTCATTATGCTCCCATGAATGTTTATGGACTTTCTGAGTTTATTCTTTGCCTGATTCTCTATGCTTTCGTTTGTGAGGAAGAAACCCTAGATTTTTGGGGTTTTCAGACTACTTGTGTATGAGTATCTTTGTTTCCTATTTAATTTCAAAACCTTAATTCTCTAAAACTTGTCTCATGATTCTGACTCTTGCTAAGCTTTGCAAGTACCTCTTGATTCCTCGCATATCTATGTTCTTCTACTTTGCATGACTACTCTACTTATTTTTTTACCTCGCATGTTTAAGTTTATGCTTCCTTTTTATAGTCAAATATTTTCTCTCTGAATAACCTTAATTTTGGAGATTGATTTTTCTACGAATTTATTTTTTATTCTCTCTTTGATTGATTTGAACCTATATTCTGACTCAGTTCATTACTGAGTTCAAATCCCTGATTCCTTGATTTACTATGTGATTATCTATTCTATTCTTGCCTTATTTGTTTAAAACCGCATATTTTATTCTTGATTTTCTTTCCATAAATAGAACTCTGTTTTCATTACCCTAAGTCCGACTCCTTAATTGAATGAAGTCCTTTCCCTAATTGATTGTGATTTGATACTAAAGTATTTTCTGCCTTACTTGCTACTTATTTTCGAACTATAAATACCCCACTACTTTTTCTTCAAACTCACGAACAATTCAGTTCAACACACACACTAAACTCTCTCTTCTCTTTTCTGCTACTTGTGTTGCTGCTTGTGTTTAGCCGGCTGAAAGCCAAGGCTAAACTAGAGAACTCTATTTGCTTGTTCAGCTGTTTGACACTAGTAACTGGTAGGGCTCCACCATTTAAATATTGTTCTCTAAAACTATGTGTTTATTTCTCCCTTCTACATGACCCCTCACCTACATGTTTTCAGGTACTAAATGACTATACACTAGTCTGTTATACCTTTCTGCATGCTTCAGCTGTTATGTTTTTCTTATCTCTCCTTGATATTTGCTTTCATGTGATCCCATTTTCCTTTAATCCCCCTTGTATGTGAGTATGTCCAAAGTTGAGGTAGCATCTCATTGCTATGCCTTGATTTAGGATCAGGTTCTTTTGCACCTCCACTCAAATCAATCACATTCCCTTAACCCCTTTTATGTGTTGAGCCTGGACCAGGGTCTGGTAGTCTCCTAATCAGCACTCAGACCCTTGTCTGGCTTTTGAAAGTCTACTCTTTTATTTGCTTGAATCAAGTAAAGGATAAGGGGTGTTTTAGTCCCACCCATGACTGTATGACCATCCTTTGCTTTGGTCTTCCTCTAATCCCCTCACTTACACTTATTCTTAGTTCTTTAAGTTCTACCCCCTAGGGTACCATGCTTAGGACCGTAGAGTTCCCTCTGAACTTGGATGCCTAAGGGCTTGTAATTCCACACATTTTACTACTTTATTCAAACTTTTGGGTGTAAGCATTGCCTTGGAATTTGGAGCCCGAATTTGGCAAAATACATGTGTTGGACATTAAGGTTGTTTTGGGCTTTCTCAGGTCCATTTATAGTTTTGATGTATTTATTTCCCTTTTTTTTTGTAATAACATGTGTGGGAGGAGATTTACTTTCCTGTATAGGTCAAAAGGGCTAGAAATCTTGCCGATAGGACTTTAACGTTGCTAATCACTTAGAAATCATGCCTATAGGACTTTAACATTGCAAATCACATAGAAAACATGCCTATAGGACATTAATATTGCATACCATTAAGAAATCATGCCTATTTGATTTTGTATTTCAACCATAATAGAGATCATGTCTGTTGAAGTTGTATATGTGTTAGGCAAACTATAGGATAATTATGGTCATCTTTTATCAATGCTTTAACAACCCCCTTTTAAAAATCGAGACGTAGATGTCATGCCTATAAGATTAATTGCAGCTCGCCTGATCCGTTTAAGTAACAATAGTCTGTCAATTGGTTCTTAATGTTTTTTAAAGTAATGTTTTCAACAAACCTTTTGTAAACCATATGTGCTTTCAAACTCTACAAATCTATATTCTTTTCCATGAATAGACTTTTTAAAATACTTCTGCCTATCCATGAATAGTCTCTGAAGCTGCCTTTAAAATAATCGTGCAACCAACTATTTTCTTAAAATACTCTTGCCTTCGAAACTCTTGCGTAACTCTTCTGCATTTTCACTCAAACAGTCCAATGCTTTCAAAATTTGTTTATGGACTTACTGCAATCTATACTTTCCTTTAAAACTCTTCTGCGTCTGACTACCTTTTCTAAAATCAGTAGTTTCTAAATCATTCTCCTAAAATACTTTGATTTCTAACAAACCGGACCCCAGGGGCTCAAAGTAGACTTATTATCCAACTCTATGTGTCAAACTAATCTGTCCACTATCAGTTTTAATCTTAAGACCAAATCAGTAATTGCAAGTCATGCTAAACTAATTGTTGTATGGCTTAAGGGGTTTTATGTGTAGCCTTTGTATGTTTGTTTATTCCCCTTATGTGCTATTTGTTTTTAATTGACGGCTTAGCATTTTTACCTTTAAACTCCATATATGCCGTCATCCTCTTTCTCCCCTTCTAGGATTAGAAGTCCAGATACCACAGGACTGATAGACCGGGACGGGTACTAGCATGCAATAAGTAAACGAGACTAAACGCGCTTAAATACCTTAACGAGGTGGGAAGGGTAGAATATGGAGATGATAACGATGCATTAATATCATAAAGAGACCCCTCTTTGGGAACATGTGCGGGATATTGCATCGAATAATCCTTATTATAGTTAAACCTAGGACCCTCTTTACTTTTCCTTTATTTAAATGTTTTCTTTAAACCAAAATTCCATTTTACTTGTTCCATCCTTCTTTCAAAATTGTCAACTTGCTTGCATTTCATATGTGCAAACTTTGCCTTTATATTTCTATTCTTATTAAAGTCACAACTAATCAAGGTCGGGAACCACACTAGCGGATCTTGAGGGGTGCCTAACACTTTCCCATCGAGATAATCTCAAGCCCATACCCAAACTCTGGTTTTCCTTCGAATCCTTCTTCTTTTCTCAAAAAGTGTCCTAATGCCCTATAATCATTAGGTAGCAGCTTTTCAAACTCCATAGCCCAAATTCCCCCAAAATGGGATAAAAGAGTCATTCCACCCATAATATCGTAAACCCGATTTATCTCCCTCGAGAGAAAAGGGGGCGGTAACAGTTTTATTTTCTCTAGCCGGTCAGCATGCAAGCCGAAACAAATAAATGTTCACATAGCACATAGAATGCATCAGGATGGTCTTTTATTTTGGGCACACCTGTCCTAGGCGGATCCAACCCCTGTGTTATGTCCTCTAAGTCAAATGCACATGATGCAAACAAACATTCCTACTAGGGATCCAGCATAAAATTATGTTTTCTATGTTTAAATCCTAGAGTTTTGGTCTAGACTTGGGGTACCCGAGCGGACAACTGGGCCGAAAAGGGGGCGACGTACCGGGAGCACTAAAGTCTACCCGGACTTGTCGCTTGCCCAACCTTGTTCTATTTGGTATAATTTCTACAGAAAAAGCGGGCTACATGAACGTATGCACCACTTTTAGAAGACTCGGAGGGGTGGTGTAAGAAGGCAGTTATATACAACACAAATAATATCAAAGCGGTAAACAAATAGCATTTGGCACAAAAATAATTCATAGAATACAATAATATTAACAATAAATGAAGTCAAGTAAAAGCATTAACAAGCTCAAATTCTTGAACCCTCAACCAGAGATTCTGGGTTCGATCCCCAGCAGAGTCGCCAGAGCTGTCACACCTTCTTTTTACTACCCCCGAAAGGTATAAGGGAGTTTTTTTCAATTAAAGTGACAATCGAAACGGGATTAATTATTTTGAAGATGAGATTCGCCACTTGGGATAATTTATGGTGTCCCAAGTCACCGGTTCAAACTTGAATCGAGAAAAAGATTGACTCTGTTATACAGTTTGCGAACACATAAACCCGGGTAAGGAATTCTGTTAACTCGGGAGAAAGCGTTAGGCACTTCCGAGTTCCGCATGGTCGCTTTGATCATACTTGGCTTATTAAAACTATCTAATTACTTATTTTTGATTTTATGTGCATTTACCTTTTAGCGGTTTTAATTAATAAATTATCTTGAAATGGGCCACGCATATGTATACCCGTTTGCTGGTGCGTCAAAAATTATGTCACGCGAATGAGTCCACAATTAATAACTCTAATTATTAATAAGAAAGTTTGACCAAAGTTGCACGAACGCATACTCCGATTTTATTTTTAGAAATCACAATCATGCCACGCAAACGTGTCCACAACCGCGATGGTATATTAGACGTGCCTAAAGCAAACTAAGAGCATTTGTTGTTTTATATCTATGTCATAAGAAATTAATACCAGGGCCATATGTGACTTAAAGTTGGATGGAACACCTCGGGCTATATGAACTAATGTTAATTAATGGCTCATTAGAACCCATTTTATTATTAAGAAAGTTTGATCGAAGTTGCGCGAATGCATACTCCAAATCGATTTTTAAAATCGTAATCATATTTCGCGAACGTATACACAATCACAATTGATTTTTAAACGGCCCTAAAGGCTTTTCTGTGAATATCTATCTATTTCCTTATGGATGACTCTCTCTTTGTTTCACTAATAAAGCATATTGCAATTACTGCTGAATTGATAACAAACAAGTTCATCGAATCACTGAAACACCAAAGCCCTGACGCACAACATACCTAATGAACCAAAAAAGAAGTTGCAATTGTGACTTAAATGTTCTCAAACAAGCACATTTTGTGAAGGCTCTGTCAGTTCGAAATTAAGCTTTTCTGATAAGCATGCGAACCAGTGAGCCCACATGATTTATTAGAGCCGAGTTTCATGGGCGCAGGATCAGAAAGCATTCAGACTCACATTCATAGCCTTATTTGGGTCACTTGTGAGCCTGGCCCAATCCTCCTTTGTGCACAAACCAAACTATGGAAAAACAGCATAAAACTGGCATAGCCAACATCACGGTCTTGACGTGACAATCAAGAATAGCATAATGGGCAACAACCAGTCCATGCCCAAGATAATATCAAAATCAACCACGCTGAGTAACAATAAATCCGCTCTGGTCTCAAAACCACGAATAGTAACCCAACATGACCGATAAACGCGGTCCACACAAGAGAATCTCCCACAGGAGTAGAAACATAAACAGGGAAACTCAAGGAAATCCTGAGGTACACCCAAATACGGAGCAAAATAAGAAGACACATAAGAATAAGCGAATCCTAGATCAAATAGAATCGGTACACCTCTATAAAAAACTATGACAATATCTGCGATGACAGAATCGGAGGAAACAACCTCGGTACGGGTAGGTAACAACTGGGGCTGTAACTATGGCCTGAGAACTCTACGGTGCATGCTGTGGCGAAAAAGTATGTGGGGGTGCACTCCTCCCAAGTCTAGGGTAATCCCTCACTACGTGGCGTGTGTATCAAAACAAGCTCTGGGAGGATGTGGCAGTGGGAACTGTGCGGTACGGATATTCCAATACCCTTAAACACCTGAAATGTTGCGTGTAATCTGATATGCAAACTGAGCTTGTTGATCAACAAAACATCTACCATGCCGTACTCTTCCTCCAAAATAAGGTCCAGTGGGTCTCCCCAATCTACGAGGTCTACTCACTCCTCTGCACTCTCCCTCCTAACCTCGTCTGTCCTCTCTCTCTCTCCTGGACCTACCTGTCCCCTACTCGGCGAGAGGTCCTCACTACCCGCTGAACTGGAACCACAGGATGTGTCTCCATGACACCTGGAACCCCACCAATGAAAGCTTGCTGCTTCGTAGTGGGGGCGGTGGGAGTTTGGGTCCCTCTACCAATCTGTGAAGTAGTTGGCACAACCTGAATCAATCCCGCCTGAATCAACGTACCAAACATGCTCAGGAACTGCGACAAAGTCTCCTGAAGAGCTGGGTAGTAGTAGCCGTAGGCGTGTCAGGTGCCTGGACTCCCGCTGGATCTACTATCGGTATCGTGGCTGCAGCTCGTGCAGGTGCTTTCGGCAGACCACGTGCACGTCCTTTTCCTCTACCCCAGCCCCGGCCTGTGACAGCTACAGTAGGGGCCGTGGGTGCCTGATCATCTAAATTACCATGTATCCTCACCATCTGTAAGAGAATAGAAGGCAGAAGTTTAGGATTGTGATGTCAAAAATCTCGCATGACATGGAATCAAATGAAGTGAATATTTCCTAATGGTTACATAGCCTCTCGTAGATAAGTACTGACGTCTCCGTACCGATCAACGAAACTCTAATAAATCGGCTTGTGTTCCGTGACTCCTATGAACCTAGAGCTTTGTCACCAATCTGTCACGACCCTAGTTCACCCTCCGTGAACAAGTCGTGATGGCACCTAGTCCCTACGACTAGGTAAGCCTAACAATGAGGAAACAAATCGAAACTTGCGGAAACATAACTAAAAATCCAAATTTAAAAATAGAAGAAAAAAATGTAAAATGTCACTCGGCATATACACCATAATAACTCAAACTTCTACAAATTCTTCCCAAAACCCGAAAACTTAGGGGAACACAAGCTAGAAGGAATAAAGTAAAGTGCTCTAATCTCCAGAAATGTCTACATAGAAAGTACGATAGAAGGCTAAACACTACAAGATAGAGTAAAGAAGGAGACTCTTCGGTCTCCGGAAGCGACAGATGTACCTCGAAGTCTCCCAAGCTCTCCCTGCCTCAAAGATAATACACATGGGTGGAGGTACCTGGATCTGTACCAGAAAAGCATGCGCATAAGGGGCATGAGTACACCACAGCGGTACTCAGTAAGTGCCAAGACTAACCTCGGTCAGGTAGTAACGAGGAAGTTTAGGACCCTACTGAGATAAAATATAATAAATTATAGGATAAAGAAACATTATAATGAAAGTCAACAACGAGAATCTAAACAGGATAAATAAAGAATACAATAACAGAAAAACAGAAATAAGACAACACAAGGAGAAATACAGTTCACAACAAGAATGGTAAGCGGGGATCTCTTAGTATCCCGAGGATCTCTTGGTATCCTCACCATATACACGAGGGATCTCTTGGTATCCTCAATAAATAAGCCGGGTATCTCTTGGTATCCTCAATATATACATCAAGGATGTCTTGGTATCCCGAGGATCTCTTGGTATCTTCAATATATATATACATACATACATACATATGCCAGGATCTGTTGGTATCCCATACCCTCAGTCCAGAACATAACACGTGTAGGGGATCTCCCGGGATGTCGTCCCGTAGTCCCAAGTTTAAAACACACAATAATAGCTTAAGAATATCAGAATAAACGCTAAACTCATAACAAGTAACAGTAAATTCTAGCCTAACATGCTTCACGAAATACAAGCAAGGCAGTTTAAGTAAATAGGCAAGCAAGCCAACTAAACATGCTTCCCTAAACTAACACAGGCCAAGTTTGCAATTAGAGTAAAACAAGTAAGAAAAGAAACTCAATTGAAATACTTAAATTAAAATCGAAATTAGCTCAAGTACGCGCTCGTCACCTCACGTACAAGGCATTGAATTACCAAATATTTCCTAAGGTGAAAGGTTCCCACACAAAGTTAGACAAGCCACTTACCTCGAACATGTACCAAAATCAACTCGAAATCACACATTTTCCGCGAGTATCCGACTCCAAATGGCTCAAATCTATTCAATTCAATTGCATACAGTAAGTAACATCTCAAACAACTTGCTACGATTTAATTCAAAGATAAAACGCAAAATTAGATAAAATGATCAAAATGCCCCTCAGGTTAACATCTCGAAATCGGATGAAATTAACATTTTTAGAACCCTCGCACTCTCAAGACTCTACCCATATATAATCAGAGGTCAAACACCCATTCAAAACTCAAATATTTGATCTATGAAGTTTTACCCATTTTCCATTCAAAAATCCAAAATTAGAAGAGGAATTCGTGATTAGATTAGCGGGTTTTAAAAAAAAGGAGTTTAGAATCATTATCCAATCGTTTCCCTTGAAAATCTCTCAAAATCTCTCCCAAATACGACCTCCCAAGCTTGAGTTTTGGTAAATATGGCTAACCCTCGGATTTTGAAATGTTTATACCTGCCCAGTTATTTAACGAATCGCGAACGCAGAAGAAGTCACGCGTTCGCGAAGAAGGAAAATGAAGGCTGTTAATTTGTGCTTCGCGAATACGAAAGAAGGCTCGCAAACACGAAGGAGGAAAATATGGTGGCCCAGGATTTACTCATCGTGAACGCGTGGAACGACACGCGAACACGAAGGGTGGACTTTGCAAGGTACGCGAACGCGATGGTTAGTATGGGAACGCGAAGGAGGAAATGACAGGGCTTTGTGAATGTGGGGCACTGAACATGAACACGTAGAAGGAATTGGTCCTCCTCCAAAATTACTTTACGCGAACTCATGGAAGAGGACGCAATTGCGAAGAGGAAAAAGGGTCTGCAACAGCTGATGGATTTTCTGCAATTTACACAACTCCAAAATGCTCCGCTGAGCATCTGAAACACACTTGAGGCCCTCAGAACCTCAACCAAACCTACAGACATATCCCATAACATCATTCTAATGTGTACCAATCCTTAAACCACCTAAAAAGACGTCGGAAACTCGAATTAATCAATGATTTTAGCCTAAGAACTTCAAATTCTCTCAAAACACGCTTTCGATCAAAAACCAAACCAAACCACGTCCGAATGACCTGAAATTTTACACAGATATCCCAAATGACATGACAAAGCTACATCAACTTCCGGAATTCAATTCCGACCCTCGTATCAAAATCTCACTATCGGACAAGAAACTTCAATAATTCAAACTTCAGCATTTCAAGCCTAAATTAGCTACGGAACTCCAAAATACATTCTGAACAGGCTCCAAACCCCGAAATCACCTAACAGAGCTAACAGAACCATCAAAATTCGATTCCAAGGCCATCTTCACACTATTTTGACTACGAAACACTTAAGCTCTCATTTAGGGACTAAGTGTCCCAAAACTCTCCGAAAGTTAAAACCAAACATCCAGACAATTCAATTTGGCAGAAATAGACTTGAGGAAAGTGGTTAATAGGGGATCAGGGTGTTAATTGTTAAGACGACCAATCGGAACGTCACAGATGTGACTGTGGATTTGGAATCAGGGGTGGGTGGTAATTATGTGGTAGTGATTTGGGGGTCGATTAGGTCACGCCACCGCCGGTGGAGGCTTGGAAATTTGGGGCAGTGGCTAGGGATCTTGTTCTTTGATTCTTAGAGACAGGGAAGGGAGGGGGAATGGAATGGGGGATCTAGGGGGTTAGGGTGTGTTAGGATAATTATATAGGGATGGTATAGGTTAGTTGTGGTCTATTAGATCTCTTTGATCCAAAGGTTGAGATGAGGGGGAAGACAAAACGGGGTCGTTTGGTTTAAAGTTGAGATCAGACTGGGTTGGGGCAGGTTCTGGGTTGGATTTTGAACAGGTATAAAGGGGAAACTGAATTGGGCTTAGAATTTGAAATAAAATCGGCCCAAAATATGATTCACATCCCATTTTTTCTTTCTCTTTTCAATTTCTTTTTATTTTCCTTCAAAATTCTTTTTTTTTTTCAAAATTAAAATGTAATACCGAAATTAATCCCTAAATCAAATCATCCTACAAATTAAATGATTAACTCTAAATAATAAAATCATAATTAGTTAAAACTAAATTTAAAGAAAAAACTACCAAAATTTAAAAATTAAATTAAAAAGGAAAAAAATAAACTGTTTTTTTTTGCGATTTTCCCCTTTTTATAAAACAAATAATTTGCTAATTAATCCTAAAATGTAGAATTATATCCTAAATGCAAATGTCACATATATTTATATTTTTTATTAAATAAACAAAATAAACATGTACAGAAAAATACAAACTATAACAAAAAATGCTACAATATCCACGAAATTGCAAATAGTGGAAGAATTATTTTATTTTGAATATATAGGAGTCATTCATATGGGGCAAAAATCACGTGCTCACATGGGCTAGGTCGAGTAAAACTTAAAAATATGAGTCTTTTTTATTATGGTATGAAGTGAAGTGTATTTTCGTGTAATTCTTTCAATAAGTATTGCTAATTAATAAGCTATAATTAAAATGGATATAATCCAAAAGTACTAAGTAAGATAGAACTATAAGTGTTGCCGAAAAAAATTAATACAAAATAATGTGAGATTAATCGTGACATTGTCTTAAAATATTCAACAATAAGTATAAAGAAATCGCACATAAAGCCATAACGAAAATGAACATAATCTAAAAGTACTAAGTCATGCTAAAATAAGTACAACTAAATATTAGTTACCTGACTAAACAATAAAAAAAGTAAGTTACGCATTTTTATTATGTAAACTAATGCAAAACTAAAAAATAAATATCCAACACTATCGTCTTTCTTAGTATTGAATTGATTTCTTTTATAAGCATTAATATTGATTTGATTGTGATTTGGACTTTATTTGAGTTAGTAACATTTATGGGCTATAAAATATTGGACCGTTAAAAAATTTAAGTCCAAACTCGAAATAACACGTTAAAAAAGAGAAATGTTTAAAAGTTACATTACAACAAATATTTTTAAAATTTGTATACATGTAATGTCGGTTTGGTTTGGTTTCGGTTTGATTTTTTTTCCAGTTAAAACCAAATCCAATCAAATCAATTATGATCGGGTTTTTCTTCCTACATCAAACAATGGTCGTATTTTTTTCGAATTTAACTCAAATTATTAATTTGGTGCGATTTATCAATTTTCTTCGTTAAGTTCGATTATTTTAAAAAAACGGATGATTTTTTTTTTGAAATTCTTTCAGTTTTTTTCCGACTAGATCTGCGCGTTTGCAGTTTTTACAAAAGTTGACACTGAAAAGTTTTTTCGGAAAGATTTTCTTACCAAATTTTGGAAACAAACAGTCACAAATTATAAGGAGCCTAGACAGAGAACAAGATAGTGAACTTCTAATCCTATCCGTCTAATTAGGTATTACACCAAATAAAAAACAAACGTCTTACCTAACTTGGCAGGCAATTAACCAAACCCCATCGACTGAATCGCCAACTTATCCCAAAACCGCAAAAATCTCATCGGCATACTAAACGACCAAAGTAGTATTATGCCTTTTAAAGGGCGATGTGTACAAATATGTACTAACAGCTCATGTTTTTATTTTAAAATTAGTATTTTAAATATTTTTAGTCTTTAGCTATTGGTTTAATAAATTTTAACTGCTCGGACAAAAATACTCTTTTGCTTATGTCCTTAACTTCAGGATTACATATCCTTAATTTTTGGATTTAAAATTCTAAGTTCAGGACTTCAAAATTACATGTCCTTAACTTTTTAACATGTAACTCTAAGTATAGGACTACAAGTCCTTAACTTTTGAACTTGGAACTCTAAGTTCAGGACTTCAAGATTACATGTCCTTAACTTTTGAACTTAGAACTCAAACTTCAAGACCAAGCGTCCTTAGCTTTTGAACTTGTAAGTCAAAGTTAAGGACCTGTTGTCCTTAACTTTTGAACGTGTAACTGTAAGTTAAGGATTGTCTGTCCTTAAATTTTGAACTTGTAAGTCAAAGTTAAGGACTTATGTCCTTAACTTTTGATCTTGTAACTGTAAGTTAAGGACTGTTTGTCCTTAATTTTTGAATGTGTACTGTAAGTTAAAGATTGACTGTCCTCAACTTTTGAACTTGGAAATCAAAGTTAAGGATCTATTGTCCTTAACTTTTGAACTTGTAACTGTAAGTGAAAGACCTATTGTCCTTAACTTTTGAACGTGGAACTGTAAGTTAAGGACTATCCATAACTTTTGAACTTGACAAAGTTAAAAACCTACTGTCCTTAAATTTTGAACTTGTAACTGTAAGTTCAGGACCAATTGTCCTTAACATTTGAGCTTGTTAGTCCAAGTTCAAGACCAATTGTTCTTAACTTTTGAACTTGTAATTCTAAGTTCAGGACCAAGTTATGGAGAGAAAATGATATAAATACTTTGAGAGTAGGTTTACACGGTCCTTTAAATATGGCCCTAATACATATGTAGTCCTCTATAAAAATGATCACTTTTGATTTCCGTTCACTTAAATCTTAAGCCATTAAAAATTAAAGAATTGCTGGATAAAAAATAAATATCATTTAATTTTTGCCAGCCCCTTCACAATTATAATAAAAATAGCACAAATTAAACCCAACAACAACCGATCCAACCCGAGGAGATCCCTCTTCGGACTTGTCTTAGCAAATGACCGTCCTTGTGCTATTGAATTCCTCTAACAACAGAAATAGGAATTAACCTATAAACAAGTTGCATTAATCCAGTAACACCTAAAAGGAATAAAATCCCACCAGTGCAAATTCTAGCCGCCATTACTTCTGGTATGCCAAAATCATGATTACTAATTGCAACAGCTGATATAGATTCATTTTGGATTATGGAGAAGGCACGCAAAGAGAAGCGAGGGTTTGGAAAAAAAAGCAAGGAAACAGAGGGTAAAAATATTTTTTTATATTAATTTTAATAAGTTCGTGGCTATTTGCTTTGCATTGGAATTGCTGATAAAAAATAAAAATCACCTTTAATAGTGGCTACCTCATGCCATTTATACCCTTTTAAGTATTAGCCCGTTTGGTCAAGCTGCAAAAATCAACTTATATTGAAAATTATTTTTTTTAAAGTGATTTTCTCAAAAGTACTTTTGGTGAGAAACAGTTTGTGTTTGACTAATTAATTTGAAAAGCATTTCTGAGCAGCAATTAGTGTTTGACCAAGCTTTAAAAAATTGCTCCCAAGTATTTTTTTTCTTCTCAAAAGTGCTTTTGGAGAGAAGCTACTTTTTTCTGATTCTCCAAAACTGTTTCTCCTCAAAAGCACTTTTTTTCTTCCCAAAAGCTTAGCCAAACACCTCAATTTTTGGCCAAAAAGAAGCTTGCCCAAACATACTACATGTCTTGTGTAAAGCTATAAGGTCGTTTGGTAGAATGCATTAAAGAAAATAATGCATGTATTAACTTTGCGTATAGTAAAATATTGTTTGATATAATTTTTAAACCTATGTATAACAAATACAAGTATTGGTTATACATTATATTTGGTATTATCTTATATATAATTAATGCATAGCAAACCATTGTATTTGCAATATCAAGGCTAATAACGCATGCATTAGCATGGTTAAAGGCCAAATTATCCTTAAAGTCTTTTAAAGCTAAAGAATATGAAGTATATTTTTGTAAACAAATAATTTTCTTAAAAATTATGCAATGAATTTTAATTTTTGATACACTACATTTAATAATAAATAAAAAATAATCTCTGCAAAGCTAATGCTTGCATTACTAATTCCTGTATTATTAATAGTTTAATAGTTTAATACACCTTATTCAACATTCTTATACTCTCTGTCAAACTGCCCTTAAGTGTAAAACTGGTAATCTTGTATCTTTTAGGGGTGTATTTGGTAATGTGAAGAAATGAAGGTAGGAATATGAACAAAAATTTTCCACATTTGAGAAAACGTGCAACTTGCGTGTCTCCAACTTGTTAGGCACCGTTTAACCTTACATTTTCCCAAAATATTTATTTTTAAAATTGGGATTTGGTCATAAATTTTGCATATATTTTAGTCAAATTTTTACAAATTTCAAATTTCAAATTTCAAATTTAACTATTAAACTGAATTTAGGTCAAAATTTTAAAACTTGGAAATTTTTAATATGTTTTTCCAAAATAAAGTTAGAAAATATATTTTGAAAACTTATGTCCAAATATATTTTTATATTCAAACCAAATTTCATCCAAGTTAAATTTTTTAAAATAAATTTGAAATTTATTGCCAAAAGGTAGCTTAATTAATTTGAAATAAAGTGCAGGCGATGAAACTGACCAGTAGTATAAAAAGACGACGAATTGGTGCTGACTAGTTATGTGCTGGAGCTGATTTGGAGCATTTATCAAGAATCAAGAACGGTAACACCCCTCTTTATTTCTCTCCTTTTTTCTCTCTAAATTTCTTGTAATAATTAATCCCTTTTACGTTATGTGGGTCTTTTCTTTTTCTTGTTTGAGCTATATCTCATGATCATGATTGTTGTGAACGACCATGGGCTTCTTTCTGACATGTTTATTGGTAGTTTTCTTGATTTTTGTTGGGTACTTTAATGGGATAGTTGTCAACTATGTTGGAATTAGAAGAGTGAGTTGTAGTAAAGGATGGATTCATGGAGTTAAAGGGTCAACGGGTTTCACCCATAATTTGATTTCAGATGAGTCTTGATTAAGTCAATTATGGAACTAAGGACATTCCTTAGATACATAAAGTTGTTTGAAAAGACCAGAACAGAATGTAACTTAGGCATAATGGGGGTAATATAAGTTCTTAGTGGTATTATAACAGGTGTTCCCCTTTGGCAAAGAATTCTTTTCAATGTTTTTTTCCATAAGTATAGCAGTTCTTATGGGGGTAATACGCTAACTATTCTCTCCTCTCTATCGGGCGTTTTACTAAATTATAAATTGGTTTATTCTCTACAACAACATACCCAGTATATTCCGACAAATAAGGTCTGGGGAAATAATATATACACAATCCTTGCTCGTACCTTGTAAAGGTAAAAATGCTGCTGCTGGAAGACCCTCGACTATATTGGTTTATGCTCTACCAACTGAAATTAGTTAAGTATTATGCTTGCTTAGTTGTTTTTAGCCATCAGCCATGTCATTTTACAACATTATGTATTGTAATGTTATGGCCTTACTATTTTAACAAGAAAATGTATTGCTGGCCGTACCCTTGTCAACGTGGTTTGGCGTTGCACTCCAACCATGTGCTTGACTTTTGGCAGCTACAGTATTCTGTTTCCTAAACGCTTTGACATTGCCGAAGTTAGAGGAAATGTTTAGATTTTCTCAATGGCCGAGCGTGTGTCAGGCTTCAACCATATACAATTTATTGTCTACTCAACTGGTTAGCTTTTTTTATGTCCTCTTGCATAGGGTTTTTTGAGAATGCTAACATGAATGTTGATCACTATGATTGATGCTCTAACCCGTCATATTCAAGGGGATGTGCCTTGGTGTATGCTATTTGCTGATGACATAGTCTTGATAGATGAGACGAGGGTCGGTGTTATTGAGAGGTTAGAGGTATGGAGACAGACTCTCGAGTCTAAAGGTTTCAAAATAAGCAGATCTAAGACAGAATACCTGGAGTGCAAGTTTAGCGCCGAGCCGAGCGAAGTAGGCAGGGACGTGATGATTGGATCTCAGGTCATCGTCAAGAGGGACAGTGTCAGATATCTTGGGTCGGTGATTCAGGGGTCGGAGAGATTGACGGGGACGTCACTCATCGTATAGGAGCGGGGTGGTCAAAGTGGAGGCTTGCATCAGGAGTCTTGTGTGACAAGAAAGTTCCATATAAACTCAAGGGGAAATTTTATAGAGCTGTGATTAGACCTGCAATGTTGTATGGGGCGGAGTGCTGGCACGTGAAGAACTCTCATGTTTAGAGAATGAAGGTTGCGGAGATGAGGATGCTCAGGTGGATGTGCGGGCTCACCAAGTTAGATAAGATTAAGAATGAAGTTATTCGAGAGAAGGTGGGGTGGCCCCGGTGGATGAGAAGATACGAGAAGCGAGGCTGAGGTGGTTCGGGCATGTGCGGAGGAGAAGTCCTGATGCCCCGGTGAGGAGTTGTGAACGGCTGGCTATTGTCGGCGTTCGGCGAGGCAGATGGAGGCCTAAGAAGTATTGGGGAGAGGTTATTAGGCATGACATGGCTAGAATGCGGGTTTCCGAGGACATGACCCTTGATAGGAAAGTCTGGAGGTCTAGTATCAGGGTTGTAGGATAGGGGCTCCTCGAGTTTGGTGTTGGCAGGGTTATCCATAGATGATTTGTGTTTTGGCTTGTGTCTCCCTTATGGTAGTTACTGTATTATATTATTGCATGCTACTTTATTTATGTTTCTTATGTTTAGATAATTATTTCCGCTATTTCTGCTGGAGTTACTAATGCTCCTTTGTTTTTGTCTTTTCTTTCCTGCACTGAACCGTGGGTCGATTGGAAACAGCCTCTCTGCCCTTTCGGGTAGGGGTAAGGCTCGTCTACATATTACCCTCCCCAGACTCCATTTTGTGGGACTATACTGGGTAGTTGGTGTTGTTGTTGTTACATATTAGACACGTGATTGTTTGACTTTATCTTCCCTAGGATTTATCGTCTTGTTAGCTAAGAAGGCAGGTTATCTGATGTTGTTCATAGAGTTTGTCTATGCAATTTTGTAAATGTCGGAAAGGGATAGGACCGCTGGAGGAATTTGGTTTCTGGTTGTGAGAGATCTTATGATGTGGCTTAAAGCAAATACTAGTCTGCCACTTAACTTCTTTTTAACAAGATCTACGTATTTTTCGCTTGTCTCCTTGGTCATGTTGCATTTTTTAGATTTCCTTGGCTTTTATGCAAGATTATGTTTCCTTTTTGTTTTTCTTCTTTGGTCGCACAATTGAATTAGTTCCTCAATTGAAGTGTGGTGGCATATGTGGAAACCAGCTACAGCTTTTTACCCCAAGTGATCTATCCCGATCTCCCCAACCCCTCCGCTGTTATGTTGAGCCTAGTGGCGCACCCACTTTTCACCTAAGACATATCTCGAGGAGTGGTTAGTAAAAAGTGAAATTATTTGACATTTCCTGAATAGCAAGTAGTAAGAGACTGAATATGAAATGCTTTTAAAGCCCTTAATATGTGTTTAGTCATGTCTTCCTTGTGGTAAACATGTGAGGCTGACTTTTCATGCATAGGTTGGAAATATAGTGCATATTTTCCTGAAGTTCAGTCCTCGTGAAGTTTTGGTTAAAGACAGAAGGTAAAGTGTATTTGTGGTCTTGAAGCAATGGCGGGTGAACTAATGGAATTTGGAGAGGTCACACTAAGCATTATTTAGTGTTGTGTTACATATAAAAAGTGCTGGTGTCGTATTAATAGGTGATGGTTTATTGATACAAGAAGGAACTTTTGTAAGGGTGTTTAGCAGACGAACGCAACCTTATCAGTGAATCTTGGTTGATTAATTTGTTGTTGTTTCTCCATCGACATGAGATGACTATGTTTATTGTATATTATCTATGTTACTATTCATGTTCTTGAGCCGAGGGTATACCAGAAACAATCTTTCTACCTTCGTAAAGTAGGGGTGCATGCACGCTACCCTCCCCAAACCCCACTTATGAGATTTCACTGGGTTTGTTGTTGTTGTGTCTATGTTACTTTTCCTGATTACTACAGTTTTTCTTTGTTTATTATGTTTTATTTATCTTTATTTTCATTCATTTCTTGTAATTTTACAGAACAAGACAGTTATTATATGGATAAGAAAGCATCTGGCAAGGAAATCTCTGAGGAAGTGACTCGGGAGTCACTAATCGCCATATCATACTCTGAACCAGAGAAGGACATTTCTATTGAATCTGAACCTGAAATCTCCAACTGTGAGAATCTGGTGAAATCTGTTAATGACGACGAAGATAATAAATATAGATCAGAGTTGATCTCCATATCCTATGAAGAGTCACCACACACTGAAGTTGAACTAGTTTCACCTGGAGAATTCAAGGGCTAAATAAAAACAGCTGGTTTTATAGGCCAGCTCCATGTTAAAAACTCTTCTTTTGCTACATGTTATTTACTCATAAAGAACTGAGCATTGCTTAAACTTGCAGTGTTTCATGTATTGTACATTTGAAATCTGTTGTTGTAATCAGCGGCAGAAACACTCTTTACTAGGGGGTGTCATCCGACACCACTTGGCGAAAAAATTGTTACTTATATAGGAATGTAACTAATACGTATCTTTTTTAAAAAATAAAATAAAATCGCTGTATGTGTACAATAGGTCGCCATTGCTTAAAAATAACAGAAAGTAAATATCAATTTTGAACATAAGTTAAAAATTTAGTACCTTTAAATCACTACAGTGTCAAACCCAAACTCATTTACATGATGAATTGTGATGAACGATACTAGTTTGATATCGCTTAATTTGTTTTGAAGTATAGCTTTTGAATGAAGGGTTGTTTACAAGTTACAACATAGCAGCATGAATATTTTTTTAATAAATTGGTCAATATAACCTAAATTATTCACTTGTTCATTTTACTTGACACTTCTCTCAAATTCCTAAGATTAATTTTGCTAAGTAAATGCGAGGAGTGTTAAGTCCTTGCTTTACTTGCAGATCTGCAGTCTATTCAGCTTATTAAGGGCAAATATCACTTTTAGGCTACCGAAATTATATATATATATATATATATATATATATATATATATATATATATATATATATATATATATATACACATACATACATACACATACACACTTCCTTAGCTTTATTTTGTAAGCGGCTATACGCTGTCATTTTTTCTTCATTTAATACTCTCATAATTATTCTAGAAATGCTTTTTGCCGGCTTATTTTGGTACTTTGTACATATAGAAATTAATTTTGAGTAAATTACCTTCTATAGCCCCTCAAAATTTTAATAGCCCATGTTTTGTATCACTTTCAAAAAATTGCCCTGCGACCCAAAAGTATTGCATATAGCCGAAAGGAATGAGAATGACAACATACGCACCTGTAGTTTAGTGGATATAACACTTGTTTTCTAAGCTGAAAGTCTTAGGTTCTACCCCTGCTTGGCGCGATAGAGAAACTCTTTTTTTTGCAATGTATTATATATTGTATCCTAAGTTTGACAGTGTATCCTTGGTATATATTGCCTATCTCGAGTGTACTTGTGTATCTAAAGTGTATATATTTGTGTACCCCAAATATATTTTGTATCGTCTATGTATAATATGTCCGAACAATGTATCAAAATTGTATATAATGTGTATTTTCTAATATGTAAACATAGTGTATATAAATTATATACAATTTTGTATATGTAATGTGTGCACACTGTGTATTTGGAGTGTATCATGTATTTTTGTATAATGATTGTCTTTTTTGTATATATTTTGTATAGTTACATCTATTTTGTATATAAATTGTATAGTTACATATATTGTTGTATATATTTTGTACAGTGACACTCTATTTGTATATAAATTATATAGTGACAGTCTATTATATATAAATTGTATAGTGACAGTATATTTGTACAGTTCTCTTACACTTCCATGTTTGCCCATTAGGGACCCATTAAATCTCATAAACACAAACTCCAGACAAACACTGCATATTTCTCAACCCATTCTGCTCACAATCCAAAAAGGAATTTAAGTTCTATAAATTAATATAATTACATATAAATTTTAACCACTTCTATTAGTGAAAAGATTGGTGGTTAAAATTTGCTAGAGCAAGAATTATCCAACTACTACGGAGTTAGTGTATTGAAGCGCACTCTCATTTTAGAAGCATCACATTCAAATAAATCCATTAAGGAATTTCATCGAGCAACTCCGAGGCATGACAATGAAGAATGTTCCGAAGTATACAAACTAATAATCACCAAAACAATAGGGTAGCTATCAACCTAAGACTAATAAATGAAAAACATTTCTAGAAGCAAATTAAATCTGCCATAAAACTAGAAAACGAACATCCACAAACAAACTTCATCGAACAATTTAGATGTAATGACAAACTTCAAAAATGCTACTTTAGAGTATAATGGCTGAGGGAGGACGAAATTAGGTCTTTAAGGAGGTGGCGGTTGTGGTATTGGGTGAGGAGGAACTTAGCATGTGATTTGAATGCTTATAGTGGCGGAAGAAACGACTGGAGGAGGATGCCCTAGATATGGGAAATATGGCAATGGTCTTGGGCTAGCCATTATAATTAGTTTAGGACTATAATATGTATGGTATAATTTTATAGCTACCCACTGCTAAAAGTTTTCAGCGGGTGACTATAAATAAAGTTCTCTCAAAATTAATTGTACTAGGCATGGAGTGATTTTAAAAGAGTATGTCATGAGTACTTTAAAATAAATGGCAAATGAATAAATAGAGATATGTAAGAGAGAATATAAATACACATAATAATGTGTAAATAAGCCTTTATGGGGATGGCAAAAAAGATACGGGTGATTTAGCACTACCACTCCTAAATTTGAAAATTTAAGACAACAGTCAGCATATTAACATATATTTCTCCAAATAATGCACATAAGGTGATTGAGATTATGGAAACCTCGACAGACGTTGGACAAGGTTTGTCTTAAAGGGTTATTATGTGGACAACATATTAAATCAGTTAGATATGACTATGATGCATGCATAATTAATCAGAATAAGGTTATTATGGGGGTTTATATTGGTACCTTCAAGCGAACAACTTGAGTGGAAAAGGCACGGAACTGTCGACTACACCGCTGAACAACTGTTTTATCGCAAATATGCATTTCCAAATTTAGGGGGTAATAATATAGGAAGAGCATAATTACTCATTATAAACATTGCTACAATATTTATTTGACACGAGTGGAGTATGATGTTGAGCATAATTATGTAAAAATAATAACATATGGTCAAGTAATTTACATGGTGAAAGCATATAAGGTAGTGTTAAATAATGCGATAAAATAAGCAAATGAGAAAGGGAAGAAGAATAAAAAACAAAAGAAATAAGTTAGCACAGATCAAAAAAATTCAAAACTGTTATAAATAGAACTCTATTTAAGGTGAATGTCTATATTTAGAGAGATTCTAGGGTTTACTACTTGGTGGCTAAGTCACCACCTCCCTATAAATATAGGGGTTCTATTCCGTTGTAAACCATCCCCAAGTATCAATAAGAATACTCCTCTCTCTACTTTTCTCTCTATTGTTCTTGTTCTTGTATTATTGTTCTTGTTCTTATATTATTTCATAACATGTTATCAGCACGAGTCTCTAACCAATTGAATTTGATTTCTTCCTTCTTCCAGAATTTCTATGCGGAAAAATATGTCGCGTTCTCCGGCATCATATTGGCCGCCGGAGTCGACCAAAGTTGCCGGAATTTGTTGCTGCTTCCCGATGAACTATTTTTTGGCTTGTGCATGGATGGGACGGACAATCCGCCAATGGTCCATGCCGGATTATTGCATCTTTTCCAATCTGTTTACGCAAACAATTTCTTCCTTAATCTGATTAAAATTCAGGATTTAAGGTAAATATTTTACTTTTCTCTTTCAAATTCTTGAAATTCTACGATTTGAAGACAACAAAGTTTGATTATAACTCTAATGGAGTTCGTAAGAAATTACACTCACATGAAGTGGTAAAATTTCTATGCCTTGCCATGATCAAATTCATGTATGATTGTGGGCAAAGAATTAAAATTTCGTCCAAATGAATTTGCTCCATTCCCTTTAGAGAATGTGGTAGCAGTATGTGATAAGTCTGAAAGAAGACAAAATTATTACCATGATGGTATCAATGAATGTGGACGTGGCAATAGACGGAATTATAATCGTCATTATGATCCATTCCCTGAAGTGAATGTGATAATTGTAATAAAGCCTGTAAGTATGAACACGCTCTTGATGTAATTGTATCTTATGTCTGACATTATGAAAATAAAGTTCGTTGCCTTTGAAATTTCGGGCAAGAACTATATGACATGGGTGTTGGATGCTGAAATCCACTTAGATGCTATGGGTCTTGGAGACGCCATTAAAGACAGAAATAATGCATCCACCCAAGACTATGCTAAGGCCTTGATTTTCTTGCGCCATCACCTTAATGAAGGTTTGAAACTGTGCTAAGGCCTTGATTTTCTTGCGCCATCACCTTGATGAAGGTTTGAAAATTGAATATATCACAGTCAAAGATCCACCTATCTTGTGGAATGGCTTAAAGAAGAGATATGACAACTTGAAGTTGATCACTCTGCCACAAGCACGATACGATGAGAATCCAAAAGCAAATAGTTCATAAACTATATATTATCGTTGCGGTAGAAAAGGGCACTGGTCAAAAGCTTGCCGTATACCAAGACATTTGGTTGACCTTTATCAAGCATCTCGAAAGAGTAAAGGCCCTAAAACAAATTTTGTCTCTGACGACAATTTTGACATCACCCACTTGGATGTGGCAGATTTCTTTGAGCAACCCAATGGAAAAATAGACCACCTAATCGGTGATGGATCTGTGATGAAAGAAGATGGAGTTGTTTGATTTTATTTCACTTATTTGTAATAGTTAGTGAATAAACTAATAGTCATTAGTATCAGCTCGTATTAGTTAGTTTATGATATAATGATAGTATTAGTTCTTTAGAATGTTTCAATATGCTCAGATTTCAATAATATTTTTATTTTCCAGTAGCGGTAATCGACTAACCTAACAGTTAGTTGATTATCTAATATTTCGCATTAAAACTGCAAAACAATCGATTGTCAATGTTCAACAATCGATTGTCAATGTTCAACAATCGATTGTCTTAAGACAGTGTGATCTGGAATTTTTTCAAAATAGCAAATAATCGATTGTCTATGTTTAACAATCGATTGTCTTAAGACAGTGTGATCTGGAATTTTTTCAAAATAGCAAATAATCGATTGTCTATGTTTAACAATCGATTGTCTTAAGACAGTGTGATCTGGAATTTTTTCAAAATAGCAAAATAATCGATTGTCTATATTTAACAATCGATTGTCGTAAGACAGTGATCTGAAGTTTTTCAAAATAGTCAACAATCGATTGTCTATGTTTAACAATCGATTGTCTTAAGACAGTGTGATCTGAAGTTTTTCAAAATAGCAAATAATCGATTGTGTGTGTTTAACAATCGATTGTCAATGTTCAACAATCGATTGTGTGTGTTTAACAATCGATTGTTTTAAGAAAATGCTTAAACTGAAATTTTCAAACTGCATAGTAATCGATTATGGAAAACATATAATCGACTATCTGATTTAGTTAGTCAACTGATCTCAGCAGATTTTGAAAATATTGTTTAAATGTGAAACAAACGAATTGAACTTGTTTATTCTCATGTTCGTATATTTTCTTTTGTATGGCAAACTATGGGAATTAAATTGATTGAAGGCTCCTGGAGAGCAACTATAACTCTGCCTAAAGGAACGATATTTTAGAAAATGCAATGTTCTCCTCCAATTCTAAGAAGAACTTGTTGAGTTTTAATGATATCAGTCAAAATGTTCTCCTCCAAGTCTAAAAGGAACTTGTTGAGTTTTAAAGATATCATTCAAAATGGATATCAGATTGAGACAATACATGAGTATAATCTTGAATACCTCATTTACTCATGAAAGCGAGGCTGCCCACTTCGGCTTGGGGTCACGCCATTTTGCATGCAGCAATGCTAGTTTGTCTCTGACTGACGAATTGACACAAATATTCCCCGTTGCATTTGTTTTTGGGTCATGAACCTAATATATCCCATTTAAGAATCTTTGGATGCGCAGTATATGTGCCTATAGCACCGCCATCCCGCACCAAAATGGGTCCGCAAAGAAGGTTAGGAATATATATTGAGTTTGAATCGTCCTCCATTATTCGCTACCTCGAAACATTGACAGGGATTTGTACACTGCACGATTTGCAGACTGTCAATTTGATGAGACACTTTTCCCAAAATTAGGGGGAGAAGTTGGTGAAACCAAACGGGAAATTTTATGGAAAAATGCATCATTATCTCATCTTGATCCACATACCTCTATTTGTGAAAAAGAGGCGCAAAATATTATCCATTTGCAAAGAATAGCAAATCGAATACCAGACGCACTTACAGATTTGAAAAGGATAACAAAATCACATATCCCCGCAGTGAATGTGACAACATCTGACTCACGAATACATATTCATTATCGGAAGAATATGAACATGAAGTTGGTATTGAATATACCACCCTCACCCCTAGAAGGAGGTTTGAGATGATACCACACTCACCCCTAGAAGGAGGTTTGAGATGATATATGGCCTGAATGATCGTTGGTCACGTACCTATTGTACGCCAAAGTATTTTGGAAATATGACTATTAAAGGACAACGATAATGCAAGAAACATATCTTGCATATAATTTTGACCATGACCATAATGGTATAACTTTCTCTTTAAAAGAGATATTCACCACATGGATGTTGATGAATCTGTGGTAGTACAAAATTAATTGAGAGCTCTAGAAGAGCCAATTACTATGTTGGAGAAACACAATTGAGTATTGTGCTGTAGTAAGTCTCAAAGAAACTTATTCAGTTTCCAAAGTACACGCGAAAGCGATTGATTATATTGAGACTATAAATGAAGGAAAGATTTGATATCTCCTATTACTACAACTTGTAGCGGGATAATTTGTATATGAAAAGCTACCCGCTTCATTCTCCAGTTTGTACTACACAACAAAAGAATGCCACAATAAAGTGGATATCTATTGGTATAAAAACCCATGTCATAATAAACCTGAAGTTTATTGATAAGTGCACATGTCATGGTGTAAATTTGAAGTTTACCAATATTGATAATTTATTCAGTTGGCATTCGGGTTAGCCATCTCATTTTAAGTATGATGTGCAATAATGAGAATTCACAAGGGTGAATATTAAAGAACTAGAAAGTTCTTTACGAATTCTCTTGTATCACTTGTTCTCATTAATGAACTGACCAACTAAAGAATTCGGGTTGAAGCCCATAAATTCTGGAAATATCAAAGGTGAATATGGGCCCATTCACCTGCCATGTATACCATATATGATGCATCTATGATATGGTTACATGTGCGATTGTTATTGACCCGCAGCCTGGCCGGTGCTTGCGAGGTAAATTTCTCAGTATAACTTCGAGCATAATTTCCAGATTTTCTATTCAAGATAGTTCATCTTGATAAGTTGGTTTATATCAAAGTTGGTTTAGCAACATAATTATTGAGTGCCTCCACTTAATAGCTAAATTGTTTCTTATGAGAACAAAGTTATATATATCAGTTTGATATACGTTGTATACGAGAGTATATTCTCCCCTCACAAGTGGTTCAGGGTCAGGAACCAAATAATTTCATCTTATTATTAATGTGCTGTGTATATTGACATGATAATGCACAAAGATGATTTCCCAAAGTTGAGGAAACAAGTTAGTTTTTCTAACATGAGGGGGAGACATGATAAACACTTGAGAAAATGTTACATGGGATGAATTATCTTTTGTATATATAGATCCTCGAATATCATAATATGAACCTGAAGTTCATAAAAGGATAATTCAATTGCAACATATTGCAAAGCATGCTATACGCATTTGCTGACCCAAATAAAGTAAATATATTCTCACTGCAAATGCTCATATTAAGTCTCAGAAGGACAAAGTCTTTGATACGCTTAAAGCGTATAGACAAATCGGTTTCAAAATAACTTCTTAATAAAGAAGATGAGCAAATGATCAAAGTGATCATAATGGGGAGGCAAGTGATTTAGAAGATCACATGACATAACACTTCATAAAATCTCATGAGAGATTCAGGTACCTGAATATATGAATAAAGAGATCTCCATGATATGTCTTTATGAAAATTTACTGGAACCGATATAAAATGTTCGTCGACGACATCTATGATAGCGCTAATTATCGATGAGGATCTTATGTTTGTCGAATACAAACAAAATATTGGCTAAATGGAAGAGATACAATTCAAGCAGAATTGATTCCATATGAAAGACATGTAGTTTCGGACATGTAGTTCAAATACTTGAAAGTATAAAGTCAATGGTATGTGTAATCAGTTTTCGATATCTTATTTGTTTAGCATGACATGAAAACTTGATATGCATCTAAAGTCTATTATATGGCTTATATAACTTAACTTATATGTCAATCCATGAAAGATTGAAGTTGCTTGAAGCATATACAATTCTTGGTCCTGAAGTACCACATCCTAAGTGCAACTTGTGTACATATGTATCTTGCTATAACTATAAGCATGATGGCATTGAGAATACATCTATGAAGATATTGAAGAGTCATTCCACGACATTATATGAAGATGTTCATATCTATCAAGAATGATGATTTCAAGGTGCGGAATATTTATTCAAGTCAATATAGTTGATTTATTTATCAAACATCTACCAAAGATTGTTTTGAAGATGGTGCACAAAATTGGAATGCAAATGCTCAAGGATATAAATTGATGTTCTTATCAGGGGGAGTTAATGCGCGTTGCACTCCTTTTCCCTTACAAGGTTTTGTCCCAACTGGGTTTTCCTTGCGAGGTTTTTAACGAGGCAACCAATAGGCGCATATTCAAACATGTGTACTCTTTTTCCTTCTCTTTTAATTTTTCCCATTGGGTTTTGGTTTTAAGGTTTTAACGAGGCACATTATTGAATAGACATTCAAGGGGGAGGGTTATAAATAGAACTCTATTTAAGGTGAATGTCTATATTTAGAGAGATTCTAGGGTTTACTACTTGGTGGCTAAGTCACCACCTCCCTATAAATATAGGGGTTCTATTCCATTGTAAACCATCCCCAAGTATCAATAAGAATACTCCTCTCTCTATTTTTCTCTCTATTGTTCTTATTGTTGTATTATTGTTCTTGTTCTTATATTATTTCATAACAAAAACCTAATTAAATGAAGCGAATAAAGGAGATAGGAAATGAAGGCTCATGATAAAGCAATTTTGAGAAAATAAAGGAACATGAAAGGGGAAGTACCTGGAAGCGGTCATGTAAAGCAACTTAATAAATTAGAAATCCCACGTAAGCTAAATCCATTACGGTAAGAACCTAAGTATTTCTAGCAGAATCTCTATGCTATCGCACTTTTATTTTCTCGCGAAATCGGGCTTCGACATGCGTTAACTCTTTTAAATGGGTATTAAAAGAGAAGAGTCGCTACCTAATAATTTTTAAGGTGCATTGGGACACCTATTTACAAATAACTCTGTTTGACTAGTCAATGTCACCAAAGATAAGGGCTCAAATTACCTCAAAGAGAACGTGTTAGGCACTCTTCGAATTCCACAAATATGATTTCCGGCCGAGTTTTAAGCTGTGTGAGATTATTTATTTTATTAAACAAAAAAAATTATTAATTGATAGGCTAGATTGCTAATTTTCAAGGCAATTGAAATCTAAGATCTCAATATTCTAGCTGAAAATTCATTAAAATAATAATAATGCAATTCCACTTTTTTTTTTGTTTCCAAAAATATGAAATATTCCAGTAACATATACAAAATAAAAGAAGTGATCGCACATAAGTAACAATCGTCATATAAATGAGCAAAACTAAATAACTAACCTTCTTCCAATGACCAAAATAGATTTTCACTACTTATTTGCGAGTCTTATATACATCAAAGAAGAAGCCAGATGCAGGATGCATCTTGAACAAGATACTTTTTATCTTTTTTTCAATATCAGCAGCTCGTGAGACTTCCACCATTTATTCATAGCAACAAAATAATTCACATGCAAAGGAAATACTCGAAGTGAAACATGTGATGTTACACAAGAATGTGAAAAATAAAAACAGTAAATAGGTAGCTAACAAATACCCATTACTTCGAGGCATAAAATATAGAGTTACTGGGGAATGAAAGTTCTTAAGAATATCAAGAAGTCACGTAAAGTACATATGCAAGTATTTTATTTATTCGATTTTGGAGGCTCCCTAGCTAGAGGCTTATAATGCATTTTGAAGCTTCTAAAATATATGCAAGGTCCTATATTAAAATCAAAATCACATAAGAAAGTTAATTAAATATTGAGGCGTAAATTCCTAGGGAGTTAAGATGAGTAACAAAGCAAGCAAGTAGTAGATAAGCACACAAGTAAATATGAAAACTGTGAGAAGAACTAACCTTAAACTCCAATAACAATACTGTATTGTGTACCTGAGTTTCATGTGCATCAAATAAAAGGAAATACAAAGCTAGTAGACTTCTTCTCCCACATGGCGAGATTTATGAAGATGAATTTCCATACAACCATAGCCCGAACATAAAAAAATGTTAGTAAATTATGCGCCACCTTGAAGGCATGACGTTGTGACAATTGTTAATCACATGTCGTTAACCTTGGTGGCGACTTTATTGTGAGGCCAAAAGTTAACTAACACATAAGCCGGAAAATCATATAATTTGACTAGCCAGTCGACAACAAGTATATCAAGATAAATACATAAATAAGAGATAAAGACATGCTGGCACTTAACAAATATTACAAAGAATTCACATAATAAGCAAACATTTGCATGATAAAAGACAATTCAATAGTAAGAAGTTTTAGAAAAAACAAGCTTACTCATTTTTAAAAATAGGATTAATATTAACGACTTGACCTCATAGTTCTTGACCTCCCACATGTCATGAATTAGCTTGGAGAGGATACACGCAGACAACATCATATATCGAGCGACATGTGACATATATAAGTGAGTGTGAAGAAAATCTATGATATTTTAACTACTGCATATCGTGTAGTAGCGTAATTTTATAAACAAATAAAACTTGAACTTCAAGTTATATAAACAAAACATGGCTGGAACTATATTTTAGAAAGAAAAAAAAGAAGGAGGAGGGTTTACGCAGACCTTCATTTAGGAATGAAAATTCCGTAAGACAAAATGCTAACTAAGTTTATATATATATATATATATATATATATATATATATATATAAAGATTGCTAAAAGCTAAAACTTTATGATGGAACCCAAAATGAAACACATACGCTAAGTAATAATGGCATTCTACTAAAATAAATGATAAAAGGTATATAAACTCTACCTAGAAATAATTTTAAAACGATTTTAATGGATGACCGTAGCATTCAATCATTGGCTGTCGAGCTTTAAATGCATAGTTTTAAACCCAGGTCATAAGAGTAAATAGATGACGTGAAAACAACTGCAGCTAAACATGCTCTTTCTTGCTTGGTATGAATCAAATTGATAAATCGAGATACCGAATCCAGGCGGATTTTATTTTTCGAACAAATAAAATTTAAAAAGTTCCAATAACTCTTTCAGACATATGTTTGGAGATAGAGGCAGAGAATAAAGTCCTCCTCATAAAATGAAAAAAGAGGAATATAAAGAGATGGGGAGAAAAGAGTCGTCCAGAGTTGATGGAAAAGATGGATTTTGTGGAGAGAATAAATAATTAGTCGTTGTGAGATGGGTATAAATTTAGTAAGGATCCCCTATGTATCACCATAACTTTGGATAAAAGATTTGTAACCAAATAGAGCATTGTATATAAGAAAAAGAAGAATTGAATGAGATATTGAAAAGGAGGGATATACATGGGATGTGGGATGGGGTCAATTTATGGAAAATAGTAATTAGTTTTTAGGAAGATGTTATGAGGCTTAATTTGGAATTGACTCTTGGCAGAAGCTTCAAAATTTAAAAAATAAAGTAAATGGCTAATGAGTTATTTGGAAAATTCTCATGCGTAGAGCAATGTGAGAGTGATTTGGGCGGCTAAAAATACATGGCATTCCTTTTCGATTTCTATTTTAATAAATTCCACATAATTATAATAATAGTAGTAGTAAAATATTAATTACTATATGCAAGAAGCGAGAATTAAATGTTGAACACTTACTACTTTATAGAATATGCTAACAATAAATTATACTAGTACTCTAAAACTGAAAATTGTAAAATATATAATGAGAACTCCATCGTATGGTGCAAAGATAGAAGTAATAATACACAAGAATGCGATAAATACTATTATTAACCTTTTAAGTAAAACAATAATTTTTGGGAATAAATTGAATTAAGGAGGGACAAAATTGGGTGACAATAAATATCAAGTGCATGCCGACATGATTAAACTGCCACCAAAAGAGCTCAATGCAACAAGCTCACGTTGTTCATTCGCCACCTGGGAATGGATGTTACTTGTCTGATTGAGCCCACGCTTTCAAACAGACACTGGTTTATTCTGGTAGCCATTGATTACTTCAAAAAATGGGTAGAAGCTGCATCTTACAAAGCTGTAACCAAAAAGCTCATCGCAAATTTTCAAGGATCGTATTGTCTGCCAATTCGAAGTTCCTGAGTCCATTATCACCGGCAAAACTGCCACCCTCAACAGTGATCTGATGAAAGCTATATGTGAAACCTTCAAAATTAAGCACAAGATTCCACCGCCTACAGACCTTAGATAAACAGAGTCGTAGAAGCTGCAAACCAGAACATTAAGAAGCTACTAAGAAAAATGGTAGAGAATCACAAGCAGTGGCATGAGAAGTTACCCTTTGCTCTTTTAGGGTATTACCGCACCACAGTTCGCACGTCAACCGGAGCAATCCCCAACATGCTGGTTTATGGTACCGAGGTTGTCATCCCAGCTGAGGTAGAGATTCATTCATTAAGAATCATACAAGAAGTCGAGCTCAGCGATACAAAATGGATAAGATGTCGCAATGAAAAATTGAACCTTATCTATGGAAAGGGGATGAACACAGTATGCCATGGCTAACTCTATCAGAGCAGAATGTCCAGATCTTTCAAAAAAAGGTCAAACCAAGACAGTTTGCACTAGGGCAGCTGATATTGAAGAAGATCTTCCAACACCAAAATGAACGCAAAGGAAAATTCTCTCCCAACTTGCAAGGTGCGTATATGGTTTACAGAGTACTAATAGGTGTTAGATAATACGCTTAACGCTAGGGGGGGGGGGGTGAATAGCGTTATAATAAAAATTAGCGTAAACTTTGCGGAATTAAAAAAATGCAGGAAGTAAATAAGTGTGATAAATAATAAAGTACGCACCGATGTATTCTGGTTCACCACAACATGTGGCTAATCCAGTCCCCGAGAGACTCTCTCGAGATTTTCCACTAACTTGTCAAGCTTACGGGTGCTCAACAAACCTTTACAACTTAAGGACACAAGCCTTAACACTTTTGCTCGGAGATACAACACTCCAAGACTTCACTGTTAAGCTTACGGGTGCCTAACCAACCTTTACAACTTAAGGACACAAGCCTTAACACCTTTGCTCGGAGATACAACACTCCAAGACTTCACTGTTAAGCTTACGGGTGCCTAACCAACCTTTACAATCTAAGGACACAAGCCTCAACAATCTTGCTCGGAGATACAACACTCCAAGACTTCAACCAAGGAAACACAAGTTCCTTACAACAAGAGAATCACAATTCTCTTACAAGTGTACAAAACACTAAACACTCAAACAAAACACTCCTTAATAAGTAGATATGAGTAAAAGAAGTAAGCTCAAGATCACAACAACTATGGACAAGACTTTGGCTCTCAAAAGCTTTATGAAATGAATATAAAATGATAAACAATAGTATGCAAGCTTATAGCAATAGAATGATCAGTTGTTGTGTGTTGTTGTGTTTAAAACACTGAAATGAAGCTGTATTTATAGTTGAAAAACTTGACATTACCGTTGTCTAATTGTCAATTAAGAGTTGCTGATTTTACTGAGTGACAATCGATTGTCAAGAAGCTACAATCGATTGTTTGCCAATCGTTCCAGAAATCAATCCCAGATTTTACGCTTAACAATCGATTGTCCAAGATCAACAATCGATTATTGGTAACGTTCAAAAAATCATTTCCAGATTTTACGTAAAATAATCGATTATACCAAATCAATAATCGATTATTCAGCAACGTTCAAAAAATCCTTTCCAGATTTTAATTTCAACAATCGATTGTACAAAATCAACAATCGATTATTCAGCAACGTTCAAAAAATCTTTTCCAGATTTTAATATCAACAATCGATTGTACAAAATCAACAAGCGATTACCTGACGGTATTTGAAAACTTTACGATAACAGTCAGCTTCACAATCGATTGTGCAATATTAACAATCAATTATTTATCAGATTTGAAAATCATTTTAGACACTACCTCGTGACAATCGATTGTTATATACTCACAATCGATTATTTAATAACTTTGAAAAAGTCTGGAAGACACTGCCTCAACACAATCGATTGTCATATGTTCACAATCGATTATTTTGTGACTTTGAAAAATCTGATGGACACTGTCTCTTCACAATCGATTGTCATTAGCTTCACAATCGATTATTCTGAGTTTTGAAAAACTTTGATGTACACTGCCTCATCACAATCGATTGTCATTAGCTTCACAATCGATTATTCTGAGTTTTGAAAAACTTTGATGGACACTGCCTCATCACAATCGATTGTCATAAGGTTTACAATCGATTGTCATGCAGGTTTGAAAAACCTGATGCTCAGTGCCTTAACAAAATCGATTGTCATTTAGTTCACAATCGATTGTCATGCAGTCATGGCTTAACATAATCGATTATCATAAGTTCATAATCGATTATCTTAGTCCAGATTTTAGAGGCATGTTTAAAAATCATTTTGACTGAAGTAAATATGCATGATTTAAAATCATTTAGCATTAAATTAAATATGCATGATTTTGTAAAAATAATTTTACGAGAGAAGCCATGTCATGAGTCAAGTTGTCGGATCAAGATCACAATTAAGAACGACTCATTTAAACTATAAAACTTTGTCTTGTGCTTGAATCTCGTTATCCACCAATTGTGCGCTTGTACTTGAACTTCGTCATATATCAATTTGTGCTTGTTTGACATTCATCAAAACCTACACATAAGAACACACGTTTTAGTATAAAGCCTTGAGAACGTGTTTCCAACAATTTCCCCCTTTTTGATAATGGCAAACTTTAAGCGGGATATGCAACTTAAACAATTTATAATGACGATTCAAGACAAGTAACGATATGCAATAAGTATGCGATTAGTTCCCCCTCAATATATGAATTCCCCCTCAATTTAAGCTTATAAATATTCAGAGTGCATACCCGTTATCTTCCCCCTTTTGCCATTAGCAAAAATAATATAAGAAGATGCCAAAGATGTAAATAAAACTTGTTTATTTATTGGAAAGAGAAAACGTGATTACTTAAAGAGAGCACAATAACTCAAGTAATAGCAGTACAATCGATTATTGATACGAGATAATCGATTATTAGACGACAGAAACCGATTTTTCTGAAGAAGACTTGATTATTGCGCGTCATGCTTTATAATTCCCCCTACCTTTAGGGCGATACCTGCAAAAATTCGTTAGACGTCTCCGACGCTCAAGTTAGAAATCATGTATAATAAAAAGATGCAATGCATGACTTAGATCAATGTGGAGTCAAGAATCTCGAGTTCACTACGAATTCGGAAGAAGGACTCTTTCTCTAAGGGCTTTGTAAAGATGTCGGTCAATTGATCTTTGGTTTCAACAAATTCGATTTCGAATCCCCCTTGAGAGCGTGATCTCTTATAAAGTGATGTCTAATTTCAATGTGTTTTGTTCGCGAATGAAGAACGGGGTTCTTCGTCAAGCATATGGCACTAGTATTATCACATCTAAGAGGGATATGATCAAGACTTAGGCCATAGTCCAAGAGTTGTTGTTTCATCCATAGAAAAACTCCCCACGGCTACATATTCAGCCTCGGTTGTGGACAACGCAACACTTACTTGTTTCTTGCTAAACCAAGAAACGAGAGAGCTACCGAGCAAATGGCAAGTGCCACTAGTGCTCTTGCGGTCCAATTTGCATCCAGCAAAATCGGAGTCGGAATAGCCAACGAGTTGGCATGAAGAACCTTTGGGGTACCATAGACCCACATTTGTAGTACCAACAAGGTACTTCAAAATCCGTTTTACCGCAGTAAGGTGAGACTCCTTCGGACACGATTGATAACGGGCGCATAAGCACACGCTAAACATGATGTCCGGACGACTAGCAGTAAGATAGAGAAGAGAGCCAATCATACCTCGATACTTCTTAGTGTCGACTTCCTTACCTTTCTCATCTTTGTCTAGATGATCGGATGTGCTCATGGGAGTCGCCATTCCTTTTGCATTGTTCATTTCAAATAGTTTCAGCAATTCTTCGCAATATTTGGCTTGGCAAATGAACGTACCTTCTTTCATTTGCTTTACTTGTAATCCCTAAAAGAATGTTAACTCACCCATCATAGACATCTCAAATTCGCTTGTCATTAAATCGGAAAATTCCTTGCATAAGACATTGTTAGTAGCACCAAATATGATATCATCCACATATATTTGAACTAATAAAATATTATTGTTTTTATGCTTAACAAAAAGGGTGGTGTCAACTTTCCCCCTAATGAAATCATTTTCCAATAGAAATTTTCTCAATCTTTCATACCAAGCTCGGGGAGCTTGTTTTAAACCATAGAGAGCCTTTTTGAGTTTGAAAACATGATCGGGAGATTTAAAATCTTCAAAACCGGGGGGTTGTTCAACATAAACTTCTTCTTGTATAACACCATTTAGAAAAGCACTTTTCACATCCATTTGATATAAATTGAAATTCATAGAAGAGGCAAAAGCGAGCAATAGACGAATAGCTTCTAATCTAGCTACGGGAGCATATGTTTCTTCATAGTCAATACCCTCTTCTTGATTATAGCCTTTTGCTACAAGCCTAGCTTTGTTTCTAGTGATTACACCATTTTCATCTAGTTTGTTTCGAAAAATCCATTTCGTACCAATTATGGTATGATTTTCGGGTCTTGGCACCAAATCCCAAACGTCATTCTGTTTGAATTGGTTAAGCTCCTCTTGCATTGCCAAGGTCCAAAATTCATCCCCAATTGCTTCGGAGATGGTTGTTGGTTCAATTTGAGACACAAAAGCAGTATGTCCTAAGGTGTTCTTAAGGGAGTTTCGGGTACTTACCTTTTCTCCGACGTCGCCAATTACCTGTTTGAGAGGGTGTTCTTTGATTGTCCTCCATTCGTTTGGCATTGTCGTTTCTTTCTCCAATTGTGGCGCTTCCTTCATTGGTTGTTCCAAGATTTCATCTTTATTTTCCTTAGGCGTTTCCTCTTGTATTTTGTCTTTCAAGCTATCTAAAATACCTGCAAGATCAAAACTGGAATCCTTTCTCGCCAATCGAGCATTATTTTCGGAAAATACAACATGAGGGGATTCCTCCACAGTTTTGGTTCTTTTATTAAAAACCCTATATGCTTTGCTACGTGAAGAATAACCAATGAAAATTCCCTCATCGGACTTAGCATCAAATTTTCCCAATTGATCTTTGCCATTGTTATGAATAAAACATTTACAACCAAATACTCTAAAATGGGAGATATTTGGTTTCCTTCCCTTAATCAGAAATTTATCAAGACATACCAACAAGACATAGATATACCAATTGTTATAAAACAATAATAAACCCATTTGTTGGATGACATAACAAGTGTACCAAAAGTTATTTTATTAACAGTGATACAAATTGTTATTTTTAGTAAAGCATATTACAAACGAGTGTTGACTGTTAACAGATCAACCTTACATCGAATTTTGAAGAACATACCAACCATTATCCAGACCAAAGGATGTGTTCATCAAGAGACGATTTTTAACAGAAGGATTTTTGTCAATTGTTAGAAACATGAGACATCTCAATTATTTTTCAAAGCTGAGGATAGCATTCATAAAAAAAGTGAGTGAAAACTTTTTGAAGAATATCCTAATAGATAATACACACCACACAATATACTAACAATTATTTAAACCACAGAAAGCAATTATCAAATCATGAATGAAATGATTTTATCAAGCTAACTGTTAATACATATCAACAGTTTTGATCTTTTAAAAGCAGATAACTAACAAGTAAACTGATTGACACCAATTGTCATTTAACAACACGTTTTCAACATATGAATCAACAAAGCTAATTGATATTGATTGTTGACAAGGATATCTCAATTGTTAACGCACATCAACTATTACGGCTAAGCTTAAAGATTCAACAATAAGGGAACCAAATTAACAACAAATAAGTTAATATTGGTTGCTAGCACATATCAACAATTCGGTTTTTGTCAAAAAGGATAACTAACCGAAATTTCCTCTTGATGCAATGAGGTGTCGTGCTCGGTGCATCTACTACAATACTGTAGTCTTTCAAGCACACCTGCAAAACAGATTAATGATCTTTTGGTACCCATGCCATTTTGGGTCCTTGGGGGTTAGGCATATCATAATGATGCGATTGAGTGATATGTTTATGTCGTGTAAAACATGCAGGAGCAATATGACCAATACGTCTACAATAATGACAAGTCACGTTGGGGTTATGCATCCTTCTAGGTTCATAGTAACTTGACGGACGAAAATGGTTTACTCTATTTTCAGCATTATCACTATTGCGCGCTTTATGAACATCATTTCTCCTACTATGAGCAGCATTTCTAGAATGATTATTTCTACGTTGGGAATCATTTCTAGGTGCTCTAAAGGGTTCAAAATTCCTTCTAGTATTTGGCCTATAATATGCATCATTTCTAGGGTAGTTATTTCTAGGTGGTAAGTCATTTCTAGGTCTTCTAAACTGTTCAACATTTAGTCAAGCATGCATATTGGTTCTAGGATTGCTATTTCTAGGATAAGCATTTTTATTATTAGTCCTAAGTTGAGCCTTAGGTTGTTGGGGTTTAGCTTCAACCTTTTCTTTAGGCTCATTCGTAAACCCTATGCCATGCTTGGTTGACTTCAAATTATCAAGAACATCATTCAAATTTTTGTGCAAAGAATTAAACTTATCGAATGTGCCTTTAAGCCTTTCTACTTCATTTTTGAGATGCAAGCAAGAAGTACACTTTCTAATAGAGCTTTCGGGCTTATCGGCGCTTCTTTTTCCGAAAAACTTGTTTTCCTCTTTCAACTTCTCATTTTCTAGAACCAATTTTTCAAAATCTTTTTCTTTTAGAGAGAGTTGTTTTTGAAAATCTTTTTCTTGCAACGACAGAGTTTTCTGCAAATCTTTAATAGTCTTGGAAGCATCACCAAACTCACTATGTAATTTACTATAAGCATTTTGCATTTCTTCAAGCGAGTGAGAGTTGGATGTACTTACCTCTTCTTTTTCGTTTGCCATGAGATTGGCCAGTTGATTTATCATATGAGCTGTCCGCTTTTTGAGGCATGCTTTCATACATTTCCTCCAGCTTATCCCACATCTCTTTGGCGGTTTTGTAGTGGGAAATTTTCTGATAGTCTTCCTGATTCAAGGCGCTATACAGCATATTTATTGCATTAGTGTTGTATTCACTTACCTTGGCTTTCCCAACTTTTGTTGTCATTTGATCACCATGCTTGATGATTTGCCATAGATAAAATGTGTTGGCTGTGATGAAAATTCTCATCCGATCTTTCCAATATAAGTAATTATTTCCATCAAATATTGGGGACAACTGATACCAATTGTTAGATAATACGCGTAACGCTAGAGGGGGGGGGGGGTGAATAGCGTTATAATAAAAATTAGCGTAAACTTTGCGGAATTAAAAAATTGCAGGAAGTAAATAAGTGCGATAAATAATAAAGTATGCACCGATGTATTCTGGTTCACCACAACACGTGGCTAGTCCAGTCTCCGAGAGACTCTCTCGAGATTTTCCACTAACTTGTCAAGCTTACGGGTGCTCAACAAACCTTTACAACTTAAGGACACAAGCCTTAACACCTTTGCTCAGAGATACAACACTCCAAGACTTCAATGTTCAGCTTACGGGTGCCTAACCAACCTTTACAACTTAAGGACACAAGCCTTAACACCTTTGCTCGGAGATACAACACTCCAAGACTTCACTGTTAAGCTTACGGGTGCCTAACAAACCTTTACAATCTGAGGACACAAGCCTCAACAATTTTGCTCGGAGATACAACACTCCAAGACTTCAACGAAGGAAACACAAGTTCCTTACAACAAGAGAATCACAATTCTCTTACAAGTGTACAAAACACTAAACACTCAAACAAAACACTCCTTAATGAGTAGATATGAGTAAAAGAAGTAAGCTCAAGATCACAACAACTATGGACAAGACTTTGGCTCTCAAAAGCTTTATGAAATGAATATAAAATGATAAACAACAGTATGCAAGCTTATAGCAATAGAATGATCAGTTGTTGTGTGTTGTTGTGCTTAAAACACTGAAATGAAGCTGTATTTATAGTTGAAAAACTTGGCATTACCGTTGTCTAATTGTCAATTAAGAGTTGCTGATTTTACTGAGTGACAATCGATTGTCACGAAGCTACAATCGATTGTTTGTCAATCGTTCCAGAAATCAATCCCTGATTTTACGCTTAACAATCGATTGTCCAAGATCAACAATCGATTATTGGTAACGTTCAAAAAATCATTTCCAGATTTTACGTAAAATAATCGATTATACCAAATCAATAATCGATTATTCAGCAACGTTCAAAAAATCCTTTCCAGATTTTAATTTCAACAATCGATTGTACAAAATCAACAATCGATTATTCAGCAACGTTCAAAAAATCTTTTCCAGATTTTAATATCAACAATCGATTGTACAAAATCAACAATCGATTACCTGACGGTATTTGAAAACTTTACGACAACGGTCAGCTTCACAATCGATTGTGCAATGTTAACAATCGATTATTTATCAGATTTTGAAAATCATTTTTGACACTGCCTCGTGACAATCGATTGTTATATACTCACAATCGATTATTTAATAACTTTGAAAAAGTCTGGAAGACACTGCCTCAACACAATCGATTGTCATATGTTCACAATCGATTATTTTGTGACTTTGAAAAATCTGATGGACACTGTCTCTTCACAATCGATTGTCATTAGCTTCACAATCAATTATTCTGAGTTTTGAAAAACTTTGATGTACACTGCCTCATCACAATCGATTGTCATTAGCTTCACAATCGATTATTATGAGTTTTGAAAAATATTGACGGACACTGCCTCATCACAATCGATTGTTATAAGGTTCACAATTGATTGTCATGCAGGTTTGAAAAACCTGATGCTCACTGCCTTAACACAATCGATTGTCATTTAGTTCACAATCGATTGTCATGCAGTCTTGGCTTAACATAATCGATTATCATAAGTTCATAATCGATTATCTTAGTCCAGATTTTAGAGGCATGTTTAAAAATCATTTTGACTGAAGTAAATATGCATGATTTAAAATCATTTAGCATTAAATTAAATATGCATGATTTTGTAAAAATAATTTTACGAGAGAAGCCATGTCATGAGTCAAGTTGTTGGATCAAGATCACAATTAAGAACGACTCATTTAAACTATAAAACTTTGTCTTGTGTTTGAATCTCATTATCCACCAATTGTGCGCTTGTACTTGAACTTCGTCATATATCAATTTGCGCTTGTTTGTCATTCATCAAAACCTACACATAAGAACACACGTTTTAGTATAAAGCCTTGAGAACGTGTTTCCAACAATAGGAAAATCACTCATACTTGTAGAGCTGGATGGAGAGATCTAGCCATAACCAATCAATTCAGACACAGTCAAGAAATGTTATGCCTAGAATCATTTCACATTTCCTTTGTGATGTAATTGAACTACCCTTGAACTAATGCTCATTTAAGAGGGAATACGTAGACAACCTTATGAGTTCGGCCATATCATTGTAAAAATTTTATTTCTCCATCAAAAAATCAGAAACTGGGGTAGAATTTTAAGAAGGGTCCTTTAAATTCCAGAGCATGTCTAGCCAACGCTGACGTGCGTTAGGAAGCCAATAATCAATCAAGAACTGGGGTAGAATTTTTAGAAGGAGACTCAAAATTCAAAAGAATATTCAGCAAGGTCCGCAATCCGCAAACGGTAAGAAATCATCTACCAAACTGGGGAAGAATTTTGAGGAGGACCCTCAAAATTCCAACATAAGAAAGTTGCAATGCCTTTGGAATGTGTCACAGTCGCTAGTTCATCAAAAGTTACTTGATATATCAATACGCTTCCAAAAATAACTCTATTTTTATCAGTGGATACATATTTTTTTCAAAAATTCTATTTCTGTAACAGTCAGCTGCTACCTAGGGGAACTTGAAAGGGGCTTCCAGGGCGGAGTAGAGCAAGGTCGGCAGATGAAGCAAGAACCAACCTCCCCTTATGAAACTTATAATTTTTCTTTGAACGCAGACATATTTGATGATAGATTTTGTACAAAGAGCAGATTCACCATCTATACGATCATTAGAAACTAAAAATATCCTAGCTAAGATATACTCTACCCTTATGTGTTATTTTCTCTTTGCGTGAGTCTAATCTCTCACTCCATATTTGCATGAGTCTATTCTCTGACTTTATATTTGCGTGAGTCTAATATCAGACTCCATATTTGCATGAGTCTAATACTTGACTAAATATTTGTATGAGTCTAATCCTTGACTCCACATTTGCATGAGTCTAAGCCCTGACTCCATTTTTGCATAAGGTTAAGCCCTGCCTCCATATTTGCTTAAGGCTAAGTATTGCCTTGTATTTGCATGGGACTAAGCCATGTATGGCATCCTGCATGAGCTTAAGCTCAACCTCCATATTTACATAAGGCTAAGCATTATCTTCCATCTTCATAGGACTAAGCACCGTCACAAATCTTGATGAGGCTAAGCCCTACCTCCATATATGCATAAGGCTAAGCACTGCCTTCCATTTGCATGGTACTAAGCCATGTCCCACATCCTGCATGAGGTTAAGCTCTACCTCCATATTTGCATAAGGCTAAGTATTGCCTTCCATCTGCATGGGACTAAGCACTGTCACACATCTTGCATGAGGCTAAGCCATGCCTCCATATCTGCATTAGTCTAAGCACTGTCTTCCATTTGCGTGGGACTAAGCCCTGTCCTGAATCTTGCATGAGGTTAAGCTCTACCTCCGTATTTTCCCTCTCTTTGCAGGAGACTAAGCTATGTCTCAAATCATTCATGAGTCTAAGCTATGACTCCATATTTGTATGAGTCTAATCCCGGACTCTATATTTGCATAAGTCCAAGCGCCGCCTTCTTTTTGCATTAGGATAAGCCTTGCTTCCATATTTTCTTAAGGCCAAGCACTGCCTTCTATTTTTATGGGACTCATCCTTGTCCTACATCCCGCATGAGTTTAAACTCTACCTCCATATTTGCATAAGGCTAAGCATTGCCTTCCATCTGCATGGGACTAAGAACTGTCGTGCATCTTGCATGAGGCTAAGCCCTGCCTCCATATCTGCATAAGGCTAAGCATTGACTTCCATTTGCATGGGACCAAGCCCTGTCCCGCATCTTGCATGAGGTTAACCTCTACCTCCGTATTTGTCTTCTCTTTTGAGACTAAGATTTGTCTCCAATCCTGCATTAGTCTAAGCCCTGGCTCCATATTTGCATGAGTTTAATCCTAGAATCCATATTTATATAAGGCCAAGCACCGCCTTCTCTCTATATGAGTCTAAGCCCTGACTCCGTATTTGCATAAGGCTAATCCTTGCCTCTCGCTTGCATAAGGCTAATCATGGCCTCACCACTTCACGGGACTAAGAACTGTCTTTCTTTGCACATATATTGCTCTATTCCTACAACCATGTATTTGTTTTTCAATCGGGCTAAGCTCTGCCCTTCATTTCACAAGACTAAGCCTTGTCTTGTTACATCATATTATTACATCTCATGGGCTGAAATCTCACCAATCTATCCAAGGGCGTCAGAGTCTAAAGGCACCATCCTCATTGCCTGAAGACACCATACCATGGCCCGAGGATCTCTCAAATTTGCATATTATTATTCAAAGACGTCATGGTTCGGAGACACCTTTTTCACGGCCCCAGAACATCATTTCTTGGCATGCAAATACCTCATTAAACAATTCATGGCCCAGGACGTCATGGTCCAAAGGCGTCAGCATTAACCGTCTGAAGACAACCTTCATTGTCCAAAGAGAATTTGCATCATGTTTAAATTTTCGCAAATATATTTATAGCATCCTTTATTTGCAGGTAATCAATAAGTAACTGTTATTCTAGCACTAGCGATCTCGCTCTAGTTCCTTCAAGCCGTCTCAAGCCTTAACCGCCCATCGATGCTGCTTCCATATCCCGTGTCTGTTCTTACAATAATTTGAACGACATATTCCGCATGTGACTCCAGAACTACGCATGGCATGATTACTGTACAACCAAGGATATGTAGGCAACCCAAAAATCAGATCTCGACCTCCATCTTTCAAAACATCCCATTCGGTCAAAATTGACCATCATTTCTTTACCCGAAAACTCTTTCATCCTTCTCGGATAAAGAGGAGTCGTATTGATAACCAATTTTTTCCTATATATTTTATATATGCATAAAATCCTTCAAAATAGCATATATATATATATATATATATATATATATATATATATATATATGAGCATGCACAAGGTTTTTATTATTTTCTCATAATTTTAAGGGTTTAAAATCGATTTATTTTCTCCCTTTTTTATCCATAAAATCCCCAATAATTATTTTCAAAATTATTTTTTTGATAATTCATTTATTTGATTTCTATATTTATGCCAAAATATGGTTAGTGTAATTTTTATGAATTTTTACAATTGCATTTTGTATTTTTAAGCTAAATTGCATACAATCGCAATGTTAGCCCATTTTAAATTATAATTATATTTTAGATGCATAAAATTAGCCTCTGTATTTATAAAATATTAATTATGTATTTTAAATTATTTTGGCACCTTAAATTATTTTCCAGATATTATTTATTATTTAGTAAAATTAAAATAGGAAAAGCTGGCTATTTAAATAACAACCAAAATTGGCTTTCCACTATAGCCAAATAGGAGCCCAATCCTAGCCCAATTTTATAATTAAAAACCTGACTCATACCCTATTAACCCTTACCCAAACTCAAAACCCACCTACCCATTTGAATCTTGTTCGGTGGTCTCCCAGATCAACGGTCCAAATAATTCCCTTCTTTTTTAACCTCAATCACCTTTTCAATCTTCCGCCTGCAGATTCTCTCATCTACATCATCTCTCTCAACCTAACCCTAATCACTATTCAACCAAAGGCTCTTTCTCCAGTCATCTCTGGCGGCTACCTCTCAACCCCAAGCCTCTAATGGTCACTCCACCGCCTTGCTCATCATCTCTAAGTCCATCAAGGGTTCTGATCCATGTTTATTTGGACCTAGGGTTTCTCATTTTGTTGTTGAAGACTTCTCTGGTGTGCTTTTGGGCAAAATCACACCATGTGTGCTACGTTTGTAAAGTTACAACATGTTCTTTCGATTTCTACTTGGGTTTCCTTTCAAAACCCTAAATCTATTCTGAATCTCTCAAATTTATGTTATCTTCACGCTTTATTCATGGTTCCTTCTATGATTTTCTTATTCTCGAGCTTTCTTCTAAAAAATCCTCTACTCTAAACCATTTTTTACTTTCTATGAAAACTAGGGTTTTCTCAGAGTTCTTTCTACACCCGTTTTAACCAATTTCTTCATGATTAAACCTTTTTCCCTTGTTTATTTTGACCGATTTTATGTTCCCATTCACAAACAAGACACATACACTTGGTTTTCAGAAACTCCTCTCTAATTTAAAATCTTTGTCTCCCTTCTTCCTTGTGTTATTTTGCTACTATTAGCCAGGCCAAGGCTAATCATCTGTGCTCTTTGGTTCTTTCATTCTGCTTATTTTTACCTTCTCTGGTATGTCCTATTTTAATTTAGAGCCTCAACATCAACATATTTCTCTTCTTATTTAAGTTTCTTTTATTTCTAGCCTACTTTAACTTGTCGTTCAGCTGTGAAGTTTGTAGTTAGGCATGCTAGTAGGACTCCCCTCCCTTAAATTTATGTATTCAAGCATTCCTACACAATTTTTTTCTTAATTATTGTGTGCTTCCCATTCTATTGAGTCCCAAATCCCTATTCCCCATATGTGTTAATATTCTCCCTGATTGGTTTGTAGTTATGCCATTTTCAACTATTTCTAGGCATGTCCATATCATTCCAAATACCCTTGCTGGGTTATGTGTTTGTAGTCAAATGCATGTGTATCCCCAAGCCCTTTGACCCATGTGTGACTACTAAAATCATTTGGGTTTGTGTTTGATCCTATCCTAATGTGTCTGATTTTGTTTATCACTCCAACCTCTTTCAAACAATCTCTATTACCTTACTGACTACTTTCAAAATACACTTTAAAGTCCAGTCTTAAATAACTTTCTTTCAATTGTGTCCTGCACTTCCACTTCACTCTTACTTTATAAGTTGTTCCCCTCTAGTATGTGTACTGCCTTGGGATCCTTTTGAGAACCCTCTAAACTCTGGCATCTCAGGCTTCTTTCCACACTACACTGGTTCAATGCTTGGCTATTAAGTCTAGGTTTAAGCATTGCCCAGGGTCCTTGAGACCCTTAGGGAACTTTGATGCACTTAGACTCTAATTTGTCTATAGAAATGAGGTTTGAAACACCGTTGGAGGCTTTGGGAAACTTAGGCTTAATTGCAGGCTCTCTATAGAATAACTTCTTGTTTTTTTTTCTATTTTTCATATGTAATTTATTAATTGGCCTGTAAGAATTTACAAACATATATTTAGGGTATTTAGTAAACGGGTGGATAGATTTATACTCTATGGGGTAACATGGGTAGAAATCCTGTTATTAGGATTTATTTTCAAATTTTCACGCTTCACTCAATAGAAAACATGTCCATAGGATTTTTGTTGGCCCAAGTTTCAGTTGGAGTTTTGAACATTGACAAATGAACTTATGGAAGGACCTGGTCCATCTTGTATTACACAGTCTGAATCAACCAGTGCACATGTGAAGCACGTGAGGAAGATATGCACTAATGATCGCGCGTCAATATCTTCTGAACGTAATCAAAAATTTGCATTTGTGATAAGGAGGACATCTCCGTATGTGAAGAGAACTTGATCCTAAGTTAGGATAAGTGTTGGATTTTTTATTGGCTAAGGACTTAAATGGACTACAGATAAGAAGTGTAGTTGTAATCAAACTCTAACTACTAACTTAATATATTATTGGGTTGGTTCTGTTTTACAGGTAACACACTCAAGAAGAAGTAAAGAATATTTGAGAGCAAAAAAAGCGAGTTGGTTTACAAGCAATATATGCAAGATACATGTGTGTACGCCTGAAGCTACATGAACTAAGAGAGAAGAACCAGTTGCATCTATGTGTTTAGTTCAATTGTAGTGGGTTTTCATATTGTACCTTTCAGATTTACTAGAAATGATTGTATTAGGTACCTTGTGTAATCAAGTTATAGTTAACTTGATAGTGTCGCAACAGCAGAGGCTGTGTGCCACACTGAGATTAGAGTTTAATCCTTAGGTTTAGAAAGAGTCTTTGTAAATGCTGTTTGGCTCATTGATTTTAAGTGGAGTTTGGGAAAATCTTACTAAGCCGTAGGTTATGGTTTTTTCACCTTTTGAACCTGGTGTTTCCACGTAAAAATCTCTGTGCACTTCACTTTCAGTTCTTATTATTACGAAAACTATTGTAGTTAGAACACTTAGAAGAACCAGGTTTTTCTAAAGCGAAAATTAGGTACCACAGAAATCATCCCCCCATCTTGTGTGGTATTGACATTTATTAACATCAATTGGTATCCGAGAGGGATATCCTTGAAGAGGTTAACACCTTAGGAAAGGATCAACATGAGTGCACCACCTGGGAATTGGGAAGGGCAGTCTACTACCAGGCCTCCACTCTTCAATGGTCTCTACTACTCTCTGTGGAAAAATAGAATGAGAGACCACATCATGGGTGAAGACTATGAGCTTTGGGACATCATCACTGATGGTCCTTTAACCACAACCAAGAAGATTGCTGAAGGATTGGATGTTCCTAAGACTAGAGCGGATTGTACTGCTAAAGACCTCAGGAAGTGGGAGAAAAATGCTATAGCTAAGAAATGGCTAGTGTGTGGAGTTGGTCCTGATGAGTACAGTAGGATTCAAGGTTGTACAACTGCCAAGGAGTTTTGGGACACTTTACAAGTGGCTCATGAAGTAACACCTCAGATGAAGAGGTCAAGAGTAACACTATTGTATTCTCAATATGAGAATTTTACTATGAAGGATGGTGAAACTATCCAAGAGATGTATACCGAGTTCACTACACTGACAAATGAAATTGAGTCTCTTGGAAGAATTATTCTGGAAGAAGACAAGGTGGAGAAGTTTCTAACTAGAGTTCTGCCAATCTCCTGGGAAAGAAAAATCACTGCTATTCAGGAATCCAAAAATATTGCTACTTTGAAATTAGATGAACTTATTGGAAATCTGACTGCCTATGAATTGAGAAGGCAAACCATGAAGATGGATGCTCCAAATAAAGAAATGAGTCTGGCTCTCAGAATCTCAGAAGGATATGATTTTGAAGAGGATGAAATGACTATGATAACTGGAGATTTCAAGAAATATCTTATGAGAGGAAAGGGTCCTTCAAGAGTATCAACATTTAAGAAACCTAGGGCTCCTGAGAAGCAGACAAACGATGGTTGCTTTAAATGTGGAAAGACAGATCACATGATCAAAAACTGCACTCAATGAAAGATTGAGTGGAAGAAAGAAAGGGCAGACAGAAGGAACAGAAAGAAGGAAGAGGTTCAACCAAGAAGGAACAAAGTACCAACCAAAGCTATGGTTGCTACATGGGGAGATACGTCAGATGAAGAGTCAGAAAATGAATCTGAAGATGAGCAATCTCTTTTGGCCATCGTAGAATCAGAAGATGAACAAGAGGTAAGTATTCTTCATCTTAAAGAAAAGATTAAAATTCATGTCTAAAGAAAAGTTGGTTGAGTTCTTGATAGATTTCATAGATGAGTCTGAAATAATAAACAATGAGAAAGATGTTCTGTATAGGGATTGGCAATACTAGAAGAAAAATGCAAAAGGTTAGAGTTTAGGGCTGATGAGAGTAATAACTCAAATACCGAGTTGAAAAACCAGGTTCTTCAACTGGAAAACAGTGTCCTAGAACTCAGGTCTGAAAACTTATACTTGAAAATAGGGACAGGAAACAAAAAAGGCTGATCAATCATTTCTCACACTAGAAGAAAATTTAGGAAAAATGAAAGATGAATCAATCAATGTCCTTAAAGAATAACTATGAAAGGTGAAGCATGAACTAGATAGAAAATGCAAATGGAACATGGCTTTTGATGCACTCTCCTGGCTGCAAGAGAATCACAGCAACAACAAGAGAGGATTTGGGTTTGGGACACAAGCTCCAAAATGGGATCCCAAAAAAAGTACCTCACTCTTCCTGAGAATAAGATCCGTACACATTGTGGTAGGACTGGCCATTACAAAAATGAATGCAATGCCAAAGAAAAGGGCAGTCAAAAGAACAAAGCTTTTGTTCAAGAAAAACACAAACTGCCTGGTTGGGCAAAGAAAAATTAAATTCATCCTTTCGCTGATAGAATGGGACCCAAACTAGTTTGGGTTCCTAAGACTAACCCCTGATTTCATTTTGCAGCTCCAAGTGAAAGGAAGTAGCCAAATATGGTACATAGATAGTGGCTGCTCAAAACACATGACTGATGACAAGGACCAGTTTCTTTCACTTGAGAACCTAAAAGGAGGTAACGTCTCCTTTGAAAATGGGAAGAAATATGAGACCATTGGGGTTGGAAAGGTAGGAAAGGCAGTCTCTCATTCCATTGAGAATGTCTATTTGATATATGGCTTGAAATGTAGCCTGATAAGTGTGTCACAATTGTGTGACAGAGGTAACCTTGTGGCTTTCACTTCCATAAAATATTTTGTTATTTGCCTTACTACTGACAAGATTGTTTTGCAGGGAAGAAGAGTTAACAATATTTACATTGTAGATTTGTCAACTCCTTCTGAAAATGAACTCACTTGCTCGAGTGTATTAATTAATGATCCCCTCCTTCGGCAAAAAAGGACTTAGTCATGCTAGTCTAAATCAATTAAATAAATTAGTTTCCAAGGACTTGGTGATAGGGTTACCTAATATCAAGTTCAAGAAAGACAAAGTTTGTGAGTCATGCACAAGGGGGAAGCAGGTAAGGTCATCCTTCAAAAACGTAAGAAAATGGTAAGTACATCCAAGACGTTGGAACTGGTTTATATGGATCTCTATGGTCCAATGAGAGCCATGAGAAGATGTGGTAAAAGATATGTTATGGTGCTTCTTGATAATTATTCTAGATTTACATGGGTGCTATTTCTAACTTCTAAAGATGAAGCATTTGAAATGTTCATTGCTTCTGTTAGAAAAATTCAGAAACAATTAGGGAATCAACTTGCATCCATTAGGTGTGATCATGGAACTAAATTTGAAAATGCAAAGTTTGCTGAATTTTGTGATGAAAATGGAATAGATCATAATTTCTTCGCCCCTAAGAATCCTCAGCAAAATGGGGTAGTTGAGAGGAAGAAAATGACCCTTGAGGATATGGCAAGGACCATGTTACTTTCCAGTAAACTACCTCATAGCTTTTAGGGAGAGGCTATAAACATTGCTTGCTATATAATTAATAGATGCCTGACCAGACTTCTTACGGAGATAACTCCCTATGAGTTACTTAAAGGGAAAACACCAAACATATCTCATCTTAGGGCTTTTTGTTGCAAGTGATATGTGCACAATAATGGCAAAGACTCCCTAGGTAAGTTTGATCCTAGAAGTCATGAGGGAGTATTCTTGGGATATTCTTCACATAGCAAAGCATGTAAAGTGTTTAATAAAAGAACTCTATGTTTTGAAGAAAGTGTACATGTTGTGATTGATGAATCTAACACTTTCCTAAGAGACATGAACATGAAGATGAAGCCATTGGACTGGTGAGAAAATTGACTGAAATTACATCACAAGTCAAGGAGGCATCCAAGGAAGGAGTAGGTGATGGAACATGTCCTTTCACCCAGGGCAACCTGACAGGGGGAACCAATCTGAGAGAAACTATACAAAATTCTCTGAAGGATCTTGTACCTGAACCTGTTCCTCTACATCATAACAATGAAGGAGAAGCTAGCAAAAACCAGCTGGTGGGGAAATCTTACAAGTACCTGAGTTCTCACCCCGATTGAGAATATAATCAACGATCCCACATATGGAGTCAAGACTAAATCACAACTTAAGAAACTGTGTGCATTTGATACCTCTTTGTCCCTAATTGAACCTAAAAATGTAAGTGAAGCTCTACTAGATGCAGATTGGATCAATGCTATGAAAGATGAGCTCAATCAGTTTGAAAGAAGCCAAGTCAGGCACTTGGTTCCAAGACCTAAGGACATGTCAGTCATTGGGACAAAATGGGTCTTCAGGAACAAGTTGGATGAAGATGGAACAATTACAAGAAACAAGGCAAGGTTGGTGGTTCAAGGTTATATTCAAGAGGAAGGCATTGATTATGATGAGTCTTTTGCTCCAGTTGCTATACTTGAAGCAATTAGACTACTCAGTGCCTTTGCGCACATATAATGTTCACTCTTATCAAATGGATGTCAAAAGTGCCTTCCTAAATGGCTATCTCAAAGAAGAAGTGTTTGTGAAGCAACCTCCTGGATTAGAAAGCAAAGAATGTACTGACCATGTATACAAACTAGATAAACCTCTCTATGGTCTCAAGCAAGATCCAAGAGCTTGGTATGAAAGATTGTCAGAATTCCTTTTGGAGCATGGGTACAAAATAGGTAAAATTGACAACACCTTCCTCCTAAAGGAAAAGGGTAAAGATCTTCTTGTTATACAAATATATGTTGATGAAATAATATTTGAGGCCACTACAGATAGGTTGAGTAAAGACTTCGCTAACCTAATGGGGAGTGAGTTTGAAATGAGCATGATGGGAGAGCTTAATTTTTTCTTAGGACTACAGATCAAACAAAGTCCAAATGGAACCATGATCCATTAGCAGAAGTATACAAAAGAACTAATCAAGAAGTTTAAAATGGAAGAATCCAAGGAAATAGATACACCTATAGCAACTGCCACAAAACTAGATATTGATGAATCAGGTTCATCAGTTGATCAAACGTTGTATAAAGGTATGATTGGTTCACTTTTATATCTTACTGCTAGCATACCTGGCATTGTTTTCAGTGTAGGACTTTGTGCTCATTTCCAGGAAAATCCAAAAGAGTCACACTTGACAGCTGCCAAAAGAATATTGAGATACTTGAAGGGCACAACTGATCTGTGTCTATGGTATCCCAAAGGTAGCAATTTTAACTTAATTGGATATGCTGATGCTAATTATGCAGGATATATAGTGGATAGGAAGAGCACTTCAGGTATGGCACACTTCCTAGGATCTTGTCTTGTATCACGGGCTACCAAAAAGCAAAATTCAGTAGCACTCTCTACTGCTGAAGCTGAGTATGTCGATGCTGCTTCATGATGTGCTCAGTTGCTGTGGATCAAGCAACAATTGGTAAACTTTGAATTTGAAGTGGGATACATACCTATATTTTGTGATAACACTAGAGCAATCAGTATGATAACGAACCTTGTTCATCATAAAAGGACTAAGCATATAGATGTTAGACAACACTTCTTAAGGGACAACTATGAAAAAGGGCTAATCTCCAAAGAATTCTATGTCACTGATAAACAAATAGCTGACATCTTCACCAAGGCACTAAGTAGAGAAAACTTTGAAAAGAACAGGGTGGAATTATGGATGATTAAGATCACCTAAGAGGTTAAGTTCAGAATGCACAATGAAAAAAAATTTGAAAAAAAAAACGTTTTTTTGGCTAGGAGTTCTTTAATTTTGTGAATATTAGACTAATTCCTACTCAGTCTCATTCTATAAATAGTATACTCCTGCGACATGTTTATGTGACTCACTAATCTCTTATAAATCTTCTATTTTGAAATTTGAGGCATAATCATGAGAAGTTTCATTTGAAGAACCTGGTTCATCAATGCATGTTCATGAGAAAGGTCACCTATGTTTCTATACTTTGCACAAATAGAAAAAATTAATTTTCAATCATGAGCAAGAGTCCTAGATACACCAGTCGTCTCAAAATTCTATCCGTTGAGGCTAATTGAGCCAGTTTCATTCAAAATTAGAATTCTAAGTATAACAGAACTTTATCTCCTAAACCTTAGAAATTCTAGTTAATCACTAGGGATGCCGGAACTATAAGCTGATTAGACTTGTACTGACACCTGAAAAGATGCCGTTTCTGGAACTATAAAGACCTCTCTTTAAAAACCCCTCTAATCACTTCATAACTGTCACCTCATCTCAAAACCCCTGCTCTCTTCTCCAAACCTTCAAAAGTTATCCAAAATTCTCTTAAGCTTTCCAGAAATTCATCACCAACAATGACGAATTCCCAAGATAATCCTGGAACCCCACCACCAGTGTCACCTAACACCACTTCATTTCTACACCTCCTAGTGAATCCTTAAAGCCCAGAGTCAGTCGCCAGAAAATGATAGCAAGAAAAGCTGTTGCGTCTGGTCCCTTGAGGAAAGTGCTAAACGAAAAATTGAAGGCATGTCAAAGGAAAGAATCCCCAGCAGAAGGAACTGATTACAGTTCTGAGTCTTATCAATACATCTCTGCCAGTGAAGGAGATGAACCTGGGTATTTTGACAATGTCAAACATAAAGAAACCCCAAAATAGGTAAATCAAAGCGTTGTTCATGATGATGCAGGACAAAGGGTAGAAAATAGGTATGCTCTGATAGGGGCCGCAAAAGATGTCTCTTGGGGTGATTTTGTGAAATTGAGGAAGAATAAGAGGAAGAACGTGCTATCTATATGTGGGAGGGGTCTCTAAGTCAGGGCAAAGTGTATCAGGAGATGCTGCTGAAAGGTTAGTTGGTTTGAGAAAACAACCTGATGAACCTGGTCTATCTGCGGAAGAAACTCTGGTTGAGATGATGAATAAGATTGGGGCTAGTTATGATCCCAAGAAATGCAAGGCTTCCTCACAAAGGACCCATGTTGCATCCAAACCAACCAAGAAATCCAAATCCTCAACACCCAAGTCTGCTCCTAGGGTTAGGACAACTAGAATCAAGGTTAGGGAGAGTGAAGCTGAGTTGAAGATAGCTTTAGATGAGAGTAAGAGAAAGAGAAAAGAAAAAGGGAAAGGGAAGGTAGGTGAAAATTCAAAAGCTATGTCTGAAGAGGAGGAAGAGGAGATGGAACTGGTCCATCAAGAAAGACATACTACTGTGGAGGATCCACTTGCAAATCAAAGGAGACTATGACTTCCTCTAAGAAGCGCTCAAAACCAGTTCTTGCTGAATCCTCTTGCCAAGAGAACAAGATCAGCCTCTAAGGGCAACCAAGTGAAAGTAGCAGAAGAAGAAGAAGAAGATGAGAGTGAGAAAGAAGAAGAAAAAAGTGATTCTGAAGAAGAACATGATAGGTATTCCATATATGGCAAACGAAAGATATTGAAGGGAATATCTCTAAAAGACCTGGAGGAGCCTGGCATGATAAAACTTGTCACATCACTGGAGGCACAAGGCTAGAAGGACATGGTCCTTTAGATTGATGAAATATTTTCAAGGAAGGAACTTGTGGAGTTCATGGCCAATGGAAAAGTGAAGAATGGTCAGGTGACCAGTAGAGTAAGGGGTGTCAAAGTGAAATTCAATGCTGAAAAATTGGGAAAGATTCTGGATATCCCTTGTGAGGGGTATGATGATTATAAAAGGCAGAGGCGGCCTTGTTTGGATGGGTTTCCTTCTGAGCTGCAAATAACAAGGAATTTTTGTGACACCAAAACAGATAAAAAGTTTCCTGAGGCGAGGGCAGTCCAGAAAAGTGAAATGAGGCCAGAGCATAAAGTGCTTTTTGAATTTGTCAACAAGTGCCTTCTGCCCAGACAGAAAAAGAAGGCATACAACTAATTATATAGATCTGGTGCTCATGAAGTGTATGAATGAAGGGAAGCAGATCAACTGGCATGTCTTTATGGTGAAGCTGCTTGAAAGGGTGATAAATGGTTCAAAGACTCATGCCATTCCCTATGGTTTTATCTTGACTACTATGCTTGTACGACTAGATGTTCCTTTGAAAAAGTGGGAAATGGCCTCCAGGAAGGAGCACTTTGGTGTCAAGACCCTTCAAGCATGTAACTATCTTCTGAGTACTGGCCCTGTTGAACCTAGTTCATCTAGGAAGACTCCCGTGAGCAGCAAGTCAGAGCCTTGGTTCAGGAGGTTGGGACAAAGGATGCTGAAATTGAAAGGCTCAATGCCAGAATTGCTGATTTGGAGGGAGAAAGGAATGGTCTGAGATTTGAACTTTCCAAAGAAAAGAGAAAAATGGAGGCATGATCCAGCAAATGTTAAATCTTCTACAAGCCCAACCCTCCAGCACTTTCAAGCCTTAGGTGTCCTTTCCTTAATGTACAGTCTAGTAACCCTTCAGTGTCCAGTTTCCAAGGTTAGGAAGTTCTTGTTCTGTTCTTATTCTGTTTTTTTTCTCATGGCTGGATATGTTATTTTTCTTGTTTATGGACTGCATTGTAGAAACACCCCTTTAATCAATGAATGCAACTTTTCTTGTTCTTATTGAATTTGTTCTAAATAGTTATTCTTAAGATGATTTGTGATTAACTTAACATGTGTTCACTTGCAGTTGCCCCAGTGGCCATGAGTTTTATTTAACTTCGAGGATTCAAAGTATTTATGCAACTTTTCGATGATGCCAAAATGGGAAAGATATTGTGCTTAAAATTCATTATCTAAACTAGTGATGTTTATGACCTAAATCTGACCTCCTTGATGATAAGTTACAATTTTCTAAGTGTTGATTTTCAGATGAGTTCACAGGTTTCGTGATCACAATAAGCACAAAGTTTGTCATCATCAAAAAGAGGGAAATTGTTGGCTCAAGTTTCAATTGGAGTTTTGAAGATTGACAAATGAACTTATGGAAGGACCTGGTCCATCTTGTACTACACAGTCTGAATCAACCAGTGCACATGTGAAGCATGTGAGGAAGATATGCACTAAAGATCACGCGTCAATATCTTCTGAACGTAATAAAAAAGGTTGCATTTGTGATAAGGAGGAAAATCTCCTTATGTGAAGAGAACTTGATCCTAAGTTAGGATAAGAGTTGGACTTTGCATTGGACAAGGACTTAAATGGACTACGGATAAGAAGTGTAGTTGTAATCAAACTCTAACTACTAACTTAATACATTATTGTGTTGGTTCTCTTTTACAGGTAACACACTCAAGCAGAAGTAAATCATTTTGAGAGCAAATAAAGCGAGTTTGGTTTGCAAGTAATATATGCAAGATGCAAATGTGTACGCCTGAAGCTACATGAGCTAAGAGAGAAGAGCCAGTTCCATTTGTGTGTTTAGTACAATTGTAGTAGGTTTTCATATTGTACCTTTTAGCTTTACTAGAAGCAATTGTATTAGGTACCTTGTGTAATCAAGTTAGAGTTAACTTGATAGTGTCGCAACAGTTGAGGCTGTGTGACACACTGGGATTAGAGTTTAATCCTTGTGTTTACAAAGAGTCTTTGTAAATGTTGTTTGCCTCATTGATTTTTAGTTGAGTTTGGGAAAATCCTACTAAGTAGTAGGTCGTGGTTTTTTCACCTTTTGAGCCAGCTGATTTCCATATAAAAATCTCTGTGCACTTTACTTTCAGTTCTTATTATTACGCAAACTGCTGTAGTTAGAGCACTTAGAAGAACTAGGTTCTTCTAACGCGAAAATTAAGTACCACACAAATCACCCATCTCTTGTGTGGCATTGATGTTTATTAACATAAGTTTTTATTCTTGTTGAATCTGTTTGCTTCTGCATAATAGAATCATGCCTATAAGGTTCCACTTTAATTTAATTTTCATCATAATAGAGAATCATGCATATAGGATTCCACTTCTAATTTCCTCTGCATCAAATAGAATTCATGCCAATAAGGACTTCACTTTTATTGTCGTTTGCATCAGATAGAAACCATGTTCATAAATTCTACATTTGTCATGTTAGAAACCATGTTTCTAGGCTCCAAGCAATCATGTCTTAAATCAATTCAATTATAGATACCATGCCTATAGGACGTAATTCTGATTCAGTAAGTCTTTCATATGTTAATGCAAATTGACTAAAACTAGTAATACACCTAGATACCATGTTTATAGCGATTTCTGGTCGCAATCATGTCTGAAAATCCAATTAGCTTAATAAATCCATTCCATTTGGCCTACTCTACTTCTTAAAACTAGTCTTATTAAGCGATGGCATTTCCTAAAACGTCCCTTCAAAATTGCTTTAATCTCGTTAGGTATCATGCCTATAGGTATTTCAAGGGTATATTTCAAAATCCTGTTTGTTTCTTTATAGACACAGTACTGCATATAGACAAGCCTTAGGGCATTTTTTAAAACCTACATTTCTCTGAAGCTGTTTTTGTCGTTCAACATTTCTGATTCTAATAAGCTTTTAAAGAGGAGTTCCTAGGCAACTAATAGGTTATAACTTCTGGATCTGAAAGTGGTTTATTTCCGCATAATCGCTTAGAAATCCCTCTTTAAGACTTTGATTAATAAAGACCTTACTTGTGTTTGAGTCGTGTTGCCTGTATGTTTGTTTGAGGAGGAATTGTGAGCATTTTAACTGCTCCCATTATGTGGAAGTCCTAGATGCTTTTTGACTGTCGCCTTAGATTTTTGCCTTTAAAAACGTTAGGGGTACGTCTATAACCACCTATAGGTAGAGGTCCTAACTCTCTCCGGGACAATTAAAAAGGGATGGATAGCAGCACGAAAGAGGAATCAGTGACCAAACACTCTCTTTGCATGACCAAATAAGGGAACAGGAAGGGTAGACATGGGATATGATGACTACGCGTTAATTTAACATATAGACCATCATTGAGGAGTGTTTACCAGACATTACGTGGGGTGATCCTATAGGATAAACAACCTAGGACCCCTCCTTACTCCGAATATTCTCCTTGTCTAAAACATTGTTTCTCTTTGTAATTTGTTCAAACCTTTTATTTCACTACTTCAATTGTTCAATAAGTTTTACAACCTATTTGATTCAATATGGACTAATTTGTAAATATAAGTTTGGTCGGGACCCACAGTTGTGACCAAGAGGTGTTCCTAAGACCTTTCCCTTGAGGTTATATCGAGTCCTCACCCTAAACTCTGGTAACGCAAAACAATCCAAGAGTTAATCAATCTAGGAACCCTAACGCACCATAATCTGTTAGGTGATGACTCTTCAAATATACAATTCCCAAAAGGAAATAATTTACTACACTCCATCAATGTCAAAACTTGGACTTCCTCCCTGCGGAGGGAAAAGAGGGCACGACAACTTCCCCCCGGTTGACTTTGGTCGACACGGGAGCAAGCGCCGGTTCCTGTAATTGCTATGATGCATGCTCATTCCCTTTTCTAATGGAAACTCATATTGAATTCATCTCCCTTGCTGCCGGTTGGTCACCTCTTGTTTGTTTAAATCCCTCCGGAGTTGGGATTTCAGCAATTTATGATATGTTGACAGCACAGCTTTATCTTGTGCAACCACGGTGTGGATAATATTATAGACCACATTGCCGTCCACTACCTCGAAAAGGGTCATCTTTATTAGTCCCTCGGCATTCGTGGGCAATATTATCCCTCCTCGCTTTGTCATGCTTGCTAGATTGAACCTCACGAGTAGTTTTATGGTCGGAATGATACTTCCATTGAGCTTGGCTTGCTCCAGCACTTGCCATTGGATAATATTGGCCGAAATTCCTAGGTCTACCAAAATATGTTTAATTATAAAATCAAAGATATTTATAGAGATTACCAAGGCATCATTGTGCGGTAGCAGTAGTCCATTTTCATCTTCCTCCATGAATGTAAACTTGTACTCATCGACTTCCTGGAGTCTCTTACTGTGGGTCACTAATACCTTCGGTTTTTTTGCTATCAAAAATATCACACCCTTACTCTTGTTCCCTCTAAAAGTCATGTTGGTCGTCAAGCGTGGATGATCTTATCCTACTTTTGAAGGTTTCGTGATATCACAATTGCGGCCATAATTATTTTTAGCCCGATCTCTTAAGAATTCTTTGAGATGGTTATTTTTCAGCAATGTCGCCACCTCCTTGCGCGAATGACGTCAGTCCCCTATTCGGTGGCTATTGGTCCCATGATAGTCGCACCATAAATTCGGATCTCTTTAACTTTAATAGAATCTCATTGACTTTGGGAACTGTGCTTTCTTAATGTTCCTCATAGATGAAACTAGCTCTATCGCACTAATGTTCAAGTTGTATTCGGAAAGCCTGGGGTAGGAAGAGTCCTGGGAACCCGATATCTCCTTGTCCTGTAGTGATATGTTATTCTGGCTACGGTGAGTTCTCCTATCAGTTGTAAATCTATCCGTTAATCGTAAACCTATATCGGCCCTTTCATAAAACAAAAATTGACCTTTTGAAGACCTTCGATCCGTGTCAAAATCATCCTTTGATTTCTCATTATTCTTTTCTCGGTCTCGACCCTTGGTTGATGCTCTAAAACCGAGCTGATAATCCTCAATTTTTTTCTTTGACTCGTACCGATTTTGAATATTTGCCCATGTTATTGTCTGGAACTCGATCGGGCTTTCTTTCAATTTATGAGAAGCATAGGAACTTCTAGGATTCAGTCATTTAATGAATGCTTCAGCTGACCATTCATCTTGTATGGCCGGTAGCAACATCCTTTCCTTCTGGGATATGGCCAAGAACTCCCACAACAATTCAGACTCTCCTTGTGAAATCCTAAATATGTCAGCCTTTTGGGCTTGTAACTTTCCTGACCCGTCATAGGCCTTGATAAAAGAATCTGCGAGCATCTCAGAGGAATCTATTGAGTGCTCGAGTAAGAGAGAATACCAAGTCAAGGCCCTCTTCATGAGGGTCTCCTCGAATTTCTTCAGTAAGACATACTCAATCTCGTAAGGATCTAACTTGTTCCCCTTCACCACCGTTGTATAGGTGGCGATGTGCTCCTGACAATCCAAAGTCCCATCATACTTCGGCAGGTCTGGAATTTCGAACCGTTTCGCGATCAATTCTAGTGTCGCACTTAGTTGAACGGTAACTGGGCGTACTTTTTTTAGTCCAGTCCTTTCAACACACCAGTGGTGCACCTAGAATTTGGTCCATTCGAGCATTTATTCCCCTCATAAAACACATGAGTTCAGTTTCAAATGGATCATTCTCATTTTTGTTACTGGTTCCGCTACCATTCTCCCTGGCCCTGTCAAAGCCAACTTCGCCCTTCGGGGTATTGTTGTCGACCCTCTGTGTTGTTTGGTTTGCGGGGGCAGCGGGAGGAATAGGACCTCATCTATTCATATTGTTGGAAGCCCCCGGCAACACCTATCTCAACTCCGTTATGACTTGATCCTGTCGTGAGAGGTGGCCGATTATCGCCTTTTGTTGCTCCCTCAGGATCCTTACTGTTTCAATTACGTGTTTGTCTTCAGCATTATCAGGAGTTGCCTCTCGAACATGTCATGGATATTGCCCGCCGTGGACCAACGTGGCCTCATGCTTGCGGGTATCACTAATTCAATATTTGCGCCGAGGCTGATTTCCTTAGGCCTCAATGTTATCTACCATTTTTTATTGTTTTTCTAAGAACAAGGAATCAAAAAGGTTAGTAATAGATGCAAGGATCAACTCAATTACAAAACTATCTAAGACTCATGGCGGACACTTAACTATTTACACGTAAAACAGTATAGTTAAATTTGTACGTAATTTATAGACAACTGAATAAATTTGATCCCAAAATGATAAATAAATTAAACAAGAATGTAAGACTTAGCATTGAAATCAAGATAAGACATCAGAAATCTTGGTTCTGGGAGTACAACTTCCTGAGACAGTAGTAACGATATTAATAAGTAAGATGATCAAATATTATTGAGCTTTGAATAGTATATAAGCTTTTCAGAAAATCCTCCCTAACAATGGCCGTTGGAATCCCCATTTATTGTGGTACCAAGGGAACAAGGTCCTAGGATCAAGCCCCTCTTAAATGATAATTATAAGTTATAAGGGGCATTGAAGAATGTATAACGACAATCTATGAATGATATATTCTCTATAACAGACTACACACATAATGTTATAGGATATTCTCCATTAAATGCCACCGGGTGGCATACATTTATTTCGTATTTATGAACATTATTTTCTTCGAGAATAAACGAGATTGTTGCCTTCGGACCTGATTTCCTCTACTTTTGGCTCAAAGTGTCTCTTTATTATGCGAGTTTTTGATATCAAAATATTTTACCCTATACACATATATTATTAGTTAAGCTGCCTCAAACAATTTGGAAATTTTAAAAGTAAATAACGCATCATATAAAGAAAACTAATAGAGTAAGCTTGTAGAACTCAATCTCAAGATTTCATGTTGATGAGAATTCCCAGTCCAATCAAAATAAGTGTCCTGAAAAAGTCCATTGGGCTTGAAAAATCCCCATTAAGGCCATTGCACCAGGGAACATGATTTCTATGAATAATATTTGAGCAAAATTTATTTGTAGCCACTCGGCCATAACTTATATCACCCGCTAGTCACAAAATGACTTAATACAAGTCATAACCTAAAAATAATAATAAAGGCTATTTTTATTATTACTCTTTTGGTCCCTCACCGCACATTACTTGAAATCAAAGCTGGAAAATCAGACGAAGCTCTAGGTCCCTCATCGCACATTACTGGAAGCAAAAGTTGAAACATCATACTAAGCTTTAGGAATGATTTTTTTTTGGAATGCATGATTCGTCCATATTTTTGGGGAGAAAACCTATTGGTATAGAGGTTCAAGATCCAAGAAAAATAATGGTGGATAAATTATGGAAATTTGTTTGTCCATCAAATAATGGGATAACAACCTTTTGATCAATCCTTTTGTTGATGAAGCACCAAAGCTTGAAGAAATGACTTGTGATATGATTCTTGTTTCTGGTGCAGAAATGGATATTTTATGGTGAGGTGGACATGTTGTTTTTGTTCCTTACTGTTCTTTGATTTTGTTTCTTAATTATAAATTTATATACAAAATAGTCTATACATGTTGGATAGATAAGATTAAGGTAAAAAAAATAACAGATATTTTATACAATAGACTATCATTATATAAAATATATACAAAAACAGACTGTCACCATACAAACGATATATAAAATATAATGTCACTATATAAAATATATACAAAATAGACTGTCAATGTACAAAAATATACTAAATAGACTGTCTCTACACAATTTATATACAAAAAGACTGTCACTATACAAAATATATACAAAATAGATTGTTACTATACGAAATATATGCAAAATAGGTTGTCACTGTACAAAATATATATTAAATAGACTGTCACTATATAATTTATATACACTAGACTATTAGTATATAAAATATATACAAAATAGGTTGTCATTATACAAAATAGATTTTCACTATACAAAATAGACGGTCACTATATAAAAAATATACAAAACAGACATTCCGGGCTAGTAGATGTATATGTTTGGGCCGAAAGGCCATTCTCTGCAAGTGGGCCAAAACATGGGCTATTAAAAATTTAAAGGGCTATAGAGGGTAGTTTTCTCATTAATTTTAGGGAATTTCTTAAACTTCTATCCTTACGCTCAAATCATATGAATCTTGGGTCTGAACAAACTATCTTTCCGTCCCGAGGGAATAATCTCCTAATGGGAGTATTTCATCCATTGATTACATAACATGACTGACCATCATTATCATCAGTTGTAGTTAATGATGCAATTTCTTTTTCAAATGATGTTGCATCTCAATTTGCTCATATGGTTATAACGTCTTCAAAATGAGATGTTTTACCCTTCAATTGCTGACATCCTCTATTCAACTTAGTCCAAATCATGGTTAGGGCTATTGTCCGACTAATATTACTTTTGGTTTTTCATTTTGTATCCGAACTAATGCAATACTCTCGAGTCTTCTTATGACTTTTGCCAAACTGGCATAATATTCTATTTTAAAAGGATAGGACATTTTCCATGTTCATACAATAAATCTTCCCTCTATCCGAGTAATTCAATTTTGTCCTAGTAACCAAATGTGACCTAATCTTAATCAGACATTATGGTCTTGTGTCTTGCTCATCTTACGCCTTTTACATCCAAGCCATAAGACTTGAAATCCAAGTATGTTAGACCCTTGTGTTTGCTTCTGGTACTTTATTTGCTCAATTCTAAAATACTCTCACAAGTGTTGGTAATAATCTCCGCGTACCTGTTGAATCATAGAGACCTTCTCGAGAATTGCATTCTCAATGGTCAATACGACTGAAGCAATACGTGTTCCTCAACCAATCTCCACCCACCCACCCGTGATACTCTCTACAATTGTTATTTTTAAGCTCGATCTTCTAGTCACACTTTATTCTTTTGGAGCATCCACCTGAACTTTCAATTAGGGACTACTCGATTACATAAATCTTGCACTCTTTAGCGATTCTATAAGCTTCAAATACAATCTATGTTCTTATGTGATTTCTGTTTTAGAGGGATACGTATGTAACCAATTATTTGGTTCAGTCTCATTATGATAGAAACTCCATTTCTCTCCAAAGACGAAACTGGGGAAAATTTTGAGTTTCCTCAAAATTTAGGATTGTATCATCAAAGTCTTCTAAATGGAATTATAGGTACAACACCGTCAAGAATTTCTCAACAGAAATACGCTGCAAAGCGCGAAGCCACCACCTGCGTAGGAATATACTCAACGAAGTGCGAAGTCTTCATATTCATAAGGCTAAGAATTGCTCTCTCATTTACATTACTATCTTCATCTAGGTGCACAAGGCTAACCAATGCCTTCATCCTTGCATAGGGTTAAGCTCTACCTCTATATTCGCATAAGACTAAGCGTTTCCTTCCATTTGCATGAAACTATGCCCTGTCCCGAATCTTATTTTCCAATCCTATTTTCACCATACACCCTTCCATTTCCCAATCCTATTCTCACCATACACCCTTCTATTTCTATACAATCATAATATTCAGTATCGTCATAATTCAACATTGTGGTAAATTTTAGGGATTCATGTTCTTCCCTAATCTAGAACTACACACGACCTGATTTTTATAAAGCCCAAGATATATAGGCAACTCAGAGTTCGGACACAATATTTTTAAAAATATTATTTCTCTTTGTTCTTACACCACCATCTCATAGTCGGACAAAATTGGCTACTACGTCAATTTCTTTGCCCGATAATTCTTTCATTATTCTCGGACAAAGAGGAGCAACTGTTAACACTCAATTTTATCCCTCCTTACTTCAATTTATTTCCAGAAGTTATAGTTTTACTTAAAAGGGTAATAATAGTACTTATTGCATTCTTGTGTATTATTACTTCTATCTTTACACCATACGATAAAGGTTTCGTTATATATTTTACAACTTTCAGTTTTAAAGTACTAGTATAATTTATTGTTAGCATATTCTATAAAGTAGTAAGTGTTCAAAGTTTTAATTCTCGCTTCTTGTGTTTAGTAATTAATATTTTACTACTATTATTATAATAATTATGTTGAATTTATTAAAATAAATAACCGAAAAGGAATGGCATGTATTTTTAGCTGCCCAAATCACTCTCACATTGCTCTACGCATGAGATTTTTCCAAACAACTCATTAGCCATTTACTTTATTTTTAAATTTTAAAGCTTATGCCAAGAGTCAATTCCAAATTAAGCCTCATAATATCTTCCTAAAACTAATTATTATTTTCCATAAATTGACCCCATCCCACGTATATCCCTCCTCTTCTATCTCTCATTAAATTCTTATTTTTCTTATATATAATGCTCTATTTGGTTACAAATCTTTTATCCAAAGTTATGGTGATACATAGGGGATCCTTACCACATTTATGCGCATCTCACAACGACTAATTATTTTTTCTCTCCACAAAATCCATCTTTTCCATGAACTCTGGACGACTCTTTTCTCCCCTTCTCTTTATATTCTTCTTTTTTCATTTCACGAGGGAGACTTAATTCTCTACCTCCGTCTCCAAGAAGATGTTTGTCACGACCCAAAATCCACTAAGGGTTTGGTGGCGCCGGACACTACTGTCAGACAAGCCAACCAAATTACTTCATCATAATCTAATTTTTTAATACTTTTGAAATCTAGAAGTTTCCTTCCTTATTTAGAAATTTTAAAGAATATAGTCTCAAATAAAATTAAATGTTAAACAATTAATACGATATTTCAAACCATCCCAAAACCTGGTGTCATAAGTGCATGAACATCTACTGATAGAGAACCAAATACAATATCCGTCCGGAATACAGTGGACATGAAATAAATACAATATGCTGGAAGGGACTGCTCTAGCTGCGGCCGTCTCGAATGATGTAGTTCACCTAGTCCCAGAATCATCTGTGCTGCTATGCCTAGTAAGCCAGTGGAGTTACATATACCTGCGCAACAAAACACACAGCAAGTGTATTATGACAACAAAAATAACGTGTACCCAATGAGTATCCCGCCTAATCCCGAAGGGGTAGAGACGAGATGGTCAACTTTTTCCAATGATTATTTATCCTTAATATATATATATATAGTATACTGGAAAGGACTGCTCTAGCTGCGGCCGTCTCGAATGATGCAGCTCACCAAGTCCCAGAATCATCTGTGCTGCTATGCCTAGTAACCAGTGGAGTTATCTGTGCAACAAAATGCATAGCAAGTGTAGTATGAGTACAAAAACAACGTGTACCCAATAAGTATCCCGCCTAATCCCGAAGGGGTAGAGACGAGATGGTCAACTTTGTCCAATGATTATTTATCCTTAACATATATATATATATATATATATATATATATATATATATATATATATATATATATATATATATATATATATATATATATTAAACAATGAATTTATATTATAAACATGATTCTAATCCAAATAGAGGAAACAAGTAAACATATAATTCTTTCGTGGAAATTTTTAGAATTTCTTTTATTATTAACAAAATAATCTCGAGCTATGGTAAGGAAGCAACACAAGCATGCACAAATCACACCAAGGCGACTACCCAATCCTACAGAAATAAATGTGCACTTGTCGAGGGACGACAACGCGCCTATAAATGCATATATTTAAGCTGTCGTAGCGTTCGGCCTATTCCAAAATAAACACACACAGACAGACAGTCAATCAAGAAGTCAACATGGAGAAAATATCCAAGAAAAACCAATTCTATTAAATAATTTTAGAAAATGAAGTTTAAGTCTTTTTAGAAATCCGGTTATTAATTTAAAGTGATTTAAGAAACTCAAGCCATCAATGGGTTCACAATAAATCCAAGTATAACATGTTTTTGGATCCTAGACTACCCGAACAATAGCATAATAGTAGCTATGCACAAACTCTCGTCACCTCGTGCGTACGTAGCCCCCGCAAATAGGAGTACACAACATATTTAACTCACCTATAGGGCCAATTTCCACTCACAAAATTAGAAAGGAGACTCACCTCGCTCCGAAGACTCATAACTGGCATTTCTACATTCTTTTGAAGATTTGAACCAACGCACAATGCTTCAAAACTAGACAATGATCATACAAATCCATTAATATATGCTAAATTATACTGTACAACCCAATTAATAACAATTCTTAAACCCGAACGAAAAGTTGACAAAAATATCCTCAGGCCCACTTGCCCAGAATCCGAAATTTCTCCAAGATAAAGTTTACCCATGAACTCGCGAACTCAAATATATGATTTTCTCTTAATTCTATGTCCAAAATCGTGGTCAAAATCTAAGAACACAATAGCAATCACGCTAAATGCATAATACCACCCCAGATAAAACACATAACGTTATAAGCTACAAAACTCAAGCATAACTGAGGGGCAATACAATATCTCAATCTAAAGAGCCATTATGCTTATAGATCATCGCCACGTGGAACCTCAATACATAAAAAATTACCAAGCTGTCTCACAACTCATACGACACAATACATCATTACGTGGAATAGTTGATGACAAAATAACACCCCGACTGTTCCTCCATAAGTAACGCTCGCTGAAACAAACACAACTGGCCTGATATAAAGCCCTGTCCACATATAAATATATCCAATGATCTCAAGCCGATTTCATATTGCACCAACTTGGCTAATAACATTTCAAAGGTCCATAGTAACTCCCTTTTGCTTTCTCATAACACATAAGAACAACCATCATAACTTGAGCCACCTCCTCAGTTCATAACCCGATAACCAAAGTGCCCTCCATGCCTTAATTCTCAAATTAATAATATTACCACAATCCTCATACTCGGTTTGAATCTTTATTCAATCAAGTGACTATATATCACACTTATACAATCTTTCTATGGAGCACCCTCCCACAATCTTCCAAAATAAATAACGGGTTAGCCCATCTAATCCATCGGCCGCACTAACGCTGAAAAGCGATCAAGAATACTTAACCAGGATGCAAAGCCTCTTTCACAACACATCGATCTCAGGTGACGCTGAATACAAGACCAACTTACTTTAAATATTCCACCCTTTTCTTGCTCATCCGAGCTCGTGACATCCTTACCAGCACCAAGCTGTAACCTCGATACTCACTTCGAATTTCCATGCTACTCACTTCACCCAACGTTCCAACATATGATAGGACATGATTTTCATCATAACTTTGAAACCATTAATATTTTAACACTTCATCATTTAAGAACTTTGCACATAACTCACTTTAGGAGAATCATAACAACACACAGGTAAATTCCCATAACCATATAATATGCAAATATGCAAGTATGTTCCAAGCCACCATAGCCCTTTCAGAATCCGCTTCCATTTAATAAGCTGTAACAGAAGAATTCTTCAGAATAACATCAATTACGGCGGCCGACAAGTCTCACACGCACCGCCAAGATTCATACACATAACTTGATCATGTAGAATGAACTGATTGCTGGCCATAACATTCCAATTCAACTATGGCTAATCATTCTACCTTCTTCTAATTTATCCATGCTTTCCTTAGAAATAATACTATCTCCATTCAACACATAACATACTCCATTTACACTCACCCCGAGTGGCCTTGAATCATGAGACCAGGCTGTCTCAATTCCCACGAACTATTTTATATCGCTAAGATGCTACACCACAAGTCAAAATATCATAGAATATTCTGAGCACCTTCTCGTAATCTGCTACAAAGCTTGATTCTTAACTCTACTTATAGGCTCAAAATCATTGGGCACCACACCTTAACTTCTGAATTCAGTAAGACCATTATTGAGAGTCACCCGCTCTGACTTGGTCCTGAATATAATTCACTCCATAAATCGTATAGCACATGAATACTCTCTCGGCAAAGCAGCCCACGAAATCACTTTCTCTAAAACCTGTATCTATACAAGGCATAAATCCTGAACCTTTTTCCAAGTCCGAACATGAGCCAATAAGGCCAACCATAGCATGCCTCTAACAATTCATTCGCTCAAATGACCACTTATGGTATTTTCCTGTAGCTGACACAACCCATCAATATGCTAATAACCAAAAATCACGCACGTAGTTAATCATACAGCCCAATCATAAATGGTGGGACTCTCTCACTTAGCTTGAAGCCATCATTTCACAATTCTTGGGTTCGCCCGACCTTTTTACCTCTTATTGACTTAACCTCACGCCATCAACTATCAACATTTCTAGGAATCTTCCTATAAAAACCCTCCTCTTGAACTCTGAATCATCAACCACATTCGCACGGCCGATCTCTTCGCTGCATCACCGATAGAATTCCTTACAGAAGCTTCGCCAACCACGCGACCGCTAACCTGTGCACAGGGAAAACCCCACATAGGGGAACTACCTCCCGACATCTTCCCACGCCACTGCACGAGGTACATTAACTTTGATAACAATAGCCCATCCTGAGTCCGAGCTCACCTTCCAGCTGCACAAGTCCATTTGACCCCCACAGACATCAATTATATATGCGACAACATCCTTCAAATTCAGGGTTATGCTGCACCCTCCTCCATTTCAGGTAGCTCCTTTCCGTTATGTCAATCTTTTTCCGCATAACAACCCATACTTCAAATCATACCCGCAAACTTCATTCACCAATTACTAAAATTCCCAATTCGGTCCAAACTCTCATTAAGGCATGTAGTCATCCTACTACCAAGCCCATATGCAACACCCATCACTTTCCCACTTTGGTGGAACTCAACTCTTTAATTGAACACTCGACCTTAGTCCTCAAACTTAGCCTTCTAGAAGTTTTAAGCACCCCCTGACACTTCCCACATGTCCTTCCTCATACTTTGCTTCTCAATTGCTGCCTTAAATAAAATCCATCTACTTGGCACTTGAACCCACCATTATTGCTAACTTTAAACCTTTTCCAAAGGTCATCTTTATTGAACCGTCAACATTAGGAATTCTGATTTGATTCCAAACAACTACACCATGCGATATCTGACAGTGATATTTCTAATGCTATTTCACAATATCTTGATAAAGGCAAATTGTAGCATATTGTAACACCAAAAAACTTAATATGTTCCATTAGATCCACGATGCCTCATCATAGAAGAAAGCTCCATCACACTTGCAAATACCAGGTTTTATTACTTCCACCAGCCCATATCTGACCATCCTTAGTCCAACTGCCTTTCTCTTTCGGGGAATAAAATACTAAATCCCTTGATTACCCACTGAGTAAATATCTCTTCAATTCATTCACTTAACCGATATGTGGGCAAACATCCTACTATCACAACAACACTGCAGAATAATCGCTCATAAGCATCATGGAACCTGTGCCTAGACTCAAGGCTCTTAGAAGTTCTTCTATTGAGATAAACAATAGAATATCCCTCCATAATATGACTATAATAGTCGTGCATAGTTGAGGCACGAAGCGGAAAACTTTTGTGTGGAAATATATGAACTCTGTGTTAAAAACTATGAATTTTGATAATAATATTGGTATAGTTGACTTTGGTCAACTATTTCGGTAAATGGACCCGGGCCCGTGATGTGATGGTACCGGAGGGTCCATAAAAAAATATGGGACTCGGGCATATTCCCAAAATCGAAATTCGGGGTCACAGGACCGAGTACAGAATTTTTGAAAGAAATTGTTTATCTGAAATTTATATGAGAAATTGAAATGAAAATGAGTTAGTAAGTGATGGTATTAGGCTCGTATTTTGGTTCTGATTCCCATTACAAGTCTTAAGTGAGCGTTAAACGCTATCTGTAAAGTTTGGTTAAAAACAGACTTCGTTAGACGTGTTTCGGACTTGAAAATGAGAAATAAGAGTTTTATGGAAAGTTGGAAGAAATCATGTGTTTTGAGGTTTGATTCTATGTAAATGATGTTATTTTGGCAGTTTGATCGCATGAGTAAGTCCGTAGGATGTTATTGGGGTTGATAGCATATTTATTTTGGAGCCTCGAGGGCTCTAGTGAGTTTTGTATAGGCCACGAGTTTATTTTTTGCATGTTTGAAAGATGCTGGAATGCCTGACCTGCAGTGTTCGCAAATGCGAAGTCCCCCTTTGTAGCCCAGAGTTCGCATTGGCGAACAAATGTTCGCATTTGCGAAACTCCCCTTTGTAGCCCAGAGTTTGCATTTGTGAAACTCCCCTTTGTAGCCCAGAGTTCGCATTTGCGAACAAATGTTTGCATTTGTGAAACTCCCCTTTGTAGCCCAGAGTTCGCAATTGAGAACTAAAATATCGTAGTTCCCAAGCCTGCTGAGTTTGCAATTGCAAACAAATCTTCGCAATTGCGATACCTGCACCTGTATATTCAGACTTAAACGATTTTTGAAGCTCATTTCCACATTTTTCAAAACCCAAGCACCTCTGGTGACTTTTCCACAAACTCCCTCTTCTTCAAATCATTGGTAAGTAAACTTTTAACTAATTTCTTCAATCTTTAACACCTTTTATCATGATTTCATCTTAAAATCAAGGTTTTCCATGGGTAAAAATGGGGATTTGGGGTAGAACCTAGGTTTTCTTAAAATTGGGGATTTGGACCTCAATTTTAGGTCTGATTTCAAAATAAATTATAGATATGAACTCGTAGGGGAAATGGGTACCCCGGTTTTGGTTCGAACCTCGGGTTTTGACCATGTGGTCCTAGGGGAAGTTTTGGGTAAAACTTTAGGAAATTCATTCTTATGCATTCAAATTGATTTAACTAGCATTTGTTGATACATTTGTGTAACTTGTAACTAGATTCGAGCAGTTTTGTTGGGAATTCGATGGGTAAAGCCATCCTAGAGGCATGAGTCGAGTTTGGAGCTTTCGAGGTAAGTATTTGATCTAACTTTGGCTTGAGGAAATAGGATTAGAGTGTTTGATTGCTATATTCTAAATGATCGAGTACGGTATATAGGCATAGTGACTAGTATCTATACACCAGTGTCTAGCATGACCGTAAGTCGTAGTTGCTTTTAAATTCGAAAGATGTGAAACAATTGAGTTAATTACTCGCTGGATAAATTATGAAGTGATAGTTGAGAATCAAATGAGTGTAAGAAGGAAGTGTGGTATTTTACCCTTGCCAGGACTTATTGTTGATTCGTTTCCCATTGCTGGGACTTATTGTTGATTTGCTCTCCCTTGCCGAGATATTTGGGCTATTAGATGTACCCTTGCTGGGTTTAACTGTTATTTGTCGATCTTCCCTAATGGGACCTCCCATGGAGAGATTATTAGAGATAATCAATTATAATATAGGGTCGTGTGGCACGCCGACCGCAACTTATATTGATGATTGTTATTGGCCTGAGATGTCGGTGATATTGTGCAGGGTGAAAATGGGATCGTGTGGTGCGCCGTCCAATGATATACTACATTATGGGATCGTGTGACACGTCGTCGACTTATATATACACTATGGGATCGTGTGGCGCGCCGTCCATTTAGATTATTCATTATGGGATCGTGTGGCGCGCTGTCCACTGTAGATATATATATATATATATATATATATATATATATATATATATATATATATATATATATATATATATATATATATATATATGTATCATGAAACCCCAAATAGAGTTACTATTGTTTTCTAATGTTCCATCTTTATCTAGCACTCCCCGACAGTATGTTCCCGCCCAGCTTCACTGTACAATTTTGTTATTGTTTCTTTCCCGTAGTTGGATATCATATTGCAAAAGTTGGTTGTGGTAGGTCCTGTCTAGCCTTGTCACTACTTCGCGGGGGTTAGGCCGGATACTTACCAGCACATGGGGTCGATTGTGCTGATGCTACACTTATGTGCCTTTTCTGCACAGGTCATGAGTCAGCTTCCGGAGCGGAACAGTAGATTGGGAGCGTGATTCTAGGTAGTTCGCTAGCGTTCGCGGGCCCCGAGTCTCTTCTAATTCATTTCAGTTTGTTTTCATTGTATCAAAGCATACTCCTTATGCATTTTCTTTCAAAATCGTATTTGTAGTATTTTATAGTAGTCCGTGAGTACTGTGACACTAAATCTTGGGAAGAGGATGATATTAACTTCTTTCGCATTTCTTTTAATTATTATTAAATTAAGACTTCCGCTTGAATTTATTGTTTTTATTATTATCCTGTTGAAAATTAGTTGAAAAGGTATGTTTAAGTTGGCTTGCCTAGCTTCGGCAGTAGGCACCATCACGACTCCCGATGATGGGAAATCCGGGTCGTGAAAAGTTGGTATCAAAGCACTAGGTTACTTGGGTCTCAAAACTCACGGACAAGCTCGGTAGAGTCTGGAGGATCGGTACGGAGACGTCTGTATTTATCCCCCAGAGGCTACAGAGTTAGGAACAAATTTCCCTTTTTTCATTCTTGTGGTGCGATTTTGTTCCTCAAACATTGGTAAGTAAACTTTTAACTAATTTCTTCAATCTTTAACACCTTTTATCATGATTTCATCTTAAAATCAAGGTTTTCCATTGGTAAAAATTGGGATTTGGGGTAGAACCTAGGTTTTCTTAAAATTGGGGATTTGGACCTCAATTTGAGGTCTGATTGCAAAATAAATCATAGATATGAACTCGTGGGGGGAATGGGTACCCCGATTTTGGTTCGAACCTCGGGTTTTGACTACGTGGGCTCGGGAGACTTTAATTGAATTTTTGGGTTAAACTTTGGGAAATTCATTCTTATGCATTCAAATTGATTTAACTAGCATTTGTTGATACTACTGGGTAACTTGTGACTAGATTTGAGTGGTTTTGTTGGGAATTCGAGGGGTAAAGCCATCCTAGAGGAAAGAGTCGGGTTTTGAGCTTTCGAGGTATGTATTTGATCTAACTTTGGCTTGATGGAAAAGAATTAGAGTGTTTGATTGCTATTTGCTAAGTGATCGAGTACAATATATAGGCATAGTGACGTGTATCTATACACCAGTGTCTAGCATGACCGTGAGTCGTAGTTGCTTTTAAATTCGAAAGATGTTAAACAAATGTGTTAATTACTCGCTAGATAAATTTGAAGTGATAGTTGAGAATCAAATGAGTTTAAGAAGGAAGTGTGGTATTTTACCCTTGCCAGGACTTATTGTTGATTCGTTTCCCGTTGCTGCGGCTTATTGTTGATTTGCTCTTCCTTGCTGATATATTTGGGCTATTAGCTGAACCGTTGGTGGGATTAGCTGTTATATTGTTGATCTTCCCTAATGGGACCTCCAATGGAGAGATTATTAGAGATAATCAATTATAATATGGGATCGTGTGGCACGCCGACCGCAACTTATATTGATGATTTTTATTGGCCTGAGATGCTGGTGACATTGTGCAGGGAGAAAATGGGATCGTGTGAAGCGCCGTCCACTTAGATACTACATTATGGGATCGTGTGACACGCCGTCCACCTGTATACTACACTATGGGATAGTGTGGCGCGCCGTCCATTTAGATTATACATTATGGGATCGTGTTGCGCGCCGTCCACTGTAGATATAATATATATATATATATATATATATATATATATATATATATATATATATATATATATATATATATCATGAAACCCGGAATAGAGTTACCGTTGTTTTCTGATGTTCCATCTTTATCTAGCACTCCCCGGCAGTATGTCCCCGCCCAGCTTCACTTGTAAAATTTTGTTATTGTTTCTTTCCTGTACTTGTATATAATATTGCACAAGTTGGTTGTGTTAGGTCCTATATTGCCTCGTCACTACTTCACCGGGGTTAGGCCAGGCACTTACCAGCACATGGGGTCGGTTGTGCTGATGTTACACTTATGTGCCTTTTCTGCACAGGTCAGGAGTAGGCGCCATCACAACTCCCGATGGTGGGAAATCTTAGTCGTGACAAGTTGGTATCAAAGAACTAGGTTACTTGGGTCTCAAAACTCACGGACAAGCTCGGTAGAGTCTGGGGGATCGGTACGGAGACGTTTGTATTTATCCCCCAGAGGCTACAGAGTTTGGAACAAATTTCCCTTTTTTCATTCTTGTGGTGCGATTTTGTTCCTCAAATATTTATGTCGTTCTACTCTTTTCTTTCATAGATGGCGAGACGACGTGCATCTTCTTCCACCGCGCAGCAGCCCGAGCCCCCAGCAGCAACTCCCCCGAGGGGCAGGGGCCGAGGACGTTGTAGGGGCAGGGCTCAGCCCCAGGCAGCAATTCAAGAGGTGGAGCCTCCTATTGACTTTGAGGAGGAAGTTCTAGCCCCAACTGCTCCATTGGGCCCAGCTCAGGTCCCAGTTGAGGTTGTGTTTTCCCCGAATCTCCCGGATGCTCTCGTCTGTATAGCTTTATGGACAATATCACCATAGCGGGCTTACTACCGGTAGCACCAACCACCTCTTAGGCTGGAGGAGGGGTTCATACTCCCGCTATACGTACTCCGGAGCAGGTAGCTCCCCGAACTCAGGTTCAAGTGGTTCAGCCCACAGTGGCAGCTCAGACGGGTATTATAGCTAAGGCAGGTGATGGAGCGGCCATGTCTTCAAATGCTTTGTGGAGACTTGATTGCTTCTCCAAGGTTTTCACCACCACCTTAAGCGGTGCTTCTACAGAGGACCCTGAGGACTTCATATGCAACTATCGTGAGGTCCTTCGGACCATGGGTATTTTAGAGACCAATGGGGTAGACTTCGCCACTTATCACCTAGTAGGATCCGCCAAGACTTGGTGGAGAGATTTTTGTTTACCCAGGCCAGCTGGGTCGCCATCATTGACCTGGGATCACTTTTTTGAACTATTTATGGGGAAGTTTCTCCCAGTTACTCAGAGGGATGTCCTTCGCAGGTAGTTTGAGCGCCTCCAGCAGGGCTCTATGTCAGTTACGTTGTATGACACTTGGTTTATTGATCTCACACGTCATGCTTTTGTGATACTCCCCACCGAGAGAGAGAGAGGGTGCGGAGGTTTGTGGATAGGTTGGTTCAGTCGATCCGTGTTTATATGGACATGAGCTCCGGGAGTGAGATTATATTTCAGGAGGCGGCGGATGGCGCTTGCCGGATAGAGATGTCACTTTCTCAAGGAGGTGGTCAGGGGTCTGATAAGAGGCCTCGACATTCTGGTAGATTCAGTGGTACCTCATCTGGAGGTAGGGATTCATATGACAAAGGCCAACCCCCGAGGCCCTTCCAGTCAGCCCTCCAGGCTTCTCATGGTACTCTAGGCAATCGCAGTTTTCAGTCGTAGTATTCTACCCACCAGCTCTTCAATTCACCATCGACGCCTATCATTGCACAGCCGCTTCGATATTCTCAGCAGCCGAGGGCTTACTTCACTTGCGGCGACTTGAGGCACATTGCCAAGTATTGCCCTCGATCTTCCAGCAATTCACAGCAGCAGGGTCTTCGTCCCATGATTCAGGCATCAGGTGATCCACCGGCCGGCCGCCCAGCCAGCTAAAGGCGGGGGTAGAGGCCATAGCGGTGGAGGTAGGGGGCATAGAAGTGGAGCTCAGACTGCCAGAGGCAAGGGTCAGCCCGCAGTAGATTGTCCCATAGACACAGTTTAGGGAGGTAGGGGACAACTCCATTGTTACGCTTTGCCGGCCAGACGAGAGGCCAAGTCATGATATGCTGTGATTACAGGTACTACTCTGGTCTGTGATAGGGGTGCTTCTGTGTTATTTGACCCGGAATCTACGTATTCTCACATGTCTTCCTATTTTGCACCCTATTTGATCATGCCTAGTGAGGCATTGGGTATTCCTGTATTTGTGTCCACACCGGTTGGTGATTCTATAGTGGTCAATCGAGTGCATCGTTCATTTGTGGTGGTGTTAGAGGGTCTTGAGACCCGTGTACACTTATTGCTCTTAGATATGGTGGACTTGATGTTATTTTGGGATGGACTGGTTGTCCCCGTATCATGCTATCTTGGTTTGTCATGCCAAGACCGTGACCTTGGCTATGCCAGATTTGCCCCGACTTGAGTGGAGAGGGACCCCAGTTCATTCCACCCGCGGTGTTATTTCATATGTCAAGGCTCGATGTATGGTCTAGAAGGTGTGTCTAGCATATCTGGCGTATGTTCGCGACTCCAGCACAAAGGTTCCATCTATTGACTCTGTTCCTATTGCACGAGTGTTCCCCGAGGTTTTCCCTTCAGACCTGCCGGGTATGCCGCCCGACAGTGATATTTCTATATTGATCTCGCTCCGGTCACTGATCCTAAATCCCATAATCTCGTCTCACCTAGTACGAATTGCTCAGGCAATAAGCCACTCCAAATGCGATCAAAATTCTCATATGACGCCACAATGTGCCAATAGGCCACCAATCCGAAAATAATACAAATAGGAATTCGAACTCTAGAAGGAATTACCTAACCCCTGCACTAATATGGGCCTTCCTTAGAAGATAGGAAGCGAAACAAACAAAAATAGCATATAGAAAACCAGAATCGACATCACACTGTTGCGGCGCGCAACCCAATCCAAATAACATACCCATGATAACGTGCTACCCGATCCACACATAGATATCACATAAGGAGATTGCACTTCGAGCTAAATCCGCTTATTACAATAAGAATATCGAATTTCAATAGCAACCATGCTAAGTGAATAATACCACCCCTGAGAAAACACATAGAGCTATACGCTACAAAACTCAAGAACAACTGAGGTGCGATACAAGATCTGAATCTCAAGAGCCATTCTGCTCATATAACATCATCGCCACGTGGAACCTCAAAACATAAAAATTTACCAAACTGTCTCACAACTCATACGGCACAATACATCATTACCTGTAATAATTGATGACAAAATAACACCCCGACTGTTCCTCCATAAGGAACGCTCGCTGAAACGAACACAACTGGCCTGATATAAAGCCATGTTCATATATAAATCAATCCACTGATCTCATGCCGATTTTTGATTGCACCAACTTGGCTAATAACCTTTAAAAGGTCCACTGTAACTCCCTTTTTTTTTCTCATAACACATAAGAACAACCATCATAACCGGAGCCACCTCCTCAGTTCATAACCCGATAACCAAAGTGCCCTCCAGGCCTAAATTCTCAATTTGATGATATTACCACAATCCTCATACTTAGTTTGAATCTTTAGTCAATCAAGTGACTACTTGTCATACTTATACAATCTTTCCATGGGTCACGCTCCCACCATCTTCCGAAATAAATAATGGGTTCGCCTATCTAATCCGTCGGTGCACTAACACTGAAAAGTGATCAAGAATAATTAACCAAGATGCAAAGCCTCTTTCACAATACATCAATCTCAGGTGAAACTGAATACAATACCAACTTACTTTGAACATTCCACCCTTTTCTTGCTCATCCGAGCTCGTGACATCCTTACCAGCACCAAACTGCTACCTCGATACTCACTTCGAATTTCCATGCTACTCACTGCACCCATCGTTCCAACATATGATAGGACACAATTTTCATCATAACTTCAAAACCATTAATATTTTAACACTTCATCATATAAGAAATTTGCACTTAAATCACTTTAGGAGAATCATAACAACACACAGGTAAATTCCCATAACCATATAATATGCAAATCTACAAGTACGGGTCCAAGCAACCATAGCCCTTCCAGAATTCGCTTCCACTTAACAGCCACAACAGAAGAATGCTTCTGAATAACATCAATTACAGTGGCGGACAAGCCTCACACGTACTGCCATAATTCATACACATAACTTGATCACGTAGAATGAACTGGTCGCTGGCCCTAATTTGCCAATTCAACTACGGCTAATCATTCTACCTTCTTCCAATTTATCCGTGCTTGCCTTAGAAATAATACTAACTCCATTCAACACATAACATACTCTACTTACACTCATCCCGAGTGACCTTGAATCAGGAGACCAGGCTGTCTCAATTCCCATGAACTATTTCATATCACTCAAATGCTACGCGATAAGTCAAAATATCGTAGAAAATTCTGGGCACCTTCTCGTAAGCTGCTACAAAGTCTGATTCTTAACTGTACTCATAGGCTCGAAATCATTAGGCACCACACTTTAACTTTTGAATTCACTAGGACCACTACTGAGAGTCACCCGCTCTGACTTGGTCCCGAATATAATTTACTCCATAAATCATATAGCACAGGAATACTCTCTCGGCAAACCACACGGCAAAATTGCTTCCTCTGAAACCTGTATCTATACAAGGCATAAATCCTAAACCTTTTTCCAAGTCCGAACATGAGCCAATAAGGCCAACCGTAGCATGCCTCCAACAATTCATTCGCTCAAATTACCACTTATGGTCTTTTCCTGTAGCTGACACAACCCACCAATATGCTAATAATCAAAAATCACGCAAGTAGTTAATCATACAGCCAAATCATAAATGGTGGGACTCTCTTACATAGATTGAAGCCATCATTTTGCAATTCTTGAGTTCGCCCGACCTTTTTACCTCTTATTGACTTAACCTCACGCCATCAATTATCAAAATTTCTAGGAATCTTCCTGTAACCCGCCCTCTTGAACTCTGAATCCTCAACCACATTTGCACGGCCAATTTCTTCGCTTCATCACCGATAGAATTCCTTGCAGAAGCTTCGCCAACCACGCAACCGCTAACCTGCTCACAGGGAAAAACCCACATAGGGGAATTACCTCCCGAATCTTCCCACGCCGCTGCACGGGGTACATTCACTATGACACCAATAGCCCATCCTGAGTCCTAGCTCACCTTCCAGCTGCACAAGTCCATTTGACCCTGCAAACATCAATTAAATGTGCAGAAACATCCTTCAAATTCAGGGTTATGCTACACCCTCCTCCATTTTAAGCAACTCCTTTCCGTTATATTAATCTTCTTCCGCATACTAGCCCATACTTCAAATCATACCCGCAGACTTCAATCACCAATCATTAAAATTCCCAATTCGATCCAAACTCTCCATAAGGCATGTAGTCATCCTACTACCAAGCCCATATGCAACACCCACCACTCTCCCATTTGGCAGAACTAGTCTCTTTAATTGACCACTCGACCTTGCTTCTCATACTTGGCCTTCTAATAGTTTTAAACACCGCCTGACACTTTCCACATGTCCTTCCTCATACTTTTATTCTCAATTTCTGCCTTAAATAAAATCCACCTTCGTGGCACTTGAACCCATCAGTGCTGCTAACTTTAATCCTTTCCAAGGGTCATCTTTATCGAACTGTCAACATTAGGAATTCTGATTGGATTCTAAACCACTGCACCTTGCGATATCTGACAGTTGTATTTCCGATACTAGTTCACAATATCTTTCCATAAAGGAGAATTGTAGCAGATTTTAACACCAACAAACTTAATATGTTCCAATAGAGCCGCGATGCCTCATTTAGAAGAAATCTCTCTCACACTTGCAAATACTAGGTTTCATTACTTCCACCAGCCAATATATGACCATACTTAGTCTGACTGCCTTTCTCTTCAGGGGAATAAAATACTAAATCCCTTGATTACAAAGTGAGTAAATATCCCTTCAATTCATTCACTATCCCGATATGTGGGCAAACATCCTACTATCACAACAACACATCGGAATAATAGCTCATAAGCATCATGGAAACCTGTATCTAACCTCAAGTCTCTTAGAAGTTATGCTACTGATCTGAACAATAAAATATACCTCCATAATGCGACTATAATAGTCCAATCAACTATACCGGAAAAATCCTCCCGCATCACATTTGTAGTGCCATTACAATCCTTCAACTTTTAATTTTATAACAAGTGCTCGCGTCACATGAAATTGAGTGGGAAGGAATCAATGACATAAGCCTCAAAGGAATTGAACCACACTGTAAGGAAATCAAGAAGGGAAGTACTCCTAACAGCCCTTCAGCCTCACGTGGGTAAGTACAGACGTCTCCGTACTGATTTGCGAGACTCTACTAGACTTGCTCATGACTCGTGAGATCGACGGAAACCTAATGTTCTGATACCATATTGTCACAACCCAAAATCCGCTAAGGGCCATGGTGGTGCCACACACTGCTTTCAGGCAAGCCAACCAAATTACTTAATCAAAATCTTGTTTTTTTAACACCTTTGAAATCTAGGATTTTCCTTCCTCATTTAGAAATTTTAAAGAATAAAGTCTCAAATCAAATTTAAATGTTAAAAACTTAATACAATACTTCAAACCATCCCAGAACATGGTGTCACAAGTGCATAAGTATCTACTGATAAGAGAATCAAAACAACAGACGTCCAGGATATAGTGGACAATAAATAAATACAATATACTGGAAGAGACTGCTCTAGCTGCGGCAGTCTCGAATGATGCAGCTCACCTAGTCCCAGAATCATCCGTGCTGCTACGCTTGTAAGCCAGTGGAGTTACATATACCTGTGAAACAAAATGCACAGCAAGGGTAGTATGAGTACAAAAATAACGTGTACCCAATGAGTATCCTTAATATATATATATATATATATATATATATATATATATATATATATATATATATATATATATATATATATATATATATATATATATATATATATATATATATATATATATATATATATATATATATACACACACATAAGCATACACAAATCACACCGAGGCGACGGCCTGATCCAACAAAAATAAATGTGCACTTGTCGAGGGTCGACGGCGCGGCTATATATGCATCTATTTAATCTGTCAAGGCATTCGACCCATTCCAAAATAAACACAGCCAGACAGATAGTCTGTCAAGAAGTCAACATGGAGAAAATATCCAAGAAAACTCAATTTTCTTTAATAATTTGAGAAAATAAAGTTTAAGTCATTATAGAAATCCAATTATTAATTTAATGTGATTTAAGCAACTCAAGTCATCAATGGATTCACAATTAATCCAAGTATAACGTGCGTTTGGGTCCTAGAGTACCCGGACAGTAGCATAATAGCAGCTACACACAGTCTCTCGTCACCTCATGCATGCGTAGCCCCCACAAATAGGAGTACATAACAAATTTAACTCACTAATAGGGCCAATTCCCCTTCACAAGATTATAAAAGAGACTCACCTCGCTCCGAAGACTCATAACCGACGTTTCTGCATTCTTACGAAGACTTGAACCAGTGGACAATGCTCCTAAACTAGCCAACAATCATACAAATCCATTAATATATGCTCAATTAACTTTACAACCCAATTTATAACAATTCCCAACTCCGAACGAAAAGTTGACAAAAATTGCCCTCGCGACTACGTGCCTGGAATCCAAATTTTCTCGAAGATAAAGTTTACTCATGAAATCACAAACTCAAATATATGATTTTCTCTTAATTCCACATCCAAAATCGTGGCAAAAATTCAAGAATACAAATTTTCTAGGTCTTCCTCTAACCCTTAATTTTCCACCCATTTACATGCAAAAATCTATGCATAATCAATGTATTTAACTCATAATAGGTGGGAATGACTTACCTTATCGTTGATGATGAAAAACCCTCTCTTGAAGCTCCCCAAAAATCGCCCAAGCCATGAAATATATGAGAGAAATGGTAAAAATCCGATTTTTAAAACACCTCTCTGCCTTCGGCTTTTTTCGCACCTGCGGCCTTTGGTCTGCTTCTGCGATTCCGCTTTTACCGAATATGCCGCTTCTGTGGCTCCCCCTTACGTCCAACGTTTCCTCTTCTGCGGCCCTCCGCTCGCAGATGCGGTCCACTTCTAAGGAAAATAAACTACATCTGCGGATCCTGCAGCTCAATCCAAAAACCTCTTCTGGGGCCTTCCCTTCACACCTGCGACGCCACTTCTGCAGTCCCAATCCCGCAGAAGTGAAAATACCAGAAGCAGCAGCTTCAATGCTTCTTCAAACTCTAGATATGATCCATTAGCTATCCGGAATCAACCTGAGGTCCCCAGGACCAAACCAATCACAATCTGACCCATAACACATTACGGACCTGCTCGAGGCCTCAAATCACATCAAACAATGCTAAGATCATCAATCGATCCCCAATCCAAGCTTTATGAATCTTGAAATTTTCAACCTTAATTTTCGATGCTTAAATAATCTACTGATGTAGTTGAGCTGTCCCATGAAGCTCATCATGTTCTTCTTGCTTTTGGGTGGTGGTAATTCATGAATAGCTTTGAATTTAGTCAGATATAGGTCAATCCGTCGGTGACTGACAACGAATCTTAGTAACTTTCTGGCAGGAACCCTGAATGCACACTTTGCGGGGTTCAACTTCAAATTGTATCTCTTGAGCATGTCAAAGAACTTCCTCAAGTATGCTATGTGATCTATGGCCCTTTTGGATTTGATAATGACATCGTCCACGTACACCTCTATTTCCTTTAAAAAACAGATGTATTCTTCCTTCTTGGTTGGCGACAGGTGAATGTTGATGCAGGTCTCTTTGATGGTTTTGACGTCTCCCAAATTTACTACTTTTGTCCAAGTTGGACTTAGGATTGTACTCAAATTACCAACTTCTCTAACAATTTCCTCGGGTATCTCATCTTCTTCCTCTAAGTCACTATTCTCATGTTGAGTTGCCTCACTACATGTCTTAGTCACTGGTTTATCAGGAACAGTAATATTAAAACTATAGAAGGGAAAAGTATAAAAATAGTAATGATTAATGATAAAGGATAAATGCATTTGCTTAAAACTGAGAAAATTGTTCTAACAAAGCTGGGCTTGGTGAATGGAGCATTTATTTTGAAACAAAGAAATCTTAAAACAAAATTGCTGGAAATTTAAATGCCTAGAACGACTATAAATTCTGCCAAGCTACCTAGGGACTCGACGGGCCCGAGATGGTGTGACGGTCACATTTCTAAGAACGACTCTCTTTGCCATGGTCTGAATGGAGAAGCCTTCTTCTTCGTCTTCCTAAATTATGGCACTGCAGTCCATATCCTCATCTTCAAAGAACAGATCCTTCAGCCCATCTAGTGTTTCTTCTTTAGTAGTTCCCAATATTGTGTTTTCCTGATGGAAAACCTATTCCAAATGGGGTATCGATTGCTGAAGAGGGTAATATGGTCCGCGCCAAGGGGGCGAAAATTCCCTGTACTCCTTCCATATATACTGGTATCCGAGCCCAAAGGTGGTACGATTATTCTTTTAGTCATATCGGCTTTGTGATACCCTAAGAGGTTATTTCCTAACCCTTTGCAGGGTTCATATCCGGACCATACTATTATGCTTTATATTTTGTTACTCCACCACTTATCTTTCTCGATGGCACTGATCCGTTCAATGTGATGATATGTTTCCCTTCCTAGCCTTCTTTCATATCCAACGGCCGAAATAGTTTGGCTAGTGTAGATGGGATTACTCCCGTCTCCATGAATGATTACCTTCTGATGTTTCCGTTCAAATTTTACGACTCGGTGTAGTGTGGGGGGGGGGGGGGGGACGGCTCCAGCAGTATAAATCCATGGGTGGACCAATAAAAGATTATATGAGGCTAGTATATCAAGCACTTGGAATTCAACATCGAACCAAGTTGGTACCATCTGCATGCAAAGGTTGATCTCCCCGATCATGGCCCTTTGGTACTAATCGAAAGCTTTTACATTCATACTTCCCGTCCGCATTTCATGGAAACCTTTGTGCAACCTTATCAGGGTATCCAATTGACAAATTTTCATACTACAACCTCCATCAACTAGGACCCTAGCAATGAACTTGTCTTCAAATTGTACCGTAATATGCAATGTTTGATTGTGATACAAACCCTCGGGACGGCAGCTCGTCTTCATGGAAGATAATCTTATGGCTCTCTAGCACCTGTCCGACCATGTTGGCTATTTCTCTACCAGTGATGTTATTGGGTACATAGGTGTCGCCTCAGTACTTTCATCAAGGCGTTCCTGTGTGCCTCTAAATTCTATTGTAGTGACAGGATAGATATTTGAGCAGGGACTTTGTTCAGATGATCAACTGCTAGATTAGATTTTAATGATGCAATTACTATACATGTGCAAATACTCAAGGAAGAAAGCGGAACCACTAAAACTAATGAAGCAAAGCTAATAGGAAGGTTGCCTCTACGTTCAATCAAGGAAGCGAGATTGAAGTATCAAATAAGGAAGGAAATCTTCCTTATAGGAAGTCGTTGGCGCACAAGGAAAAGATCAGTATCCCATCAGCAATTCAGGAATTCTCCCATGATATTTGGGAAATCATATCCAGCTGGATGCATCAACAGATTCTACGTAAATCACTGAAGATTCTTATAATGATAGATTTGAATAAAAGGCAATACTGGAAGGGCCGCCATCTCCATCAATTGTATCTCCAGCAAAAGGAAAGAGATCTTCATCAAAGCAACGGCCAGTGCATTATTCTTGGAAAGAATCAACACTTTCCAAGGATCAATTCCCTTGGTTTGACAAACCTCCCCCATAACCTTGCTGTATAAAATTCCATAGTGCTTTGTACCATCTACATACTTTGATCACACCAAAACATCCCTCTTTATTTACTGCAAACAAGCATAGCTGTGTAGTTAGATTCACTATGTAATAAGTCAGAAATAGAAAGAGAGTTGTTAACTGGTAAGGCATTGTATCAAACGAGTGAAAGAAGACTGTGCGACAAACATCACTTCTGTACTTGAAAGAAAGTTATTGATCTGAAGAGAAATCCCTTGCAACCCAAGGGGACTGGATTAGCATTCACATTGAATCCTAACCAGTATAAAAATTATGGGTGTCTTAATATTTCTGCATTTACTTTCAGCATACTTATATTGAAATATTCTCGTCTGGTGCACTATCACATTAAGTCAATTAATAAAGTCTTAAGTCGATTTATTTGCGATTAAGTTTAAATTCGTCACAATTCACCCCCCCTCCCTTGTACTTTCAAATGGTATCAGAGCAAGGCTCACTTTTTTTTTCTTAACAGCTTGTGAGAAAAAAATCATGGCAAATCAGGTTATTGTTGGAGCTCTGTTTCAAGAAGGAACTTCTCAAGTAAGACCACCCTACTTCAATGGAAAACACTTCTCCCACTGAAAAATTCGTATGGAGATTTTCACCAAGGCATACGATATCAAAGTTTGGAGAGTTATAAAGAAAGGGAACTATCCATTGCCAGCACTCCACTGCTCGCGGATCCTGATGACATTGATTCATATTCAAAGAAACAACTGGAAGCCGTTCAAACAAGCCATAAGGCAAGGAATCTACTTCGCAATGCCATAAGTGGTGAAGAATATGAGAAGATCTCCAGTTGTGTCACAACTAAGGAAATGTGGGACAAACATGAAGTCACCTATGAAGGTACCAGCAAAGTAAAGGAGACTCACATAAATATGCTAGTTCATGACTATGAACTTTTCTCCATGAAAGAAGGAGAATCTATCGAATAAATGTTTGCCAGATTTAGCAAAATAATCAGTGATTTAAAAGCTTTTGGCAAGCCTTACACCAGTGGTGATCAAGTCAAAAAGGTTCTCAGAAGTGTACCAACTGGAATCTCAAGATTTGAATAAGATATCTTATGATGAACTGCCAGGAGAACTCATTTCCTTCGAAAGAATGCATTTGAAGAAGACGAATCAATAAGAGAAAAAGAAAAATGCTGCATTCAAAGCTACTACTGAGGTAACTGAAAATGAAGTTGATGATCCTGAAGTCCTACAAGAAGAAATTGCTATGTTGTCTAGGAATATGGACGGACTAATGAGAAGATACAGAAATATAAAGAAAGGAAGACTCCCACCAAGAAGGTCCAGACAATACAATGACCAAGACAAGAACAATGGAAAATGCTATGAATGTGAAAACTTTGGGCACATCCAAGCAGAATGCCCAGAACTGAAAAGAAAGATCTCTAGAGGATTCAGCAAGAACAGATCGTTTGGAAGCTTCAGGATGCTGGACTGATGAAGATGATTCAGAAGATGAAAACTGCTTCATGGCAAGAGGAGAAACCAGTGAGGTAAGATCCTATAATTGTGAAAGATGCAATGAATTACAAGACATCCTTGACTCCACCCTTTCTGAATCTCATAAAATGATGAATGATCTTAAAAGACTCACGAAGGAAGTCAAAGACTAGAAACTCAAGTATGAAGTATGTGAAATTGAAAAAGAAGTACTTCGGGAAGAGTTTGAGGAGATGCAAATGCAGCTTAACAGCTTGCGCAAATCCACCCGTCATAGTTCTGTTAAGTCTAATCAGTCAACTTACAAGTCGACTGGAAAAGAACAATTCAAAACTAGATCAATGAACTGATCGAACCAATCGACTTACAAGTCAACTGGAAAGGAGTCAGTAAATCGTAGATCTACTAACTCTAACTCTCATGAAAAATCGAAAAAGGGCCCAGTGTTAGATGTCATTGCTGTAATAAAAGTTGGCACAAATTCTCTAACTATCACTTTCGTAAATCTCATATGTCTGGATGGGTTTGGAAGCCTAAGAATTCTGAATCTACTAACGCTAACTCTCCAGGACCCAAGAAAGCTTGGGTACCTAAAAGAAAGTAAAAATTCTATTTTGCAAGAACACCACAGAGTAAAGCGTAAAGGAAAGTGGTATCTAGACAGTGCGTGTTCCAGTCACATTACAGGTGACAAAAATCTGTTTAAGGAAATCACAAAGATTGATGGAGGAAGTGTCAAGTTTGGAGATGACTCAAAAGGCAAAATTGTTGGGACTGGAATTGTTCCATCCAACAAAAACTGTGCCATTACTGAAATTTATTTAGTAGATGAATTAAACTACAATCTCCTCAGCATAAGTCAACTCTGTGACTCGGGATATGAGGTAAAATTCAAGAAAACTGGTTTTGCTATTGAAGATGAGTCAGGTAAATTAATCCTTCCCGGTAAAATGTATGAAAACGTCTATCTACTAGATGGCTTTGAAAATATAGATGGTCACATTTGCTTAACATCAATGTCTAATGATCCTTGGTTATGGCACAAAAGATTGGGGCATGCTAGCATGCATCTAATAGAAAAATTATCCAAACACAATCTAGTCATCGGCCTACCCAATCTAAATTTCTCTAGAATTCATATTTGTGATGCATGTCAGATGGGTAAGCAAACTAGAAACTCTTTCAAAAACAAAGACATAGTCTCTACTTCGAGACCTTTGCAATTACTTCATATGGATTTGTTTGGAACTACTAGAACTGCTAGCATAGGTGGCAAGAAATATGCTTTTGTTATTGTTGATGACTTTTCACCATTCACTTGGGTGATTTTCCTATCTCACAAAGATGAAGCCCTGCGAAACTTTGAGATCTTCTGTAAGAAATTTGAATGAAAGAAGGGCTGTCAAATTTCTATAATTCAAAGTGATCATGTAGGCGAATTTGAAAGCAAGGCATTCGAAGATTTCTACAACAGTCAAGGCTATACCCACAATTTCTCTACTCCCCGATCTCCTCAACAAAACGGAGTAGTTGAAAGAAAGAACAAAACATTGCAAGCCATGGCCAGAACTATGCTCTTGGAACACTCATTGCCAAATCACTTCTGGGTAGAAGGAGTCAGTACTGCTTGCCACATTCTAAATCACTGCCTTATAAGACCTATTCTTAAAAAGACTCCGTATGAACTTTGGAAATGTAAACGTCCTAACATCAGCTATTTTCATCCATTTGGATGCAAATGCTTTATTCATAACAATGGTAAAAAAAATCTTGGAAAATTTTATCCAAGAAGCGATGAAGGTATTTTTCTTGGTTACTCATTAAATAGCAGATCTTTTAGAGTTTTCAATAAATGCACTTTATGTGTAGAAGAATCAGTTCACGTTGTATTCAATGAAAATAATCCCTTGGTCAAGAAAGGATCTAATGCAGGTGATGAATATTTAATTCAAGAGGCTTAGGAATAGAGAAAATCTCATGATTCAACAACTTCCACAAGAGCGGTAGAGTCGACTGAACAAGCAAGTGTTAACACTTCAAAGACACCTCCAGAGTCGACTACACAATTCATTAAACTAAATGAGTGGAGAAATGAAGATGAATATTCTCAAAAATTCATTATTGGAGATCCAAATGAAGGAATGAAGACTAGAGCAACCTCAAAAAGAAGGCAAACATTGCATTAATCTCCCAAATAGAACCAAAGAAGGTAGAAGAAGCTCTAAAAGATTCAAGATTGGTAACCGCTATGGAAGAAGAGCTAGAGCAATTCAATAAGAATCAAGTATCGGAGTTGATACCTCGACCTGAAAATGCTTCAGTTATCGGTACTAAATGGGTATTCAGGAACAAGCTAAATGAACAAGGACAAGTTGTTAGAAACAAAGCAGGACTAGTCGCTCAAGGGTACTCACAGCAGGAAGGAGTCGACTATGATGAAACATTTGCTCCAGTTGCTCGATTAGAGTCAATATGAATCATGTTAGCTTATACCTCATTCAAAGGATTCAGACTATTTCAAATGGATGTCAAAAGCGCTTTCCTCAACGGATTCATCGAAGAAGAAGTTTTTGTGAAACAACCTCCGAGGTTTGAGAATTCAAAATATCCATATCATGTGTACAAGCTTACTAAGGCCCTATATGGATTGAAAAAGTCTCCACGTGCTTGGTATGAAAGGCTAAGTACATTTCTTATAGAACATGGGTTCACCAGAGTTAAAATTAATACTACCTTATTTATCAAAAGGTCATCCGAAGGTAACCTTATAATTCAAATTTATGTTGATGATATTATCTTTGGTAGTGCTTACCCTCATATGTGTAAGGAATTTGTCATGCAAATCGAATTTGAGATGAGCATGATGGGGAACTCCCCTTCTTCCTTGGTCTTCAAATTCATCAATCTGAAGAAGGAACCTTTATCTGTCAATCTAAATATACCAAGGAGCTGATTCAAAAATTTGGTATGAGCAATGCAAAATCCATTGGAACTCCTATGAGTCATGCTACAAACTTGGATAAGGATGAACAGGGTACTCTAGTTATGAAACTAAATACAAAGGAATGATTGGGTCACTTCTATATCTGACCTCAAGTCGACCTGATATTTTTTTCAGCGTATGCATATGTGCCAGGTTCCAGTCGGCTCATAAGGAGTCGCATCTAACTACTATAAAAAGATTTATTCGATACCTTATCGGGATAATATTTTATGGTTTATGGTATCCTCGATCTAATTCTTTTAAATTGAAAGGTTTCTCATATGCAGATTTAGCAGGTGACAAAGAAGATACGAAAAGCACGAGTTGCACATGTCAATTGCTAGGAAATCTCTAATTTCCTGGAACAGTAAAAAGCAATCATCAGTTGCATTGCCGACTACTAAAGCTGAGTATATTGCAGATGGAAAATGTTGCGCACAATTGCTTTGGATGTCACATCAACTGGGTGACTATGATCTTTCTTTCAAACCTATACAAATTTTTTATGATAATTCTAGTGCTATTTGTCTTTCGAAAAATCCTGTGCATCACTCTAGGGCTAAGCATATAGATGTTGAACATCATTTTATTAGAGACCGTGTTCTTAAGGGTGATGTAGAATTAACCTTTGTTGGCACTTTGGCTCAATTAGCCGATATTTTAACTAAACCTTTATTGGAGGAAAGATTTTGTGCTCTAAGAAAACTGCTTGGCATTATCTGTCATACATATAACTCTTAGGGTCAAAGTATAGTCTTTTTACTAAACGTGTCATTATTGTATTTATGCTTAGTTCATTAATTACGCCGTCATTATTTCCCTATCTTTCTTTTCTAATTTCACATCAGTTGCAGCAAAGATGGAAAGCCAATCACCGTGTCGGTCTATCTGACACCTTTTCCTTTTCCACTCAACCGTCAAATCCCTTCACTTTACTTAGTCCCTGTAATCCCCTTCCTTTTCATCCTTTCCACCAAATCCTTACTCTCCCTATTCCGAAACCCTCCTCTCCTCCATGGCTAAGACCCCCGAAAATCCCTTTGCTTCCATAAGAAAGAGCACTCGTTTCAAAACAAAACCACCCTCCGCTCCGCTTGAGCAAGTAGACCTAGGGTCCGACAGGTCTAAGGAGTGTGCCTTTTCTCAAGGTGCATATTCTGAGCACTCTCTGCTTCTTGGTGAAAAATCCACTGGTAAGCGACCTATGGATGAAGACCTTATCTCATATCACAAGAAAACCAAGTTTGATTTCTCTGCCTCTCTCGAATCTGACCTCAATTTCTGGGACACCTCAAATAGGGATTTCTTTATTTCCATCAAAGACAAGCCCATAGCCCATGGTCGTGTGGTAAATATAGATGGTTTGGACTCCCTTAACTGTAAGGTAAAGGACTTTTGTTTATCAAGGGTAGGACAAATTTCTCACTATCTCTCCGCCTAAAGTGTATGAACCTCTAGTCCATATATTCTATGCCAATCTTCGCTCTAGCAAGTCTGATAGGCTCGAAACCCTTGTCCTTGGCAAAAACATTGTTCTTGACTATAACCTATTTGATTCCCTCTTTCTCTGCCGTTGTTCTGGCTTTCCGACAGTATTTAAAAATGTGTGGCCTAAAGATTTCGAAATCTCCTTTGATCAGGCCAAACAAATCATTGCAGAAAACTCCTCTGAAAATCTTCCCCATCTATTAGGACCTAGTGATGTTAGCTTTGAAACTAGGGTTATTGCTCACATTGTTGCAACCACTCTCCTTCCCAGAACTGGCTCCTTTTCAACTATCTCACAAAGGGACACCTTCTTTGTCTACTGTCTTATCTCCAAACTCAAAATCAAGTTGTCCTCCTGGTTATCAACTTCATGATTAAGAGTGCTGAAGACCCCATCAGCCTTCCGTATGGTATGGCCATCACCCACATTCTGTAAGCACACCAAATTTTGCTCTCAGACTACCCCTTTGTTCCCGTGTCAAAATGCTACAACTCCAGGGCCTTCTCTAGCATAGGATATGTGTCTATAAAAGGGGTATGGGTCAAAAAGGGAGAAAGTGAGGCCAAACCCACTCCTGAGAAATCAAGCCGTCTTCTGCTGCTCCACCTCCATCTATTCCCTCAGATCTCAGCGACAAGATCCATTCTGTTGAGTCTCAACTCTCTGACATCAAGTCGACTGTGAATGCCATTCATGCTATCTCCAAGGAAACAGGGTATGATGTCTCAAAAATCAGGGTGGCTGTGCAAAGGGTAAGAGAGAATGCAGTCAAGGCGTTTAAAGATATGCATGACAGGTTGGATGGAATGCATGTTGTTGCCAACACCACCCTTGACCAGATGAAGGAGGCTATGTGTAACGCTCTTACTTACTTTCTGCGTCGTGAATGATTGTGGCTATCAGACATTTTTGTGATGTTTTTAACTTTTTGGTTGTGATTGGGCTTTGCCCGTGGATGGATTTTGTTTTTGCTACAACTCCCTCTTTTGTTGATGTCAAAAAGGGGGAGAAATATATGCTATATGTATGATATCTTTTCTATGCAGGACGTATATATGTGACTATGCTATGGCATAGTTATTATATGTATTATTATCTACGCAGGACAACTTGATCATACCGACCACATATGGTTCAGTTGACTTACACGACTATTTGACAAGTCAACTTCACCGTGTGTTTTGTCTGTTAGATAATCCTTTACAGGTCCCACTCGACAGCACCTAATAAGGGGGCGAACACATCGACTGCACATAAATAGGGGAGATCAAGTCCGGTTGACTATACATTAAGGGGGAGAAATCCAACTTAATATAAACAGGGAAGTCAAGTTGTTTACTCTAGTATATTGATTTTGCCATCATCAAAAAGGGGGAGATTGATAGATTAGATTTTAATGATGCAATTGATATACATCTGCAGATACTCAAGGAAGGAAGCGGAACCACTGAAACTAATGAAGCAAAGCTAAAAGGCAAGTTGCCACTATGTTCAATCAAGGAAGAGAGATTGAAGTATCAAATAAGGAAGGAAATCTTCCTTAAAGGAAGCCGTTGGCGCACAAGGAAAAGATCATCATCCCATCAGCAAATCAGGAATTCTCCCATGATTTTTGGGAAATCATATCTAGCAGGATGCATCAACAGATTCAATGCAAATCACTGAAGATTCTCTATAACGGTATATTTGATTAAAAGGCAAGACTGGAAGGCCCGCCATCTCCGTCAATTGTATCTCCAGCAAAAAGAAAGAGATCTTCGTCAAAGCAACGACCAGTGCATTATTCTTGGAAAGTATAAACACTTTCCAAGGATCAAGTCCCTTGGGTTGACAAACCTCCACCATATCCTTGTTGTATAAAATTCCATAGTGCTTTGTACCATCGACATACTTTGATCACACCAAAACAACCCTCTTCATTTTACTGCAAACAAGCATAGTAGTCTAGTTAGATTCACTGTGTAATAAGTCAGAAATAGAAAGAGAGTTCTTAACAAGTGACGCATTGTATCAAACGAGTGAAAGAAGACTGTGCGAAAAACATCACTTTTGCACTCGAAAGAAAGTTATTGATCTGAAGAGAAATCCCTTGCAACCCAAGAAGACTGGATTAGGATTCACATTGAATCTGAAGCTGTATAAAAATTCTCAGGTTTCTATATATTTCTGCATTTACTTTCAGTATACTTATATTTAAATATTCTCGTTTGGCGCACTATCACATTAAGTCAACTAATAAAGTTTTAAGTCGACTTACTTGCGATTAAGTTTAAATTCGTCACACTTCACCCCCCCCCACACACTCTTGCACTTTCATCAACAACATAATACTCTTTTGCTTCTACTTTCCTCCCCAAGTCATTCAGTCCGGTATCAATGACAGGTTGCCTAGCGGTGGCATCCTTGTTTGAACCTCCCAGGTGTTCTAGTGTGTAGACTCTTCCAATTCTAGTCATCCCTTTTGCGGCGTCAGATTCCTCTATCTTAGTCTTCTCTTTTCGCTGAGCCTCAACGACATAATCCCAAGGTATCACTTTTGAGTTGAATGGGGGTATGGTTTACACCGTTACTATAAGAGGTGTGACCACATCTACTTCTAATGAAGCGGAGGTGGCTACGGGCAGAGTTACTTCCACCTCGAATGGAACTGATGCGGTTACCTCAATGTCAATAGGTGCCTGAGTTTGAACCACAGTATAAGTAAGTATAAATGCAACCTTAAAGTCATCGCCTTCTCGCATAAGCGCGATCGACCCCTCGGGGTCCCATTCTTCATTTGTTTCCATCAGATGTAAACCGTCGCCTCTATGGTCAGGGAGGGGATTGTTGCAGACATTAGGTGCGACTTCCTTCGCTTGTATGACCTTGTTGTCAATGAGTGTCTGGATTTTATCCTTCAATGTTTGCCACTCAACAATGGTGTGCCCTTTCATATCGAAGTGGTATGCACATGTTTTTTTTGGATTGACCCATTGGGATAAATTTTATAGTGCCACATTGGGAATATGAGTGACATAACCTACGGCCTTTAATCTTTCATACAATTGGTAGATGGGCTCAGCAATGGTAGTGTATTCTCTAGGTGGCTTACGGTCAAAAATGGGTCTTGGTCTTGGATAATTTTGGTGATTTGGTGGTGACTGGAAGTAGGATTTCTGAGAATTATAATTATGAAGGACAGCGGGTGGTTGGAAGTATATAGGAGATGAAGGTTGATATGTAGGTGGTGATGCTTGGTATGTAAGTGGAGATGGTTGGTATGTAGGTGAAGGTGTCTGATATGCGGGTGGAGGTATTTGATAGGTGGGTGAAGGTGTCTAGTATGTGGGTAGGGGTGTTTGGTATATGAATGGAGGTTTTGGGCCTTGGGGCCACCATTACTGCCCCAACCTCTCTCTTCTTCGATATGCTACCTGATTGAAGTGCCTTATTCGCGGCTTACAGTGCCTCGAAGTTTGTTATCATTTTGCTATTGATTCCTTCCTCGATCCTTTCCATGAGCTTAATGATATCAAAGAATTTGTGATTTTAGATGACCATCAGTCTCTCATAATATCGTGGATCATGTGCTCTGACAAAGAACTTTTTGATGTGTTCTTCATCCAAAGAGGGCCTGACCTTGGCAGCTTCCGACCTCCGATGAGTATCATATTTGCAGAAAGTATCAATATGCTTCTTCTTGAGATTCTAGATGTAGAAGACATCAGGTGCAGCTTCTATGTTGATGTTGAACCGGAGCATAAAATCTGATGCCATGCTTACCATATTTGACCATTTCTTCGGATTCTGGCTGATATACCAAGACAATGTATCCCTAGTAAGGCTCCTCATAAAGAGCTTCACTCAAATCTTGTACTTTCTTCCAAACCGACCAACATATCACAGTAAGTCCTTAGGTGAACCCTGGGGTCACTTGTACCATCGAACATTTCGAACTTGGGAGGTTTATGCCTCTTTGGAAATTCCACACCGGGCTATAATCAGTGATCTTCGTAGTTCAAACCTTCTATTCCTATATCGCCTTCAAAACCTTGAACTTGGCTTGTTAGTTTTTTGAGTTCTTCAACCATGTTCTTATTTAGCAGTTCCTTTTTGGAGGATTCCGATGCACAACAGAATGGCTGGGTAGAATGTAGTATAATTTCCACGTATATGGGGTTGCTCTGATGGGTTCTAGGAACTTGGGTATAGTGATGGTCATTGGCGGAGTTTTGTGGATCTGGGATGAGGGGTGGTGCATCTTGGGGAGTGTGGTAAGTGGTGGTTGGTGGGTACATGATTGATTGATGTTGTAGTGGTGGAGTTGGAATCGGCAATGGATTTATATTTTGTGGTGGAGTTGCGTATTGATTAGGTATGGTAGGATTTTGCAGCTGTTGGTTTTGTGTGTTTTGAGTAGGTGTTGGGTTCTTTGCGTTCTATTGGTGGATATCAAAGACATTGAGGGTGAGTGATAAATTTGCCAAATTGCAAACCTACTCACGTTCTTCTTGCAGTTCCAGTTTCTTATGTTCAAGTCTCAAAACCAGATCATTCGGGGCCGGAGTACAACGGCCATCAGAAGTCTCTGTGTTCTTTATGTTTTCCTTTCATATTCCACTTAAGTCGTCCAACCAGGGGGGGCTCTGGATTAGGTATGATATGCTGATGAGCCCAGTATGGATAAACCAATCTATGAGGATAGGAATAATAATAATAATAATGAAATAAACAAAAAAAAGGTAACAATTTAGTGGGTGTTCTGAAATGTTTGCAGTATTTAAACACATAGTGCAAGATATAAACTTGTATACTAACTTGGGAGCCTTGTTTTGCACGAGGTAGGCCTAGCGACAAGTAAATTTGAAGAACCTCAAATGCCAATAAATGCTTCATTTCATAACATAAAAGTAGACAAATCCAAAGACACTAACATAATGAAAAAAAATAAATCACTACTGGTACTTGGCCTTATTACATTTTAAGAAAAGCAAGTAAATCTAATATATTTGGTCTCCCCAGACTCGATCTTTCGGACTCCATCAAACAGATCTCCTAGCTCACACAGTTCAAGCAGCAAGTAAGCTCACGCCATATGCCTCCTTCGGTTCCTTCAGCATTCTGACAGTTTTCAATCCTTTTTATGACTTTGCCCTCCAGCTCTAATATTCCTCGCTCTAGGTATTCAAGATTCCTGTTGGAAATGACTGCCATGTCTTTCCATTCCTCGACCAGCCTTACATTCCTCTCATGTATCTCTCGATGCTCATTCTCAGAGTCGTGGAGACTCTTGCGCAACCTGTTGTATTTTACCCGGGCTTCAGTTTCCTCGTCTATGATTATGTCCCCTCGTCCAGCCCCCGGTGTCACTGTTCCTTTCAGATTGTCCTCCAACCATGCAGGGTAGAGAAGCTCGCACCCTTCGTGATATTTGTCTAGCTCAACAATGCTTTTATCCATAATGATTTTGCAGTGCCATATGTGCTGAGGTTGGAACTTGTAAGGTATGTCATCGTCTTGAAAATATGCCCTGAAATGACCCATCTTGATGACCCTTAGTACAACCCCCTTTCTGCCTGCTTGCCTTATAACTCGTATAGGGACATATGCTTATATCCCTCTCAATCCGATCAACACCAAATACGGAGCATCCCTGGACCTGATAATGAACTCATTCATTAGAAACCATTCAACTATCAACTGCACCTGTTCCTCGGTCGAATTGTCGAAGAACTCTACCCATTTGCTGGCACTTTTCGGATGAGCAAATCTGTCCAGAATGTAGGTCATCTGCCTAGGGTAATGAAAAGCAATGTGGTCGTTCCAAGCCCTTCGCAGAAATTCCTGGTGATATCGACCCTTTTGGAGATGCTCTAACAACCATAATTGCAGTAGTAAGTTGCAACCCTCAAAATGATGGACCGCTCTTGATAGCGCTCTAGGCCCTACTGATATCAGCAATGATCATGGGGACTATGGTATATATCTGTCCATTAATCCCCTCCATCAGAGTTTTGGCAACCATGACCAACCTAGTGTGGATTCTTCCCTTTTTCATTGGGAACATTATCGTTCCAGAAAGCACACGATGAAGACAAACACTCTATGGTAGATGAGACCCAGTGAAGTGAGGGCGATCTCATCATGATAAGTGTGGAAATACTTGCTATGTCTATACCTCTCGTAGAGATATTCGAAAAAGGTATGTATGAGTTTAGGCACACTAGGTCGACATTATTTTTCAGTCCAATCATTTTAAAAAATCCACTGCATGTACGGTTTTCCGGCACAAACAGCCCGGGGCTGTCCCAGGTCAACCCTCCAAGTCCGCCTATTTCCTCTAGAAGCGGTGTCATCTCTATGTCATCAAAATGGAACACAACTCTTTCACTATCCTAGAATAGGGTAGCAGCCTCGATCAATTTGTTGTTGGTTCAATATCTAGCAGGAACGGAAAGTTATCCAGACACATTTTCACGTGCTTCTTGTCACTTGAGGAAATATCTTCCCACCAATCAAGGAGCAATGGGGGGATATTGCTAACTGTATCGAATTTGGTGACCTCGTGCCTCATTTTCTGCAAAAACAAATGGGTTAGGCCTTATCCCCACCAAACTCGACCATTTATACATTTATGATCATCATATCGGCATTTAGTCATCCAAATTAATGCGCATAACGTGATTGCATTCGTTGGGATCATGGAAAACTTGATGGACTTTGGATAATGCTTACCTTAAAGGATCATTATGTGGACAACATAACTGACCCAACTAGGTTTGATCATGATACATGCACAATTTAAGCAGAGTAAGGTTTCTATGAGATTTTGGACTAGTACCCTCAAGCAGAAAACTTGAGAGGGAAGGCACGGAACCATCGAGTGCACCGCTGATCCACAGGTTTTACCGCAAATAAGCCTTTCCGAATTTAAGGGTAATAAATAGGAATTGCAACCACTCATTAAGGCGTTGCTATAAGATTTGATATGCATGAGTGAAATATGATGTGGAGCATGATTTATGCAGCAGTTAATAACATGTAGGTAAGTATTTTCAAAAAAAGGAAAACAAAGAGACAAGTCAGTTTTTAAGGTAATAAAGAAATCATAATGCTTAAAAAATTGACAGTTAAATTCAGATAAGGGAGAAGGGTACGAGATAAGCATTCTTGGACTAATTTCTAAAGACAAGTTCGTTATGGTAAGAGCCTAAAAATATCTCCAGCAGAGTCGCCAAACTATCGTGCCCCCTTTTTCCTTCAGCGAGAAGGAAGTCCGGGTTTCGACATGCATGGGGTGTAATGATTCATTTCCATTTGGGAATTGTGTATTTTTAGAGTCGCCACCTATAGGATTATGATGCGTTAGGGTGTTAAGACCGCTACCTATAGGTGGTTCTAGACGTACCCCTGAGGTTTTTAAAGGCAAAAATCTAAGGTGACAGTCAAAAATATTTGGGACTTCCACATAATGAGAGAAATTAAGAGGCTCACAATTCCTCCTCAAACAAACATACATGCAACATGACTCAAACACAATTAAGGTCTTTATTAATCAAAGTCCTAAAGCAGGATTTCTAAGTGATTATACAGAAATAAACCACTTTCAGATCCATAGGTTATAACCTAGTAGTTGCCTAGGAACTCCTCTTTAAAAGCTTATTAGAATCAGAAACGTTGAACGACAAAAACGGCTTCAGAGAAATGCAAGTTTTGAAAAATGCCCTAAGGCTTGCCTATATGCAGTGATGTGTCTATATAGAAACAAACAGGTTTTCGAAATAGAGCCTTGTGATACCTATTGGCAGGATACTTAACGAGATTAAAGGAATTTTGAAATGACTAGTTATAGGAAATGTCATCACTTAATAAGACGAGTTTTAAGAAATAGAATAGGCGAAATGGAATGGATATATTAAGCTAATTGGATTTTCAGACATAATTGCGAGTAGAAATTCCTATAGACATGGTATCTATGCGTATTACTGGTTTTAGTCAATTTGCAGTAATATATGAAAGAAGTCAAGATGGGTTGCTCTGATGGTAAGCAACCCCCACTTCCAACCGAGAGGTTGTGAGTTCGAGTCTCCCCAAGAGCAAGGTGGGAAGTTCTTGAAGGGAAGGATGCCGGGGGTCTATTTGGAAATAGCCTCTCTACCCAAGGGTAGGGGTACGGTCTGCGTACACACTACCCTCTCCAGACCTCACTAAGTGAGATTATACTGGGTTGTTGTTGTTGTTGCAGTAACATATGAAATACTTACCGAATTGGATCTACATTCTATAGGCATGGTATCCATAATTGAATTGATTTAATACATGATCACTTGGCGCCTAGAAACATGGTTTCTAACATGACAAATGCAGAATTTATGAACATGGTTTCTATATGATGCTACCGACATTAAAAGTGAAGTCCTTATAGGCATAATTTCTATTTGTTGCAGAGTAAATTAGAAGTGAAATCCTATAGTCATGATTCTCTATTATGATGCAAATTAAATTAAAGTGAAACCCTGTAGGCATGATTCTATTATGCACAAGCAATTAGATTCAACAAGAATAAAAACCCTATGGACATGTTTTCTATTGAGTAAAGCATGCAGATCTGAAAATAAATCCTAAGAGCAGAATTTCTACCCATTTTACCCCACGGAGTATACATATGCCCACTCTTTTACTAAATACCCCAAATATTTGTTTATAAATTATTACAGGCCAATAAAATGAATCAACAAGCTATTCAATAGAGAGGCTGCAATTAGGACCAAGTTTCTCAAATCCTCCAATGTTATTTCAAACTCATTTCCATAGATAAATGAGCGTCTAGGTGCATCAATGTTCCCTAAGGATCTCAAGGACTCCGGGCAATGCTTACACCTAGACTTAGTAGCCAAGCATTGAACCAGTGCAGTATGAAAAGGCCAGCCTCAGTATGCTAAAGTTTAGAGGGTTCTCAAGAGGATCCCAAGGCAGTACACGTACTAGAGCGGGCAGAATTTATTAACTAAGAGTGAAGTAGAAGTGCATGACACAGGTTGAAAGAAAGTTGTTAAAGACTCGACTTAAAAGTCTATTTTGAAAGTAGCCAGTAAGGTAATAGAGATTGATTGAAAGAGGTTGGAGTGATAAAAAAAATCAGACACTTCAGGATAGGATCACACACAGAACCCAAATGAGTTTAGTAGTCCCACAGGGGTCAAAGGGCTTAGGGATACACATGCCTTTAACAACAAACACATAACCTTAGAAAGGGTATTTGGACTGCTTTGGACATACTCAAAAATAGTTGAAACTGGCATAATCATAAATCAATTAGGGATAATATAAACACATAGGAGAAATAAGGATTTGGGACTCATAAGAATGGAAAGCACATAGTAAGTAAAAAACAATTGTCCACAAATGCTTGAATATATAAATTTAAAGGGAGGGGAGTCATACTAGCATGCCTAACTACAAACTTCACAACAGAACCACAAGTAAAAGCAGGCTAGAAATAAAAGAAATTGAAACAAGAAGAGAAACATGTTGTTGTTGAGGCTTTAAATTAAACTAGGACATACCAGTGAAGGTAGAAGTAAGCAGAATCAAAGAATCAAAGAGCACATATGATTGGCCTTCGCTTGCAGCCGGCTAATGTGAGAACATGATTTTTTCCTATATGAAATACTCCTATAAAATCCAAAGAAAATAGTTTTTAGTTAATTATTTGATATTTTATGAATTTTTGTAGGATTTTTTGCATTTCTTTCATGTTTATGTTTCATTTAAATCGTGAAAAATACAAAAACATATCACTCATGGCATTTAGGATTTATTTTTACATTTTTGAGAATTAATCATTGTCATATGATTTATAAAAATTAAATATCATAAAAAATATTTTATTTTTAAACTTTTTCCTTTTATTATTTTTGCTCTTTTAATATATGATTAAGTAGCTTTTGTAATTTTTATAAATAACCAATTAGTTTAGTTTCACACTTTTTGATAATTTAGAATGTTTATTTTGTAGGTTTTTAATTAAAAGAAAAGAAAAGAAAAATTAGAAAGTAAAAGAAGGAATTGGAAAAGGATTTATTTTGTGAAATTGGGTCATTTCAAAGTAAAATCAACCCAAATAATTACCGAAGTCCAAACACAACATCCCATTTTGCCTAATTGACCTGCGAGCCCAAATTTACACATGACCTGACCCGGTTTGACCCAAGACCCTTCTAATTAAAATCTAATAAAAACCCTTAAGAGGAGATCAGGAAGGGACACGCAAAAATCGTGAGAGACCCTTCTCTGAAGAACACACAAAAATCGAGCACCCTCTGTCATTTTTGACTCTCAGCAAGATTGATGCAATAAGCCCCCATTCCTTTTTCCTGTTTCTTCCACCTTCACTTACAGTAGAGAAGCCAAAAATCAATTTCTGGATTCAAAAATTTGACCCTCCGATCTGAAGAGACGAAGAACACAAAAAAAAGAAGAAGAGATTCAAAGTTGTTTCTAATTTCTACTTAGTTGTTGCATATCTCCTAGAATTTTAAAGCTGTTTGAGTTGAAAAGTTGATTCCAAAGCGACCAGAAATTTTCATATATAAAAGCTATTTTCGAGCCTTGGAATTATCGCTCATTGTTCAAAGCTCTAGGCCGAGTTCCGATTGGAAGTCTGGGTGCTATTTGAGCTGTAGAATCGCTGCTTCTTGTTTGTTCCTCTTGTTGCTGTCCTGTTGATTCACCCGTTCCTCTAATACTATTCTGTCATTTAACGTGAACAATAAATTAAACCAAAGCTAGATATTACTAGAATGAGCTAGAATGTTTTAGAAGGTTCGAGAACATTATGGAGTTCTCTGGAACATTCTAGAAGATGATAAAAACTCTTTTATGTATAGTAGAGAATGTGAGAATATTCTAGAGTAGTGGAATATTCTAGAACATATGAGAATCGGTAGATATGAATATTGTTTAGGATACTTATATGGAATATTCTAGAATGTCGTAGAACATGGAGGTTGATGCCTATAAATAGGGGAAGACCTCCTCATTTGTATGATGTACAAAAGGAGTGAAGCAAAGTGTGAGCTCAAGTGTGTACCAAAGTGATCCCTTGTGTAATAAAAGTTGAAGAATTACAAAAGTCTCTCTCCATATAGCTACATATATTAAACCTTCCAAACTACCTCCATTTCTTCATTTATCAACTAAACAAAATCTCTTTCCTTCTTACATTTAAAGGTCTTCTACCTTTAAATTGTTTTCCTACATTTAATCATCTACTGTTGTACTGCCATTGTAGGGAGTCTGGCGATTCTCTATTGTCTTAGTTGAAGAATGTTTGAGTGATAATGCTATAGACATGTGAAATCTGGTGGAATCCAAATGTTTTTGAATATCAAAATACCATGTTTTATTCCAATGGTAATTGTGAAGCACTTGTTAAATTCACTTCGGATTGGGGTTCTGTTGAATTGTTCTAATTCATGAAAGTTACAAATGTTAGAATTCAATTTATTAGTGATATCACTGCTTCAAAGTTAAAATCACTGTCGTTGGCTGCGGAAGTTGCACTTGCTTTGCTGAGTTCTATATCACTTAACATCTATTGTATTCTGTTTCTCCTCTCATTCTTAAAGGTACTGTCCCATAAAATTTTGCTCAAAGTTTGAATATGTTAGATATTTAATGTATGAATTTGATTTTATTGTGATGAGTAGTTGATTGTTTGGTTTAAATTTCTGAACAAAATAATGTGTTGTTTCATATTAGTACATAAATAAATCCTTTGCTGTTTTTGGCCAATTTCCTTAAAACGATTTGGTTATCCTTAGTGGTTTAGTTCCATAGGAATGTATTCCATGTATAGTTTCGTGTTTGGACCCATATTGAAATAAGCTTGAGTACTCTGAAATTGGAGGAGCAATGACAGTAGAAGCAAGTAGAGTAAATGAGTTGATGTGATGACCCGATCCGTCGTTTCATGAGTTACTATCTTGTTCTTTCCATTTTCAACTTTCTTATGTTTCATTACTGGTAATGGGTGCATTAAAATTGTTTTGGAGTAATTTTGATAAGAAATGAGACAACTAGTCTCTTTAAGGAAGAATTAATTTGGAAAAGTAAACCAGACGGTGACTTATGAGTTAGAGGGATTGAAATTAAATTATGATGATTCAGTTAGTTTCGGGGGATGACTTAAGGCTTAGGAGCGCAATCGAAAGTTATTTTGGAGGTCTGGTGAAGAAGTTAGCCTATTTTGGCGAAGTTAGTATTTTGACGATTTCCGGTTGATAGGTGAAATTTTGATCTGGGAGTCGGAATGAAATTCCGAGAATTTCTGTAGCTTCGTTATGTCATTTTAGACTTGTATGCAAAATTTGAAGTCAAACAGACGTAATTTGATAGGTTTCGGCATCGAAAATAGAAGTTGGAAACTCCAAAGCCCTTCAAGCTTGAATTGAGGTATAATTCGTGGTTTTAGCATTGTTTGATGTGATTTGAGGCCTCTAACAAGAACTTAATGTATTTTGGGACTGGTTGGTGCAATTGGTCAAGGGTCCAGGGGCCTCGGGTGTGTTTTGGATTCCTAACGGGTTATTTTTTGGAAGATTTTTGTCGTTTTCAGCATAAATGTAATGATCGAAAGGTTTATTTTTAGTTCTAGAGATCCAAATTTGATTTCGAGACTTCTAGAATTTAAATCATGAATTATATGACTGATCTCGAAATTTTGGTTTAATTTCATCAAGTCGCAAATAGGTTTTTGATGCGAAATGTGAGTTAATTATTTAACGAGCGAAATGGGTATTGAACTCGAGAAGCGAGCTCCGAATTGAGATTTGATTGAAGGGTTGTGTTCGTATTATTATTTGTGACTCATAGGAACAAGAATCGTCTAATTTCGAGTTCGTATGATGGAGTTAGAGCCATTTTACTAAAAAATAGTTGTGCTGCAAATTTCTTAAAAAGCTGCTGTATTTTCTGCAGTAGTGAATAGTACCCGCGCGTGAATAGTTACCGCGGGTGTGCACAGTGAACAATGACCCATGCGCATGAACAGTGCCCCGCTTGAACAATACTGAAAATTTCTGGACAGATTTTATGTCCAACAGTCCGAGTTTGTCATTTTTTTTTACTTCTAAGCTCGGATTTTGGGCGATTTTTAGTAAGTATGCAAAATCTTGAGGTAAGTCACTTGTGATTATTTATACTCCATAATATTGAATTATCATCGAATAATCCGACTAGATTACATGTTTTTGAGGAGCAAATTGAGGATTTAGGCCTAGGGATTTGAAAATAGAATTTGAAGATTTGAGGGGCCATTTGAACTCTAATTTTGGTAAATTTTATATGTACGGACTCGTGGCGAGATGAGGAATCCAGTGACGTAACTTTCATAATTTTTGGAGAAGTGGTTCCGGGGTTCGGGTTTTGCAAACTTCGTCATTTTTAGTGTTTTTCGAGTATTTTTGATTTGGTGATGTTTCTTTAGCTCATAGTGATGTATTCGTTGTGATTTTGGTTAGATTCGACGCGCGTGGAGGCATTTTTGAGGGGCAAAGGCATCGTGGGCTAGAGATTTCACCGGTTCGAGGTGGGTAATACTTGTAAATGATAGCCTGAGAGTTTGAAGCCCCAGATTTGCACATCATAGTGCTGTATTGAGGTGACTTGCACGCCGGATAATGGGCGTGGGGTAAAGCACCATTGGGGATTGTGACTTGGTCCGTTCTGAGAGATGTTTTCACCGTGTTTTCTACTTGTATTAAATGGAGAATTTATCCTTACTTGGATTTAATTGTTACATTTGGGCTTCTTGCCAATTATTTGAATCATTCAGGGATTGATATCATTGTTTGTGCATATGTGTGCATATCATTTTACCTCAGTCCACGGTTTTGAAACTGTTTTGCAAACTCAACTATCTTTATAAGATTTGAAACTCAAATGATATTCTAAATAATATTTTGGGCTGAGAACTACTATTTTACAAATGCCCGAGGGGCATATGATTATTTCTATACTGAGCATGGATAGGGCTGCATGCTGCAGCAGTATTATATGTGCATTTCTGGACTGAGCATGGATCGTGTTGCACGCCGCAGCAGTGTTACATTGATATTGAGGACAAGAGCCTGGTTGATCATACTGATATTGATATGAGGTCGAGAGCCTAGATTTGATGCCAAGAGATGGCTTGATATTACACTTGGACTGTAGGAGCCCCTACGAAGTCTGTACACACCCCCAGTGAGCGCCGTCGACGCTAAATAAATAGAGCAGGCTGCACGCCGCAGCGGGTACTAGAGTGTACCGTCATATGCATTGCAGTGCACTCATGCATTTGTTCTTATTTTGTAATGTTGTCATGACATTCACCACTCATATCATTGGCATCCATGCTACTTCTTGCACTGTTTACCAGATACCATGGTGTTATTTGTTAAAAGAGTGTTGTGCCCGAAAGGCTTATGTTGTACTTTGTGAGTTGGGAGTGAGACCGAGAGGCTGATGTTGTACTTTGTGAGTTGGGAATGAGCCCGCAGGGCTGATACTGTACTGAGAGGTTGATATTGAGCCCGAGGGGCAGATTTCTGATTATTCCCTAGTTGTTGAAATTAATTTGGCAATTGTTGAAAAGGAATATTTTCAAAAGTGTTATAAAATAGAAGTCTATTTAGAGTGAATATCTAAGATTTAGCTTGAAGCTAAGTCATTCTCCTCCCTATAAATAGAGGTGCTCTCTACCATTGTAAAACACCCCAAGTATTAATAAGAATACTTCTCTCTCTCCCTATTCTCTCTCTATTTGCTCTTGTTCTTGAGTTATTGTTCTTGTCTTTTATATTATTTCATAACACGTTATCAGCACGAGACTCTACCGTCTCAAGAAGCTCTTTAAGAAGATTAAGTCGCCGTCAATTTCTCCGCATCGGAGCCGCCGTCGTCTGCATCAGTGGAGAAAAGGAAGAAAACATTGAAAATATAATTGGTATACCTTAAAGGTAAGTACTTTACTTTTCCCTTTCAAATTCTTGAAATTCTACGATTTGATTTAATATACAAACAAAGTTTGATTATAACTCTAATGGAGTTTGTAAGAAATTATAACCACATGAAGTGGTAAAATCTCTATGTCCTGCCATGATTAAATTCATGTATGATTGTGGGCAAATAATTGAAAATCCGTCCCATTGAATTTGCTCCATTCCCTTTAGAGAATGTGGAAGCAGTATATGATAAGTCTGAAAGAAGACTAAAATATTACCATGAAGGCATCAATGAATGTGGACGTGGCAAAGAATTCCGTCCAATTGAATTTGCTCCATTCCCTTTAGAGAATGTGGTAGCAATATGTGGTAAGTCTGAAAGAAGACAAAATTATTACCATGGACGTGGCAATAGACGAAATTATAATCGTCATTATTGTGGTAATGAGAACAATAAGGATTCTCAAAATAATCTTTCACTTTATGAAAGTAATATTTGACATGAGATTGTGTAAAGCACATGATCTTGATCCATTCCCTGAAGTGAATGTGATAATTGTAATAGAGCCCGTAAGTATGAACACGCTCTTGATGTAATTTTGGTTTATGTCTGACATTATGAAAAGAAAGTTCGTTGCCCTTGAAATTTCGGGCAAGAACTATATGATATGGGTGTTGGATACTTAAATCCATTTGGATGCTATGGGTCTTGGAGACGCCATTAAAGACAGAAATAATGCATCCACCCAAAACTATGCTAAGGCCTTGATTTTCTTGCGCCATCACCTTGATGAAGGTTTGAAACTATGTTAAGGCCTTGATTTTCTTGCGCCATCACCTTGATAAAGGTTTGAAACTATGCTAAGGCCTTGATTTTCTTGCGCCATCACCTTGATGAAGGTTTGAAGATTGAATATCTCACCGTCAAGGATCCACTCATCTTGTGGAATGGCTTAAAGAAGAGATATGACAACCTGAAGTTGGTCACTCTACCACAAGCACGATACGATAAGAATCCAAAAGCAAATAGTTTATAAACTATATATTATCGTTGCGGTGGAAACGGGCACTGGTCAAAGGCTTGCCGTATACCATGACATTTGGTTGACCTTTATCAAGCATCTCGAAAGAGTAAACGCCCTGAAACGAATTTTGTCTCTGACGACAACTTTGACATCACCCTCTTGGATGTGGCAGACTTCTTTGAGCAACCCGAGGGGTAGATAGACCACCTAATCGGTGATGGATCCGTGATGAAAGAAGATGGAGCTATTTGATTTTATTTTACTTGTTTGTATTAGTGAATGAATAAACTAATAGCCATTAGTATTAGCTCGTATTAGTTAGTTCATGATATAATGTTAGTATTAGTTCTTTAGAATGTATCAATATGCTCAAATATCAATAATATTTTTACTTTCCAGTAGAGGTAATCGACTAACCTGAAAAACTAGTCGGTTATCTCATATTTCGCATAAAAACTGCAAAACAATCGATTGTCAATGATCAACAATCGATTGTCTTTAAAACAGTGATCTGGAATTACAAAAACAGTCAACAATCGATTGTCTATGTCTAACAATCGATTGTCGTTAGACAGTAATCGAATTTTTCAAAAATCATCCACAATCGATTGTCTTTGGCTAACAATCGATTGTCTTGAAACAGTGAGGTCTGGAATTTTTCAAAAATAGCCAACAATCGATTGTCCATGCATAACAATCGATTGTCTTGAAACAGTGCTCTGGAATTTTTCAAAATAGTCAACAATCGATTGTCTATAGTTAACAATCGATTGTCTTAAGACAGTGCTCTGGAATTTTTCAAAATAAGCCAACAATCGATTGTCTATATCTTACAATCGATTGTCTTAAACAGTGATCTGAAGTTCTTCAAAAATAACAAATAATCGATTGTGTGTGTTTAACAATCGATTGTCTATGTTCAAACAATCGATTGTGTGTGTTTAATAATCGATTGTCTTATGAAAAACGCTGAAAATTTTCAAACTGCAAAGTAATCAATTATGGATAACATATTTGATTTTGTTAGTCAACTGTTAGCTGCAGATTTTGAAAATATTATGTGACACAAACGAATTGAAGTTGTTTATTCTCATGTTCGTATATTTTCTTTTATATGTCAAACCATGGGAAGTAAATTGATTGAAGGCTCCGGAAGAGCAACTGCAACTCTGCCCAAAGGCATGACGTTTATCTTAGAGAATGCAATATTCTCCTCCAAGTCAAAAAGGAACTTGTTGAGTTTTAAAGATATCATTCAAAATGGATATCATATTGAGACAATAGATGAGAATAATCTTGAATTCTTCATGAAAACGAGGCTGCCCATTTCGGTTTGGGTTCACGCCATTTTGCACGCAGCAATGCTAGTCCGTCGGCTGCCCACTTTGGTTTGGGTTCACGCCATTTTGCATGCAGCAATGCTAGTCCGTCGGCTGCCCACTTTGGTTTGGGTTCACGCCATTTTGCATGCAACAATGCTAATTCGTCGGCTGCCCACTTTGGTTTGGGTTCACGCCATTTTGCATGCAGCATTTTAGTTTGTCGGCTGCCCACATCGGTTTGGGGTCACGCCATTTTGCATACAGCAATGCTAGTTCGTCTCTGACTGACGAATTGATACAAATATTCCCCGTTGCAATTGGTTTTGGGTCATGGACCCAATATATCCCATTTAAGAATTTTTGGATGCGCAGTATATGTGCCTTTAGCACCGCCATCCCGCACCAAAATGGGTCTGCAAAGAAGGTTAGGAATATATGTTGGGTTTGAATCGCCCTCCATCATTCGCTACCTCGAAACATTGACAGGCGACTTGTTCACTGCACGATTTGCAGACCGTCAATTTGATGAGACACTTTTCCCAAAATTAGGGGGAGAAGTTGGTGAAACCAAACGAGAAATTTTGTGGAAAAATGCATCATTATCTCATCTTGATCCACATACCTCTATTTGTGAAAGAGGCACAAAAGATTATCCATTTGCAAAGAATAGCAAATCAAATGCCTGACGCATTTATAGATTTGAAAAGGATAACAAAATCACATATCCTCGAAGTGAATGTGACAACATTTGATTCACGAATACATATTCATTATTGGAAGAATATGAACATGAAATTGGTATTAAATATACCACACTCACCCCTAGAAGGAGGTTTGAGATGATATATGGCATGAATGATCGTTGGTCACGTACCTATTGTACGCCAAAGTATTTTGGAAATATGACTATTAAAGGACAACGATAATGCAAGAAACATATCTTGCATATAAGTTTGACATGACCATAATGGTATAACTTTCTCTTTAAGAAAGATATTCACCACATGGATGTTGATGAATCTGTGGTAGTACAAAATTAATTGAGAGCTCTAGAAGAGCCAATTATTACTATGTTGGAGAAATACAATTGAGTATTGTGCTGTAGTAAGTCTCAAAGAAACTTATTCAGTTTCCAAAGTACACGCGAAAGCGATTGATTATATTGAGACTATAAATAAAGGAAGGCTTTGATATCTCCTATTACTACAACTTGTAGCGGGGTAATTTGCATATGAAAAGCTACCCGCTTTGTTCTCCAGTTTGTACTACACAAACAAAAGAATGCCACAATAAAGTGGATATCTATTGGTATAAAACCCATGTCATAATAAACCTGAAGTTTATTGATAAGTGCACATGTCATGGTATAAATTTGAAGTTTACCAATATTGATAATTTATTCAGTTGGCATTCGTGTTAGCCATCTCATTTTAAGTATGATGTGCAAATTCACACAGGTGAACATTAAAGAACTAGAAAGTTCTTTACGAATTCTCTTGTATCACTTGTTCTCATTAAAGAACTGACCAACTAAAGAGTTCGGGTTGAAGCCCATAAATTCTGGAAATATTAAAGGTGAATATGGGCCCATTCACCTGCCATGTATACCACATATGATGCATCTATGATATGGTTACATGCGCAATTGTTATTAACCCGCAGCCTGGCCGGTGCTTGCGAGGTAAATTGCTCAGTAATCTAACTTCGAGCATAATTTCCAGATTCTCTACTCAAGATAGTTAATCTTGATAAGTTGGTTTATATCAAAGTTGGTTTAGCAAGATAATTATTGAGTGCTTCCACTTAATAGCTAAACTGTTTCTTATGAGAACAAAGTTATATATATCAGTTTGATATAAGTTGTATACGAGAGTATATTCTCCCCTCACAAGTGGTTCAGGGTCAGGAACCAAATAATTTCATCTTATTATTAATGTGTTGTGTATATTGACATGATAATGCACAAAAAAATAATTTCCCAAAGTTGAGGAAACAAGTTAGCTTTTCTAACATGAGGGGGAGACATGATAAACACTTGAGAAAATGCTACATGGGATGAATTATCATTTGTATATGTATATCCCCGAATATCATGATATGAACCTGAAGTTCATAAAAGGGATAATTCAATTGCAACATATTGCAAAGCATGCTATACGCATTTGCTGACCCAAAGAAAGTAACTAAATGGAAGAGATACAATTCAAGAAGAATTGATTCCATATGAAAGACATGTAGTTTTGAACCTATAGTTCAAATGCTTGAAAGTATAAAGTCAAAGGTATGTATAGTCAGTTTTCGATATCTTATTTGTCTAGCATGACATGGAAAACTTGATATGCATCTAAAGTCTATTATATGGCTTATATGACTTAATTTGAAAGATTTAAGTTACTTGAAGCATATGCAATTCGCGGTCCTGAAGTACCACATCCTAAGTGCAATTTGTGTACATATGTATCTTGCTATAACTATAAGCATGATGGCATTGAGAATACATCTATGGAGATATTGAAGAGTTATTCCACGACATTATATGAAGATGTTCATATCTATCAAGAATGATGATTTCAAGGTGCGGAATACTTATTCAAGTCAATATGGTTGATTTGTCAAACGTCTATCAAAGATCAATTTGAAGATGATGCACAAGATTGGAATGCAAATGCTCAAGGATATAAATTGATGTACTCATTAGGGGGAGTTAATGCGCGTTGCACTCTTTTTCCCTTACAAGGTTTTGTCCCACTGGGTTTTCCTTGCAAGGTTTTTAACGAGGCAACCAATAGGCGCATATTCAAACATGTGTACTCTTTTTCCTTTCTTTAATTTTTCCCAATGGGTTTTGGTTTTAAGGTTTTATGAGGCACATTATTGAATAGACATTCAAGAGGGAGTGTTATAAAATAGAAGTCTATTTAGAGTGAATGTCTAAGAGTTTTAGCTTGAAGCTAAGTCATTCTCCTCCCTATAAATAGAGGTGCTCTCTACCATTGTAAAACACCCCAAGTATTAATAAGAATACTTCTCTCTCTCCCTATTCTCTCTCTATTTGCTCTTGTTCTTGAGTTATTGTTCTTGTCTTTTATATTATTTCATAACAAAAAGAGGTTTTTTACTGAGCCCAAATGTTTTCCAAAGGAGTTGGAAGTACTGACTTTACTCCTTGCACCTCGTGTGCAGTTGCAGGTATTGTTCGTCCGGTAGCGGGTTATTAGCAGATTGAAGAATTGTTATCGTAGCTGAGCCAGGTGACCGCTAGCGTCCGCGGCACCGGATCTTCTCCTTTATTTTATGATGTCCATGTTATTTTTCAGACTTTGTTCATATTTCCGAATTTGTAGTTCTTTAGTGAACTCTGTAGTAGCTCATGACTAATGACACCCCGATGTCGGGCTGTGGCGTATAGTTCCCTGTTGTTATCATTGTTTCCCGTGCTTTAATTAACTGTTAAAAGGAAGCATTTGTTTTGTTGGCTGGCCTTGTCTTCAGGAGAGGTGCCATCACGATCGGGTGTGGGATTTGGGTCGTGACAGTTGGTTTGAGAGTTTGGTTTTATTTGTAATGCAAGTAGTCTAGTCGTTCGGCATAATAATCGTTTGTGAATCTGTTGGGGGAGGTGCGACTCGTCTTTATCTTCTTCTTTTTTTTATAATAATCATTCGTGAATCTCTTAACTTCAGGAACAATCTCGATGATAGTTTAGGAAAGATATAGTTTATGGCCTCAAAAACTTAGTTTTAATTTCCTTTAGAATTGGAACTGAGGTGTACCGCGCCAAATAAAATCTCAAATGCGTGGCCGTCATTTAACTATTTCTTTTAAATCCGTAGAATTAGAGGCGCGCCATTTAACAAATATCCATGGCACTCGCAAAGTTAAAATAAAGATTTTTAATTAGAGAGGAGTTTTTGAAAGCCAAGTGTCTGTGTCTTGTTTGAGAAAGACTTAGGGTATTTATAGTTGAAAGTAGAGAGTAGAATAAGGTAAAAATCATAATAGTACACTAATTCAAGAACTCAGAGTCAATCAATTAGAGAATTAGGTAAGTACTTCCGTAAAATAATGAAATTAAGATCAAATGGAAAGATTTAGTACTATATAGAGCATGATGAAAAAATAGCGCATGAATAAATAAGGAAGGGGTCAAGGTTCAGTAAACATAGAGTAGTCAATTAGGACCAAATTTAGAAAAAAGTCAATTAAAGAAAGACTAAGTATATAAAGTTCATGGTAATGAGGTAATGAAATCGGTTAATTTAAACTAGCGAGTTAAAGCTTTTAGGGCTTTAAAAGAAGATCATCCAATCACCATCAGATAAGGAAAATCAAAATCAATCATGGGGAGTCATGATTTTTCATATTTTAACATATAAATAGAGACGAATGAACAGGAGTAGCAAACAAACAAGATCACTAATATATATAGAAAGAAATAAGAGATGGAAAAAACCAATCATACAGAGGTGAAAGTAGGGTAAAGATTCAGCAGAATATATTCGAAACATGGTGACCACGAGAGATTAATAAGAACCAGGTAAACGGTCTAACACACAAAAATGAAGTAAAGAAAATCATGCTAACGCACATAGAAACAAAGTAAAGAAAATCATGCTAACACACAAAGAAACATGGTAAAGAAAATCATGCCAACACACATAGAAATAAAGTAAAGAAAATTTTTTAAAAAAAATTAGGGCTTTTAATAGAGTCAAGTTAAAAGTAGTAGGAACATAAAATCAGTCAAAATACACAAGGGAAAAAGGTTTGATCCAAAAGAAATCGGTTAAAACAGATGTAGAAAGAACTCCAAAAAAAACCTAGTTTTCATAGAAAGTAAAGACGGTTTAGAGTAGAGGATATTTCAGAAGAAAGCTCGAGAATAAGAAAATTATAGAAGGAAACAGGCTTAAAACAAGAAGATAACATAGGTCTGATAGATTCAGAAGAGAGTTATGGTTTTAAAAGGAAACCCAAGTAGAAATCGAAAGAACCTATTGTAACTTCACAAATCGTAACACACATGGTGTGATTTGGCCAAAAATCACACTAGAGAAGACTCGAACAATAGAATCAGAAACCCTATGTCCAAATAGACATGGCCCAGGACCCTTGAGGGCCTTAGAGATGACGATCAAGGCGGTGGAGTGACCATTTGAGGCTTGGGGTTGAGAGGTAGTCGCCAGAGATGAACGAAGAAGGAGGCGGAGGTTGAAAAGTGATTAGGGTTATGTTGAGAGAAAAGAGGAAGATTCTCAGCATCGGAAGGCGGAAGATTGAAAAAGTGATTACGGTTAGGGGGTTGATTAGGGTTTAAAAAGGAAGAGAATTATTTGGACATTTGGGAGATCAACGATTAGAATTCAAATGGGTAGGTGGGTTCCGGGTTTGGGTATGGGTTAATAGGGTATGGGTCGAGTTTTTAATTATAAAATTGGGCTGGGATTGGGTCCGATTTGGCTATAATTGAAAGCCAAATTTGACTGTTATTTAAATAGCAGTTTTTCCTATTTTAATTTTAGTAAATAATAAGCAATATGTGAAAATTAATTTAAGGTGTAAAATAATTTAAAATACGTAATTATCATTTTAAAAAATAAGGGCTAATTTTATGCATATAAAACATAATTATATTTTAAAATAGATTAACATTGTAATTGTATGCAATTTAGCTTTAAAATACTAAATATACTTGTAAAAATTCATAAAAATTACATTAATCATATTTTGGCAATAATATAGAAATCAAATAAGTGAATTATCAAAACAATAATTATTGGGGATTTTGTGAAGAAAAAGGGAGAAAATAAATCAATTTAAACCCTTAAAATTATGAGAAAAATAATAAAAATCTTGTAGATGCTTATATATGTATATATATATATATATATGCCATATTAAAGGTTTTTATGCATATTTAAAATAGATAGAAAAAAATTGGGTATCAACAGAAGTCATCGGAATCCTATCAAGTACCAGAAGAAACTGACGCAACAACGTCCCCAGCAGAAGAAACTGAGCGAGTCGCATTGTTCAAAAAGTTTTTAGAGAGGAAATTCTACTTGGGTACGGGACTAAATCCCGAGCTCAAAGCTCAGGATTTATAAAATTTCTTAAAATTTAATTTTGATTGCTTTGTATGGTCGCATACAGATATGACAGGTATCCCGTCGGAAGTGGTTGTGCACAAACTGAGTCTAGATCCTAATATCCCTCTGGTGAGGCATAAGAAATACCTATCGCCGAGGTTAGAAACAAATTCTTTAAAGAAGAGGTAACTCGTTTGCTTGATATCGGTTCCATTTGAAAGGTAAAGTATTCTGACTTGCTAGCTAATGATAGTAGTTCCAAAGAAGAATAAGAAATTTTGCATGTGCGTAGACTGTAAAGATATAAATAAGGCGTGCCCTAATTTCCCAAAAACTTGTTCTGTTTGTCAAACAATGATCAAATAATCGATACGACGGCCAGGCACAAGTTAAGGAATTTCCTCTATGCTTACTTCGGGAACAATCAAATCAAGATGAACCCGAAGGGTAAGGAATATTTTTTTGTTCATAACGAATTTCGGCACATATTGTTATAATGTGATGACTTTCGGGCTAAAGAATGCCGGAGTCACTTATTAGCGGCTCGTAAAAAAAATGTTTGAAAACCAAATAGGAAAAAATATGAAAGTTTACATATATGATATACTGGTTAAGTCTTTGAACACAGATGATCATCTTAAACGCTTGCAAGAAATCTTTGACATCCTAAGAAAGCACAACCTGAAACTTAACCCCGAGAAGACATTTGGAGTCTGCTTTGGCAAATTCTTAGAATTCCTAGTATCACAAAGGGAATCGAAATCAACCCCGGTAAAATTAAATCCATCAAAGAAAGTGTTTAAAGTTTTAAAAAGAATGTCTAGCTTTGGTTTATAAGATTGATTTATAGGAGTAATTATTTATTTCTTACCAATTGCGTAAATAAGTAGAAACAAAATTTAAAACTTACTCATATACATTATATCCTTAAAAATATCAGAAAGACTTCTCCTCGGGCAGGGATATGTAGCTCTGTGGTATCGGGTTCATCCGAACTCCGGTACTTTCGATGTAAAATATGAATTTCTGCATAAAAATTTACTAAAATTGCAACAAATATATAGTTGATATGAATCCATAACTTTGAAAATATAATAGATTTATTGTTAAAAATTGTGAAGAGCGAAATCATAAAATTTATGTCTTTGTCCTCGCGTGTACATATTCTTAAAGGAGAAGGTCAAAAATATCCTTTTACTATATGAAAAGAATTATTTATACCCTTCGTTATACTACAAATCTACGATTGCCCCAATGTTACAAAATTAGTACAGAAGTACTCCTCTGCCATTATGGTACTTCACCATGACCAATATCAGGGGCAGATTTAGGAGGGCAGAAGATTCGAACCGTTCGTCGAAAAATTACACTGTATATATTAGGTAATGTTTATTTTTTATTTTTATATATTAAGTTTTGGATCTCTTTAATATAACCAAAAATGTAACTTAGTGGTCAAAACCTTTGTAAAGTCATAAGTTCAATTTCCACTAACTATAATATTTTAATCTTTTTTCTTTTTGAACTCCTTCTATGAGATCCTGCATCCACCATCGACCAATATCATCTCGCATGACAGGACAATTTGCTAAGGAGGATTGCCCCGTTCTCTATCAATAGAGAATATTCTATCTTCTCATTTATTTATTTTTACTTTTTTCGTATCTTACGAAATATTTCTTCCAATACAGAAATCCTTGCAATTTTCTAATGCATGATTGGTTGCTTGTGAAGCCAAATGCGATAGGTTCTTCTAGATTCTTAATTCGTGGCTCCTTGTATGTCTTGAATATTCTGCCGTCTTTTGTCTCTTAAAAGTTCGATTCTGTGTCTTCGAAATATCGTAATAGTTGTAGCCTCTAGGGACAATTAGGTCCATTTATCACAACAGTTTAGGCGGTGTTTGTCAGATTCCATTTTCTTCAGTTGGTGTAATGGACTACAGAACTTTAATAGTAAGACATACAAATGTACAGAGGATTGTTATTGGTTTTGTATAGTGGCAGTGGCATATATTAGGAGAATAGTATTGGAATACATTCCACCACTGGCATCCACTGCATGACAGTCAACTTATAGTGTGGTTTAATTTAAAGGATTGTTATTGGTTTTCCAAAATTGCACTGCCATGTGATGCACTATTCATATGTATAGATTCTGCAAGAATAATGTTGGAATATATTATTATCCACCAAAGATAGTGGAAGCCTACAGTTTGCTTTAAAAAGGATTATTATTGACTACGTTGCTCGGATTCTTAGAAAAGAGGGGTTGCTCTGATGGTAAGCAACCCCCACTTTTAATCGAGAGGATGTGAGTTCGAGTCTCTCCAAAAGCAAGGTGGGAAGTTCTTGGAGGGAAGGATGCCGGAGATCTATTTGGAAACAACCTTTATACCCAAGGGCAGGGATAAGGTCTGCATACACACTACCCTCCCCAAACTCCACTATGTATAATTATACTCGATTGTTGTTGCCGGATTCTTATTTTACGGATACGTATTCCGTGCAACTGCGAGAAAATATTTGATACGACATGCCAATTTTAATTGCAAGAAAGTATTTAATATGACATATCGACTTTTTTGTTAGTAATTTTTAATTTACACGTACATTTTAATACCTGTTAAATAAAAATATCTCAAAGAAAATATAGAATCTCAGCGACATAGGTTATTAGTTATCGAAAAATAGCACTGGCATTTGATGCAAAGTTTATATGTATAAACTACAACAACATTAATTACCGAGTAAAATTCTATAAATACCGAGTAAAATTCTATAAAGTGGGATATGGAAAGGGTAATGAGTACGCAGATCTTATCCCTACCCTCATAAGGTAGAGAGACTATTTTCGATAGACCCTCGGCTCAGAAAGAAATAAATAAAAAATAAGAAAAGACATTAATTAATAACTCCAGCAGAAACCGTAATAGTAACGGAAGCATAATAACCAAAAGATGAATAACATGCAATAACATTAACCAGAATCTAAAGCCCGAGGCTAAGATAAACAGCAAGGATAGTGTGGATTCAACATAAACTGCAAGCGATCTAAGATCAACCCTAATCCAACCTCGTTCATCCCCAATATGAAGTAAGGAAAGCTCTACTACCCCCTAACCTTCAACCCTAATGCTTAACCTCCAAACCTTCCTATCAAGGGCCATGTTTTCGGAAATCTACAGTCGTACTATGCCCTGCTTGATCACCTCTCCCCAATACTTTTTAGGCCTCACTCTACCTCTTCTCGTACCTACTACGACCAACCGCTCAGAGCTTCTCACCGAGACATCAAGGTTTCTTCTCTGCACGTGTCCGAACAATATATGTATAGAGTACCAGATTAATATAATGTTGGACTGCTATCCACCATTAGCAGTTGAAACTTAGAGTTTGGTTTTCTTGTAGATATTCCAACAAACTTGTCTCTTTGTTGGAATTTTCCAGATGTTTGCAGAATGCTAAGCCTAAGCGCCATATAAGTCAAAATCTAGCCTGAGACCTAAAAAAACAAGGTCGAAATCCTTTCCTTTTTATTCCTGTATTTGACTAGTAGGGCTAATGAATGACCCTTTAATCTATTAAGTGGAAAGTTCAGTCAGGTCTGAATAGAAGTTCAAAAATGAGTGGAGCGAGGGACTTTAGAGGGAAAAAAGGAAAAGAGGATCATTGGACCTCGCTTTCGGTAACTCGTTTGTTGGATAATTCTTGAAAATGGCAAAAAAAGAAAAAAAAAACAGTAGATCGCTACGTTGATTAGGGAGAAAAAAATACAAAGAAACAAAAAAATTGCAGTCCTCCTATTGCGTGGTAGGTGGTACATTGCATCCTGCCACATATCTTAAAATACCCTCACGTTCAAAGGTGAAATAAGAATTTAAATTTAATAGGTTCAACCTCTAATAATTTTAATATTACACTTATTAACCATTAAAATTATGGGCATAAATTTAATACTTATTAAAATTTTGTTATCGATTGTCCGTGTTCAAAGCAACGAGAAACTGGAAACCAGTAAGAAGAAGAGACACAAAAAAAAAAAAAAAAAATCACAGAAATGAAGAAATCCGAGACCACAGAATTCACTGTGTGTCCTTAAGGAATTTAACCCCCTCACTGTACCCGAGGTTGTGGATTATTTCCTCCCAGGATATAACGGATATACCTGTCGTAGGAGTGGCGGTACCTCAAACGCCTACGACTTCGACGAACTCAAATTCGGGAACGAAATCACACTATGACTCGATATGTTTCAGTTTGCAGAAAAGAATGCAGAATTTTTAATGCACGAATATATTTTTTTTTCCAGTACTCGAAAATGATGCATTGCCTCAGTTTATATAGCCTCGAATTGTGACTGTTCGGAAAGGCTTGGTGCCTGTTCGGGAAAGGCCATGCCTTTTTCTGAAAAATAAGAACGTTGGGAAGTTTACAGTTAACAAATTAATATTTTTCCCGCGGGAATTAAAAATAATTTCAGAAAATGAAGATTGAATTTTAAATAAATTTGGTCCAAAAAGATTATCAATCAATCAGATCATTTGACCAAATCCAAATCCAAATCCAAATCCAAAGCCGAAGCCGAGCCGAGCGACGACGACGGCGCGAGGGGAGTCCCTCTTCTTAACCCTTTAAGAGCTAGAAGAAGTGCTTTCTAATATAAGCACATAACTTTCCCTTTCTACCACCAATGTGGTACAAAGCTCCTTTTCAAAGGAACTTTGCTTTGAAACTTCATTTTCCATTGTCTTCTTCCCTCCATTTCTCATTCACACCAACTTAGCTAGCTTTAATCATTAACTAGCTTTAACAATCCCCCACATGAATGGGGAATGGCTATATGATGAAAAACATGCATGACAAAAAAAACTGTGTGATTCGTAAGCAAGGATTAATTGCATCTGGATAAGTAGATTTCTCTTTGAACTTTCCGTAGTGAGCATATGTCGGATATACTCGGTCAATCGGTAGATTTGATATCTTTGAACCGTCGAGCTTTGGTGTATACCTACAACCACATGTCACACAATTAACCCTTTAACCGTTTTTGGTTCTCATTGTTTTGTTCGTTTCAGCCATGAACACTTCCTGGTTCATAAGTGCGTAGAGAGCTGGCCTTACAGAGTTCTCCTTGAAGCGGCTTACACTTCACACTTACATAGGTGATTCCTAAATGTGTCATCCCGTAGATACACTATTTGATATACCCCGTATCAAACTTAGAAACCATTAAAAAGCCTTAATGCTTTATCCTGGTACTGAACATTGTCTCATCACGAGAATGGACCAAAAAGTTATTGTGACAATGTTGAACCGTCATCAATGACTTTGTTTGATCTCTTTGAACCTAGATCTTGGGATCTCATGTCTTCTAGGTAGAGTTACCGCCACGATGACTTGTCCTCGGCCATAGTCCCATTCCCCTCGATGATCTTTCAACCACTTCTCTAGTTAGGCCTTTAGTTAGTGGATCCGACACATTATCTCTTGACTTAACATAGTCAATTGTGATAATTCCACTAGAGAGTAGTTGTCTAACGGTATTATGTCTTCGTCGTATGTGACGAGACTTTCCGTTGTACATAACGCTCTCGGCTCTTCCTATTGCCGCTTGGCTATCGCAATGTATGCATATAGGAGCCAACGGTTTGGGCCAAAATGGAATATCTTCTAAGAAATTCCGGAGCCATTCAGCTTCTTCACCGGCTTTGTCTAGAGCTATGAACTCAGATTCCATTGTAGAGCGGGCGATACATGTCTGTTTGGATGACTTCCAAGACACTGCTCCTCCACCTATAGTAAAAACGTATCCACTTGTGGATTTAGTTTCAGTTGAACCGGTGATCCAATTTGCATCACTGTATCCTTCAATAACTGCAGGATACCTGTTATAATGCAAAACAAAGTTTTGAGTATGTTTCAAATACCCCAAAACTCGTTTCATTGCCAGCCAATGATTTTGGTCGGGATTACTCGTGTAGCGACTTAGTTTACTTATAGCACACGCAATATCAGGTCGCGTACAGTTCATAATATACATCAAACTTCCCAACACTCTGGCATAATCCAATTGAGAATGACTTTCACCTTTATTCTTTGCAAGAGCAAGGTTCATATCAATTGGCGTCTTTGCAACTTTAAAGTCCAAATACTTGAACTTTTCAAGTACTTTTTCAATATAATGAGATTGAGACAATGCTAGACCTTGAGGAGTCTTATGGATTTTAATTCCCAGAATTAAATCGGCAACTCCTAAGTCTTTCATATCAAACTTACTAGCAAGCATGCGCTTAGTAGCATTTATGTTAGCAATGTTGTTACTCATTATTAACATATCATCCACGTATAAACAAACAATGACGACGTGGTTCGGAGTGTTCTTAATGTAGACACATTTATCACATTCATTTATCTTGAATCCATTTGACAGCATCGTATGGTCAAATTTTTCATGCCACTGTTTTGGTGCTTGTTTTAGTCCATAAAGAGACTTAACAAGTCTACATACCTTCTTCTCTTTCCCTGGAACTACAAACCCTTCGGGTTGTTCCATGTAAATTTCTTCCTCCAACTCTCCATTTAAGAAGGCTGTTTTCACATCCATTTGATGGATTTCAAGACCGTACACGGCGGCTAATGCTACTAACACCCGGATAGATGTAATCCTCGTTACCGGCGAGTATGTATCAAAGTAATCAAGACCTTCTCGTTGTCTAAACCCTTTAACAACTAGTCTTGCCTTATATTTTTCAATAGTGCCATCAGCTTTCATTTTCCGCTTGAAAATCCATTTGGAACCTAAAGGTTTATTCCCTGGAGGAAGATCAACCAATTCCCAAGTATGGTTGTTCAATATGGATTCTATCTCACTATTGATTGCCTCTTTCCAAAATTGAGCTTCCGATGAAGACGTAGCTTCGTTGAACGTTCGAGGCTCATTTTCCAACAAAAATGTTAAAAATTCTGGTCCAAAGGAAGTAGTCGTCCTTTGACGTTTGGTACGTCTTGGATTTTCCTCATCAGGAATGTTTTCCTTTATTTCTTCCCGAGGTCGTTTAGATTCTTTGCTAGACGACGCACATTCCTTTTTATACGGATATATGGTTTCAAAGAAGTCAGCATTATCTGATTCAATTACCGTATTCACCTGAATGTCGGGATTTTCTGATTTGTGAACCAGAAATCTATATGCCTTACTATTTGTGGCATATCCTATGAAAACACAATCAACGGTTTTAGGTCCTATTTTTACCCTTTTGGGTTTAGGAACTTGCACCTTGGCCAAACACCCCCACACTTTGAAGTATTCCAAATTGGGCTTCCTTCCTTTCCACTTTTCGTATGGAATAGATTTTGTTTTGCTATGGGGCACTCGATTGAGTATTCGGCTAGCTGTTAGAATGGCTTCCCCCCACAAGTTCTGGGGTAAACCAGAACTTATTAACAGGGCATTCATCATTTCTTTCAGTGTTCTATTTTTTCTTTCCGCAATTCCGTTTGATTGTGGCGAGTATGGAGCAGTTGTTTGATGAATAATGCCATATTCCAAACATATTTGTTCAAAAGGAGATTCATATTCACCGCCCCTATCACTCCTTATCATTTTAATCTTTTTGTTAAGTTGAGTCTCAACTTCAGTTTTGTATTGCCTGAATGCTTCAATTGCTTCATCTTTACTATTAAGTAAATAAACGTAGCAATACCGCGTACTATCGTCAATAAAAGTTATGAAATACTTCTTTCCACCGCGAGATGGAATTGACTTCATGTCACAAATATCTGTATGGATTAAGTCTAAAGGACTTGAATTCCTTTCAACTGACTTATAAGGATGTTTAGCATACTTAGATTCAACACAGATTTGACAGTTTGATTGATTGCATTCAAACTTAGGCAATACTTCCAAACTAATCATTTTTCGCAAGGTTCTATAATTGACATGTCCTAAACGTGAATGCCATAAATCATTTGACTCAAGCAAGTAAGACGAAGCAGAAACTTTATTATTATTAGCAACAACCATTACATTCAGTTTGAAAAGGCCCTCTGTGAGGTAGCCTTTTCCTATGTACATTTCGTTCTTACTTATTACAACCTTGTCAGAAACATAAACACATTTAAAACCGTTCTTCACTAGAAGTCCGGTAGATACAAGATTTTTCCTAATTTCAGGAACATGACAGACGTTGTTGAGAGTCACCACCTTGCCAGAGGTCATCTTCAGCAGTATCTTTCCATAACCTTCAATCTTGGCCGTTGCAGAATTTCCCATATATATTGTTTCGTCGGGCCCGGCGGGAGCATATGAAGCAAAGGCTTCTCTAACAGCACAAATGTGGCGAGTGGCGCCAGAGTCAATCCACCACTCTTTCGGACTTCCCACTAGGTTGCACTCGGACAACATAGCGCACAAGTCATCAACCTCCTCGTTTGTTTCAACCATATTAGCCTTACCCTTCTTCTTTTCCTTTTTCGGAGCACGACAGTCTGCAGCTTTGTGTCCGATTTTTCCACAATTATGGCAGTTTCCCTTGAATTTCTTCTTGTTGGGATAGTTCCTTGGTCCCGATGCCTTTTTCCTCTTTTTCATATTAGTTGGGACAGTTTCAACTATATGTGCTCCCCCTATGGTTGATCTCCCATTTGCCTTTTTCTCCGCTGCCTTGTTATCTTCCTCGATTCTTAACCGGACGATGAGATCTTCCAATGTCATCTCCTTTCGCTTATGTTTCAAGTAATTTTTGAAGTCCTTCCATGAAGGAGGCAACTTCTCTATCACTGCCGCAACTTGAAACGCCCCACTAATTACCAAACCTTCAGCGAGGAGATCATGGATGATAACCTGCAACTCTTGAACTTGAGTGACAACAGACTTGCCATCTACCATTTTGTAGTCCAAAAACTTGGCAGCGATAAACTTCTTTAAGCCAGCATCTTCTGTTTTATATTTCTTTTCCAACGCATCCCATAGTTCTTTTGATGTTCCCACATTACTATAGATGTTGTAAAGATCATCCTCCAGTCCGCTAAGAATGTAATTCTTGCACAAAAAATCTGAGTGCTTCCACGCCTCAATTACAACAAATCGTTCATTTTCAGGTGTTGATTCCGGCGGAACCGGAATATCCTCCTTAATAAACTTTTGAAGGCTTAAAGTAGTTAGATAGAAGAACATCTTTTGTTGCCATCATTTCAAATCAATCCCGGTGAATTTTCCGGGCTTCTCTGCCGGAGCCGGTGCTGGTGCAGTACGACTGGAGGACGCAGCATTGCTCGTAGAACCAACCACGGGGGCTGGTGTGGCAGTAACAGTAGCAGTAGCATTCAAATTTGGAGTTTGGTCTCCCATTTCTGTCATAGGAAATAACAGAACACTTTAATAATCGGTGAAGATTTTATTTCTTCAAACCGAATCAAATTTACACAAACAGAATTAAAACAAACTTCAAATAGAATGTAATAAACTGTATGTAGTATACTTGATGAAGTTTTTATATCTTCAAATCAAGTACCCAAATGAGTAGAAAGTTCTGAAAACTTTAATCTCAACCGGAGTAGAAAATCCGAAGATTTAGTCTCCAAACAACATACAAGTTCGTTACATGCAAACAACAAAATTACAAGTTTCTTTTATTTTCTGGACAGTCACAATTTTATGTTAGGAAAAACTGTATGTAGTCACTGTTTTATGTTGTATCGTTCTGTAACGTTTTAATCAACAGCAGATGAACACGGAAATAATAACATAAATTCCTTAAGCTTGTTATCGATTGTCCGTGTTCAAAGCAACGAGAAACTGGAAACCAGTAAGAAGAAGAGACACAAAAAAAAAAAAAAATCACAGAAATGAAGAAATCCGAGACCACAGAATTCACTGTGTGTCCTTAAGGAATTTAACCCCCTCACTGTACCCGAGGTTGTGGATTATTTCCTCCCAGGATATAACGGATATACCTGTCGTAGGAGTGGCGGTACCTCAAACGCCTACGACTTCGACGAACTCAAATTCGGGAACGAAATCACACTATGACTCGATATGTTTCAGTTTGCAGAAAAGAATGCAGAATTTTTAATGCACGAATATATTTTTTTTTCCAGTACTCGAAAATGATGCATTGCCTCAGTTTATATAGCCTCGAATTGTGACTGTTCGGAAAGGCTTGGTGCCTGTTCGGGAAAGGCCATGCCTTTTTCTGAAAAATAAGAACGTTGGGAAGTTTACAGTTAACAAATTAATATTTTTCCCGCGGGAATTAAAAATAATTTCAGAAAATGAAGATTGAATTTTAAATAAATTTGGTCCAAAAAGATTATCAATCAATCAGATCATTTGACCAAATCCAAATCCAAATCCAAATCCAAAGCCGAAGCCGAGCCGAGCGACGACGACGGCGCGAGGGGAGTCCCTCTTCTTAACCCTTTAAGAGCTAGAAGAAGTGCTTTCTAATATAAGCACATAACTTTCCCTTTCTACCACCAATGTGGTACAAAGCTCCTTTTCAAAGGAACTTTGCTTTGAAACTTCATTTTCCATTGTCTTCTTCCCTCCATTTCTCATTCACACCAACTTAGCTAGCTTTAATCATTAACTAGCTTTAACAATCCCCCACATGAATGGGGAATGGCTATATGATGAAAAACATGCATGACAAAAAAAACTGTGTGATTCGTAAGCAAGGATTAATTGCATCTGGATAAGTAGATTTCTCTTTGAACTTTCCGTAGTGAGCATATGTCGGATATACTCGGTCAATCGGTAGATTTGATATCTTTGAACCGTCGAGCTTTGGTGTATACCTACAACCACATGTCACACAATTAACCCTTTAACCGTTTTTGGTTCTCATTGTTTTGTTCGTTTCAGCCATGAACACTTCCTGGTTCATAAGTGCGTAGAGAGCTGGCCTTACAGAGTTCTCCTTGAAGCGGCTTACACTTCACACTTACATAGGTGATTCCTAAATGTGTCATCCCGTAGATACACTATTTGATATACCCCGTATCAAACTTAGAAACCATTAAAAAGCCTTAATGCTTTATCCTGGTACTGAACATTGTCTCATCACGAGAATGGACCAAAAAGTTATTGTGACAATGTTGAACCGTCATCAATGACTTTGTTTGATCTCTTTGAACCTAGATCTTGGGATCTCATGTCTTCTAGGTAGAGTTACCGCCACGATGACTTGTCCTCGGCCATAGTCCCATTCCCCTCGATGATCTTTCAACCACTTCTCTAGTTAGGCCTTTAGTTAGTGGATCCGACACATTATCTCTTGACTTAACATAGTCAATTGTGATAATTCCACTAGAGAGTAGTTGTCTAACGGTATTATGTCTTCGTCGTATGTGACGAGACTTTCCGTTGTACATAACGCTCTCGGCTCTTCCTATTGCCGCTTGGCTATCGCAATGTATGCATATAGGAGCCAACGGTTTGGGCCAAAATGGAATATCTTCTAAGAAATTCCGGAGCCATTCAGCTTCTTCACCGGCTTTGTCTAGAGCTATGAACTCAGATTCCATTGTAGAGCGGGCGATACATGTCTGTTTGGATGACTTCCAAGACACTGCTCCTCCACCTATAGTAAAAACGTATCCACTTGTGGATTTAGTTTCAGTTGAACCGGTGATCCAATTTGCATCACTGTATCCTTCAATAACTGCAGGATACCTGTTATAATGCAAAACAAAGTTTTGAGTATGTTTCAAATACCCCAAAACTCGTTTCATTGCCAGCCAATGATTTTGGTCGGGATTACTCGTGTAGCGACTTAGTTTACTTATAGCACACGCAATATCAGGTCGCGTACAGTTCATAATATACATCAAACTTCCCAACACTCTGGCATAATCCAATTGAGAATGACTTTCACCTTTATTCTTTGCAAGAGCAAGGTTCATATCAATTGGCGTCTTTGCAACTTTAAAGTCCAAATACTTGACATAAAACAGTACAATTGAAGTTGTACGTGATTTAATGATAAGTGAATCGATTTTATCCCAAAATAATATATAAATCAAATAAGAATGTAAGACGTAGCATAGAAATCAAGATAAAATAGCAGAAATCTTGGTTCCGGGAGCAGAGCTTCATCAGGAGATAGTAGTAACAATATTAATAAGCAAGAAGATAAAATATTATTGAGCTTTGAACAATATATAATATAAGCTTGTCAGAAAATCTTCCCCTACAATGGTGGTTGGAATCCCTATTTATAGTGGTACTTAGGGAACAAGATCCTAGGATCAAGCCCATCTTAAATGATAATTATGAGGGCCATTGAAGATGTGTAACGACAAGCTATGAATGTCGTATTCTTTATAATGGACAACGTGCTTAATGCAACAGAATATTCTTCATTAAATGTCACAGGGTGACAGACGTTTATTTTGCCTTTATGAACATCATTCCCTTCGTGAATAAATGAGATTATTGCCTTCGGACCTGATCGCCTACGGCCTTCGGCTCCACATGTCGCTTTATTATGCGAGCATTTAATACGAACATATTTTACCCTATACAGATAGTCCCCGTGCTTTCCGGTAGCACAACTTTGGCTACCGGAAAGTTAGTGAAGAAACCTTTCTTGGCAGAAAATTCTCTAACCCCCTCTAAAAAAGCTTCTAACGATTGATTAGGAACATGTATTTGCACATTCAATGCCCTGAACACGGGTCATCCCATGATTCAATAACACTTTAGCCAGTTCTCAAGGAAATCATGGCCATGATTTTAGCAACCTACTCCTTTACTTATACATATCACTCTTCGCCTTTCCACATCATAATTCTCTAAACTCTCTTTACTCAACTCACACTTGTTTTTAACTTCCTAATATTCTTCTTGAGAGAAAAATACCTTTCGCCCTTCTGATAATAATTAATGGCCTCCTCTTCCAAAGCTTCAAAGCACAAAGAAATTACTGATGATACTGCTCCTCCCATGGTGAGCACCATCATTCCCCGAAATCTTACTATGGCTAAAGACTTCGAAGAGAAACACCCTTCTTCTAACCCTCACACATGTGTTATTGGCGCGTATCCTTCTTTCATTAATCTTTCTAGCATCTTTGATGTGAAGCAAGACTGCCGTTGCCGATATTTGAACACCAACGCTCCTGACTTGGCAAAGCACGTAACCTTCCCCAATAAGGGTTTTACGTATGTTTATATGTATCCATTCACTTTGGACCAGTTCTCATTTAGTGGGAAGCTTGACTCTATTATCTTGGAGTTTTGCTTCAACTACCAAGTATGCTTGGCATATGTGAGTCCTTCTATGTGGCAGATAGTTGCTTGTCTTCGGCATCTATGTCAGGAGACGGGAGAAGAGCTATCCCTGGATCAGTTGATGAACCTTTATTGCCCCAAGACTTTTTATGGGGGAATGGTAAATTTCAGCAAACGTGATCATCATGCTTAGCTAACTCGAATGGATGATGACAACGACCGTGGATGGATGTATCAGTTTATGACAGTTTCCACAAGGTACATCATCGCTTCCACGACTCCATCCTTTCTTGAATCATGGAACCATACTCGTAAGTTCATAATTTATCTTTCCTTCTAGTTAAAGATTGTACCATGCTATTACTGATCTTTCTTCTTTCACTATTTTAGCAACTCGGAGGACACGGCCAAGGGTTAAAGGACTGGACCCATGGGTTGAGAAGATTTTGGATGTTACTACGTCTAAGACCTGCAAGTGAAAAGAACTGTCCCTCAAATACGGGTTGAAGGACAAAAATCATGGTAGCTTGAACTTCCCTTGCTTTTTCTTTTCGTATAAGAAAATTGTCTAAATCTTCTTTCATGTTGAATTTAGGTCTTCCACATGGCTTTGTTATCATCCCCGGGAGGACGTTTTGGCTAATCTTAGTGATGTGGCGAGGTTACTGCATGAGTCTTTTGCCCAAATGGTTGCCGTTGGGCCTATTTATGGTGCAAGTTCTTCCTCTCAGAGCCCCTGGCAGAGAAAAAGCAACCAAAAAGGCGACGTTCCTCCACTGCCAAGGGCAAAAATAAAAACCCAAGAGCGTCGTGCGTGAGCCAACCGTGGGCACTATGGTGACGAGCATCACCTCCAAGCCAGTCGTTATACCATGGTGATACAAGATGATGGAGGAGCCAGTTATAAGGGGGCTTCTCTACATAGAAGACAACGACATTCATCAGCTCAACAAAATGCTCAATCTGTTGAGCTAGTTATGCCAACCGAAGACGACGTCCTGACACTATAGGGGAATAGTATGTAGTGGAAGATGCTAACTCTTGCTTCCAAATCCCAATCATCATTCCCGGTATCGTGAGGCCGGTACCGGGTCTCTTCCGTATTCAGTTGATGAACAACCAAGCACTGCATTTGTCACAAATTCTTTCATGAGGAAGATGCCCCCTTTCCCTAGTCCTCGGTTCATGGGAATTTGGGACATAACTATTCGACCCCTCCGATGTTCCCCAAAGGGGAAGGAGTGTTTCCCTCTCGATTTCTACCAGATGCCATCTGATGTCTTGGCCTATGGAACCTGCTAATTATCTTAAGCCTCTGGCTTTGAAAAAGGACAAGAATAAAATACAATCTCTCTTGGGAGTGGTGGTACGATCTTTGTTCCTTCCGTTGTTCCCTTTATCTTTGTTATGGCAGGATTTTTAATTTTCACTTCTATTTTGCAGGATAACTTCCTTGCTTTTGAGGGCCTTCAGAGATGTATCCCCAACAAAAAGAAACTTACCTCCGCACTGGATCAATTGTTATTCGAGCGAGATCAAACTATTGCCAACCTCCTGGAACTTGAAGCACGAGCTGCCGAAGTTGTTAAGTTGGAGACTCGGTTGCAGCAAAACGATTAAGAGGTAGTGACCCATAACTAAGATTCCACCCTATTGAGGGACAAATTTAAAGAAGCTAAGGCAAAGTGGGTTGAGGTCCAAAATACCATTCTTGCTGCTGCCGCTCGCAAGGCTACCTCTCCTGAGAGACTGAATAATTTGGAGGTAGCCTTGAACACCAAAGCTGAAGATATTGTTGCTGCTGAAAAGAAGTATACCTGGTTGGAAGAGATGCATAAAATATTCATAGAGCATAGTAACGTTTTTAACTCCAATGCTCGTGACCTTGATGTCAGCCTCTAGGCCGCTAGATCTGAGTGGGACAACCTTTCGACCAAATTTGACCATCTTAATAAAGAACTTTAACATTGAGCAGCTTTCCTCGTTGTTGAAAAAATATATTCTAGCAATACACTATTATTTCTAGTTCTTATCATCTTATTATATGTTCTAACATTGGTTGAGACATTTCTTGGCTCGAGGGTGATCAAAGTCCAAGGCTAAGGCTGTCTAATTTGTGTGGTTTGTATTTATTTTCTTATTATTAATTTCAATACTAGTGTGTTTTCTTAATTTGTATCAAGTTATATCATCTATCCTTAAAACCGTATATAAATTGAATTGTTATCCGATTTTGAGGATAAACAAATATATAGGGGGATATAATTAAATGGGGTTTTAGGGACACCGGATAGTTTAAATATGTACTGACAAAAAATAGTTTAGGGGGTTTTAGGGTATTCACTCTTCTTAATTTTGTTTCCGGTTGGTAGAAAATTCAAACCTCACTAACTTGGCTTCTAGGATCTTAAATGTACAAGAAGGCCATATCAAGCGTGAAAGAGGTTCAAAGGTTGACAAGAAGACTGGCTGTTTTAAGCAGATTCATTTTTCGGTGTTCAGAAAAAGGTCATCACTTGTTTTAACTCCTCAAAAGAAAAAAGAAGAACTTCGAATGGACTCCATAATGTCAGCAAGCTTTGAAGGATTTGAAAGTTTTTTGTTGAGTCCTCCACTACTGTCAAAGTCGGAGGAAGGCAAAATGCTACTGATCTACTTAGCGGTCTCGGGGGTAGTGCAAAGTGCGACTTTAGTCCATGAGGATGAAGGTAAGTAATACCCTATCTATTATTGTTGTAAAATTTTAGCGGGAGAAAAAACTCGCTACCCATATCTAGAAAAAGTGGCATTAGCTCTCGTAGTCGCTGCTCAAAAGCTTAGGCCTTATAGTCAATGTTATCCTTCATAAACTAGGACTGTGATTAAGTCACATGTTTTGGCCACGTTTTTGACAATTTTAGTCTAAGACAGTTATTTTTGGCTATCAAAGAAGTAGTGATGGTGTATTGTCATCAGAAGTTTGCACTTTGTTCACAGACGGAGGTTCCAATGTGAAAGGGTCCGGGCTCGGCGTAGTGCTAATTACACTCTGGGGGGAAACACTAAGGCATGCCATAAGAACCCGTCCTCTGACTAAAAATGAAGTAGAGTATGAATCTTTAATTGCAGGACTCGAGCTAGCCCGGGTATGGACTCCGAGTTCATTGAAATCAAATACGAGTCCCAATTGGTAGTAAATCAAGTCAACGGGATCTTCGAAACCAAAGAGGAACACATGCAACAATATCTAGTGAAATTCCAGGATCTGCTCTCATGGCTTAGAGAATGGCCAATTAAGCACATTTCGAGAGAAGAAAACACAGAGGCAGACGCACAAGCTAATATGATATCTCCACGAAAATGAAGAGATATGAATCTAGTACGGTCATGCAGCTTATGCATTTGGCATTGGACGCAGACAACTATTACGAAGTAAACACGACCAATTTGTTTAGGGACTGGAGAATGAGATCATTGACTATCTCGAGCAGGGAAAACTTCCTGAAGATCCCAAAGCATGCGCGCTACACACTATAGCAGCTTGATACAGCTTCAAGGGAGGTCAATTATATAGAAGATATTTCCAAGGCTCGTTGGCCCGATGTTTGGGGGCTTTCGAAGCAAACTATGTCATGAGAGAAGTCCACGAAGGACCTACGGAAATCACTCAGGCACGGATTCTTTAGTATTAAAGCTAATTAGATTGAGATACTACTGGCACCCGATAGAAAAAGATGCTAAGGCTTATGTAAATAAATTCGATAAGAGTCAACACCACGCACCGTTGGTGCTTCGATCAACAGAGCTACTGCTCTCGATTTTTTTCCTGGCCATTCATGAAGTAGAGGATGGATACAGTCGGTCTGCTGTTTCCAACCCCTGAAAATGTAAGATTTTCTTTTGAGTTTAGCTTATTATTTTTCTAAGTGGGTTAAAGCAGCTCTTTATCAGAAAATTGGCGAGCGCGAAGTGGTAGATTTCTTGTAGGAGAATATTATTGGCAGATTCTAGATACCAAAAGAGATATCCTACGACAACGAGCCATAATTTATAGGCGCAAAGGTCATTAAATTCCTCGAAGACTTGAAAATCAAAAGGATCACGTTATCACTCTATCACTCGAGTGCAAATGATCAAGCAGAATCAACAAACAAGGTGATTATTCAAAACCTCAGAAATAGATTGGAAGAAGCCAAAGGAAAATGGCCCGAAGAGCTACCAGAAGTAATATGGGCATACCGAACAATGGCAAAATCAAGCACAAGGGAGACTCATTTCTCTCTTGCCTAAAGAGCGAAAGCCTTGATATCGGTAGAAATAGGGGAACCTACCTTGAGGTATTTTCGGGCAGATGATGAAACAAACGACGAAGCATTGTTGGTGAAATTGGAGTTGCTCGATGAATGTAGGTACTTGAAACATATATGGATGGCATCCCAAAAATAGGGAATGGAAAGATATTACAATCGAAGAGCAAAACTCCATTATTTTAAAGTAGGAGACTTGATTTTAAGAAAAGTAAACTTAGAAAACTCGGGATCTCAACAGAAGAAAGTAAGGACTGACGTGGGAATACCATAAATGGTTTCATCTGCCATCGGGAAAAGGGTCATACGAATTGGAAAATCAAGACGGAGCAAAGTTTCCGAGCAACTAGAACGTGGTACACCTCAAAAGATACTATTGTTAACGAGTATCGCCTATACTGAAAATATGTGCTATACTCTTTCTTCCTTTATCCAGTTTTTGTCCGATTTGGGGTTTTCTAGGAAATTTTATAACGAGGAAGCAATGAAAAACATACTACGAAGGAAGCTTCATCATCAGAAATATGACCTTAAAATGACAACGCATGTAGACCACAGATCACTACAAAGCAGTTAAATAGTCTTTTTCTCGGTAGCAAAGTTCTTACCAGGAAGAAAAATTTGCTATTAGGCCAAAGATTACCTGCTCGTTCATAAGTGCAAGCTATTGGAGATTGCTAGATAATCTTCTGCTTAATAGAAAAGTTTCTAAGGGGAGATTGCTAGACTTCTACTGTTCAAATTTGCATTTTTCGCATTCGAACACAAATGAATTGGGGGGGGGGAGAATGATATGAGAATACGACAATGACTATCACATCGATGGTGACCACGAAATCCGAGAATAATGTTTTTCGGGACCAAGGACTGCGCGACCAACCGCATAAAAAAAGTTGAACAAATTATCCACAAATATTGATAATTTATTTTTAGGAAAAAGAATGCTTATGTACTTTTTAAAATGGAAGGAATGAAGTAAAGTACTTTTATTTTTATCTTGTTTCTTGTCCGAACGATGAATTTATTTTATCTTTTGAAAGTAAAACAAGTACTTCAAATGCTAGTCTCCTAATAAATAGGGGACTTCTTTTTCAAGAGCACTGTAAATATAAGAGCGATCTCTCTGATGAAACCCTCATGATAAAGGGTTAGTTCCGTAAGAACTTATGCCTGGAATCTGCTATCAAGGAAAAATCCATCTTAAGCTTTGCATAACTCGACACAAAAAGAAAAACTTGTGCAACACTTAAAAAAAATACTTCTATAAACATCAATTGTGCCAAGCAGCACGGATACAAAAGTATGAAAAAGAAAAGAAACATGAAAAGCAAGCAAAAAGCTAAGCTAATTCATCCTCGAAACCCAGAGGAAGAAAAGTATCTGCACCCCTAGCAGAAGTAGGCGAATCATTTACCAGCTCAAGATCATGCCTTCGCCATCATCCCTGATGTTTTAAGCGTCAATACCACACAAGTGAGGGTGGGGGGGGGGCAATTTGTGTGCTACCCAAGTTTCAATCTAGAAGAACCTGGTTCTTCTAGGTGTACTAACTCTACTGTTTGCGAAATAATAAGCACATAAAATAAAGAACACCGAGATTTTACATGCAGAACACCTGGCTCAAAATGTAAAAAAAAACACAACCTACTACTCAGTAGGATTTTCCCAAAATTTCACTAATATATCTGAGCCAAAACAACATGTACAAAACTCTCGTAAACCTAAGGATTAACTCTAATCCCGTTAAGGTACACAGCCTCAAGTGTTGCGACAACTTCTAATTAACTACAACTTGAATACTCAAGGTACTTAATACAATTACTTCTATGAAATCTAAAAGGTACAAGCTTAAACCACCTACTAGAATTAAATAAGAATAAAAGAAAAATACAATGGAATTGGTTCTTCTATCTTGTCATAGTAGCTTCAGGAATGCCCACTCAAATCTCACATAAATTACTTACAAAATGCCTCGCTCTTTTGCTCTCAATTTAGTTTAACTTCTGCATTTATGCAATGCCTATAAAAGAGAACAATCACTGTTATTTAACGAGCTAGTAATTAGAGTTTGATTGAGACTCAATTGTTGATCTTCCATTGAAGTTGAGTACTTGAACAACACAAACTCCAATACTATCTTTTATCCGGATTGTGTTCTCTTCACATAAGGAGACTTTCTCCCCTTATCCATTATGCATCCTTTTCGATCAGATCAAGAGATATTGCTGCTTGATCAATGTGACTTATCTCCTTCACGTGCATCTCACATGTGTAGGTTGATCATCACTACGCTTCACATGATGGACCTGGTCCATGACTGAGTTCATTTGTCATTCTTCAAAACTTCAACTGTTCTTGGGCCAACAAATTCCCCCCTTTTGATGATGACAAACTCTGTGCTTTTTACCAATGAAAAGACCTGTAGAATCTCAGCTTAACCATCAATACTAGACTTAGAAAATTTACTTCTCATCAAGGACCATGTTAATTAGGTTATAAATATCACTTAATTTAGAATAATGAAGTAAAGCACAATATCTCTTCCCTCTTTTGGAATCCCAAAAAAGTTTCATACACAATATGAATCCCAAATTTTAATAAGTACTCATGGCCATTGGGGAAACTGCAAGTGCAATCATAGTCCAATCCAGTAATCAAACAAACATATTTAAACTATCAAGGTCAGAATAATTGTTGAACAAGAAAAATAGCAGTTGTCATTGATAGAGATATGTTTCCACAAAAAAACACAAAAGAAAGAAGAACTTTCAAAACATGAGCAAAAAACAAAAAAATATCCCTAATCCCGGTCATCGGGGGTTACTGGGGGTACTAGACATGGTTCCATCAGGACTTTGTTTGATCTACAAGCCTAAGAAGAAGTTAAGCTCACCCATTATACTCATTTCAAATTCACTCCCCCTTAATTTTGCAAAGTCCTTACTTAGCTTATCAGTGGTGGCCCCAAAGATTATGTCAACAACATATATTTGTACCACAAGGAGGTCCTTACCTTTTTTCCCCTTAAAAATAAGGTACTATCAATTTTACCTCTTTTGTTACCATGCTCCAGAAGGAATTTGGACAATCGTTTATACCATGCTCGTGGGGCATGCTTGACTCCATAGAGAGCCTTGTCTTACTTGTACACATGCTTAGGAAATTCCTTGATCTCAAACCTTGAGGTTGGTTTACAAACGCTTCTACTTTGGTAGTCATTCCGGAATGCACTTTTGGCATCTATTTGATGAAGAATGAATTCCATGTGTACTGCAAAGGCTATGAGGAGTCTAATTGCCTCTAGTTATTGCAACTGGAGCAAAAGTCTCATAACAATCTATGCCCTCATCTTGGCTGTAACCTTGGACCACCAGTCTTGCCTTGTTTCTTGTAACTGTTCCATCTTTATCTAGTTTTTCTGAAGACCTACTTTGTACCATTGACTGATCTGTCTTTGGGTCTTGGAACTAGATTCCAAACTTGACTTCTCTCAAACTGATTGAGTTCATTTTGCATTGCCTTCACCTAATCTGCATCATGCAAAGCCTCAACAATATTTTTAGGTTCTTAATAAGAATGCACCAAAAACACACAGATTCTCTAATTGTGATCTAGTTTTAACTCCAGATGTTGGATCAGTAATAATATTCTCAATGGGATGAAAACTTTGATACTTGTGAAGTTTCACAGCCAACTGATTTCTGCTAGATGTTTCTCCCATGTTTTGTTGTTGAGGAACATGCTCATGAACAGGTTCCTTTGAAGGATTTATTTTGATTCCTCTTTGATTAGTTCCCCCAGTCATGTTTCCCTAGGTGGAAGAACATGTTCCATCACATGATCCTTCTGTTGGTCCCACTTTGACTTGTGTTGAGGTTTCATTCAAGTCTTTTATCAATCCAGTGTCTTCATCTTCATATTCTGTCTCTTAGAAAGAATGTTAGTTTCATCAAATACTATATGTACACTTTCTTCTTCATACAAAGTTCTCTTATTGAACACTTTATATGAGTTGCTATGTGAAGAATATTTCAAGAATACTCTCTCATCACTTCAATGATCAAACTTACCTAGGGAGTCTTTTCCATTATTATGCACAAAGCACTTGCATCCAAATGCCTTAAGATGGAATATATTTGGTTTTATCCCTTTAAGTAACTCATAGGGTGTCTTCTCTAACAGAGGTCTAGTCATGCATCTATTGATAATGTAACATGCAGTGTTTACAGCCTCCCAGAAGCTATGGAGCAGTTTATTAGAAAGAAGCATAGTCCTAGCCACGTTTTTCAAGAGTCCTATTCTTTCTTTCAACTACTCCATTTTGTTGAGGTATCCTAGGGACAGAGAAGTTATCACATATACCATTTTCATCACAAAATTCAGCAAACTTAGCATTTTTAAATTCAGTTCCATGATCAGACCTAATTGATGCAAGTTGATTTCCTAATTTTTTTCAGATTTTTTCCAACAAAGGTAGTGAACATTTCAAATGCTTCATATTTTGATGTTAGAAATAGTACCCAGGTAAATCTAGAGTAGTCATCAACAAGTACCATTACATACTTCTTTCCACCTCTGCTCATGGTTCTCATTGGACCATTGAGATCCATATGGACCAGTTCCAACGACTTGGTTGTGCTTACCATTTTGTTGCTTTTGAAAGATGATCTTACCTGCTTCCCTTTTGCACAAGCCTCACAAAATTTGTCTTCCTTGAACTTGATATTAGGTAACCCTATCACCAAGTCCTCATAGACCAATTTGTTTAGCTGATTCAGACTGGCATGACCAAGTCTTTTATGCCATAGGAGCGAATCATTATCCAGCATACTTAGGAAGATTAGTTAGTAGAAAAATCTACAGTGTAAATATTTTTAACTCTTTTTCCCTCCAAAACAATCTTGTCAGTGGTAAGGTTAATCACAAAGCATTTAGTAGTTCTACAAGGTTACCTTTGTCACACAGTTGGGACACACTAATCAGGTTGTATTTCAAGCCATTTATCAAGTAGACATTCTCAATAGAGTGAGAGTCTGTCGTACCTACCTTTCCAACCCCAATGATCTCACATTTCTTCCCATTTCCAAAGGAGAATTACCTCCCTTTAAATCCTCAAGTGAAAGGAACTGGTTCTTGCTTCCAGTCATTTGTTTTGAGCAGCCACTATCCATGAACCATATTTGGCTGCTTACCTTCACTTGGACCCGTAAAAAGAAATAATGGATTAGTCTTAGGAACCTAAACTAGTTTGGGTCCCTTTCTATGGGCAAAAGGATAAATCAAATTCCTTCTAGCCCACCCAGGCAGCCTATTTGTTTCTTGAACAAAAGTTTTTTTCCTTTGAATGGCCTTTTCTTTTGCATTACATTCATTTTTGTAATGGCTAATATTTCCACAATGTGTGCAAATTTTGTTTTCAGGAAGAGTGAGGCACTTGTTTTTGGGATCCCACTTAGGTGCTTAAGTCCCACAAAAAAGTCCTTTTTTGTTGCTACTATGATGTTCTTGTAGCCAGGAGAGTGCATCAGAAGCCTTGTTCCATTTGCAAGTTCTGTCTAGTTCATGTTTTATCTTCCCTAGATCTTCTTTTAATACTCTTATCGGCTCATATCTCATGTACAAATCATCCTTCATTTTTCCTAAGTTTTCTTCTAGGGTGAGATGAGTGCGATCAACTTTATTCTTTCCCGTTCCTAGTTTCAGTTTTAAGTTCTCAAGCCTAAGTTGTAGGACACTAGTGTCAAGTTCAAGAACCTGGTTCTTTAACTCCGTATTTTCACTTTCACTCTCATTAGCCCTAGACTCTAGATTTTTGCACTTGGTTTTTAGAATCATGCATTCCCTAGACAGCTCTTCCTTCTCATTGTTAATTATCGCGGACTCAAAAATGAATTCTAGTTGTAGCTTAGACAACGTCTCTTTAGACATGAATTTAATCGTGTCTTTGAGATGAAGAATACAACCTCTTGTTCATCATCTGATTCTCCGATGGCCATAAGTGCCTGTTCAACTCCAGCTTCATCTTCTGAGTCCTCATATGATGTTTCTCCCCAAGCAGAAACCATAGCCTTTGTTGATCCTTTGTTCCTTTTTGGTTGAACTTGTTCCTTCTTCCTGCTCCTTTGTTCAGCCCTTTCGTTATTCTACTCCAATTCCCATTGAGGGTCGTTCTTGATCATGTGATCAGACTTACCAAACTTGTAGCAGCCCTTATTGGTCTATTTCTCATGAGCCCTTGGTTTGTTGAAGGTATTACCTCTTAAAGAACCCTTTCCTCTCATCAGGTACTCTTTGAAATCTCTAGTGATCATAGCCATTTCATCATCCTCCAGATATGAACCTTTAGCAAATCTGAGAGCCAGATTTCTTTCCTTCTTGGGTGCATCCATCTTCATGTTTTACCTTCTTATTTCATAGGCAGTAAGGTTTCTAATTAGTTCATCCAGCTTGAGGGTAGGAATATTCTTTGATTCCTGAATAGCGGTGATTTTGCTTTCCCAAGAGACTAGCAGAACCTTGTCAAAATCTTCTCAACTTTGTCTTCTTCTACAATAATTTTTCAATAGATTTAAGTTCATTTGTCAGTATGGTGAACCTTGTATACATCTCTTGGATGTTTCTCCTCCATTTATAGTATCAGCCCGACCCGTCGTCTCAGGTATCTCCACCCCGTTTACCCTCTTTTATGATTTTATATGTTTCATTATATGTGTTTGGAGAATTTGAAGTAATTCGAATACAGTCCGGTTAGAAATGAGACTATTAGTCTCTTTGTGAGAAGGTTAGTTTGGAAAAGTCAACTGAATATTGACTTATGAGTTAGAGGGCTAGTAATAGATTTTTGACGATTTGACTAGTTTTGGGTGGTGATTTAAGACTTAGGATCGCAATCAGAACTGAATTTGGAGGTCCGAGGTAAAATTAGGCTTGAATTGGCTAAGTTTGAATTTTGGCGAAGTCCGGTTGTTACGTGAGATTTTGATCCGGGGGTCAGAATAGATTTCCGACAGTTGCAGTAGCTCCGTTAGGTAATTTTGGATATTTGTGGAAATTTTTAAATCATTCGGAGGTGTTTAAGTTGAGTTTTACATCAAATGCATGTTTTGGAAGTTTTAGTTTAACTTATGAATGAATCCGTGGAAATTTGATGATTTTGATGCTTATGTTAGTGTTTTTATGCTACGAGCAAGTTTGAATGAAGTAATAGGACGTATCTGTGCTTTTGGTTGAGGTCCCGAGAGCCTCAGGGTGATTTCGGATGGTTAAACGGGAAGTTTGGACTTAAGAATTATTGCAGAAAATAGCTGGTGTGTTGCAAAGACGTAGCCCTATGCGATCGCATATGAGGCTTTGGAAGGGGTCAAATTTTGGTCTATGCGATCACGTATGAGGTCGTCCGATCGCATAGGTCTGGGAGGTTGGCCTGTGCATTCGCAAGAGGGGGAGTGCGATCGCGAAGTGTAACTTGGAACTGAGGTCTCTGGCAACTTTTGGTTCTATGCGAACGCATAGATTGGTATGCGATCGCATAGAAGGGACAGACTGTGCTTTGCAATTGCACAGCATGTCATGCGTTTGCAAAAGAGAAATTTAAGGGGCCTGGACTTTGGCTTATGCGATTGCAATGGGTTGGATGCGATCGCATAGAAGGATAACTTGGCAGACAGAATGGTTTTTAATAACATTTCATCCGCGAACCAAATCTATTTTCCTCCATTGTTAAGCAAGCAAGAGAGATTTTTGAGCGATTTGAAGTGTGTTTTCAACAGGTATTGCTTGGAGGTAAGTCCCTTGACTTAAAAACACCATTTTTATGAAGAATCAACCCTCAAATCCATGAAAATATGTTGAAATTGTGAAGAACTAGGGCGTAGTTTTTGGAAACTAATTTTGGGGATTTGAAAGGCCATTTGAACTCCGTTTTTGGTAAACTTTATATGTACGGACTCGTGTCGAGACGAGGAATCCGATAATGTGATTTTTGGAATTTTTCGAGAAGTGGGTCCGGGGCTCGGGTTTTACCAACTTCGTATTTTTTAGTGTTTTTTGAGTAATTTCAATTGGGTTATGTATCTTTGACCTATAATAACGTATTCCTTGTGATTTTGACTAGATTCGATGCGTGTACAGAGAGATTTAAAAGGAAAAGGCATTGCAGACCAGTCTACGACCGGCTAGAGGTGAGTAGTTTGTATAGATGATGGCCTGAGGGTTTGTAACCCCGGTTTATCACATCGTGACGATATGTTAGGGTATGAATCGCACCCCATGGGAGGTGCGGGATCGTATGTGATTGGGGATTGTGACTTGGTCCATCCCGAGAGCTAAATATAATTATTGGCGGTTGATACGCACCTTGTAGTGAATATACCTAGGCTTATTGCCATGTTTGGGGCCTTGTGCCGATTTGTAGCATCTGTCTAGGATGAATATATTTGTGATAACATTATTTTCCTAATCATTGTGTCCCGACCCAAAATGGAGGGCTATGACTAGCACCTGACCATACTTGCCGAGCGCCAAAGTACATTTTATCTAACCTTCTTTATTCACTTTTAGGGCTGAGGAGATCAATATAAATGGTAGACATGGATCATGGACAACCAAAAATAAAATACGATGGCATGAACCTACATAACATGGGAGGACCAGACAATCAAGAAACTTCATATATATTGTACGAGCTACCTCGCTATCATGAAAGGCTATACAACAAAAACCAACCGACAAGGCATACCAAACTATACATGAGTGTCTATGAGCCTCTACAGGAACATAAGTGCTGCAACATAGCCGGAACAGGGCCGACATACCCGTAATGTCTATAACAAAAATGCATACCAAGAACAAGGCAAGTCCGGAGAAGGGATCTCATCAATCGCCGCTGAATCGGACAGCCAACAGTGGTGGGGGAGCTGCACCTGCCTGTCTATCAGGAACTGTAGCACGACATGCAGCGTCCATAAATAAAAGGATATCAGTACGAATAAACTACTGAGTATGTAAGGCAGGGAACCATAAATACGATCAATAGTGTAAGCAAGAGTAGAGAATATACAACCTGTAATATCTGAGTACCTCTGAGGGATACTGACATAAAATACATTATACATATGTATAAATACATAAACTTGTAAACATCCACCTTTGTGGGAATCATCATCATCATATCGTACCCGGCCATAATAGGCTCGGTAAAAAACGTACCCGGCCATCATAAGGCTTGGTAAAATTGTACCTGGCCACGTAGAGCTTGATAAAACCTAACTGATCAATGGTTGCACAGTAGGTGTCGTACCCGGCCATCTATAGCGCGGCTCAATAGAGTAAAATAGATACATATATATAATACATGCTCAACTCATGGAATTACGTTATAAACCTTTAGGAGTGACATAGAAATCCTTTGTACACATTATTAGGACTAACTCTTTACTGTGAATGTTATAATAATCAGGAAGTACGAACAATATTAATAACATAAGAATAAGAGAAGCAACATTAACATCAATCGTTCCATAACAGGGGAAACAATGTAAGTACTGCTAGCTTCTAATAGTAGAATATCTTTAGAAGCTCGTTCATTGCATTATGTATAATCGGAGTCAGAAAAAGAAGGAAAGGCATAGCCTCATATACCTTGTATATATTGCCCAAATATCAATCTATGCAATTCTTACACTCCTTAGTCTACAAAAAGAGAAACGATATTATCGTTATCATTTAAGAGTCATAACTATTGTGTATCGATCACAACCTATTTTACGATGAAACGCACAACACCTCCCCTATATATATGACTTCACGCCATTCAGAACAATCACCAAACAGCCCAAAAAGTATCAATAATAATCATATTGTGTCTCCCAAAATAGTCCACCAACCGATAACATTACTACCAAGCCTTTCAATATATATTTCACAAGTTCTAGCTTCAATGGCTTAGCTAACAACTTGAATAATCTTAAATACATATAGAGTAAGAGGTTCCTTACCTATATAAATAAAGAACAACTCCAATTTGACCTTAAATTTCCATGTAATATTCCTCCAATGCTGCCACAAAAATAAGAAAGCGAAACTAGCGGTCAATTAGTGTTTTTCGGCACTAGAATCACTTTAGAACGCTTGAAATCACCTAGGATTGATATTAAGAATATGAGGGAATATTTACAGAGCATAAAACCTTTAAATCAACCTCCCACACGAGCTGGAACAACACAAAAATGAGCAACAACAAGAAGAAGAACAAGAGACTTACAAGCGCCACGGAATTCCCGACACTTGATTTGTGTTGTTTGCCCTTTGTTTGGGTCTTGAATCTTGAGAGAACCTTGAAAGGATGTTCCTAGGGTTCTAAGGTCTGAAAATAGTGAAAAGAAATTACTTAAAATGGGTTGGAGGCATCCTATATAGGTCAAAATATATTAAACCGTCTTAGTGGGCCCCATAAAGAGGTGTTTGGCGCAGTCTCGCGAAAATGCGGAAATCTCTCTACTCCGAGATTGTATCGATGAAAGGTTTAATGAGTTAGAAACTAGACTGATATATCTTCAATTTGTGTTTATATCACTCCATAGTATAAGTAAATAAGTAGAAAATCTCTGTAACATTTGACCTAATGTTTAAGTAAAATTATGAACATAAGTTGCGACAACTTTTGTCGACTTTTGTATCATAACTCATTTGACTTCAAGACTTATAAATGGATATTATATAATTAAAATACCTTAAAACACTACCTCTTAAGTGTACTTATCACCTCTAGGTTTATCCGAAAATACGCCTAACAACATCTTTGATTCCTTTAACTTCTAATACTTGTTCTCCACCCATATACACATTTGTATCATTTAAGACCAATAGAATTAAATTTTTATCATCTTAAAGATAATCCTTTAATAGAATTATGTCGACTACCTTATGGCATGAGCTAACATACGTGAATATGGGTTGTAACACCCTCCCCCCTTAGGAAAATTCGTCCTCGAATGTAAGGGTCTATGGGGAGTCCAAATCATCGTGGATTCCAACGGAAATTTTTGGTCAATTCCCCCCTATAAATGGTCACTAGCCAAACTTGCAAGCACTGAAGCCCAACATATGGCCGGCTACACAAAGCATTATGGATATTTATATCTTTATACACTATTTTGTATTAAGAAAGAGTATTCTCAAGTTATTGCTTACCTCATAGAGCCGTTTCACCTTACAATGTATAATGTGTTCCACCAGCATCCTTTTTGTCTTCATTCTGGAATAGGTAAGGATATTAAGACTTCATCTCCTCTTCTTCTTCCCATGTCATCTCTTCCACATTCTTGTTCCTCCAAAATACTTTGACGGAAGCTACATCTTTTATTCTTAGCTTGCGGACTTGTCGATCTAATATAGCCACTGGAACTTCTTCATATGATAGGTCCTCTGTAACTTGTACACCTTTGATAGGGATGACCCGAGAAGGGTCTTCAATACATTTCCTTAACGTTGATACATGAAATACCAGATGGACAAATTCCAATTCGGATGGAAATTCTAACTCATAAGCAACATGTCTGATTCGTCGATGAATTTTATACGGCCCGATATACTTTGGACTTAGCTTACCTTTCTTCCAAAAATGCATAACACCCTTCATTGGTGAGATCCCCAGGAAAACCCATTCACCAACCTGAAACTCCAGATCATGACGCCGGACATCGAAATAAGATTTTTGCCCGCTTTGTGCTGTCCTCAATCGCTCCTGTATCACTTTCACCTTCTCAATGGCTTGGTAAATCAAATATGGCCCATATAATTTTGTTTCACTGACGTTGAACCATCCAGCTGGTGATCTATATCTCATCTCGTATAGTGCCTCGTAGGGGGCCATTTTAATACCGGAATGGTAGCTATTATTGTAGGAAAATTCTACAAGTGGAAGATGATCATCCCAATTCCCCTTAAAATCTAGAACACATGCTCATAACATATCTTCCAGTGTCTGAATGATACGTTCAGCCTGTCCGTCAGTTTGCGGATGAAAGTTGTGCTAAGATTTACTTGTATCCCTAAATCCTTTTGAAAAGACCTCTAAAAGTTAGCCGCAAATTGAGCTCCTTAGCCTGATACAATAGATACTGGCACACCGTAAAGCTTAACAATTTCCTTGATATACAACTTCAGATAATCTTCAGTCGTGTAAGTTGTCTTAGCTGTCAGAAAATAGGCATATTTTGTAAGTCAATCAACTATCACCCAGATGGAGTCAAACTTATGATAAGTGCGAGGTAATCCAATAAGGAAGTCCATATTAATCACCTCCCATTCCCAGGTAGGAATCTCTATATTCTTAAGCAATCCACCGGGTTTCTGATGTTCTATCTTTACTTGTTGACAATTAGGACACCGGGCTACAAATTCTGCAATAGACTTCTTCATATTGTCCCACCAATACTGCTCCTTGACATCATGATACATCTTTGTCGAGCCGGATGGATGGAATATCGAGATTGATGGATCTCATTCATAATCTTCTCTCGCAACCCTGCCACATTAGGCACACATAATCGGCCCTGGTATCTCAGTGCCCCATCTCTTCCGATCTCAAATGCCATAATTTTACACTGCTGAATGCTCTCTCTCAATCGTACTAAGCTAGGACCTTCATATTGTCGTGTTTTTACCTCGGGTACCAAAGATGATTCTATTGTATTCTGTACAGTAACACCTCCATTATTGGAGTTTAACAATCTGATTCTCATATTGGCTAGCTGATGAAGCTCTTTCGTCAACCCATATCTACCTGCATCAATATGTACTAAGCTTCCCATTGACTTACGGCTGAGAGCGTCTACCACAACATTGGCTTTACCGGGATGATACAATATCTCGATGTCATAGTCTTTCAGTAATTCAAGCCACCTACGCAGCCTCAAATTCAACTTTTTCTGCTTGAAGATGTATTTTAAACTCATATGATCTGTGTAGATGTAAACATGGATGCCGTATAAGTAGTGCCGCCACATCTTCAAAAGCATATATTACTGAAGCCAATTTACAAATCATGGGCTGGATAATTCTTCTCATGCTTCTTCAATTGTCTTGATGCATATGCAATGACCTTCCCACACTGCATCAATACGCACCCCAAGGTGAAGTGCTAAGACTAATGAAGCCCTTATCCAGCAAGTCCTTTAACTGCGCCTTCAACTCTCGCAACTCTGTCGGGGCCATCCTGAATGGAGGGATAGATATCGGTTGAGTGTTAGGAAACACATCAATGCTAAACTCAATCTCCCTTTGAGAAGGAAGGCCTGGGAGTTCATCGGGGAAAACATCTAGAAATTAATTGACCACATCGATTGATTGTAGAGTAAGCGGATTCGCCTCCGCATCCCTAACGCGAAAGAGATGATAAATGTAACATTTTAAGATCATTTTCCTTGCCATAAGATATGAAATAAACCTACCTTTAGGTATAGCAATGTCCCCCTTCCATTCAATGAAGGGTTCACCCGGAAATTGAAACCTAACCATCTTCGTACGAGAATAAACATTTGCATAGAATGAGGCCAACCAGTCCATTCCCATTATCATATCAAAATCAACAATTTCTAACTCAAATAAATTTGCCAAGGTTTGACGACTATAAATCATAGCAGTGCAACCTCTATATACCCTTCTAGAAATCCAAAATCTCCTATCGGAGTAGATACCGCAAGGGGTTTACTTATCAATTCAGGTTCAATGCCAAACTTATTAGCCACAAAGGGTATAACATATGATAATGTAGATCTCGGATCAATCAGCGCATATACATCATAAGAAAACATGGACAATATACCTGTAACAACATATGGAAACGACTCAAGATCCTGTAGACCTACTAGAGCATAGGTTCAATTTTGAGCACCACTCGAACTCCGCACTGCATCTCTACCCCTACCACGACCTGTCGACTGCTGAAAACCCTGTGCTGGAGCTCGAACTGATGAGGAAGAACCAGACACAGATCTAGTTGGCTGATCCATACCATCACCTCCTCTGTTAGGACAATCCCACATCATATGGCCAGGCTGCCCGCACAAATAGCACGCATCAGAATCTCGACGGCACAGTCCAAAGTGGGCCTTGCCGCACTAATCACAACGTGGTGTTGGGGGTCTCATTTGACTAGTATCCATGTGATGTTGCGAGCCATATGCCCGCAAACTCTAACTTGGACCAGAATAGGATCGATCATATCGAGGCCTCTGAAACTGTGGAGGAGCACAAGCTACAGATAGCACCGAACTCCTCGAAGGCTGGGGCCTGACACTACCTGTGAAGTTGTCAGAATACCTTGCAAATCTTGCTCTCTTATGCTGGCCCCTATCCTGCTCCCTATCTGCCCTTTGCTGGCGCTTACGATCCTCTAGGGGCCTTAGAAAATTCCTTCCACACTACTGGAGGAGTATTTGGACCCCTGGATCTCTCCCAACTATCATACCATAAAATTGCTAAATCACGCAGTCGATAAGAAGCCAACTCTACTGCCTCTGCATCACTAACATGCATAACCCGTAGTGTACGATGAACTTGGTCAATAAAAGTCTGCAGGTCTTCCTTCGGGTCTGATCCGGTAAACATTGGAGGGTTCAAATTAAATAAAATCACGAACTCTTGTACTAACTGGTTTATCGGCAGCACCTGTATTCTGCCTCTGAGCCTGAGCAGCCACCAAGCTGGTCAATAACTGCAAAGCACTCCGCATATCCTGATCTGTAGTGTCAGACGGAGGAACTGGAGGTGCTGGGTACCTCCTAATATCCTATGGAAGAGACGGAGTAAATGAGGCATGAGACGAAATCTCACTCTGAACCTCACTTTGGCCTGCTCTGGCTTGGGTCACCTGACTGGTACCCTCTCCAACAATTGTATCAAGTCGTCTACAAATTATTTGCTTCCTAGTCGAAGGCATCTTTGAAAGAAAACAAGGTTAATATTAGAGACGAATACTTACGACTCAACTATACGCACGATCTAGATTAAAGAAGAAGGTAACAACCCTAGAAGTCATATAGGCTCCTGATAATAAATTTGGCACGCTACACATACATAATCAAGACTCTACTAGACACAGCTCATAGACAATCCCTAGGATAGACTCGCTCTGATACCAAGTTTTTCATGACCCAAACTGGATGGCCATGACTAGCACCCGACTATACTTGCTGAGTGCCAATGTACATTTTATCTAGCCTTCTTAATTATCTTTTGGGGTTTAGGAGATCAATATAAATGGTAGACATGGATCATGGACAACCAACAATAAAATATGATGGCATGAACCTACATAACATGAGATGACCAGACTATCAAGAAACTATATATATATATATATATATATATATATATATATATATATATATATATATATATATATATATATATATATATATGGTACGAGCTACCACGCTATCATAAAAGGCTATACAACAAAAACCAATCGACAAGGCATACCAAACTATACATGAGTCGACACCTGTCTATGAGCCTCTACAGGAACATAAGTGCTGCAACATAGCCGGAAAAGGGCCGACATACCCATAATCTATCATCCTATTCATTTCCAGACTTATATATTGTTATTCAGATATTATTGTACAGTTGTTTTAGAGACTCTAGACTCGAGACTCCAGATCTTGTTGGGGTGTTTATCGGTTTTCGTATCTTTCCATACTATTCTGTTAATATTATTGGATTATTATTCTAAAATTACTATATTCTTCTTATATTGTCGGTATTGAGATTTATTATCGAAATAAGAGCGGTCGTTGGTCCGCCTTGCCTAGTGTTTTGGTTGGGCACCATCACGACTGGGTTTGGGTCGTGAATGGTGAAATTCTCATACTGAGAGTACATCAGTGTTCCTCTAGACCTCTTCACTTGAGGTGTTCCTTCATGAGCCACTTGCAAAGTGTCCTAGATTTCCTTTGCAGTGGTATAAATTTGAAATGTAATGTACTTATATGGACCTAGACCACACACAAGCCATTTTTTGGCCTTGGAATTCTTCTCCCACTTCTTCAGGTCTTCAGCAATGCAGTCAGCCCTTGTCTTTTGTACTTCCACTCTTTCAGCATTCTTCTTTGTAGTTGCTAGAGGACCATCAATGACTATGTCCCAGAGTTCATAGTCTTCTCTTATGATGTGATCCCTCATCCTGTTCTTCCACCAAGAATAGTACTGACCATTGAAAAGTGGAGGCCGTGTAGTGGATTGCCCTTCCCAGTTCCCAGGTGGTGCACTCATGTTGATCTTTTCCTAAGGTGTTAGCCTCTTCTAGGATAACCCGCTCTAATACCAATTGATGTTTTAAGCGTCAATACTACACAGAGGGGGTGATTTGTGTGGCACCCAATTTTCAATGGTTCTTCTAGGTATACTAACTTTACTTTTGTGGAATAATAAGTACATAAAATAAGGAATACAAAGATTTTTACGTGGAAAACACCTGGCTTAAAAGGTAAAAAAACCACGACCTACTACTCAGTAGGATTTTCCAAAAATTCCACTAAAATTACAGAGCCAAAACAATATTTACATAACTCTTGTAAACCTAAGGATTAACTCTAATCTTGTTATGGTACACAACCTTAACTGTTGCGGCAACTTCAAGTTAACTCTAACTTGAATACTCAAGGTACCTATTACAATTGCTTCTATAAAGCTGAAAGATACAAGTTTAAATCACCTACTACAATTGAACTAGAAAAAAAACACAGGAATTGCTACTTCTATCTTGTCCAAGTTGCCTCAGGAATGCACACTCAATCTCACATAAATTTCTTGCAAAATTGCCTCGCTCTTTTGTTCTCAATTTAGTTAAACTTTTATATTTGTGTAATGCCTGTAAAAGATAATAATTACTGTTATTTAATGAGTTAGTAATTAGAGCTTGATTGAGACTCAGTTGCTGATCTTCCATCGAAGTTGAGTCCCTGAACAGCAGAAACTCCAACACTATCTTTCATCTGCATTGTGTTCCCTTCACATAAGGAGACTTTCTCCCCTTATCCAATATGCAGCCTTTTCGATCAGATCAAGAGATGTTGTTGCTTAATCAATGGGACTTATCTCCTTTTCGTGCATCTCACATGTGTAGGTTGATCATCAGTGTGCTTCACATGATGGACCCGATCCATGACTGAGTTAATTTGTCATTCTTCAAAACTTCACCTGTTCTTGGGCCAAAAATCATTTTCGGCTTCTTCTTCAGTTCCCAAGAACTCGAAACCGGAACCGGAACCAGAAGATTCAAAGGCACCAGGTTGAACCAGGAAACCACTTTGGGAGGTTTCTCTAGCTCATGGCCCTTGGCGAATTTCGGCATCAAAGACAATGACGCCCGCTTTGACCTTCTTTCAAAGTTTTTCTCAACATGGGTATTACAATGTGTTTTACAAATGATCAAACCTCCATTTATATAGTATAGAAGTCCTACTCTTGATACAATTCTATTAAAGGTAAAAAAAATCTCATGATTTTCTAATTAATCGACATCTCCTTGATTTGTGCCAAGATTTCTGTTGTGATATCTAATCGATCATGGCTTCCATTATTTGGCTTGACAAAGTTCCCTCAATCTTCTTCGATCCCTGAGTAACAAGCTTAATGATTTAGCTTCATGCCTTGGTTTGTATAACCTAGGGTCGAGCTTTGACTTGTCATGTTTCAGTCTCGACTGATCATACAATAGAAGAACCCGATTTTGACCGTATACAGATAGTCCCCTCATTTTTTGAAGAGAAGATGACGAGAAATAATATGACTTATGATCCTTTATTTGATAAATCATGATGTAAGCAGTAAAATGTAATTGAAATATCCCGCCGGTCCAGTTTATAAGGCATACAATGTGTGTCAGTTATTGGCCGGCCATTACGGGTTTTGAACAGCCATTTGCAAACTAAAAATACTTCATCCTTAGTACTTTTACTTTCAAACTTTTGTTGTTGCATTTTTAAGAAAATTTTTATCTCTTTCTTCCTCTGGTTTTCTGGTTCAAGTTTTAAAACTTCTTCCTTTATAGATTTCAGAAAATTTTGATAAACTATCCGCCAATTACGCCCTCTCTTTCATCAGTACCATCTCTTCACCCTTACTCAGAAGCAATGGAAAAGACTTTTAAATCTGTTCCTCAAAAGGAAACTCCACATTCCTCGAGACTGTCTGAAGAAGAAAAGGCTCTGTTTAATGTTATCGAGGAAAAGACATCGGAACAACCCTCAACTATGTTAGTTCTTACGATATGCCAATTGGGGCCGACTTCAAAATCAAGAAAACCCCTTCCGTACCGGGTCGGTGCGAGCCGGTCTAGGGTTATATACGCTCCATCACTGATGATATCCTCCCCAAAGTCAAGGAATATTGTAATTGGGCCGATAAATATGTGCTGGTGCCTACGCTCGTAGAATCAATCACTACCCACGTGGAGGGTTTTCTGAGTGTTTACACTTATCCCTACACGTTGGGCCCTCTAGACCCAGCTATCATAGCCTTTTTTTGCAAAAGGTATGAAGTGATGCATGGGAAGATTCATCCTTCATTGTAGAGGATTGTTATTATGCTCCTTTTCTTTGTGAGCAAGCTCGAAAAGTTCCCCCTCTTCATCGACTATGTACAGTCCCCAATTCTACCGAGGGGTATCGATAAAGCTTGCCCGTCAGGCTACTAATGCCCCATTCTCAAGCATAAATAAAGGCCGAGATCGAATCTAGTTGGGGTGGTTCGTTCAAGTGAAGACCTTGAATATAATCCCAGTCGAGGAAATGCCATTTCCCGAGAAGCGGAGCATGAAAGAAAGTATAATTTCAACTTTATGATTTTGCATATTGTTTATCCATTTACTTTCACCTAATCTATGTTTCGTGGTGCAGCTGTCACTCGAATTTCGGATGCACTTCCTCGACTAAAAAAGTGGGTCGAGGGCATTGTATCACAGAAGCCTTACTTCTAGCGCACATGGTGCGAACTTTCAAAGGGCCGGTGGGAGGCCCATTCTCATGGTATGATTCTTGCCTATAGTTGACATCATTTGGGTTTCTTTCCAAGCTTACTCATCTCTTTTTCTGTATAGGACTTGGAAAAGATGTTGCGATGAGGCCCCTATACAATGATGAAGATGTCCTCCCCCAACAACCTACTCCAAAGCAGGACAAAGAAAAGAAAAGGAAAGTGGCTCTGAGTTCCCTGAACTCAGAGAAGGGAAAAACGAAAAAGAGGCTGGTGCACAAACCTAAGAAAAGTACATGCACCCTCCCATTAGACTCAATTCACCAGCGGAGGGATGAGACCAAGAAGAAGAAGAACATTCCAAGCCAGTGGCTCGAGTGCGAATCCATACTGCATTTTATCAAGCCGAGGAGGCATTGGCCGGAATATCAAAATCAGAAAGGGGTGAGGCTGCTTTGCCCCAAGCTAGAGGGGTCGAGAGGGAGACCGGGGCTGATATTTCTCGATGACAGAAAAGTGTCCCACAAGATGTTCTTGCGCCGTTTGACCTCACCGAGTCTCTTCTGCACTCAGATTCTATGATCAACGAGGACAGTATGCTAGAAGGTCGCTATCACGAGGGGCCTCAGGGGGTGACAGACCTCAAAAACTTCTTAGATGGGTTAGAATCTACCTCCTCGAAGAATGTACCCAGGCTTGGTGACTTACCGGTGCCAAAGAAAGTACAATCAATGGGATCCAGTGGGTCATCTTCGAGCCTAAGGTTGTTGGACCGATCCCCGACCCCGAGTGTTTTTCCTAACTGAAAGCAGTCCATAGTTTTCTCTATCCTAGAGGATGCCTTGGTTTTCTTGGCCCCCATGGTAGTTCCTAGCTATCTCCGGTGCTTGGTGATCGAAGTGGACCAGGACAAGATGGACGAGGTGGAAGCATCCTGCGTATTCAATGAAGCTAAACAGGTGTTGAATCGGGTAACTTTGAGTGTCTCTTTATTATATGTATTTAATTTGAAGTTGCAAATAATCATAATACCTTTATTTATGCTTGTGGGCATTGGTACTTCACCATAAAACTTTCCTCTAATATCAAGAAGAGTTAACCAACACAAGGCTGAGGTTAGGGAGCTTACTGAGAATAGGGATATATATATATATATATATATATATATGAGAAACTTCATAGCGAATTAGAAGTGGCTCGGAAGTAGCATGCCGAGAGGTTCGAGCAGGTAAATCGAGTATCTGGAGATAGTGATGATGATTTAGACACAGTGGCAAACAACCCAAAGCTGCAGGTCCAAAAGAGTCTTGAACAGATCCGGCAGCTCCAGGCGCAGGTGGACATGATAAAAGCTGAGGCCGAGGTGTGGAAGAAAAATATGGACCTATTAGCCTCAGAAAAGGAAGTTGTTTAAGCCCAACTGGAACCGACCGAGGCCCAGCTCCAAGCTGTAAAGAAAAACACCTTGACCCAGGCCAAAAAAATCAAAGCGAACCAATCTCAGCTAAGCTCGGGGGTTTCTGGACAAGAAAATATGGCCAAGGAACTTGAGGCATCAAGGTCAAAGATTGGTGTGGTTAAGAGCTAAGCTAATGAGAAGTGGCCCAGCATAAAGCCGATGCTGAGGCGGCTCAGGTCCAAGCGAGAAACGTGGTGGAACACATGAGGTGGAAATCCCGAAGGGAAATCCTTCAAAGACTTCTAGTTGAAGGCTTCGACCTGATGGCTGAGATCGACCATGCAAAGGTGTCCAAGGCCATGGCCAGAAAGTTGGCTTATCCCGTGGAGAAGGATACCGAGGGATCTAAAGACTCAGATGGGAATGAAGGTGGTGAAGGCCCTAAAGGTGACGACGCGACTCCCGGTGAAGATTAGGCATCTAGGATCTTTTAAGTTATTTTGTCTTTGCAGTTTTGGCTATTATAAATTTCTGATCGTGGCCATTTGGACCTTCTTAAGAGAATTTTTGGTAATTATTTACAAGGCTTTTTCCCTTTTAACTTTGGATTTTTCCTTTGTTTTATCATTTGTGTTCGCATACAGGTCAAAATGCCTTAGCATGAAACAAGTGGGTTATGTTCGAAGTTTCAAAAACACCTTTCCTTTAATGTTAATTTGTGTTAAGGCATTGTAGGGATTCAGTGTTATCAAAGTCAATTCCAAAAATAGTTTAGCCTTCATAACTGGTTATGAAAGAACTTTCCTTTTTGAAGGCCTAGTTTTTGTTACAAGTCTCGGACCTCTCCGAGCCATGTTAATATGGTTGTACCTTTTTAGTTCGGGAATCGCTCATTGGACTTACTTTCCCGATTTATCCAGGTTTACCCAATATAACATTTCTCGAGCGAGAGTGGACGTGACCTTTAAAATTAAAGAGTTTCCTAATATGTCTTATACCCCTGAGGTCTAGTGGATTGGACTGCCCGAGTTTGTTTTCGGGTGGCACTCCTCGAGTTAGGGAGCGATCATTCGAACTCCGGTTATAAGTGTGTCCCTTGAGTTCATTAACTTTAGGAGATCGGAAATAGGGAATTCTTAAAGGGATGTAAAAGAAATTTAGAAACATAAGATGATTGCAAGGAAGAGACTTCTCTTTATTCTTGTGTATAATAGTAACATATATATACATATTTCGTGTTAGGGTTCGAGCATCCTATTTGGACACGGTTTGTTTGATTGTTTATCCCTTACAGTAAATCCACTGATCGATAGGCTTCAACTATGAAGCTTCTTTCCTTGATAAAGTAGATATCCAAAGGTCATGCCCCCCAGTATTCAAGGTTGATTGTAGAGGAGCCTTAGATACTGTTAATTCTAGCTTTGGAACCAATTCATGATCGGTCATTGATTATAAGTTACCATAATACGTTGTTGCCTCTTTAAAAACTTTGCCAAAAAACCTATTTGTGATAAAATCGATTCAAGGGAAAAAGAGTGCAACACGTGCTTTCAGACCTAAAAACTTCATGTTGCTTCTTGTCGATCAAATGCAAGTGTTAGCCCAAAATAAAAGAAAATGAACGGGGTTGTCGTTAGTAGTAATAGTAATATTGTTTTAGGTGAGTTACATTCAAATTGTTCGGTAGTTGTTCTCCGTTCACTATTTTGAGCTTATAGGATCTTTTCTCGGTGACCTCGAGAATCTGGTACGGTCTTTCCCAGTTCGTTCCTAACTTCCCTTCGTTTAGATTCCGGGTGTTTAGTGTAACTTTCCTTAATACTAAGTCCCTGATATTGAAGTATCGAAGGTTGGACCTTCGATTGTAATACCTATCGATCCATTGCTTTTGGGAAGCCAATCAAATAGGGCAGCTTCATGCCTTTCATCCAATAGCTCCAAGTTCGTATTCATGGCCTCATCATTTGATTTCTGTGTTGCATATCGGAATCTAATACCTGTCTCCCTAATTTCGACCAATATTAGAGCTTGGGTGCTATAAACAATGAGAACGGAGTAGCTCTGGTACTGGACTTTGAGGTTGTGCGATATGCCCAAAGGACTTCAGGCATCATCTCCTTCCATTTTCCTTTGGCTTCGGTTAACCTTTTCTTAACATTTTGGATTATGGTTTTGTTAGTCGATTTGACTTGTCCATTCCCACTAGGTTGATAATCTATCGATAAGATTCTTATCTTATGATCTTCGAGGAACTTGGCCAATTTATTGCCAATAAATTGTTTCCTGTTAAAACATACAATTTTGGATGACATCCCAAATCGACATATGATGTGGTCCAAAAGAAGTCAATGACTTCCTTCTCCCTGACCTTCTCTCTAGCTTGTGCTTCAACCCACTTAGAAAAATAATCAGTCGTAAATAAGATAAAATGAGCCTTTCCTGGCACCCATGGAAGAGGGCCAACGATGTCCATTCCCCACTTCATGAACGTCCATGGTGATAAGACCAAATGCAGCAGTTCTCCGGGTTGGTGAATCGTCAGAGCATGTCTTTGGAATTTGTCACATTTTTATCGAACTCTTTCGCATCTTTTTCCAAATCGGTCTAATAATAACCGGGTTTGATGACCTTTCGAACTAATATTTTTGCTCATGAATGATTTCCACAGGTGCCCTTATGGACTTCCCTCAGAATGTACTCGGTATCTCTCGGTCCTAGACATATTTCTAGTGGGCCATCGAACATTCTTCTAAACAAGGTTCCGTCCTTGGAAGCTGAATCGGGATGCCTTCGTGCACATGGCCCTTGATTTGTTTTGGATCTGAGAGCAGTTTTCCTGTCTTCAAATACTCTACATATTTATTTCTCCAATCCCAAGTTAGGCTTGTAGAGTTTATTTCGACGTGACCTTCCTCTACTACCGATCTCATGAGCTGCACGACTGCCCTCGAGATGAATTCGTTGTCTTCGACCGACGATCCTAAGTTTGCAAGGGCATCAACTTCGCTACTTTGATCTCAAGGTACATGCTGCAAAGTCCACTCTTTGAACTGATGTAATGTTACAGGCAACTTATCTAGGTGCCTTTGCATTTGTTCTTCTCTAACTTTGAACGTGCCAATAACTTGGTTGAGCACAAGGAGGGATCCACACTTAGCTTCGATTACCTCCTCCCCCAAGTTCTTGGCCAGTTCGAGACCTGCAATCATGGCCTCATATTCTGCCTCGTTGTTAGTCAATTTCACAGTTCTAATGGATTGTCTATCTATATTATCTATGGGTGGCTTCAATATGATACCAAGTCCGGACCCCTTTGCGTTAGAGGAACCATCCATAAAGAGGGTCCAAATTCCCAAAAACGTCCATGAGTTTACCAAAGACTCTCTTTTGATTTCGGGTGTGACGTTCGACGTAAAGTCGGCCACCAAATCTTCCAGATTTTTAGACTGCCCGATGATTTCTATGGCCATTTGGCCAATCGCCTTGAAAGTTTGAGCTTATGCGTTATAATTCATAATAGGTAAGTAGTCACAACACATATAGGATGGCACCTAAAATACGGTTTTAGTTTCCTGTAGGCGCTTAGCAAGGCGAGTTTTTCTCGGTGGGGATATCTAGTTTCGGCCTCATCTAAGCTTCTACTAACATAATAAATTGGAAATTAGGTACCAAGTTCTTCCCGAACTAGGACTCCACTTACCGCTATTTTTGATACTACCATATAAAAGTATAGTTTTTTGTCTGCCTTCAATGTGTGAAGAAATGGTGAACTCGATAGATATCACTTAAGCTATTCCAAGTTCTGTTGGTATTCCGGGGTTCATGCGAAGTTATTTTTATTTAGAAACGAGAAAAACCTATGGCTCTTATCGGAGGACCTCGAGATGAATAGCCCCGGTTAGCTATTGTACGACCTTCACATTGTCCACTATCGCGATATCCTTGATAGCTTTGATCTCGTCGAGGTTGATCTCAATTCCTCGGTTAGATACCATCAATCCGAGAAATGTACCTGATCCGACTCTGAACGTGTATTTATCCGGATTCAGCTTCATTTTGTACTTCTTTAATATACTGAAGGTTTCCTATGAATGTTTTAAATGGTCCTCTGCTCGAATCAACGTAACTAACATATCATCAATGTAAACTTTCACGGATTTCCCTATTTGTTCTTCGAACATCCGATTTACTAGGCATTTGTAAGTGGAACCAGATAGTTTTTAATCCAAATGGCATTACAATGTAGCATCATGTTCCGTACTTAGTGACGAAAGAGGTCTTTTCTTGATCATCCGAGTTCATTCTTATTTGGTTGTGCCGGAGTAGGCGTCGAGAAAATTGAGGATCTTGTGGTTGGTCGTGGCATCGTTCATGTGATCGATGTTAGACAAAGGGAAAGAATATTTGGGGAATGCCTTATTTTAATCTTTATAATCCACATACGTTCATAGTTTGTTCCTTTTTAGGGACTACTACTATATTTTCTAACCATTCCAAGTATTTGACCTCCCGGACGCACCATCTTTTAAGGATTTTAGTTACCTCGTCCTCGATGAAAGCATGCTTGATCTTGGATTGGGGTCTCCTTTTTTGCTTGACCGAATGGAATTTCGGGTCCAAGCTCAGCTTGTGAGTGGTGATATTCGGTGGGATCCCTGTCACATCGATATGGGCCCAAGCAAAACATTCATGTGAGCTATAAAAAATTGAATGAGTTTTTTCCTGAGCTAGGGAATTAACCCTGTGCCTAGTTATACCTTTCGATCGGGCTGATGTTCGATCAGTATAACCTACTCCAGCTCTTCAATTATTGATTTGGTAGCATCGGAATCATAGGGGACTATAAAGGATCAAGGAACCTCACAATCATCATCTTCATCAGCCCTCTTCTTGCCCGGTTGGGTCAAGGCCAGCATCGGTGATTGCCTTTTGGCTATATGTTTTTCTTTCGAACCTGGCTCCTTTGTCAATGAGAGTGTTGATATCAGAATTACTTTATCGGAAGGCAAGCATCTCCTTTGCAGTAGGTAACTCCCCATAGATCGTTTTAATCCCATCTAGTGTTGGGAATTTTAACACCTGGTGAAAGGTTGAGGGTACAACCCTCATGTTGTGGATCTGTGGGCTCTCGAACAGGGTGTTATACCTCATATCCCTTCGATCACATTAAACTTGGTCTCCTGGATGGTTCCACCTGCATTTACTGGCAATGTTATTTCTCCATTAGTAGTTTTGCAAGCTATGTTGAATCCATTTAGCACTCGGGTTGCAGGTACAATTTGGTCCTGTAGGCCGAGTTGTTCTACGACCCTTGATCAAATGATGTGTCCCGAGTTACTAGGATAAATTAAAAAACTTTTAACTCAAGATTTATTCATGATTACAAATATTATCAGTGCATCATTATTGGGTGGCATGATTCCTTTTGCGTCGTCGTCATTGAAAGACAAAGTTTCTTCTGGTATATAATCTCGAGTCCATTTCTCCCTCGTGATGAATACTTTGGTGCATTTCAACATCAGACCTTGAGGAACATTGACCACCTCCAATGACCATATGAATGACGTGTTTAGGTTCTTCTTGCTCGGTTTGTTTAGTGGAGTCCCTGTTTCTAAAATGATTCTTGGCTCGGTCACTCAGAAATTCCCGAAAGTGCTCATTTTTGAATAACCGGAATACTTCTTCTCTCAATTGTCGATAATGCTCTGTTTTGTGGCCATGAGTGCCATGATATTTGCACATTTGGTTAGGATGTCTTTGGGCTATATTGCTTTGTAAAGGTCGAGGCCATTTGGTATATTTGATGCGTTTGATAGCAATACAATGGTAGACGCATCAACATTAAATTTGTATTCTAGTAATCGTGGTGCTTCTTTAGGTCCAATAGGCATGTCGAAGCCATTCTTGCTCATGAGCCCTCGAGAGCTCTAACCTCGATCTCTTCTTCTTTATTATGTATAGAACTTTTCCCAGATCCGCTAGTTCTACGATCTCCATTATATGGCTGGTACCGATCTCTGTTCAACCTTAGTTCTCGGTCAATATATCTCTTGATTTTATTGACGGGTCTTACAGGATAAACGGACCCGAAACGATCCCCAAGTTGATTTTTTTCGACCCTAATAATCCATTGGTAACGATTATGCACATCGTCCAAGGTAACAACGAGGTACTCTATCAAATTATGCTTAACTGTTGTGATGCCATCGAGCTTCGAATATTGAGTCCTTAGGTAAAGGCTTGAATGACCCAATCATCAATGACTAGTCGCGGGTCTATCCGTTCCATTTGGAATCGAGATATGAATTCTTTGAGTATTTCATTTTCCTTTTGCCTTACCTTGAAAAGGTCCGACTTCCTTGTCTCAACCTTGATAGCTCCGACATGTGCCTTTAAGAAAACATTTTCAAGCATAGAAAATAATTCAATCGAACTAGGGGGTAAATTATGATACTATATCATGGCTCCCTTTGTTAGGGTCTCTCCAAATTCCATTAGTAAGGCAGATTTGATCTTGTCATCCTCTAGATTATTCCCGTTGATGGCATATGTGTAAGAGGCGGCGTGCTCATTTGGATCGGTCGGTCCACTGTATTTAGGAATCTTGGGTATGCGGAAATTCTTAGGGATCGACTTGGGAGCCGCACTCAAGGAAAAAGGTTTTTGCAAAAACTTTTTGGAATCCAGGCCCTGCAATATTAGTGGTGCTCCCAAGATTTGATCGACCCTGGAATTATAAGTTTCTACCTTCTTGTCTTTTTCCTCAACCTTCTTTTCCCTTGACTCAATTAGTTTTCTTAGTTCCTTGAGAATCTTCATGACTATAGGATTGGTCCTCGATTTTTTCTCGTTTGATTCCCTTGAGACCAATTCAACCATGTGGACATCTTCGTCGCCATGTGTGCTTTGAGTGGCTGATCGAACATCCCTAGGGATGTTGCCCTCGGAGATCAGTGTCCAAATTTTCATTGATGGCTATATGCGAGTTAACATCGATTGGATCTACAACCGGTACTCTATTGAGATTGACCATGGGTACGTCATTCCTTGGTGCTATGTTATCATTTTCGCCATTGTAGCTAAAATCATTGTCAATGTGTAAAGGTGTTGACTGAGAGCTCAGCATTTTGGTCCTATAATTAAAGATATTCTAAAGAGTAAGTGTAAAATAGTGTGTGTTATGAAAGTTTGTACCAGGTAACCACTATTATTTTTAGTCCCACGATGGGCGCCAAACTGTTATCCCTCAAAATCGGATAAAAATTAAATTCATATGTGGTTTTAAGGATACAAGATATAACTTGATACAATTAAGAAAACAGATTAATATTGAAATTAATAATAAGAAAATAAACGCAAACCACACAAAGGACTGCCTTAACCTTGGGGTTTGAGCACCTTCGAGCCAAGAAATACCTCAACTGATGTTAGAACAAAATAGCAAGATGATAAGAACTAGAAATAATAATGTATTTCTTTTTTATACGTATTACAATGTGTTTTACAAATGATCAAACTTCCCTTTATGTAGTAGGGGAATCTTTCTCTTGATACAACTTTATAAAAAGTAAAACATCTTATAAATTGCTAATTAATCGACCTTCCTTGATACGTACCGAGATTTTTGCCGTGACCTCCAACCGATCGCGGATATTTCGGCCTTCCGTTATTTGGCTCAACAAAGTTCCCCCGGTCTTGTTCGGTCCCGGAGTCACGACCTTAATGATTCAACTTCGCGCCTTGGTTCGATATAACCTAGGGTCGAGCTTTGACCTGTCACAGTTCAATCTCAACTGGTCATACAATAGATGAATTCGGTTTTGACCGTATATAATATTAAAAATTCCTCGTCGATCTTTTAGTGAAATATATAAGTTAACTCACCTAAAGGCGCATGAGAAATGAAATTATACATAAAAATGGCCCCAATTGGTTGTGTCCAATGGTTAATTATTGTTACCCTCTTTAAAAAATTGTTCTTTCTAGTTTTTTAATATTTTCTTCAGTTTTTAAATCTTTCTTCTACCTTTCTTATTATGGATTTCATTTATAAAAAATATTCTTCTCTTGTTTTGTCTAAAATTATGTTTCTTCTTCATTCAGATCTTCTTTCTTTCAACATTATTTAGTCCACCAAAAGCCCATAATTTTTACCAAACCCTAACTGAAATTTTACCAAACAATGCTTATTTTTAATCCCAATCCTTATATTAAACTAAAAATTCTAGCGAAAACAAAGATTAATGAATCCAATATTTAATCGAAGTTTAACAGGGAAATGTATGATTGAGATATGGTTATTTGTAAAAAAAACCCAAATATTTACCCATTTAATTGTTTTTATTATTAGTTAGGATTATAAATTAAATTAATATTTTAATTAGGCTTAGTAACTAGAGGGTGTATAACACACATCACTAAAAAACCGACGAGGGATTTTTAATATATAAAGGTATATAGTTAAAAGAGATTTTGGGGATACCTGATAGTTTCAGTAAGTAACTCACAAAAATGTAATAGTTTATGAGGGTTTCAAGATATTCACTCAATTAAAAACCCAAAGAAAACATACTTGATCTTCTCTTCTCGACTACAATTGAAGAAAGCTAACATATTTCACTGTTATCAGGGAGAAATTCAGAAATAGCTAGATTTATAAGTGGTCATTCAAAAATAGTCACAATTTCAATAGTAATCAAATTTTGGCAACTTTTCATGTAAGGATAAATCTAATCAAGAACACTATTCGAATTTCGACAAATACTTCAGTATATTATATTGGAGCTCCAGTATAATATACTGGACTTCCAACATAATATACTGGAGTTCTAGTATAATATATTTGCTTTGCATAATATGTTGGAAGTTCATACACAGGTGCCCCAATCTCCAATATATTATGTTGTAACTTTCTGCATGGTAGAGTTCCAGCATAATATGTTGGAAGTTCATACACATGTGCATCGATCTCCAGTATATTTTGCTAGAACTTTCCGAATTGCAGCAAAATAGTGGCTATTTTACAATGAGGCGGGCCTAGAGTTTCCAGCAACCAATTTGTTTTAATATTCTTCTTTTCTCTCTTTTATTTGTCGATTGAAATTAATTCTATTGTGAGCTCCACAAACTCCAAGTTAAGGTAATGTCACTTCAACCATATTGTATGGGTCAAAATCAGATTCATGATAATTAGCATGTCTAACTGGCTCCTAAGCATGTTCAGACTAATAAATGGTATAATCATTCGCTGACAAAAGTATTCCGAGATTACTCGACCTAATTAACGAGATCACGACCTATTCATTGATTCAAGGACGTCCCTTCGACGCGGCCACGACCGTCCCTCGTCAGTTGGCAAGGTTCACAGCTATTAATATGAAGAGAAAGAACCCTAAAAAGGGGGCTTCTTCTTCTTCTTCTTCACCTCCACTTCTAAAAGAAGAGAATATACATCATTGTAAGGCTCTAAACCTCTCCATGCAGAGGCAGACCAAATCAATATCATTAATAAAAGATCTTTACCCTCCTCCCATTGACCAATAACTACTGTCTCTTACATTTTATTCATTTGGTCTTTTGATTTATTACGATTCGCTATGATTGGACCTCCGTTGATTTTAATTGATTATGCTTATAAAGTGTGTGAGAACTTTGAGCTAAACAATTTGGAGCCGTCTGTGGGAATTTCATAGCAGAATCATGTAGTTTACCCTTGGACCAAAAAAGGAAAGAAAACAACCCAGCTCGAACAAGCCAAAGCGGCGTGTCGGATCAAAGGCATTCAAAAGCCTCGAGACAAGCTTGCTTCCACATCCCGCGTCTTCGAGAAATGGGAAAAAGAAGAAGAAGAAGTCGAGCAAGGAGGATAAGAAGAAGAAGAAGAAGAAAAAGAAGAAGAAGAAGAAGAAGAATAAAGAAGAAGAAGAAGAAGAAGGAGAAGAAGAAGAAGAAGAAGGAGAAGAAGAAGAACAAGGAGAAGAAGGAGGAGAAGAAGGAGGAGAAGAAGGAGAAGAAGAAGAAGAAGGAGAAGGAGAAGGAGAAGAAGGAGAAGAAGGAGGAGAAGAAGGAGAAGGAGAAGAAGGGGAAGGAGAAGGAGAAGGAGAAGAAGGAGAAGGGGGAGGAGAAGGAGGAGGAGAAGAAGGAGGAGGGGGAGGAGGAGGAGGAAGAGGAGGAGAGGAGAAGGAGAAGAAGAAGAAGTAGTAGATCCCTCTTCCCTATGGGAAAGTTGCACATAAGGTACCTCGCCCCCTTTTTACACGGGATCCTTCCAAAAAGGAGGAAAACACAAAAGCACCTCGAACCGAGATCTGTAACGGGGTGACCCGTGCAAACCAGTCGAGAAGACTACAAGCACGAGTCAGGCAAGATCCTAAACCAGAATCAAATCCCGTCGCCCAACACAAAATGGGTTATATGGGAGAACAAAGGTTCAACTACGTTGAACAACAACTCAGGCTACGTGCCCTCGCCCAAAAGGTTCAACTATGGTTGAACAACAACCCAGGCTATGTGCCTTCGACACCAGAAAAATTACAAGAGGTTCAACTACGATTGAACAACAACTCAGGCTATGTGACCTCGCCCAAAAAGCTCAACTACGAGTTGAACTAGGACTCAGGATATGTGCTTTTGACACCAGAAAATTTACAAAAGGTTCAATTACGGTTGAACAACAACTCAGGCTACGTGTCCTCGCCCAAAAGGTTCAACTACGGTTGAACAATAACTAAGTCTATGTGCCTTCGACACCAGAAAAATTTACAAAAGGTTCAACTACGGTTGAACAACAACTCAGGCTGCATGCCCTCGCCCAAAAAGTTCAACTACGAGTTGAACTGGGACTCAGGCTATGTGCTTTCGACACCAGAAAAATTACAAAAGGTTCAACTACGGTTGAACAACAACTCAGGCTACGTTCCGTCGCCCAAAAATTTCAACTACGAGTTGAACTGGGACTTAGGCTATGAGCCTTCGACACTAGAAAAATTACGAAAGGTTCAATTACGATTGAACCACTCAGGATACTTGCCCTCGCCAAAAAAGTTCAACTACGAGTTGAACTGGGACTTAGGCCATGTGCCTTCGTCATTAACAATTACAAAGGTTCAACTACGGTTGAACAACAACTCAGGCTATGTGCCTTCGACATTAGAAAAATTATAAAAACTTCAACTATGGTTGAACCACTCAGGCTACTTCCCTCGCCCAAAAAGTTCAACTACGAGTTGAACTGGAAGTGCCTTCGCCATTAAGAATTACAAGGGTTCAAATATGGTTGAACAACAACTCAGGCTATGAGCCTTCGTCATCAGAATAAATACAAAAAAGTTCAAATACGGTTGAACCACTCAGGCTATGTGCCCTCGCCCAAAATGTTCAACTACGAGTTGAACAGAGACTCAGGCCAAGTGCCTCCGCCATTAATAATTACAAAGGTTCAAGTACGGTTGACGACCAACTTAGGCTATGCGCTTCGACATCAGAAAAATTACAAAAAGTTCAACTACGGCTGAACCACTCAGGCTACGTGCCCTAGCCCAAAACGTTCAACTACGAGTTGAACTGGGACTCAAGCCAAGTACCTTCGCCATTAAGAATTACAAAGGTTCAACTACGGTCGAACAACAACTCAGGCTATGTGCCTTCGAAATCAGAAAAATTACAAAAAGTTCAACTGCCGTTGAACCACTCAGGCTACGTGCCCTCGCCCAAAAAGTTCAACTACGAGTTTAACTGGGACTCAGGCCAAGTGCCTTCGTCATTAAGAATTACAAAGGTTCAACTACGGTTGAATAACAACTTAGGCTACGTGCCCTCACCCAAAAAGTTCAACTACGAGTTGAACTAGGACTCAGGCTACGTACCCTCGCCCAAAAAATTCAACTACGAGTGGAACTAGGGCTCAGGCTACACACCTCTGTCACAAGAGTCACAAACTTAACCACGCACGAATTAAAGCCAAGAATATACGTCCCCGCGGCTACGAGCCGGGCCGTGATCAGGCGAGGTCGAGCGCCCCCAAATACCACGGTCGGAACCCCAGGTTGGGCCAAGCTCCCCCGCCATTCAAGTAAGTACGACTAACTTTAAACTAAAGCTTCGGCCCACGTAAAATTCGGACCAAGTAGAACTACAAGGCTGTGCTTTTCATTACCACGGCCAGTAGTCCGACTAAACCCGAACTGGGACTAAGGCTATGTGCCACCACAGCCCAAACACGGCTACAACCCACTCCCACCAAGTGGAGGAAGGTGATGACCAAAAGCGTATGCCTATGGCCAAGGCCATCTACACCAATTTTCCCTTAAGGCAAGGAACCAATTTAACAATGATCAAAATCATTTAACCGGTCGAGACCATTAGCATGCTCACTAGAAAAACTCGAAGGCAAGGCCCTCTCGAACGAGCACAAAAAAGAAACGCACGAAATTGATACAAAACAAACAGAAAGGAAGAAAACCACATATATTTACAATATCTACAAGGGGTTACCCCCAGTTACATTGGTCCAGGGCCGGCAAAAAAATATATATATAGCCAAACGACAACAAAAAATAGAAGAGAAAAAGAGAATGAAAACTAAACAAATATTACAAATTTTTTCTCTGTTCCCTCGGCGCCATTAGCGCCTCTTCAACATCATCAGCACCCTCGGCACCATCATCAGCCCCGGGCGTAGATGGGTCGAAATCGTAGTCGAAGCGAGCATCACGAGCCTTTTGGCGTGCTTCCTCATAGGTGGCCTCAGACACCACACTGGCTTCCCACAACCGCCTATACACATCGAGCTGGGCCTCGACATACGTCCAAAGCTCACGAGCAAGACCGAAAGAAGCGGCCAAATTCCTCAAGCGCTGGTTCTCAGCCTCCAAGATCGCAATCCGGTCCTCCGCAGTACGGGCATCCTACTCAAAAATAGCAATGCGCCCCTCCAACGCCCTCTCTCGAAAAGTAGCGGCGGCCCTCTCCAATCCGCGTTCTCTTTCTTGGGCGCGGTTGGTCGCCTGCAACGTTTCGACCCTCACCAGGACATCCTCTGCCTGCTTCCTTAAGGCAGCAGTCTCCATCTCTAGGTCAACCACCTGCCTAGTCAAAGCCTCAGCGGCCTCTGCTACCGTAGCCCGATTTTGGCGCTCTCTCTCAGTAGCGCCCCTCTTTCAATGTCCATCTCCTCGTTCCTTTGACGGAGCTAACCCTTAAGAGCATTTACCATGTTAAGGTCTGTTGCATATGAAGTTCCCTCCTCGCCAGCTCTACTACTAGATCCCGGTTTTTCGGGTCGTTTCGTAAGCGTTCATGCAAATCACGGCACCGATTCCGATAGCGGTGGTACTTCTCCAAAAACCGCACAAAGACAGTCGAGCGTGCGGACATTGGCCCGACTAATGCTCTCCACCTCCAATAAGAATGACTATTGCAAACAGGACAATAGTTACTATAAGAAGATACACTAAGAAAAGAAATAGACTAAGACTTCACACGTACCTTTATACGCAGAGCGTCCACCTCGCCCATCAACCCAATATCTGAGATGCCCCTCAAGGACGCGCTCTCCACCTCCGAGCACATAACCTCAAACAGCGTCACAAGATTCTCCTCCTCAAGCAGCAGGTTCTGATCATTAGGAATCTCCACATAGCGGTAATCCCCTTCAGCCTGCACCTGGGCAGGTATAACCCTCCTGGAACAGGCAGAAGTCATCACGGTCCATGTCGGACTCACAATCATCCCCCTCTTCTGAGGCGCCCTTTCCTTCCATCGCCCTGGAAGGCTAGGCCTCTGCTGCTCGGGAAGATGAAGCACCCGCACTCGCCAAAAAATTGGAGCTTGTCTCCTCCACCAAAACAGTTGCTGAGGAACTACCTTCCCTCTCAGCAACATGAACTGAAATTTGAATCGCCGAAGCGATTGTGTCTCCTTGGCCTAAGCCAACCGGCTCAACCCCCACTGAACGCTCGTCCTTTGGGGCAGGATCCATTGCATTCCCTTCAGCTTCCGATGGCAGAGAATCCAAGCTCATCACCACCGGAAGGACCGGGGTGAACGCCACCCTACGCCGAACCAGCGGCCTCTCCTCTTCTTTCTCGTCTTCATTTGGCCGAAAATCCACCCTAGAACGCACGGCCCCTAAAGATTCTTCAAGTCAGTGCACAGACCGTGTTGGAGAGTGAGCCGTTGAGGATTCAACCGAAGTCGCTCTCGAAACTGGCGAGGCGCCGGCATTGCAATCAAGCGGGCAGTCGCCCCTGGCCTCCGGAAAGCGAGCTGAGGAGCCCTCTTGCAACGCGGTCTTCCTAGTCGGCAAAGGAAGAAAGGTCAAAGAAATAGAAACTGAGTACTATAAAATAAGAGTAATACAGCAAGTCAGATTCATAACAGTAGCCGACCTACGGCCATGGGCCTCCCAGAAAGACGCCCACGTGTGAATTCCCGCTCTGATAGGAAGCACGGCCTCGACCCACTCGCTGATGCCGGAAAGCGGTTCTGGCGGTGCACCTCCAGCTACGGTAGAAGAGGAAGGTCGGTACGTACAAATGTGAAACAGGGTATATAACCAAAAGAAATGGAGACCAACGAAAAAGAAACTTACGTGCATGGTTCCATCCATCTGGGAAGTCGGTAGCACAAGCCACCAAGCGCTCGGTTTTGATGTACAAAAAGTGCTCATAAGGATGGGCATCAACCTCGTCATCAAGCTCCGCAGTTAACCTGCTGGCCCCACGAGGGACCAACCGAATCATGGTACCTCGTACCCTCTGGGGAGCTTAGAGAGTTAGTACGTGCCCAAGGGTAATCTCCCTTCGTGCCAACTCCGCATATTCAGCATCGCCAATAACTTGTAGCAAGAAGGGACGAACTGATCAGGGCATACCCTGTAGTGGCGACAGAACTCCACCACTAGCATTGGGAGAGGAAGTCTGAATCCCATCTTGAAAGGATAGGCGTAAAAGACGCACTACCCTCGGTGATCGACATGTACCCTCTCCCCGCTCCTAGCAAGGACGATGTCAGCGAAGAGAGGAATGTCACACTGACCCTCAGTTGGGCGATGCCCACCTCCCCCATCAATAGGGCTTCATCCACTTGGTCCTCTCCTTCATAGTCGAAGAAATTGGTTGCCGCACCACCTGGCAGAGAAAGAATGTCGGTCACTAATGGGAGCCTGTCAATACCCGCCGAATCGGTAGTTCTCACCACTGTAGATGGACCCTCAGCGACCGGAACCACCACCGGAGCAATATCAGAACGAGAAATTCTCGCCATTGTCAATATATTAAAAGAAAGTGAGGAGAACTCACCGGAAGAGCAAAGGGAGATGAAGATCTGACGATAAACGATGGAGAATAAAAGTAACAAGGAGCATAAGATAAAGAAATCTAAGAATAAAAAGAGTTATCTCTCTCAAAATTTCACTTAAGTAAATATTGGAAAAGTGAGAATAGAATGATACAACCCTTTATTTATAGGCAAAGGATAAATGGCTTTTACGAATCCCAAAGGCCACCATTAACTGCCTGACCAACTGCAAAACGGTTCAGATCTACAGTAACGGGCATCATTTTGACGAATACTGTGGAACGCCCATTCCACCGTCAGTCGGCATATCACTCTCGAAACGGTTGTAACGATCCTAAGCGACCAAAAGCACACCCCATGCGCCACTAAGCGTATGATGCCTTCCCTGTACGCGGCAAGCTTGATCGTATCCCCACCAAACGTATGTAATCGGCTACGGCCGTCTTTAGATCAATAGTGGCTATGGCCATCCTCAATATAATTCTGGCCACGTCCGCCTCCGAACGTAATATTGATTATATCCATCTCTGAAGCAACACCACTGTCGTATTTTGAATACGAAATAGTTACGGCCACCCTCTTAGTAAGGGCGGCTACGGCCCTCTCAAAGCAGCGAACGGTTATCGCCGTCTCGCAAAAGTAAGCTGACTACGACCTCCAGCCCGAAGAAGAGTACATACAAACAAAAGGCCAGGCCGTTTTAGATATACGAACGGCTATGGCCAGTCGCTCGTATAAAAACCAACCAAAAAATTGCGACTACGGTCGTCGATTGAGAATTCACTTAACAAACAGCTCCATTGCAGCCAAGGAATGTCCGTGCAAAGTGGTTACAGTCATCTACGAAAATATGAACAATTACGGCCATAAGCATAAAATGGCTACGACCGTCTCCAAAATATAAACTGCTACGGACATCATCGAAGTCCAAATGGTTACGGCCATCTTCAAAGTATAAGCGACCATGGCCATCTTAGGTCACTACCATAATGGCGTTCGGTCTTCCCCTCTGGATTTCTTGAACTATACTCGGCAAAGTCTGCTCATCGAGCTCGGCCGAATCCCGACCTCAATAAGCGGAGGGACTATCTGTATGGGTCGAAACTAGATTCATGATAATTAGCGTGTCTAACTGGCTCCTAAGCTTGTTCGGACTAATAAATAGTATAATCATTCGCTGACAAAAGTATTCCGAGATTACTCGACCTAATTAACGAGATCACGACCTATTCATTGATTCAAGGACGTCCCTTCGACGCGGCCACGACCGTCCCTCGTCAGTTGGCAAGGTTCACAGCTATTAATATGAAGAGAAAGAACCCTAAAAAGGGGGCTTCTTCTTCTTCTTCTTCACCTCCACTTCTAAAATAAGAGAATATACATCATTGTAAGACTCTGAACCTCTCCATGGAGAGGCAGACCAAATCGATATCATTAATAAAAGATCTTTACCATCATCCCCTTGACCAATAACTACTGTCTCTTATATTTTATTCATTTGATCTTTTGATTTATTACGATCTGCTATGATTGCCCATCCTTTGATTTTAATTGATTTATGCTTATAAAATATATGAGAACTTTAAGCTAAACCCATATATTTTCAAATATAAACATACCCAAAAACTTAATAAGATAAAAATACAAATCGTGTTAACATTTATCAACTCAATAAGTTAATGTTATTAAAATATATTTCCTTTGAGAGGAAGTTTTTAAAACGGCAGGAAGTGATGGAAAAAACAGTTGGCTGAGTCCATACAAAACGCAAAACAACAAAAATAGTCTTTTAAATAAAACGGCGGGCAGACTAAACCCCGTATGCAATTGGAAGCTTAAGTTTCTCTGTTTTTATTTTAGTTTTTCCTAAACAACAGTTGAGATGTGCTGTGATTTTTCATTTTCAAGAATATGAATACACTACAAAATAGGTCTGCAAATATCTGAAAACCAGGAAATAGACAAATTTGGTTGAATACTACAAGAAAACAATGTTTGCTTAAAAGTTTCGGCTGCCATTGGTTGGCTAGCATTAATTCTTCCATCATTTTTATTTTTGTTCTATATGCTGATATAAAGAATATTAAAAGTCCAATTTAACATACGATAAGTAAGTTCCTAGTAAGATATTCGATCAACATGGAAAGAGACAAGTTTGGTTGAATACTACTGGAACACAATGTACGTATACTTTAAGTTTCGGCGGCCACTGGTTGGTTAGTATTTTTCCATCATTTTTATTTTAGTTATATGTATATGCTCATGTATAAGATTTTATTTACACTACAACTGCAATTTAACATATAATTTCTTGTTGCCAGTTACTAATATTTATCATAATAAAGATTTAGTTGTCATTACTTTAGTAGATACTTCCTTCGATCAAGTATTGTTGATTTTTTTGTTGTTTTCACACATATTAAAGAATTTATTTTTTAAATTAATAAATAATAATAGAATTAACTATATTAATTTTTACTATTTTTTTAATTTATTTATTGTAAATATATCAAATGCATCGAGGCTGATTACTCCGAAGGTAATTTTAAAAAAAATAAATCCTTTTTAATATATGAAAAAATTAAATATTATAGAACACAAAAGAGATAAAAAAACTTTAATTAACATGGAGCGAAGGAAGTATCTGATTTGAGTAAACTTTGCAGATTTCAACAGCTACTACAGAAACCAATAGCAAATCATCCCTTATGTATGATGACTCTGCAGCAACAACATCTCTACACACAATGGGCTGGCCAATATTTAAAGGGTAAAAATTGCTTGGATTCATCTTCTTCCTTCAGGAGTAAGGATAGATAATGACCCTTTACCATTTGAGGGGGTAAATTTTATTAACCGTCGTATACCTTAGTTTTGGATTACTATATACTCCAACCGAGAGGTTGTAAGTTCGAGTCTCCCCAAGAGCAAGGTGGGAAGTTCTTGGAGGGAAGGATGCCGGGGGTCTATTTGGACAGCCTCTTTACCCCAGGGTAGGGGTAAGGTCTGCGTATAAACTAACCCTCCCCATACCCCACTAAGTGAGATTATATTGGGTGGTTGTTGTTATTGTTGGTGTCAAAAGTCTCAAAATCAAGCAGCTGCTAAACTGGCCATCTTTTGACTATAGTCAGCTACTGAAACTACTAATCAACAAAATAGTAGTACTAATTGTAGTTTTTTTAGGTTGGGAGAATTTCACTTGCGGCAGTTTGAAATTCCAAATATTATTTTTCACCCTAACTAGTAATTTCAATTTATTTATTTTTAATTACAATTTTTATGTCCAAACACCTACTTATGTTCTCTAGTTTTTTTTTTGGATGATACTTTTTGCATTCAATTTAACTCATATACATTGATACGGTAATGATGTAAACTTTTTTTTTACACTATTAATATATTTTAACACATACGAGCAGGTAACATTATTTATTATTTGAAATTAGTTACTAATTCTTTATAGACACTTACGTATTGTTATCTTTTTAGGTGAACAGATCTATGTAGGAAATTAGGGTGATACGCTACCCGGTCGTTCGAGTAAAATCGTATTGGTATTTTCCTTCAAACATTAACAAATATAACGGGTGGCACCTCAAGTTACAAAATGACTGCAGGTGCGATGGTCAAAGCATTGTTACTCCGCATAAGATGTCCAGCATCGACACTCAGTTGTGGAGCTAGTTCTTTGTTTTGTTATCTTTTTTCCCTTCCCTGTATCCTTATGCTCCTCTTAAATTTAAATTGTTTTAATTTCTTCACCTTTGTTATTCACTTTATTTGTACAATCTCTTTTTTATTATTTTTTTAGTTGTATATTTTCTTCCTTTTTTTTTCTAAATCTTCAAATTTATTTGAATGTGATTTTAATCATTTCCTTTTTTGTCCATCTAATGTAGTTTTATAACTTTTAGAAATTAGAGCGATGCATCAAAGATATAATATTAATCGAGCTATATGTAAATTGAAGTGGTGTATTTCTTAATTTAAAATTTGTTTACTTTATATTGTTTAATCATCACAAATTTTAAAGTAATGTTTAATCAAACCTCTCAAATATTTGCAAAAAAGAGGTATTAGTTGAGGTTTGAAACTCTGGCCTCTTAGAGCAAAAACAAGCACATAATCAATGCGCCTAGAGATAATTTATGTCAATTGGTCTTATTTTTTCCTACTTATCCACTTCCTCGTAGTATTAATACATTAGTAAAAAAATGATGAAACAATATCGCGTGACACCGGTTCGATAAATGTGCATCCGTCCTAGAATAACACCCATAATCATCAAAAATTCTGGATCCGCCTCAGTCTCGAAGGTTTTACAATTTGCGTTTCTTTCTTGTCTGTTCTCTACAACTTTTAACAAATCTACCCTCAAAATAGTTCGTTCCAATAAGTAGAAGTCTTGATCTCAAAATTAGGAATTCAACGTAACTTCTCTTGGTGAAAAGTTTTTATATCCTAATATCTCTTGCAAACTAGACTAATGCAACTTGCTTGCATGCAAATATTGTAGGGAGTAATTAATGATATAATTGAAAAGAAACAGAAGGAAAATTGAGAAATAAAAGTAGCCAGCTAATAATCAGGAAATAACCAATTAGACAAGAATACACATATCTAAATTAATCCTCTATCCAAGGGACATTGCCTTTTTCCTAGAAAACTCAATGTAAATAGCTCCACTTGCACTTCTCCTCCACTAGCAAAATTCATTTTTCTTTTAAGTTTCTGTTTTCCCTTTGTCTTAAATATTTCAAGCTAAAAAATTGTAAAAAATTGCAAACATAAAATATAAAATACATCTACGTCGACACATCTTCGTGTATACATGTTCTAGCTAGAAAGCAATTGATAGAATGAAAGACACGATAGTAAACTCAGGTAGAGCGACAAACATAGTTTAATATTTATATATATTCAATAAATTTTTATTATAAAATAAAATCTAGACAAAAATTTGTCGGATTCGTCCGAACCTATAAACAATACATTACCTCCGCCCCTGAACTCTACTACACTTGTGTAACTAGACCAAGTAATTGAATGATATGTCGTTCTAGAGATACCATTTGAAACTTTGTCATATTAGATCAATAACGTAAACTTTGCAACTTTAGATCAAATACTTAAAAAAATTATCCAAGTCTGGATGTGTGGCCATGTGATACCCATGAAAAGCTAAATAGGGAAAGCTTTCTTTCTATCTATAGAAAAAGCAACAACATAGGTGGGGATAATATAATTTTCAGTCACAATCACTAAAGCAAGATAGTAACAACATCCTAGCAAGGATCTGAACTATTACGAACGCCCATTTTCCTGCCATTGCTTTAAGAAACAAATATTTGTGTCACTGTGATCGACTCTCCGTTTTAAAGATCGCAATCTTTTATAATATGACAAAAGTTTATTACTTTTTGAACCCGTTTGAATTAGTTGATTATAAATAGCTGATAAGTTTAAAGTGTTGAAAAATATTTTTAAGTGCTTAAACTGATTTTTAATAAGTATTTATGTTTTTGGATAGACGTATTAGACTGATAATAAGCTGTTGATGTATTTGGGAGAAAAGTGCTATTAAATTGTTCTTTTATTAAAATAATTAAAATATCCTTAAAAACTTTACAAAAAATCATAAATTAATTATATCTCATCAAAGCTTTAATTTTATATATGTCAGTAGAAATTCATACATGGATCAGGGGATATCAATTTAAGAAGGAAGAAGATGATCTGCAGAAACAAATGAAGAACAAACAGAAGAGGAAACAAGAAAAAGAAAAAGAAGAAGAGGAGGAGGAGAGAAAGATGAACTCAATTAGATTGAGAATTTTATCTTATTTCTTGTTTATAGATTGGATTACAAATGTGTATATATAGAACAAGATTCTACTAGCTACTAGCTATAACTTTTCAGTTATACAAAATCTGATATTCCCGTTAATCTAACAGCTTCAAGTAACTTAACTACCTTAACTAACTATGCACAAATAGATAGAATAGCAGCAAATAGCATCTTTCTGGCCTGCATATTCGTGGAACTCAATCTCATTTAGAAAGCCTGGTCTCTATCTTTCAGCAACTGAATGGGAAGTGAACTAGCTTTAACTACTTTCCTGAGATGCTCAACTAAGTTTGTTTTTAACACTGCTTCTCATTTCTCTTATTGTATTCAATACTCCCCCTAAAGCTAGGTGGTGTAAAAATATTAAGTAATCCTAGCTTGAACCTTAGGTACATGTGTTGAGCTTTGTTTACCCCTTTGGTAAATATGTCAGCTGGTTCTTCAGTAGTAAGTATGTATTCTGTCTTTACTAGGCCTTGTTGTATTTTTTCTCTTATGAAATAACAATCTATTTCAATGTGTTTTGTTCTTTCGTGGAAGACTGGATTAGCTGCAATTTGAATTGCAGCTTTGTTGTTACTGTATATTGTTACTGGAAGTTGAACTTTGAATCCAATTTCTTTAAGCATTCCTAATATCCATGTCAGTTCTGCTACTGCTGAGGACATGCTTCTATATTCAGAATGAGTAGAACTCCTTGAAATTGTAGTTTGTTTCTTTGATTTCCATGATACAGTTGAATCTCCAATCTTTAACAGAAAGCCAGTGACTGATCTCTTTGTTTGTGGACATGCTACCCAGTCAGCATCACAGAAGGCTGTGACATTATTTTGTGGTTTACTTGATAAGAGTACTCCTAGGCCAGGCTCATTTTTGACATATTTAACTATTCTGTGTGCATCTTCCATATGAGATCTCCTTGGTTGCTGTAGAAATTGACTTAAATTCTTCACACTGTAAGCAATATCTGGCCTTGTGACTGTGAGATATAAAAGTTTTCCAGTAAGTCTTTGATATGAACTTATGTCAGATATGACTTCATCCTTAGTACTTGAAATAGTTGATAGATGGTATGATTCATCATATTCCGTGGTTGTGAGCTTTGTATTACAGTCCATAGGTGTTCCTATTGGTTTTTCTACTGAAAGACCAAATTCAGATATTAATTCTAATGCATATTTTCTTTGATGCATTAATATTCCTTTTTCTGACCTTGCAAACTCAATCCCTAGAAAATACTTTAGTTCACCATGTCCTTAATCTTGAAGGCATTTTGTAGGGCAGTATTAGTATCTTGTATGAGTTCTAAGTTGTCACCTATTATAAGCATATCATCAACATAGATGAGTACCACAGTAGTACCTTCGTATGTTTTCTTAATGAACAGAAAATGGTCATATATGTTAGGCACCCGTAAGCTTAACGGAGTTAGTGGAAACTCGAGAGAGTCTCTCGGGGACTGGACTAACCACACGTTGTGGTGAACCAGTATAAATTCGGTGTGTCCTTTCCTTAATCTTTTAATTACTGCATTTACTTTACTCCTGCAATTTTAATTCCGCAATATTTATCAATATTCTCGTGCCGCACTATTCGCCCCCCCCCCCCTCTAGTGACGGGCATAAATCCTAACAATTGGTATCAGAGCCTAACTCTCTGAAAGCCTTAACCGGTTGAGAGAACGATATATTTTTTTGTTGAGAATATTGAACGCAGGAATGATGAGCGAAGAACACTCCACCAATAGGCCTCCACTATTTGACGGAACAAATTACACATATTGGAAAGAGCAGATGAGAATCTTCATCCAATCAAATAACTTTCGTCTGTGGCAAATCATCAAGAACGTTGAACAAATGCCGACAAAGAAAGTTGGAGAAACCACGGTTCCAAAGGAGCAAGATGAATATACTGCCGAGGACATCAAGAAAGTTGAAAATAACGCAAAGGCCGTCAATTTATTATATTGTGCGGTGAATCCGGATGACTATCGGAAGATTTCTTGCTGCACAACCGCCAAGGAGATGTGGGATAAACTTGAAATCACTTATGAAGGTACGCCTCAAGTCCGAGAATCAAAAGTTGATTTTCTAACACATGAATATGAACTCTTTAGAATGAGGGAGAATGAAAGCATCGATATTATGTTCGATCGGTTCTCAATGATCATCAACAATCTCCATGCTCTCAGGAAAGTATACTCGAACAAAGATCTTGTTCGAAAAATCTTGCGGAGTCTCACTCCCGAGTGGCGATCCAAAGCCAATGCCATCCAAGAGTCGATAGGAATCACGGACGTCACAATTGATGGACTAAGAGGTAACCTCAAAACTTATGAAAGCACTATTCTTAATCCTTATCTTGGAAATAAAGGTCCAGGTATTGCCTTCAAAGCCTCATCCTCTAAAAGAGAAGAGGTAAGTGATTCGGATAGCGATGATGAAAATATTTCCAATGCCTTGATCGAAAAGTTTTATAAGTTTATGAAAAAGGAAATAAAGAAGGAAGAACCAAGTCCTTCATGCCAAAATTGTGGAAAACTTGGCCACAACAAATCACATTGTCCAAAATCCAAGGACAAGAAGAAGAACAAACACCAAAGGCGTGTGACATGGGATTCGGACAGCTCGGGCGATGAAACTGCCGCACTATGCCTCATGGCCAACGAGGAAGAAGAGGTAAGTAATTCTAACTCTTATTCTTTTGAAGAATTACAAAAAGCCTTTCAAGAATTATATGTTGAATTGAAAAAGATTTCAAAAATCTCCAAAGATGCCAAGGCTAGAATTAAAGTCTTAGAAGAAGAAAATAAATTTTTTGAAAATGATAATCCTAATCTTAAAAATAAAATTAACGAGATGAATGAAGCCTCTTCAATTGATCAAAGTTTCAATTGTTCTTCTTGTAGTTCTTTGAAAATAGAGAACATAGAACTTAGGAACACACTAGAAAAACGTAGTGTTGATGATCCTAAAACAATTGAAGAAATTAAGAAGAATATTAGAAAGGATGATAGAAATGAAGTTAGACCACCTAGAAACAACTCTAGGAATTTTGGTAATGAGTCTAAAATGGATCATTTTAGACCACCTAGAAATAACTCTAGGAATCGCAATACGTCTAGGAATAATGACTTTAGATCACCTAGAATGTTTTTGGCTCAACCAAGACATATGCACAACCCGAATGTTATATGTCATTATTGCAACCGGGTAGGACACATAGCACCCGTATGATTTGCAAAACATAGGGATTTATCTTTTAGCTATGATTATTATTTGCCTAACCCCCAAGGACCCAAAAGTGGTTGGGTACCTAAAACCTATTTTTAGGTACGTTTGCAGGTGTGCTTGAAGACTACAATATCGTAGTAGATGCACCAAGCACGAAACCTTATTGCATTGAGGGGGAATGTCGGTTAGTTATCATATTTTTGATAAAAACGTAATAGTTGATATGTGTTAACAATTAATATATCTCTGTTAACAATTGATATTAATTATTTTTGTTGATTCATGTTTTGATAACTTTTATCTTGAATAACAATTGGTATCAATTATTTTTGTTAAAAATAATAATTGATTCATGTTTTGATGAATATTATTTTTGGTTTGAATAACAGTTGATATATTCTTGAAAAATAAATAATTCGCGTTTTTAATACAACTATTGGTTTGTTAAAAATTAACTGTTGATATGTTCTTAAGCAATATGATTTGCGAAAAATAACCGTTATTATGGTTGTTATGTTTTTACTAACATTTGGTATTATTTCATGTTGGTATGATTGTTTAAATATCGTCAATGTATATTCCTCATTATATTTCCTATGTTATTCTTGACACTAACAATTGATATACCCAAAAGGGGGAAGTGTCGAAAGGGGAAAGTAGCCTTTGCATACTCTCTTTTTGCTCATGCCAAAAGGGGGAAGAGTTTAGGCGATATGCATCAAATAAGGGGGAATGTATCTACGTTATAGTATGCCTTATTTGAGGGGGAATTATCATTAAGGGGAATCGTTTGCATGAAGTGTATGTTGAGATATAGCATGAATTTAGGGGGAATCCGATATGCATATCTCCTGTTGTTTGTCATTATCAAAAAGGGGGAAATTATAAAAAATCATTCTATCCATGATATGTGTGCTTTGGTTGTATTAGCATGATTTTCAGGTATAGGTTTTGCTGAATGACAAACAAAGAAGTCAAGTGTCAAACAACGTTATTATATGACAAACAATCAAGATTGAATGCCGAGAAGCATATTGATGAATGGATTGCATGGAAAAGCCAAAGACGAGCTCAAAAGTTCAAGACCGAAGACCCAAGGCGTAGGTCGTTAGGTAGAACCAATGTAAGAGCAACGTTTAAGTTATCCCGTCTTTTGGCTCAACATAGGTCATCATAAATATGCATAAAATCTTTTTATCAAATCATATTTATGATAAACATATTTCAAATGCTTCAAACAAAATGATTTTAACGTTTTCATTTTAACCAAAATGATTTTTGAAGTAAGTTTTCAATTCTGGACAGCATAGGTGAATAATCGATTATGCAAAAGTGATAATCGATTATTCTGGGAAATTCCATTTATTGGAAATTTCCGCATAGTAGGATAATCGATTATACACTTGAGCATAATCGATTATCTTGTATCCGTTGCCAAAGTTTTTGAACGACAGGCAGATAATCGATTATGCAAATCCAATAATCGATTATTCTAGCACCAGCTTCCGATTTTGTAACGGTAAGCTGATAATCGATTATGCAAATCTGATAATCGATTATCTTTGCATAAAATCAGCATAATTGATTGCCAATTAAGCAACGGACATACTACTTCTACCACCTATAAATAGAGGTCTTTTGAGCTGATTTGAAACACACAACACCTCTCATTATTCATATACATATTGGTATTATTTGTGCATCATTTTAGAGCTTTTGTTGAGCCAAAAGACGAGATAACTTAAACGTTGCTCTTACATTGGTTCTACCTAACGACCTACGCCTTGGGTCTTCGGTCTTGAACTTTTGAGCTCGTCTTTGGCTTTTCCATGCAATCCATTCATCAATATGCTTCTCGGCATTCAACCTTGATTGTTTGTCATATAATAACATTGTTTGACACTTGACTTCATTGTTTGTCATTCATCAAAACCTATACCTGGAAATCATGCTAATACAACCAAAGCACACATATCATGGATAGAATGATTTTCTACAATATATACTATGTACAAATTGAAACGTTATCAAAGCTTCTGTTAATTTTGCATTCCATTGTCTTGGTGCCTGTTTTAAACCATACAGGGATTTTATGAGTCTACACACTTTGTTCTCCCCCTGACTCTGAAATCCATGTGGCAATGTCATATAAATCTCATCTGTGAGATCTCCTTATAGGAATGCATTATAGACATCCATTTGATAAATGTGCCAACTTCTTGCAGCTGTAATAGATAGAACTGATCTCACTGTGACCATTTTGATTACAGGTGAAAAGTTCTCTTGATAATCTATTCCTTCTTGTTGGTTGTAGCCTTTTGCTGCTAGTCTTGCCTTAAGTCTTTCTACTTCACCTGTTGCTTTATATTAGACATCGTATATCCACTTGCATCCAATTGGATGTTTTCCTTCTGGTAGATTTACTACTTCCCAGGTATTGTTTTCTTGCAAAGCTTTAATTTCTGCTTGCATAGCTTTTATCCATGCTGGATCTTGAGCGGCTTCAGAGTATGACTGTGGTTCTGTGATTGCTGAGAATGCTGCAAGAAAAGCAGTATACTTTGGTGAGATATTATCATATGACACATAGTTAGAGATTGTATAGTTAGCTTTAATATGTAAACTCAGTAATATGAAATCCTTTTTCCAAATTGGTGGTTTGGAAGTTCTTGCAGACTTCCTGGTAGGTTCCACTCTTTGTTTTTGCTTTGGAGCAGACTGAGTTGGCAATTGTTAAACTATTGATTCCCTTGTGAATTCTGATATAGGTGGTATGGTTGCATTAATTTGTGTCTGTAAAGTAGACTGTGTATTTGTAGTATGGTCTGATATGGGTGTTGTTGTGGGTATCTGCACATTTTGATTTCCGCTTGATTCTTGGCAACTACTGGATGAGATTTGTTGCTCCACTACTTGTAAGATTTGTTCATCTGATTGAGATTCTTCTAGAATAGTGTTATTAAATATAGGAACTTCAGCAATATTCCATTTAAAAGGAAATACATCTTCTCTAAAACGGACATCTCTGTTGATAAAAAAAATACTTGTTAGTGATATCATATAATATGTAACCTTTTTGCACGTCTGAGTATCCCATTAGAACACTTGTTTTAGTTCTGGATTTTAGTTTGTCAGTTTCAGATATATTCTTTGCATAGCAAAGACATCCCATTACTCTCAAGAGGTTAACGGAAGATTTTCTATGATACATTTTTCATATGGTGACATTTTTATCACAGATGATGGTAGCCTATTAATAAGATATACTGCAGCTTGTACACAGTGTCCCCAAAATTTTAGAGGAATATTTGCTTGAAATCTAATTGCTCTTGTTATCTCTAGAATATGTCTATGTTTTCTTTCTGCTATTCCATTTTGTTGAGGTGTATAGGAACATGATCTTTGATGTATTATTCCTAATTGTTTGATATATTGTAACATGTTTCATTAAGAAATTCAGTACCATTATCAGTTCAAACTATTTTGGCTAAAGTGTTGAATTGAGTTTGAACATATTTCAGGAAGAAAGGAATAATAGTGCAAGCATCAGATTTAAGTTTTAGTAAGTACACCCAAGTCATTCTAGTATGATCATCTACTAAGGTTAGAAAATATTTATTTCCATCAAAGGTTTGTACTTTGTAAGGTCCCATACATCCATGTGAACAAGATCAAACTTGGCATTGCTTCTATTCAAACTAGTAGGAAAAAGAAGTCTACATTGTTTGGCACATGGGCACACACTACACTTATCTATAGTTTCTGTTATATACTTGCTGTTAGCATGCAAAATTTTATTCTATCATATCCCATAGTTTATTTCTTCTATACTAATAGCAGTAACTCCATGTGCATTTACTCTTGTTCCTCCAAGTTTTCTATTAGAGTTATCTAGTAGCAGATATAGCCCATCATCTTTGTTACCAATCTCCTTCACCTTGCCATTGTAAAGATCCTGAAAAACACAAAAGTTAGGATAAAAAGTAGCTACACAATTTAATTGTTTTGTGGCCTGTGATACTGACATCAAATTGTATTTAAATTGAGGCAGTAAGAATACATTGGTTAGAGTTGTTATAAGAAATTTTGCTTGAACCAATGTGTGTTACTTTTGATACTTCACTATTTGGTAACTGCACATTTTTTTCATTGGTATCTTTTAGTAAAGAAGCTTTATCTAACATATTTATATCAGAAAACCATGTGGTTTGTTGCACCTGTGTCAATGATCCAATCTTTTAGAATTTTGGATACTAACATGACTTTGCTGCTATAAATACCTGATTCTGTACCTGCTACATTAGCTGAGGAGACAATGTTTGAGTTTGTGCTTTGTTGATGGCTTTGATTTAACATCTAAACAATCTGATCATATTGAGATTGAGTAAAGGCACACACTCCTGTCTGAGTTATTTGTCCTGGCACTTGTGTCAGTTGTGGAGATGGATCTGTGTGATGCATCTTGCTTGATTGGTTGTTCACTTGATTATCCAATCGCATCATTGATTCACCTGCTTCTTGAGAGACTACAATATAGGCTGCAGAATTACCAGCAACCCCTATCCTTTTGAACCAAGAATCTTGAGGATATCCTTTCAGTTTATAGCAATTTTCCTTAGTAAGATTTCTCATTTTGCAGTGATCACAGTACGGATTATTCCCATTTTTCTTGCACTTCTGTGATTGATATCTCGTCTTAGAATACATGGCCGCATACAAGATTTGGCATAGTACCCAACAGACCAATTGAACTTGAAGATGCACTCACAACCTTTTGTGCTTCATCACTTACTATCATAGCATAGGCTTGATTTACTGATGGCAGAGGAGTCATTAAGAGAATTTGACTTCTGGCCTGTAGATAGTCATCATTCAATTCCATTAAGAACTCAGCTTGTGTCGTTGGAGATATTGAACAAATTCTCTTGATTTGTCACACTTGCACCCAGGCAGTGGTACTAAGTGTGACGAGCCGCCAAGTTATCATGCCACATAGGTTCCATTTGGCATTTATTAATTCCATGTGGAAGCTTATATAAGAAGAAGGATAGTATTTGTAAGAAGATTCTAGAGAAGTATGGATATTTTCTTAGGAAGAACCTCGATCCTTGGATTTGCTAGGAAAGTCCTTGGAATCTTCTAGGCTTGTAGAGAATTTTAGAGAAAGCCCTTATTTTTTAAATATCAATGAATTGTATAATAATTAATATTTACATACTAGCCCCTAGGAACTAGTATATAAAGGGGGCCATTCATTTGTAACTCATCAAGCAAACATTTCAAGTTCTCTCTAATACAAAGCTTCATTTAGCGATTCTCTTTGTTCTTTCTTCCATTCTCTTAGCGATCTTGAGTGTAGTAGGGCAGACTTGGCATAGCAAGAACATGAGAAGGTCGTACAAGATTGTGAGCAAGTTGCCAAGTGCCGCACGTGTTCTTAGTTAAGAACTAAGGACGTGATAACATGGTATCAGAGCAAAGGTTTCAACTAAGGGAATGGCGAACGATGGAGAAATTAATGCTGCCAACACCCAAACCAACGTCATCCAGGATGCTGCTGGCAAGAGGGGCCATAGCAAAAAGAGAAATGACACCAATAAGAGCCAAAAGGTGACACCTGAGGTTGTGTCAAACGAAGGGCTTACATCCCAATAATCATTTGTCACTGAGGCGAGCGAGGATGAAATGGAGGTCCTTCTAGAGGAAGTCTCCCTCGGTAAATGGGTGATGAAGATGAACGCAGGGATGAAAGTCATGGAGATCTTTGGCCAACGCTTGGAGAAGGTGGATAGCACCCTTAACGTTCTTGAGGGGCACACTCTTAAAGAGATTAAAAGTATCCGAAATGACTTGGAGGGACATACACATACTAAGATGGAACTAATGCAAACCATCACAGCCTTACAGTGCAGACTTATGGAGGCTTTGATTACTATCGATGCTATAAAGGCAAATATAGCGTCACTCGAGGAGCATGTCAATGCTGGTGTGACTGAGGCAACCAACAATGTTATGGTGACGAGGGAGGCCAAGATCGAGGCTCCCAAACCCCCCGCGTGCAAAGGTGTTCGTGATGCACAAGAAGTGGAAAACTTCCTTTGACACTTGGAGAACTACTTCAGGCACGGCAAAGTGAGGGAGGACGAGGACAAGATCAATACTGCGGTATTGTACCTGTCAGAGACTGCCATGCTATGGTGGAGAAGGAAGATGGACGACGTGGATAAAGGTCTATGTACTATTAGCGCGTGGGATCAGTTCAAAGCGGAGTTCAAGTGACAGTTCTTTCCAAACAATGTCTTATACGAGGCAAAGTGCAAGCTTAGGGAATTGAAGTAAACATGGAGCATACGTAACTATGTCAAAGAGTTCACTACCCTTATGCTTAAAATCCCTAACCTGACCAATGATGACTTGTTTTTCCACTTCATGGACAGATTGCAAAATTGGGCTAAGCAGGAGTTGCAACGCCGACAAGTCACTAATATAGACCAAGCCATAGTGGAGGCCGAATCATTGATGGATTTCAGGCATGACAAGCACGACAAAGGAAATGGAAAGGAGTCAAAGGCTAACAATGTTAAAGGTGGGGGAGACCGTAGCAAAGGCAAGGAGATACAACAACAATACTCCAAGACTCAAGATTCCAATAAGTCGAGTGGTCGTCAGACTATGTCCAGAAGAAGGCACATGCCGAGTAGAAGGGATGAAAAATTGTGTAATTTGCAAGCAAGGATTAATTGCATCTGGGTAAGTAGGTTTCCCTTTGAACTTTCTGTAGTGAACTTATGTCGGATATAAACGATCAATCAGTTGTTTTGATATCTTTGAACCATTGAACTTTGGTGTATACCTAGACAACCACAAGTCACACAACCAACCCTTAACTGTCTTTTGTTCTCATTGTTGTGTTCGCTTCAGCCATGAACACCCTCTGGTTTCATAAGTGCGTAGAAAACTAGCCATACAAAATTCTCCTTGAAGCGGCTAACACTTCACACTTATATAGGTGATTCCTAAACGTGTCATCCCGTAGATACACTATTTGATATACGCCGTATCAAACCCTAAAAATTATTAAAATGCCTTAATGCTTTATCCTTGGTATTGAACATTGTCTCGTCACGAGAATGTACAAAAATTTTGGTTGACAATGTTGAACCGTCATAAATGGCTTTGTTTGATCTCCTTGAACCTAGATCTTGGGATCTCCAGTCTTCTAGGTAGAGTTACCGCCACTATGACTTGTTCTCGGCCACAGTCCCATTTCCCTTAATGACTTGTCAACTACATCTCTAGTTAGGCCTTTTGTAAGTGGATCCGAAATATTATCACTTGACTTTACATAGTCAATCGTGATAATTCCTCTAGAGAGTAATTTTCTAATGGCTTTATGTCTTCTTCGTATATGACGAGATTTACCGTTATACATAACGCTCCCACCCCTTCCAATTGCCGCTTGACTATCACAATCTATGCATATTGGTGCCAGCGGTTTAGGCCAAAATAGAATATCGTCCAAGAAATATCGAAGCCATTCAGCTTTTTCACCGGCTTTATTCAAGGCTATGAAATCAACCTCTATTGTAGAGCGGGCAATACAAGTTTATTTGGATGACTCCCAAGATACCGCTTCTCCACCAATACTGAATACATATCCACTTGTGGACTTGGAATTAGTTGATCTGGTGATCCAACTTGCATCACAGTATCCTCAATGGCTGCAGGATATTTACGGTAGTGCAAAGCAAGGTCCTGGGTATGTACTAAATATCGCAAAACTCGTTTCATGGCCATCCAATAAGATTGACCTGGATTGCTCGTATATCGACTCAATTTACTTATAGCACATGCTATATCTGGTCGTGAACAATTCATGATATACTTTATGAATCCCAACATACGAGCATAATCCAACTATGATATGCTTTGGCCTTTGTTCTTTGCTAATGCAAGATTCACATCAATTGGAGTCTTTGGAACTTTATAGCCCAAGTTCTTGAATTTTTCATGTACTGTCTTAATCTAATGAGATTGTGACAATGCTAGACTTTGAGAAGTCTTATGTATCTTAATTCCCAGAAGTAAATCAGCAACTCCTAAGTCATTCATATCAAACTTGCTAGTTATCATACGTTTAGTAGCATTTATGTTGGTAATGTCATCACTCGTTATGAGCATATCATCCACATATATGCAAACAATGACTATGTAATTTGGAAAATTTTTAATGTACACACATTTATCACATTTATTTATCTTAAACCCATTTGACAATATTGTTTGGTCAAATTTTGCATGCCATTGTTTGGGTGCTTGTTTTAGTCCGTATAAGAACTTAACAAGTCTACAGACCTTTTTTTCTTTACCTAGAACCATAAACCCTTCAGGTTGTTCCATGTAAATTTCTTCCTCCAACTCTCAATTTAAGAAGGCATTTTTAACATCCATTTGATGAATTTCATGACCATAAACTGCAACTAACGCTACCAATGTTCTATGGACGTAATTCTTGTAACTGGAGAGTATGTATCAAAATAATCAAGACCTTCTCGTTGTCTATACCCTTTGACTACAAGTCTTTCCATATAGTTGTCAATAGTGCTATCATCTTTCATTTTCCTCTTAAAGATCCATTTAGAACCCAACGGTTTATTCCAGGAGGAAGGTCAACCAATTCCCATGTATGGTTGTTCAGTACGGATTCAATTTCACTATTGACTGCCTCTTTCCATAACAATGATTTCGAAGAAGGCATAACTTCTTTAAATGTTTGAGGCTCATTTTAAAATAAGAAAGTCGTAAAATCTGGTCCAAATGAAGTAGATGTTCTTTGACGTTTGCTACGTCTTGGATCCTCCTGGTTATGTGAACTTTCTTTTGTTTCTTCCTGAGGTCGTTTAGATCCTTTACCAACCGACGCACATTCCTTTTTATACAGATATATATTTTCAAAGAACTTAACACTATCTGATTCTATAACCGTGTTATTATGAATGTCGGAATTTTCTGATTTATGAACCACAAATCGATATGCTTTACTATTAGTCGCATATCCTGTGAAAACACAATCAACGATTTTTTGTCCTATTTTTACCCTTTTTGGTTTAGGAACTTGTACTTTTGCAAACACCCCCACACTTTAAAATAATTCAAGTGGGCTTCCTTCCATTCCATTTTTTATATGGAATTGATTGTGTTTCTCTATGGGGTACTTAATTTAGTATTCGGCTAGCCATAAGAACGGGCCCCCACAAGTTCGGTGGCAAACCAGAACTTATCAATAATAGGTTCATCATCTCTTTTAATGAATATTCTCAATCCCATTGGATTGGGACGTGTAGGGGCCGTTGTTTGATGAATAATTCCATGTTCTAAACATATTTGTTCAAAAAGAGATTCATATTCACCACCCCTATCACTTCTTATCATTTTAATTTTCTTGTTAAGTTGTGTTTCAACTTCATTTTTTGACTGAATGCTTCTATTGCTTTATCTTTACAATTAAGTAAGTAAACATAGCAATATCTAGTACTATCATCAATAAAAGTTATAAAATACTTCTTTCCACCACGAGATGGTATTGACTTCATGTCACAAATATCTGTGTGAATTAAGTCTAAAGGATTTGAATTCCTTTCAACTGACTTATAAGGATGTTTAACATACTTGGATTCCACACATACTTGATATTTTGATTTTTCACATTCAAATTTAGGCAATACTTCCAAATTAATCATTTTTCGTAAGGTTTTATAATTAACATGATCCATACGTGTATGTCATATTTCATTTGACTCAAGCAAGTAAGACGAAGTTGAAAATTTATTATTATTCTCTACAACCATTGCATTCAGCTTAAAAAAGCCCTCAGTGAGGTAATCTTTTCCTACAAATATTTTATTCTTACTTACAATTATCCATTCTTATCAAGAAGTCCAATAGAGACTAAATTGTTCCTAATCTCGGAAAAATGAAGGACGTTATTCAAAGTCACCACTTTGCAGAAGTCATTTTGAGAAATATCTTCCCACATCCTTCAATCTTGGCGTTTGCAGCATTTCCCATGAAAATTGTCTCATCGGGTCCAACAGGAGCATAAGTAGCAAAAGCTTCCTTGACAGCACAAACATGGCGAGTGGCTCCAGAATCAATCCACCATTCTTTAGGATTGCCCACCAAGTTGCATTCGGAAAGCATGGCGCATAAGTCATCAACATCATCATACTTTTCAACCATGTTTACTTGACCCTTCTTCTTGTCTTTCTTCAGAGCATGGCACTCCGTAGATTTGTGTCCGGTTTTTCCACAATTTTAGCGGTTTACACTGAACCGCTTCTTACTTGGGTTGTATTTCGGACCAGAGGCCTTTTTCCTCTTCTTGTTCTCTTCAACAATATTTGCCCCCATTATTGTTGAATTTTCACGACCTCTCTTTTCAGTAACTTTGTTGTCCTCTTCAATTCTCAATCAACCAATATCTTCATGAGACATCTCCTTGCATTTGTGTTTCAAGTAGTTTTTGAAGTCCTTCCACAAAGGAGGCAACTTCTCAATCATTATTGCTACTTGGAATGCTTCATTGATGACAAGACCTTCAATGGAATTTCTGTTAGTAAGAATACTAAAATTACGACTTTCAACATCATATTAATTTAATTTATACCTTCAGCAAGGAGATCGTGAATAATCACTTGTATTTCTCGGACTTGGGTAGTAACAAATTTCTATCTACCATTTTGTAGTCCAAAAACTTTGTAGCCACGAACTTTTTCAACCCGGCATCTTTAGTTTTGTATTTCCTTTCAAGTGCAGTCCACAGTTCTTTTGACGTTTTCACGCCACTGTAGACATTATACAAAGAATCCTCCAACCAGCTAAGAATATAATTCTTGCATGAGAAATCTGAATGCTTCCACGCCTCAGTTACGAAAAAGCGTTCATTATCAAGAGTTTCATCAGACAGCACAGGAACATCTTCCTTGATGAACTTTTGAAGACTTAAAGTAGTTAAATAGAAGAACAATTTTTGCTGCAGCACTTGAAATCAATTCCGAAAATTTTTTCGGGTTTCTCCGACGGTGCCAAAGAAGCCGGTGTCGTTCGGCTTGTTGATGCATTGTCTGTCACCATTGGAACAGCTTGGTTCTTATTCTCATTAGCCATTTCTGTAAAAGAATGACACCAACATTAAAATCACATACATTTTAATAGAGTACAAAACCACAAAGGTTTTACTCTTCAGATATAATAATACAAATACAGAAATAAATTAAATTCCTTAAGCTTGTTAGTAAACTTTATTCGTAAAACAATTATGGAATATTAATGAATATGAGCAGAAATTATCATAAACAGAAATGAAATAACAATTCGAGCCCACTAAATTCACAGTTTTCCTTAAGGAATTTAATCCCCTTCTAGCACCCATGGTTATGGATTATTTCCTCCCAAGATAAAACGAATTACACACTGGTGTAGTGGTACTTCAAACGCCAGTGTTTCAGCGAACACAAAATTCAGTAGCAAATCACACTTACTTTTTGTTTTGTTTGTATGCTAAAAGTATACAGAAGAAGGAGAGAAAACTCAGAAATTCGTAGTGAAATTCAGAGGAGAATACTATTATATTTATAGCCAAAATTTGGGCAGAATTCTAAAGAGGTGCAACTCTTCAGAACGGCTGTTTATGCAAAATGGTCACGGCATAAATGTTATTACATAAATGGCTATTTACTCAACAATAAAGAGGAAAAATAAATGGGTAGTTAATTTTCTGTTACAAAAACAGAAAAGTAAAATTTGGATAACTGATTTGAATTTAATATTAATATTTATTTTAATATTAATATTTTATTATTAAAATAAATATTTTATAAAATATTCCTGTTAATATTTTATTATTAATAGATAAATTTGGTCCAAAAATTTCATCAATATCCGAAGCCGAAGCCGAGCAACGACGGCGACGGCGGGAGGCTTGCTTTCTTCTCAACTCTTTAAGAGCTAGAAGGAGAGCAATTGCTTATAGACCCATAAAAAATCTCTTTCTCTTCTAGTGAGGGACAGTGTCAAACTTGAAATTTCACTCAAAATTTTTTATTTCCCTCCATATTTCATTCACCCTCTTTTAAGTATTTAATTTATTAATTAAATACATAAACCCAACAAATACTTCATTACATTTTCTCTCAATGTTTGTTGTTCAATTTGTACCTTTTATAGCATACACTGTTGGTTCGTGGCGATCTAGCTCGAAGGCCATAATCGTTCATTATATTGATTAGCTTTATTTTATAGTTAATTTCTAACATTAATTTTCATATTTCTCAATTTGTGTCAGGTGAAACAACATAAACTTAAAATTACTTATAAATTTAATTGTTATCAAAATTTTAAGGTTAAATACTAATTTTCTTATATTACATTAAGACATGCATTAATGACCCAACACCCTTGAATAAATCTTATACTTCTGATTAGTATTGATATTGCTTAAAACTTTGTGAAAGAAAGAATCTTTGTCGCTGCATCTTTGTGCCCTCAGCTTGTCCCATTTGGTGCTTTTATTATATGTTTCACTCATGTTGTACGTCACATTGCTTAAATAGATAGATGGAAGAAACAAGAACGTCAGGCTAAACCAGGAAAGGAAGAGGACGTGTTCAGAAATATAGCTATGACCGTTTTGCAAATTATTTTGTTTGATCATCTGTCACATTTAGGTTATTTCAGTTAGTTTCATTTTCATTACCTTTAGGCGCAACAACATTAAACGGAATATTTTGAGTAGAAATATATTCTAAAATATGACCTTGTTCAAATATTTTTAGCGTGATCATTTCTCACACTTTGTGTTTTTATCCTCTTATACATCGTACAATATAATTTTGCCTAGTTTCACCTCGATCTGGCAGTTCTAGGAATGGATAAATAAGCGACAAATTGTCCAACAACAACAACAAACAACCCAGTATAATCTCACTTAGTGAGGTTTGGGGAAGGTAGTATGTACGCAGACCTTACCCCTACCATGGGGTAGAGAGGCTGTAAAGCGACAAATTGTCCGTTTACATATATACTTACAAATTTAATTCATACTTACTATATTTCTTGTTTTATTGGGAGCAAATATTTCATAAGATTTTCTTTTGATTGAGAAGCAAAAATAAAAGACTTTAGAAATCAAAGGCGGATCCAACAGGTTTTAAACTCTAGATCTATGGGTTTAATTTTTAAAGCTTTTAGCATTAACCTTTAAAGTTATGAGTTCATATCTCTAATTTATTGTAATTTTAGTGGATTTTAACGTATAAATTTATATTACGCATAAAATATATTGGATTTTGATGAACCCGCTACGCTAATAATAGATCCGCCCCTGACCTTAGTTCCCACAACATGTATTTTTCCTTCGTCAAACCTACGTACATAGACCAAAGGTGTATGAGTAGATATTTGAATTGACTTTGTCTATTTTATTTTTGAAATTTATATAATTTTAATATAATTACTTTTTTTCTTCTTAATATAATTAAATCTGTTTTCAAAATGTAAAAATACAAAAAAGATAAATAAAAAATACACGGGGTTTAGGGTCTCTGGGATAATAAAACATCCTGAAGTGTAACCAATCTGATAAAGAGATGAAGATCCTTAGAATGTCTTAATTTATTATAATGACGAAATGTTGTATTGGATTCTTTTTCTTCATAACGTATTTGAATAAATATCGACTTCAAGACCATTTATTAATTTTTTTATTTATTTTGTGGGCACCAGCTAAAGGAGGAGAAAATAATGATCGACTCGCGTTTAGATGATGGAGCTGGAATGAAAGTCGACAATAAATTAATGGATGCCATTTCTGCCAACTTGCAATCGGGGTTAAGTTTTAATTAACATGTGTTAGCGGGGTTGTTTTAATTTGACCATGATAGTACATGCTTATAAAGTGATAAAATTGTTATTTTAAATTTCAAAAATTGGTCTGTTAAATCTAGGGTCATATTCAAGTCAGAAGAAAATTGAGGGTATTTATGGATTAAAAGGTTAACGGAAGGTATTTGAAAGCCACTGCGGTGGATCCAAGCCTAATTTATGGACACGTGAACCCATTGTCTTTCGGTCAAACTAAATATTCTGTGTACATATTTTCTAAAATTGATTTAATATTATATGCTGATACACATGCTTCAAAGAGCCTGAATGGTACACTTGGTTGAATATTGAGTTATTTATTTAGAAGAGCAAGAATCAATGCCCAATTAGTACTTTTTTCCTCTCCTTTCTTTAACGGTGCACCCGTATTATAAAAAATCCTAAATCCTTCTAGTGAGCCTTTTTTTCCTTTTCTTTATAAGCATTAGGGTTGGTATAGTTGGGCAAATTCAAAATCTAAATCGAAATCCGAATTTTCTGAATTTTTGGTTTGGATTTTCAGATTACATATTTAATTTTGGATTTAATTTTTAAAATTTTGAATTTTTGATTAGATATTAGATTTGACAGTTCAGATTTTTGAATATCCAAAAATTCGAAATTTTATACTTTATATTTACTCCATTTCTATATGCCAATAATAATAAGTTCAATACGCTACCCATAAGATATTATCGTATATATTTAACATTAATACTAAGTTACTGTTAGAATACTTTCTATTTGGACATGAGTTTACTATTGCTACGTCTTATTGACTGTATTAGTATTTTTGTTGTATTGTTTTTGTAATAATATTATTACTTAAATATTTTATTTGGATGATTGCTGCAAGAATGGGAAACTTTTCAGGCAATTTAACACGAGTATTTCATTTGGATATGTATTTTTTGTAAAAGTAGAAACATCTCAACTTATACGATCAAAATTGAAAATTCGTAATATCCAAACCGATTAATCTGAAACCAAACTTAAAAAACTTGATCCTATTCGATTGAATTTGAATTGTCATTTCTTCAATCCGAAAATTAAAATTCTCATATCCATTTGGAAGTGTCCGAACGCCCACCTCTGATAAGCATCATCACACCGACCCTTTTCAGTTAATTTAAAACTTTAGAATAATGAAAAAAATTGAATGCCTATCCGTAATATGACCCATCTTTTAATCCAAAGTAATCTGATTCAAGCTAAAAAGTGTAGTCGTCATAATTTTAATGTCGTTTGAGGACTTTATTTAGTAATATGCACATTCACTTTTAAGTTGGTGATTAATCATTACACGACTTACCTGCTTTTGTGGGTTATAGAAATACTCACTAGCGTATTGCAACCTCAACCAGCTATGAATGTGTTTTCTTCGCCAAATTATTTTATTTTTGTTCAATCACTCGATATTCTAAATTTACAGGACTCAATTAATTTGAATTTTTGTGAGTAAACTCACTAGGTGGATTAAGCACATTTAATGCGAAAGGTTCTTTATTAACTATGAAGTGAAGCCTTTTAATTATTAATTGTATGTAACTATGTATATTTACTAAATTATCAAACATAGATATTTGAAGACAAAGAATCACGCTCAATCTCACTTTCACTAAGTTTAGGGAAGTTGAGGTTCTGAGGGTAGAAATGAAATAATGTAGCCATTTCAGAGAATTGCTATTTAGAAATTAGTCAGTGTATTCTTAATTTTAATTTTTTAGTTTAATTTTCCAGGACACAATTAATTTAAATTTTTAGGAAAAAAAAATATTAGCTAATTCCTAATTAGCAACCCAAAAAAAAAATATTTGAGTACTTCCCCAGACGGACAACAGTATGATGTGGCCAAAGTTGGCAAGGTAAAAAAAATTATTTTATAACTACTATATGATATTCGTATTTAATTGATTCAATTTGTAAACATTCTACAGTAAATAAAATTCCACGGTTAAAGTGGCAAAACTCATAGGTTCCTATATTAAAAGTACACACATTAATAATAAAAAAGAAGGAAAGTAGACCAAGCTAATGACAAGACGACAACACAAAGTAGAAAATAGGCCGGCAAGAAAGCCCTCCTCCAAACACTTCCATTGTCGTCTTCATATATTGAGGCTGTATTTCGTAAATTTCTCTTCAAATTATTATTTTTCACCCAATCGGAAAATGACTATTAATTCTATCATTTTCTTTTATGAACTTTTTATTAGTTGATTATTGCTTATTTTTTAATCAAACACAGTTTCGTGTTAAATTGTACGATCATTTTATCTACGGAAAGTGCTATATTAACGATAGACATATTTGTCTTAATTCGCATAGTTTAATGACATATATGGCTCTTTTCCGTTTTATCTGAAAGTTTAAATAGTTTAAAATAAAATTATTTTTATTTTAAATAAGTATTGCTCCCTCTGTTCCAGTTTATGTGAACTTATTTCATTTTTGGTCCGTTCCAAAAAGAATGACCCCTTTCTAAAATTGTTAACAATTTAACTTAAACTTATAGTTCTACCCTTAATAAGAAGTTTTTACAACCGCACAAATATGCCGGGCCCCTTTTTGGTTTGTTTAGGATCACAAATTCAAAAAGTCTTAAATTTTTTTAAACTCCGTATCCAGTCAAATAGATTCACATAAATTGGAACGAAGAAGCCCGCCCCCACGTACTACCTTATTTTTATACCATATTTTCTCTTCATATTCTACCAATCAACTCTTGTTGATATCTTGTTATAAATTGTAAAAAAGATGAAACTTCAAATTAATAAATATTTATAAAGAATTCTTATATCGCATTTAAATGACATACCTTTTGACACGCACTAAAAGAAATTACGAAAAAGTTAAATCCCAAAAGTCATTTTTGTAATGTTAGAAATCCCAATTGTCATGTACACTTATATATAGACATTAGTAATGCAACATAGGACCAACATCATGAGAGGGATATGTCTTTGAATCTCACACTAATTCTTTCATTTCTCTCAACCACCACCACCTCTTCCTCCTACTTTCTCAGCCTTTGAAAAGGAATAAAGAAAAAGTAAACTCCATTATAGTTCTCTTAGATATCAAATTAAGCTAATTAATACTCCAAGCTATATTAGAATGGGCTTAGTTGGATTGATGGTGAGCATATTGTGTGTGATTTTGGGGTTGAAATGGCTACTTGGAAGTGTAAATGTTTGGTACTATGAAAAATTAAAGTTAGGTGACAAGAAGAGTTTATCATTGCCACCAGGTGATTTAGGTTGGCCTTTCATTGGTACTATGTGGTCCTTCCTCAGAGCTTTCAAGTCCAGCACTCCTGATTCTTTCATCTCTTCCTTTGTTTCCAGGTCATATCTCTCTCCCAAATTTCAAAACAAGTACAGTATGACCTCTCGCATTTTCATATGACAATCATTTTTATAAAAGCAAAATTTTTTCCGGAATCGCTCTTTTGTTATAGTATATGTGCTCTATAACAACACTTTACTATAACAACTAAAAGATATCAAAATAAACGAGATTCTAATAGAGAAATTTGACGGTACATAATATACATTTCAAAATTCATGTCTAAATTCTGATTTCGTCATTGAATAATACAACCTTTTTTTCTTCTCTAGACCTAGGAAATTAAACTCCAGTCGTAAATTCAGAAGTCTTGAATCTGAATCATCAGAGAGATTGTTTCCTTTTGGCATTCTTTATAGAATTTTATAAAATGTTAAACTAAATATACATCTAGTGAATTCATACATTGATTTGTTAGAAATTTTTATATTTAAAAAAAAAGGTTGCCTTTGTATAAGCAAAACTTAGTGGAAATTTGCTTGGCGGTTTTACAAGTTGTCCATTTCCTGTAATTCTCAATGGTAAAAACCATTTGTCTCTATTCTGATGTCATCTAGTGAGAGACATTAGTCAAAGGGAAACAAACAAAAAGAAGAAGAAGAAAAGAGGAAAAAGAAAACTATTGCAAGCTTTTCATTAAATCGAGAAAAGAGGCAGAGGCAACATTTTGTCATTTTACCTGTCACTTTTCTTTGACCTTGCAACAAGAAAACGACATTTCTATAATTTAATTTCTCTCCTTTTCCCTTTTCACTATTGTCCAATCCTCACAATTAAAATTTGGTTACTACTGTAAAGTAGCAGTTACTAATAAAGAAAAATACATTGTTAGACCTTAAAAAAAACTTGTTTGATTTTGATATTAAGTATCTTATTATTTATGTCAAAACTTTTCAGCCCATTGAATCTTGAATTTCCATCAACATATTTTGACGTTCTCCTTTGTTCGACCATTATTATTTTTATCATAGTCAAATTTATACGATCCATATCCACTATTTGGATCTCGAGAAGATAAGAATAACTGTACATTTTCATGTTTTAGTATTCCAGTAATAGACATCCTGGGATTGGAAAAAGAAATATCTATTTGATAAAAATATTCGAATATACGATTTCTCAATAAACTCTCGCTTACTTTTTCCTGTTGAAAAACACAAAAATCTTATCTTTGAACAACAATCACACAGGTATAGTCTATTCGTAGTTAGTTGCCACTACTTTGGTAGACAACTTGACAAGATAACAAAGTGCATGTTACATAGATAGGGTTTGAACACCTGCTCCCACTAAGGCTTTTGCTTTTTGAATACCTAGGAAAAAAGATGAACTAAGCTCCCACTACATGTGGAGTTCGAAAAAGGTTCGGACCACAAGGGCATACGCAGCCTTATCTTGCATTTCTGCAAGAAGCTGTTTCACTATTAATATATTAAGTATATATCGTAGCACGTATCCTGATTTGTTTTTTAAAAACTACTAATCCTATTTATTGTAAGCCGTTAGTTGGAGTTACTTTTTAAGTGAGATTATTTTTAAACTATCAACTAATTCACCAAAGAAAAAAATCCTATAGTAGAATCCTCATTTAGAAAATAAAAAGCTAATGCATTGATGTTCTTATAGTTCATTTTTAGGTCATTCTAGCATGAATTCCAATCCATCTTTTAGCAGGACCGGAACTATATGATTCAAAGGAGTTCGATATCTCTTTCATCGGAAAGATGAAAATTATATTGTGCATATAGATGACAATGACAATCATATATATATATATATATATATATATATATATATATATATATATATATATATATATTGTTAAATTTCCCTTTATATAAGAGAAGTTTTAGAGTAATAGCAAAAGTGATTCACAAATGCGGCTTTCTAGCAATTTTCTTTTTGACACCCCTGGTAAAATTCCTAACTCTGCCGATAATTGCATATTGTAGATTCGGACGAACAGGAATGTACAAGACACTGATGTTTGGTAGTCCAAGTGTTATTGTTACAACACCAGAAGCTTGCAGGAAAGTTTTAACAGATGATGAAGCCTTCAAGCCCGGATGGCCTACTTCTACAATGGAACTCATTGGGAAAAAATCATTTATTGGCATTTCATATGAAGAACACAAATGGTTAAGGAAAATAACTGCAGCACCTGTTAACGGGCACGAGGCGTTGTCAATGTACATAAAATATATTGAAGAAAATGTAATATCAGCATTGGATAAATGGGCATCCATGGGACAAATTGAGTTCTTAACACAGCTGCGAAAGCTTACTTTTCGGATTATCATGCACATTTTTCTTAGCTCTGGAAGTGAACAAGTCATGGATGCCTTAGAAAGGGAATACACAACTCTCAATTATGGTGTTAGAGCTATGGCTATCAACTTTCCAGGATTTGCTTATCATAAAGCACTCAAGGTACCCCTTTTTCTATCTCTAAATAATATGAGAAAAAGTCCCTAACTTTGTCACATTGACAAAATTGTCTCGTAAATGATAAATGTTTTGCGCGAAAAATCATCTATTTGTTAAAAAATTCTTTGTACCAGTGTTGTCAAAGGCTCATTTAAGGCGTGTTTAACCCGTTAAGCTTAGAAAAGCTCAAGGAGGGCGCTTCGGCTTAAGTTGCGCTTCAGTGTAGGTAAGGCACTAAAGCGTGCACCTCAATGCCCATAGTTCTATCTTAAACTAGACAGTACTGAACAACAAATATTATCATCAAATAAGTGTATTAGTTGTTGTGGAAAACATTAAGAGTAAATTTGTTTCTTTTTCTTTAATTACATATGTATTTTAATTTTTTTCCCCTTATTTGCGCTTTTTTTTTGCACTTAAACCTGGAGCGCCTTTCGGAGCTTTTAGCTTTTGATAACACTGCTTTGTACTATCTATTTCAGGCGCGTAAAAAGCTTGTCGAAATCTTCCAATCGATCGTGGATGACAGAAGGGAGAGGAGGGAAAAAAGAGGGCCAGGAGAGAAGAAAGACATGATGGATATTCTTTTAGAAGTTGAGGATGAGAATGGAAGGAAATTGAATGATGAGGAGATTATTGATGTTTTGGTAATGTATCTTAATGCTGGTCATGAATCTTCTGGTCATATTACAATGTGGGCTACCTATTTTCTTCAAAAACATCCTGAAATCTTCATAAAAGCTAAGGTAGCTAAAAGTTTCCATTTTTTGAAACATTTTTCAATCTTCACATTGAAAGTGTTCTTAAGAAGTCATATTTTGGATTCAAAAGCAGGCAGAGCAAGAGGCTATAGTGAAAAATAGGCCATCTGATCAAAAGGGTGTGACACTCAGAGAAATTAGGCAGATGAACTACCTTTCAAAGGTAATTCTTGTGTTTTCCTTTTAACATTCTTGGATATAAGTTCTGATTTCTCAAGCCAATCTGTTAATGTAATGAAACCATTTTGTTGCTCCTTTATAGGTGATCGACGAAACGCTTCGCGTGGTTACCTTTTCCTTTGTCGTCTTCAGGGAAGCAAAGAAAGATTTCATGATTAATGGTTAGTTATTATATCATTTCCTGATATGTTTTTTTTGAAGTATAACCAAGTTATGGCTAACACAACTTAACACTGTCTTGTTTTCCAGGTTATACCATTCCCAAAGGATGGAAAGTTTTGGTGTGGTTTAGGTCTGTTCATTTAGATCCTGAAACCTATGATGATCCATTGGAGTTTAATCCTTCTAGATGGGATGTAAGTTAGAAAAAACTTTTGCTTTACCTAAATCCCACAACATCTCGGGAAAAAACTTATCCAAAGTGGATTTTATACATTTACATAGGTATAAACTTATGTGGTTTGGCATAAACACCGAGTGTCGATAAATGTTTTACCATTCCTCCGGAAAGAAGAGAGTTCTAACTTGATTTAACTATCATACATTCTTTAAAATTATATGCCTTGTGAATCTTTAGGATCTTACACCAAAGGCAGGAACATTCCTTCCTTTTGGAGCAGGAAGCAGATTGTGCCCAGGAAATGACCTTGCCAAACTTGAAATATCTATTTTTCTCCACTATTTTCTTCTAGATTATGAGTGAGTTAAATCTTCTTCCTTTCCTTTTATTCCCCCTTCAAATCTGGTTTTGAGCTATATTGCTTGAACTCTCCGAAAATGTCACTGGGTACCTGTCAGATCCGCCAAAAGCAGTGTAGTTTTGGAGGATCCGACACAGGTGTGACAGCATTTTGGAGAGTTTGCAACATAGGTTTTGACCACTTAAAATCTTTTTGGTTGATTATTGATTGGTGTTTGCTGTTTTTGTTGCAGGCTTGAAAGGGAAAATCCTTCTTGCCCCTTGATGTATTTGCCTCATTGTAGGCCTAAAGATAACTGTTTGAGCAGAGTAAAAAGAGTCTTATCAACTACAAATGCATAGGTCCAATATTGAACAAGAAAACCACATTTATCTCCCTCTCTGTCATTTAGAATTTTTGCTGGATGTGGAAAACTACACCAACAAAGCAAATGCTTGGAAATAGTTAGGAACCAAAAAAAAAAGGGAAGTCCAAAGAAATTCAGTCATTTTTTCTTTCTTCCACATTTCTTGCTCAGTAGAATTTTGTATACATTTTAGCAAGAAGATCATATAGATAGTGTACATGATCTTCCATTTTATTAAGAATGAATAAATGCAGAAGAAAAGTTGGTTACATTTTCTGGACTGATTCCTTCTTTGGTAATACTGATAACAACTAGTATTTATATATATATATATATATATATATATATATATATATATATATATATATATGTACATATGCTTTCTATAGCACAACAAAACTCAGGAATCTTTTTTGAGAATATTTCCTATAATTCCAAATCACAGATTTGACAGTTTCTTTTGTTGATCAATGTACATAGTAATATTTAAAAGGAAAATAAGAAAAAAGAAGTACAACCTGTTAGTATTTTACTGAGTTCTCAATCATTCATCTCATCTTTGAGCAGTATTAGTTAAGATAAGTACTTGCTTTGATTAACATCAATTCAGCTTTCCACAGTGGTCATAGTTAGGAGCAGTTAAGGAACAAAAGACTAGAAGCTAAACAACAAAAAAGAGCAAAATTGACGAATGAAGAATACTACACCTCAATTAAAACTTGTTAAACACAAGGAGAAATCAAATTAGTAACTGCCTCTACAGGCTGGGGCTGTGGAAACTTACTGAGAATATTGAAGTTTTTTCGAGGACTTTATCGTTGCAGTAAATTGCAGCTATAAAGCAAATGCGAGGCATAAATCTGCATTGCCATTGCCAGAGAAATCAACATCCTTCACAGCTTAGAGAAGACAATTTCTCCCTACAAAGTTTCAAACTTCTGTAATTTGGATCTGATAGAAATGAACTAAAACACGAATAATATGCAAGTTTAGCGCATTGCCCGTCATCATTAGGTGCGCTATTGATCAATTATATGAACATGAATACATATCAATTGCATCACATGATTCTCATATCAGCTGCATAAATTCAATTAATAATGGCTCAAAGGAATTTGCTTTCAACACCCTCAAAAGCGAAGATGAGTGCTAATTATCGAGGCTAATTAAATGAATAATACAGGATAGTTGATTTGCATTAAACCCAAACATTGCACATCTAGACCTAATTAATATTGCAATATCAGGAATTACAACAGTTGGTAAAAAAACACCAAAAACGTTGATTTTTAAATATTGGCGTCAAATCTAAAACAGAACCCGCTGAGAAAGCAGTTTTGTTTGTTTAATAGCTTGAGGAAAGATCACGAAACTTCCTACCATAGAAACATACTTCATCGAAAACACAAGAGCAAGATCAACACACCGCTAATCCCTTATTTGCACACTTATATCCGTTAATCCGTCTTTAATTGATGCAATCCACATTGATCTGTAAATTAGTAATGAAGTACCTGCCGATGGGAGCTTCCAATCACTAATAATTGAATCTGTCATATTTGTGTGAAATGATCCTTAATCCCAATTAGGCTAATAGCTCAAGTAAATGCACTAAAAAAGGAGCTCATGAAAATAATATTCTATAGAGTAGTTCAATCTCATAAGTACAACTAGTAATAAGTAAACTCGAGCTGAAATTCGGAGTTTGAGTTGACTTTATACTATTTTTGGTTTGAAGTTAACGAGAACTGATCATTTGCCATTATTCATGTTTACCCTAAAATGGAATAACAAGTGAATTTATAAGCTATTTTAAGGATATGTGATATAATTTGATAAACATTAAGAAGCATAAACTAATATTTAAATTAACGATAAATAACAAAATTCAAATCACATAAATTAAATAGCATTAACCCTCGAGTTCAATCACCCTTGAAAAAAAAGATGTTTCAACTAACTTATGAACAAAGTAACAAGATAATGAAAGCTAGGAAATGATAGTATGTTGCGTGAATATGATGTGTTTTACAAATGATCATACCCCTTTTATATAATAGGGGGAACGCTACTCTTGATATAGTTCTATATGAGGTAAGAAATCTCATGATTAGCTAACTAATCGGCCTCTTCTTGATACGTGCCAGGAGTTTCGCCGCCTCACCTGATTGTGGATATTTCAGCTTTCCATTATTTGACTCAGAATGTTTTGGGACATTTAGTCCCTAACTAAGAGCTTAAGCTTTAGAATTTGGACCATAATTGGAAATAACAAGGGCATTCGCCAACAAGAAAAGTTCGACTTCGATCGAACGACTACAGGTTGTTATTTCGATAAGTTTGAAATAACCCCCTAAGGCAAAGGGCTTTCGCCAACAAGAAGAGTTCAACCTCGATCGAACGACGATGAGTTGTTACAATAAGTTAGAAATGACCCCCTAAGGCCAAGGGCCTTCGCCAACAAGAAGAGTTCGACTTCGATCGAACGATGACAGGTTGTTATTTCGCTAAGTTCGAAATAACCACCTAGTCCAACGGCGTTTGCCAACAAGATGAGTTCGAGCTCAATCGAACGACGATGAGTTGTTATTTCGATAAGTTCGAAATAAGCCCCTAAGTCCAAGGGCCATCACAAACAAGAAGAGTTCGACTTCAATCTTGGCCTTCGCCAACAAGAACAGTTCGACTTCAATCGAACGACGATGTGTTGTTATTTCGATAAGTTCGAAATAACTCCCTAAGGCCAATGGCCTTCGCCAACAAAAAGAGTTCGACCTCGATTGAACAACGACGGGTTGTTATTTCGATAAGTTCGAAATAACCCTCTAAGGCCAAGGGCCTTCGCCAACAAGAAGAGTTCGACTTTGATCAAACGACGACGGGTTGTTTTTTCGATAAGATCAAAAGAACCCCATAAGGCCAAGGGCCTTCACCAATATAAAGAGTTCGACCTCGATCGAATAATGATGGGTCACTATTTCGATTATTTCGAATAATACCTTTTGAGGCCAAGAGTCATCGCCACAGAGGAAACCCGAAATATTTCTAAGGCCAAAAGTGGTCAAGAGGTATAACGGGACATAAAAAATTGGGACTCGCCATATACATGCATCTATCTCGTACCAAAGCCATAAACAGTGAAAATAAAGGTGAACTACAAGGCAAAAAACAAAGAAAAACTCTTCTTTATACAAGGTCATTGTGTGTACAATCGCCGCTTACATACGTCCCAAGCCAACAATAAAAGAAAAAAGAATGAACAGAAAAGGGGAAAGAAATAACGACAACAAACGATGAACAACTAAAAAATAAACAACAACAACAACTGAAAGAAAGAACGGGCAAAGACAACATTATTCATGCGTCATCATCACCACCATCACCATCACCATCTCCAAGAAGTCCTCCCTTATCATCATCTGCACCCCCATTAGCTTCAGGCGTCGCCACATAATACCACAACTATCGCGAGTCTCCCGCGATTTCATTCACACCTTTTCATATGCAGCCTGAGTCACAGTACCCGCCTCCCACAAACTCTTATATATATCCCGCTGAGCTTCGGCGTATACCCAAAGCTCGTTCACGTGACGGGGAACGACGTTTGAGGAAGATTCAATCTGGGCCAACACGGTAACGACGATATTTCTTCAACATATTCAAGAAACCTTGGCCTGAATGTTGGCCTTGCGAATGTTCTCCAATTCTACTATATACGTCTGAAAAACGTAAAGACAGGTTAGAATCATACCATCAAGAGGGGCGAGGGAAAAGCGAAAGTAAGAGTAACATACCCTTAAGACCATAGCGGCCACCTCGTCCATCAAATCATTATCAAGAATGGGCTGAAGGGTCGAATTCTCGGCTGCGGAGCATAGCATGCTGAACTACGGCACTAGATCATCCGTGTCCCCCAAGAGATTACCATCTGAAGGAATTTGAAGAATACGGGCAGAGCCTTCCGCATGAACCACCAAATGAATAAGGCCCTCCTCAAACATCCTGACATCATTAGGGTCGAGGTCCGATTTGGATTCGTAATCATCATCCAACATGCCTTCCCCTCTTTTAGCAATTAGAGAGGAAGCACGACCAACTACAGAGGATGAGGGTATGTCCGAAACTACAACAGTGGACCCAGAAATCTGACCTTCCATCACGACAGGTTGCTACCCACCAACAACGGTGGGAGTCTCTGATTGAGCCGATACAATGACTGGTTCCGTCCCTACGGGGGGAGCTACGACAACCTCTTCTCTGGATCCCATCGTAGGCGAGTTGTCTAGATAAATCACTGTTGGGGGTGCGTTCTCAAACTCCACTCGTTGACTTTTCGACATCCTCTCCTCTTTCCCAATAGACGGTGATTCACCCCTCGGGCGAGCAACACGGGTCGGGACCTCCTCCTGATATCGCATGAGTAACCAAGGCCGCAGACTCAAATGAATTATGTCATTCCCTACCACATGCCGCATATCAACATAATTGGGGATCCCCCACCTTTCTTTCAACTCTGCAATGTCCCTCTCTCTCATAATGGAGTGGACAAGTTTCAATTCCACCCCGGTGCGAGTACTGAAGTCGGTCAACTCTCTTCCAGGGCGAGGCAGGATCTCAACCACCGAGGGGACCTCCTCATCTTCCACCGCATCTACCCTTCCGATGGCTTGAGCAACACTTTCTTGTACCGGACTAGTGACAGGGAGATCGGCGCGAGAAGAATCACCAGCCATTTTGATCAGAAGATACCCCAAAGAAATGATGAAAAGAAAGGATGAGAATTTTCAGTGAGCAAAAGGGCAAGCAGAAATGTGGGGTATTAGAAAGAAGGTATATCTGCAGAATTCTCTCAAGTAAAAGGTAAAGAAGTGCATCAATCAAATGATAAGCTCCCTCTATTTATAAGAGACATAAATCCCCCAAGCACAAAACCCAAGAGTCACCAATAGAGTCTGATAGGGAGCGATACATTTTAGTTCCCCAGGAACATATGTAATAATGGCAGTAACCACGAAACAATGCTTTGATACCAAATGACGTTTCGGTTCTGAAACTGCCACAACGGTCCATGGGTATCAAAAGAACGTTGTCACTCTGCCAAAAATCCAAGAAATGTAACTAAGGAACAAAAAGTCAGAAGTCAGATGTTGCTCAAATTTGTAGTCATCATGATCCAGCAGCCGAGCCCGACATAGGACGACCCTGACAGATGGAGGGGCTAACTCTCTTGGTTAAAATCAAACAGTTACGATCAAACTGACCAACGTCCCACTTAAGTGACCAGGCAGTGAAAATAATATAGCCCACTCTATATCCCTTTTCGGACATCCGGCGAGTCAGAAAGAGTAGTGCCTAAAGGCACGACTACGACATATTGGAGGTAAGAATGCGTCGGGCCAAGTAAAGGGCAATGATGTCTTGACTATATATAGTAAGGAAAAACCCTCGATTAGAGGGGGGGCTCCTCTTTTCCTTTTTTCTCTCAAAAAATCTCATCTTATATTCTTAGTAGAGAAGAAGCATCTACAGAAGAACATGTAAAAGCTATCTCCCCATCGATTGATGGGAGACACAATATTGAATCTCAATAAGATCATTTACATCTTTTCGTCCTGTATGGAATCCATTCTATTAACTCTTTGATCTGAAATTTATTATGTTTGACTAAGATTTACCTATTCATCCCCTTTGATTGATTTGTTCAAAAAGATTTCGATATCTTTTGAGTTAAATATTTACAGTAAGGCAAATAAAAAAACTAAAGTTGGACATCCCCAACTTCCTATACAACTGACATCTTTCCAACTCCATTCCACTATACAACCTACACCTCATCTCTAAAGCTACTTAGATACTTATGGATAGAAATTAATTTCTGCAAGTGACTTTCTATCTTCTTGCGCCATTGATCTCTGCCATGGATATATTGTATGATCAGCTTCCATAGAGTCTTAAGGTTCCTTTATTTATTCTAAAAAATCCTTTAATTTCTCTCTTGCCATAGGTAATAGATGCATCCACACAATGACATTCTGTATACTCTCGCTCTAGAATCTTTCCCATTTGCATATTTGATGGCCCATGCTATCTCTTTATTCCATCATGTAGTGTTTTTAGAAATTCCTTTCCATACCAGGACTTTAGACCATATTAATGTTGTAAAGCTACATTTAAAAAACAAGTGGTCATGTGTTTCATCTTCAATGTCACACATGGAGCAAATTTAACTTTACAAATGTAAAAGTTAAACCCATTAGTTATTCATTTTTAAGTGGATAATATAGTTCTTATCCATATTTGATTTTTTTTTTAAAATATTATAACTCAACCTATTTTATAGAATTACAATCCTTGTCACTTGGCCTAATAGCCCAACTGAAAAACGGCCCACGTTTGAAGTCCTTACCTACTTTGGCCATGTTGTACATAATCTGAAACAAAATTTTAAGTCTTTAACCACTATTACAGACACACTTTTAGGGTTTCATTATTTTCTGTTTTCTTCATTACCAGCACAGTCTATACTCTCTATCCGCTTCGGTTTGCTTTCTCCTTTCTTTCTCTTCTCTCACTTACATAGATATGAATACTTATAGAATTCAAACTTGATTTAAAGTATTTTCTCTACTAAGTTGCTTGACTGTCCTAAATTTTTATAGATCTCAAATATATGAATCTCGATTTATGAGTGTCCAAATTTAAAATTGAAGTTTTGTTGCATCCACATTAAAAACTCCATTGAAGGAGATTTAAAACTCTATGTTCAACTTAGATTTGGAAAATCTAAATCTAACATGATAGGGTTAAGTAAAAATTCATTATAAAATCTTGTAATGATATGAATCTTGAGTGTTGGGTTAACTGTGTTTGATTAATGTTGGTTTTGGGAATCATATTAGCTGAAGAAGGAAGTTAAAGATGATATCCAGTTTTGGATACTATTTGACTTAAAAGTTGTAAAGTACTTTTTAAGTAAATCAATTAAAGAGATGAAGGGGTAAATCATAGCCAATCATAATTAATACTAGATCGAAAGACAAAATTGAAACATGAAAATATTGGACAAAATACCATTAGAAGAGTTTGATTGATTATAGAATTTGTCTTGCCTCTCCTTGAAGAGGTTCAGGAAATTACAATCATATTGCCCCACACGTGGTTAATCACAAATAGATCTCCCCTTTCCCGTAGGTTCAAGGGTCTATCCATGGAGTTTTTCTATCCCCGTTTAGGTTATCAGAATAATGGAGAGGGAGGTTCGGGCTGGAGACCCCTTTCAGTTCTTTTACCTTGTATTTGAAAACTCTATGAGCTTAGCATGACTTGTTACGGTAAGGTTGGGGAGGCGTTCGTCCATCATCGAGAGGCTTAGGCCTCGTTGCTGGTGTCAAAAAATTACAATGAGTCTGAGTCGAACTTGCTGACTACTTTCGTAAGACGATTAGTATGGGGTTATTGCCATTGAGCCCGTGTGGTCTGATTTCGACTAATACAATTAGTCCCTCCATTCTTCAGGGTCGTACCTTGCTGACCTCAGCGGACAGATTATGTGCGTTATGAATTATGAAATTGCCCGAAGGTGTCTTTCTAAATATTCGTGTACCATCACGAAGCATTAGAAGTTGAAGCAATTGTTGATAAACATAACATCGCTTCGTGCAGACAGTCATAATGGTGTATGTTTCTGATGAATTGGACTATTTCGCGCCCATCAGGTTCTAATAGCGACTATTTTTTTTAAAACCCCTCCAAAATTAGGAGGATCTATAGTGCTTCCACACTTCTCCTCCCTGGTGACTCGAACCCAGGACCTAACAGTCGTAGCGGGATGTGCTTTACCAACTGATCAAGCCTCACTTGTCTAATAGCGACTATTGGGTTTCGTGCTCGAAGAATTTATATCTTATAAATTGAATAAATCTATCATTTGCTTATTATATTTCGTCGGTTGTCTTCAAAAGAATTTCCAAGAGATCTCACTTTCTGTTAATTTGAACCTTTCTTAACTCTCTTGCTCGTGATAATATTTGATTTTTACATCTCTTCCGTAAAGTTATACCTTCTATTTTTGTGGGTTTAAGATGGTCGGAACTCCTTCTCGTGAAAATCCCCTAGCTACCCCTCTGGCAGCGAGAATCCTGCTACCGCAGCCAGAAACACAGAAGCAGTGGAAAGCAAAGATGTTCCTTTAGTGGAGGAAATTTTATCCCGTCCTGGGAGAGAGGTGGGAGATTTCAACGCTGACGGTGGGTAAGAGCCAGTAAATATTTCTCCTCTCATAGGGGAAGTAGAGATAGCAGCTCTGAGGGAGCAGTGAGAAATCCCCAACTATGTCGAGATGTACCGACGGGGATAGACGACCGAGTCTAATTTGACTATCCTAGTATGTTCTATGATACCCTTTCCTTGTGGGGTACACGCTACCACTTCCCCTGATGGTGGTTGATTTTTGTCGTTATTACGAGGTGTGCCCTGCCCATCTTTCCCTTTACCTCTACAAGCTTTCCTCATGTTCATCAAATATGCGGAGTTTACCGTCCGTGAGGTCACTCTAAGGCACGTGCTCAGACTGTTAGCTCCCTAGAAGATTTGCGGCACGATGATCCATGCGAGCCTTTGAGGATCAAAAGGCTTGGTGGTAAGGATGGACGATAGAATCAATCATCATTTTTTTGAAAACTTCTTCTGTGTGTGGACCTAGCACCTTGTGGCGGATCCAACTGTTGCGGTGTGGAATTTTGCTCATAAGCTTCTGCCCCCGACTAGTGGAGTACTCAATATGTCTGGGCCCTTACACCTTTTTTTAAGCGTATACTGATCTACTTTTTCATTTCGCAATCGAGAAGCTACCCCCGCCACCCTTGGGGAGTATCCGGGAGTGGGTCGAGGCCATCCTTCCCCATACAGCGGGAGTTCACACGTGTTTGACCTTCCACGAGAGATATGGTCGTAGGCCCATTACGGGTAACATAACTCCCTTATTTTCTATCCCCCCCCATTTTTTGCCTTGATCTTGCTTCTCAAATTATCGTTTTCCGTAACCAGAGCCCTTCAGCTAGCCTTTCGCCTACCGGCCGCTTCTGCACGTCTTAGTATAGTGGCCGCTGTTCGTCCTTCATCGAGGGCAGCATAGGTTGAGTCTGTTGCTTGGCCACCCCGACCCAAGCCGAATCTCAAGGCGAGGTCCCGTCTAGTGCTATCCGCCTTAAAAATGATTCGCCATCGACCAGAGAGGAAGAGGGCCATCGAATAGACGAAGTGTGGAGTTAGAGATGGTGCCCCCAACTATGATCAATTTGGATTCTCCTCTAACGGGTCCGTAGGAAAATATTGTTGCACCATCTTCCACAAGGGTGGAGCGGGTAGTTGATGCTGGTGTTCAGATCTAGGAAAATGTAGGTGTCGTAGCGGTTCATTCCAACGTGCCTGTTGCGGGTAACACAGGACTTCTTACTGGAGTTGATAACCCATCTATTAGTGTTGACGTGATGACCTTAGGTGCGCCTTCTTCGTCCGCGGTTGTCCTTGTTCCCGCTTGTCGCCTGAGAGAGGGAAGAGTGTAGTGATTGATGAATGCGAATCTGAATCCGACTAGGACCCCGATGATGTTCGGATGTTTGGGGAGGGCATTACTCACTCAGTGGTATATGCGGGAGGGGCGTCCCGTGTGATCGAGGTCCCCTCTGATGTGAATCTATAGGAGCAATGGGATAACTTGGTGCCACAGTTCAATGCGCTATGCTCGGAAGCTAACAATGAGTCCCTGTGGATCGTCTCGGATGCCGAAGTGAGGGACGAGGTGGCTGTGATGGGATTCCGGGTATGTTATCTTCGACTTTGCTTAATTCTTCTTTAGTTTCAGGGCGAGCCTTGGTCTAACCACTTTCTCTCTCTCTCTTTTATGCATATTTGTTGGAGGTTGAGAGCATCCACCAGGCTAATACCCGGTCGAGGATCTTTTTGCGGATGCTGGAAAGTATCATTGCTATCGCAACTGGTGCTGTGAGTTGCAAGAACTGCTGAGTACAGATCCCCGCAATCGAGCTCCGGGAGAGGCGTTGGAGAAGAGAAATTGGGAGTTATTGCAGGCACTCAGCAGCAAAAGTGAGCTTAAAGAATAACTCCGCCTCAAGAATGAAGAGCTCGAGGTGAGTAAAGGGGTCATAGAAGAGTGTGAATACATGCAGGGTAAGCTTAAAGCAATACAGTTGGAAATAGAGCAGAGTCGGGTCAGGGCTACGGAGATGAGCGTCTAATTGAGGGGGAAGTTGGCCGAACTAGAGAGCAAGGTTGCCGAGTTAGAGCACATGGAGAGGGTCTGATCAGATGCTTTGGCGAGGTCGGAAGCTTTAGCGAAAGCCATTCACGTGCACGAGTCCCAGAAAGAGTCGAAGAGGGCCACTACAACCCTTAAGGAGGCGAAATTCGAGGAGCGGATCGGTGCAATCGATTATGAGGCCGTGGTTTTGGCAGAGCAAGTCGCAGCCTTAGAGGTGGAGGACGAGCGACTGAGGGCTTAGGCTGGGCCATCTCGCACCCCCGTTCCTCGTCAGACTCCCGAGCATTGGATCTATGCAGAATTCCAAAGGGATATTTTTAAGAACCTACGGGAAGCAGTCACTGTGACCGAGGCTGCCTATGGAGAGGCACGTGAGAAGGCTCGTGCAACTCGTGTCAAATGTGGTTATGATGCAGCGACTCCTGAGGCTGATGGCGATACCAGTGATGATGATGAGCCCTATGGGGATGGTGATGAAGACGGCGGTGATGATGCCGAGTAAACGAAAATTTGTTCTTTGTTTTCTTTGTCATTTCGTTCGCCTATTTGGAATTGGTTTGTTTCTTGTTGTTGTCCCTTCTTTTCTTTTTTTATTTCTTTGTTGACCGGCCTGGGCCAGGTGTAAGCAGCAAAGGCCCACATTCCTGAATTGGTAAATAATAAATTCTCTTTTTCGCTACTTGTCTTGCGTTTCAGTTTTTTGGATAAACTTATGATATTGTCGCTGAGTGAGGGCTCGTCAGACGAGTCCCCACTTCGTTTCTTCTTGTGTCGAAGGCTCTCTGCCTTAGGGCTGTTTTCGACTATATATCAAAGTAACAACACGTTTTGCATTCAGGCGAGGTTGAACTAATCAACCTTTGATGGCGAAGGAACTTAGCTTAAGTTCCAGTTTGAGCGAGGTCGAATATATCAATCTTTTGATGGCGAAGGCACTTAGCCTGAGTCCCAATTCGAGCGAGGTCAAACATATCAAACTTTTTTATGGCGAAGGCACCTAGCCTTAACATAGTTCGAGCGAGGTCAAATATGTCAAACTTTTTGATGGCGAAGGCACTTAGCTTTAACTGAGTTTGAGCGAGGTTGAACGTATCGGACTTTTGATGGCAAAGGCATAGCCTGAGCCCCAGTTCGAGTGAGGTTGAACATATAACACTTTTTGATGGCGAAGGCACTTAGCCTTAACTTAGTTCGAGCGAGGTCAAACATATCAGAATTTTGATGGTGAAGGCAAAACCTGAGTTCTAGTTTGAGCAAGGTCGAACATATCAAAATTTTTGATGGCGAAAGAACTTAGCCTTAACTTAGTTCGAGCGAGGTTGAACATGTCAAACATTTTGATGGCGAAGGCACTTAGCCTTAACTTAGTTCGAGCGAGGTCGAACATGTCAGCCATTTTGATGGCGAAGGCACTTCACCTTAATTGAGTTCGAGCGAGGTCTAACATATCAGACTTTTGATGGCGAAGGCACTTAGCCTGAGTCCTAGTTCGAACGAGGTCGAGCATATCAAAATTTTTGATGTCGAAGGCACAGCCCGAGTCCCAGTTCGAGCAAGGTTGAACATATAAAACTTTTTGATGGCGAAGGCACAGCCCGAGTCCCAGTTTGAGCGAGATCGAACATATCAAACTTTTTGATGGCAAAGGCACTTAACCATAACTCAGCTCGAGTGAGGTCGAACATGTCAAACGTTTTTATAGCGATGTCACTTAGCCTTAACTTGGTTCGAGTGAGGTCGAACATCTCAAACTTTTTAATGGCAAAGGCATTTTTCCTTAACGGAGTTCGAGCGAGGTCGAACATATCAGACTTTTTGATGACGAAGGCACTTAGCCTTAACTTAGTTCAATCGAAGTCGAACTTGAGAAACTTTTTATGGTGAAGGAACTTAGCCTTAACTGAGTTCGAGCGAGGTTGAACATATCAGACTTTTGATCGTGAAGGCACTTAGCCTGAGTCTCAGTTCGAGCAAGGTCGAACATATCAAACTTTTGATGGAGAAGGCACTTAGACTTAACTTAGTTCGAGTGAGGTCGAACATGTCAAACCTTTTGATGGTGAAGGCACTTAGCCTTAACTTGGTTCGAGCAAGGTCTAACATTTCAAACTTTTTGATGGCGAAGGCACTTAGCCTTAACTGAGTTCGAGCGAGGTCAAACATATCGTACTTTTTGATGGCGAAGGCACTTACGCTTAACTCAGTTCGAGCGAGGTCGAACATATCAGACTTTTGATGGAGAAGGCACTTATCATGAGTCCTAGTTCGAGCGATGTCAAACATATCAAAATTTTGATGGCAAAGGTACTTAACCTGAGTCCCAGTTCAAGTGAGGTCGAACATATCAAACTTTTTGATGGTTTGACGCCACGGGTGCTAAGCGTAAAGACTTCATTTTAACCTTTGGTTTTGTGTTGTGTGCGTGTTGCTATTGTTGTCTCCCTAACCAGAGCATTCGTGTTGTCTCCGGGTGATTCTCGATTCTTGGTTTGATAATATCCCTCTACCGGCTTTCGACTTGACACTATGTAGAGGATGAGGGGGTGGTTCATACTTATGCCCTAGGGAAGGAGGGATGCTTTGCATCACTTCTCTCCTTGCTTGGACCGTTTGAGATCGATAGGACAAGAGATTTTAGCTGCCGTTGACGCGTTCGATTCTTCTCATCTCGATGCTCTGCCATTGACTTTGGTTTGAGCTGGATATTCCTTTTTGGTGTTTCTTTGTCTTCGATCTAGGAAGAACTAAGTATTTTTGCTAGGAAATCCCCACAGACGGTGCCAAATTATTTGAATCAAAAGTTGTAAAGTACTTTTTAAGAAAATCAATCAAAAGAAATGAAGGGGTAAATCATAGCCAATCTTAATTAATATTGGATCAAAAGACAGAATTGAAATATGGAAATATTGGACAGAAATACCATTAGAGAAGTTTCATTAATTATAGAAATATGTCATGCCTCTCCTTGAAAAGGTTTAGGAAATTATAATCATATTGCCCCACACGTGGTTAATCACAAATGGATATACCCTTGCCCGTAGGTTCAAGGGTCTATCCATGGAGTTTTTCTATCCCCTTTTGGTTTGTCAGAGTAATGGAGATGGAGGTTAGGGCCGGAGGCCCCTTTCAGTTCTTTTACTTTGTATTTATAGTTGAAAACTCTCTGATCTTATCATGACTTGTCATGGTAAGGTTAGGGAGGTGTTCCTCCGTCGTCGAGAGGCTTTGGCCTCATTGCTGGTGTCAGAAAATTACAATGAGTCTGAGTCGAACTTGCTGATAACTTTTGTAAGACGATTAGGACGAGGTTATTGCCGCCGAGGTCGTGTGGTCAAATTTCGACTAATACATATACTCTGTTCTACATCATTATATAATATTATATAACATTATAAAAAATTATAATAAGAATATAATGTTGTATAATATTATATGTTGGGTGTAAAAATATTATTATACAACATCGATCTTTCGTTTTAAGTAAGTTTCTCTTTCACAGTAGTAATTTTAGTTTTGTTGCATGTTTTTTATTTTTTATTTTGCCAAATTCCCTTTTGCTTTTATTTTGGTTACTTTTTGTTTAGATTTTTCTTTTTTGCTTTTGATTCGTATTTTCCATGTTTTCTATTAACACTGATTTTGTTTTTCTATGCCAGCGAAATATTGGTATACATTATTCAACATTTCATATATAAGTTTATGCAAATTTATACGTCATTATACACGTACTGTATAGATGTAGTTAAAAGTGAAAATAAATTTTTTGTATTTTTCTCGAACAATTTATATATAAAGTTAATTTTTTCATTGATTTCTCTGCTACATCATGAAATTTCAAATATTTCTTTTCTGGTTGTGTTTTCTGTCAAATCAAAAACTTTGGAGCAAATTTATCTATTTAGAACTTGGAGAATAAGAGATTTTAGGTCAATTTTTCATATTTTTATAGCCGGGATAGAAATGTATAAACTTGAGTAAGAAAAAGAATAAAAAAACCATGAAAAGTTTGTGACAGAATAAAAGGGGTATGAAGGTTTTTTTGGATCTGAGCCAACTAATATTAGGCTTCATATTTGTAAACTTAAATTTGGGTCATCTAACTGCAAAGTAAACTCGTAAAGTATATTATTATGTAATTCTATTATTTTTTAATGAATAATAAGGATAATTAACTATTGTTTTAATCTATCTTGCAACCAGTAGTTATTTCCTCAGTTCAATGTCTAAATTTTCTCACCGGGTCACCTTAAAATTCCTGTTTTTGAAATCCTTTAGAATTGTCAACCACCTTTTCTAGATCTCTTTAGATATGTATGACTTAGGTCATTCAACGGAACACATCAGTTTTATGGGAGATTTAAGTAAAATAATTATCTTAACATTTTGACTTGTTATACCTCCTTCATTATGATTTCAAATATTACAAAACTTTTTCGCTCTTTAATCTTTTATCAAAATTAGACCAAACTCTATTAATTGACAAGTCTAGCTTATGTATTAAGTAATTTATTCATTTACTTTTGGCTTCTTTTTTATGCATGAACTTTAACTTTCAAGTCACTTAACTTCTTTAATTTATATCTGTTGTTATATAAATAGTAATGAAAAAATGAATTGACAAAAGATAAAAAAAAACATCTGTTGAATGTTATAAAATAAAAACTTTAAAGTAAAGACAAGTATAGAGAGAGACTGATATATTATTCGAATTCAAACTCATGTACATAATGAACTGAAATCACTTGTATTTATAGAAGAAAGGAAGCTGCTACTGCAGGCTGCTGTGTAAGCTGCTACTGCAGGCTGCTGTGTAAGCTGCTACAATACCAGATATGGATTATCTTTTACTGATAGTAATGTTTATCCATAACGGAATACTAAATGGATAAGTTCATTATACCCAGTATAGATAATCTTCTGCTAGGGGTAATGATTATCCATAACGGAGTACTGAAAGGATAAGCTTATTATACCCGATATGAATAATCTTCTACCGGGGGTAATGTTTATCCGTAACCGGATACTGAAAGGATAAGCTTATTATACCCAGTAGGGATAATCTTCTACCAGGGGTAATGTTTATCCATAACCGGGTACCGAAGTGATAAGCTTCTCCATGAAGCTTATTTCCAATAGAGTACTAAATAGATAAACATATTTACGGCGGAGTCCCATATGGATAAGCTTTTTCAGGAAGCTTATTTACAACGGAGTACTAAATGAACATCCATAATATAATATATTTATAACACTCCCCTTGGATGTTCATTAAAATATAATGTGCCTCATTAAAACCTTACTAGGAAAAATCACGTGGGAAAAAGAAAATCTCAGTGAAGGAAAAGAGTACACATATTTAGTAATACGCATTGCTTGGTGACTTATTAAAAACCTTATAAGGAAAACCCTAAGGGAAAAAACCTTAATAAGGGAAAGACAAATGTTCAATTTGCAGACCAAGACAAAGTTTTGTCTTTCCAAGATCTTTCATCTCAAATTCTTTCTTAAGATATTCAATTGCCTTTTGGAGCTCTTTTGCAGTTCCAACAAGATTTATGTCATCAACATAGTATAACAAATTCTGATGCAATTTTCTTTATAAAAATACATGGACAAATAGCATTATTTATGTAACCTTCTTTTAGCGAATATTCACTAAGGCGATTATACCACATGCGCCCGGATTGCTTTAAACCGTACAAAGTTCTTTGTAATTTGATTGAATACATTTCCTGAGATTTTGCTTCAGACATTTTAAATCCTTTATGGATTTTCATATAAATTTCATTAACAAGTGAACCGTACAGATAAACTGTAACTACATCCATTAGATGTATTTCAAACTTTTCATGTAGTGCTAAACTTATGAGATATCGAAATGTTATGGCATCCATAACCGGTGAATATGTTTCATCAAAATCGACTCCAGGTCGTTGTGAGAATCCTTGTGCAACAAGGCAAGCTTGGTATCTTTCAACTTCATTTTCGTCATTCTTTTTTCACACAAAAACTCATTTATGAGCAACTGGTTTTATACCAGCAGGTGTTTGGACTACTGGTCCAAAGACCTCTCTTTTAGCAAGTAACTTTAATTCCGATTGAATTGCCTCTTGCCATTGTGGCCAATCAGATCTTTGTCAACATTCTTCGACAGATCGTTGTTCGAGATCCTCACTATCTTGCATAATATTTAGTGCAACATTATATGCAAAAATATTATCCACCACTATTTCATTCGATTTAAATTAATCCCATCACCGATCGAACTTATTGAAAGTTCTTCACTCGTATGAACTTCGGGTTCATTGATTTCTTCAAGAATCTTAGAACTGATCAGATCTTGGGTCTTTTCAGGAGATCGCCTCATAGTATCGTTTTGATCATTTGTCGATTTTCTTTTTTGAGGATTTCGATCCTTTGAACCGACAGGCCTACCACGCTCCAGGCGTATTTTAGGTTCACCAGCTCTCATGCTAGTAGATGGTCCTACTAGGACATCAATTCGGATAGGCACATTCTCTGCTGGGATATGTGACTTAGTTATTCTTTTCAAATCAGTTTATGCGTCTGGCATTTGATTTGCTATATTCTGTAAATGGATGATCTTCTTGACATCCTGATTACATATAGGATACGTGGATCAAAGTGAAATGATGATGAAACTTTCCACACAATTTCTCTTTTGATTTCCTTTTTCTCTCCCCCTAATTGTGGGAAATTTGTTTCATCAAACTGACAATCTGCAAATCGAGCAGTAAATAAATCTCCTGTCAATGGTTCAAGACGAATAATAGGGGGTTATTCAAACCCAACATATATTCCTATCCTTATCTGTGGTCCCATCTTACTGCGCTGTGGTGGTGCTACTGGCACATATACAGCACATCCGAAAATTCGTAAATGGGAAATATTTGGTTTATGACCAACAACTAATTGCGAGGGAGAATATTTATGATAATGTGTCGGTATGAGACATATATAGTAGTGGGCAATTTTGTTTTCATAAGTAGTGGTCTTGCTATCAATTGCAGGTGTTTAATAAATGACTCTGTAAGGCCATTTTGAGTATGAACATAAGCTACAGGATGTTCAACTTTTATCCCAACTCATAAACAATAATCATCAAAAGCTTGAGATGAGAATTCTCCAGCATTATCGAGGCGAATAGAATTTATCGGATAATCTAGGAATTGTGCCCTTAATCGAATTATTTGGGCTAATAGCTTTGCAAACGCCAAATTGCGAGATGATAGTAGGCACACATGAGACCATCTTGAAGACATCTTGAAGATGAATCTATTAGGACCATACTATATCTAAACAACCCACTTTGTGGGTGAATAAGTCCACATATATCCCCATGTATACGCTCTAAAAAGGTAGGGGATTCAATGCCAACCTTCAATGGTGATGGTCTAGTGATCATTTTGCCTTGATAACAAGCATCACAAGAAAACTCGTCATTTGTAAGAATCTTCAGGTTCTTTAGTGGATGCCCACACAAATTTTCAGTAATTCGTCTCATCATTGTTGATCCTGGATGGCCCAAATGGCTATGTCAAAGAACAAAAGTATTTGAATCCATAAACTTTTGGTTTATGATAGAGTGTGCTTCAACAGTACTAATTTATGAATAGTATAAGCCAGAAGATAAAGTTGGTAACTTTTCTACAATGTATTTCTGACCCGAAATATTCTTTGTAATACATAGATATTCCTTATTTATTTCATTTATTGTCTCTACATGATACCCATTTCGCCGGATATCTATAAAACTCAATAAGTTTCTTCGGGACTTGGAGGAGAACAATGCATTGTCTATAATAAGTTTTGTTCCCTTAGACAAAAAGATAATGGCTCTTCCAGAGCCTTCAATCAAAACTTATATTACAAGAAATTGTTGAAACATTTGCAAATAAGAAAAGTATTTCTGATCCTCTAATATGGCATGAGTTGTTCCACTATCAATAATACAAATATCTTCATGATTTGCCTTTGATCCAAACATAATTTGAGGATTATCCATATTCTTCAAAATGATATAAATAAAATATATTATAGTGAACATCATTATCAAAACATAACTTTTATTAACAATACATAACCATACTATCTATTACAAACAACAAAAATTAAAATATTCATATTTCTACAGATTCACTACCGATTACATGACTTGTTTCTCCTTCTGGGATTGCGAAGTAATCTGCTGCATCTAAATTCATGGAGTCTAAATCATCTTCCGCAATAAAATTTGCTTCAGCATTTTTCTCTGTCTTCTTAGGGAAGGCTTGATAAAGCTCAACCAGGTGCTTTGGCATACGATAGGTACGTGTCCAGTTCCCCTTTCCTCCATATCTATTGCATGCACTCTCTCCATTTGGTGCTTGCACCGCTTCATGCTTTTGTTCCTTCCTTTTCCACTGCTGGTGGCGAGGAGGGTTCTTTGGTGCATTATTATTACCATGATTGGGATTTCTTCCTTGACAATGTCCATCACCACGACTGGTGTCATGACCTCTTCCACGTTTATCTTGGTGAAAGTTCGTCTCATTCACTTCAGGGAATGGACAAGAACCAGTAGGGAGACTTTCATGATTTTTCATTAGTATCCCATTATGTTTCTCGGTTATAAGAAAATGTGAGATCTGTTCAGAATACTTCTTAAATCACATCTCTCGATATTTCAGCTGCAAGAGCATATTCGAGGCATGGAAAGTGGTGAAAGGTTTCTCAAACATATCATTGTCAGTAATATTATCACCACATAATTTCAACTGAGAAATGATTCTGAACATAGCAGAATTATACTCACTGGCAGATTTAAAATCTTGTAGCCTTATATGGGTCCAATCATATCGAGCATGTGGAAGATCGACCATCTTCAGGTGGTCATATCTATCCTTTAAATTATTCCACAGTATGGCTGGATCTTTAATAGTAAGATATGCCATTTTAAAGCCCTCATCAAGGTGATGGCGTAGGAACATTTCTTTGGCACGGTATTGGTTTGATGCATGATTTTTGTCTTTGATGGTGTCTGCCAGACTCATTGCATCAAGATGAATTTCAGCATCAAGCACCCAAGACATGTAGATTTTTCCCGATATATCCAGGGAAACAAATTGCATTTTAGAAAGATTTGAAATTATTTAGGAAAAGAAAGTTCTTACCTCAGATACTTTCAAAATATTTGCTCGAGATGGCAGAGTCTCGTGCTGATAGCGTGTTATAAAATAAAGACTATAAAGTAAAGAGAAGTATAGAGAGAGGCTGATATATTATTCGAATTCAAACTGATGTACATAATAAACTGAAACCACTTGTATTTATGGAAGAAAGGAAGCTGGTGTGTAAGCTGCTACTACAAGTTGTTGTGTAAGCTGCTACTGCAAGCTGCTACAATACCAGATATGGATTATCTTTTACTGGTAGTAATGTTTATCCATAGCGCAGTATTGAATGGATAAGTTCATTATACCCAGTATAGATAATCTTCTACTAGGGGTAATAATTATCCATAACGGAGTACTGAAAGGATGAGCTTATTATATCAGGTATGGATAATCTTCTACAGGGATAATGTTTATCCTAACCGGATACTGAAAGGATAAGCTTATTATACCAGTATGGATAATCTTCTACCGGGGATAATATTTATCCATAACCGTGTACCGAAGTTATAAGCTTCCCCATGAAACTTATTTCCAATAGAGTACTAACTAGATAAACATATTTACGGTGGAGTCCCATATGGATAAGCTTCTTCCGGAAGCTTATTTACAACGGAGTACTAAATGAACATCCATAATATAATATATTTATAACACTGAGTACTTATATTACTTCCTTTTATGTTATAAATATATTATATTATGGATGTTTATTAGTACTCCATTATAAATAATTTTTCTTAAGAAGCTTATCAATATGGGACTCCACTGTAAATATGTTTATCTATTTAGTACTCTATAGGAAAAAAGCCTCCTGAAGAATCTTGTCACTTCAATATCCGGTTATGGATAAATATTACCTCCGGTAGAAGATTAGTCATACCAGGTATAATAAGCTTATCCTTTAAGTATCCGGTTATGGATAAACATTACCCCGGTAGAAGATTATCCATACCGGGTATAGTAAACTTATCCTTTCAATACTCCGTTATGGATAAACATTGCTCTCAGTAGAAGATTATCCATATCTGTTATAATAGCAGCTTACACAACAACTTGTAGTAGTAGCTTACATAACATCTTGCAGTAGCAGCTTACACAACAGTTTCATTTCTTTTATTAATAGAAGAGATTTCAGTTCATTATGTACATCAATTTGAATTCGAATAATATATCAGTTTCTCTCTATACATATCTTTACTTTACAGTTTTTATTTTATAACACGTTATTAGCACGAGACTCTGCCATCTGGATTATTTGGAAAGTATCTAAAGTAAGAACTTTCTTTTCCTAAATAATGTCAAATCTTTCTAAACTTGAATTTGTTGCCCTGGATATATCGGGCAAAAGCTACGACTGAAATTCATCTTGATGCGATGGGTCTGGCTGACACCATCAAAGATAAAAATCAGGCATCAAACCGAGACCGTGCCAAAGCAATGATATTCCTACACCATCACTTTGAGGGGGTCTAAAAATGGAATATCTTACTGCTAAAGATCCAGTCATACTGTGAAATAATTTGAAAGATAGATATGACTACATGAAGATGGTCGTTCTTCCACAGGAACGGTATGAAATGACTCATCTAAGGCTACAAGATTTTAAATCTATAAGTGAGTATAATTCTGCTATGTTTAGAATTATTTTCCAATTGAAATTATGTGGTGATAATATTACTGATAATGATATGTTGGAGAAAATATTTACTACTTTTCATGCCTCAAATATACTCCTGCAGCAGTGACATCGAGAAATGAGATTTAATAAGTATTCTGAACTTATCTCACATCTTCTTATAGCCAAGAAACATAATGGGTTATTAATAAAAAATCATGAAAGTAGACCTACTGGTTCTTGTCCATTCCATGAAGTGAATGAGACGAACTTCCACCAATCTAGACGTGGAAGAGGTCGTGGCCTCAATCGTGGTCATGGCCGTGGCGGGGAAGAACTTTTATTCATGGTAATAATAATGCAACAAAGAACCCTCCTCACCACCAGCAGTGGAAAAGGAAGGAACAAAAGCATAAAGCGGTGCAAGCACCAAATGCAGAAAATGCATGCTATAGATATGGAGGAAAATGGCACTAGTCATGTACCTGCCGTACGCCGAAGCACCTAGTTGAGCTTTATGAAGCCTCCCTAAAGAAGACAGAGAAAAATGTTGAAGCAAATTTTATTTCTGAAGATAATTTAGACTTCATGCATTTGGATGTAGTTGATTACCTGGCACTCCCAGAAGGAGAAACAAGTCATGTAATTTGTGGTGAATCTGTAGAAATATAAATATTTTAATTTTTGCTATTTGTAATAGATAGCATGTTTATGTAATTGTTGTAGATAAAGAAAAATTAAGATTTGATAATGATGTTTACTATAATATATCTTATTTATTTCATATGGATAAGATTATTAGATCAACTTAAACTCTAGCAGGGTTTGCAAGAAATATACAATCACCATAAGTGGTTATATTTTGTATATCGCATTGTCGTTATATTTTGTTAACCACCATGAGTGGTATATGCCTATGATCATCAGAAGTGATAATTTAAGCTTTTTATGGTTACAATTGAAGATAAAACTACATAAATATTCTTTATATTAAATGCAAGCCTCGATTTGCTCCTGAAGTATTAAATATTTTAAAAGAGGTTGAGGCATCACAATTTGATGTGATTAATGCGCGTTCAAATAATTATGTTTGATTTCCCGAAGAATGAGAACTTTTGATAATATTAATTCATTTCCTGAAGTGAACGTGATAATAGTCATAAATCTAGTAAATATGAACGTGCTTTTGATGTGAATATATTACAATTCACCTTCAGAAGAGGTAATATAATTGAGAGAATATATACTCAATATTTCGTATTTTAAAGTAACACAATTGAAATTGCCTCCTGAAGTAGGAAAATATTATGTAGAAGAGTTTTCTTGTGCCTAAACAATTGTTTACATTGTTTATTTGATTGTGATTTTCTCTCATGATACCAGAAGTGTATGAGCAATATTTGATGGTACAATATATATCAACAACTCCTGAAGAGCTAATTGTTTGCCTAGAAGACACATGACACCAGTAGTGTTCGATAAATATTAGATTGTGGATAATATGTGACGACCCAAAGGGTCATTACTGTAATTATCCCTTTCTTTGTGTATCTGAGGCCTTGAAAACACCTTATTTGGTTGCCTCGATTTGCGTGCACAGTTCGGGCACAAAGCCAAAAATGTTTATGTGAAAATATTTGAATTATGTGTTAAAAATTATGAGTTTTGTTAATAATATTGCAATAGTTTACCTTGGTCAACGTTTTGGGTAAACGGACCCGGACCCGGACCCATGATGTGATGGTCCCGCAGGGTCCGTAAGGAAGTTTCGGACCCGGACGTATTCCCAGAATCAAAATCCGAGGACCCAGGCCCGAGTACAGAGCTTTTTTGTGAAATTATTTTCTGAAAATGCTTAAGAAAAAATGAAAATGAAAATTGATCAAAAGTGATAGTATCGGGCTCGTATATTGGTTCTAACGCCCGGTACAAGTCTTAAATGAGCGTTAAGCGCTATCTGTAAAGTTTTGTTAAAACGAACGTCATTTGACGTGTTTTAGACTAAAAATGGAAAATTTGAAAGTTTTGAACTTTGAAATAAAAATCACGAGTTTTTGAGGTTGATTATTCGATGTTGATATTATGTTGGAGATTTGATCGCATGAGTAAGTCCGTAGGATGTTTTTGAGGTGGGGTGCATGTTTGGGTTGGATCTCCGAGGGCTTGGGTGAGTTTCAGATATGTGTTAGGCTCATTTGAAACATTTTTAACTACTAGTGTCTGCAGTCTTCGCATTTTCGCAAATGCGAACCTCCCGTGTTTGGCCAGACATCGCAAATGCGATCATTCCCCTTTGCATTCATACTTCGCAAATGAGAAGTCAATCTCTCAAATGCGACTTCCCCCGCATAAGCCATAGGTTCGCAAATGCGAACCTCTTCTCGCAAATGCGAGTTCCTCCTTTTCCCTGCCCAGTTCGCATTTGCGAACAATCTCTCACAAATGCGAGGTTCCCTTTAATTCCGCCCAGTTCGCAAATGCGAAGTCAATATCGCATTTGCGACATTTGCAGCTGTGCAACTTATACTTAGCCGATTTCAAACTTCATTTTTCATATTTTCAAAACGCAAACCTCCATTGGCGATTTTTTCTCGACTCTTTCTCTCCCAATTCACTTGTAAGTCATCTTTTACTCAATTTCTTCAAACTTTAACATCTTCTATCATTATTTCAACTTAAAATCAAAGCTTTCAATGAGCAAATATGGGGATTTGGGGTAGAACCTAGGTTTTCATAAAATTGGGGATTTGGACTTCTGTTTGGGGTCCGATTTCAAAACTAATTGCATATATGAACTCGTGGGGGAATCGGTAACCCGGTTTTGGTTTGAACCTCGAGTTTTGACCATGTGGGCTCGGAGGAGGCATTTTGGGAATTTTTGGGTAAAACTTGGGAATTTCATTCTTATGTATTCAAATTGATTTAACTAGCATTTGTTGATACAATTGAGTAAATTGTTGTTAGACTCGACCGGTTTTGAGGGGAATTTGAGGGGTAAAGCTATTCTAGAGGCGTGAGTTGAGTTGGAAGCTTTTGAGGAAAGTGTTTGATCTAACTTTGGCTTGAGGGAATAGGATTAGGTTGATATTTGTTATGTGGTATGTGGAGTCGGTGTATAGGTATGGTGACGGTTACCTATGTGCCTGAGTCAAGCCTGACCGTGAGTCATATTTGCTATTAAAATTGCTAAAGAAGTGAACAGTTGTGATAATTACTTGTTACAAGAATTATGAATGTGAATGCTTAGAAGTAAATGAACTAAAGAGGAATTTTTGGTACTTTTCCCTTGCCGGGATTTATTGTTTGGCTGTTTCTCTTGTCGGGATTTATTGTTGAGCTGCTTCTCTTGCCGGGACCTATTCTTGAGTTGTATTCCCTTGCCGGGATTTATTGTTGAATTATTCTCCCTTGCAGGGATATGTTGTTTTGATTCATACTTCCTTTCCCGTTTGGTTGTGACCATTGATTGGGTGAGGAAGAGAGAGTAAAAGTACGAAGGGGTGATGCCGTGCACTATGTGTTTGAGAGTAAAAACACGAAGGGTAATGTCGTGCAGTGTATATTGAGAGTAAAAGCACGAAGGGTGATGCCGTGCATTATATTTGATATTCTTGGTGAGAAATGAGAGTAAAAGAACGAAGGGTGATGCTGTGCATTATATTTGATAGATTTGGTGAGGAATGAAAATAAAATCACGAAAGGTGATGTCGTGCAGCTGTTAATTCATTGGCTTTCTTATTTAATTATTATTTATTCAGTTCTATCTCTTGTTTGTAGAAGTTATAATTGAACTGCAGCATGTCCCTTTCCCTTTTATCTATTTAAATTCTTGTTCTATTTCTTTTATTGCTCATATATCTGTACAGGTTATTTGTGGTAGGTCGGGTTTAGCCTCGTCACTACCTCGCCGAGGTTAGGCTGGGCACTTACCAGCACATGGGGTCGGTAGTGCCGATACTACGCTTCTGTGCCTTTTTGTGCACATGTCAGGACATAGTCTACAGATCGCAGCAGTAGTTAGGGGGCGATCCTTCAGTCCAGAGACTTTGAGGTAGTTCGCTGGCGTTCGCAGGCCCTGAGTCTCCTCTATCTTTTACAGTTTGTTTAGTTGAATCAGAAAGACATGTTATGTATTTCTTTCAGAGTATTGTTTTTAGTACTCTTTTAGTCGTCCGTGAGTAGTGACACCAGATACTGGGTAGAGGCATGTCATTCATTTTTTCATTTCGTCCTTTCTTGTATCTGCTAAAAGTCTTCCACGTGTTTTAGTTAATTATTACAATATTTAATTTGCTTTAGATTAAAGTTATTATGAAAATGAATAACAAAGGGTTGGCTTGCAAAGCTTCAACATTAGATGCCATCACGACTCCCGATGGTGGGTAAATCCGGGTCGTGACATAATAAATGAAGGATCTCGAAGAGATTTTATAAAAATATATCATTCATATTATTTGATTGTGGTCAAAACATATGTTGTAGTAAACCTAAAGTTTACTAATACAAATGGCTATCATATTGCGATTACAAATGATTGAAAGATTGATAATCTTCATGTTTCAACAATCATAGAGGGTAAAATAATATGTATGTAAAAAATTTCCCGCCTTATTCTTCAATTTGTACTACATCATATATCACAGTAAACAAGAAGTTTACTAATGCAAAAGCAGCTACAGTAAATCAGAAATTTACTTATACCAAAGTAGCCACGGTAAACCAGAAGTTTACTAATGCAAAGTTTGTGCTATAGTAAACGAGAAGTTTATTAAGAGATAGCACATGCCATGATAAACTTGAAAATTTTATTTACCACTTTTTAATGAGTTATTTGAGAATTCAGATAAGCATATACTGAAGAATGAGAAGATTCTTCAAGAATTCTCTTGCACTACTTATTCTCATAATAAATTGGTTATACCGGCTATAATTGGGACTAAGACCCCTGATTCTAAAATATATAAAAGGTGAATATGCGCCCATTCACGTGTTATGTGAAACACTTATATATGCATATATAATATGGTCACATGTATGTTTATTGTCAATCTGCAGTTTGGCGTTTGAGATTGCTTTGCTTAATTAAGAGCATAACTTTTAGAGTATGAAATCAAAATAGTTCACCTTGATAAATGCTGGTTTGTATTCAAGCTGGTTTAGCATTTAATACCTCCTACTAATAGCTAAAAAATTACTTATGAGAACAAAGATTCATGTGTTGGTCTATGATTTTCTAAATTGCATATGACAACACTTGCATGTTGATCAGGCTCAACTAAGTCTCACAAAAGACTAAGCGGGCATTGCAAATATAATCTAAGTATTATTGCCCAGAGTCGAACCACAGGGAATTAACCTATCAATTACTACTGTCAGATTCACTAAATTCACACAATCTATTTTCCCAAACTTTTTGATTCACAATGGTTGATTTTCTAACAACTAAAGATTGAAAATAATTAACAACTGAAAATTAACTAAACTTGATGTGTATACAGTAGAAATAAGGTCTAAGGCAATGGTTTTCCCTGTTGGTAATTTCCTTGGTTGTATATGTCATATAACTACGATTTAGTTTTCTCTATCAATCATGAACACCAAATTATCATAATTCTTTCTCAAGTAACTATGATAATAAACTAGACACACTCTCTCAAGCTACGCTAGCTAATTTCACAATACAGTTCACTTAGATTGCACTCGGAGTTCCGTTATTACTAATCCAATCCCTAAACCCTCGGTTATGACTCTCATCTATACTCCGGGAGTGATGATGTTCATACAATTACCTAAATATGCACACTCTCTCAAGTAGATACATAATAAATAGGAACGGATAATTGAGGGCCCTTTCAACTAATGCACAATCGAAACATAGATGAACAACTAGAGCTTGACAACCAAACCCAATTATATTAATAAAACAACCAAGTCATCCCCAACGGTTTCCATCAAAATCTTAGATTAAGGTTTTTAGCTACTAATAACAATGGGTAAATAAACTACGAAAAGATTCATAATCATAAAATACAAGAAAAATAAAGAAGAATGAGAACAATGATGTTTTGGGTGATCTCTCACACTTATTTTTCTTTCCAAAGTACTCTCTAAAATATTACATGCCTCCCTTGAGCGAGCTTGACTTTATATAGGTTAAGTGATTTTCTCTCCAGATCTCCAATTTTACCCCTAAGTAATGTTTTTCCGGACCGGACACGTGCGGCCTCGTGCGTCCTTCGCGTGCATCTTTCTGGCTCGGCTTGTAACACGCGCGAACTATGCGCAACTTCGCGCGCTATTCGCGCACCTGGGGCTTGATTTATTCCAATATTTCGTCTTGTCCTTGCACGCACTCAACTCCGAGGGGTCGTTTTTGTTCATATATCATTTCAATAGCCTCTTGAAAGCATCATATAGACTCATCATCTTGCAATGTATACAAATCATAATTAGAGCCTATTTTTTCATCAACTAACCATATTATGTCATTGAAATATAATTAAGAAGAAGCATAAATAATAGGCGAAAATCGCCTAGATTTCGCCTATTATCAACACCCCACACTTAATTCATTGCTAGTCCTCGAGCAATCAAACTATACCCTCTATAGAATCCTTCACTCAACCATTTCCCTTAATGCATTACACCTAGAACAATATACATACATTACGCCTAGAAGTCAACAATCCTAGCCTCAAAGCTGACTCTCAAGTTCCATTCAATATTCACACTTCCTAAAAGTACTCTACACATAAGTCAAGACTTGCTTTTATGTCACGAATCACATCCCCTCACAATCATATTAACAAAAATTGAATTCAATCCACACATTTGAATCATATACTCACATATATCGAGGAAAACTCTCGCAAAAGAAGTCACATGCATGAAATTGGTACCATAAGCTTCCTCTTCATTGAAATCTCTACTAATGTAGGCTAGCTCGACCTAAAATTACTTAGGACTTTTTCATGGTTGTAATGTGGGCAAAGGGACAGTTAGGATATATGTAGGAATAGTGACTCAACCTCCTAAGCACTTTAACACATCACATGAGAAATTTTTAGCGCAAATTATTCAACCCACTTCTTATTCACAAACAAAATCATCATACAAATGCCCCATTCTTCTTTAAGCACCCTATTAATTCATACCCACTAGCTGGAACAAGACACAATTCTTTTCCTTTTTTTTTCCAGTTTATTCTTCTTTTTCTTTTCACTTTCCTCTAGTGGTGTAGTATTTTATAAAACAAGTACACCTTTCTTCATTCTATTGGTTCCACTCAAAATTCACCCCTCACTTATTTCCTTCTTGCTTCTTTTAGCGCTCCTCTCACAATTAAAGTGATTTAAGAGGTAAAAGGATCAAAAAATTATCAATTAAGAACAAAAGGGTATATTCTTGTTATATGGGTGCCAAACAAAAGTCTATAGGCTTAAAAGGGTTAGCTAGGGACAAATTTTATTTATGATAAGCAATTAAGCTTGAAAAGGATCAAAGAAAGCCTAACATCATTTTTCAAACCGAGCGTCGCCTAAGATTTTACTTCAACTCATATATCGGGCAAGTTCTAGACACAAGTACAATACTTGAACTATACACTCACCACACATGGCATATGACTTATTCAGATCAACTCATCAAGATGCTCTGTTACGAGCATTCAGTTTAGTAACAATCATACATATAAAGGCACTTTCAGTGAGATTCAATAATTAGGACTAAGCGTTACACTCTAGGGTCTATTGTGTTCAGGTGTGTCAACGCTCTGGGTTCTCTTTCAATTTTATAGCTCGTATCCCATTACCCTAATCTACAATTCTAAAAAGAAAAAACAACTACCTATTCCTGGTTCAAGCTAAACCCTTGGAAAAGAACCATGGCTTAAAGAAAAACCAAGGGGGAGTTGTTACACTACCTAAGAAGAAAAATAAAAAAATCTTTTTGGTTTTTTCTCTAGACTAACTTCCCTAAAAAGACCATCTAAAACATCCATCATCAGGTAGAGTCTACATATTTCTCAATTTTTTCCGATCGACTCAGTCCTTAAAGAACCCCGTCGAAAGGGATCCGTCTCAGGCCGAGCCATTTATCTAAATTAACAAATGGTTCCTACTTCACATCATCAAAACTACCAAGTCAAAAATGAAACAAAGCAACACACCACTAACAATCAATCCATATAGATACATACAACATACAATGAAGAAATCCCGCACCCCATATTTAAGATAAAGACATGTCCCATGGGTTATAATTAGAAAGAGCAGTGGGGTAAAAGACTTCCCTGGAGCTTCAGTCTTGCTCGAAAATGGTTTCGGGGTTCACGTTGCACGCACGTCCCAAAGTTCGCAACCAATCCATGAACTTCTTTTCCGGCTTGACTGTCGGTCAGCTATCGCATCCACACGATTGCCTAACTCAGTCATGGAGGTGCGTAGACCAGCTACCTCCTGCTCCAATGCAGTGTACCGGGACACTGTGGCAGTTCCTGAAGAGGACGTTGCTCTTGTGAGTGATGCTAGGGCTGGTACCATGTCCATTTGTTCATCCTCGTCTGCCTCTGAAGCATCAGACCCATTCTCATCCTCACCTCCTACCGATGGGGCTGGATCCGTGGTGTTCTTTCCTGGTCGGATCTTGTTATATTTTTTACCAGCCCGTCCATATGAGTATTGTGAGAAAGCACGGGAGAAGAATATAACTGAGATTAAACATAATACAATGAGCCCTATATATAATACTAATAACCTAGAGTTCTACTATAACTAGAGTTCTACTATATCTACATATCTAACACTCCCCCTCAAGCTGGTGCATATAAATCATATGTACCGAGCTTGTTACATATGTCGTTTAACATCGAACACAGGTTTCTAGACCCGAAAGCATCGATTCCCAAAAACATCGTTGAAAATTTGCTGAAACAGATGAAGGAAAACTGTTCTTTTTTTTGTTTTTTTTTTTTGCCGGAAAATCACTGTAGATGCCGGAAAAACTTCAAAGTTGTCGGAATTGAAAAGTAAAAACATGAGTAGGCTCGGAATTTGAGGGCGATGATACTGTCCTGAAGAAACTTTTTGAAATTCTGGCCGGAAAGTCTCTGTAGCTGCCGGAAAAGTCGCCGGAAAAACTAAAAGTTGTCGGAATCGAACGGAACAAGGATGGGTAGGGTCGGAAATTAAGGCCGACCAAATTGTCCTTCTGGAGCGAAGCCAAAAACTGGCCGGAAACAGCCCCACGCGCCGGCGCGTGGTCTAACGCGCCGACAGCTGTAGCGGCGCGTGGAGGCGCGTGACAGGGAGTCTGCCGGAGAAATTTCTGGGGTTTGGTCGGAATTCTGTTCCGAGTCTTGTGGTGGTGTTGGTTTTTGCACAACACTGATAATTAGTGACTTTGACGCAATTAGTCACTTAGGTCACCGGAAAATTTCACGGTGACCGAGTTATTTCTTCCCGGATGTCGTTGGAATGACGCACAACGATAATTATCTCACCAAAGCTCTGATACCATGTGAGAAAGCACGGGAGAAGAATATAACTGAGATTAAACATAATACAATGAGCCCTATATATAATACTAATAACCTAGAGTTCTACTATAACTAGAGTTCTACTATATCTACATATCTAACAAGTATTTTCGGGAATCTGCATTTGCCTGCAAAGCTTAGTCACCAAAGAGGGGAAAAATAACCATACTGGCGTTGGGGGCACCGGATAAACATATCTTCGTGGATCACTTTGGCCATGTCGAAGGGCAGACCTTTGACGAAATACCAAATTAATGATGCCCTGGGTCTATTCACCTCCGTAGTATTTTTTGGAGGGAATGAGGCAACTCTTAATAATGTACAAACAACTCTTTAGCTAGGTAGTTAGGACGAGGAGTGAAACTTCTCTACGTGTTCCAGCCACTCCACAATTTTGCCGGGTGCATAGATTTCATCAAAGAAGTTCTCCAACTTGGTATCTGTTGGATAGTGCCCCCACTCGTAAAAGCCTGTATTGTAAAGCAGAGGGTCGGCCAATTGATATGTTGTGCGTATCGCCTCAGTAGAGGCATCCACCTCCTTGCGGTGCACCATCACCACACTGTCTACATGCTCAGGCAGATGGGCATAAAATTCTCGAACGACCATTGAATTAGCCTCCCCTGGCTCATCAAAGAAAGATTGCAGACCCCGCTTGTAATGACCTGACCGATCGTTTTGAGCCCTAGCGTGTCGTTCGGCAGTTTGAGGCCATGAGCAGCTTCATTTTAGGTGCTATGACTTGTACGTATGATCAGAATTGAATTTCGGGAAGTTCAGAGTTGATTTGGGAAGAAAATTTTTATTTTAGAAGCTTAAAGTTGAAAGAATAAACTAGGATTGGAATTTTGAGTAAACGACCTCAAAATCAGGATCTGAAGGTTCCAGCAGGTTTTTATGATAATTTGAGACTCGGGCGTATTCCCAGTTTGGGTTTTGGATAACCCTAAAGCATTTTGGCGCCTATTGTGGAAGTTGCCTTTTGGAAGAAATCATTTAAGTTTGGCTTGAAGTGCATTTCAGTGTTATCAATGTACGTTTGGGATTTCTAGACTTGAAGTAGCTCCGTATTGTGATTCTGGAGTTGGGAGCGCGATTGGGAGTAATTCGGAGGCATGTGGGTCATTTTGAAGCCCTTTGACTAAAGATAGAAATTTGAAGATTTTTGAGAATTTTGATCGGAAATGGACTTTTTGATATCAGGGTCGGAATCCAATTCCAAAAGTTGGAATAAATCCGTAATGTCGAATATGACTTGTATAAAATATTTGAGGTCAGTCGGACGTGATTTCATATGTTTAAGAATCGGAAGTAGAGGTTCGAAGTTCTAAAGTTCATAAAGCTTTGATTGGAGGTTGATTCTTGATTTTAGCATTGTTTGATTTGATTTGAGGCCACGAGCAAGTCTGTAACTTTTATCGCGCACTTGTTTGATGCTTTAACACCGTTTATTTTGACATAAATGGGCACCATATTAAGAAAATGAGCTCCAAATTGCATTTTGATTTAATCATTAGATCCGTATCGTAATTTTGGAGCCATAACATAAAAGAATCGTCAGAGTAATGCTCATTTTCGTGTCTAGAAAGTGTTGGTTGCTGTCATAATCGCAGAAGCGGAAATGTTCCGCAGAAGCGGGATCGCAGAAGCAGGAATTTGTTCGCGGAAGCGAAATTTTTTTCCGCAGAAGCGAAAATTACTAGAGGCAGAGAGGTTTCTTTAAAAATTGAAGTTGGCTCATTTTCACTTCATTTCTTCCATGGGAGACGATTTTATAGCAACTTTGGAGTGTCATTTTCATCACCAAGCATGAGGTAAGTGATTTCTACTAGTTTTGAGTATATACAAGATTTATATTTAGATTTAGACTTGGAAAATTGTAGAAAACTTGGGGTTTGAGGGAAGACATAGAAAACTTGTATTCTTGAATTTTGACCACGAATTTGAGTATGGAATTAATAGAAAATTATATATTTGAGTTTCTAATGTCATGCTAAATTTTATCTTTGAAAATTTTCGAATTCCAGGCACGTCGGCCCGAGGGCATTTTGGTCAACTTTCCGATCTTGGTTAGGAATTGATATGAACGGAATTATAATAAATATATTAGCATATATTAATGGATTTATATAATTATTGTCTAGTTTTGGGAGTATTGTGCATCGGTTCAAGCCTGCAGAAGAATGTAGAATGTCGGTTATGGATCTTAGGAGCGAGGTAAGTCTCCTCTCTAATCTTGTGAGGGGGAATTTACCCCATAGGTGAGTTAAATTGTTTATGTTCTCCTATTTGTGGGGGCTACACACGCACGAGGTGACGAGATTCCATGCATAGCTACTATTATGCTATTGTCCGGGTAGTCTATGACCCAAAAGCATACTATACTTGGGATATTTGCAATCTTATTGACATTTGAGTTGTTAAAATCCAATTGAACATGAATTTCAAAAAGGATCAAACTTTATTTTCTTAAATTGTTAAAAGATGATTTGGTTTTCATTTAATAAAATGTTCCCCGATAATTCTTAATTGACTTTTTGAACATGTATTCCTGTGTGTGCCTGCGTCGCATGGAGGATTCATGAGTATGGTATTTGTTTACTTTATATTGACCTCATTGCATGGATGATTCGCGAGCGGGGAAAATAGATGCATCTATTGGTTCGGGCTGTTCGACCCTCGGCAGTGCACAGTTTATATTTCCTTTGGATCGGGCTATCGCCTTGGCATGATATGCATATGTTTATATTGCTTACTTGAAGTACTTGATATTGATATTGCCTTTTGGCCTGACTTATGTTTCTGAGGATAAAAGAAAAGAGATCTTGAAAATCCTTTGCTAATTATTAAAGGTGTTTACCTCTTTTACAACTTTGTGAACTAGATCATGCTATATAAATCCATATATTCCTCACGTTTTAGTATATTATTATTGGGCTATTAGTAAGTGTCAAAGTTGACCATCTCGTCTCTACCCCTTCGGGATTAGGCGGGATGCTCATTAAGTACACGTGTTTTCGTACTCATAATACACTTACTGTGCATTTTGTTGCACATGTATATGTAACTACAGTGGCCTACTAGGCATAGCAGTACAGATGATTTTGGGACTATGAGGGCTGCATCATTCAAGACGGCCGTAGCTAGAGCAGTCCCTTCCAGTGTACTGTATTTACCTTCCGTCCACTGTATTCCGAACGAATGTTGTATGTTATTTCTCTTATCAGTAGATGCTCATGCACTTGTGATTCCAGGTTCTGGGATGGTTTGAAGTATTGTATTATCTTTTTATCATTTAAATTTGATTTGAGACTTTATTCTTTAAGAACTTCTATATATGGAAGAAAAATCCAAGATTTTAAAAGTGATAAAAACAAGATTTGGTTTAAGTAATCTGGTTGGCTTGCCTGACAGCGGTGTCCGGTACCACCATAACCCTTAGTGGATTTTGGGTCATGGCAATATGGTATCAGTGTACTAGGTTCCCGTCGGTCTAACAAGTTATGAGCAAGTCTAGTAGAGTCTCGCGGATCGGTACAGAGACATATGTACTTATCCTCGGGAGCTATAGGGCTGTTATGAGAACTTCCCTTCTTGATTTCCTTATCGTGCGGTTCAATTCCTTTTAGAATTATGCCTTTGATTCCTTCTCACTTAATCTTACGCGATGCGAGCGCTTATTAGAAATCAAGAATTTGAAGAATTGAAATGGCACTACAAATGTGGAGCGGGATGATTTTTCCTGGTATAGTTTATTGGACTATGATAGTCGCATTATGGAGGGATATTCTATTGTTTCAGCATAGTAACAGAACATTTTAGAGCCTTGAGGCTAGGCGCAGGTTGCCACAATGCTTATGAGCCATTTTCCGCAGTGTTGTTGTGATGGTAGGATGGTTGCCCACGTGTTGGGGCAGTTGATGAATTGAAGGGAGGTTTACTCATTCTGTAATCAAGGGATTCAGTATTTTATTCTCGGCAAGGGGAAGGGCAGTCTGACTAAGAATGGTCAGATATGGGCTGGTGGAAGTAATGAGACTTGGTATTTGCAAGCATGGTGGAGCTTTCTTCTATGATGGGGTTTCGCGGTCATGATTGAACATACTAAGTTTGCTGGTGTTGTAATCTTCTACAGTTCGCCTATAAGGCAAGATATTATGAAATAGTGTTAGAGATACAGCTGTCAGATATCGTATGGTGCAGTTATTTAAGATAGAATCGGAATTTCTAATGTTGACGGATCAAGGAAAATGACCTTTGGAAAGGTTTAAAGTTAGCATCAATGGTGGATTCAAGTACCATGAAGATAGATTTTTATTTAAGGTAACAATTGAGCAGCAAAGTATGAGGAAGGACATGTGGGAAGTGTCAGACGGTAATTAAAACTTCTATAATACCAAGTATGAGGAGAAATGTTGAGTGGCCAATAATGGGATAAGATCCGCCAAAGTGGGAGAGTGGCGGGTGTTGCATATAGGCTTGGTAGTATGAGGACTTCACGGCTTAAGGGGAGTTTGGATCGAATTGGGGATTTTAATGATTGGTGATTGAAGACTGCAGGTGCGACTTAGAGTATGGACTATTATGCGGCAGAAGATTGATATGGTGGAAAGGAGCAGCTTGAAATGGAGGGGGGTCCATTATTACTCTGAATTCGGGAAGGTGTTGCTGCACATTTAATTGATGTCCACAAGGAGTGAATGAACTGGTGCAGCTAGAGAGTGAGCTTGGACTCAGGATGTGGTGGTCGATGTCATAGTGACTGTATCCCATGAAGCAGCATTTGGAAGGTGTCAGGAAGTGATTTTCATGGGTGGGTTACTTCCCATGAGAAAATTAGTGGTCGCATGGTTGGCGATGCTTCTGCAAAGAACTATATTGGTTGTCCAACAAAGAGATCGTTCCTGCGAATGTGGACGATGATTCAGAATATGAAAGATAGGGATTTACAGAAAGATTCCGAGAAATTTTGATAATTTATGGCGTGAGGTTATGTCAATAATAGGTAGAGAGTTCGAGCGAACTCAAGAATATTGAAATGATGGCTTTAAGCTAAGTGGAAGATTCCCACCGCTTATGATTGGGCTATATGATTAACTACTTGCGTGATTTCTGGTTAATAGCATATTGATGGGGTATTTCAGCTTTGAGAGAAGACCATAAGGGGTAATTCGAGCAAATGAATTGTTGGAGGCATGCTATGGTTGGCCTTATTGGCTCATGTTAAGACTTGGAAAAAGGTTCAGGACTTATGCTTTGTACAGATACAGGTTTCAAAGGAAGTGATTTCGCTGGGTGCTTCGCCAAGAGAGAGTGTATTCGTATGTTATGAGATCTACGGAGTGAGATATATTCGGGCCAAGTCAGAGCGGGTGGCTCTCAATAGTGGTCCTAGTGGATTCAAGAGTTAAAGTGTGGTGCCTAATAATTTTGAGCCTATTAGTACAGTTAAGAATCAAGATTTGTAGCAGCTTATAAGAAGGTGCCCAGGATGTTCTATGATATTTTGACTTGTGGTGTAGCATTTGAGTGATATGGAATAGTCGTGGGAATGGAGACTGCCTGGTTTCGTGATTCAAGGTCACTCGAGGCGAGTGTAGATAGAGTATGTTATGTGTTGAATGGAGTTAGCATTATTTCTAAGGTAATCAAGGATAAATTGGGAGGATGTAGATTGATTAGCCATAGTTGAATTGGCATATTAAGGTCAGTGATCAGTTCATTCAGCGTGACCAAGTTATGCATATGATTTGTGGCGGTACGGGTGAGGCTTGTCCGCCGTCGTAATTGATGTCATTCAAAAGCATTCTTTTGTTATGGCTTGTTAATTGGAAGCGGATTATCGAAGGGATATGGTGTCTTGGACCACTACTTAGAGATTTTCACATCCTACAGTTATGGGAATTTACCTGTGTGCTGCTATAATTCTCCTAAAGTGAGTGAAGAGTTCTTATATGATGAAATGTTAAAATATTAATGATTTTGGAGTTATGATAAAAATTGTGTTCTATCGTATATTGGCACGTTGGGTGCAATGAGTACCATGGAAATTCCAAGTGAGGATCGAGGTTGCAGTTTGATGCTGGTAATAATGTCACGAGCTGAGATGAGCAAGTAAAGAATTGAATGATTAGGGTAAATTGGTATTGTCTTCAGCGTCACCTGATATCGATGTGTTGTGAAAGAGGCTTTGCATCCTGGTTAAGAACTCTTGATCGCTTTTCAGCGTTGGTGTGTACGGTGGTGTAGATGTGCGGATCCGTTAATTATTTCGGAATATTATGGGAGCATGTCCCGTGGAAAGATTGTATAAGTGTGACATGTACTCACTTGATTGGCTAAAGAATTAAACCAAGTATGAGGATTGTGGTAATATCATTAATTTGAGAATTTATGCCTGAAGGGCACTCTGTTTATTGGGTTATGAACTGAGAAGGTTGCTTTGGTGATGATGGTTGTTCTTGCAAGTTATGAGGCAAAAAGGAAGTTACTATGGACCTTTGAAAGGTTATTATCCAAGTTGATGCAATCAGGAATCAGCTTGAGATAAGTGGATTGATTTATATGTGAATGAGACTTTATATCAGGCCAGTTGTGTTCGTTTTAGCGAGTGTTCCCTATGGAGGAACAGTTGGGTTGTTATTTTGTCATCAACTATTCCAGGTAATGATGTATTGTGCCATATGAGTTGTGAAATGATTTGGTAAATTCTTATGTGTTGAGGTTCCGCGTGGCGATGATGTTATGTGAGCAGAATGGCTCTTGAGATTCAGATATTGTATCACACCTCGGTTGTGATTGAGTTTTGTAGCCTATGGCGCTATGTGCTTTTTCAGGGATGGTATCATGCACTTAGCATGCTTGCAATCGAAATTTGATATTTTTATTGTAATGAGCAGATTTAGCTCGAAGTGCAATCTCCTTATGTGAATTTATGTGTGGATTGGGTGGCACGCCGCCATAGGTATATTATTTGGATCAGGTTGCACGCCGCAACAATGTGATGTTCAGTACAGTTCCCACTATTTGCCTTTATGTGTTATATTTTCCATTTTCTTAGGGGAACACGTAGTAGCTCCGATTCCGCATCGCATGTATGATTCGCGAGTGGGTTGTTTGTTCAGTATATTGTATGCATCGGATGTATGATTCTCGAGCGGGTAGTTGAACTTCCTTTTCATAGTTCATTTTCTTTTTATATCGCATCCTAATTGGTAGCCTATTGGCATATTGTGACATCATATGGTACTTTTGATCATTTCCGGGAGGGCTTATTGTGTGCACAGTTCGTACCGGGTGAGATGACATTATGGGATTTAGGATCAGTGCAATCTAATTATATGAAGTATTTTAAGGAGAAAATATCATTATTTGGTTCAGAATGTGGTAATGTTTCTTGCCGAAGTATAGACTCAATGATTGGTTGACTCGGCAGTTGATTATGAATTTCGGCGCATCTCGTCCGTCGTGGGGGTGTTGTAAGAGTTAGAGTAAGACTTGCGTGTGTCATGAGGAGCAATGGGAGAATCTGATTAGTCGAATTTTGGCTAAGTTAATCAGAAAATATTATCGTGGTCTTGTGGATTAAGTGTTGCAAAGTAAGAACCCAGCAAAGTTATGCAGTCATGTTTGAGTACAACGTATAGTGATTGATATAGTGATTGTATGCTGGAAACAGGCCTGTCATAGAATTTCGGAGGTTGGAATCGGGCTCTAAGGCTTATTTGCCTGAATAAAAAGGAATATATTTGAAATTATCGAGCTAATGTGCTCAGCTAAGTTGTGGTAGCACGGGAAGGTGCATGAGGTGCTAAACAGTGATTTCAGACTACTTCAGTATAGTTCTCAGCACGTTCGAGGATGAACGTATGTTTAAATGGGAGAGAATGTAATGACCCGACCGGTCATTTTGAGCCCTAGCGCGTCGTTCAGCAGTCTCAGGCCATGAACAACTTCATTTCAGGTGTTATGACTTGTACGCATAGTCAGAATTAAATTTCGGAAAGTTCAAAGTTGATTTGGGAAGAAAATTTTATTTTGGAAGCTTATATTTGAAAGAATAAACTAGGATTAGACTTTTGAGTAAACGACCTCGGAATCGGGATCTGAAGGTTCCAACAGGTTTGTATGATTATTTCGGACTCGATCGTATGACCGGTTTGGGTTTTGGATAACCCGTGATGATTTTGGTGCCTATTGTGGAGGTTAGCATTTGGAAGAAATTTCTTAAGTTTGGCTTGAAGTGTATTTCGGTATTATCAATGTCTATTTGGGATTCCGAGACTTGGAGTAGCTCTGTATGGTGATTCTGGAGTTGGGAGCGCGATCGGGAGTGAATTCTGAGGTCTGTGGGTCATTTTGAAGCCATTTTTCTAAAGATAGAAATTTGAAGGTTTTTGAGAAGTTTGACCGGAAGTTGACTTTTTGATATCACTGTCGAAATCCGATTCTGAAAGTTGGAGTAGGTCTGTAATGTCGAATATGACTTATATGCAAAATTTGAGGTAAGTCGGACGTGATTTCATAGGTTTAAGCATTAGAAGTAGAAGTTGGAAGTTCATAAAGCTTGGATTGGAGGTTGATTCTTGATTTTAGCATTATTTGATGTGATTTGAGGCCTCGAGCAAGTCCATAATGTGCTTTGGGACAGTTTGGTGAGATTGGTCAGGGTCCTGGGGGCGTCGGGTGTGTTTCGGGTTTTATATCGCTCTTTATGCTTAACCGCCATTTATTTGGACATAGATGGGTACCATATTAAGCAAATGAGCTCCAAATTAAGCTTTTATTGAACCATTAGATATGTATCGTAATTTATGAGCCATAGCCAAAACAATTGTCGAATTTGCAAATCGTATGAGAGAGTTATGCTCATGTCCATGTCGAGAAAGCGTTGGTCCTGTCATAACCGCAGAAGCGGGAATTTGTCCGCCGAAGCGAAAAAAATTTCCGCGGAAGCGAAAACTACTAGAGGCAGAGAGGTTTCTTTAAAAATCGAAGTTGGCTCATTTTCACTTCATTTCTTCCACGGGAGCCGATTTTGTAGCAACTTTAGAGTGCCAATTTCATCACCAAGCATGAGGTAGGTAATTTCTACTAGTTTTGAATGTATACAAGGTTTATATATGGATTTAGACTTGGAAAATTGTAGAAAACTTAATGTTTGAGGGAAATCATTGAAAACTTGTATTCTTGAATTTTGACCACGATTTTAAGTAAGGAATTAAGAGAAAATTTATATTTGAGTTCCTAAGATCATGGGTAAATTTTATCTTTGAAAAATTTCAGATTTCGGGCACGCGGGCCTGAGGGTGTTTTGGTCAATTTTTCGATCGGGGTTAGAAATTGTTATGTATGGGATTATAATAAATACCTTAGCATATATTAATAGATTTATATAATCATTGACTAGTTTTAGGAGCATTGTACGTTAGTTCAAGCCTTCAGAAGAATGTAGAATGTCGCTTATGGACCTTCGGAGCGAGGTGAGTCTCCTTTCTAATCTTGTGAGGGGGTATTTATCCCATAGGTGAGTTATATTGGTTATGTGCTCCTATTTATGGGGGCTACGTATGCACGAGGTGACGAAAGTCCGTGCGTAACTACTATTATGCTATTGTCCGGGTAGTCTAGGACCCAAAAGCATGCTATACTTGGGATATTTGCAATCTTATTGACATTTGGATTGTTAAAATCCAATTGAGCTAGTAAATGAATTTCAAAAATGATCAAACTTTATTTTCTCAAATTGTTAAAAGAGGATTTGGTTTTTATTTGATAAAATATTCCTCGATAATTCTTAATTGAGTGTTTGAACATGTACACCTCTGTGTGCCTGCGTCGCATGGAGGATTCGCGAGTAGGGTATTTGTTTACTATATGCTGACTGCATCGCATGGATGATTTGCGAGCGGGGAAAATAGATGCATCTATTGGTTCAGGCCGTTCGACCCTCGGCAGTGCACATTTTATATTTTCGTTGGATCGTGCCGTCGCCTCGGCAAGATATGCACATGTTTATATTGCTTACTTGAAGTACTTGATTTTGATATTGCCTTTTAGCGTGACTTAAATTGTTGAAGACAAAAGAAACGAGATCTTGAAAACATTTGCTAATTATTAAAGGTGTTTATCTGTTTTACTTCTTTGTGAACTAGAGCATGCTATATAAATCCATGAAATCCTCACGTTTTAGTATATTATTATTGGGCCATTAGTAAGTGTCAAAGTTGACCATCTCGTCTTTACCCCTTCGGGATTAGGCGGGATACTCATTGGGTACACGTGTTTTCATACTCATACTATTCTTGTTGTGCATTTTGTTGCACATGTATATGTAACTCCAGTGGCCTACTAGGCATAGCAGCACAAATGATTCTGAGACTAGGTGAGTTGCATCATTCGAGACGGCCGCAGCTAGAGTAGTCTCTTCTGGTGTACTGTATTTACCTTCCGTCCACTGTATTCCGGACGGATATTGTATGTGATTTCTCTTATTAGTAGATGCTCATGCACTTGTGACTCTGGGTTCTGGAATGGTTTGAAGTATTTTATTAACTGTTTAAGATCTAAATTTGATTTGAGACTTTATTCTTTCAAAATTTCTAAATATGGAAGAAAAATCCTAGATTTCAAAAGTGTTAAAAATGAGATTTTGATTAAGTAATTTGGTTGGCTTTCCTGACAGCGGTGTCCGGCGTCACCACGACCCTTAGTAGATTTTGGGTCGTGACACCGCTCTATGAACTGCGAATACATGTGGGCAGCGTGCCTGGACCGAACAGAGGTCAATAACCCTCTCCAGAATTGGCGTTTTGGCGACCTTCTCCGTAAAATGGGTCTGAGCCGCAGGTGAAACAAATTTGATGCCGTCATAGGCAGGGGTTGCCCTTTGGCGGTTTGAGGAAGGACCTATGGCTTGACGCTTTCTCGATGGTGCCATAATACCTGTAAAACGTGACACATTAGCTCAACCCAACAAAAACAGTGTGACTTAATGCGGTTACTCAGACTTCACACACAAAATTAGTCACAACTACATAATCATTCTCATTGAGACCTTTCCACAAACACCTTGTGAGCATTAGGCTCTCACAACTCTTTGCTTAGTATCTTGCAACAATGACCTCCTACAAAATCTCATACATAACCCAAATCAAGTACCACCCACCCCACACTATCAACAAACTAACCCCACAACATATGTCACCATGTTGGAGCACCAAATCACAAATACAACTACACTAATGGCATAAAATACAACATATAAAAAATCTGAAAATAGAAAGAGAAAAATAGAAAAAGCAAGAAAAACTAAAAAAACTAGGTTCGTACCATGTGAATGAGAATGGGGAAGAAGTTTAAGGCGGAACGAGGGTTTGTTTGAGTGAGTTTATTTTGGTGAGGTTTGATTTGGGATTGTTTAGAAAAGGGACGGGGGAGGGGAAAGGGTATTGTGAGTATAGAAAGGGGGTGTGATAATTTTGTCTAAAAAAATAAACAATCAAACCACAAAATAAAAACATAAAAAAAATTAAAAAGAGCAACTAAAAAAACATAAAACGCCGGAAATTGATGTCAGGTGCGCGAATATAGCGCGACCTCGTGCGTCCAATTGCGTTCCAGGTAGAATGTTTCTCCTAGGCACGTGAACTATTGCGCAAAGTTTGGAGTTCACGCGTCCTTCGTGTGGTTCTGTTTTGTTTCAGGCAGAATAGTTTGCCCAGGCACACGAAGTCGCGCTCCTAGGCGTTTACTTTTGCATTTTTTCACTTGTTTTGTTCCTGGTTCATGATCCTTTCAACCGCCCTTCGTCGCCTGCATTTGTTAGTATGTTAAAACTCAAAATCAAACACCACTACTATCGTTGGGTTACCTCCCAACCATCGCCTTATTTAATGTCATGGCACGATGATTACAACAATGGTTTCCTCCCATCCAGCGCATAATTTAATGTCGTGGCACGATGCAAGTAGTTGAGTCTTTACTCCTCATTTGTGTACTGGGGTTCTTTGAAATGTGTCACCACTGTATCCCCTTTTTCTTCAGCTATTCCAAGGTAATGTTTCAACCTTTGCCCATTAACGAGGAACTTGTTCGTCCCATCTTCCAATCAATCTCAACAACTCCACTTGCAAATATTTGCACTACTCTGAATGGCCCTGACCATCGGGACTTTAACGTACCCGAAAACAATCTCAACCGTGAGTTATACAATAATACCTTGTCACTGGGTTTAAAGTCTCTGTTCACTTTGCGCTTGTCGTGCATCTTTTTCGTTCTTTCCTTGTAGAGCCTCGTGCTTTCAAAGGCTTTATATCTAGATTCTTCCAGTTCATGCAACTCTGTCAGTCGGTTTTGTCCAGCTTCTTCAGGATCCATGTTCAATTGCTTCAGTGCCCACCAAGCTCGATGTTCTAGCTCCACAGGTAGGTGACAGAACTTCCCAAATACCAACTTGTATGGTGACATACCTATTGGTGTTTTGAATGCAGTTCTATAGGCCTAGAGTATCAAGATTATTTTCCCAATCAGTTTGGGTGGCATTCACAATCTTCGCTAGTACACTCTTTATCTCCATGCTGGACACTTCAACCTGCCCACTGATCTGCGGATGGTAAGGAGTAGCCACCTTGTGGTGCACATCATACTTAGCAAGTAATTTCTCGAAGGCTCTATTGCAGAAGCGAGTGCCTCCGTCACTGATGATCGCTCTTGGTGTCCGAAACCGGGTGAATATGTTCTTTTTTAGAAGTCCGACCACCACTCTTGCATCATTGGTGGGCAAGGTTGCAGCTTCCACCCATTTAAACATGTAATCTACAGCAACAAGTATGTACTTATTGCCAAATGAGCTGACAATGGGACCCATGAAGTCAATTCCCCAATCATCAAACACATTTACTTCTTGAATTGGTTTCATTGGTATCTCATGGCAACGAGAAATGTTTCCCATCCTCTGGCATTCATTGCACACCTTTACCCAGAGGTGTGCATCTCTACACACAGTTGGCCGAAAGAATCCGGCCTCTAGCACTTTCGCAACTGCTCTGACCCCTTCAAAATGCCCTCCATATGTTGATGCGTGACAAGCCAGCAAAATTGAAGATTGTTCTATCTCGGGACACACCTCCGGATAATGTTATCAACACATATTCGAAACAAATGAGGTTCATCCCAATCATATATGTGGTAATCACGAAAGAACTTTTTCTTTTGGATAGGTGAAAGGTCATAGGGAACAATACCGCAGGCCAGGTAGTTTGCAAAATCTGCATACCATGGTGCATCCTTAAGACTGGTTGTGAGCAGTTGCTCGTTTGGAAAGGTTTCAAAAATCTCTTTGACCTCGACTAATTTTTCAACTCCTTCAAGTCGTGATAGATGATCAGCGAATTGATTTTTTGTGCCCTTACGATTACGAATTTCGAGGTTGAACTCTTGAACCAACAGCACCCAACGAATCAGGCGCGGCTTAGACTCCTTCTTCTCAATGAGGTACCTGAGAGCTGCATGGTCAGTATACCCAATTACCTTGGAACCAATCAGATATGATCGGAACTTATCAAAAGCAAACACAACTACCAACATCCCCTTCTCTGTCACTGTGTAGTTGAGCTGTGCACCGCTTAACATTCTGCTTGCTTTTATCTTTTTGCTACCCCAAGACTGATCCTATAACATAGTTACTGGCATCACACATGAGCTAAAATGGTTACTCCAAGATGGGGTCAACAATGATGGATGCAGTTATCAACTTCTTCTTCAGTTCCTCAAATGCCAACCTGCAATCATTAGAAAACACAAAGGGCTGATCCTTTTCGAAGAGTTTGCATAATAGGTTAGCAATTTTGGAAAAGTCTTTTATGAAACGCCGGTAGAACCCGGCGTGACCAAGGAAACCTCTCACCTCCTTGACTAAAATGGACGATGGTAGCTTCTCAATCACTTCAACCTTAGCATGGTCGACCTCAATTTCTTTTTTGGACACTCGATGTCCTAGGACTATCCCTTCTTGTACCATAAAATGGCACTTCTCCCAGTTTAGCACTATGTTTGTCTCCACGCATCTTTTGAGAACTCTGCTTAAGTTGTAAAGACAGTCTTCGAATGAATCTCCCACCACGGAGAAATAATCCATAAATACCTCCATAATATCCTCCATCATATCTGTGAAGATGGCTAGCATGCACCGTTGAAAAGCCGTTGGTGCATTGCAAATCCCAAAGGGCATTCTCCGAAAGTAAAAGATGCCATACGAACAGGTAAAATATGTCTTCTCTCTAACTTCAGGGGCTATTGATATATGATTGTTACCCAAATATCCATTTAAGAAATAAAAGTGCGATTTTCCAGCCAACTTGTCCAACATTTGGTCAATGATGGGCAAGGGAAAGTGGTCCTTTCAGGTGGTGGTGTTCAATTTCTGATAATCCATGCAGATTCGCTACCCTATAACTGTACCAATTGAGATCAACGCATTGTTGTCATTTTTCAAAACATCCATTCCCCCTTTTTTGGAACACATTGGACAAAGCTGACCCAATTACTATCAAAGATAGGGAAAATGATTCCTGCATCTAACCATTTTATCACCTCTTTCTCTACAACCTCTTTCATATTAGGGTTCAGCCTTTGCTGATGTTCCCTGGAAGGTCTGTGCCCCTCCTCCAGGAGAATCTTATGTATTAGAAGGCTAGGCTGATATCCTTTATGTCTGCCATGGTCCAGCTAATGGCAGTCTTATTATCCTGCAGTACTTGTAAGAGCTTTTCTACCTGAACATCTAGCAAAAAGGATGGTATAGTAACAGGTACGGTCGAATCAGGGCCTAAGAATGCATACCAGAGCTGATCTGAGAGTGGCTTCAGCTCCAGCTTGGGTGGGTCCTCTACTGATGGTTTGGCTGGAGGAGTGACCCGTTTCTCCAGCTCAAGGGACTCGAACAGAGGTTCTCTTGGCCAATACCCTCGAGCTTCCAATGCCATCACCCATTCAGCTAACCCCTCACCATCCATTTCTTCTAAATTCGTCAGGCATGCCTCCAATGGATCTCTCACAGTTATGGTCCTATCATCTTCTTGCAGAATTACATCCACTGCCTCACTAGAGAGTAATTCGCATATTCGCTGGGTCTCCTCATTGATTGTTGAACATTAAATATGACTTCTTTATCGTTCAATCTCATTTTAAGTTCCCCAGTCTCATAGTCTATCAGCACTCTCCCAGTGGCTAAAAATGGTCTCCCCAAAATAAGGGGTATCTCCTCATCCACCTGACAATCCAGAATCATAAAGTTTGCAGGGAACATGAACTTCCCCACTTGCACCATCACGTCATCAAGAACACCAGTTGGTCTTTTCACAGTGCGATCAGCCAGCTCTAGGAGCATACAAGTCAGTCTAGCTTTGTCGATGCCTAATTTAGTGTACAGTGCCAGCAACATCAGGTTTATGCTGGCTCCCAAATCACACAACCCTTTGCAAAGGCATAAATTCCAATTGTGCATGGAATAGTGAATCTACCAGGGTCAGACATCTTTTGAGCCATCGATTTTGCCACCACTGCGCTGCCGGTCTATGTTAGAGTTACGGTGGATAGATCCTGAAAATCAAACTTCCGTGACATTAGATCTTTCATCATCTTGGCATAACCGGGCATCTCCCTCGAGGCATCCATCAAAGGAATATTCAATTGAATTTGTCGCAATATCTCCATGAATTTTTTATATTGGTCTGCTTTTTTTGTTTGACTAGTCTCTGAGGGAAGGGTGCATGTATCACCCTTTGTGCATTGTTTGCTGGCTTTTCTCTGGTAGGATTTTTTGGTATAAGAGGTGCCACCTGTTCTGCAACTTGCTCGTTCTCCTCCTAACTCTGCTCAACTACCACTTCAGTAAGTTTGGTTGGTTCTTCTATTTCTAAGTGAACTAGAGTGGCTGGTGTAGTATTCTTGCTAGCTTGTGCAATTTCCCGCTCTCTATCTAAATCTCTACCATTTCTGAGACTAACTACCATAAGCTGATTCGGGTTTTGCTCATTGGGGTTTATGTTTGTATCTGTAGGTAAAGTTTCCCGAGGACGGTTTTTCAAAGCCATGGACAACTGACCCAACTGTGTTTCAATATTCTTTATGGCTGAATCATGCACTGCCAATTTTTCCTGCACTTTATTTTTTATTCCAACGAGTATTGAAGCATATCCCTGATCTCCACTATGTTGTTATCTTGCTGCTGAGGGGGTGGATAAACCACTTGTTGCTGGTTTTGCTGTGGATAACCTTGTAGTTTTTGATAAGGCACTAATTGGTTTTGAGGCTGCATGCCCCCAGGCTGCTGCATATTAGACCTGTACTACTAATTTTGCTGCGGTCTCCACTGCTATGCTCCTTGTCTCTGACCCCCATAGTTGTTGACATAATTCATATCTTCCCGGATCTCTTGATTTTCACCTTCTCCGCTCCACGAACACACATAGGACTAATTAATACACAATGTACATATTAATACACAATGTACATTCTCCTCCATTAGTTGTATCAACGATGTGCACATGCTTTGTACCCATCTCATCAATCTTCTTTCTCAGTAATCTCATCTGGGTCAGAAGTGTGGCCATGTTCTTTTCTTACAAATTATTGGGATCAAGTGGAACTGAATGCACCATAAGTGCCAGTGTTGCACCTCTATTCATCCACCCTGCATTTTGTGACATCTTATCAAGCAGAATCTTGCACTCAGTAAATGTTATGCTTAAGAGAGCACCTCAAGTTTAAGCATCCACACTTTCTTTCAAAGTTGTCAGCTAGACCATGTAGAATCTCTGGCCGAGCATCTGGTCTGGAATTCCATGATGAGGATACTTCACCAATATCCCTTTAAATCTCTCCCAAGTTTCTTGCAAGGACTCAGTGTAATGCTGCTTATACTGCAATATGTCATCAATATGTTGTGCAGTCTTGTTAGGTGGATAGAACTTGTTCATGAATTGCTTGACTAATTCCTCCCAAGTGGTAATGGAGTTGACAGGGAGCGAATTTAGCAGAGTATGAGCTACCCCGATTATTAAGAATGGGAACAGTAGTAGTTTGATAGCTTCTGGAGTTTCATTAGGCTGCCTTTGGGTCATGCAAGTTGACAAATAAAAAAATCAAGTGTTATTAACAGTCCCTTATTCTGCAGCAGATGCAACATGTTATTAGTGATTAGGAATGTCTCCGCTTGAATTGTGGGCACAGTTATGGCAGTGGCTAGATTTTCAGCTGTAGGATGTGTCCAGTCATAAATGCAGCCTCAGACACAAGAGGTGCCACTCTTCTGACATCCAAGTCAGCTGGTTCATTCTTGATGTTTCCATTGGCATTGTTTAGGTCACCCATGTCAAATTCGAGTTGGGTGTGTTGGTTGAGGTTGTTGGAGTCCTTTGTTGGCAAGGTTCAATTCCCTAAATATTTTCTTGGGGCCTAAGAGTCCTTCTATTAGTTCTCCGGTCATCAAAGAATTTCTAGGCATACACCTGCTTTCCTCAAGATTTCAAACGTTAGAATTTTAATGAAAAGATTGGTATAGAGAAAACTAACTACACTTAGAATTTTTGTATTTCTTTCAATTGTAATTGATAACACCGTTAATTTCACGATAATGGAACCAAAATTTGATCACGCTCAACTGAGTTTCACAAAAGACTAAGCGGGCGTTGCAAAATATTATCTAAGTATTACTGTCCAGAGTAGAACCACAGGAATTAACCTATTAGTTACTACTGTCAGATTCACTAATTTCACACAATCTGTTTTCCCAAACTTTCTAATTCACAATAGTTGATTTTCTAACAACTAAAGACTGAAAATAATTAACAGCTAAAAAATTAACTAAACTTGATGTGCAAATAGTAGAAATAGGTCTAAGGCAATGGTTTCCCCCATTAGTAATTTTCTTGGTTGTATATGTCTTATTACTATGATTTAGTTGTGTCTATCAATCATGAATGCTCAAGCTATCATAATTCTTTCTCAAGTAATTATGATAATATACTAGACACACACTCTCAAGCTACACTAGCTAATTTCACAATACAGTTCACTTAGATTGCACCCGGGGTTTCGTTATCTCTAATTCAACCCCTAAACCCTCGGTTATGACTCTCGTCTATACTCCGGGAGTGATGATATTCATACAATCACCTAAATATGCCCTCTCCCTCGAGAAGATACATAATAAATAGGAATGGATAATTGAGGACCCTTTCAACTAATCCACAATCAAAACATAGATGAACAACTAGAGATTAACAATCAAATCCAATTATATTAATAAAACAACCAATTCATAACAATTATGGTTTTTAGCTGCTCATAACAATGGGTAAATAAGCTACGAAAAGATTCATAATCATAAATTGCAAGAAAATGAGAACAATGATATTTTAGATGATCTCTCACACTTGTTTTTCTTGCCAAAGTATTCTCTAAAACATTATATGTCTTGTTGGAACACATTCTTATGTTGTTAAAACTAATATTTTGTTCATCCTTGTAGGTTTTGATAAATGACAAACCGAAGTAGATGGAAAATTCGTATATGCCAAATAGTCGTGAGTTATTATTGAAATACACTTTCATTTATATTTTAACTAAAGTGTGTTCGTTTTGTAGATTTGATATGCAAATAAAATAGCGGACTAAAGTTGAAGTCCAAGAACAAGAAGTTCAAGACAAGATCAAGAGAAGCAATGAAAATAAATGAAGACACATTTGAGTCATCTTTATATTGTGATCTTGATCCAATTTTAAGTTTAAGTCTTGGCTTCTCTCAAAAATAATTTTTATAAAAATATGCATATCATAAATATTTTGATAAACTTATAACAAATTGATTTTAAATGTTTTAATTGAACCAAAAAGGTCTTTTAAATTGTTTTTCATGTTTAAGACATATACTATATTCATGGTCTTCAAATAAAATAATAAAAAAACATTTTATAATTGATTATCAGTGAGATAATCGATTATCCTACAACAGATAATCGATTATCAAATATTTCCAAATAAACTGGACTTTTTCGCAAGGCATGATAATCGATTATCAGTTCTTGGATAATCGATTATCAGAAAAATAATCGATTATGAGATTTTGTATAATCGATTATCTTATATCCGTTGCTCCTCAACGACTATTCTTTCAAATGCAATAATCGATTATCTGAATTGAATAATCGATTATTCCAAAAATAATCGATTATCAAACTTAAGTTAATCGATTATCCTAATATCCGTTGCCTTTCAACGACTAATTTTTTTGAAAGATAATCGATTATCTAATTTCAATAATCGATTATCTCATCAGATTTTGAAATTATTGTTTAATTATTAAGCAACGGATACAAGAGTTATTGGGGCTATAAATACATCCCAAAACCTCTCATTTAACACAACACAACTGAGCAAAATCATATACAAGCTTTCAAATACTCTCTACATTCATTTCATTATATTCAATTGCTTTTGAGAGCCAATTTCTTGAATTTATTGTTGTGTTCTTGAGCGTTCTTATTTTACGCATATCTACTCTTTAAGAGAGTTTTGTTTAAGTGAGTGTTAAGTGTTTGTATACACTTGAAGGGAAGTTTTAAATCCCTTGTTGTATTCCTTCACTTGAAGTCTTGAAGTGCGGTATCTTCGAGCAAAGGTTGTTGAGGCTTGTGTGATTCAAGTTCTCAAGTTGTAAAGGTTTGTTGAGCACCCGGAAGCTTAACAAGATTAATTGAACCTCTAGAGAGTCTCTCGGGAGACTGGACGTACCCACATTTGTGGCCAACCAGTATAAATTTGGTGCACTTCTTCCTTACTCTTTTATTTCCGCATTTGAGTTAAGTTTTATTCCTGCAAATTTTTATAAAACGCTATTCACCCCCCCCCCCCTCTAGCGTTAATCACTTATTCTAACAATTGATATCAGAGCCCAACTCTCTGAAATACTTAACCGTTTGAGAGAAACTATCCATGGCTTCTACTCGTAGTGCTTATGCAGGAATTGGTGAAGGTCAATGCACCACAAGGCCACCACTTTTCGATGGCACCAACTACACTTATTGGAAGGAAAGGATGAGAATCTTCATCCAATCAAATAATTTTCTACTGTGGAAAATTATAAATAATGGAGAGCAAATACCAAACAAAAAGGTGGAAAATGAAATGTTTCCAAAATTAGAAGATGAATATGACATGGATGATATCAGAAAAGTGGAAAACAACGCAAAAGCCAGCAACATGATGTACTGTGCTGTAAATCCCGATGATTATCGAAAAATTTCATGTTGCACCACGGCTATGCAAATGTGGGATAAATTGGAAATCACCTACGAAGGTATGGACCAGGTAAGAGAAGCTAAAATAGATTTTCTAACACACGAATATGAACTTTTTCATATGAAGGAAAACGAGAAGATAGATGATATGTTCGAACGATTTTCAAAAATCATTAATGATCTTCATGCTCTTAAGAAGACATTCACGGATAGGGAGCTTGTCCGTAAAATTCTTTGAAGTCTCACTCCGGAATGGCGCTCCAAAGCCGACGCTATTCAAGAGTCAATCGGCATTACAAATGTCACAATCGACGGGCTTAGAGGTAATCATAAAACCTATGAATCTACTATTCTTAACCCTCCTTTGGATGATCAAAGGAAAAGGAGAATCGCTCTAAAAGCAAGCACGGCTCAACCTCAAAATGATGAGGATTCAAGCGACGAAGATAACGAGTTCGGACTCGTTATTAAGAAATTCCACAAGTTCATGCGAAAGGAGTATGAACGAAAAGGTAAGAGACAAGGAGGTCAATTAAAATGCTATGGATGCGGAGAAATTGGGCACATCAAACCAAAATGCCCAAATGCCAAAACGGAGAAGAAGGTCGTCAAAAAGCAAAGGGCCTACATCTCTTGGGGAGGCGACTCCGGAGACGAATCAAGTGACGGAGAAGAAGACGAGACCGCAAACTTGTGTCTCATGGCACACGAAGAAACTCAAAATGAGGTATGTACAACTTCTAAGAACTCTTTCACTTTAGAAGATATGCAAGAGGCCTTTGATGAGCTATATGATGAGTTTATTAGCGCTTCTAAAACTATAAAATATTTAAGAAAATAACTTTCTTTAAAAGAAAAGGATTTTGAAAAAATTAACTCTTGATAATGAAAAATTAAAAGAGGAAAATAAGTTTTACGGCAAAAGAAGCGCCGATAAACCCGAAAGTTCAAACAAGGGTTGTACCTCTTGCAAATCTTTAAAAGAGGAAGTAGAAAGTCTTAGAAGCACTTAGCATAAATCTAATTCTTCACACAAAAATCTCAATGATGTTCTTGTAAATTTGAAATCCACTAAGCACGGTATAGGTTTTAAAAACGAGCCAAAAGAAAAAGTTGAGTCCATTCCTAAACCACCTAAGACTCAACTTAGGCAGAGTAAAATAAATGTCAACACTCAACCTAGAAATATTAATCCTAGAGTTGCTACTCATCCTAGAACAAATGCTAGAAGAAATGTTGGTATGTATAGACCACCTAGACAAGATTTTCGAAAATTGCATCAAAACTATATTTCTAAAAATAGAAGGAATGAATTTAGGCCTCCAAATTATTATCATCCTAGAAGAATGCATAATCCGAATGTCATTTTCCATTATTGTAATAAAATAGGACATATAGCTCCTGTTTGTTTTACTAGACATAGGCATCTCACCACAAGTCAATCACACCACTATGTTGCACCTAACACACAAGGACCCAAAATGGCTTGGGTACCAAAAACTCATTAATTTGTTTTGTAGGTGTATTTGAAGGGATCAAGTGTACTTTGGTATCTTGATAGCGGATGCTCCAAACATATGACTGGAGATGCATCAAAATTCCTTCAAATAAAACCCACGGAAGGAGGAAACGTTATTTTTGGAGACAACAATAAAGGAAAAATAATCGGCTTTGGTTCCGTCGGTAAGAACGAATCCTCCTCCATTAAGAATATCTTATTAGTTAAAGGGCTTAAACACAATCTCTTGAGCATAAGTCAATTATGTGACAAGAGAAATCTTGTATTGTTCAATTCAGAAGAATGCTTAGTTATACGCCGTAGTGATTTTAAAGTCATTCTTCGTGGCATTAGAATTGATAATATTTATATGGTTGACCTTGAAAATTCTTCATCAAATTTTGTGAAATGCCTTATGAGTAAAGATGACGACATGTGGTTATGGCATCGTAGAGTAGCTCATGTAAACATGAATCTTTTAAACAAATTAGTTTCTCAAAATTTAGTAATTGGTCTTCCAAATATAATATTTGAAAAGGATACAATTTGTGATTCTTTTCAAAAAGGGAAACAAACATAAGCCTCTTTTAAATCAAAAAATATTGTTTCAACCACTAGACCTTTACAACTTCTTCACATGGATCTTTTTGGACCATCTAGAATTAAAAGTCTTGGTGGAAAGTTCTATGCTTTTGTTATTGTTGATGATTACTCTAGATTCACATTGACGTTATTCCTTGCTCACAAAAGTGATGCCTTTCAAATTTTTAAAAGTTTTCTTAAACGTGTTCAAAATGAAAAGAACACAACCGTCACTTCCATAAGAAGTGATCATGGGGGAGAGTTTGATCATAATCTCTTCGCGGATTTTTGTGACGAACTCAGCATTGAGCATGCTTTCTCTGCTCCACGTACACCACAACAAAATGGAGTGGTGGGACGCAAAAATCGATGTCTCGAAGAGATGGCTAGGACCATGCTCAATGAGGCAAAGATTCCCAAACATTTTTGGGCGGATTCCGTGAGTACCGCAAGCTATGTTTTAAACAAAGCTGTCATAAGACCGATACTCATGAAAACTCCCTATGAACTCTACAAGGGAAGGAAACCTAACCTCTCCCATCTTCGAGTTTTCGGTTGTAAATGTTTCATTCATAACAACGGAAAAGATAACTTAGGAAAATTTGACGCGAAATCTGATGAAGGAACTTTTCTTGGTTACTCATCGCGTAGCAAAGCATATAGAGTTTTCAACAAACGCACTTCAACTGTCGAGGAGTCCCCTCATGTCGTATTTTGTGAAAATGATGCTCGCTTGGCGAGAAAGGATTTTTGTGATGATCTTGCAGATGCTTTAAACAAAATCAATCTTCAAGACGAGGTGCAAGAGGAGAATCAAAAGGAAGTTCAAGATGAGGTCGTGGGACAACTATTGGAAGCAGCACCACCACAAGAAGAAGAATCGATGATGCCCAAAGCATGGAGGACGTCTAATGACCATCCTCTCGACAAGGTAATTGGCAACATCGAACAAGGAGTAAGTACACGAAACCTTCTCAAAGACACTGTAGGACATATGGCTTTTGTTTCACAAATAGAACCTACAACCATTTCCGAAGCAATTGGGGATGAGCATTGGACCTTGGCAATGCAAGAGGAGCTTAACCAATTCAAATATAATGATGTTTGGGAATTGGTGCCAAGACCCAATAATCACACCATAATTGGTACGAAATGGGCTTTTCGAAATAAATTAGATGAAAATGGTATAATTACTAGAAACAAAGCTAGGCTAGTTGCTAAAGGATATAATCAAGAAGAAGGCATTGATTTTGAAGAAACTTATGCACCCGTTGCACGTCTAGAGGCTATTCGTTTATTACTTGCTTTTTCATCATTTATGAATTTCAAATTATTTCAAATGGATGTCAAGAGTGCCTTCCTCAATGGGTTTATTCAAGAGGAAGTGTATGTTGAACAACCCCCGGGTTTTGAAGACTTTAAATCTCCGGATCATGTCTTCAAGCTTAAGAAAGCACTCTATGGTCTTAAACAAGCTCCCCGAGCTTGGTACGAACGCTTAAGCAAATTTCTTTTGGACAATGAGTTCAATAGGGGGAAAGTTGACACTACACTTTTTATCAAGAATAAAAACAATGACATCTTATTAGTTCAAATTTATGTAGATGATATTATTTTTGGTGCTACTAACGACTATCTGTGCAAGGAATTTTCAAAATTAATGAGTGAATTTGAAATGTCAATGATGGGTGAGCTAAATTTCTTCTTGGGGTTGCAAGTGAAACAAATGAAAGAAGGAACTTTCATTTGTCAATCTAAGTATTGCAAGGAGTTGCTAAATCGTTTTGAAATTAGCAACGCCAATGCAATGGCCACTCCAATGAGCACATCCGACCATCTTGACAAGGATGAGAAAAGTAAAGAAGTAGACACCAAGAAATATCGAGGTATGATCGGATCCCTTCTTTATCTTACTGCAAGCAGACCGAACATTATGTTTAGCGTTTGTCTATGTGCTAGATATCAATCTTGTCCGAAGGAGTCACATCTTACTGCGGTTAAACGGATAATGAAGTACCTTGTTGGAACGATGAATGTGGGACTTTGGTATCCCAAAGGTTCTTCATGCCAACTAATTGGCTATTCCGATTCTGATTTTGCAGGTTGCAGATTAGACCGCAAGAGCACTAGTGGCACTTGCCATTTGCTTGGTAGCTCCTTAGTTTCTTGGTTTAGCAAGAAACAAGTTAGTGTTGCGTTATCCATAACCGAGGCTGAATATATAGCCGCGGGGAGTTGTTGTGTAAAAATTCTTTGGATGAAGCAACAACTCTCGGATTATGGTCTTAGTATTAATCATGTCCCTCTTCGATGTGACAAAACTAGCGACATAAGCTTGACGAAGAATCCTATTCTTCATTCAAGAACAAAACACATCGAGATTAGGCACCACTTCATAAGAGATCACGTTCTCAAAGGTGATGTCGAAATTGAGTTCGTTGAAACTAATCATCAATTGGCCGACATCTTCACTAAACCTTTAGATAAAGAGTCATTCTTTCGTATTCGTAGTGAACTCGGAATACTTGACTCTACGTTGATCTAATGCATACATTTAGGTTGCACTTATTTTTTTCTTAAATTATTACTAACTTGAGCGTCGGAGGCGTTTATTATTTTTTTGCAGGAATCGCCCTAAAGACAGAGGGAACTTAGTTAAATTTCCTTAAGTCATTTTGATCAAGTTTAAGGTTTTTGATTATAAAATAATTGATTGAAAAATAGCATAATCGATTATATTATTAATATGTTTACAAAATGTTTTTTTAATAATCGTTTATCTTGTGTCAAATAATCGATTATCATAAAATGTATAATCGATTATCCAGTTCTTCGGCTTTCGTCTTTCTCTGAAATAATCGATTATCAAAGTCAATAATCGATTATCTTCCTCATCCGGAACTTAAACTGTATCAAAATAATCGATTATCAAATCCGATAATCGATTATCAACGGCCAAACTTTCAAAAATTCTTACCGTTTTATATCCATTTGGAGTCTTCAATTCTGAAATTTTCTCATTAATTATCCTTATTTCTTCAACTCTATAAATAGGCTTGTCCACCATTCAAATCATTCACTCAAGAAGCAATTCTCTTCACAAAAACTCTCTTCAAGAGCATCAAAAGCCTTCAAAAACTCTCTTGATTACTCTTTCAAATGGCAAATAGAAATTCCAAAAGAGCTCGTGCCGGCAAGAACATTGCCTCCTCTTCTAATGATCCTCCATCTTTACATTGCTATAAAAACGGCTCATTTCTAAGGTTCGAACAAGAAACCGAACTTCTTCGATTTGTTCAAAAATTTGAAAACCGAGAAATCCTTCCTCCGCGTTGTACAACCGGAAGATATCTTACCGACACTATTCATTCATCCATACTACTCCAAAGCCAAATAATCAATTTTGTCTATCTCCAATACTCCTATATTCATCCTCATTTAATTCGAGCTTTTTATTCCAATCTAATGAAAGATGATGACAGGGAACTCACTTCTAACGTCAATGGCGTTCCTATTCTTTTAAGTGAAGAAAATATTCAAACCCTCACAAATTTACCTCGTGAAGGCCAAGACATCGTCCACTACACCGGGGACGAAGGAATATTCTTTGATGAACAAGTCCTTTTCCAACATATTGGAATTCGACGCTTTGAACCAATCCCGGAGCATCGTCGACCCTCAATTACAAATATGCTACCGGAATTTCGTTTACTATTCTATATCATTACTCGAATCCTCAAGCCTCGTCAATTCAATCATACAACAATTGGTCGTGAGGACGCCAAAATTATGCATGCCATTATTTCCGGAGCTCGCATCAATTGGTGCAAGCTTATTCTAACTCACATGCATGATTCAACAGGAGATGACAAACCTCTCCCATATGCTCTTATTATAATGATCATTCTTGAAGCATTAGAAATCAATACCAATGTTGGTCCGAAGAAAAATCGCACCAAAGTTTGGGAGATCCAAGAAACTTCTTTTCATAGCGGTGAACATTCCGCTCGTCAACCTCCTCCTCCTCAAAATCGTCGCCCTCGTGCCCCTTCGGATGCTACACTTCAAACTATTTCGGAGCAATTAGCATCTCTATCAACTTCAATGAATAGGATCGATAGAAATGTTACCCGCATGGAAAGATACGTGCGAAGGTTATCAAATGAGCTTCACGGGTATTTTGACCAAGTCAACTACCCCTATGCCCAAGTTTATTCTTCAAGCGATTCAAGTGTCGTTCGGAACACAGATGATGAGATTGAAGACGATAGCTCTTAATTTAAATTTATGTTATATTATCTTGTTGCTATTAAATTATGTTTTTATGATTCTAATATGTACTTTCTTAATTTTTATTAATAAAATCATTCCCTTTATCCTATTTTTTTATACTCTTTTTGTTAATGTCAAAAGGGGGAAGAAATTGGGGCTATGCATAAATCCTTTTAAATAAGTAAAATGGGCTATGCATAAATTTTATTTAATAAACTTTGAAAATTATTTTTTTAGTTGGTATAAATTGAGGGGGAACACAATTATAACTCATTTAGTATTTGGCATAATTTAATTTGTCATGCATATCCCCATATCGGTTTGCCATTATTAAAAAGGGGGAAATTGTTGGAACACATTCTTATGTTGTTAAAACTAATATTGTGTTCATCCTTGTAGGTTTTGATAAATGACAAACCGAAGTAGATGGAAAATTCGTATGTCCAAATAGTTGTGAGTTATTATTGAAATACACTTTCATTTATATTTTAACTAAAGTGTGTTTGTTTTGTAGATTTGATATGCAAATAAAATAGCGGACTAAAGTTGAAGTCCAAGAACAAGAAGTTCAAGACAAGATCAAGAGAAGCAATGAAAATAAGTGAAGACACATTTGAGTCATGTTTATATTGTGATCTTGATCCAATTTTAAATTTAAGTCTTGGCTTCTCTCAAAAATAATTTTTATAAAAATATGCATATCATAAATATTTTGATAAACTTATAACAAATTGATTTTAAATGTTTTAATTGAACCAAAAAGGTCTTTTAAATTGTTTTTCATGTTTAAGACATATACTATATTCATGGTCTTCAAATAAAATAATAAAAAACATTTTATAATTGATTATCAGTGAGATAATCGATTATCCTACAACAGATAATCGATTGTCAAATATTTCCAAATAAACTGGACTTTTTCGCAAGGCATGATAATCGATTATCAGTTCTTGGATAATCGATTATCAGAAAAATAATCGATTATCAGATTTTGTATGATCGATTATCTTATATCCGTTGCTCCTCAACAACTATTCTTTCAAATGCAATAATCGATTATCTGAATTGAATAATCGATTATTCCAAAAATAATCGATTATCAAACTTAAGTTAATCGATTATCCTAATATCCGGTTCCTTTCAACGACTAGTTTTTTTTGAAAGATAATCGATTATCTAATTTCAATAATCGATTATCTCATCAGATTTTGAAATTATTGTTTAATTATTAAGCAACGGATACAAGAGTTTTTGGGGCTATAAATACACCCCAAAACCTCTCATTCAACACAACAAAACTGAGCAAAATCATATACAAGCTTTCAAATACTCTCTACATTCATTTCATTATATTCAATTGCTTTTGAGAGCCAATTTTTTGAATTTATTGTTGTGTTCTTGAGCGTTCTTATTTTACTCATATCTACTCTTTAAGAGAGTTTTGTTTAAGTGAGTGTTAAGTGTTTGTATACACTTGAAGGGAAGTTTTAAATCCCTTGTTGTTGTAAGAAGGAATGTTTTATTCCTTCACTTGAAGTCTTGAAGTACGGTATCTTCGAGCAAAGGTTGTTGAGGCTTGTGTGATTCAAGTTCTCAAGTTGTAAAGGTTTGTTGAGCACCCGGAAGCTTAACAAGATTAGTTGAACATCGAGAGAGTCTCTCGGGAGACTGGACGTAACCACATTTGTGGCCAACCAGTATAAATTTGGTGCACTTCTTCCTTACTCTTTTATTTCCGCATTTGAGTTAAGTTTTATTCCTGCAAATTTTTATAAAACGATATTCACCCCCCCCCCCCCTAGCGTTAAGCACTTATTCTAACAATCCCTTGGGCGAGCTTGACTTTATATAGGTTAAATGGGTTTCTCTCCATATTTCCTATTTTACCCTTAAATAACATTTTCCCGAACTAGACACGCGTGACCTCACACATCCTTCGCACGCTTCTTCGCGCATCTTTCTACCTCGGCTTGTAACGCGTGAGAACTATGCACGACTTTGCGCGTTCTTTGCGTACTTGGGGCTTGATTTCTTCCAATATTTCGTCTTGTCCTTGCACGCACTCAACTCCGAGGGGTCATCTTTTCTCATAAATCATTCGAATAGCCTCTTGAAAGCATCATATAGGCTTCTCACCCTGCAATGTATACAAATCACAATTAGAGCCTATTTTTTCATCAATTAACCGTATTAAGTCATTGAAATGTAACTAAGAGGAAGCATAAACAGTAGCTACATCACCTAGATTTTACCTATTATCATATGCATCAGACCAAACAATATCATAAGTCCCCCCCCCCCCCCCCAAAATTGGTTTAGGATCAGAAACCAAATATTTTTAATATCTTTTGATGTGTGGTATATGATTCATTTCTCTACCACAATGTATGTTAGTTTCTATAACATTTGGGGGATGGAATAAACAATTGAAAAATATGCTATATGAATCGGATTATCATTAATATAATCCTCACTTAGAAGATAATTCAAGTCGAATTCCAGAAGCATTTGCTGATCGAAAATTAAATATTATATTTCAGGTGCAAATATTCCTATTAAAAATTAAAGTCCCTGAAGGATAAAAGTTTACTACACATATGAAGAGTATTAAATTGATTGGTTCCAAAGGTAACAATCCTTGAAAAATGATATGAGCAAATGATCAAAATGATCATAATGAGGAGGGAATGAGCTCTAGAAGATCCCACAACATAATATTTTAGGAAACTCAAGAAGAAGTTCATGTACCTAAAAATAAAGAAAGTGATGAGATCTCAACAAGTTATGTTTCTTAGAAACTGACATAAAATGATTGACGGCGATATATTTGATACAATATAGTACACAATATTATAAAAGATTGTGAGGATCGGACCAGCAGTCCAGACACTTGAAGATGTCATACCATTTAGATTCAAGTCTTAACCTATATGACTTATTTGATTAAATCTACATGAAGATCCTTGAAGGATTGAAAATGCCTGAAGAATATAATTCAAAGCCTTGAGAAATGTACTTGATCAAATTATAAAGATCTTTGTACGGTCTAAAGCAATTTGGGCGCATGTGGTATAATTGCCTCAGTGAATATTTGCTGAAAGAAAGTTAAATAAATTATGTTATTTGTCCATGTATTTTTATAAAGAAAATATCATCACAATTTGTTACACTTATTGTTTATGCTGGTGACATAAATCTTATTGGAACTCTACAAGAACTCCAAAAGGGTCTTAATAATGCTTCTACATGGACAAAGTGTATCCATTAAGTACACCAATAGATATTCAATCACTTGAAGTGAATAAGGATCTGTTCCAACCTCTAGACTTGGTCCTGAAATATTCTATTTCGGTGTAGATGGTGCACTTATTTATCTTGCTATTGCTAACAAAAGTGGTGCAGATCGTATTGGTAATGCAGATGCATATTATTTATCTGATCTCCACAAAGCTCGATCTCAAACCGGCAAGCATGAAATGCATATGATTGAGATCAATGATTCATTCAAGAAACATGTGGTTTGGAATGCGACAAAAGATCCACAATATTATACGAAGACAATGTTTCATGCATAGCCTAATTAAAGGGAGGATATATAAAAGGAGATAGAACAAAGCATATTTCATCAAAATTATTCTACACACACGACCTTCAGAAAAACAGTGACATTAATGTCCAAAAAATCCATTTAAGTGATAATCCAACAGATTTAGTCACTAAATCTTTGTCAACTTTAACTTTTGAGAAGATGGTATACAAGATTGGAATGCGGAGACTCAAATATTTGAAATAAGGTTTTCATTAGGGGGAGCAAAATACGCGATGCACTCTTTAATGAGGCACATAGCAATGCGTATTACTAAATATGTGTACTCTTTTTCCTTCACTAGATTTTTTCCCACGTGGTTTTCCTAGTAAGATTTTAATGAGGCACATTATCTTTTAATAAACATCCAGGGGGGGGGGGGATGTTATAAATATATTATATTATGGATGTTCATTTAGTACTCCGTAGTAAATAAGCTTCTTAACATCCATATGGGACTCTACCATAAATATATTTATTTGTTTAGTATTATATTGGAAATAAGCCTCATGAAGAAACTTATCACTTCAGTACCCGGTTATGGATAAACATTACCTCTAGTAGAAGATTATCGGTGATTCAGGGGGACGAAGAGATTGACAGAGATGTCACTCGCCGTATAGGAGCGGGGTGGTCGAAGTGGAGGCTTGCATCAGGAGTCCTGTGTGACAAGAAAGTGCCACAGAAACTCAAGGGAAAATTTAATAGAGCTGTGGTTAGACCTGCCATGTTTTATGGGACGGAGTGCTGGCCGGTGAAGAACTCTCATGTTCAGAGATTGAAGGTTGCGGAGATGAGGATGCTCAGGTGGATGTGCGGGCTCACCAGGTTAGATAAGATTAAGGATGAAGCTATTCGATAGAAGGTGGGGGTGGCCCCGGTAGATGAGAAGATACGAGAAGCGAGGCTCAGGTGGTTTGAGCATGTGCGGAGGAGAAGCCCAGATACCCCGGTGAGGAGTTGTGAGCTGCTGGCGGTGGTCGGCGTGAGGCGAGGCAGAAGAAGGCCTAAGAGGTATTGAGGAGAGATGATTAGGCATGACATGGCTAGGATGCGGATTTCCGAGGACATGGCCCTTGATAGGAAAGTATGGATGCCTAGTATCAAGGTTGTAGGGTAGGGGCTCATAGAATTTTTCGTACTCCTTTCTCGGGGTTGGGTGAGGCTTCGCAGCGCTATCCTTAGATGATTTGTGTATCCTTAGATGATTTATGGTAGTTATTGTTTGATATGATTGCACCTTTTTATTTATGGTTCTTATGTTTAGATAATTATTTACGCGATTTTGCTGGAGTTACTAATGTTCCTTTGTTTTTGTTTTTGTTTTTGTTTTTCTTTACTTCCCAGAGCCGATGGTCGATTGGAAACAGCCTCTATGCCCTTTCGGGTAGGGGTAAGGCCTGTCTACACATTGCCCTCCCCATACCCCACTTTGTGGGACTATACTGGATAGTTGTTGTTGTTGTTGGTAGAAGATTATCCATACTAGGTACAATAAGCTTATCCTTTAAGTATCCGAGTATGGATAAACATTACCCCCGGTAGAAAATTATCCATACCGGGTATAACAAACTTATTCTTTCAATACTCTATTTTGAATAAACATTACTCTCAGTAGAGGATTATCCATATCTGGTATAATAGCAGCTTACACAGCAACTTGTAGTAGCAACTTACACAGCAACTTACAGTAATAGCTTGCACAATATCTTCCTTTCTTTTATAAATAAAAGAGATTTTCGATCATTATATATATTAATTCGAATTCGAATAATATATCAATTTCTTTTCATATATATCTTTAGTTATCTTATAATACTTTGTAGCTTTTTTGATATATGGGCTAGGAGGAACTCAACATACACGTGGCTGGCAGGCTCAAAGAAGGATCGAGCCAGAAGCCATCTCTTGACAACTAGCCCAGTAAGTGTAAGAACGAGTAAGATAGATGAACAAAGGCATGACTTACCATCGTTTCAAAACTGGAAAATTATCACATAACTAAGATTTCTTCTCCAAATCACAAACTCAAAGAAGTGAATTAATTCAATAATTATTTCAGATAGTTTTGACGGCTAAAAATAAAATCGAATCCAGATTTAAAAATGATGAGTACAAATGAGCAACTGCTCAACCAATATCTCATCGTACTTTTGAGTTTAATAATTTCAAACAAAATATATAGTAACTATTTTAAATATATATACTTATACATTTAAAAATTTTGCCAAAGTTAACGGGATTAGCGACAACTTTTCGACGAGCATAGATACGCCTCTGGCGGATAATTAACTTAACACACTAAAAATCACCCGACGACAATATAGAAAAAAGAAAAAAGGTGTTCCACGTGAAGTCATCCAAGGACTTGTGTTAGCTCTGAAAAGTATTGTCGTCCTTGATACATGCAAATAATTTTTGGTAATTCTTGTTTTCTAGCTTTGGGTAGATGACCACTGTGGGCCAAATTCATTACTCTAATAATTTCTTGTCCTTGCGCTCTCACCTCAGATAACCACAGACACCATCTCTTGCACCTACCACCCTGTTTCTAATCTTTCTTCTCTGAACAAAAAAATCCAATTTTGAACCAAGAAAACTATGGATCTGCCACCAGAAGAGCTTCAACACTTAAGCTTACCATCAATTTTGAAGGAATCAATTGCCATACCAAAGAGATCTCCACAAACTTTTTACCGTATTACTGTCAGCTTAATCTTGCCGCTCTCTTTTGCTATCTTGGCTCATTCCCTCTTCACTCATCCAATTCTTGATCAGCTCCATGAAAACCCAAAATCCTCTCACGCTTCTCAATGGACGAAACTCCTCTTCTTCCAATTCTGCTACTTGGTTTTCCTCTTGGCTTTTTCTCTCCTTTCAACTGCTGCTGTTGTTTTCACTGTCGCCTCACTTTATACTTCAAAACAAGTATCTTTCTCCTCTATAATCACTGCTATTCCTAGCATCTTACGACGTCTGTTCATAACTTTCATATGGGTTTTCCTCTCTATGCTTGTTTATAACGCTGTTTTGTCCTTTTTCATTGTGCTCATGTTAATTGTCTTTGAGAGCAAGAACAGTGTAACTCTGTTTCTCATCTCTGTTTTTGTCCTCTCTGTTTTCTTCCTCATAGTGCATGTTTATTTAAGTGCCTTATGGCATCTTGCTAGTGTTGTTACTGTTCTTGAACCAATCCAAGGTCTTGGAGCTCTAAAGAAAAGTTATGAGTTATTAAAGGGGAAAATGAGGATTGCAGCTGTAATGGTTTTAGGGTATTTGGTGATTTTTGGTCTAATTAGCATTGGTTTTAGTGCAATAGTTGTAGATGGTGGTGCAAATGAGGAACATGAGGCAGGTTACAGTCTATTTGCTAGGATTTTGATTGGTGGGATCTTGATTGGTGTTCTTGTGGTTGTGATTTTGGTGGGGCTTTTGGTTCAAAGCTTGTTTTACTATGTGTGTAAGAGTTATCATAATGAAAGGATTGATAAGAGTGCTTTGTATAGTCATCTTGGTGGGTATTTGGGTGAGTACTATGAGCCTCTCAAAGGGAACATGCAAATTGATGATAGCTTGGAGGTGGAGATGAAAGGTGGAGAAACTGCTTGATTTATGAGTTTGTGATGGTGTTGAGATAGAGCATATTTAATAAGTTTCAGCACTTCATTTTCTTTCATCTTTAATCTTATGTGTTTTGTAATGAAATGAAGAAGAAGTATAATTTGTGTAATGAGACACTATCCTTGTATATAAGCTTAAATTGAGAGTTTTGTTTGTGTTCTTTCATTTTAAGTTTATTCATCATTTGATTAATCATAACTATAACTTGAAGGGAAGCAACGGTAAAATTATATTTGTGTGAACTATATATTAATTGTGTTTGTGTGACCTATAAATTAAGGTTCGAGCTACGAAAGCAGCTACAAATATTTATATTAGTATAGGCAATTTATATTATACCCCTTGAAATGTAGTTCTTTATTGAATTATGCGCTTTGTGCACCTCTTTACTTGAATGTAGTCTGCTTTGTGCACGTGGCCGTTCTCTTACGCCTACCATAACTTCTTTCTGCTTAACTTGAGTAGATGAAATCTTTGGGTATGTTAAACTTGGGGTTTGCTGCAGGGGGTTCTTTATTCCCTTAATCTTGATTTGCGCTGAATGTTTGTCTACTTTGTTACACGTGATTTTGAATTAGGTTTTAGTAAAAAATACTGCTTCTTGTCGGCAATTTCTTTTGACGTAGAGAATTTGAGAAGGATCACTAGTAAATACTACTATGTAAATATCGATTTCTGTCCTTATGCTCTATCACGTTGATAAGAGGGGTTGCTCTGATGGTAAGCAACCTTCACTTTCAACCAAGAGGCTGTGAGTTCGAGTCTCCCCAAGAGTAAGGTGAAAAGTTTTTGGATGGAAGGATGTTGAGGGTCTATTTGGAAACAGCCTCTCTACCCAAGGGAAGTGGTAAAGTGTGCGTACATACTACCCTCCCCAAAGCTCACTAAGTGGGATTATACTGGATTGTTGTTGTTATGCGTCATGTTTAAAAAGACAAATATTTTTTGGTCTTAGAAATCACAAGCCTATTTTACCTTTAGTCGTGGTCATGCCGATAAAATGAGGAAATAAATTCTCAAGGATTTTAGGATGAACTTGCTAGCTAAATTCTTTTAGAGGATAATTACTCTACAAAGTTTGTTTGGCTATAGAGTACTTAAAGTTAAGCAAATTTGTCCTAATTGTTCCTTCTACATCAACATCCTACTTTGGAAAGCATAATATGGGAAAGATTAGAAGAAAGAATAATATGGGAAAGATATTCTCTAGCTAACAGAGATGGCCAAAAGTAGACGAACATTTGTAGTAAATTTTATATTGTGACGCTATATCAAAGGCGGATTTAGTAGATGTGTTTAATTGTTTTGCATTTAACTCGAATTATTTATAGATATACCAATTAATGGTGTACATATATTATGATTAATTTTATATTTATTCTAAACCATCGAATCTAAATCTTGGCCTATATTTCAATTGGGTAGTTCACACGAAACATAAGTTAATGCACAGAGTATACTGTTAAAATATTATGGGTACCTATTTTTTCTAAATAAATCAATATTGTTAGGCTATGATGTTGTAGGGATTTGATTGTTGATGCATGCTATCACGTTATTAACGTCTAACTCTAGGACCCATTCCAAATGACAATGGGCATTAAATATCTGTAGGATCTTAAATTGTGAAGCAATTATTGGCTGGCCTTTAATGTTAACCTAATTCTTGCTAGCAAATTCTTTATACCTGTAGTGGTCTTCCTCCCTATCCTTTTCTCTTCCCTATTAGCTGTCGTTTTGTGATAGCGAGTTACCCTCGGCTAACTCATGAAAACGAAACGCATAATGTTTTGGTAAATATTTACCACATTGTCTAGACTAGGGATGGCAAACGGTGCGGCTGCGGGGCAAATTCGCATAAATTCGTGAAGATTTCAATCAGCACTGTCCCGTATAGCATTTGCACCCCAATTCACCTGCCCCACACTACACCAGCGTCCATCCGTCCCATCCCGCCTCGCAAAAGTCTTTTTTTCATTTTGCTAGTTTATTTTAATTAAGTTTGTTGCTGAATTTTAAATTTCAACAACCAAATAATGAAAAGTTTATGCTCATCAGCTCATGTATTGAATTGTTCAATTGGAATGCTAGCTGGAAATTTACAAAAGCCTGAACATTATGCTTATGTTATAAGAATTTGGAAATAATTTTCGAGCATTCATTAGACGACTAAGTGATAAATATTAATTATTTAATCATAAAAATATTTGTCTATACTACATTTTATATTCTCTTAACTGTCTATTTTTTTCTTTTATTCAAAATTTCTAACTTAATTAGCATTCTAATTAAAAGGTGTACTTGAAAAACAAGAATAGGTTATAAATGATTTACTTTGTTTTTATGAAGTATCAAACATTTAAATAAATATTCTGCTATTTAAGGTTTGTTGCATGTCTTATTACTAGATAATATAATAGGCAAAATTAAGTAAATTTGTGCAAACCCGCGAAAATCCGTGTAGACCCGCAATCGCTGCACCACATCAGTCTTTTAAAAATTTATTTCAACCCGCCTCTCTCCCACCCCTCCCCGCATAGCTTCAAACCCACCCCGCCCCACATAGCTTTAAACTCGCATCGCCCCGCACTCGCACCGTCCCATTTACCATCCCCGGAGTTGAACACAAAGCTGACTTCGGCCAGGTTCTTTTATCAATCTAAATCAACGTAATTTATCATAGTATAGTGCATTTATATATTGGGGTCGGGGTTGGGTGGGAGTGGGGTAAATACATACTAATTAAGTATAGTTAAATGAAAAAGTGTATATAAAATCAAAGGAGGATGTAGAGTGGTGGTACCTGGTTATTTAAACTTAGTTTTTTTTCTAATAAAAATGGCATGCGATAGCCACTATCTAAAATAAAATTTATTTTTTATCCAGCAATTCTAATATTGAGTAAAAATAGCTGCTACTCTATTAAAATTGATATGAAAAGATATTTTTACCATTTCTTCCATAAAATGAAAGCCTTAACAATGGCTGTCTAGAGTTTATTCGATTTGTTTCAAAGAAAGATTGTTGTGTTGCTAATGGCTTTCCGTCTCGTAGGGTAAGTTGGTTTCAACCTAAATATTGGTTTATCCTAAGGCTTGTTTGATCTCTGTCTCAATTTTGGGGGGATACTTAAATTTTGGTTTGGATAAAAGACAAGTGACTGCTGGTGCTGGTAGGGCTTTGCTTGGAGAACCAACAACACAAATCAAGTTCAAAAGTTATGGATATGTAGTCCTGAATTCCTGAACTTAGAGTTCCAAGTTCAAAGGTTAAGGATAACAGGTCCTGAACGTACAGTTACTGGTTCAAAAGTTAAGGACAATAGTTCATGAACTAACAGTTACAGGTTTAAAAGTTAAGGACAATAGGTCCTGAAGTCCTGAACTTAGACTAACAAGCTCAAAATTTAAGGACAATAGGTCCTAAACTTAGGCTAAGAAGCCCAAAAGTTAAGGACAATATGTGACGACCCGACCCGTCGTCTTTTGTATTTCAGCCCCGTTATCCTTGTTTTATGTGTTCCCGTGTATTGATATAGGTGTTTGGTGAATTTGAAGTGTGTCAGGTTGGATTTGGTTAGAAATGACACCAATAGTCTCTTTAAGGAAATCTTAAGTTGGAAAAGTCAACCGGACGTTGACTTGTAAATTAGATGGCTCGGAATTGATTTCCGATGATTCGACTAGTTTCGGGGGATGATATATGAATTCGGAGCGAAATCAGAATTGAATTTGGAGGTCTGGTGTAGAATTAGACTTGAATTGGCTAAGTTTGAATTTTGGCAAATTCCGGTTGATAGGTGAGATTTTGATTCGGGTGTCGGAATGGAATTTTGACAGTTGCAGTATCTCCGTTAGGTGATTTTTCAGAAGTTTCTAGGTCGGGTTTTGGATCGAATGCAAATTTGGAAAAGTTCTAATTTCACTTAGGCTTGAATTTGAGGGATTTTGTGATTTTGATATTAATGTTAGTGTTTTTATGGCCCGAGCAAGTTTGAATGAGGTATTAAACATATATGTGCTTTTGGTTGAGGTCCCGAGGGCCTCGAGTGAGTTTCGGACCATTTTTAGGCCATTTTTAACTGCTGGTTTTTTTCTACAGCACTGTTATATGCGATCGCGGAGAATAGGTCGCGATCGCGGTGAGTAAAATGTGATAAACATGCCAGTGAATTGCGATCGCGTGCAGCCTTTCGCGATCGCGAAGAAGGAAACTTTATGTTGCATTGATCATACTTCGGAAGCTCATATCTTTTTATTTACAAGGAATTTTGAGGTGATTCCAAAATAAAAGTTGTAGCCCTTCGAGTCTAGTTTCCATAAACATCTAGAAATCATAAAGAACATTTAGTTTGCAGATCATCAAACCATTTGTCATTCGGAGTTGTGTGGAAAAGGTTATGGCCATTATACTGAAGGGTGTCCGGAGGAGCTGGAATTTCTCTCCGTGATCGCGAAGCCTTTTCCGCGATCGCGAAGGTTAAAATCTAGGCTGGAAAAATTTTCTCTTCGCGATCGCGATGAAGGAATACCTGGGCAGAATGTTTTAAAACAACCCAGTCGCGATTTTGGGGTCATTTTACTCCCATAGTTGCCGGTTTTTCGAGATTCTTGAAGGAGACTGACGAGGGATTCAAAGGGGAACATTTGGAAGTAAGTTTCTTGGACTCAAACCTCGTTTTTATTGTGAAATTCATCTAGGAAATCGTTGAATTATTGCTAAAATGGAGGAATAGGGCTTGGAATTTTGAGATTTTAAATTTAGGAAATGAAAGGGGCATTTGAACTCCGATTTTGATGAACTTTATATGTACTGACTCGTGGCGAGACGAGGAATCTTGTGATATGAATTTCGTAATTTTTCGAGAAGTGGGCCCGGGCCTCGGGTTTTATCAACTTCGTGTTTTTGGGTGTATTTCGAGTTATTTCGATTGAATTATGTTCCATTAGCCTATTGTGACGTATTCCTATTGGTTTTGATCAGATTTGGCATCCCCAGAGGTTGATTCTCGAGGGAAAGGCATTGTGAGCTAGTTTGCGGCCTGCTTGAGGCGAGTAATGGGTGTAGATGATGACCTGAGGGTTTGAAACCCCGGTATATCACATTATGATGCTATTATGAGGCTAGACACGCACTCCATGGTTAGTGTGGGGTCGTATATGTTGAAAATTGTGACTCGTTCAAATCCGAGGGATAAATTGTTCTATGTTGGCGATTGCTTCACATACTATATTGATGATACCAAAGCTTGATGCCATGTTTGGGGCCTTGCGCTGACTTGTAGAATACTTCAAGGATTGATATATCAGAGCTAGCATGATTTGCTTATTATTTAAATTCAGTCCAGGGTTTTTAAATACTATTTTTGCAAACTCAGCCGTATTTCTATGTTTTCAAAACTCAAATGATTCCTAAATGATATTTTGGGCTGACGATCATTATCCTACAATTTTTTCTAGGCTGTATATTATTTCTTGGAAACGGCGATAACTATTGGCACCGTGTTTTGAAATGGAAATGGTGGTAACTATTGGCACCGTGTCTTGTAATGGAAACGGTGGTAACTATTGGCACCGTGTATTGTAATAAAAATAGTGGTAATAATTAGCACTGTATGATATGGCACTTGGGCTGTAAGAGCCCCTCCGGAGTCTGAACCCCCACAATGAGCGCAGGTACCTAAATGGATAGGGTTGCACGTTCCGCAGTGTTCATGCATTGCATTGCATCTCATGCGTTTATTTACTGTTGCTTTATCTGTATATCTCTGAGGCTTGTACTGTATAGAACTGCTAGATAGCTTCATTTTGTGTTATTTTGTGTTTTCTTATCTTCGGATTTTTATACATGCTTATTACTCGCGGTGTTGGTAGACTCACCCCATACTCCCTACACCTTGTGTGTAGATCCAGGTGCTCCAGAGATCTAGTGTTGCTGTTGTTGCTATCCGAGCTATCAGAGCATTGAGGTAGCTGCCCAGCGTTCACAGGATCGCTTACTCTGTCTCTTTTAGTCTGTTCCTTTATAGTTTTTGTCATATATTTGTATCATTTCCTTTCAGACTTGTATTCAATATTGTTAGAGGCTCTATACTCCTGACTCCAAGGTTTTGGGAGTGTTGTTGGTTCATCTGTGTTTTCAACCGTATTGCTTATCCCTGGCTGGGAGTTTATGTTTCTAAAAATTGCTATTTTACCTTAAATTTGTATCTCTTTGGGCTGGAAGGCCGTTCTTTGGAAGTGGTTTGGTTGGGCTTGCTTAGACTTGCGGCGGGGTGCCATTACGACCGGGTTTGGGTCGTGACAAGTTGGTATCAGAGCCTAGGTTGTTAGGACTTATGAGTTATGAGCTGGTTTAGTAGAGTCTCATGGATCGGTACGTAGACGTATGTATCATATTCTCGAGAGGCTACAGAACTTATAGGAAACACTTCACTTTCTTGTAATTCTTATCGTGTGGCTTTGTTGATTTGAGAACTGAAACTTCTTATTCTATTCTCTTGCAGATGGTGAGAACCCGTGCTACCGGACGTGGTGGACGACCACCAGTGCCACCTGCTAGAGGCTGTGGATGTGGCCGCGGTTGTGGTCGTGGTTGAGTTGGGCCAGCGGAGACAGCACATGCAGATCCACCTGCTATTCAGATTCAGGACCAGCCTCCAGCTGTGGATGTCCCAGCAGCACCTACTCAGGCACCGGCAATGCCCATTGTGATACCTGATCTCTAGGAGACGTTGGATCAGATCTTATCCTTCTGCACCAGGTTAGCTCAGGTGGTATCAGCTACCACTGCAGCGGCTACTTATCTAACTAGGGGTGGTCATCAGACCCTCGCAACTCGCACTCCAGAGCAGGGTGCACAGGGTTTGCAGACCCAGAAGCACCACCAGTTCAGCCAGTTGCCCCTGGTCAGCCAGTTATTCCAATTCAGGGTGATGGGGTACCAGTGATGCCAGATGCCGAGCAACGTCGTTTGGAGAGGTTTAGCAGGCTTTCACCTCCGACTTTTAGCGGTGTTCCGGCCGAGGATGCCCAGGGGTTTCCCGGGACAGCAGGTATCTTGGAGACTAGTGAGGTATCTTTCACCACTTTTCAGTTCTCAGGAGCAGCCTTCACGAGGTGGGAGGCATATGAGCGGCGTAGGCCGGTAAGGTCAGCACCATTATCTTGGAAGGAGTTCTCCACTATCTTTTTGGAGAAGTGGGTACCTCGGTCGCAGAGGGAGGAGTTGCGTAAGCAGTTTGAGTTTCTTCGCCAGGGGGATATGTCTGTGATGCAGTATGAGATGAGATTTGCAGATTTAGCTTGTTATGCTCCATGGATGGTCCAGATGGATCAGGAGAGGATTAGACGATTTGTGGATGGGCTCATTTATCCCATTCATATTATGATGACTCGAGAGAGGGTCCTGAGTCATACCTTTGAGGAGGCAGTGGATATAGCCCTCAATATTGAGACGACTCGCTATCAGGAGAGAGAGGAGAGGGAGGCCAAGAGGCCTAGAGGATCAGGTAGCTCCGGTGGTGCTCCGTCTAGGAGCAAGTTTCAGCAAAACATGGGTCGTTCTTTCAGAGCTCCACATGCAGCGCGGTCTGAGTACCGTGGTTCATCTTCTGGTCGGGGTTATCAGGGCTCTCATCAGGGTTAGCCGTCTCTAAGCGCACTTCCAGGTGTTCCACGTCTCCATGCTCATGAAGTATGTTAGGGACACGTCTGATGTAGTAAACTTCAGCACGATCCAGTTGGATAAGGACTTGACCTATGATGTGGAGCCAGTGGCTATTTTGGGTCGACAGGTTCGAATGTTGAGATCAAAAGACACAGCTTTGGTGAAGTGCAATGGAGAGGTCGGCCCGTGGAGGAGGCCACTTGGCAGACCGAGCAGGAGATGCGGAGAATATATCCTCGTTTGTTTGAGGCTCCAGGTATGTTTCTTGACCCGCTCGAGGACGAGCGTTTGTTTTAGTTGGGGAGGATGTGACGACGCGACCCGTCGTCTTTTGTATTTCAGCCCTGTTATTCCCGTTTTATGCTTCCCCGTGTGTTTATATAGGTGTTTGGTGAGTTTGAAGTATATTAGGTTGGATTTGGTTAGAAATGACACCAATAGTCTCATTAAAGAAAGCATAAGTTGGAAAAGTCACCGGACGTTGACTTGTGAATTAGAGGGCTCGGAATGGATTTCTGATGATTCGACTAGTTTAGGGGATCATTTATGACTTCGGAGCAAAATCGGAATTAAATTTGGAGGTCCGGTGTAGAATTAGTCTTGAATTGGCTAAGTTCGAATTTTGGCAAATTCCGGTAGATAGGTGAGATTTTGATCCGGGGGTCGGAATGGAATTTCGACAGTTGCAGTAGCTCCGTTAGGTGATTTTGGATATGTGTGCAAATTTTCATATCATTCGAAAGTGTCTTTGTTTTTTGGCAATCCACTAGGCGAAGCCTAGGGCTAAATTTTTATTAATAGAAAACAGTAAATTTTGGCAAATTCCGGTAGATAGGTGAGATTTTGATCCGAGGGTCAGAATGGAATTCCGACAGTTTCAGTAGCTCCGTTAGGTGATTTTGGATATGTGTGCAAATTTTCAGATCATTCGAAAGTGTCTTTTATTTTTTGGCAATCCACTAGGCGAAGCCTAGGGCTAAATTTTTATTAATAGAAAACAGTAAATTACAACAATTAGGATAAATCCTAATAAGGGAGACAATATCGCCGAAGTTGTTACCCATATAACACAACCGGTCTAACCTCATCGTATTCATCCTATTGAGGCTTCAAACACCAAGAACTAATAATGTGATGATAATACACCGAGAACTACTAATGTGATGTAATCTATTTATTCAATATGGCTTTAAAAATCACGCTTGTTCCTCGAACGATTAGGCTTTGTAACAGATGGTTGCAAGAGTTGTTTCTGCTTTGCGATTCTCATTGGGGGTCTCCGAATGTTAGTATCTTCACAAATCCTGCTATCTCCACTTGTATCTCTTTGACGATACTTCTTATTTGTTTTGCTATGCATTGGTGATAAATCTCCATTTCTTGACGCTTCTGCTCTACAATGCGATAGGATATATCTTCCTCCCCTTCTTCATATATATGTCTTCCTATCTCCTCTTTGAAAAAATTTTGATTCTGGAGATTAGTTGCAGAATTAGTTAAAACAATCTGTTGTTGTCCCTTCCCCATTGATGTGGTGGTCTTAATTGGCAAAATCTGATTCTAGATAGCTATATTTGTTGTGCTTCGATTGGCAGCTGAAGTTTCACCTGGTTTTATAGCATTTCTTGGCAAAAATACTGGAGCATTATGGTTCAAATTGGGTTTTCTGAGTGCTACTGTTTGCATATTACCAGTATACTTGCTTGTCGCAAACTTCCTTTGAGTTATGAACTGACCCTCACTGTACTCTCCAGCAGTGTCGTCCTCAAAATCTTGATCATCGTCTGAGGGTGAAAAAGTAGCAAATCCTTCTCCCCAGCTCTCTTCGTCGTCATAATCTCGTTGGTCTTTCCAAAATTTTGATTTAATGACCATGTCCCTCATGCTAACAACTAGTTGTTTGCTATTTCCAATGGAATTTGATGGTGGCGAAAATTGAACATTGGCCATCTGCCCATTCTGCATTGTATTCTTGTCGGTTGTATTCTGCAGAGTATAGAGTTGTTCATGTAACATATGATGTTGAATTTTTGTGTTGTCAGCTTCTATTGCACCAGATGGATTAGATTCTGATACTCCATTTGAATCAGCTACATGAATGGGTAACTGTCTGTCCTCTCCTCCTAACTGATGTTTATTGCAGCATTGATCGTGATGTTTGGATTCTTTTGTTCTGGTATGATCAGAAGTAACCAAAACTGTTTTTGTATTCCACTGTAATGTCTCATCTTCCTGATCATTCACTTTCCCAGACTAATTACTAGAGACTTCAGTAGACTGCATTTCCCCAGATTTAGGTACATCTTTGGAAGACTTAGCAGGCCCTTTTTCCTCCCTCAATATCTCCTCCATCGACTTAATTGAAAATGCTGCCTGATTTGTATCCTGGCTCTCAGTTGAAACTCCTTGATCAGCAAGACTATGAGTTGGAATAGTATAATCCAACTTTGGCACTACATCAGCTGCAATGACAGCTTCATTAATCAGTGAACTATTAGGAGTATTTTGATCCATGGCCTGTGTTAACTTCTCCTGTGATTCAACAGATTCAAAAACTGTTTCATTCTGCATCATGTACTGTTGATCAGCAAGATTGTGAGTTGGAAGAGAGTAATCCAACTTTGGCACTACAGCAACTGCAGTGACTGCTTCATTAAGCAATAAACTGTTCGGAGCATTTTGATATTTGTCCTGTGTTAACTTCTCTTCTGATTCATCAGATTCCATAACTGTTTCATTCTGCATCAAATACTGCTGTTCAATAGCTACTCTCTGCACTAAGGAATTTGTCCAGACTTGATTTGTCCTTTTGGTGTTTTCATCTGGTGGTATGCAAGATGCAGCTGAATGTGTCAAATTTGATGCAACCATAGCTGACTGTTTTTTAGGCAAAGCATTTTGAAGATACTGCTGTGGAAAATTATTAGAGGCTTTGCTAAGATGTGCAGCATGAGAGTTTGGAATCTGCTGCTCGATGGTTTTGTCCTTATCAGACTGTCCAGCGAGATCAATGACCTGTCCAGTGCGTGCACTTGATGTGGTAAAAGCTGTAGAGGTTGTCCCAACACTCTCCACATAAGATGCAGGTACATCCATAGCCAACTTAGGAGGTCGATTGTCCAAATTCATTACCTCGTCAATATGCTTCTTTGGAGTTGCTACCTGTGAAACATCTGATACACTACTGAACATGGAAGTCTGCAAATTTGACACCACTTGTTCAATGGAATCATTCAATTTGGATGCAACAGTAGAAAGATTTTTACACATCTGTGCAATATCTTCATTCAGTGTTGAGCTAGCTTCTGCAGCTGGAACCATTTGACCAGAAACAATTACATCAGCAGTCACAAGCATCCCTGCCATATTTGACACCACTTGTTCATTGGGAACATTCAGTTTGGATGCAACTGTAGAAGTGCTTTTACACAGCTGTGCAATATTATCATTCAGTGTTGAACTAGCTTCAGCAGCTGGAACTATTTGACCAGAAACAAGTACATCAGCAGTCCCATTAGGAGGAATCCCTAGCATGTTTGACACCAACTGTTTACTGGAAACATTCACATTGGATTTAACAGTATTAGAAGTTTGAGTAGACTTAATATCATCATTCTGTTTTGTAACATCTTTTACAATACCATGTTGTACAGCTGAATCAAAATGACCAATATTCTCATTCAATACTGTATTCTTTTGTGAAGTCACTGCTTCACCAAAATGTGCAGTGTGTTGTGCGACTTTTGTTAATTCAACTCCTGAATTATCATCTTTTTTTTTTTAAATCCTTAGCTCGTTGTCCAGTGTTTACCATTTAGATAGTCCCTTGCATTCCCATCTTGTTTGACTTAGGCTTGAATTTGAGTAATTTGGTGATTTTTGATGTCAATGTTAGTGTTTTTATGGCCCGAGCAAGTTTGAATGAGGTATTATAACATATAGGTGCTTTAGGTTGAGGTCCCGAGGGCCTCGAGTGAGTTTCGGGGTGGTTTCTGACCATTTTTAGGCCATTTTTAGCTGTTGGTTTTTGGCTATAACAGTGTTCTATGCGATCGCGGGGAATAGGTCGCGATCGCGGTGATTAAAATGTGAGAAACGTGCCAATGAATAGCGATCGCGTGCAGCCTTTCGCGATCGCGAAGAAGGAAACTTTATGTTGCATTGATCCTACTTCGGAAGCTCATATCGTTTTATCTACAAAGAATTTTGACGTCATTCCAAAATGAAAGTTTTATCCCTTCGAGTCTAGTTTCTAGAAATATAAAGAAATCATAATTTAGACATTTGTAGAGAAAGATATGGACTTTACACTATAGTACATCCGGGAAGGATTGCTAATACACATGGATGAATTTCGAAGCTTATGTCTCTCAATGTATAAGGATCCAGGAATGAGTAACATATGAAGGTTATAGCCCTCTGTGTGTAGTTTTCATAACATCAAACCATTTGTCATTCGGAGTTGTGTGGAAAATGTTATGGCCATTATATTAAAGGGTATTTGGAGGAGCTGGAATTTCTCTCCGCGATCACGAAGCCTTTTCCACGATCGTGAAGGGTAAAATCTGGGCTCGAAAAATTTGCTCTTCGCGATCATGAAGAAATTTCCGCGATCGCAATGAAGAAACACTTGGGCAGAATGTTTTAAAACACATGAGTCACGATTTTGGGGTCATTTTACACCCATAGTTGCTGGTTTTTGGAGATTCTTGAAGGAGACTGACGAGGGATTCAAGGGGGAACATTTGGAGGTAAGTTTCTTGCACTCAAACCTCGTTTTTATTGTGAAATTCATCTAGAAAATCATTGAATTGTTGCTAAAATGGAGGAATAGGGCTTGGAATTTTGAGATTTTAAACTTAGAATTTGAAAGGGGCATTTAAACTCCGATTTTGATGAACTTTATATGTACGGACTCGTGCCGAGATAAAGAATCCGGTGATATGAATTTCGTAATTTTTTGAGAAGTGGACCCAGGGCTCGGGTTTTGCCAACTTCGTGTTTTTGGGCTTATTTCGAGTTATTTTGATTGGGTTATGTTCCATTAGCCTATTGTGACGTATTCCTATTGGTTTTGATAAGATTTGGCATCTACGGAGGTTGATTCTAGAGGGAAAGGCAATGCGAGCTAGTTTGCGACCGGCTTGAGGTGAGTAATGGGTGTAGATGATGACCTGAGGGTTTGAAACCCCGGTATATCACATTATGATGCTATTATGAGGCTAGACACGCACTCCATGGTTAGTGTGGGGTCGTATGTGTTGGAAATTATGACTCGGTCCAATCCGAGGGATAAATTGTGTTATGTTGGCGATTGCTTCGCATACTATATTGATGATATCAGGCTCGATGCCATGTTTTGGGCCTTCTGCTGACTTCTAGAATCCTTTATGGATTGATATATCAGAGTTAACATGATTTGCATATTATTTAAATTCAGTCTAGGGGTTTTAAACACTATTTTTGCAAACTCAGCAGTATTTCTATGTTTTGAAAACTCAGATGGTTCTTACATGATATTTTGAGCTGACGATCATTATCCTACAATTTTTTTCTGGACTGTGTATTATTTCTTTGAAACGGTAGTAACTATTGGCACCGTGTTTTGAAATAGACACGGTGGCAACTATTGGCACCGTGTCTTGAAATGGAAATGGTGTAACTATTGGCACCGGGTATTGTAATGGAAACGGTGGTAACTATTAGCACTGTATGATATGTCGCTTGGGCTGTAGGAGCCCTACGGAGTCTGAACCCCCACAGTGAGCACGAGTACCTAAATGGATCGGGCTGCACGTTCCGCAGTATTCATGCATTGCATTTCATCTCATACATTTATTTACCGTTGCATTATCTGTATATCTCTGAGGCTTGTACTGCATAGAACTGCTAGAAAGCTTCATTTTGTGTTATTTGCTGTTTTCTTATCTTATTACTCGCTGAGTTGGTAGACTCACCCCATACTCCCTGCACCTTGTGTGCAGATCCAGGTGCTCCAGAGATCTAGTGCTGCTGTTGTTGCTATCTGAGCTATCAGAGTATTGAGGTAGCTGCCCAGTGTCCGCAAGACCGCTTACTCTGTCTCTTTTAGTATGTTCCTTTATTGCTTTTGTCAGACATTTGTATCATTTCCTTTCAGACTTGTATTTAGTATTGTTAGTGGCTCCATACTCGTGACTCCATGGGTTTGGGAGTGTTGTAGGTTCATCTGTGTTTTCAACTGTATTGTTTATCCCCGACTGGGAGTTTATGTTTCTAAAAATTGCTATTTTACCTTAAATTTGTATCTCTTTGGGCTGGAAGGCCGTTCTTTAGAAGTGGTTTGGTCGGGCTTGCCTAGCCTTGCGGCCGGGAACCATCACGATCGGGTTTGGGTTGTGACACAATATGTCCTAAACTTACAGTTACAAGTTCAAAAGTTAAGGACAATAGGTCCTGAAGTCCTGAACATAGACTAAGAAGCTTAAAAGTTAAGGACAATAGATCCTGAATTTAGGCTAAGAAGCCGAATGTTAAGGACAATAGGTCCTGAACTTAGACTAACAAGCTCAAAAGTTAAGGAGACTTGGTCCTGAACTTACAGTTACAAGTTCAAAAGTTAAGGACATGTAGTCCTAAAGGCCTGAACTTAGGGTTACAAGTTCAAAAGTTAAGGTCACGTAGTCCTGATGTCCTAAAGTTAAGTTAAAAAGTTAAGGGCATGAGCAGAAGGATATTTTCATCCGGGCAGTTAAAGTTTATTAAAGCAGTGGCTAAAGTCCAAAGACATTTAAACAGTAACTTAATAGTAAATACATGTGTTATTAGCGGCTAACCGTGCACTTCCCCCTATTTTTGCCGCGGTTCATAAAGTTATGTCATTAGATGTAAAAGTAAACTAAAATTAAAAAATTATAAGCCCTTAATTTTAAATGTACAAGAGTTTATACTAAGAACTTTAAAGATTAAACTCACAGAACTTAAATTCTAACTCCGCCTTTGTATAAAATACATATATCATGTTTATCATTAATTTCGTGTAAACGACAAATGTTGATAAGTATTTTTCTAATGTTGGTCTAATTCAATAAAATGTATCTAAAAGAACATGAGATAATTTGAAAACTAGGGGAATGAATTTCATGAATTTACTTGTGACTTCCTTGAGCGGCATCGTTGTTAACTCCTCAATTACAAGAATTGTATTACAAATATATAATAATTATATATTTATCATATATTGTTACAACCAGTCGTGAGTTTGTGATGAATTTCACAGTTCGTATCACAAGTATGATAATTGTATATTAATTTATTAGTATTGTATTAGGTATTATTTTTTTGGGTATTAATGTACCAAATAAAACTTAGATGCAATTGTAATACAAGTATGATACAATTATATTTTGGACATTGATGTATCTGATACAATTCAAATATAATTATGATATAATTATCAGATGCATTCTTAATATTTTTTAATAATATAATGATGCTAGGAATGCTGGAAAGAGAGAAGATGGAGATTTTGGCCGTAGATTAAGGAATTTTTTATGTTAAAAAAAAGGAGAATAAATAGGAGATAGAAAGAAAAAAAGGAAAGGAAAGGATGTAATCGTATCCCTTAATTGAAGGCACAAATAATGGGGTGAGCTTTTTAAGGAGCAATGCATACAATTTGTAAGAAAAATCTAAATAGTTATTAAAAACTGTAAAACATAAAGATCATAGGTAAATAAGTTTCTAATTTAGTATAGCTAGGTAAAAATCCCAAAGATAAATTCTTTTAGGGCTCTAACTATAGACGATAGGCTGCATATTGGGCGTAAAGTGTCCAATCATAACAGAACGAGCTTGACTCACCAGATGTTTTTGAGGAGAAATTCAAAAATAGCCAGATTTGTAACTGGTCATTTAAAAATAGCCCAGTTTCAAAAGTAATCAATGTTTTGCAACTTTTCATATAAAGATAGATCTGAGCGAAAACACTATTCAAAACAAGAAAAATATACTGGAGTCCCAACATAAGTATACTTGAACTCTAGCATATTATACTTGAGTTCCAGGATAAGTATGTTGAAATTCCAACATAATATGATGGAGCCCCAGTATAAGTACAGTAGAACTGCAACATAATTTACTGGAGTTCCAGCAAGTATACCAGTGTAGCATAATATACTAGAGTTTGGAGCACCGGTGCTCTAATATCCAGTATATTATACCGGAGCCAGCAAAATATACCGGTCCAACAGAACATACTGAGTTCATACACATGTCCACTGAATTCCAGTATATTATGCTGGACTGGTCTCTGTTACAGCAAAATAATGGCTTTTTTCCATTGACTTGGTAAACAGTAGCTATGTTTGAAGTTAAAATATCATGGTATAGCTAGTTTTTACACTGGCCAATGAAAAATAGTCACCGTTTAATAAGTCAATAAAAAATAGCCACTATTTTGCTGCAATATGGACTGATCTAGTATAATATACGAGAGTTCTGGTGCATTTTTGTACGAACTCCAGCATATTATACTGGACCGATATACTTTGCTAACTCTTGTAAAATTTACGGGAGACTAGAGTACCAGTGCTCCAAACTCCAGTATATTATACTGGACAATTATACTTGCTGGAACTCCCGTAAAATTTACGGAAGTTCCAGCATAATTATGCTTGAACTCCTGTAAAATTTGCGGGAGTTCCACTATAGTTATCCTGGAACTTCCGTAAAATTTATCGTAGTTCAAGCATACTTATGCTGGAACTCCCGTTAAATTTGCGGACATATTTTTTCGGATTTTGAACAGTGTTTTAGCTCAGATTTAGAGTGGCTAAATTTCGATGACTTTTGAAACTTGGCTATTTTTTAACGATCAGTGATAAATCTGGCTGTTTTTAAATTTCTCGCATGTTTGAAGGACCAATCTGAAAACAAGCTATGCCGTGCTATTTTTACATATTTTTATCGTTAGGTTTTTGTTGGGCCGAACATGAAAGGTGAGTCTTGGACTTTTGGTATTGCACTGCATGGTCTTCAAATGCACAATAGAAATTTGGTAAAGTTTGGCTATTTTGTGTTTTCCCATTGAAGATTAACTGAAATAGCCGTTACCGTTCACCTAATTGTTTAAACTAAAACTAGCCACTCAATATATAATATATACTTATCCACGTATAATATGTATATTATCATAAATAATCAATGTATAATTATGTATACCAACTAAGAAAAATACTAAATCCATCCTGCTATTTGTGTAAAGATCCCTTTACTATTTTCGTGGAATTTATGCTTTTAGATGCTAATTGGGCTTGTCAAGATTGCAGCCTTATATAGGCACCATATGGTCCACGCCGAATGTAATAGTTTTATAGCTCAAATAGCCGCCCATCCTACTATATAAACAAAAATAGCCATATATATATATATATATATATATATATATATATATATATATATATATATATATATATATATATATATATAATAATAATTTATGTATTACATATATATAATTATATATAATTAATGTATAACCTAAGTACATAACTAAAAAAGGTAAATAATTAATATGGCCGGCTATTTGTATAAAATTCCGGAGTTAGTATTACATAGACATCCATCTTGTTCTTTCATTGGGCCAATTTGTCCAATGGATCAGTCCAACAAATGCTTATCAAAAGCCCAATATATAACTCGCAAAAGCAGCTGGGCATTTGTATCTATACTGATTTTTCGTGTCATATTTTACTTTGTGCCTGTTTTACAAAAAAAGAAATTCAAACTTACCTATTTTTTCACATAAATTCAGCTTTCTTTTGTACTGGAAAACTTAAGCTGAAGTTTTTGTCTTTGTAACCGAAAAACTTAAGCAGTTTTCCAGTTATAAAATAAAAACTTAGGCAGTTTCCAGCTGAAGTTTTTATTTTATGACTGAAAATATATTATATAGAGCTGAAGTTTCTATGTTGTAAGAGGAGGAGAAAGGGAAGCTGCAGTTTTTTAAAAAGTAAGTAGGGATGCAAACAAAAAGGCAAAGAGGCTATAGGTTAAATGAAAGCGCCCAAATAGAACACCCAGTGCAATTTTTACAGAGCAACTATAGTTTAGTTATGAGCTTACATCATATTTGGCCCAGCCCGCTGAAAATAATTAATATTTAATATATATTTAACGGCTATTATTTTAGTGGGCGGCTATGCAATGTAAATTTAATCATGATAGCTTTTACTTCATTATTATTATTGACCGATGCACAGGGCACAGCTATAGCGATGGAAGAGCAAAATTCTATTTGTGAAAAATACTTGAAAATTAAGTAAATATGTATTTCAAAAGTTACATTTAATTCAAAATTAAAAATTTTTAAATTCTGAATTCGTTATACATATATTTCGTTTTACTTTATCTGAAAATGTCGATACAACAGTTTTGCGACACCGCATTCTAGCTTGTGTTGAAAGTGCATCTACTGATTTGAACTTTAATCTTGTTATAAATAGAATTTTATTTATGGTGAATGTCTATATTAAGAAAGAGTTTAAATTTTATTATTTGGTAGCTAAGTCAAGCTTTTCCTATGAATAGATGGTTCTATTCCATTATAAATTATCTCAAAATTCAATAAGAATTTCTCTCTCTTTCTTTGCAATATTCTTCTTGTTCTTTTATTGTTTCATAACACGTTATCAGTACGAGACTCTAATCACTTGAGTAGAAGCTTTGGGATTGAGCAAATGATTGTCAATTGTTCTATTAACTTCCTTCATGATTAAATTCTCGATTTAAGGTAAGCATTTTACTTTTTTCTTTCAAATTCATGATATTCTATAATTTAATTTTAAATACAAGCAAAGACGATAAATTTTGATTGCAACTCTAATGGAGTTTGTAAGAAATTATAACCACCTGAAGTGGTAAAATTTCTATGCCTTGCCATGATCAAATTCATGTATGATTGTGGGCAAAGAATTGAAAACCCGTCCCATTGAATTTGCTCCATTCTCATTCCCTTTAGAGAATGTGATAGCAGTATGTGATAAGTCTGAAAGAAGATAAAATTATTACCGTGAAGGTATTAATGGATGTGAACATGGCAATAGACAAAATTATAAGCGTCATCATTGTGATAATGAGAATAATAAGGATTCTCAAAATAATCCTTCTCTCTGTGAAAGCAATATTTGTCATCAATTTGACATGAGATTTCGTAAAAGCACATACATGTGACTATGGTCCATTCATGATGTGAATGTGACTACATCTAATTTATGAATACATATTCATTCTTGGAAGAATATGAACATGCTAGTGGTAGTGAATATACCACACTCACCTCTAGAAGGAGGTTTGAGGCAAAATAAGAAAATAATATCATTATTATGGCATGAATGGTCATTGATCACGTGCTTATTGTGATCAACCAAAATATTATACCAATGCGATTATTACATGGCAAAAGTAATAGAAGCAACATTTCTTGCCTATAATGATTTTGACCATGACCATAATGGTATAACTTTCTCTTTAAAAGAGATATTCACCATATGGATGTTGATAAATATGTGGTAGTACCAAATTAATTGAGAACTCTGTAAGAGCCAATTATATTATTTTGGAGAACACAATTGATTACCAATAAGGTATTGTGTTGTAGTAAGTGTCAAAGAAATTTTTTCAATTTCTAAAGTATTCGCGAAAGCTGTTGGTTATATTGAGACTATAAATAAAGGAAGATTTAATATCTTCTATTACTACAACTTGTAGCAGGTAATATTTATGTGAAAAGCTACCCGTTTTATTCTCCAGTTTGTACTACACAAATAAAAGAATACCACAATAAAGTAAAACTTTATTGATATAACACCCATATCATAATAAACTTGGAGTTTATTGTTATCCAGTTGGCATAGCTGGTTTAGTCAGATCAATTTAAGTATGATGTGCAAAAATAAAAGAAAATTCACATGGGTAAATATTAAAGAACTAGTAAGTTCTTTACGAATTCTCTGATGTTGTTTGTTCTCATTAATTAATTGACCAACTACAATAGGGATTGAATCCCATGAATGCTGGGAATATCAAAGGTGAATATGAGCTCATTTACCTGCCATGTATACCACATAAGATGCATTTATGAGATGATTACATGTTCGATTATTATTAACATGCTACCTGGCCAGTGGTTGCGAGGTAACTTGCTCAGTAATTTAATTTCGAGCATAATTTCTAGATTTTCTATTCAAGACAGTTTATCTCGATAAGATGGTTTACATCATAGCTGGTTTAGCAAAATAATTTATTGAGTGCCTCTACTCAATAGCTAAACTATTGCTTATGAGAAAAAAATTATCTATATCAGTTTGATATACGTTATATACGAGAGTATATTATATTCTTCCCTCACAAGTGGTTCAGGGTCAGGAACCAAATAATTCCATTTTCTTATTATTATTGAAGTGCAGTGTATATTAACACGATAATGCACAAAGATGGATTCCCAAAAATGAGGAAATAAGTTAGTTTTTCTAACATGAGTGGGAGATATGATAAACAATTGAGAAAAAGTTACGTGAAATGAATTATCATGTGTATATCTAGATCCTCGAATACGATAATATGAACTTGAAGTTCATAAAAAGATAATTCATTTGCAATATATTACAAAGCATGCTAGACGCATTTGCTGAACCGAAGAAAGTAACTATATTCTCATTGCAAATGCTCATATTAAGTCCTACAAATACAAAGTCTATGGTAAGCTTAAAGCGTATAGACAAATCAGTTTCAGATAAACTTCTTGATAAAGAAGCTGAGCAAATGATCTTACTAAAGAGGCAAGTGATCTAGAAGATCACATGACATAGCACTTCATAAAATCTCGTGATAGATTCTGGTACCTGAATATATGAATGAAGAGATATCTATGTTATGTCTTTATGAAAAAGTATTTGGAATGATATAAAATGTTCGTCGACGACATCTATCATAACTCTAAATGTAGGTGGGGTCTTAAGTCTATCGAATATAGACACAAAAATATTGGCCAAATAGAAAAGACACAATTCCAATAGAATTGGTTTTATATGAAAGACATATAATTTTTTCTATGCTGTTTAAATACTTGAAAGTATTAAGTCAATGGTATGTGCAATTAGTTTTCAATATTTTATATGTCTAGCATGACATGAAAACTTGATATGCATCTAAAGTCTATTTTATGGCTTATATAACTTAACTTATATGACAATCCATGAAGGATTTAAGTTGCTTAAAGCATATACAACTCTTGATCCTTGAGTACCACTTTCTTAGTGCAATTTGTGCACATTTGTATCTTGCTATAATCATAAGCATGATAATATGATAGCGTGAATCTCTACGGAGATATTGAAGAGCCATTCCACGATATTTGTGAAGAGATTATATATCTATCATGACTCATGATTTCAAGGTGCAAAATATTTATTCAAGTTAATATGGCTGATTGTTTATCAAATTTCTACAAAAGATCTTTTGAAGATGGTGCACAAGATTGAAATGCGAAGGCTCAAGAATGCGAGTTGATGCTCTCATCAGGGGGAGTTAATGTATGTTGCACTCCTTTTTTCTTAAAAGGTTTTGTCCTACTTTGTTTTCCTTGCAAGGTTTTTAACGAGGCAACCAAAAGGCGCATTTCTAAACATGTGTACTCTTTTTCCTTTCTAGAATTTTTTTCCCATTGGGTTTTGTTTTAGTTAATGTTTTAAGATGCACATTATTTATTGAATAGACATTCAGAGGGAGTATTATAAATAGAATTCTATTTATGGTGAATGTCTATATTTAGAGAGATTCTAAGGTTTATTACTTGGTGGCTAAGTCAAGCTTTCCAAATATATAGAGGGGTCTATTCCACTGTAAATCCCAAAATTCAATATGAATTTCTCTCTCTTTCTCTGCAATATTGCTCTTGTTTTTTATTGTTTCATAACAAATTTCTTATTGTTATTTTTAGGCAAAGATCATTTTTAATCTGCAGCCAAAACTATTTATATCTAGTAGTCGCAAAAGTATAATATATATATATATATATATATATATATATATATATATATATATATATATATATATATATATATATAGCGGCTACATAATATTATTTTTCTATTGCTGTTATCCATTGAAGCTGTAATTTGTGGGGAGAAATTCAAAAATAACCAGCTTTACAAGTGGTCATTAAAAAATAATCGCAGTTTCAAAAGTAATTGAATTTTAGCCACTTTTCACGTAAAGATTAATGTGAATAAAAACACTATTTAAAACCCGAAAAATACTCTAGTATATTATACTGAAGTTTCACCATAAGTATACTGAAGTTCAAGCATATTATTATGGAGTCCTAGTGTAAGTATAATGGAACTCCTGCATAATATATTGGAGTTCTATAAAATGTACCGCTCCAGCATAATATACTGGAAGTTCATACACATGTGCCCAATCTCCAGTATATTATACTGGAACATTCCGCGTGTTGGAGTTCCAGCAGAATATGCTGGAAGTTCATACATAGTGCACCAATCTCCAGTATATTATATTGGACCGGTCCCTATTGCAGAAAAATAATGACTATTTATTAGTGACTTTGCAAACGCATGCTATTTTTGAATGACCAGTCTGAAAAATGACTAGCCAGTGTTAGTTTTACTTAATTTGTGTCATGACATAACAAAATACTAAAATAAATGTAGTTGTATATATTGGTCAAATATTTGAACTTTACTTCAATCGCAATATATCCTATCCGAGAAATATATGCATCAACAATTTAGTATTAAGCCATCAGTACGATATACCGGCACCTATTATTCTCACAAGCGTGGCGTTTTTATATCCTCTCAGATTTGTTTCACACCACACACTAAAATCTCTATATGAAATCATAAATATATTTAAGTTAGACCGCAATTTTAGTATTTCAAATCCTTCAGCTAAATAATGCATGAATCAAGACCTAATGATTAAATATTTTTTTTTGCTCCTTACTGGCTTTCATGTACTAATTACTCAAATAAATATCCAAACTTATATCCCAAAAAACAAATATATACTCCTCATTTTTGCCGTTCTGTTACATTACGGTCAAAATGAGCACTCCTAATTTTGTATGACTAATCGATGTCGGGGTGGTAGATTAAGGCTCGACCTCGATTATATCAAATCATGGTACGGAAATGAATTAGTAATTTCGTGGATCAATGGCCGATCAAGATTAAGACCAACTGTGATCGAGATCGAAGCAAGAAAGAGATCGAGCGAGATCGAAGAAGGCATGCTAGATCGAATAATAGAAAGTCGAGAAATCCGTGATCGGGCAAGGATCGTAGCGAAAATTCGGCACGTATCAAGTCAAGACCGGACATTTAGCCAATCATGGGATTTCCTTTTGTAATTAGAATTATACTATAAATAGGATTCCTTTATTATATAAAGAATGTTCTAATCATTCTGTAATCATCACATTTATGCATAATCAAGCAATATACTATATTTATTTTTTCTCTTAAGCTCTCCCAAGTTCTGTTGTTTAGTTCATACTTTTCTTGCATACTTTGTTGTTCGAGGACGATCTAGATCGAGGGCCACATTTGTTCATCACATTGGTTGCTTTATTTTACTGTTAATTTCTAACTTTAATTATCATATTTATCAGTTTGTACCAAGTGAAATCACATATTCTTAAAAACACTTATAAATTTAATTGTTACTCAATTTTAAGGGTAAACAGTTTGGCGCCATCGTGGGGCTAAGGATAATAGTAATTGCCTGGTACAATTTTTATAATACACACTATTGTATGCATGTTGTTTGAAGTGTCTTTGATTCCAGGATCAACATGTCAAACTCCCAAGTAGCACCCACACACAGAGATAATGGCCTTGGTCTTCATATCGATAACGAAAACATAGCCGCCCCAGGAAATTTAGTGCCTCCAGTTAACCCCGATGGAGCTCCGGCAGTGGACCCAATTGACATTAGCTCCCATATTTCCATTAATGGGAATTTGGGTGTCGATCTTGAAAATAGCATCTGCGGAGATGCTCGAGTAGCCGATCAGAACGCACAGAGCATTGAAGAAGGAGGGATTAGCCTTCAAATGAAATTCAAACTGTTGCATAATCAACAAGCTGCAATAGCACAACTCCAAAATCAAAATTAAGCACCAAGCAGGATCGAGCTCGAGCCATCACAAGAAGTTGTTCATAGAGCCGAATCGGTGCCAAAAATATCAAATAGAGGAGAATTGAAGACTATTCCTGCTATCGTAAAGATGCTCGAGGAACTGACAAAGCGAATCGAGACAGGGGAAAAGAAGATCGAGGAAAACGATAACAAAGTGGAAACTTATAACTCCAGGGTCGACCAAATTCGGGGGCACCACCGATATTGAAAGGCCTAAACTCCAAAACATTTGTACAGAAACCTCCCCCCTTGAGTGCAGCTCCGAAGCCAATCTCCAAAAAGTTTCATATGCCTGAGATCCCGAAGTATAATGGGAAAAAAGATCCAAATGAGCAAGTCACCACATACACGTGCTCTGTCAAGGGAAATGCCTTGGAAGATGACGAGATTGAGTCCGTATTACCGAAGAAGTTCGGGGAGACTCTATCGAAGGATGATATAATGTGGTACCATAATATTTCACCTAATTCTATTGATTCATTTACCACGCTTGTAGACTCTTTTGTAGTGGCACACGCCGGAGCCATTAAGGTCGCTACCAAAAAGTCGAACCTCTTCAAGGTAAGGCAGAAAGACAATGAGACGCTCAGGGAATTCATATCACGATTCCAAATGAACGAATAGATTTGCCAGCGGTCATCTTGGGTTGTCCAAGCTTTTACTCAAGGTCTCGATGCTCGGAGTTTCATAGCTTCACCGCAGTTGAAGAAAAATTTGATCGAATATCCAGTTTTCACTTGAGCCAATGTACATAATCGGTATCGGTTAAAGATCAGGGTCGAGGATGATTAACTAGGGGCTCTAACCGGTTCGGTTTATCCTAACAGGCCCATGGACAGAGTTAAACGAGACTTTGACTGGGAACCATAGTCGAACGAAGATCTATATTAGCCATACGATAGAGATCAAAGAAATAACAGGCCTGGACACAATCCTATTCGAAATGATAGAAGGAATAATCAGGGATAGAGCTCCCGAGGCTCATGAGCTAGAGTGGTTTCGATAGGGATGTCGGGTCCAAGGAAGCACCTCGATTGTCAGAATATAACTTCAGTGTAGATGCTTCTGCCATAGTATTGACCATTGGGTGTTTCAAAGATACCAGATTGCCTCGACCTCTGTAGACAGATCCGGCCCAGAGAAACCCAAACCAAATATGCAAGTATCATGGCACCCATGGACATAAAAATAGAAAATTGTAAACAACTGAGGGAGGAAGTAGCTCAATTGTTCAACGAGGGACACCTTCGGGAATTCTTAAGTGATCGGGCCAGCAACCACTTCAAAAGTAGAGATTCAAACAGACAGAACGAGCAAGAAGAGCCACAACACGTGATTCACATGATAGTTGGAGGGGTCGATATTCCTCAAGGACTGGTATTCAACTGCACCAAGGTGACAATCACAAGAGAAAAATGGACTCGGGACTAATTACCGGAAGAGACCTTGTCTTTCAACGACGAGGATGCAGAAGGGATCGAACAACCTCACGATGACGCACTAGTAATATATGTCCTTATGAATAAAATTCAAGTTAAACATGTTTTGACTGATCCAGGCATCCCGGATAACATTATTTAATCAAGGATCGTAGAGCATCTAGGACTACAAGATCCAATTCTGCTTGCAGCCTGAGTACTTAACGACTTCAACATGGCAAGTGAAACCACCAAAGGGGAAATTATTTTGCCTGTAAATGTGGCCAGGACCATCCAAGAAATAAAGTTCCATGTGATTGAGGGTGAGATGAGGTACAACGTACTATTCAGAAGGCCTTGGATCCATAACAGGAGGGCAACACCCTCGACACTTTATCAAGTTTGAAGTTCCCAACATCGGAAGGAGTCAAAACGGTGTATGGGGAATAATACGCTGCCAAAGAAATTTTTGCAATCAACAAGGTGATACCAGTATCGAGACTTTTATCAAAAAAGGAATCGGAGTTCAAGGGAAATCTTAAGGCGAAATAGCAACCACAATTGCCAGCCTCGACCTAATCGGAGGAGCAGGGAACTTAAAAGGATGATGGATGTATGATACTTTGATCCTCCATAATCCTTGATGATTATGACACCACAAAATCAACGATCAAAGAGCTGAAACAAATCATATTGATCGAGCATATGCCCAATCGAAAGGCATACCTGGACACGGGGTTAACTCCTAAGCTAAAGAACGAACTTTTTCTATTTCTTAAAGCTAATAAGGATTGTTTTTCATGGTCCCATCTCGATATAACAAGGATATCACTAGAGATAACTACTCATAAAATAAGCTTGGACCTGAAATTCCACCTGGTAAAACAGAAAAAAAGGCCTCAGTCCGAGGTCAAACACGCCTTCATTAAAGATGAAGTAACCAAAATTCTCAAAATAGGATCCATTTGGGATATAAAGTATCCCGAATAGTTAGCAAGTCCCTAAAAAGAGAAAAAAACTTAGAATGTGATAGATTATAAAGACCTGAATAAAGCATGTCCAAAAGATTCTTCTTTTTTGCCTAACATCGATTGTATGATCGATGCTATGGCCGGCCATGAGACTCTCAGTTTTCTCGATGCCTACTTCGGGTACAACCAAATACAGATGGACTTAGAGGACCAGGAAAAGACCTTTTTTACCACTAAATATGGCATCTACTGTTATAATGTAATGCCATTCGAAATAAAAAATGTTGGTGCAACCTATCAACGCCTAGTAAATCGAATGTTCGAACAACAAATAGGGAAATCTATGGAGGTTTATATTGATGACATGCTAGTTACTTCCCTGTGAGCAGAGGACCATTTAAAGCATTTTCATGAGACTTTTGATATACTAAGGAAGTGCAATATAAAGCTTAACCTAGAAAAGTGCACGTTTGAAGTTGGTTTGGGCAAGTTTCTCGGCTTCATGGTGTCCAATCAGGGGATCGAGATAAACCCCAATAAATTCAAAGCTATCAAAGATATCGATGTCGTGGATAATGTAAAGGCCGTATAGAGGCTAACAAGGCACATAGCCGCAATAGGGTAATTCATTTCGAGATCCTTAAACAGGAGTCACTGATTCTTCTCGCTGCTTAGGAAGAAGAACAATTTTGCATGGACCCCGGAATGTCAACGGGCCTTAAAGGAGGTCAAACGATACTAATTGAGCCCGCGATTTCTTCATACACGAAAATGGACAAACAACTTTACTTGTACTTGGCGGTCTCGAAAATAGCGATAAGTGGAGTCCTGGTCCGAGAAGAACAAGGTACGCAATTCCCTGTCTACTATGTTTGTCGTACCTAGATGAGGCTGAAACTAGGCATCCTCACTTAGAAAAATTAGCGCTCGCTTTCATTAGTGCCTCTAGGAAATTAAAACCACATTTTCAATATCATACCATATGTGTTGTAACAACTTATCCCCTTCGAAATATATCGCATAAACTCGAACTTTCAGGGCGATAGGCCAAATGGGTCGTGGAACTCAACGGGTATGATATTGAGTATCAACCCCGAATATCCATCAAGTCATAAATCTTGGCAGATTTCGTGGTTGTCTTAACGCCAGCCCTCATACCCTAGGTCGAAAAGGAACTATTGTTATAATTAGGTACATCATGGGGTCTACACCCTCTTCACGGATGGTGCTTCGAATGCGAAGGAGTCAGAGATGGGTATCGTTCTAATGTCACCCACTGGTAATATAATTAGACAATCTATATGGACTCCGAAATTAACTAATAATGATGTCGAGTATGAGTCCATAATTACAGGTCTCGATTTAGCTAAAAGATTGGGGTAGAAATCATTGAAGCCAAATATGATTCCATCCTCGTGGTAAACCAAGTCAACAGGACTTTAGAAGTCCGAGAAGACCGAATGTAGAGATACTTGGATAAGCTACAAGTAACTTTACATCGGTTTAAAGAGTGGACCTTAAATCATGTACCTCGAGAATAGAACAACGAGGCCGATGCCCTTGCAAACGTGGGATTATCGGTCGAAGATGATGATCTTAACTCGGGAATTATCGTACAACTCTCAAGATCAGTGATCAAATAAGGCCAGACTGAAATAAATTCTGCAAGTCTAAGTTGGGATTGGAGAAACTAGTACATAGAATACCTAAAGAATGGGAAGCTCCCATCAGATCCAAAGGATTCGAGAGCTCCACACACAAAGGCAGCAGGATTCACTTTGTCCGAAGATGTAATGTTTATTAGGTGGATTTTTGATGTACCATTAACGATATGTTTGGGACCGGGAGATACCGACTACGTCCTATGGGAGATTGACGAAGGCACTTGTGGAAACCATTCTTGTGCCGAATCGTTAATTCACAAAGTTACTAGAGCAGGAAACTACTGAGTCGATATGGAAAAGGATACGAAAGAGTTGATTGGAAAGTACGACAAATTTCAGAAGTATACGCCAATGATTCACCGGCCCGAGGAACAACTCCACTCGGTCTTATCCCCCTGTCCATTCATTAAATAGGTAATGTACATCATTGGTGCTCTCCCCTCAGCCCATGGTAAAGCTCCATTTATTTTATTTTTGACTGACTATCTTTCTAAGCGAGTTCAAGCACAGACTTTCAAGAAAGTCAGAGAAAAAGAAGTCATAGAATTCATTTGAAACCACATTATATGTCAATTCGGGATGCCTGCCGAGATTGTATATGATAATGGAAAGCAATTAATCGGCAGGAAAGTGACTAAATTTCTCAAGGATCACAAGTTCAAACGAATTTACCGACACCTTATCATCCCAGTGGGAACAGACAAGCCAAGTTGATCAACAAAACCATTACCCAAAATCTTCAGAAGATACTAACCGACGCCAAAGGAAAGTAGAGTGAGACAATGCCCGAGGTTCTTTGGCTATGTCACACAACATTGAAATTGAGTACGGGGAAACAAAATTCTCTTTAGTTTATGGTGTCGAAGCTCTTATCTCGGTCGAGGTCGAGGAAACCTAACCTTAGGTTCCAATATGCAACAGAAGAATTGAATTACGAGGCCATGAATACAAGCCTAGAATTTTTTGGACAAACCATGAGAAGATGCCCTCGTTCGATTAGCCAAACAAAAACAACATATCGAAAGGCACTATAATCGAAGACCATATTCGATATATTAAAATCGGGGACTTGGTGCTAAGAAAATTCAGCTTCAACACTCGAAATCCGAATGAAGGAAAACTTGGTCCAAACTGGGAGGGACCATAGCATGTCCTCAACATCATTGGTAAAGGATCCTACTATCTCGGCACGATGAACTACGAACAATTGGCGAACAGTTTGAATGTATAGCTCCTAAAATGATACTACTGCTAAGGTACGACCCTTCCACCTTTTTTTATATTTCAAACTAACCAAAGCGGGTGTTCGAAACGGAACGGCGATGGATACTTCAACACGAAGTCTTTAGGTCTGAAAGCACGTGTTGCACTCTTTTTCCCTTAGACCGGTTTTGTACCAATTGGGTTTTGTGGCGAGGTTTTTAATGAGGCAACCATTGATATTTCTGACTTAGAACAATTCAAAAATATTCGAGGCTTCTTTATAATCAACATCGAATACTGGGGCATTGCCCTCGAATGTCAACTTTGTTGCAAGGAAATTACTTCATGACTGCAGGGTGTCGATAGGTAAATTTATAAGGGTCAAATATTCGAATGAAACATGCCCATATAGGTTACTCGAGTCCTAACATAAAACATGTATGCATGTATAATCATCTATTGGAAGAAGTACTTTTCCTTGACGATATCTTATGCATTAGAAAAAAATTCTACTTTACAATTTCATACTCTTTATCTATTGTGTAAATAGGCTTAATGGATGATCATAACGGAAGTTCGAAAACCTAACCCCACACTCAAGGACTTCCGTCTAAAAAATAAACGAGATTTAGATATTAAAACTCGAGATTATAATACCTTAAAGGCAACCCTCGATTTTTATAGGCCACGACCACCCCACTCGGGGACTAACACTTGGGGCAAGCTTGAAGTGAAATGGGAAAATAAACCTAAGAGGTAAGTCCCAAATAAAAAAATGCTACGAGCAAATTAATAGGGTCTAGAGACATCCGAATTTCGTAATAAAACAGGCTTTCGAATATTTTCATAAATTGATTAAAAGGGCTACCCTTGGTAAAATCGTAAATGGCTTCAATAATATCAAGCTTTGAAGACTCTAATGAATACAAAATTTGTTTGAACTCTCAAACAATCCCTTATTTTATGCTAAGGCATTACAGATTTGATAAATGCAAAAGATAAACACTTTTCAAGACGAAAAAGGGAAAAAATCCACAAACATTCTTTATACAAAGTCCATGTCGGCTTAATACAAAAGCCTAAGGGCAATTTTTTTGCTTCGAGTTCCAAAGATCGTCCTCATTCAAATAATCCCTAAGGGTTACCTTATTTTGAGTCCGGGCATGCACGCACCCGATCGCAAAAACTATTCTAGTCCGATTTCAGTCAAATTACCTAAACATCGACCCCATGAATAATAATTTCATAAGGTATGAATTTCATATGGCATAAGTGAAATGAAATTTCACAAGATAAGAAAAAAAGAGAAAAAGATGTTTATATATGTCAAAAAGTTATTTACAAGGGTAACATGGCCCAATCGAAATTGTATATAAAAAAATTCAAAAAAGATCCTAAGTGCTTAATCTTCTCCAGGAGAAACATCTTCACCTTCAGGGTCTTCTCCACTCTCGGACCCACTCATGTTCCAGTAATCATCATCATCAAAAGAGGCCAATGCTTTGGCTTTGGCTTCAAACTCTTTTGCATTTTTGATCTCGACAATGAGATTGAAGCCACGAGCGTGGATCTCGTCAAGAGTCTCCTTTCGAGACTGGAACTTGGCTTGCTTGACAACCCAATATGCATGAACCTGAGCAGCATCGACAACTTCCTTTGCTCGAGCTTGAGCAGCTTCGGCGTCGGACATGTATACGACCACAATTGCCTTAGCATCGGCCTTGCTCGTCTTCGCCTTAGATTTGGTCGCTGCAAGTTACGTGAACAACCGAGACTACAACTCCTTAATTTTCTTGGCTTGTGCAAGTTCTTCTCTTTCATGTCTTGGAGTTGGCTTTCAGCCGAGGATAACTGAGCTCGAGTAGCCTCCTTCTCTTAGAAAAGATGGTCCATGTTTTGCTTCCATGATATGATCTCCGCCTTCACCGCATCCATTTCTTCATGAAGTTTCCCGAATATTGAGCTTTTGCTGGACCTGTGGGATTGAAATGTTAGCTGTCACTCCCAAACCTATGTCATAAACTTCTAAGATTCTCATTACCTGCTTAACCAGGTCGCTTTGTTCTTTCCGAACTACAGCAACCTCAGCTCGGAGGCCCTTTGTTTCCTCTTCTTTTTGCTCACAGAGATGCTTGAGGGTATTTTTCTCCTCGGTAAGACCTTGAGTTTTGGCCTCATATCAGCTCTATTCCCCTTTAGACCTAAAGAAAGCTTCATGATGAAGCAGTGAGGCCTACACAAATAGAAGAAAAATAATTAGGCAAGAAAAGAAAAACACAAAGTATGGAAAATGGTATTGATAAAGGGAGTCAGGTCTTACTCGATTAAAAGCTTGTTAGGCCTCATTGAAGATACACGATACTCCCACCTCGTCTATCAGAGCTTGGTCTTTTTTTTACCAGACTTCAAAAGTAACTAGCTACCCCTACGGGGGCGGCAAGAACTTGTGCATCCTTCGGGATCGAGATCATGATTGTTCATTTGCACTCGGGATTGACACGAGGGGCCAAAATCTAGCTGGTCAATCTGAAACTCAAGGAATTTTTGCCCGAGCTTTTCCTCGACACCTCCAAATCACTTAGGCCAGCAACATAGTCGACCCTAGTGAAATTATCATGAAAAAGGTCCTCCCCTCTGTGGACTCCTTGTATGCAAGGAATCTTCATGGCCCGAGCCTCCCAAATTATTTCCTCGGATAATGAAGGAAGCGACATGGAGTCTCCGATTTCTATCTCCCCAAGTGGGTCTCTTGGGCTGTTCTCTCTATCTCGACGAGCCTCGAGACATACCTCCACACTCATTTCTGGCACCTTCTCACCCCGAGGTGAGGCACCTTCGGCTACTATCGGCTTAGGGACTTCAACTGAATCCCTCTCTTGAACCTTGTCAGATCAAGGCAGAATATTTCCAGTTTCGACTGATCTGGTGGCCTTTTGACCCTCGGTATTAGCTCGTGCTCGAGCCACCAGATCAGAATCATCCTATTCTTCTTCTTCCTCTTCTTCTGCCTCTTCCTCTTCCTCTTCCTCTTCTTCTTCCTCCTCCTCCTCCTCCTCCTTTTCTTACTCTTCGTCCTGTTCTTCCTCTTTATCTTCTTCCTCTTCTTCTTCTTCCTCTTCTTCCTCTTCGTCCTCTTCTTCCTCTTTATCTTCTTCCTCTTCTTCCTCTTCTTCTTCTTCCTCTTCTTCATCATCTTCTTCCTCTTCTTCATCTTCATCTTCTTCTTCTTCATCTTCTCCCTCTTCTTCCTCTTCGTCCTCTTCTTCCTCTTTGTCTTCTTCCTCTTCTTCCTCTTCCTCTTCTTCCTCTTCTTCTTCTTCTTCTTATTCTTCTCCTTCTTCCTCTTCTTCTTCCTCTTCCTCTTCTTCCTCCTCTTCCTCCTTTTCTTCCTCCTCCCCCTCCTCCTCCTCCTCCTCCTCTTCTTCTTCTTCTTCTTCTTCTTCTTCTTCTTCTTCTTCTTCTTCTTCTTCTTCTTCTTCTTCTTCTTCTTCTTCTTCTTCTTCTTCTTCTTCTTAGGAGTTAAGCTGACTCCATGGATATGGGAATCATCATCTTGGGCTTTCGAGCCGCAATCTTCTTAGGCTCTGGCCTCTTGGAGGTCGAGGTCCTTTACTTTATGCTCTCACTTTTCGGGTTCGGGACGAGGAGTGAGTTTTCTTCTTTACCAGACGAAGGCCTCATCATCACCTCCTTTTCAAGACCTACAAAAGAAGAGAACTAATAAGTTGTGGCTACTAGCCTCCCATCGACCCCTCACCAAATCACGCCATGCACGCTCTGCATAGGTTTATTGCAATATAAAGCTCCTAACCCACTCTTCAAGTTGGGGGACCGCACTCGACATCCAGGAAAAAGTTGTATCCAGTAAAACACTAATAAGAAAAGGAAAAAAGAAAAACAAAGACAAATAAACAAGAATTAGGGACAGAGTCATAATTACGTTTAATATTTCATTTCTCAGGAAAAGGCATACATTTGGTCTGGATCAAGTTCGAGGTCTTCACTCGAACAAATTGATCCATACAACCCATGTCTTTGTCCTTGTCTATTCTTGAGAAATTTGCCCTGGTGGCTCTATGTTGAAGCTTTATTAGTCCTCCTCGATTGAATCGGGGGCTATATAAGCGTATAAGGTGGTCGAGGGTGAAAAAAGACCACTGACTTTGCTCAAGAAGAATGGAGTAATATCACTATCCTCTAGAAGGGGGGAAAAATCTGAACGAGGATCACCTTGTACTTCTTGCAAAAAACAATGATCATCGGGTCCAAAGGATCCAATGTGAAAGGGTAAGTGTAGACACTTAAGAACACTTCCACATGAGTGGTGATTGCCTCTTCTGGAGTAGGCACCACCACATCTTTTTTCCCCAGTTGAAATCTTTTTTAACTTAGGAGAGAAGTTACATGGTTGTCGAATATATATACCTAGATAATGGCTTGCATCGGCCTGGCACCAAGAAAGTCTTTCCAACCTTGAAAAAAGAATCGAGAACACACCCTCCAGGGAAAAATTCTTCAAGGCGTGGCTCCGCAGTTGGTTCTTCGCCGGCCGACCATGGCGATGAAGCTGTTCCTTTTGCAAAACAGCTTTAGATTGAAATTTCGGTGTTTTGTGATGGGACAAGTAAGGAAATTCAGAGATCTAAAATGTCACGACCTTGATTTCCCACCATTGGGATCGTGATGGCACCTACTCTTTAAAGTTAGGCAAGCCAACAAATACATTTCCAATGCATTAATTATTAACCCAAACAGTAATAAATAATAGCTAAAGCTAAGCAAATATAAAGTGCACAAGTTTCATAATAGTTCAAAACTCTAAAACAAGGCTACCCCAATGATATTGTGTCACAATTCACAAACGTCTAAGAATTTCTACAAATATTGGTTGAAAGGAAAAATACATCTGGTTGTTGGAATGAAAGAAAATAGAAACTGAAGTTGAAGGAAGGGGACTCCAGGGTTTGCAAATGCAGGATGATCTACCTTAGGTCTCCTGTAGGCTGAAGGCAGCAACCTCGAACTCTGATCAGTATGGTCCAGTACCGGGATCTGCATAGAAAGCGTAGAGTATAGTATCAGTACAACCGACCCCATGTACTGGTAAGTGCCGAGCCTAACCTCGGCAAAGTAGTAACGAGGCTAGGACACAGCTAACAATATAAACTTGTGCAGTTAAACAATATAATAATAGAATAACAACTATTAAAAACTGAGCAAAAATGAACAGGAAGGGCAACATGCTATGGGGATTCCAACACAAAGAATCACATCTGTAAAGGAATCTAAAAAGCTAGAACACTTGAACCGAAAACAACAAATAAACATAGCAAATAGAAAATGCACGACATCACCCTTCATGCCTTTACTCTAAATCCTCACCATGCAATTAATAATAGACACGTGCACGGCAACACCCTTTGTGCTTTATCAGTCTTCCTCACCATATGAATAATAGAAATGTGCACGGGCATCACCCTTCGTGATTTGTCACTCTTCCTCACCGTATGGATAATGTAAATGTGCACGATATCACCCTTCGTGCTTTATAAATCTTCCTCACCATATGCATAAATAGAAACGTGCAAGGCATCACCCTTCGTGCTTTATCACTCTTCCTCACGATAAGCAATAACAGAGACAACAACAACCCGGCAATGGCATCATAATGAAATAAAGTCATTTCATTATTTAATTTCACAATAAAAATCTCAACTTGAGCCAATACTCAACCAATATCAAAAACTAAGAAAAATATAGCAAGACTTGTTTAACGTGTGTAATAACTAGTTTCAGCAAGAACCATACGTATAAAGTACACAACAGTCACAAGTATAAGACTCACTGGCATGCCATGATCTTACAACAACGTATAGATACTCTTCACCACACCTATACGTCATACTTAACAACTAAATAAGTAGAAAATAAGGTAACAACACCTTATCCTGCAAGCTAAGGTTAGCCACAACACTTACCTAGATTCCATGACCACAATCAAAGCTCAATTACCGCTTTCTCTCTCTCGATTCCACCTCCAATCAGCTTTTATCTAATCATAATTAACTTAATAACATCAATAAATTCTAAAGAACTCAATTCCAATGCTTAATTATAGATTTCCCAACATTTTCCCCCAAAAGTCAAAAATCGACCCGGGCCCGCTTGGTCAAAACTCAAAGTTCACACCAAAATCCGATCACCCATTTACCCGAGCCCGGATATACAACTGATTTTAGAATTCGGCTTCAATTTGAGGTCTAAATCCCCAAATTTCAAACTCTTAAACTCTACCCAAAACATCCAATTTCCCCATAAAAATCCCTAGATTTTGGGATGAAATCTTTTAAAAATATGGAATAGATTGAAGGAAATGAGTTGGAAATCATTTACCTATGAGTTAAGGATGAACTTTTCATTGGAAAATCGCCTATTGGAGCTTAGGGTTCGAAAATTTTAGAGAATGAGTTGAAATCTCGTCTAAGTTATGTATTGATAAGTTGCATATGTTGTATTTGAAACCAGAACTCGCAATTGGGAAGATCGCAAATGCGAGACATGCATCGCAAATGCGAACCTGCTGCATGACTGCTACTGTCGCAGTTGCGAACCTTTTTTCGCAATTACGATGGTTGCATGACTTCTCTGATGACTTCGCAAATGCCAATATACATTCGCAAATGCAATCTATGATGGCCCAGGTCATCATCGCAATTGTGATAAAACCCTCGCAATTGCCAAGCCTATGAAGCTCGCAAATGCGAAGCCCAATCTCGCAATTGCGAGATCAGAGGCCTGCAAGAGATATCAGATGCAACAACAGATTCTATAAGTCCAAACTCACTCTGTGGGCAATCCAAAACTCACCCGATGCTTTGGAGCTCGAAACCAAACATGCACACAACTCTAAAAATATCATACAGACTTGCTCGTGTGATCAGATCGCCAAAATGACATTTTTAACAACGAATTTAACACCAAAACTAATGAAATCCTTAAGAACATTGAAATTTCTATTTTCACAACGGGACGTCCGACTCACATCAAATCAGTTCTGTTTTTGACAAAATTTCAAAGACACAACTTAAATACTATATCAAACCTGTACAGGGCTCCAAAACGAAAATACAAGCCCGGTACCAACGAGATCACACACTATTCCTTTTCTAAAAGTTCTTATATTTTCTAGCAAATAAATTTTTTCTAATATTCATTTCTCGGGCTAGGAACCTCAGAATTGAATTCCGGGCATACGCCCAAGTCCTATAATTTATTACAGGCGCTACGGGACCATCAAATCACGAGCCTGGGCCCGTTTGTCAAAAATGTTGACCAAAGTCAACTTTAATTAATTTTAAAGGCAAAATTCAATATTTTTCTTAAATTTCACATAAAGGCTTTCCGAAAACACACCCAGAATGAACACGCAAATTGAAGAGAATGAATAATGAGGGTTTTAAGGTCTCGGAACATGGAATAGGATTCTAAAATGAAAGATGACCCTTTTGGTCATTACATTCTCCACCTCTAAAACAATCGTTCGTCCTCAAATGGACATAGAAAAGTACTTGAGTCAGTGAAAAGATGGGGATATCTACTTCGCATATTGGAGTCAGACTCCCAGGTAGCTGCCTCAACATGCTGACCTCTCCACTGCACACGAATCAAAGGGAACTTTTCGTTCTCAACTATCGAACCTACTAGTCTAGAATAGCTATCGGCTCCTCCTCGTAGGTCAAATACTTGTCCAACTGGACAGTGCTGAAGTCTAACACGTGGGATGGATCATCGTGATACTTCCGAAGCATGGACACATGAAACACTAGATGTACAACAAAAAACCTGGCGATAACGCAAGTTTGTAAGCCACCTCACCCACTCGGTCAAGGATATCAAAAGGCCCGATGAACCTAGGGCTTAGGTTTTCCTTCTTCCCAAATCTCATCACGCCCCCTTCATGGGCGACACCCTAAGCAACTATAGCTCCCCGACCATGAATGACACATCACATAACCGATGGTCGCCATAACTCTTTTTCCTGGACTCAGCTATACGAATCCTATCCTAAATAATATTAATCTTATCCAAGACATCGTGTACTATGTTTGTGCCCAGCAATTGAGCCTCCCTAGGATCAAACCACCAAATTGACAATCGACACCTCTAGCGTATAATGCCTCAAAAGGGGCCATCTGGATGCTCAACTGATAATATTTGTTATAGGCAAACTCCTCTAATGGCAAGAACTGATCCCAAAAACCTCCAAAGTCAATAACACATGCGTGGAACATATCCTGCAAAATCTAAGTTGTATGCTCGGACTGTCCGTCTTTCTGAGAATGGAATGTTGTGCTCAACTCGACCCACGTACCCAACTCCCGTTGTACTGCCCTCCAAAAATGTGAGGTAAACTGCATGCCTCAGTTAGAAATGATAGACATGGTCACATCATGAAGACGAACGATCTCCCAGATGTATATCTCAGCCAAACGCTCCGAGAAATAGAAAACTGCCACAGGAATAAACTTTGCTGACTTTGTCAGCCTATCCACAATAACCTACATTGCATCAAACTTACTCTGATCCCTTGGGAGTCCAACAACGAAGTCTATGGTGATACTCTCCCACTTCCACTGAAGAATTTCAATCTTCTGAAGCAAACCATCTGATGCTCGCACTTTACCTGCTGACAATTCAAACACCAAGCTACGCTATGCAACAATATCCTTCTTTATACACCTCCACCGACAATGCTGCCGCAAATCCTGATTCATCTTAGCGGTGCCCGAATAAATAAAATATCGGGAACTCTGAGCCTCCTCTAGAATCAACTCACAAAGTCTATCCATATTGGTAACACAAACACAACCCTGCATCCTCAAAACTCCATCATCTCTAACTGTAACCTGCTTGGCACCACCATGCTATACTGTGTCCGTAAGGACAAGGAAATGAGGGTAATCATACTGCCGATCTTTGATATGCTCGAACAATAAAGACTGAGCGACTATACAAGCTAGCACACGACTGGGCTCAGAAATATCCAACTTCACGAACTGATTGGCCAAAGCCTGAATATCCTAAGCAAGCGGTCTCTCAATGACTGGAACATATGCAAGGTTACCCATACTAGCCGACTTCCAAATCAAAGCATCGGCCACCGTATTTTCCTTCCTAAGATGATACAAGATGGTGATATCATAGTCTTTCAATTGCTGCAACCACCTCCTTTGACTCAAATTTAACTACTTTTGCTTGGACAAATATTGCCAACTCTTGTGATCCGTGAATACCTCACACGACACACCATATAAATTGGTGCTAGCTCCAAATCATGAACTGGATAATTTTTCTCGTAAATCTTCAACTGCCGCAAAGCATATGCAATAGTATTGCCATTCTGCATCAACACCACACGAAGTCCACTTTGGTATGCATCACAATATATTGTATTTGGCCCTGAACCCCGTGGAAATACCAATACCTGCACCGTAGTCAAAGGTGTCCTGAGCTTCTGAAAGCTCACCTCACACTCATCCAACCACCAAACCGGGGCTCCCTTCTAGGTCAACCTGGTCATCGGGGATTCTATAGATGAGAACCCCTCCAAAAACTGACACTAATAACTCGCCAAGCCCAAGAAACTCCGGATCTCTGTAGCTGATGTGGGTCTGGGACAATTCTTGACTGCCTCAATCTTCTTAGGATCCACCTGAATACCCTCAGCTTATACAACATGAACCAAGAACTCAATAAAAACTCAAATTTTGAAAACATAGTATATAACTGTTGTCTCAAAGAGTTTGAAGAATGATTCGATGATGCTGCTCGTACTCCTCTTGGCTGTGGGAGTAGATCAAGATATCATCAGTTAAGACAATCAATGAATCTAGATATGGCGTGATCACTCGGTTCATCAAATCCATAAATGTTGATGGGGCATTTGTCAGCCCAAATGACATCACTAGAAACTCATAATGCCCAAACCGAGTGTGAAAAGCTGTCTTAGGGACATCAGACGCCCTAATCCTTAACTAATGGTATCCAGATCTCAAATAAATCTTCAAAAATACCTTGGCACCATGAAGCTGATCAAATAAATTATCAATCCTCAGCAATTGATACTTGTTCTTGATTGTGACTTTGTTCAATTGCCGATAATCTATGCACCTCTTCATCGATCCATCCTTGTTCTTAACAAACAACACTGGAGCACCCTAGAGCGAGACACTAGGTATAATAAATCCCTTATAAAGAAAGTCTTGCAACTGTTCCTTCGATTATTTCAACTCAGGTGGGGCTATGTGGTACGAAAGAATAGAAATAGGCTGAGTGCCCAGAGCCAAATCAATGCAAAAGTCAATATCCCTGTTGGGTGGCATCCCTGGCAGGTCTATAGAAAATACCTCTATAAAATCATGAACAATTGGAACATAATCCATAGAAGGAATCTCAACACTAGAATCACGAACAAAATCTAAATAAGCAAACACCACTTCTCGACCATACGCCAAGCCTTCATATAAGAGATAAACCTACTGGTACAATGACCAGAAGTCCCTCTCCACTCCAATCGCGGAAACCCCGTCAAAGCTAAGGTCATGGTCTTGGCATAATTTTCAAATATAGCATGATAAGGTGACGAAAAATCCATCCCCAAAACAACATCAAACTCAACCATATCGAGAAGTATTAGTTCTACACTAGTCTTAAGACCCCAATAGCAACCATGCATGAACGATAGACACGATCTACAATAATAGAATCAATTATCGACGTGAACACATATACAGGAGCACTCAAAGAAGACACAACCAAATAGGAAGCAAAATAAGAAGACATATTGAAGTATGTAGACCCTGTATCAAACAGAATTGAATCATCTCTACTAGTAACCAGAACATTACCTATGATAGCTGTATCAGAGGACTTAGCCTCTGGTTTGGCTGGGAAAGCATAACACCACGGCTGGGCCCGACCAATCTAAACTACATCCCTAGGAAGGCCTCCTGCTGGTTGTCCTCTAGCTCTAGTAGCCTGACCTCTACCTCTAACACCTCAACTTCCACCTCTAGCAGCCTGATCCCCACCTCTAACTACCTGAGCAAATGATGGAACACCCGATCCCAGAGCCATGGAACGAGAACCCTAATGCTAAGAACTACTCGAGGCTCGAGGGAAAAATCTAGCAATATGCCTCGGATACCGCAAGTATAACAAGACTTCTACTGAGACTGCTGACCCTAAAACTGACCATGACGGTCGGAGTAACCACCCTAAAAACTTTGGAGCGGAGGTGCACTAATAGGAGCTAGTGCTCCACTGTAGGGTAGTTGATCGGAATACTACGTATGAGGGCCACAATCACCTAGAGCACCGTGAGAAGCCTGAAGTATTGAAAGAAATAGCATGGGAGGAGGGACTCTACCAATGGAATCTCTGCCTCCATACGAGACACACTGAACCTTCTAGAATGATGAGGCCTCTTGTCAGATCCCTGACGACCTCCCTGAGCTAAAACCGTCTCAACTCGCCTGGCTACATTAGCCGCATCCTGAAATGAAATCTCGTTTTTGGACTCCTTAGCAATTTGCCATTTGGTAGGCTGAGCGATTTACCAAATAAAACTCTTTACCCTCTCTCTCTGTGTGGGGAAAATATGAAGTGCATGATGAGCTAAATCAATAAACCTAGTATCATTCTGGGTAACAGTCATAGAACCCCGCTGAAGATGCTTGAATCGCCTGCGGTACTCCTCTCTCTGAGTGACGGGAAGGAACTTCTCGAGAAATAGCTAAGATAACTGGTCCCAAGTGAGAGTTGGTGACCTAGCTAGTCTAGCCAAATAATAATCTCTCCACCATTGGTAGAACCTGAAAGACAAAAAGCAGCAAAGTCAACCCCATTGGTCTCCACTATCCCTAACCTCGTGACAACTGTCCAAGTAATTCTGGGGATACTATGAAGATGTACCACCATAGTTAGTAGTGAAAAGCTTTGTAAATCTGTCAAATCTCTACAAAGTATTAGAAGACATAGCTGATCCATCAACAGTCTGAGCTACCGTACCCAGTGGAACTACCCCAACTGGCTGGGCTACGGAAGTTTAAAACTGGGGAACCACCTACCCCGAAGTGGAAGTAGTGGGAGTTTGTGCTCCTCTCCGAGCCTGAGAGATGGATGCTGCTACAGGAAGTATGCCGTCCTGAGTAACACTCTCCATAAGGTCCACCAGACGGACCAAAGCATCTTGAAGTACTGGAGTAGTGATGAATCCCTCCGGAGCCTGAGCTGGCTCTACTAGAACTGCCAAAACCTCATTGTCAAACTCTACCTGAGGCTCCGCCACTGGTACTGTTGGTGTAGGATGAGCCATGCCCCTACTCCGTCCTCTAGAATGGCCTCAGCCTTGTCCCTTGCCCCTCGTATGAGCTGTCGCTTAGGGCTCGGTCTGCTGATCAGCTGATGAAGTGGTACGTATTCTCGCCATCTGTAAAAAAAATAGAGTAGGAGTTCAATTAGCATTAAGAAATCAAAGCACATGATAGAGAAGAATTGATGGGAAGTTATTCCTAAACTCTGTAGCCTCTGGGGGATAATCACAGACGTCTCCGCACCAATACCTCACACTCTACCTAGCTTATTTATGAATTGTGAGACCTAGGAAACCTAATGCGCTGATACCAACTTGTCACGATCGGAATTTCCCAATATCGGTATCATGATGGCGCCTACTCTTTAAAGCTAGGCAAACCAATAGATACATTTCTAACGCATTAGTTATTTACCCAAACAGTAATAAATAACAGCTAAAGTTAAGCTGATATAAAAAAAAGAAGTTTCATAATAGTTCAAAACTCTAAAACAAGCCGACAGCAATGATCTGGTGTTATAATTCACAAACGTCTAAGAATTTCTACAAATATTGGTTTAAAGAAAAAATACAAATATTTCTCGGAATAAATGAAAACACGAACTAAGATAGAGGGAAGGAGACTCTAGGGTCTGCGAATGTCAGCAGATCTACCTTGGGTCTCCTATGGACTGAAGGCAGCAACCTTGAACTTTGATAAGTAGGGATGTTCATAAAACTCCGAAAAACCAAACCAAATCAAAAACCAAACGAAACCGACCAAACAAAACAATACTTTTTTGTTTGGTTTGATTTTGATATTGAATTTTAGAAAGTGATCAAATTTGATTTGGTTTTGATGTTATTTACAAAATAACCTGATTGGTAGTTTTCTTTTGTTAAGTGTAACAATCCATTTCATGTTAATAGTAATATATTTTTAATTGAGTCCTTAAATTATTCATCACTATTTGATTGAATTATCATTAATATATCTTGGTAGATAATAAATTTCTCAAAGGAAAATTAATTTGAAAATGTTATGTTAAAATATGATCGCTGAAATATGTGTTTGGTAGTGTATGTCTTACTTTAAGAAAAAACCGATAAGTAATCGAAAAAACCAAAAAATTTACAAAATTTGACATAAATCGAATCAAGAAAATACCAACTTAGTTTGTTTGGTTTTGTTCTAATATTTGAAAAATTGACTTACTTGGTTTGGTTTCTTCTTAGTGAAAAATCGATCCAAACCGAACCATGAACACCCATACTGATAAGTATGGTCCAGTACCGGGATCTGCACAGAAAGCATAGAGTGCAGTATCAATACAACCGACCCCATATACTGGTAAGTGCCGAGCCTAACCTCGATGAAGTAGTGATGAGGCTAGGACACGACCAACAATATAAATATGTACAATTAAACAATTTACTAACATAATAACATGTACTAAAAACTAATAAGAAATGAACTGGAAGGGGAAACATGCTATGGGGGTTCCAACACAAAGAATCACATTAGTAAAGGAATCTAAACAACTAGAACACATGAACCGATAACAACAAATAAACATAGCAAAATAGAAATTGTACGGCATCACCCTTCGTGCCTTTACTCTCAATCCTCACCATATGAATAATAGAAACATGCATGGCATCACCCTCCGTGCTTTATAACTCTTCCTCACCATATGAATAATATAAATGTTCACGGCAACACCCTTCGTGCTTTATCACTCTTCCTCACCATATGCATAAATAGAAATGTGCACGGCATCACTCTTTGTGCTTTATTACTCTTTCTCACCATAAGCAACAACAGAAATAATAACAACCCGGCAAGAGCATCACAATCAAATAACTTCATGTGATCATTTAATTTCACAACAAAAATCTCAACTTTAGCTAATACTCAACCAATATCTACAACCAAGAATAACATAGTAAGACTTGTTTAACATGAGTAATAACTAGTTTTAGCAAGAACAATACGTATAAAGGTACACAACGATCATAAGTATAAGACTCACTCGCATGTCGTGACGCTACAAAAACGTATAAATACTCTTCACCATACCTATACATCGTACTTAACAACTAAACAAGTATAAAATAAGGCAACAACACCTAATCCCTTAAGCTAAGTTTAGCCAAAACACTTACCTCAATTCCACAACCACAATCAAACCTCAATTACTTCTTTATCTCTCTATTCCGCCTCCAATCCGCTTGTATCTAATCATAATTAACTTTGTAGCATCAATAAATGATAAAGAACTCAATTCCAATGATTAATTGTAGGTTTCCAAATATTTTCCCCAAAAAGTCAAAAACAGACCCATGCCCGCTTGGTTAAAACTCAAAGTTCAGACCGAAACCCGATTATACTTTTACCCCGAGCCCGGATATATAACTAATTTTGGAATCCGAACTCAATTTGAGGTCTAAATCCCCAAATTATGAAATTCCTATATTCTAGCCAGAACTCCCAATTTCCCTATGAAAATCCCTAGATTTTATGATGAAAGCTTGTAAAAAGATGGAATAGATTGAAGGAAAGGAGATAGAAATCCTTTACCTATAAGTTGGGGAAGAACTCTTCTTCGGAAAATCGCCTATGGGAGCTTAGGGTTTGAAAATTCTAGAGAATGAGTTGAAATCCCGTCTAAGTTGTATTTTGATCACTTACAGATGTCATATTTGAGACCAGAGCTTCGCGATTGCGAATCTGGAAAATGCGAGATAGGCATCGCAATAGGGAACCTGCCACGTGATTACTACTGTCGCAATTGCCAACCTTTGGTCGCCATTGCGATGGTTGCCCCTTCCTGACTTCGCAAATGCGATGTCTAGGTCATTATCGCAATTGCGATAAAAGCCTCGCAATTTCCAAGCTTGTGAAGCTCACAAACACGAAGTCTAATTTCACATAAAGACTTATTGAAAATGCACTCAGACTACGCACGCAAATTGAGGAGAATTAAAATAAGGAGTTTAAGGCCTCGAAACATGGAATCAAATTCTAAAGCGAAAGATGATCCTTTGGGTCATCACATTTTCCACCTCTAAAATAATCATTCGTCCTCGAACGGCTATATAAAAGTACCTTAGTCGGTAAAAAGATGGGGATATCTGCTCCGAATATTGGACTCGGACTCCCAAGTAGCTGCCTCAACAGGCTGACATCTCCATTGCATACAAATTGAAGGGAAACTTTTTGATCTCAACTATCGAACCTCCTGGTCTAGAATATCTACCGTCTCCTCCTCGTAGGTCAAATCCTTGTCAAACTGGACAGTGCTGAAGTCTAACATGTAGGATGGATTGCCGTGATGCTTCTTAATCATGGACACAAGATACACTGGATGCACAACTATTAAACCTGGTAGCAACGCAAGTCTGTAAGCCACCTCTCCCACTCGATCAAGGATACCAAAAGACCCGATAACCCTAGGGCTTAGCTTGCCCTTCTTTCCAAATCTAATCATGCCCTTCATGAGCGACACCCAAAGTAACATTCGCTCCCCGACCATGAATGCCACATCATGAACCATACGATCGGCATAACTATTCTGCTTGGACTGAGCTGTACGATGCCTATTATCAATAATCTTAACCTTATCCAAGGCATCCTATACTAAATCTTTACCCAACAACTGAGCCTTCCCATGCTCAAACCATCCAACTAGCGATCGATATCGTTTACCATATAATGCCTCATAAGAGGCCACCTAGATGCTCGACTGATAACTATTGTTGTAGGCAAACTCTGCTAACAATAATAACTGATCTCAAGAACCTCCAAAGTCAATAACACATGCACGGAGCATATTCTCCAAAATTTGAATAGTACACTCGGATTTTCCGTCCGTCTAAGGATGGAATATTGTGCTCAACTCAACCCGCGTGCCCAACTCACACTATACTGCCCTCCAGAATTCAATATAAACTGTGTACCTCGGTCAAAAATGTTAGACACATGCATACCATAAAGACGAACGATCTCCCGGATGTAGATCTCAGCCAACCAATTTGAGGAATAGAAACTGCCACAGGAATAAAATGCGCTGACTTAGTTAGTCTATCCACAATAACCCATACTGCATCGAATTTCCTCTGAGTTTGTGGTACTCCAACAACAAAGTCCATAGTGATATGCTACATCTTTCACTCAGGAATTTCAATCTTCTAAAGAAAACCGCCAGGTCTCTGATGCTCGTACTTTACTTACTGACAATTCAAACACCAAGCTATGTATGTAACAATATTATTCTTCATCCTCCTACAAAAATAATTCTTCTGCAAATCCTGATACATCTTAGGCCCGGATGAATAGAATACCGAAAACTATGGGCCTCCTCTAGAATCAACTCACAAAGTCCATCTGCATTTGGTATACAAACAGGACCCTGCATCCTCAGAACTCCATCATCTCCAACTGTAACCTGCTTGGCACCACAGTGCTGCACTGTATCCTTAAGGACAAGTAAATGAGGGTCATCATACTTCCAATCTCTAATACGCTCGAACAATGAAGACCGAGCGACTGTACAAGCTAGCACACAACTGGGCTCAAGAATATCTAACCTCACGAACTGATTGGACAAAGCCTGAACATCCAAAGCAAGCAATCTCTCACCGACTGGAATATATGCAAAGCTACCCATACTAGCCAACTTCCTACTCAAAGCAGCGGCCACCACATTGGCCTTCCTGGGATGATACAAGATAATAATACCATATTCTTTTAATAGCTCCAACCACCTCCTCTGCCTCAAATTTAACTCCTACTGCTTGAATAAGTATTGCAAACTCTTGTGATCCGTGAACACCTCATACGACACGCCATATAAAAAATGCCTCCAAATATTTAGCGCGTGAGCTATGGGTGCCAGCTCCAAATCATGAACTGTATAATCTTCTTGTGAATGTTCAAGAGAAAAACAATACCCAGTATTAAGAATCTATATATCATACAAGAGAAAATATAATTTATTTCAGAACGTTATACGTACTGTTTACTTTTATCTTGTTTTCCTTTACTTGGCTATTTATAAATTTTTTATCTACGTTTAAATAATTTAAGCAAAACAAACTAGTTATTATTAAAAAAACTACCGATCAACAGTACGCAGTTTATTAAGTACATGATAAAAAAGTACAATATTTAGAGAGGGACTAGGGCAATTATTAATATAGTTATTAGTCGATTCATAATAAGTACTATTAATACATAGACATAAATATGTTTTGAGTCAAAGATAATGAATGAGATCACGCTTGCTAGAAAATTACATCGTTTTATATAGGTCACCGACCAAATATTTGGTGGTTCAAGGGCTAATATAATTTATTACGTACTTTATAGTTGTATTTAAGTAACTTCTGTTCACTAAAACATGAAAAATATAATTGTTTCTCTTTTCAAATCCACATGAAAAGAAATCCTCTCTTCTATTAGCGCCAAATGTAGGAAAGTCATTAGTTTGTGTTTAGTTCATGAACATGATGTCAAACTCTGTGAACTAGTTCACTAGGATGTGATGGAGATGGCAATTTTGTTTAAAAGATTTGAAGTGCTGCATGTGCTGGTCATCAGTTGATACATGCTTGTGGATTACTGCGACTCTATTTTGGTAAGGTACAAGTGAAAAAAGTAAAAGTGTGCAAGACCACTCTGGCTGATATTTACTTCAAAAAAAATCCAGATGAAAAAGTTTCCTTACTGTAAAGATTCTATATGTTGTGCTACTTTTGAAATTCTTTTAGATCTGCCCAAGAAAACATATATATATATATATATGTGGTGGTGATGGCTAACGAATGTGTTTGTAAGTGCTGACTAGAGGCGATGGTTGATGGTGGTTTTGGGTAGTAGCTAGTGGTGATTGGTAGCGATAGCGATTATGGTTGAGGATGGTGTTGTGTGGTGATAGTTAGTAAATGTTGGATGGTGATGGTGGTGGTTGTTGTGGTTGTGATTGAGGAAGGTGATGATGGGTGGTCGTAGTTTATAGATGTGGGCGATGCCGGCTATGATTATTAATGATGAAGGGTGATTGGTCGTGATTGTTGAGGTGGGTGAGTGTGTAGTTATGGTTGAGGATGATGGTGGTAGGGGTGGTGGGTACTGGTGGCTATGCTTGAGAGCGGTGGTGGTAGTGATAGTTGATAATGGTAAGCGGTGGCGACAGTTAGTAATGATTGTGGATGATATCATCTTAATGAAATTAAGTCTTGGTTATAGATCTTAACCATACGGACCTATTCAAACAAATTAAGTGGTTATGAAGTGAAGAAAAAAAACACACTTTATGATTAAGATCTGAATAATTAAGATTCACACTTTAAAATCAAATGTCTGAGATCTAAAAAATTAAGATTCAGACCTCCATTAAGTGCAACAAATAATGTCTAAGCCTCTTTTTAACATAATTATCTATTGCGATCCGGATTATTCACCATCGGGAGTTGTGACGGCACTTAACAATGTGAGCTAGGCAAGCTAAACTCTAACAAATTGCTAACCTTTTTCATATCAATTCTTTTAACCAACATGAAATAAAAATATAATAAAAGCAAAGTTTATGTAGAACTTAGGCGGAAGTCTTCAACTACTAATTCAAGCCATATCTATTACAACTTTTATACTCAATACCCCAAAATCTGGTGTCACAGTATCACAGACCGTCTAAGAGTCACTAAATATAAAGTTTGAAGAAGTACATAAAATTGTTTCTGAACAAGGATAAGGAAATAGGAAATGGGATAGAGGGGGACACCAAGGCCAGCGGACGCCTGCAGGTCTATCTTGGGTCTCCGAGTGAACTGAAGGAATCCCTCCAACTAACGTTCGATATCTGCTTCGGGATCTGCACATAGTACAGATTGTAGTATCAGCACAACCCCATGTGCTCGTAAGTGTCTAGGCTAACCTCGGGGAAGTAGTGATGAGGCTAGGACCAGACCAACAATTAAACTTGTGCAGTTATATAATATACAATGGAAAGTAAAGCAAAAAAAAACAAATAAATATGGGAGGGGAAAATATGCTGCGGGAGTTTACCGGTATTAATAGTAAATCCAGAGTAACAAATTAAGGGCAACTTAGAGTTTACAGCGAACGAAGAAACTAATATCCAAAATAAATACACTTGTATTAATAATTGTTGCGGTGCGCAACCCAATCACAATATATAATAATACTATTGCAGCATGCAACCCGATCCAAATTATTTAGCATTGTTTCCATATTGTCACGACCCAATTTTCATACCCGGTCATGATGGCGCCTCTCTTGAAGACAAGGCCAGACAACAACCCCAAATCCTCTTTAAGAAGCTATTAAACATAAATGAATAGAAATACTACTTAATGGCATTTAACTATAAAATTTCATTCCAATACAACCCGACCCGGGTGTCACAAGCCACGAGCATCTAATGAGTGGAGACACTACTATTGGGCCAACAAAATATATATACAAGGAAAAAAATTGGAGCTCAGAGTCGGAATGTGGTGCCGCGAACGCTGTCGGTCACCTTACTCAACATTTGCAAAGATAATTTCAACAAGTAGGAAGTAATCAGAAACCTGCCCCTCGGGCTCAGTATCAACCTCTCCGTACAGTATCAGCCCCGGGCTCACTCCCAACTCACAACATGCAACATCAGCCTCTCGGGCTCAGCACTCCTTAACATATAACACCAATGTATCTAGTAAACAAGGTAAGTAACAGTATGTGTGCCGATGATATATGAGTGCTAAACGTAATGCCACGTAGTACAAACAAGAGTAAATGCATGAATGCAATGCAATGCTATGCATATGACCGCTGCGGCGTGCAACCCGATCCATTTGGATATACGCGCTCACTGTGGGGTTCAGACTCCGGAGGGGCTCCTACAGCCCAAGCGCAATATCAATATCACACCGATGCGGCATGTAGTCCAATCCATGCATGTATATGTATATGCACATATAACACTCGAGGCCTGAAAGCCTCCTTACATCATTCTTCATGCCCTCACATATGGCCCCCAGCCTCAATCAGTCCAAAATAGATAAAGCCCCTCGAGCACCCGTAAAACAATAATACTCAGCTCAAACGATAGTTCAAATATCAGTTAAAACTCCAAGTTTGAGAAAAATATAACTGAGTTCATGAAACATTGCAAATCACGTGGACTGACAAATAATATTTCAAACAGTGATGATAGTTCGTAAAGAGTTCAAATAATCGGCAATAATCCCAAGTATGGCAATGAGCCCAAGTCATAGTGATAACAAAAAATCATTTAAACTTTCACGGTAAAAACCAACAACCGGGACGGACCAAGTCACAATCCCTAACGGTGCTCTACCCCACGCTTAGGTCCAGCGTGCAAGTCACCAAATCTGGGGTTTAAACCCTCAGGATATCATTCCCAAAGATTACTCACCTCGAACCGGTGAAATTTCTCGCTCGCGACGCCTTTGCCCCTCAAATTTGACCTCCACACGCGTCAAATATTCCCGGAATCCTCGTCTCGCCACGAGTTCATACATACCAAGAACTCCCAAATCCGAGCTCAAGCGTCCTCCAATCAATCCTCTTCGAAACCCTCTTCATTTGCTCCTAAAAAGCTCTCAAGGTGCTCAATAACGGAGGAAAATAGCTTAGGCTCGCGGAATAAAATGACTTAAATCAATTCTACCGAGGTGCATTTTTACCCTATGCGATCGCGGAACATTCCTCGCGATCGCAGAGAACAAATTTTCAGCCTTCAAATTTCGCTCTTATGCGAACGCATACACAGTGCTGCGAACGCAAAGCACTGACTCACCATACTATGCAAACGCGTGACAGGAGGTGCGAATGCGAAGAACAATTACTCTAGCCCCCAGATCTCTTATGCGATCGCGTACCATTGAATGCAAACGCATAGAACAAATACTTCTGCCTCACAAGCTACCTCTATGCGATCGCGACATAACCCCCACAATCGCATTGGCCAATGTCTCTGCAGTAGAAATGACTAGAAATTTAGAACTCTCAAATGCCGAAATTTGTCCGTTTGACCACTCGAAATCATCCCGAGGCTCCCGGGACCTCAATCAAAAGCATAATTATGTTCTATTACCTTATTCCAACTTGCTGGAATCATAAAAACACTATTATGAACATCAAAATCCTCAAATATCATCAAATCAAGGCCGAAGTTTTCTTTAAACTTCCGAAACTCACACACGATCAAAAGCCCAATCAAAAGATGGCCGAATGACCTAAAAATTTGTAGACATATCTAAAATCACCAAACAAAGCTACTGAAACTCTCAAAATTCCATTCCGACCCTCGGATCAAAATTTCACATATCAACCGAATCCGCCAAAATTCAAACTTCGCCAATTCAAGCCTAATTCTACACCGGACCTCCAAATTCAATTTCGATCGCACTACTCTGTCACAAATCATTCCCCAAAGCTAACCGAACCACCAGAATTCACATCCGATCCCTCCAACAACATAGTCAAATTCCAGTTGATATTTCCAAGCGAGTATTCTCTTAAAGAGACTAATTGTCTCAATTCTAACCAAACTCTGTCCGAATCACTTCAAACTCTACAAACACATATAACGAAGCATATAGAGGCATAAAACGGGGAAAACGGCGCAGTAACTCACATGACGACGGGTCGGGTCGTCACATCCTCCCCAACTTAAACAAACGCTCATCCTCGAGCGGACCTAGAGTCATCCTGAAGTTCATATAAGCCGGGGTGATCCCACGTCCCCCTATTTCACATAGGTCCGATAACATAATATAGCTGAAATTTCACAGTCTATCTAAACCATAAATCACATTGCGCTTCCTGTAATCATGCACCAGATCAGAATCTTATGTCTGCATTCAGAATAAACCTGAACCAACTGTAATAACTCATACTCGACACTCCAGGTGATACAATATGATATACTACACAACCCAAACACCCGAGAAGATGGCCTTTATTCACACCAATTGCCCACAATAACCGACTACCGATAGAAAACCTTTTTATTAGCTAAAGTCTTATTCCAACACTTTCATATATAGCCAACGGTAACTGAAACACACGATATACCGAACCCATCTCTCAGATTAACCATTCATGAATCCATTTCCCTCTTGACTGATACTACAAAAGATTTACGAGCCAATCCTCGATATTACCTTTCTAACAAGCTGAAATCAAATATGCCCGTACTCATTAATGAATCCAATGATCATCTCAACTACAACACGCCACTCTAGTGATATGACACCTCAATACCGGCCTAAGCTACAACGTGCTCAACACAGGCACCAATAAGAAATGATCTTAACACACTCAAATCATGACAACTGACTCAAACGAAAGAGCTGTAATTCAAATTCCTCCGTACGATCACAACACAAAACTGAGATCCCATCTCACATCATAGAAATAGAGTACCTGAATCCTCCTCGAAAGGTCATAACATCATGTGGCCTTGCCACAACGCGCGATTCTATCCAAACACCATTACCCATGAAGCACCTCAAGTCACCATGCTCCACAGACAGCCACGCACAGATTAAGGTCTGAAACCAAGCAATCCATCACACTCTTGGTGAAGCAAGTATTATACAATATTCAATCCTTAAAGGACACAGCCGATGCGCTATTCTCCGAGGAACACCCAATATGGACTTTCCTCAGAAACCAGGAAGTACGACATACAAAGTAGCATATAGAAAACTATTCTCAACATCACACTGTTGTAGCATGCAACCCGCTCCAGATAACATACTCGTGGCGGCGTGCCACCCGATCCAGATACCATACCCGTGGCGGCATGCCACCTGATCCGCACATATATCTCATTAAAGGAGATGCGCATCGAGTCAAATTTTCTCATTACAATAAATACACATAGCCTCATGCCCGGCCGCAATAAACGCATCCGAAAAGTCCCTCAATACCAAAACTGAATCAATGGTAGAAACCCCTGCACTAACATCCACCATGAAGGCCCAACTAACAAAGGAATACATGCCAACCGTCCGCTGGTCTTTGGAATATAAACTACTCTGCTAGAACAATAATTCAATGCAGCTTACCACGCAACCTATGGTTTTTTTTCCGACATAGCCCATAACACATTAGTCTAGACAACCTGACATTGGGACAACCGGTCTGCAATCTAATATCATAACCCCAAATTTAACATACCAAGCAAAGAAAGATTCACTCTGACCTCCAGTTTCCAACAACTGCTAGACGATGTCGATACACACGACCCACCACCACCACATGGTCGAATCACGAGAACTTCTAGTCTCCAACACATATAACGCATGAATCACTATGCCTGATCCCACACTCTGTCGTACGAATATATAACACATATCAAGTATTCATTCATACCACGAAAGATATTCAAACTTTTCTGCGCCATCAACAAACTCAAATATCCGCAGTCGATTCAACAAGAAAATGTCGCAATACTACTGACGTATCATCAATTTACATCACCTTAATCATCTGAAGATTGATTCTTTTCTCACCTATAGCTGTCCGTGCTGCTCAAGAATTTAATGATTTCCAATTATGAACTGAACCAAAACCTTGAACACGCAAATCTCAATTCTCCATATCATAATACATAGACCATACCACACTAGGATAACATGAGGACTTCTATCTCTCTCATGCGCCGCAGACATCAATGCACTCAACTAGTCAAGAACTATCATGATCCCATATAGGAGAAAAATTATTACACACTCCATGCTTCGCATACCCACAGGAAATATACTCATTTTCAAACCACGGTAAAACACATCAAGAACTCTTTCACCTAATTCCATTGCACAATCTAAACTACCAAGACTGAACCCTTCTACCCAAACCAAGTTAAGCAAACTGCCAACACTTAAAAGCTTTGCCGCACAATACCTGTAAGGCTCATTACCTCGAACACATACAGTAACTAATCATATCCTTACTGTACCAATTCGATTCATTATCAAGCTATTCCATTTATCTAATTTCCTTACCGATTCCTCTTTAATTTGATATTCTCCTTTGGTGTAGAACCATGATACCTCAACCCACTTTACCACACGAGACTCGCACATCAAACCACACTGTCTAAGACCCATAGGCTGTTGAATACCCTCTCAAACGTTTCCTAGAATTATCAGATTCCAGAATGCTTTACTTTGAAGAACTTCCTGCGATTCTGAATTCGTTTACCATTACCTTCCAAATGCGGATACGAAGAATCCCATGATTACCACAAAGTACCACAAGTCTTGATCTTTTCTAATAAAAACACAGTCTCTAGCCACATACACAAACTTAAGACACCTGCTTGTTACATTCAAAATATTGAACACAGTGAAACCGTTCTCGAGGGTCATTAACTCTTATTCATCGGTAATTCACCTGCCCTATATGAACAGAACCACTCGGGCCTTATTATTACTCTGACACCGCAGAACATGGTCTCATACATATACACACAACTATCTTTCTTCTCTATACACTAAGCATTCTTTATTAACAGAAGTTCAAAACATCCTAGTATTTTTTCCCGTCTACGAAGCACCATATAACTTTTATCAAAATTTTCCTTCACACGCACCATTCTCTGCTCAATTTCTACGACCAGACCTGATCGGCCAACATAATCTGAGACATAGCCAATATAGCATACAATAGTGCAATCAGCTAATCCATAGCAATCTCCCCAACTTGGCTTGAAGACATATACCAGGACACACTAAATAATCATTAATACTATTACTCTATTGAAAACACAACGTTATAGTGAGGTTTAAACTCGAGTCATCTACAATTTCATGAAAACATAGATCAACTAGTACTGTAATCCTCCACACCTCTCACATTCATCTCTACCACAGTTGACTCCACTTTCTTAAGCATCCCAAATTCTCAAATTACAACACATACCCTTCAATTACACATGAGATATTTTAACATACACATAAGGATCATACCGCTCAAAACACTCCCCACGAGATAACTCATCTGCTTCACCTCATTTCAATATTTCAACATACCTTCTACCATCATATACGTTACACAATCAATTAGTCTTTCTGAATCTAAACTCATACCACCACATGAAATGAACTTTACTTTCCAGCTAAGAGACATGAAAATATTCTTCACGCGCCCATAACTTGGGGCTACATAATAGATCGCAATAGGAAACAATCACTTAACTGCTCATCTATTATCCAGCAGACTTCTTCCTCACTACCAAAATCACATAGATACACCTCACAGTACTAAGATACTCATCGCATGGATATCCAACCGCCAACCCGGCTAATAAGGACTTTACTGAATATATAAGTTCAAAATACTTGCTCACACAATCAGCACCTTAGTGCTCAAGCCATAGGCAAAGATTTGTCCTCAAGTCCTCCAGACTGGCCCAACATGAACTCACGGAGATTACCTCTCGCCCCTTGATCGGGGAATCACAAGCCATCAAGGCACATATACTACTGAGCGCTCACGTGCGCAATCCGACGTGTGGAAGGAATTAAAAGAGTTATCTCAAACTGAATCAAGTACGCACGATAAGAATTCCAAGAATGAGATGTTTTCCTAAAGGTTATGAAGCCTCTCGAGGATAAATAAAGACGTCTCCGTACCGATCCACGAGACTCTACTAACCCTGCTCATGACTCGTGAGACCTAGTAACCTAGGCTCTGATACCAACTTGTCACGACCCAAATTCCATACCCCGTCGTGATGGCGTCTCTCGTGAAGACAAGGCCAACCAACAACCACAATTCCTCTTTAGCAGCTATTAAACATAAATGAATACAAATACTACTTAATGGCACTTAACTATTAAATTTCATTCCAATACAACCCGACCTGGGTGTCACAAGTCACGAGCATCTAATGAGTGGGGACACTAATATTGGGCCAACAAAATATATATACAAGGAAAAAAACTGGAACTCAAAGTCAGAATGCGCTGCCGCGAATGCTGGCGTTCACCTTGCTCAACTACCAAAATATGGCCTTTGGTCTTGCTAATAACCCGTTGCCGGGTGAAAAATACCTGCAACTGCACGCAAGGTGCAGGGAATAAAGTGAGTACTTCCAACTCAGTGGTAATAAGAGAGAATAATAACTGAGAGATAAGAAAACACGTATGGGCACACCGAAATGCTGTAAAAAGATGGTGCAACCCTTTGAGAAAAACCGTAATACTGCTAAAATCCTTTAGAAAATCTCAAGATCAGTTAAAAATATCTTTTGAAAGTATGCTTTTTAAACAATTGCAAAGATAATTCAAACAAGTAGGAAGTAATCAGAAACCTACCCCTTGGGCTCAGTATCAACCTCTCAGTACAGTATCAGCCCCACATGCTCACTCCCAACTCACAATATACAACATCAAACTATCGGGTTCAGCATTCCTTAACATATAACACCAGGGTATCTGGTCAACAAGGCAAGTAACAATATGTGTGTCGATGATATATGAGTGCTGAATGGCATTCCACGTAGTACAAACAGGAGTAAATGCATGAATGCAATGCAATGCATATGACCGTTGCGGCGTGCAACCTGATCCATTTGGGTACCCGTGCTCACTGTGGGGGTTCAGACTCCGGAGGGGATCCTACAGCCCAAGAGCAATATCAATATTACAGCGCTGCAGCTTGCAGCCTTAACCATGCATGTATATGCATATGCACACATAACACTCGAGGCCTGAATGACTCCTTACATCACTCTTCATTCCCTCACATACGGCCTTCAGCCTCAATTAGTCCAAAATAGTCAAAGCCCCTTGGGCATCCGTAAAACAATAATACTCAGCTCAAGCAATAGTTCAAATATCAGTTAAAACTCCAAGTTTGAGAAAAATATAGCTGAGTTCGTGAAACAGTGCAAATCACGTGGACTGAGTTCAAATACTATTTCAAACAATGATGATAGTTCATAAAGAGTTCAAATAATTTGCAATAAGTCCCAAGTATGGCAATGAGCCCAAGTCATAGTGATAACAATAAATCATTTAAAATTTCATGGTAAAAACCAACAACCAGGACGGACCAAGTCACAATCCCCAACGGTGCTCTACCCTACGCTCAGGTTCAGCATGCAAGTCACCACGATACAACACTAGGATGTGTAAATCCGGGGTTTCCAACCCTCAGAATATCATTCCCAAAGATTACTCACCTCGAACCGGTGAAATTCCTTCCTCGCAATGACTTTGCCCATCAAATTTGGCCTCCACGTGCGTCAAATATTTTTGGAAACCTCGTCTCGCCACGAGTTCATACTTCCGAAGAACTCCCAAATCCGAGCTCAAATGGCCTTCAATCAATCATCTTTGAAACCCTCTTCATTTGCTCCCAAAAAGCTCTCAAGGTGCTCAACAATGGAGGAAAATAGCTTAGGCTCGTGGAATAAAATGACTTAAATCAATTCTGCCCAGGTGCATTTTTACCCTATGTGATCGCAGAACATTCCTCGCGATCGCAGAGAACAAATATTCGGCCTTCAAATTTCCCTCTTATGTGCACGCATACACAGTGCTGCAAACGCAAAACATTGACTCACCATACTACGCGAACGCGTGCCAGGAGGTGCGAACGCTAAGAACAATTACCCTGCCCCCCAGATCCTCTTATGCAATCGCGTACCATTGAATGTGAATGCATAGAACAAATGCTCCTGCCTCATAAACTACCTCCATGTGATCGAAACATATCCACCGCGATCGCATTGGCCAAAGTCTCTGCAACAGAAATGACTAGAAATCTGCAACTCCCATATGCTGGAATTTGTACATTTGACCACTCGAAATCACCCGAGGCCCCCAGGACCTCAACCAAAAGTAAAATATGTTCTATTACCTTATTCAAACTTGCTCGAATTATAAAAATACTATTTTTAACATCAAAATCCTCAAATATCATCGAATCAAGGCCTAAGTTTTTTTTGAACTTCCGAAACTCACACTCGATCAAAAGCCCAAAATGACCTAAAAATTTACTGACATATCCAAAATCACCTAACAAAGCTACTGGAACTCTCAGATTTCCATTCTGACCCTCGGATCAAAATCTCACCTATCAACCGGAATTCGCCAAAATTCAAACTTCGCCAATTCTAGCCTAATTCTACACTGGACCTCCAAATTCAATTCTGATTGCAATCCTAAGTCACAAATCATCCCCCGAAGCTAACCGAGCCACCAGAATTCACATCCGATCCCTCTAACAACATAGCCAACTTCCAATTAACTTTTCCAAACCAGTATTCTCTTAAAGATACTAATTGTCTGAATTTCAACCAAACTCTGTCCGAATCACTTCAAATTCGGCAAACACATATAATGAAGCCTATAGAGACATAAAACGGGGAAAACGGGGAAAACGGGCCAGTAATTCACGTGACTACGGGTCGGATCGTCACAGACATGCAACTCGATCAACAATTTACCATTATCATTGTTTCGGCGTGCAACCAGATCAAAAATTATCATTTAGCATTGTTACAGCGTGCAACCCCATCCAGAATTATCATTATTGCAGCGTGCAACACGATCCACAAATATCATAAAATGCACAGCATCACCCTTCGTGCTTTGTCACTCTTCCTCACCCAAACAACAATCACAAATAAGGGGCAAGAAAGTAAATAAATAATGATAAAAATCCCGGCAAGGGAATGCATTTAAAAAGTTAAATCTCGGCAAGGGAACAATTTCAATATATTTCCATGTCCCAGCAAGGAAGAAAATCAACAAAACAACAAACATCCCAGCAAGGGAATAAACCAATAGCTCTTTCTCTTTCTTTCACTTTCATCTCATAATCAACATTCACTTTAGCCAATGCTCCAAACATTTAAATATCACATATACCTTCACAATTTGTATTTCAACTCAAGCCAACACTCCACAAAGTTAATAGATCACAATTTTTTCAGATGCTCTTTTGTATCTTATAGAAGTCATCAATTAAGCATGGAAGATACAAAAAATCAAATATTCGCAATAAAAGGACTCACGGTCATGCTAGAAACCAATGTACAGATACTCGTCGCCATGCCTATACATTGTACTCGATAAATAGCAAATAACAAATAAGACTCAACTCCTACTACCTCAAGCTAAGGTTAGACCAAACACTTACCTCGATGCTTTAAACGCAACTCAAGCCTCAAGTACAGCTTTACCCCTCGATTCCACCATAAATCCGCTCGAATCTAGTTACAAGTTACTTAATTACATCAACAAATGCTAAATGAATCAATTTGAATGCATAAAAAATGAATTTCCCAAAAAATTTTCCAAAAAGTTCAATAATGCCCCTGGGCCACTTGGTCAAAATCCAAGGTTAGAAATAAAACCCGCTTACCCATTCCCCCACGAACCCAAATATATAACTTATTTTGAAATCGGACCTCAAATTGAGGTCCAAATCCCCAATTTTAGAAAATCCTAAGTTCTACCCGAAACTCCCAATTTTAACCATGAAAATCAATTATTTTAAGTGTAAAATATGTTAAATGATGTTAATGATTAAAAGAATTGAGTAAAAAACCGACTTACAAATGACTTGGAATGAAACTTGTTCGTGAAAAATCACCTAAGGAGTGTGAGTTTTGAAAGAATGGTGAAATGGTAAAAACTCGACTAAGCATAACATTTGCTGGGCCTCAGATATGGGATTTGCGAATATTGCGAACCCCGACCATTTGTGCGAATTTGCGAAGCTGGGTTTGCATTTGCAAACACTTCCCATTTTGCCAGTTCTCGCATTTGCGAAGGGAAAGTCGCATATGCGACCACCCTACTTCCGCATTTGCAAATTCAAAGATCGCATATGCGATCATTGCCAAAATCCCATAATTTGCAATTGCGATGCAAAGCTCGCATTTGCGAGATGATCTTCGCAAATGCAAAGACCATAGAGCTGAGCATACCAGATTTTACAAAGTTCAAAACATTTGATCCATGGCCTATCCAAAACTCACCCGATCCCTCGGGGCTCTAAACAAATACGCACACAACCTCTTAAACATCCGACAGACTTATTTGTGTGATCAAATTACCAAAATAGCATCATATACATCGAATCAAGCCTTAAAACTCATGATTTCTTCAAAACATTCATAAAACAACAAATTTCTATTCTAAGTCCGAAACACGACAAACGAAGTCTGATCTCAACCAAACTTTACAAATAGTATATAAGTCATATATAAGAGTTGTACCGGGTGCCGGAACCAAAATAGGGGCCCAATACCATAATCGACTAATCAATTTTAATTTCTATTATCCTTAACAATTTCAGAAAAAAAATTTAGTTAAAAATTTATTTCTCGGGCTCAGGACTTCGGAATTCAATTCCGAGCACACACCCAAGTCCCATATTTTCTACGGACCCTGCGGGACCGTCAAATTACGGGTCTGGGTTCGTTTACCCAAAATGTTGATCAAAGTCAAGTTTATTCATTTTCACATAATTTCATATTTAAGCTTTCCGGCTACGCGCACGGACTGCGCATGCAAATCGAGGCAACCCTAAATGAGGTTTTCAAGGCCTCGGAGACAAAAGGTTGTATAAGAAACAGGTGATGAACCTTTGGGTCGTCACATTCTCCACCTCTAAAATAACCGTTCGTCCTCGAACGTACAGAAGAAGGAAGTACTTGAGTCGGGGAATAGATGGGCATAACGGCTGTGCATATCGGACTAAGACTCCTAGGTTGATGCCTCAAGAGGCTAACTTCTACACTAAACACGAACATAAGGGAAACTCTTAGATCTCAACTGATGAACCAACTAGTCTAGAATAGCTACCGGCTCCTCCTCATAAGACAGATCCTTGTCCAGCTTGACAGTGCTGAAATCTAACACGTGGGATGGATCACTGTGATACCTCAGAAGCATGGACACATTAAAAACTAGATGCACAGCTGATAAGCTAGGCGGCAATACAAGTCTATAAGCCACCTCTCCCACTCAATCAAGAATCTCAAACAGACCAATGAATCTAGGGCTAAGCTTGCCTTTCTTCCCAAACCTCATCACGCCCTTCATCAGCGGCACTCAGAGCAATATTTCGCTCACCAACCATGAAAACCATATCTCGAACCTTGTGATCTGCATAACTCTTTTCCCAGGACTGAGCTGTACGAAGCTTATCCTGAATGATATTGACCTTGTCCAAGGCCTCCTGAACCAAATCTGTACCCAAAAACCGAGCCTCCCCCGGCTCAAACTATCTGACCAAATATTGACACCGCCTACCATCCAATGCCTCACAAGGAGCCATCTGAATGCTGGACTGGTATTCGTTGTTGTAGAAGAACTCTGCTAAAGGCAAAATTTGTCCCACGAGCCTCCAAATCAATAACGCAAGCGCGCAGCATATCCTGGTAAAATTTGAATAGTCTGCTCGGACTAACCGTCCGTGTGAGGATGAAATACTATACTCAACTCCACATGTGTGCCAAACTCTCGCTGAAGTGCTCCCCGAAGCGCGAGGTAAGCTACGTACCCCGGTCCGAAATGATAGATACTGGCACACCATGAAGGCGAACAATCTCATGAATATAGATCTCAACTAGCCTCTCGATTGAATAGGAGGCTGCCACATGGATGAAATGTGCAGCCTTAGTTAGCCTATCAACAATGACCCAAACTACATCAAACTTCTTTCGGGTCAACGTAAGTCCAGTAAAGAAATTCATGGTAATCCTCTACCACTTCCACTCAGGAAGCTCAATCCTCTGAAATAGCCCACCATGCCTCTAATGCTCATACTTAACATTCTGACAATTCAAACACCACGCCATATATGCCACAATATCCTTCTTCATTCTACGCCACCAATAACGTTGCCGAAAATCCTAATACATCTCCTCGGTGCCGGGTGAATAGAATATTGGGAACTATCGGCCTATGCTAAGATCAACTCTCGAATCCTATCAAGATTGGGCACACCAACTCGCCCCAAAAATCTCAAAACACCATCACCATCTACGGTCACCTGCTTTGCACATTCTCGTTGCACCGTGTCTTTAAGGACACACAAATGGGGATCATCAAACTTCTAATCAATAATACACTCCAATAATGAAGAACCAGCGACCATGCAAGCTAACATTTGGCTAGGCTCAGAAATATGCAACCTCATAAATTGATTGGCTAAGGCCTGAATATCCAAAGCAAGCGGTCTCTGGCTGACCGGAATATAAGCAAGACTGGCCATGCTAGCTGACTTTCTACTCAACGCATCAGCCACCACATTGCATTCCCCGGATGATATAAGATAGTGATATCATAATCCTTTAACAACTCCAACCACCTCCTCTGCCTCAAATTTAACTCCTTTTGGTTGAACAGATATTGAAGACTCTTGTGATCACTGTACACCTCAAACGTCACAACATATAGATAATGCCTCCAAATCTTCAATGCATGAACAATGGCTGCCAACTCTAGATCATGAACCGAATTATTCTTCTCGTGAATCTTCAAGTGCCTTGAAGCATAGGCAATGACCTTGCCATCCTGCATCAACACTACACCAAGTCCAATACGGGAAGCATTACAATAGACTCTATAAGGCCCTGAACCTATGGGAAAAACCAATACTGGTGCACTAGTTAGAGCTATCTTGAGCTACTTAAAGCTCGCTTCACAATCACCCGTCCATCTGAGCTGGGCACCCTTCTAGGTCAACCTAGTCATAAGGGATGCAATAGATGAAAACCCCTCCATGAACTGACGGCAATAGCCAGCCAACACCAAGAAACTCTGAATCTCTGTAGCTGATGCTGGTCGAGGCCAGTTCTTGACTGCATCAACCTTCTTCGTGTCTACCTAAATACCCTCTGCTGATACAACATGACCCAGGAATTCAACTAACCTAAAAAAAAACTCACACTTCAAAAATTTTGCATGTTGCTGACTATCCCTTAGAGTCTGAAGAACCACTCTGAGATGATGCTCATGCTCCTCTTCGCTGCGGGAGTATATCAATATATCATCAATGAAGACGATCACGAATGAGTCCAACTAAGGCCTGAACACTCAATTCATCAAGTCCATAAAAGCTGCTAGGGCAATTGTCAACCCAAATTACATGACTAAGAACTCGTAATGCCCGTACCGAGTGCAGAAAGCTATCTTAGGGACATCGAATGCCCTAATCCTTAACTGATGGTATAGAAATCTCAAGTCTATCTTTGAAAACACCTTGGCACCCGGAAGTTGGTCGAGCAAATTGTAAATCCACGGCACTAGATAGTTATTCTTGATTGTCACCTTGTTCAATTGCCGGAAATCAATGCACATCCTCCTCGAACCATCCTTTTTCTTCACAAACAACATCGATGCACCCCAAGACGAAATTGTTCGGTCTAATGAAACCCTTCTTAGGCAAATCCTGCAACTGATCCTTTAACTCTATCAATTCTAATGGGGCCATGCGATACGATGGGATAGAAATGGGCTGGGTGCGTGGAGCCAGATCAATGTAAAGGTACCCGGCAGGTCTGAAGGGAAAACCTCAGGAAACTCCCGAACGACGGGCATAGAATCAATCCAAGGGACTTCTGTGCTGGAATCACGAATGTACGCCAAATAAGCCAAACTCCCTTTCTCGACCATAGGCAGAGCTTTCATGTACGAAATAACACTGCGGGTAGAGTGACCTGGAGTCCCTCTCCACTCCAAACGGGGAAAATCTGGTAAGGCTAAGGACACAGTCTTGTCATGGAAATCCAAGATAGGATGGTATGGGCATAACCTTTCCATCCCCAATATAACATCAAAATCAACCATGTCTAAAAGCAATAAGTTGTCACGGGTTTAAAGACCCCCAATCACCACAACACATGAATGATGGACTCGATCAACCATGATAGAAGCACTCACCGGTGTAGACACATAAATAGGAATACTCAAAGCATTAATAGGCCTGAAAAAGTACGGTGCAAAATAAGATAACACATACTAATACGTAGACCCTGGATCAAATAGCACTAAAACATCTCTACCACAAACCAGAATAGTACCTGTAATGACTGCATCTGAAGACTCGGCCTCTGGTATGGCTGGAAGAGCATAACATTGGGGTTGGGCCCCACCACCCTGAACTACCTCTCTAATCCAGTCTGCTGCAGGCTGGCCTCCGCCTCTGATGGCTTGAGCTCCACTACCTCCACCTCTAGAACCTCTACCCCTGCCTTTGGATGGCTGGGTGGCCTGTGGAACATCTGGTGCCAGAATCATAACACGGGGACCTTGTTGCTGTGGTTGAGCACTCCTCAAGCATGGCCAGGCCCTCTTGGTATGACCACACTCACCACACTCATAACACCCACTCAAGTGTTGTGGATGAGGAAATTGAGGCCGACCCCGGCGGCCTTAATCACCACCTTGGAAACTCTGAAGCGGTGGTTCACTATACGGCTGCAGTTCAAAATAATGCGTTTGAGAACCACGACCACCTGAAGAACTAACTGAAAGAGCCTAGGAGGATGGCCTCTACCATAAGAATCTTTACCTCCAGACAAGGAACCATTGAATCTTCCTGAATGACGAGGCCTCTTATCCGACCGATGACCACCTCCCTGCGACAGAACCATCTCAACTCTGCGGGCCACATTGGCTACCTCCTGAAAAGTGATCTCACTCCCCATCTCCCTAGCCATCTGGAGACAAATCGGCTGGATAAAATAATCAATAAACCTCCTATATCTCTCTCTCGGTGGGGAGTATAATAAAAGCATGGCGAGCTAGATCAATGAACCTGGTCTCATACTGAGTTACAGTCATGAAAACCTACTGGAGGAGCTCGAACTGCCTCCGAAGAGCCTCTCTCTGACTAATGGGGAGAAACTTTTCCTAAAAAACTCTGAAAGCTTCTCCCAAGTCAAATACAGCGACCCTGCTGGTCTGGCTAAGCAATAATCTCTCCATCAAGTCTTGGCGGATCAAGATAGGCGAAAGGTGGCAAAATAGACCCCATTGGTCTAAACAATACCCATGTTCTGAAGAACCTAGTGGCACCTATATACGAAATCCTGGGGATCCTCAGAAAAAGCGCCACCTGAATATAGTAATGAAGAGCATGGTGAACCTGTCCAGTCTCGACAAAGCATCGGCGGACATGGCCAATCCATCTTCGGCCTGAGACACGATACCCGGCTGAACTGCCACCACCTACAGAACTACTGGGACCTGAACCAAGGGAGTTACCTGCTCCGGAGTGCGCGTAGTAAGAGTTTGAGCTAATCTTCCAGCTTGAAAAGTGGCTGGTGCTACTGGAAGCAAACCTGCTCAAGTGACACTCTCCATGAGGCCTACCAATCGGACTAGATCATCCTGAAGAACTGGTGTGGAAATAAACCCCTCTGGGGCCTGAGCTGGGCCTACCGAAACTACTAGAGCTGGAACCTCCTCCTTGAGATCAACCTGAGGCTCCGCCACTGGTGTTGCTGCTCGGGGCTGAGCTCTGCCCCTACCTCGGCCTCGAGCACGGCCTCGCCCTCTGCCCCTAGTGGAAGCTGCTGCTGGAGACTCGGGCTGCTGAGTGGTAGATGAGGAAGCACGTGTTCTCGCCATCTACAAAAAAAGAGTAGAAAAATAATCATTGTTGAGAAATAGAACCACACGACAAGAAAGAACAAATATGAAGTTTTCTAACTCTGTATCTTGTAGGGGATAAATATAGATGTTTCCGTACCGATCTCTCAGACTCTACTAAGCCTGTTTGTGAACTGTAGACCCATGTAACCTAGAGCTCTGATACCACCTTATCACGACTCGGATTTCCCACCCTCGGGAGTCGTGACTGTGCCTACTGATGTTAGCTAGGCAAGCCAAACCCTAACAAATTGCTTACCTTTTTCATATAACTTCTTTTAACTAACATGAAACGATAATATAATAAAAATGAAAGTTTATATAGAATTTAAGCGGTTGTCTTCAACTACTAATTCAATCCATATCTGTTACAACTTCTAAACTCAACACCTCAAAAACTGGTATCACGGTATCGTAGACCGTCTAAGAGACACAAAATACAAAGTTTGAAGAAATACATAAAACTGTTTCTGAACAAGAATAAGGAAACACAAAATGAGATAGAGGGGAACGCTAGGGCCTGCGGACGCCTGCAAGTCTACCTTGGGTCTCCAAGTAGACTGAAGGACGCCCTCCAACTAATGTCCGATAGCTGCTCCGGGATCTGCATACAGTACAGAGTGTAGTATCAGCACAATCGACCCCTTGTGCTGGTAAGTTTCTAACCTAACCTCGGCGAAGTAGTGACGAGGCTAGGACCAGACCAGCAATTAAACTCGTGCAGTTATATAATATGCAGTGGAAAGTAAAGCAGAAATAAACAATTAAAGATGGGAGAGGGAAACATGTTGCGGGAGCATACCAGTATTAATAGTAAATCCAGAGTAACAGGCTAAGGTTAACTTAGAGTTTACAACGAACTAAGAAACTAATATCCAAAATAAACACACTTGTATCAGTAATTGTTGTGGTGCGATTCCTGATTCCAATATATAACAATACTATTGCGGCGTGCTACCCAATCCATATCATTTAGCATTGTTGCGGCGTGCAACCCGATACATAATTATCACATAGGATTGTTGCGGCGTGCAACCCAATTCAGATTTATCATCGTTTCGGCGTGCAACCCGATCCATATCATTTAGCGTTGTTGCAACTTGCAACCTGATCCATATCAATTAGCAATGTTGAAGTGTGCAACCCGATCCACAAATATCATAATGCACGGCATCATCTTTTGTGTTTAATCACTCTTACTCACCCAAACAACAATCACAAATAAGGGGCAAGAAAGTAATTAAATAGTGATAGAAATCCCAGCAAGGGAATGCATTTAAATAGTTAAATCCCCGCAAGGGAACAATATCAATAAATTTTCATGTCTCAGTAAGGGAGAAAATCAAAAAAATAACAGAACGTGCCGCCAATGGAATAAACCAATAACTCTTTCTCTTTCTTTCACTTTAATCTCATGATTCATATTGTAACTTGAGCCAATGCTCCAAAGATTTAAATATCTCATATACCTTCACAATTTGAATTTCAACTCGAGCCAACGCTCCACGAAGTTCATAGATCACAATTTCTTTCACATGCTCTTCATATCTTATAGAAGTCATAATTAAGCATGGGAGATACGACGAATAAAATATTCGCAATATTAGGACTTGCGGTCATGCTAGAAACCAATGAATATATACTCGTCACCATGGCTATACATCGTACTCGACAATTAGCAAGTAGCAAATAAGACTCAACTCCCATTACCTCAAGCTAAGATTAGACCAAACACTTACCTCGATGCTTTATACTAAACTCAAGCCTCAAGTACATCTTTACCCCTCGATTTTACCACAAATCCGCTCGAATCTAGTCACAAGTTACTTAATTACATCAATAAACGCTAAATGAATCAATTTGAATGCATAAAAAATTTCCGAAAGTATTGTCCAAAAAGCTCAACAACTCCCCCGGGCCCATGTGGTCAAAACTCGAGGTTCGAACCAAATGCCGACTACCCATTCCCCCACGAACCCAAATATATAATTTATTTTGAAATCGGACCTGAAATTGAGGTCCAAATCTTCAATTTTAGAAAAATCTAGGTTCTACCCAAAACCCCTAATTCCACCCATGAAAATCATTGATTTAAGTGGAAAATATGTTAAATGATGTTAATGATTGAAAGAATTGAGTAAAAATCAACTTACAAATGATTTGGAATGAAACTTGTTCTTGAAAAATTGCCTAAGGAGTGTAGGTTTTGAAAGAATGGTAACAATGATGAGAATTCGACTAAGTATAAAATTTGCTGGGTCTCATATATGAGATTCGCGAACTGGGGTTCGCAACCATTTCTAGGAATTTGCAAAACAATCCAAACCCTTCCCATTTTGCTAGTTCTCGCATTTACTAAGGGAAAGTCGCATTTGCGACCACCCTACTTTCGTGTTTGCGAATTCAAAGATCGCATTTGCGATCAGTGCAAAAATTCCATAATTAACAATTGTGATGCAAAGCTCGCATTTTCGAGCTCGCAATTGCGAGATGATCTTTGCGAATGCGAAGACCATAGAGTTGAGCATACCAGATTTTACAAAATTCAGAAAATGTGATCCATGGCCTATTTAATACTCACCCGAGCCCTCGGGGCTCTAAATCAAATATACACACAACCTTAAAAATATCCTATGGACTTATCTGTGTGATCAAATCGCCAAAAAAACATCATATACATCGAATCAAGCCTCAAAACTCATAATTTCTTCCAAACTTTCATAAAACATCTAATTTTCATTTTAAGTTCGAAACATGTCAAACGACGTCTGTTTTCAACCAAACTTTACAGAAAGTTCTTAAGTCATATATAAGACTAGTACCGGACGCCGGAACCAAAATACGGGCCCTATACCATAGTCTTCTAATCAATTTTCATTTCCATTTTTTCTTAATAATTTCAGAAAAATAATTTTAGTTAAAAATTCATTTCTCAGGCTCAGGACTTCGAAATTCAATTCCAGGCACAACCCAAGTCCCATACTTTCCAATGGATCCTCCGGAACCTTCAAATCACGGGCCTAGGTCTGTTTACCTAAAATATTGACGGAAGTCAAATTTATTCATTTTAATAACAAAACTTAGCATTTTTCATAGAATTGCATATTTAAGCTTTTCGGTTACGCGCCCGGACTGCACACGCAAATCTAAACAATACTAAATGAGATTTTCAAGGCCTCGGAAATATACAATTGAATAAGAAACAGGTGATGACCCTTTGGATCATCACATTATCATTGTATAAACATTAATTGTCTAACTAAATACTAGCAGTTCTAACTTCTACTGTTCCTTTCGATTGTTCATCATAAAACATGCTCTATTGTTAGAACCGACTAATTAGTAGTAAGAAGTGATTGATACATGCTCCTTATTTTATATAATTATTTAAGAAAACTTTAGAGCGTTTCGATGAAAATTATCCATTGGTTCCCTCTACGATCATTCACTTAAAGAAGATAATAGATTCTTTCTTGGAAAATAAAAAAGATTTCATTATTCTCAAATTTCATCCAATAAGATAACAGACGAATAGGTATCAGATTAACGATTATCGGGCGGTTTATCAACTAAACCAAATAGAAATTTTCTGAACAATCAATACCAAATGCTCAAATGTATAGCTCAAACTATCTGTGTTAGTTTTTGAACAATTAATATCATTAGCATTGTTATCCACAAAGGTAATATTATGGCCCAGAAAGGAATTCAAGTCATGTCCACTCATAATTCATGAGAAGCCAGAGACGACTGCTATTAGCTACAAACAGTTCTATCATTACAAGTACAACTACTTATGCAACAATGTAGTAACACTTTTCTACACATAGTGGTAAAAGTCTAAGTATAAAATTTAACGGGTTAACTTTTTACTCGATAAGAAAATTGAGTAATCTTCCCCCAAATTGTTAAGTTGTTAATGATAAAATCTCAAGCCTTTCACCATCCATTACCCCGATAATCGGATACCAATAAATTAATAAGTTATCAGTTCGATCCGGTTAACGATTTCGGTTTGATTTTGAACAGCCCTACTTCTTAATAAACAAATTAGTCATCTTCCGACCTCCCTTTACTAGATCTCACGTTTGTTTTTTGTGTTTAGAGCTAACTATTTTGTGGTTTGTTGTCTAATATTTGTTGATTGTGAATTGTGGATTTATTACCCAACAAAATCTAGTGGCCACCTGTCCATACCCTACTATGTCTCCTAAGAGATCTAGGATCAATGCAAATATAATCTGGTTCACAAGTCCGGAGTCAAATTCCATAGGAAATTAACCTACTAATAAACACCACTAGTTTCGCAAGAATTTAATTAATCAACCTTCAGAAATATTGAATAATGATTCAATTATTTACTAACTAAAAGCAAGGTACTTAAAAAGTTGTAATTTTATTACTAACAAAGCAAATGTTGTAGGCAAGACTAAAAATTTTTAGGGTTTTGATTTTTTCAATTATCGAAATCTCTTCCACTATATTTTCTATAAATTCTCCTAAGTATTTTCTACCAATTGTGAGTACTTTGGGTGTTGTAGTTCTCTCTCGAGCAACTGTCACAATTTACTAGACATATTCTCTTGAACTACTCTAGCTGGCATTAATTCCCCTTCACTACGATCGCACAAAGGATTTGTTATCTCTAATCCCGCCTTTAAACCTTTTGTGTTAATTTTCAAATATGATAGGAGTGGTGTTGTTCAACAACTACTTAAATGTATATTATTTCTCGAGCAGTACACATTAAATTGAGGATCTTCAACCAACCACAGTAATAATATAGTTAAACATGTAGAGAAAAGCAAATGAAAATTATATATTAAACACGGTGAAAAAATCACCCTTGAATAGATTCCGTCAAACCCTAGGTGAAAACTTAGATACTCATAATTATTTTCACAAACACAAGACTAGATTTCATAACAATGAAAAATCGGAAGAAAGAGGGAAAAAATGTGAAGTTCAATCACTCTATTTGCTCCAAGCGTGTTCTTGTCTCTCCCAAGTCATTTCTTTTTCAAAAAATGGCTAACTCTCATAATTAATGGTTTAGGGTTGAATTGGAGCAAATTTGGCTTCTCCTAATTCGGATTGGAAAAGCTGATTTTTCTACTCCGGTCCTGTTCTGACCAAGAGAATCTCACTTTGTTGTCCGGAACTTTTCTCTTGAGCTCTTTTTCATCAATTTTTTTTCCTATTTGATATTTTTTTGCACAAGTTAGTTCCTACACATACGATTATGTAATGAGCATATTTTCATTTTAAAATTCATGTGATCTCCCATAACTCACACAAGAAATAATATACAAACATACTCCAAAACATGCATTTTTCATCATTTATTACAACCCGCTCGTCCTCAAGCAACATAAAATTAAGCGCATATGTAAGAAATACCTTTCATAACATACTCAAGCATCACATCAATGATAATGGTGTATATCAACGCTTAAAACCCATCATATGCACTCTTCATTAAATTTTTGAAATTTTTAAACACATGACAAGATTATTAAGAATATTCATGTGGCTCTTCTAACATCCTCCCCTCAAAACTTGACTCCAATACATTCCACAATATGACTCGCTCCTTGTGCCAACCCAAAAATCAAGGTCTCTATCAATCCTTCACAAATTATGTGCCCTCACCAACAAACTACATAGAAAGTAGTCCACACACTCAATATAAGTTCAAGTATATTTTGAGGGCTCTCATATCGAAAGAATTATCTCATTCTTACAAAGAAACTTTTACGCTACCCAAGTTCGTATCATAGGATTTCCCGTAGTGTAAGTCTCTACAAATTTAAGCTCGCAACGTCTAAGATCAAGTAGAGATTTATAGATTATAATGTAGGCTAAAGGTCTAGTAGGATATATTTGAGAAAATAGTGACTAACCCTCCTAAGTACTTTAATACACTAAACTTCACATCCAAACGCCTTCTTGTCATGACTAATTCAATGTCTTGCCATGAAAAAATGCACATATGAGAATTTCTTCATTAAGCACATCAACCTATAAATATTAACTAGCCCAGACAAAAATATGGAGGTGTCATTTCTTTTTTCTTCAGTTAGTCTTTTTTTCACTTTCCTTAATTTGGTATTTTTGGCTAGTACTTTTTTTTGTACATAAGTGCACCTTTTCATCCTTTCTATGATCCCACTCAAAAGCTACCCAATCTCTTTCTTTACTCTTTTAGCTTCTTAAGTGCTTTTGGAGGTAAAGGTTCAACAAGATTTAATTAAGAGCAAAAGGGATTAGGCTTGTAATGTGGTTAGCGAAGAAAAGGTCAACATGCTCAAAAGGGATGACTACAGATAATACTGGTAGAAAAATAGGCTTAATGGTCAATCAAAGAAAGCCTATATCACTTCCCAAACTTCCAAAACTTCCAAAACTTAATTATTTCACTTTGACTCACATACGGGGCAAGTGGTAGGCTAGCAAGAATGGCACATTAGTACACTAAAGTCTCACCTCAGACAATGCACATGACTTACTAGGATTGCCTAGACCTGACTTCTGAGTTAAAGAAACTAGCTCAACTATCATAAAATTTCAGCATACGAGAGTTAATCACAAGAGTCAAAAAATAAGCCTCGATGTCAAAAGAAGCCACACATAGCGCCAGCCATGTTATAGAGATCATGAAGAAACTACTTAGTTCAAATGTTCCAGACCTAAGCCTCGATATTAAATATTTCAAAAGCACAAATTACTCAAACTTCTTCTAATTCAATTGTCAGTTTCACCAGAAAATAAAATAAAAGAGAAATAAAAAATTGAAAACTGTCCAGGTAATCCATCGTCGGGTAAAATCTATAATTCTTTACAAAATTTGAAAAAAAGCTATCAAAAAATACCTAGTTCAGAAACTGGCATCCTCGGAAAAGAGCTGTGGCTTGAAAAAAATCCGGGATTAAGCCACCAACAAAAAAATGCTACAATTATACAATTACAATGGCGATAAGTGCAATCATACAATTCAAAATGTATCACTAACAATCAAGAACATTCCACAATAACTAAAGTCTAACACTCCATCCCACATTGAAGAACGTGCATTGTCCTCAGTTTTACAATATCACAAAAATACAAATAAGCAATATCAAAACTAGAGTATTGTCAAAAACTCTCTCAAAATCACTCGGGTCGTGGTGAGGATCAGTGGTGAACCTCGTTCATAATGCTAGTCCCGGCTCCTCTGTAATAGTGCCATCAGTAGCACACAAATCAACCTTTTGTAACCCCTCTGCATCAGTCTAAAAATTTATAGTTATTGCATTGTAATTAGCACAATTCAATAACATGTGGGTAAGGCAGCACCTCAGGCACACCTAAGTTGGCTGCGGATGATACTTATCTTAGAAAGAGCACAATTGAAGTTCATAAGACACCCAAAAGCCATCCTACACTTAAAATATATTCGTATTGCCAATAAAAGTAGGTTAGCTACTCATACTTCACTAAGCCTGACCAAAACATTCATTCGAGCAATTCATTAAACACTTCAAGTGCACAACTTTTGTTAAGCTTCATTAGTTCAATTTTCCAACAGTGACCTAAGGGAACGGGAGAGGACTTCCATGGGTGGGGAGGAAAGACAAACTAAAAGGGAAAAACTAATAAGAGATGGAGGGCGGCGTATGAGATAGAGGTGGGATGATGGGGAGGAGCAAGAAGTGTGGGGGGTGTTGGGCGTGTGTTTGGAGTGAGAGAGAGAGAGTGAGGGTTTACTTGTTTGATTTATAGAGAGTGTCTTTTTTTAACAAACTAGAAAACAGAAAAATATAAATAATAAATTAAAAAATACCTAGGGTCGCACCTAGAGCACGCGACCTGGAGAGACGCCCCTTTACCTGTTCAGTTGTTGCCAGTCCCGGTCTCGCGAAGCCATGGGCACTTCGAAGTCTACTCTATATTTGTTTTTCTCTCTTTTGGTCCTGGTCACTCGAAGCGAGACACGCTTTGCTACTCGTAAATGTTTCCTCCTCAACATTATTTTTCTTGATCTCGTGAAGCGAGCTTCACTTCGCTACTGCCTCCTCAAATATTTTTTACTAAATGACACTAGACAAAAATAAAAAAATTATTTTTTCTACCAACAAGCTCTTGATTAAACATCACGATACAACGAATTAAAATATTACAATGGGTTGCCTCCCACAAAGTGCCTGATTTAACGTTGCCGCACGACGAGGCTTTTCGGATTATACTTCACTCACATATTGAGGTTTGTTCAATTGCATCACATAGCTCTCTCCTTTTTCATCACTCATTCCAAAGTAGTATTTCAACATTTGCGCATTCACTCTAAACTTGTTCGTCCCATCTTGACTCAATTTCTGCATTTCCATTTTGATAGCACCTACATTGCTCTAAATGGTCCTGACTATCTAGATTTCAGCTTACCCATAAATAATTTAAATCTTGAGTTATATAACAATATCATCTTTCTACGTTTAAAAGTTTTATCAAGAGTATTTTTGTCATGCATCATCTTTATTCTCTCCTTATATACACTTGTGCTCTCAAAAGCATGGAAATGAATCTCATCAAGCTCGTGCAACTCTGTGACTCTACTTATACCCGCTATTTCTATTCGAGATTTAGCTGCCTCAATGCCCAAAAAGCTCTAAGCTCCAACTCTACAAGTAAGTAACACACTTTCTCAAATACCAGTTTATATGGGTACATGCCAATTAGAGTTCTAAAAGTGGTACGATTGCCCCAGAGTGCATCAACTAATTTTTTCGCCGAATTCATTCTTTGTAGCATTTAGGTGTTTGTTAACACACTCTTTATTTCTCTGTTTGACACATTCACTTGTCCGCTTGTTTGTCTATGATATGGGGTAGTAACCTTGTGGTGAACACCATATTTTTCTAACAACTTTAGGATGCTCGATTGCATAAATGAATGACCCTATCACTGATTATCACTCTTTGGTACTAAACCGAATGAATCTATTCTTTCTCAAAAAACCAGTGACTTTGCATCATTTTTAGGGAGTGCCACGGCTTCCATCTATTTTGACACATAGTCCACAACTACAAGCATGTACTTGTTGACATCTGAGCTGAAAAATGGCCCTATGAAATCGATTCCCCATACATCAATCATTCCACCTCCTAAATTGGTTTCATAGGCATTTCATGTAGGTAGAAAATATTCCAAGTACGTTGGCATTCATCACAACCTTCACCCAGATGTGTGAATCTTTGATTGATGTCGGCTAGTAGAAGCCCTATTCCAACATTTTCACGGTTGTCCGTACTCCCCCTAAATGGCCACTATATGGGGATGTGTGGCAAGCTTGCAAAATAAAAGATTGGTTTGTCGTAAGGATACATCTCCGAATTATGTTAACAATATAAATCCTGAATAGATAAGACTTATCCCAATAATATGTGCGACGGTCACGAAAGAACTTTTTCTTCATAGGGGAGAATACCGCTTGCCAGGCAGTTTGCAATGTTTGCATACCATGACGCTACCTCAAGGCTAGTATCCAGTAATTGTTCATCCGGGAAAGTCTCCATAATTTTTTCCATCTCAACCTTCTTCTCTGCTCCTTCCAGCCTAGACAAGTGATTGGCTACTTGGTTCTCCGTTCCCTTTCTGTGACTAATTTTCAAGTCAAATTCTTGCAGTAGAAGCAACCATTGAATCAGGCGCGGGTTTGACTCCTTCTAAGTTAGGTACTTGAGAGCACCATGGTCAGTATAAATAATTACCTTCAAGTCTATCAGGTATAACCTGAATTTTCAAATGCAAGCACCACTGCTAGCATCTCCTTCTCGGTCACTATGTAATTTAGTTGGGCACCACTCAAGTTTCTACTTACATAGTAGATTGGATGAATGACTTTATCTTTTCGCTGCCCAAGAACTGCTCCCACAGCATAGTCACTTGAATCACACATCATCTAAAAAAGATTGTTCCCAGCAAGGTGCCACTATAGTTGGTGTAGTCACTAGCCTCTTCATCAACTCCTCAAAAGCTACCCTGCAGTCATCAGAAAATAAAAAGGGTGATCTTTTTCAAGCAATTTTTACAAAGGGTTAGCAATTTTAGAAAAATCTTTTGTGAACCGCATATAAAGTCGGTGTGACCAAGGGAACTTCTTTATGGCCTTCTGGGTAGCGGAAACTTCTCAATTACATCAATCTTATTGTGGTCCACCTCAATTCCCTTACTTGAAACTAGGCGTCCCAAGGCTATACCTTCATGTGCCATGAAATGGTACTTTTCTTAGTTTAACACCAAATAGTCTCCATACATATATACAACACTTTTTTCAGATTCCTAAGGCAGTCATCAAATGAGTTTCCCACCATTGAGAAATCATGCATGAAAATCTCCATGATGTCTTCTACCATGTATGTGAAGATGGCCATCATGCACCTTTGAAATGTAACGGGTGCATTGCATAGGCCAAATGGCATTCTCTGAAAAGCATAGATGCCATATGGACATGTAAATGACGCTTTCTCTCTATCTTTATGGGAAATAGATATCTAATATACCCCGAGTATTCATTCAAGAAGCAAAAGTGAGACCTCTCGCCCAATCTCTCTAACATCTAATCAATGAATGGCAGCGGGAAATGGTCTTTTCGGGTGGCCTTGTTTAACCTTCTATAATCCATACAGACTGTTCTTGTTGAGATCAACTTATTGTTCTCTTTTTGCACTACAATCATTCTACCCTTCTTTGGCATACACTGAATTGGGATGATCTAGTTGTTGCCAGAGATGGGGAAGATGATCCTTGCATCCAACCACTTGATTACTTCTTTCACATTTGGGTTCGGTCTTCTTAGGTGTTCTTTGAAAGGTTTATTCCCATCTTCTAGTAGAACTTTATGCTTACAAAACTTTTGGTTGATACCCTTTATGTCTGCAATGATCCACCCAATTGCAGTCTTGAACTCCTTCAGAACCTGCGTTGTTCTACCTGCATATCCGACAAACCAGATAAGATAATAACATGTATTGTTGAGATAGGTACCAAGAAAGTATACATGAGGTGAGATGGCAATAATTTTAGCTCAAATTGTGGTGGATCTTCAATTTATGGCTTAGCTGGGAGAGGTCTTTCTTTCTTCTAAGTGTAAAGGCTCGAATTCTAGCTCTCTTTACCCTTGGCCTTCAAGGGACAAAACCCACTCCGCCAAGTCCTCACCATCTACCTCTTCTAGGTTCATGTGGTAGGCTGCTAGGGGGTCTTTTGCATTCAGTGCCTCATCTTCCTCCTCCCGAATAACATCCGAAACTTCAATCATAGAGCAAGTAGCAAACTTACTAGGTCACATCATATACTTCTACACATTGAACGTTATTTCTTCACCGTTTAGTCTCATCTTTAGCAACCCGATTTCACAAATAATCAGAGCTCTCCCTGTAGGCTGTGGCCAAGAAAGTCCTTCCCAACATGATGGGAATCTCCTTGTTAACCTTGTAGTCCAGAATGACAAAATCTGCCAAAAACATAAACTTTCCAACCTACACAAGTACATCGTTAAGTATACCTGATGGCCTCTTCACTGTTCGGTAGGCTAGTTATAGTAACATGGATGTAGTACTTGCTCTTCCAATGTCTAAACTTTTATAGATAGACAAACGAGTCAAGTTTATGTTTGCCCCTAAATCAAACAATGCTTTAGCAAAAGCATAGTTCCCTATGGTGCACGGAATCGTGAAACTCCCTAGGTCGGATAACTTCTCAGCTATGGGTCTTATCATGATTATATGTATGAGTCAGTGTAACAGTTGCCAAATCTTGAAAGTCAAACTTGCGAGACATCAAGTCCTTCATATTTTTTGTATAACTGGGCATCTCCCTCAAGGAATCAATCAATGATATGTTCACTAGAATTTCTTATATTTCTCATCCTTTTGATATTTGGCCAACCTCTGCGGGAAGGGTGCTAGAGGTCGTTTCTTTCCTGTGACTTGAGTTAGATCTTTCTCAATCACTTTTTCTAATGCCTTCTCTTGCACTTTCTCAGTCTCATCTTCAACCTCTTTTTATTTATTTGGTCCCTCTTGGACGGGCTGCACTCTTACTTTTGTTAGCTCGGTTGACTTATCTACCTCATTTGGTACTGGCAAAAATATCTCGGTTGTTTTCACAGCCATTAGCTTCTTCCGCTCTGATCCTTCAGATTGATATATGTGTCTGCAGGTAATTTCCTTGAAAGATGATTATTAAGAGCCATGGATATCTGCCCTAATTGAACCTCAATTCCCTTGATACCTTTTCTTGCAGCTGGTAGACCCTTTCTTCCATCCTCCCCCTGGACCCAATGAGTTGTTGAATCATTTCTTTAATTTCGAACAACCCATCATCTTGTCTCTCAATATATTGCTGTTGAGGTAGTTGATAAGTTGGTTGCTGATTTTGCTGATTGTACCCATGTTGCCTTTGATAAGGCACAACATCACCATGTGGTCGTACAACTCCAGGATTATTATTATTGTTGTTGTTCTGCTACTGTGCTGACCTATATTGCTGATTTTGATGTCCCCAGTTTAGACCACCTTATCTGTGGCCTTTATAGTTACCCATATAGTTCATATGTTCTTGATAGCTCTGGTTGTCATTCCCACTATTCCACGAGCACATATATGTATGGTGTGCATAATCCTCTATTTCTCGTGTCAACTATATGCACCTAGTTTTGGCCCGACTCATCAATCCTTTTGGTGAGGATGCTCAATTAAGTCATCAGAATGATCATACTCTTGGCTAGGGATTTGTTTGGTTCTAGCACTACTGAGTGAACAACAATGGTGATTGCACTGTCTCTTATCTTCCATCCAGAGTTTTGAGCCATTTTATCAAGCAGAACCTTACACTCTATGAATGATTTGCTAAAAAATGCTCCACCTACTAAAGTATCAACGTCAGGTTTCAAGCTATCTGCCAATGTCATGTAAAATCTTTGCCCCAACGTCTAATCAATTCCATGGTGTGGACACTTAGCAAACATCCCCTTGAACCTCTCCCACGTTTTTTGCGGTGTTTCAGCTTGTTTGTTTCTTAATATTAATATCTCATCCACTTGCTTGACAGTCCTATTGGGTGGGTAGAATTTGTTCAAAAATTACTTGACTAATTCTTTCCAAGTAGTGATGGAGTTTTTGGGGAGCGAACTAAATAAAGTCTAAGCCTCTCTCGTCACTGATAATGGAAATAACAACCATCTTATTGCTTCCGGTGTCACATTTGGTTGCCTTTACGTGACACAAATCAACAGAGATTTTTTAGATGCTGTTGTGGATCTTCAATGTAAGACCCCAAGAACAGTCCCTTATTTTGTAACAAATGTAGCATGTTGCTTGTGATTTGAAATGATTTCGCTTGTTTCTGAGGGAATGCAATTGTTGTCGTTAAATTTTCAGTTGTGGGTTGTGCTCAATCATACAAGGCTTCTTCTGGCACAAGAGGTTCCACACCCTGATTATTCAGGCCATTCCCATTGGTTCTGATATTTTGATTGTCTATGACGTCACCCATGTCTAGTTCAATTAGTTCTGTTGTCATTTATCTTTCTTATTTTCTTGATTTATTGCCTCGAAAGCTTTCTCAGGGTCTGGTAACTCTTTGTACAATTCATCAGTTCTTGAAAAGTTTCTAGGCATGCACCTGTAACATACAAGACTACAAATGTTACAGTTTCAATATAATGAATTTCAAGTCGAGAAAGCTAACTAAACTAAAAATTCTAGCAATTCTTCTAGCCAAATTAATAACACTGTTAATTCTCCGGCAACAATGCCAAAATTCTATCACGCCTGATTATGTCTCCTAAGTGTTCTAGAGGTCGTTGCAAATATAATCTGATTTACAAGTCCGGAGTCGAATCCCACATGGAATTAACCTACTAATCACAACCACTAGTTTTGAAAGAATTCAAGTAATCAACCTTCATAAATATTGAACAATGAGTCGATTATTTACTAACTAAAAGTGAGGTAATTAAAAATTTATAATTTAGATACTAACAAAGAAAATATTGTAGACAAGATTAGAAAAGTTTGGGGTTTGATTCCCCAATTATCGGGATCTCTTCTACTATGTTTCCTATAAATTTGCCTAAGTATTCTCTACGATCGTGAGCATTTTGGATGTTGTAGTTCTCTCTCGAACAACTATCACAATTTACTAGACGTATTCTCTCGAACTATGCTACTGGCACTAATTCCCCTCTCAGTACGATCGCACCAAGGGTTCATTATCTCTAAACCCGCCTTTAAACCTTCCGTATTGATTTCTCAGATATGTTATGAGAGTTGTTGTTCAATAACTACCTAAATGCATACTCTCTCTTTCTAACAGTACATACTAAATAAGCATAGTTAATTGAGGGCCCTTCAACCAAGAATAATAGTAATAATATATTTGAACAAGTAGAGAGAAAAGCAAATGGTAAATTTATATTAAACGCAGTAAAAAAAATTATCATTCAATAGGTTTCATCAATTCCTAGGTGATAATTTAGCTACTTCATAATTATTTACACAAATACAAGACTAGAATTCATAACAACTAAAAATATAATGAAAGAGGAAAAACGTGAAGTTGAATCATTCTCCTTGCTCCAAGCGTATTCTTGCCTCTCCCAAGTCTTCTCTTCTTCAAAAAGTGGCTAACTCTCATATTTATATGGTTTATGGTTGAGTTTAGGCGAATTTGGCTTCTCGTAATTCGGATTGAAAAGGGTGATTTTTTCTGCTCTTGTCCCAGTCTAGTGTGAACCTTTATTCGCTATTCAAAACTTTTCTAGTTTCTTCTATTCCGGTCCTAGTCTGGCAAAGTGAACCTCGCGTCATTGTTCGAGACTTTCTTCAACTCTTTTTCACCAATTTTTCTCCTATTTGATCATTTTCCGCATAAACTATAAGAAACATGTAATGAGCATATTTTCACTTCAAAAACCATGTGATATCCCAAAACTCACATAACAAATAATATGCAAAACATACTCAAAAACAAGCATTTTTCATCATTTATCACCACCCGCCATCACCACCTCCTCCAGTCACCGTCGACCCCCTACACCTCATATTTTTTTAGTTTTTAGATCCGATTATTTTGTGGTTGTAGATATAAATATTTCTGGTAGAAGAGAGGGAGTGGGAAGAAGGAGAGTAGTGGAGATCTCCATTTCTTCCAGCAAATAAGATAGCAATATAGCAGTGGTTGTCGGATTTAATGAAAAAGAAGAAAGGGATGATTGTAGTGATGGTTTCCAGATCCGAAAAAGATGAAGAAATACTTATTGGAGTGGTGTGGCGTCGGAGAACGGCGGCAGAAGAATGGTGGTCGATGGTGCAGGAAGCCGTGGCAAAGAGAGAATGGAGAAGAAGAGATTTAAAAACAAATTGGTTAAATATATGACCTTCACGCGCTGGTTTTAGGTTATTTATGCCTGACATTCAATACTAGAAAACAGACTAAAATCGTCCAAAAATATCGATTGAAATCGATCAGAAAACTGAAAAAACCGACCAATTTCCGACCGTCTTTAATCCGTCAAAATTAGGTTGGTCGGTATGAAATAGCGACCGAAGTCGGTCAGTAAATTAAACGACCCAAAAAGAAAAAATCTGTCGAAAAAACCAACCGCAGTCGGTCGATATTTTTAATTATGCAATAAGAAAATGCATTGTCCAAGACTCGAACCAGGGTCTGTATTGTGGTAGGATACTATGTTACACTAGACTATTAGTACATTTGATTTAAGACTTTCTTTTAATTTATTTGTACTCTTTAATTGTATTTTCGTGCGAAAATAACCGACCGATTTATGCCGATTTTATTAAAAATATAAAATTACCGAGCGAAGTCGATCGGTTTTCTAAAATGACTAATTGAAATAACCGACCGATTTCTGTCGGTTTTTTGAATATTAGCTTTAATTTATTTTATATGAAAAACAAACCGTTTTTTGTCTGATTCTTAAAAAATAAATTTTTCAGGATGAAAAATAACGGCCAATTTCGTAAAAAAAAATTAAAATTAAAATATTTTAAAAAACCGATCGTCTTTTTTGGTTGGGTTTTTTGACTGACCGGCCGCAGTCGATTTTGGCCGAATTTCTAATAGTGAATACATATATAGCAATAAGAAATGCAGGTTATACCCACCAATTACACATGCTTGAACCGCTTTATAAAATTAAAATTACTAAGTTAATAAAATCTACATGAGAAATATGTGTCGATCACAAAATTAAAGTCATAACTCAATACAATGATCGTCAAATTTTTTGGTTATACTTTGCATCGTCGGCGGATATATATATATATATATATAATTTTTTTTTTTTTGTTGCCTTCACATTAGAACCTCCAGCCAATACCTTTAGATATTATTTCGTCAAGCTAACATTACCACCTTGAATCAATTAATAGAAAACCAAAAAGGATAAAATGGGATAAGTTTAATTCGATGCAAAGCGAAGAACGTTATCAAGGCTTGACATGCCGCGAATCATCTTGAAAGAGAGGGGTGCCTTCGGAAACGCGTAGGATAGACATTAGCTCAAATACAATAACCTAATTGTCAAAACTAAAACTTAAATTTAAATCCCAAGGTTTTCTCTCTCACACACACATCCTTAAAGGATGGAGTAATTAATTAACCTTTTTGGGCTTAAAACATTTCAATGAATGATTAAGCCATCTGATTTTATTGACCCCACCCCCCCCCCCCCACCTCCCTGAAAAAAGGGTACCGCAGATTAAAAATTCTTCAGAGAAAGATGAACGCAACAACTATGTTGAAACTGGCCATTGTTGGTTCGTTTTTGTCTATTAAACTATATTGAAATAATAGAAGAGTAGTGGTTAAAGTTTTGTATTTTTCAGCTTCAATAGCTGAATATTCAAGAAAATATACTTTATCAAGGAGTATAATATTAGCCATTACATCCCATTGCTCACAAAATTCCAGCTATTTAATGCTTTCAAAATTGTTTTCCACAGTACTCAAAAGTCTCTTGGTATTACTGCAACAACAACAACTATCCAGTATAGTCCTATAAGATGGGATCTGGGGAGGGTAATATGTATGCAGGCCTTACCCCCACCCGAAAGGATGGAGAGACTGTTTCCAATCGACCCTCGGCTTAGAAAAAGAAAAGGAAAGACAGAAACAAAAACAAAAACAAAAACAAAAGAGCATTAGTAACCCCAACAGAAATCACAACACATAATTATGTAAACATAAACCATAAGTAACATGACATGCAAAAGGAAAAGATAAATAAAAACAGAAGTAAAAGGGCATCCACAAATATTAATTTAGCCACATTCAGTAGATAAAATGGAATGCATTAAAAACGACCACTACCTAAAAGCCTCTATCCTGCAACCTTGATACTAGACCTTCAGATTCTCCTATCAAGGGTCATGTCCTCGGAAATCCGCATACTAGTCATGTTATGCCTAATCACCTCTTCCCAATACTTCTTTGGCCTCCCTCTGCCTCGACTCATGCCAACCACCTCCAAACGCTCACAACTCCTCACTGGAGCATCTGGGCTGCTCCTCTGCACATGCCCGAACTACCTGAGCCTCGTCTCCCGCAACTTCTCATCCACTGGGGCCACATCCACCTTTTTTGAATAACTTCATTCCTAATCTTATCTAACTGGTGAGTCCGCACATCCACTTGAGTATTCTCATCTCCGCAAACTTCATTCTCTAAACATGAGAAGATTTCACTGGCCAGCACTCCATCCCATACAACATGGCAGGTCTAACCACAGCTCTATAAAACTTCCCCTTGAGTTTCTGTGGCACTTTCTTGTCACACGAGACTCCTGATGCAAGCCTCCATTTTGACAACCCTGCCCCTATACGATGAGTGACATCCCCGTTGATCTCTCCATCTCCCTGGATCACCGATCCCAGATATTTGAAACTGTCCCTCTTGGCGATGGCCTGAGATCCAAGCGTCACGACCCTGCCTACTTCTTCTCCGCTCGACTCTGCGCTTAACTTATACTCCATGTATTCTGTCTTAGACCTACTTAGTTTGAAATCCTTAAACTCGAGAGTCTGCCTCCAAATCTCCAACCTCTCGTTGGCACCAACCCTCATTTCGTCTATCAAGATTATGTCATCAGCAAATAACATACACCATGGCACATCCCCTTGAATATGGCGAGTCAGAGCATCCATTACCAAAGGAAAAAGGATAGGGCTAAGCGCAGATCCTTGATGGAGCCCCATAACTACCGGAAAATGATCTGACTCGCCACCCACCATCCTAACCCTAGTCTTAGCTCCATCGTATATGTCCTTGATCACTCTGATGTAAGCTTCCGGCACACTCTTCGCCTCCAGGCACCTCCATAGCACCTCCCTTGGGACCTTGTCATACGCTTTCTCCAAGTCGATGAACACCATGTGTAGATCCTTCTTCTTATCCCAGAACTGTTCCACCAGTCTTCTGATAAGGTGGATAGCTTCTGTAGTGGAACGGCCCGACATGAAGCCAAACTGGTTCACGGAGATAGACGATATCTCCCTCACCCTCGCCTCCACCACCCGCTCCCAGACTTTCATGGTGTGGCTTAGTAGTTTGATATCCCTATAGTTGTTACAACACTAGATATCCCATTTGTTCTTATACACGGGCATCACTGTGCTTCACCTTCACTCCTCCGGTATCCTCCTAGTCGCGAAGATCACATTGAACAGCCTGGACAGCTACTCCACTCCTGCCCTACCTATGCTTTTCCAGAATTCCACCGGGATTTCATCTGGCCCGGACGCACGACCCTTGCTCATCCTACGCAAAGCCTCCACTACCTCCCCCACCCTGATGCGTTTGCAGTACCCAAGGTCTCTATGACACTCTTAGTACCCCAACTCTCCTAACTCTAAGTCTCGATCCCCTTCCTCGTTAAGTAGATCATTGAAAGTATGCCTGACACCTCTTCTTGATTTGGGACTCCCCCATCAGGACTCTACCATCCTCATCCTTGATGAACCTCACTTGGTCTAGGTCCCGCGCCTTCCTCTCCCTCACTTTAGCCATGTCTCCGCCTTTTTCCCCCAATTCCTTTTACATACGACCAAACGCCGCATTTTTAGCTTTCGAGACCGCCATCTTATTATTGTAAAATTAAAGAGAATTCAGTTAGACGTAATTTTAGACTTCAAATGCTTAAGTAAAACATTACATGATTTAAGACCTGAGATTTAAATTTGTTGTTCCTTATTGGCTTCCGTGTACTACTAATTAAAGAAAATAATTGTAATGACTTCCTGCTACTTCGAACTTATATTATGCATCTTCCATTTATTTTCTGTTCCTTTGACCTATTTAACACCTTTACGCTAATCTAGAATTAAAGTTAATTGAGTACATAATATTACTGCACCCATTCAACATTGTGTCACAATGTATCGATCCTCTGTCGTACGTGTAAAAAATTTTTCCCCTTATTTTTTATAATTATATATGTATATAATTTGAGACGAACAAATTAAAATAATGTTGTGTGATCGCGAATATACATCCGCCACTAGTCATCCTCCTCTTCCTCAATACATGATAAAGTTCCGCAATTTAGCCGTTGCAATATGCTACTACTACCTATTTAAAAATTCTACGAAGACAAATTAGATATATGTCATAAGAATATATACCGCTTAAAAAGTTATGTGTAATTACATTTCTTCTGACATGATTGTGTAAGTAATTTTATAGTGTGATCTTTTATTTTTAAATATATATATATATATATATATATATATATATATATATATATATATATGTATATATTTATATATTGGAGAGAGAAAGGAAAGAGAGTCAGAGAGGGCAGCTCAACAGCCAAGGAGAAGCAAAGAGGGAATAACGTGTTGAGATATCGCAGTCCTCGCCGGTATTATGCAAACTAATGTTTGAATAGAAATATATTTTATATATATAATAGAGGTGTACATAGGTCGGGTTGGTTCGGATTTTACACTTACCAAATCAAATTAATTGTGTCGAGTTATTAAATCTAAACACCAAATCAAACCAATAAAATCCTGGTTTATCAATCTCGGGTTTTCTCAATTTTTCGGGTTTTTCTCCAGTAAAATCTTCGTAGAACAAAACATATAATGTATGCTTAAAGTATTTCTTTAATCCTAGTAAGATACAACTATATAAAGTATTTTTCAAGAAAATAATACAAAATATGAGACGTGTCATGGCATTATCCTAAAATATTCAATAATAAAGACAATAAAATTATGTAATATATATATTGCTAATTAAAAAGCCATAATAAAAATAAACATAATCTAAAAGTGCTAAGTCATGCTAAAATAAATAGACTAATAAGGGAGTATTAATTACATGATTAAATGCTAGCTAAAGAAAAATAAAAATATGCTTTGCATTTTTATCTAAATTATTGCAAAACAAAGAATAGATATTCAATAAATTCTCGTTTGTAATATTGAATTGAATGTCTTTTATTAGCACTAATATTGATTTGATTTTGGTTTCGGATTTTGTTAGCATTATTTAGTCTACTAATAGTAATGGCTATAAAACTTATTGGAGCATTCAAAAGATCTAAGTTCACCCTTGAAATGATACATTAAAAGATAAAACTATGAAAATTTTTAAGAAATATTTATAAATTACATCACAATAAGTATTATATATATATCTAAAATTTCTATATATTTAATGTTGGGTTGGTTTGGTTTCGGTTTGACTTTCTCTAGCTAAAACCAAACCAAACCAATTATGGTCGGGTTTTTTTTTTCCATTATCAAACCAAATCAAACCAAACCATAGTCGGATTTTTTTCTCGATTTGACTCGAATTATCGGGTTGGTGCGATTTGTCGGTTTCCTTTAACAATATATATATATATATATATATATATATATATATATATATATATATATATATATATGTATATTGTTGTATATTTTTATTTTATTTATAGGACTGTAACCCTTAATTAAAATAATACCAATTATCTATTGCATGTCTTGCACAGGTTTAGATCTAATCTTTATTTAACAGTTGCTATACTCTTCTTAAAGTCAACTCCCAATTCGGTCCGCAAAAACCTTCTATAAGAAATTATAATGTCATTTACGCCTCTCTACTTCTCTTTGTATTCCAATTGAATCCATATTATAGTCTTCATGCCATTAAATGAACAAGGATAACCATATTAAAGCCTTTTTATTGTTGAAAGATGCATTAGGTACGGCATAGCCTAAGTAATTTAGTCTTAGGTGAATAGCATCAAATATAAATTATATGGACTTCTAATTTCTTCGTAAAGCTATTGATATTTACTTCTTAATTTACAAATGCAATCGTCCTTGTCAGGGAAACATAATATTTGGATAAATGAAATCATATATTTAGAATTTACAAATTAATTGTTTGTCTATGATTAAAATTAATTGAACATTTATTATTTATCTTGGTGCATCTCTAATAGATTTGATAAATTCTACAAATATAATTTTATCTATGGGTGAAATCATTAAAAAAGTACTTCACAAAGTCAGGGGCGGCCAAAGAAGATTGCTGGCCTAAAACCAAAATTTGGGGCCTTTCGGAAGGAAAAAAAATTCATCTATATTTTTAATTGAAATCTATTTTTCTAACTTTTTAAGAAGTAAAGTTGTTAATAATTTCTATTATAAATAATCTAATCTCTCCTAAGAATTGTTGATCTTAGGTAATAGAACCAGAGTCACGAAGTTTATTACCTGATATCGAAATAATTTTTGATGTTCTAATATACTTGATGAAACGTTTGAAACTTGAGGGAGGAAAAAAAATGAATGCACAATATAGTTTTATTCAACGTTACTTTTCAACTCTTGTTTTTTATAGAAAAAATAAAATTCTTTTCTTTCTACAGAGAACAATATAACTTATCGAGAACTTAAGTTTTTTTGTAGAAACCAAGAAGAAAATATAATAATGTAGTACCCGTTTTCTGATGAGAAAAATAAAAAATTAGACTTGGACTATTGAAGATGTCAGAAAACGGATTCTAAAAGTTTATTACACTTTTTTGTGGTAAATGTAAAAAATATATATATAGGTACTTCATTAATGATGTCAACCCTTAAATTTAAATAATGAAAAGGGTTTAGGGAGAGTGATTCTCTTTCTCCAATTTTTGCTTAAACGGTTACATCAATACTAAATTAATATTTTTATTTTAACATACCCAGTATATGTATACTCTACCTCTAAAGATTGTTGTGAGATATATATGATCCAGCTTACCTTAATCAGATATATTGGGTTTCAGTTATGTTGTTAAAATAAATCATGTTAAGATGCGTTTTCTCTTTTACTAGGCCTTACGCGGTACGAATCTAGATTAGTCGAGATTTTAATATAAATACGAGTAGAAATAAAAAAAAATTAGGGCCTTTAAAATTCGAGGGCCTAAAACCTTTACTTTAGTGGCTTGACCCTTGGGCCGCCCCTGCAGAGTGAATAACATCAAATATAAATTATATGGACTTTTAATTTCTTCGTAAAGCTATTGATATTCACTTCTTAATTTACAAATGCAATCGTCAGGGAAACATAATATTTGGACAAATGAAATCATATATTTAGAATTTTCAAAATAATTTTTTGTCTATGATTAAAATTAATTGAACATTTTATATTTATCTTGGTGCATCTCAAATAGAATTGATAAATTCTACAAATATAATTTTATCTATTGGTGAAATCATTAAAAAAGTGCTACACAAAGTCATGCAGAGTGAGTTGCTTACAACATCCAAATTACCATTTCAACTACTGATACAGAAGGATTATAGGAAAATGAATTTAAACTTTTATGTACTACAATGTAAAGATTTTTCACACTATCCGTTCACTTAAAAGATACTCCTTCTACTTCAACTTAGATGATCTACTTTGATTTGACCTAATTCTTTTTGTTTAAAAAAAAAAGATTTTTGAAATATGTGGTCTTAAAAGTTAAGGGGCAAAAGCTTTATGGGAGTATGATATTTTTGTGACTGTAAAAGTTTCTCATTAAAAATAAAATGGTAAAACAAAATGTGTAAAAGTAAATTATTTTCAAATATAAAAATGTGTCAATTCTTTTTTAACAGACTAATAAAAAAATTAAATATGTCATTTAAATTAAAATAGAAAGAGTGACTATCAGTAAATGCTCTTAATGAGTGGAAGTTGTTACCTATAAAACAAGATAGATAATAAGTTAAATTATAATGACTTGTAAAATTCTTTTATAGCCAAGTTATATTAGTTAAACCTAAGAAAATTTTGTAAAAAGACTTCCATGTTAGATATTTTAGGGTCCAAATTCATATTTACCGAAGATAGGGGGTGTGATGACAAAAGAGCAGTTTCAATGTTCAACTAAATAGACTATTCAAACGAAATTCAGCACTTTCCAAGAGGCACATCATTTTTGCTTTGATGTCAACAGTTACACAGCTTGCATACTTGTAATGCCAACCAATTAAAATAGAGGGTTTACAATAACAACAACCCAGTATAATCTCACTTAGTAGGGTCTTGGGAGAATAGTGTGTACGCAGACCTTAACTCTACCCTAGGGTAGAGAGGCTGTTTCCAAATAGACCCCTGCATCATTCCCTTCAAGAACTTCCCACCTTTCTCTTGGGGAGACTCGTACTCACGACCTCTCGGTTAAAATAGAGTTGTTTGACTTTTATTTATTCCTTCTTTAAACTTCCACACATATCTCTATCTTACTTCATAAATACATACACATTACCAACACATATAAAAAGACTAATATTATTTCTACCCCACTTCTCCTTTCAGCTTACAACAATAATCAAGAAAATCCAAATAATCTGTCTATGGATTTTCCTCAACATTTTAGATGTCCCATTTCCATGGAGCTAATGAAAGATCCTGTTACAATATCTACTGGTGTTACATATGAGAGAAAAAATGTAGAAAAATGGTTCTATACTTACAAGAAAAAAACTTGTCCTGCTACAATGCAAGCAATTCATAGCTTTGACATGACTCCAAATCACACCCTCAAGAGACTCATTCTTGCTTGGCAAAATGGGAAATCTCAATCAAATTCATCCTCTTCATTTTCCAACAAACACGAGGAGCTCGTTTCGTTGCTCAATACGATTGAATCGAGCCCTTTTAAGGTAAGTTCTTTAAAGAAACTCAAGTCAATTGTTTTAGCAGGTGATCATGATGTGAAGGATGATTTCAAAATATGTGGTGGAGTTGAGATTCTTGTTAGGATTATTCAACAAATTTTAATCGAAAGCTCGGATTTTGTCACGTTTAGAGCTTGTGAAGAGGCTCTTAGTCTTTTGATCAAATTGCCAATTATATTAGAAGAAGAGGAGACCATCAAGATTTTGTTGCAGCCAGGGTGCATGAAATCTATGGCTATAATGCTACAAAGGGGAAGTGCAGAAGCAAGATTTTGCACCGTTTCGATATTCCAAAGGATCACAAAAACTGATTGTTATTGGAATATTGTGATTGAAGATCAAGGGATTGAATTCTTCAAGTCATTGTTGGAGATTTTATCTGATGAAATCTGCAGTAAGGCAAGTTCTTGTGCATTACAAGTGTTGATAGATATACTCGAAAAATCGAAAAAATCAAGATTGAAAGCTATTGAGGCTGGTGCTATTTGCACACTTGTTGAAATTCTTCCTGATTCAAACAAATCAAAATGTGAGAAAATAATGTACTTGATCAAGTTATTGTGTGAATGTGCTGATGGAAGAATGGGACTGATAGAACATGGGCTAGGAATTGCAGTCATATCCAAGAAAATATTGAATATTTCAAATGTAGCCACAAAAATTGGGGCGAAAATTCTTTCATTGATTTGCAATTCTAACCCCACAGAGAAGGTTTTAGAGGACATGTTGATGTATGGAGCAGTGAAAAAGTTGGTTACTTTGTTACATATCGGTGGCTCTTCATCAACAAAAGATAAAGTTCTCAAGATTTTCAAGTTGCATGGTGATAAATGGAAGAAAAATCCATGTTTTCCTTATGAGCTGAAGAATTATTTGGGATTGGGAAGTGATTCTTTGTAAAATTAAGGGTTCAAAAAGGAGTTAATATGAAAATCAGATACTTGTAAAGAAATTTGTTGAAAAAGAAGAAAAGTTTGTTAGGTTAATTATGTCCAAAGAGTGTTGAATTAACCATTTGAATTTTTGTAATCTGTTGGGTATGCCAGTTTGTTTAACGGTAAACATCCCCAATAGTTTTATTTTTTTGATGTAATTTTTGATACATTTCATGTCTCTTGGACGAAACCAATGCTTATAGAAATTTCATTACCTTAATTTTTATTGCATTCTTGCTTTGTGTTTCATAAAATATAATGTATACATACATTCCGGTATTGTTTGGGGCTATATATAAGATGTTTTTTCCTCTTCTCACTACTTAAAAAAAAAATAGGACAACCGACTACCAAAATCGACTGATATTGTTCGATAATTCACAAAAATCTACTAAAAACCAACTGATTTGTGGTAGCTGGTAATTGTATAGTCGATAGAACTAACCAATCGACTTTGATCAGTATTCTGCGACCGAATTCGACCGGTCAATGAAATTTCAAAAAAATAAAAAATTTATGAAAAAATTGATCGAAGCCGGTCGGCATTTTAAACCATGTAATTAAATAATGCACCACCTGGGAATCGAATGGGGTCTTATACTGTGGCAAGATATTATTCTACCACTAGACCATTAGTGCTTTTTGTTTTAAGATTGTCTTTTATCTCATTCCTTTAATTGCATTTTTGCGCGAAAATAACCAACCAATTTCTGTCGGTTCTATTAAAAAATAAAATAAATCAATCGATTTTATTAAAAAATAAAATTATGACTGAAATCGATTATGACTAACCGAAATAAGTTGTTTTTTAATATTAATTTTAATTTATTTTAAATAAAAAATCGACCAAAGTTGGCCGATTTCTTGAAAAACAAAGTTTGCGGGAAATAAAAACAATTGCCGAAAAAGCGATCAAAGTTGGTCAATTTTATTTAAAAATTAAAAAATAAAATATTTTGAAAAATCGATCGAATCGAATTGCTAGTAGTATTTAATAGAGAGCGCTTTACTCCTTCATATGTGGACCTACTCTATGCAAATTAGATACCGATTGGTTAAAAAAAATAAAGTAATAGCATTCATTTTCTTTTTAAGTTACACTTCCCAAACTCGTATAGAAAAAAATGAATGAGTCTCCATTGTATTTCCTCATTAAATGCTTGGTCAGCCAAGTAAAACTTTATAATTGTTGTAACTGATAATTAAACTTTGACCCCAGCTAATTAATTTCATTTTGAAGTTTTCTTATCTAGGAAATCATGTTACAAGTATTGTTCAAAGACGATTGAAATAAATACTTGGAAATAGAAAGAAAGTCTAAATTTGACATTGTCTAATGATTTTGATGGAACTAATAAATTAAAAGTTCAATGGTTTTAATGGGAATATAACAGATATATTACCACATTTATACGTCATGTTTCTTGCTACTTCCAATAATGAAGTGGACTTTTGCCTATATATTATTGGTGATATTTGATCTTACTGCCACAGCGCAACACATACTTATATAGTTTATAGAAGAGCAAATATTTTTATATTTTATTTACCACAACAAAGAATTATGGTAAGGACCAACATAACAATGCAATTTCTTTTGGTTAAAAAGAAAGATTATCAATTGTAACTTGTAAGCGTATAACTTCATTATGATAATAAATAATTAACATCAAACTAACGTTTACTTTAACTTGAAAGTCAATTTTGAACATCTCAAATATCAATTCAATTGGTTTTTATCAATTATAAAAATGTGATCGAACATGACGAATGAATTTGGAAATGTAGGCAGAACTTAGTAAGTCAGAGTTAGAAAATGATTTTTCTTTAAAGAAATAAATAGGGAGGTCGCCGTTTAACCTTATTCATCTTCTTTTGCTGTATTTCCGCTAAAAAGAAAAAGGAGGGAGAACGCTGCAGGCTTCATCGTTTCTTCCAATTTTGTTAAAGCATTATTATTAAGCTTCATTTGATATATATTTTAGAGAAAAAATATAAAATTGAGCGAAATTAATTACATTTGCTAGCACAAAAAGTATATTATATATATAATACACATATACTAAAAATATATGCATCTTATCGGCTATTATCTTTAAGAGTGGCTAAAATCTATATTTCTCTATATTTTATTGTTGTAATAATTGTTGCGAAAAATATTTCTCCCTATCACATTAACTTTAGATTTGTATATTTTATCTATAATTCTTGAAGGTTTGTGAAAGTTATTTTGAGCATGCAATATATAAAATTTCCTTAAAATGAATATAAAGTGCATTGAATTCTAGTTATGTGCAGGATCTGGGAAAAGTCGAATCAACCATATATGTATTAAACGGAAAAGGTCCAAATATGCCCGTGAACTATTTGAAATAGGACAAATATGTCCGTCGTTAATAGTTTGGCCCAAATATGCACAAACCGTCCAATAGTTTTGCAAATTTACCCTTTTTTTTAACGGAAACAATATTTTTTTTTTCTTTTTTTAATTAATTAAAATTAAAATATTTTTTTCCTAAAAGTATTATTTTACTAAACGAAAAAGGTCCAATTATGCCTGTGAACTATTTGAAATAGGACAAATATGACTGTAGTTAATAATGGCCCAAATATGCCCAAACTATCCAATAATTGTGCAAATTTGCCCAAATATTCAAATTTGCCCTATCCAACAGTTGTGCAATATGCCCAAACTGTCTAGATTTTACAAAGATCATTGTTTTAGAAAATAATTTTTCAATTTTTTTAAAAGAAATATTTTTTTTCTAGTTTTTAGTAAAAATAAATTCAGATTTTTTCCAGTTTTTACAAAACATTGCGTAAGAAAATTGCTTTTTAGATTTTATTTCTATTTTTACAAAACTATTGTTTAGAAAATAACTTTTCACTTTTTTAAAGCAATTTTTTTCTTCTTTTATTTTTAGTAAAAATAAATTCAGTTTTTTTAGTTATTAAAAGATATTGCTTTAGAAAATAGTTTTTCAGTTTTCTAAAGCAAACTTTTGTCAAAATAAATTCAGTTTTTTTTCCAATTTTACAAAAACATTGCTTTAGAAAATTACGTTTTAGATTTTACTTCTTCTTTTACAAAATCATTGTTCTAGAAAATATTTTTTAGTTGTTTTGTAAAAACTGGAAAAAAAATATTTATGTTTTCTTCTTCAGTTTTTAGTAAAATATAACTTTTAGAAAAAAATTGACTTTAATTAATTAAAAAAGTAAAAATATTGTTTCTGTTAAAAAGGGCAAATTTGCACAACTACTGGACAGTTTGGGCAACTATTAACTACAGGCATATTTGTCCTATTTCAAATAGTTCACGGGCACATTTGGACCTTTTCCGTTTAGTAAAAAAAACTTTAAGGAAAAAAATATTTTTATTTTAATTAATTAAAAAAACAAAAATAAAAAATATTATTTCCTTTTAAAAAAGGGCAAATTTGCATAACTATTGGACGGTTTGGGCATTTTTGGGCCAAACTATTAACGACGGCCATATTTGTCCTATTTCAAATAGTTCACGAGCATATTTGGACCTTTTTCGTATATTAAATATTGTACTCAACCTTTATTTTGCAATTTACAGTTCCACAAGAAACCAATTTTACGCCTTGAACCCGTCACCTTAGAATTAAACGGCAATAATTTTTACACGTTAAAGGCTCCCTTCAAAATATTATACTCACATTAATATTAAATCTTGGATAGTTTTAGTTAGGACTTTTGATGGTTTGTGGAAGTTGTGTTGGAAAAATACTTTATCTATTTCAATTTGTTTGATATAGTTTGACTCGATAAAAAAATTAAGAAAGAGTAAAGATTTTTAAATTTTGAAATCTTAAACATACCATAATATTCATGTCGCTACAAGATTTTTGAAACTACATGATATTAACATCTATGTGGCTATAATTAGTTATGGCCCAAGCCTCTTTCTAATCCTTTCGTTTCTGCCAGCATGAAGGATCCAGAGCGTTGCCTTCTTGTTCGAGGTTAGGAAAAAATGTATTGACTTGAAAATTGTCATATAAATTTAGTATTGAGAGAATAATAAGATCGGCTAACAACTTAACATCATCAATTTAACTATAGAGAGGAAGTAGTTAATCATGAGCACGCCATCATAGTATCTAATAGTTGCAAAGTAAACCCTTTGAAAATGACTATTTCAAATAAATAACACGAAATGATCTTTCCTATTTTATTTCAAGTGAAAATTTTAAACCTAGTTGAAGTTAGCTACAGCTATCAAGTAGCTCATGGTTTTGATAGTTATGAATAAAATTTAAAATTATAAAACAAGAAATAAATCTTAAAAAAAGGAGCTGAATCTTAGTTCAACCACTGAATAGTTGAGCTGCAAAACTCATCTCTATTAACGCTAATTAAAGTAATTTTGAACCAAAAAAACAAGATGAATTTCATTGGTTTTAGGAATATTTTGACATTTTGATTAGTCTTCGGTCAAAAGACGTAATATATATAAATTAAAAATAAAAAGTCTGCAGTCTTGCCGACTTTAGAAAAATGAAGTAGCTGCATTTATGTAGTTAAAAGGTGCACCTTGTATAGGTGCAATTTTTTTTTAGTCAGAAGATAAAAGCTTTCACATGAAGACGTACGTACACAATTGCCTCTGCCATAAGGCATTTTCCAAGTTGCAATACTAAAGAAAAGACCCACTTTGGTGGCCAAATTCTCACCGCACTTGCTGCTCTAAATATTTCTAAGCTTTCCTAGCCACTTGACCATGAAATGTGAGCATCGTTTATCTTCCATAGTCCACAACCGTGTTGGTCTTTGACCTATGGTGGAGCCGAGAGACTCTTCAATAAGGAGCATCATCTTACACCACTTTATCAATAAAGTTTCATAAATATATATTTGACTCATATATTTTTTTATAAAAAAATAACATATATAATGGATCGACACCACTTGCACAAGCTCATACATAAGTCGGCTGTTCACGGGATCTAATTAATTTTGCGTAACGAGGGGTTAGATATAGTTAGTGATAATAACCTCAAATCTATAATCGGTGGTTATAAATTACAGAAGGATAGTATTAAGAGAAAATTAAATGGGGTATGCATTCAATGTTCCAAGATGATTAACAATGAAGGAATATCAAGCATTAAATAGCATTAAATGACACTAAAGTAAATAAGGAGACGAATTCACCCAATATTGAATGAGGTGGATGATTATTTCTTCTGACAAGGATAGATGCTAGACAAATATTAGAATATTAGGATTATTCTCGGACTTAATTGAAAAGTGTGGAATAATAGACAAACGAATCTCTTTAGAAAGGTAACGTTTGTATTTTATCTAGAGAGAATATGATTTTCAAAGAGAGTTCTTATCAAATGGATATTCCTCCTCTTTCACCTTATCTTTTTTCCTATTTATATGGGACATACCCCCAATCAACCCTAAAAGCACAAGTACAGAGAATATCAATAGAATATTCTTCTAAAGATCCTATTACAAAACTAGCCATTATTGCTGCTCTCGATGCTTGACCTCGGCTGTAATCGACTACTCGGCTATGAGCCCCACTGTTTAGGTCTCGACCTCGGCCATATTTAATTTCCTAATACCACTTCATGTTAAATCTCTTGAAGGCAAATTTAGACCCATACAGTTAGTCTTTCCGCTTATTGAGGCCGACTCTGGACAACTTCGATGAGCGGACTGTGTTAGTCGTGGTCGAGATATTTGGGTGGGCATGTCGAATAGCATCGTTCCGGATGAGGTATCTACGTGGCTCTATATGAGCTGTAACCTATGTTACATCAATGCAGAGTGACGTCATGACGCCATGCGTTATAATTACGCATTTTCCCGATGTGTTGTATCGTTTTCCGTGCCTCTATTGTTTCGGTACCTGTGTTGGGCATTGATGGTTTATTTTCTTGGTACCGATGCCCTAATTATTATAAATAGAGAGATGAAAACCTTAGTATCACTCTTTGCTTTCCCTAACATTGAAAATTATATCTTCTTCTTCCTTATACATTCACGGTTTCTGCTCCTATTACTTTTACTCTCTTGTCCCTGTTTTTGCTGATTTCGGTGACTTCTGCTACTCACGGTTCTTCTGTGCTTATATCATCTTTATACATAAACTAACAAAGATGGTTAATGCAACTTCTAGTTCTTGGAGGGCGAATGAACATGTTCCCTCGGCGGTGCGCCTGCCTCCCATGACGATGGGGTTGATATGATACTACTACTGAGGATTATAGTTTTCCATCAATGGATGAAATAATACCCCGTGCTGAGAAGGCTAGGTCTGATTTTTCTATGATGCCCAAGGATGATCCAAAGATCTCGGAGTCGTCAATGAATGAGGCCGGCCTTGCTGAGTGTAGAAATAGATTTAAGATTCCTTCTCACATAGATCTAGTTCCTGCAGGTCACAACGTTACAAATACACTGCCCTGAGTACTGTGCTTTTTAAGCGTACCCCTTCCACGTCAATTATTCTTTCCCTATCCTTTATTTAGACGAGGAGTTCTTCCTCTATTACCGCGTCTGCCCGGCACAGCTTTCTCCCTACATATACAAGCTAACTCGCATGATTTCGAAGTATGCGGAGTTAGCCAGGGTCGAGGTGACCTTTCAACACCTAATGCACCTCTTTGCCCCTACATTTCATAGGAGGACAATGCTACACCTCCGGCATCGGGGTGGCAAGTTCCTAGTGGTAAAAATGGACGACAAGGCGAACTGCAGGTTTTGGTTCAACTATTTCTACGCCAAGACTAAGGACTCAGTGACCAATGCAGAAGGGCTCCCCGAGGTTTGGAACTACACTTGTAAGTATCTATTTCTATCTCTCTCTCTCTCTCTCTCTCTCTCTCTCTATCTATCTATCTATCTATCTATCTATCTATCTCTCCATGTTTGTATTTTCTGTTACTTCTAATTTCCATTTTGTTGATACCTCATCTTTTTGTCTAGTTTAGGCTGCGCCTCCTCCTTTGGTAAAGGATATCTATGATTGGGTTAGCCAGGTTCTCCCTCATGCAGTGGGGATCCACGAATGGCCGACTTTCCTCAAAAATTTTGGGAACCGCTTTCTATGACTGGTGAGTACCTGTTTTAAATCTTCCGTCGTGGCCTTCTTGTCGCTTGTCCTTAACTATTTTGGGAGGATCGGCCTCCTAATCTTTTCTCTCTTTCTTTCAGCCCGAGGATCCTTGAGGAGGCCAAGGGCCCCTACTCCTGTGTTTCGCCAGAAGACCACAACGCAGTCTGCTCTTATTGTGACGGTGTCCAGGTCTGCCCGGCCTTCTACTTCCGTTCTTCTCGTGTGTCGGTCAGGTCTACTCATTCATTGGTGACATCAGTTAAAATGACATCGACCTCTCCAGTATTGTATCTAATAGGTGAGAACTCATTACCGAGCAAAGAAGATTTGGTTCCTCGCAAAAAGAGGTCGATGGACGTTAGAAATGGAGTAATCCGAGCGGTAAAATATACCTAGGGAGATCTTGAGCCAACCATTGCCAATTTTAAGATCATGCAAACTGATCATCTAAGATCTCGCCATCACTGGGGACCGTGGAGGGCATATCTTTGCCCAATGCCAAAGTTGGAATTGGCGAGCTGCCTGTGGAAATTGCAGGTATCGTGTTTCGAGATGAGTCATTGTCCTCAAGGACAATTGATGTTCCCACCACGTCTACCAACGAGAGAGATGGAGTTATTGAGGGAGGCTATAAGACGAGGTCCGACCTAGATCCTGACGAGGTTCGATGCAGAGCGACGGGTTTACTCGCATTGAAGTCAGGTTGGATGGGTTATCGAGTACCATCGTGGTTACTATGGAGCGAGACATACTGATAAATACAGAGGACATAGTCCCCTCCTCAGGCCCCCTTTGCTCCGATGTGGAGGGAAGGACCCTCGAGATTTTGGATGATGCCATCCTATCAACGGGTATGGACAGCCTCGCCCTTAGGGTAAATTTTTCCAACCTTTCTAGTTTTCGTACTTTGCACACCATTATTCTTTTTTGATTTGTCTTTGATTCCCCCCCCCCCTTATTTTTTAGACCATTATTTTGGTAACTGAGTGTGCTCGCTAAGAGGAGAGGCGCAAAAATATTTTTTAAGAAAAGAGAGAGGAAGTACCGAGAATACCAAGCACGACGAGATCTGTAAGTAGTTTGGCGAGAGTGGAAACTTCCAAGCCATCAGGCACGAGCTAAAGCAAAAATATTACAAGTTAATGGGGTCATCGGCAAGTGCAACATCTTTCAAGGGGCGTTGAGGGACAAAGAAAGGAGCTCGAGGTGAGAAAAAGAGTTGAGGCCCAATGCGTGGACCTTCAGGCCCAAGTGACTTCTCTGCGGGCTGAGCTCAAGAAATGCTTGGTCAAAGCCGATGCTTTGAGTGGCAAGGTCGCCGAGAAGACAACTGATTTGGAGAAGGCCGAGGTGGCTCCATTGGCGGCTTCAACAAAATGTGAAGCTTTGGAGGTTGAAATATGTGTTCTGCGATCTGAGCTTGCAAAAAAGTTTGCATTAGCAGTTAGGAATCGATGAAATTTACCTTGTTCTTGATGCTTACGGTTGACGTAGGCTTGCTTGCTGTGGTTTTTGTCATCATTTTGGATAGGATCGAGGTCTTCTACGATTGATCTCGTGGTCTACACCGTTTTGGGATCTCTGATGACGTCTTCCCTTTCATCACAGCTCGACCTCGGCGATATTAATTGCTATGCCTCTTTGTCTTTGCTCTTCATTTATTGGGTAGTCATACAGTCAAGGGCGATGCATTAGTATTCTCGAAATGTGTGTTGTTCTCCTCGTACGCTGAATATTCCCCATGGGGTTGGAAATTTGATAATTTGGTATAAGTCGGAAGGAATAGCCCTCATGGAGTGCATACAAAGTCATCCTATTATGGATTTGTCACACCTCCTTTTTCACTACACCCGAAAGGGTTTAAAAGAACTTTTTCACTTAAAAGACAATATAAACGGGATTTATTATTAAGATTCAGAGTCACCACTTGGGAGATTAATGGTATCCCAAGTCACTGGTTAAATCCCGAATTGAGGAAAATATGACTCTGTTAACAGTCTGTGAACCAGAAATTCGAGTAAGGAATTCTGTTAACCCGGGAGATGGTGTTAAGCATTCTCGGGTTCCGTGGTTCTAGCACGGTCGCTCAACTGTCATATTCAGCTTATTTATCTGATTTTAATACATGTTGAACCTATGTGCAAATTTTAACTTTTGACCGCTTTTATTTAATTTTTAAAGAGAGGCGAATGTCGTTTAAAACATGTCTTTGGATCGCACCACATGAAATACACCCGCAATCCTGAACACATTTTATTCAACATTTTGGGATTTGATTTGGGTCACATGAAATACACACCCTAGTTTAAGAAGGGTAATTTTATTAAAATACGCACCTAAAGCCGGTCCCGAATCCTAAGTATTTTAACATAGACATTTAAAGAGGGCCCCTAATTTATGTGTTTTATTCGGCGGGGTTCACCTCATTTATTAATTAAAGGCCAATCCTAAAGCGAACAACAATTTTCTATTCAATTTGTCTCTAATAATAAAAGAAAAGATCCTAGTTAATTAGCCTATGTGAGAGGTCGAGACTTCAATAATTCAATTTCAAACCTTCAGACCCAGTAACCGAATGAGTAGAGACAGCAAAAATTATATGTACAAAGGGTGGGATATTTTGGGCTTGTGATGAAGGTCCAGGCCCATGGTATGCTAACACAGGTATTGAATGCGGCTGTTTTGGGCCTGGCATTTGAGCCCAATAGGACAAGGGTCCTAATGCCAACTTAAAATTCCAATTAACTGAGCAAATACACTTAACTTCATAGACATTTTGGAGTTCCAATCCATTTCATCTATGGAAAACTTAATATCAAATTCAACGTGCAGCCTAGACAACCTCTATCACAATTCAACTCGATAATGCAGTTTATTACTCAAATTATTTGTGTGTTTTCCATGCTTTCTATATTAAAGCCATAAATGATTGTTTCTGAGAATTCAACCTTCAATGATTGCAATGATTAATGAATAAAAAATTCAATTATAGCATGCAAACCGACTTACAGCCTGAATTTATACCCAAATACATGCAGCCAAAGTCGTTTCAACTTTTGTTTTAAGTATTCACCTATTTGAGCATTTAATTACACATGAGGACCATCCACAAAACTACACTAGGCTAACAGTCCAATATAAATCAAAAGATAAAAAGTCCAAGATAGTTCTGATTACTTACAACATCCAATTACTTATATTCTAACTAATCTAATCTATGAGCATGTGCAAGACGGAAACAACAAAAGCAGCTAACTCATATTCCATCTAACAACTAATGTGAAAACTAACTTTAATTTACCAATATACTAAGCTTAGGCATTTATAGATTGAAGAAAAATAGTACAGATAATCAAATATAGTCCAAGCAGTCCTATTACAGTCTAATTTAATCGAAACACAACAAGGCAGGTGATAAGTATAGCAGAACTAAGCTTCACTTCATTTCACTTTTAAAACTGGAGATCTACATCAAAATGAATTCAGGATGTGTACTTGGAATTAAAATAAAAAAATAAAGAAGAAGTGGAGGTCAGTTGAAGCAGTGATGAACAACAGCCCAAATTTAAAGCATCTTATTCGATTTCAGCTCCAAAATACCACAGGAATGACCAGCAACAAATTAGACACCAAAAGCAAAGGAAAACCAAATATGAATGGACCAAAATATACTCAAAATCCACCAGAATTCCTTGAACTTGAACCAAAATCTAAAGATACTCAGACCATTTTTAACTCTCTGTTGACTGAAAACTTGATCTATAGCTGAAAATCTAACTTGAACTCTGAAAGAATTCCAATACAACAGGATTTTTATGGAGTTTTCTATTGTTTTTTTGTTTTTGGTTTTGAATTTTGAATTTCAAACTTCAAATCTGTAGGAACTGAAGCCACACTTTGGGGAGAAATGTTAGAGGCTAAAAACTTGTGACTTAAGGCACTAGTCATGCCTTTTTATAGGCAAAATGAGGGGCAGCCTTTAGATTTCAGTTTTAGCTTTTAGTCCCTGTTTATTTTCAGACTTTGAACTACTTAGTCCTTTATTTTATTGACTTGCTACTCAAGTCAGTACCCTAAACTTCTAAAATTCTACCTAAAGCCCTATTTTAGAAGGTTCTAGATGGTTCTAGCCCCAACTACAACATTCTTTCTCTTTGAAGTGTCTGAATTACCCCTTTTATTCAACTAGAATTACTAACTTATTTCAACAAACCTTAATATTCTTAATCTTGGTCAGATGATCATGGTTAAACACACAAAGGACAAAATATTTTCAGCTACAACCAAATCGATTAAGCTAATTAACACTAACTAATTAAGCTGAACCTAATAATGAATTGAAACCCAAACAATGAACTGAAGAACCATTGACACAACCACTAATAAAACTGAACTAAACTAACTATTTTAACTAATTAACAACAGTAACTAGTTAATTCAAGTACTAAAACAAACGTTAAAATTCAAATAAGGCAAAAAAAGGATCGATTAAAGGCTTATCAACAGATTGACAAAGCAGTCAACTAACAATCAAACTAAAACCAAAAAATCAAAACAAGTTAGAATCTAAACGGAATGAACAAACAAGCAGAATCGAGCATAAAATCAAAGCAAAGAATCAGAACAGAAGTGACAAAAGACAAAACGAAAATTAACCTAGAAATTGAAACTACGAGAACAGAATCGATTCAAATGAAAAATGAATAATCAAAATTATTCATAAACATTTAAACTAACATAATCAGATTAGGACTAACCAAACTAGAAATAAAAATAAAACCAGATTAATTAACAACTAGAGCATAAATTAAACTAACAAAACTCATGAGAACAATAAAAAAGAAATAAAATCGAGAAGAAAACTTACTGATTTCAAACTCCACAAGACTGACTCATCGAAATTGATTTTCAGTTTAACCTTATTTGTCTATTTCGTTAAAAAAGAGATAACATACAACGGAAATCACACGACCTCGAAACCTCCCAAAACAAGCTGAAACTACAAACCCCAGATCCAAAATTCACGCAGTTCCCTTAGGATTCGAAGGGTTTTGGCTTGGGATTCAAGATGAAGGAGTCAATGTCACGACCTCAACCCCGTCGTGATGGCACCCAGCACACAACCAGGCAAGCCTGACCTTGTTACCAAACTTGCCAAAAACTTAGATAGATTTCAGAAACAATAACACAATATAATAGGAATCTGAATTTACTGAAAAGTGCAGAAATAACAAAATACATGAAATAGTCCCACTAGGACTCGGTGTCACAAATCTGAGCCTCTAGAATACATAATGTCATACCAATACAAAGTTTGTCTAAACTGAAAGTGCGAAAAATATAGATAGGGATGGAAGGGAGAAAGTCAATGGCTGCCAACGTTGTGCAGCTACCTCGACACTCCCTAAAAAGCTATAACTGCTGACTGCTGGATCTACTCAGCCTGATATTGCCCTGGATCTACACACAAGATGCAGGGAATAAAGTGAGTACTCCGACCTAATGAGTAATAAAAGTAAATATAGTCCAAAGATAGGAAAACACAAAAATACACAAGATAAGCTAAAATCAAATGATATAGTGATATGTGAAACTTAACAACTGAACAACAAATAAAGGTGCAAATGTATGAATGCAATGAAATGCATGTGATGGTACAATCCAGTACCCACTGCGGCGTGCAGCCCAATCCATTTATTTATCGTCGATGGCGCTTACTTGGGGGTGTGTACAGACTCCAGAGGGGCTCCTACAGCCCAAGCGCAATGTTACTGCGGCGTGCAGTCCTATATATATATATATATATATATATATATATATATATATATATATATATATATATAAATATATATATATATATATATATAGGACTGCACACTGTTGTGGCACGCAGCCCGATCCATGCTCATACACACTGATATAGTGCGCAGCCCGATCTATGCTCATCTATAGATAATACTGCTACGGCGCGCAGCACGATCCATGCACAATCAAGAAATCGTCATAAGCCCCATAGGCTTTTATAAAACAGTAGTTCTCAGCCCGGAATATCATTTAACATATTATTTGAGTTTCAAAACTTAGAAAATATGGGTGAGTTTGCAAAACAGTTTTTAAAGGCTGTGGACTGAGCCAAATGATATGCAAGCGTATGCGAAAACAACAATATCAATCTCCGAAGGATTCAACAAGTCGGCATGAGTCACAAAATATGGCTACAAGCCCAAATAATATCAGTATAGTATTGTGTATCAATCACCCATATAGTGTAAATCTCACTCAGGATGGATCAAGTCACAATCCCCAATAGTATTCGACTCCGCACTCGTCATGGAGTGCGTGACACGCCTCAATATAGCATTACAATGTGAAAGTCCGGGGTTTCAAAACCTCAGAACATAATTTACAAGCATTACTCAGCTCTAGTCGGCCAAAGACTATCTCGAAATGTCCTGTCCTCACCAATCGACCTCCTCGCGCGTTGAATCTGGCCAAAACTACAATGAATATATTACAATAGGCAATATAACCCAATCGAAAAGACTTGAAAAATATCGAAAATCACAAATTGAGAAAAACCCGAGCCCTAGGCCCACTTCTCAAAATCCAGAAAACTTTACACCATGCCACGAGTCTATACATATAAAATTCACCAAAATCGGAGCTCAAATGTGCCATCAAATCCTAAATTTTATTTAAAAAACCAAGCCCTATTTCTTCAAATTTTTACCCAAATTTCTAAGAATTAAAGGTTGATTCTTCAATAAAATGATATTTCTAAGTCACGAGACTCATCTCCAATCAATTCTCGCTGAAACCCCCTTCAATTTCTACCAAAAAGCTCTCAAGGTGCTCAATAATGGAGGAAAAATGAATAGGCTCGCAAATGAAATATCATTAAAAAGCCTTCTGCCCAGATGTTAATCCCTTCTATGCGAACGCGAGGGTCTTCTCGCGTTCGCGATGACCAAATTCCACTGGGCCCTCTTTCACTCTACGCGAACGCGGAGCCCGTCCCGCAAACGCGATGCTCAGCTTGGCCCAACTACGTGAATGCGGAGCCCTATCGTGAACTCAATGCTCAAGACCATGGACCACCCAAACCTCCTCTACGTGAACGTGTCCCTGACACGCAAACGCGAAGGCCAAAGACCCCAAGCCTACGCGAAGGCCAAAGACCCCAGGCCTACGCGAAGGCCAAAGACCCCAGGCCTACGCGAACGCATTACTACTTCGCGAACGCGAAGGCCAAATTTGGCATGCACTGTTGTTGCAAAACCTGCAATCCCTTAAGACCAAATTTGGTTCATTTGACCACCTGAAATCACCCCGAGGCCCCCGGGACCTCAACCAAAATCACCAACACGTCCTAAAACCTCATTCAAACTTGTTCCCATCCTAAAAACGCATCTAACAACACAAAAATCATCAAATCACAATGGATTCAAGCCTAAGTTAAATTAAAACTTCCGAAACTCGCATTCTATAAAAAAACCCGACCTAAACACCTCTGAATCAACTGAAAGTTTGCACACACGTCCAAAATTACCTAACGAAATTACTGCAACTCTTGGAATTCCATTCCGACCCGCGGATCAAAATCTCGCATACCAACTGGATTGCACCAAAATCCTAACTTCGCCAAAATAGGCTAACTTCTACACCGAGCCTCTAAATTCACTTAGGATTGCTCTTCTAAGCCTTTAATCATCCCCCGAAACTAATCGAATCATCGAAATCCATTCCGAGCCCTCTAACTCACAAGTCAACATCCGGTTAACTATTCCAAACAAAACTTTCCCTAAAAATACTAATTATCTTATTTCCAACCGAACTCTATCCGAATTAGTTCAAATTCACCAACCACATATTATGAAACATATAGAAGCATAAAACGGGAAAACCGGGAAGGAAACACATGAGACGACAGATCGGGTCGTCACATCCTCCCCAACTAAAACAAACGCTCGTCCTCAAACGAGTCAAGAAACATATCTGAAGTCTCATATAGATGAGGGTATCTGCTCCGCGTCTCCTGCTCGGTCTCTCAAGTAGCCTCCTCCACGGGCTGACCTCTCCACTGCACCTTCACGGAAGCTATGTCTTTTTATCTCAATTTCCGAACCTGTCGACCTAAAATAGCCACTGGCTCCACATCATAAGTCAAATCATCATTTAACTGAACTGAGCTGATATCCAAAAGATGAGACGGGTCACCAACATACTTCCGAAGCATAGAAACATGGAATACCGAATGCACGCTTGATAAGCTAGGTGGCAAGGCAAGCTTGTACGCTACCTCTCCAATCTTCCTAAGTACCTCAAATGGTCCGATGAACCGCGAACTCATCTTCCCTTTCTTCCTAAACCTCATAACACCCTTCATGGGCGAATCCTTCAGCAAAACCTTCTCTCCCTCCATAAATGACACATCTCGGTTCTTCCGATCTGCATAACTCTTCTGACGCGACTGAGTTGTGCGAAGTCTCTGCTGAATCACCTTCACTTTCTCTAAGGCATCCTGGACCAAATCTGTTTCCAATAACCTAGTCTCACTGGGCTCTGTTACCAACTTGTCACAACCCCAACCTGGTCGTGATGGCGCCCAGCACACTATCATGCAAGCCCGGCCTTGTTACCAAAATTTCCAAAAAACTTAGATATATTTCATAAACAATAACCAATATAATAGGAGCCTGAATTTACTGAAAAGTGCGAAAATAACAAAATACATGAAATAATCTCACTATGATTTGAGCCTCTAGAATACATAATGTCATATCAATACAAAGTTTTTCTAAGCTGAAAGTGCGAAAAATATTGATATGAATGGAAGGGAGAAGACTCACAAATTTTGACTCACAAAATTTGACTTTCTATCTTTTTTGGAGAACGCCCAAGTATTAAGTTATTCCATATATGCCTCTTTAATAATTTTAAAAGCTTGACTTAATTCTATCTAAGTAACTTCAATCTCTTTGCGTATTTTCTTTTCGTTAGAGCACTTTCATATGGAGAGAGTAATATACTTTTTGATCCTCCATCCATGTTAGGAAACACTAATTACTTGATTTTACAGATACTAGATTAATGAATGATTGATTGGTCTTTATTATCTTTCCATCATTTGAGATTGTTTCAAACATAAAATAAGAGGAAACAATATGACTATATTATAGTGAAAATTAAGTTAACATATGATTGATATTTTAGACCATTTAATTGTGATTTGAACATATGATTGATATTTTAGACCATTTAATTGTGATTTGTTTTTGTATTTACTGTTTTTACTACCTTTCATGACAATCTTAAAATTTATTCAGATCGAAACACATTTTTAAATATGTAGTTCTTTTTGAAATTCTTTTTAGGAATTAATATGGAATTCACAAGCAATGCGCATGTTATGAAACTAATATTGATAAAAACGGCATGCTACGATATCATATGGTCGAGCTGTGGATGGAACTAGTGAAAATCATAGTAGATCAAGGGTGTGTTTGGCCTGAAGGAAAATATTTTCATGGAAAATGAGTGGTTTTATGACACTATTTCTTGTCTAGTTGATGAGTGAAAAAAAATGTCCGAAAAATACTTTCTAGTGTTTGGTTGGAGAGTAGGAAATATTTTTTTAGAAAGTATTCTTTTATGCTATTCTCCCTACTCACCCCCTTCTCCAAGTCTACATATTTTATGTGCTCTCCCCTCCCCCTCCCCCCCCCCCCCCGCTCCAAATAGCCAACTATTTTAGAACTCTATTTTTCTTTAAGAATTTAACTATTTTTCTAAAAGTTCACACAAAAACACAAGAACTAATGTGATACATTATTTCTTTACGCCAAAATAATGTTGAAATTTGTGCGTCATAACTAAAAAGAAAATACTCTTTTTTTGTTTCAAAAAAAAAAAGTACTCTTCCTAAAACATGAAAATAAAGTAATACTTTTTACTACATCAGTTTGTTGAAACGAGAGAAAATTATATTTTTTTCACATCATGAAAAAGAAGTATATCTTTTTGTTAAAAGGGCAAAAAAATACTTTTCTTGAATCATGAAAAGAAAAATACTCATTTATTGAAATGAAAAAAAAAGTGCTCTATCTTTGACGGGTTTAGCGAGAAAATTAGTTCGCACCTATCTTGATGAAAGAAGCCGCAAGTGTAGGCAGAAAGAACAGCCAGTGTCACAGAAATGACTTTTGGTGGGGTGGGTTTGGGGATGGGTTTGTAGGTGGAGATGAGAAATACGGTGGGGAAAATTTAGAAAGAGTTTTGAAAAATATTTTCCTTCTTTTGATAGCGAAAATATTTTCCTCCAATCGAAGGAAAATTAGTTCACGAGGAAAATATTTTTCAAAACATTTAAGCCAATCAAACATGTGAATAATAAAAAATATTTTCCGGAAACTACTTTCTTTCATACCAAACACACCCCAAGATGTGATATTTGGTAAGAGACCTACCCAATCTTCATCATCTATCTTGGAGAAGTAACGATCAACGTCATCGTCTCTAATTAGGTCCAGTCAAGATGGCTCCCACTGAAAACATGCGAAAAGATGAGCACAAGAATGAAAGAAGCTTTCAAGATTATTAATGTAACCCACCTTAGGATTTCTATCCTTGTCCTCGAGTATGGCTCTGCAAACCTGCCATAAAATTCAGGTGTAAGTTGCGTTAATGCAGTAAAAAGGGTGGCTGAAAGATGGCATATTTTACCTCAAAGTAATCCTTGCTAAATTCTGCCATCAACACATGACAAACAATCCTATACTCTCGGATAAGGCAACTACCAATACCTTGCAGCCTCCCTTCTCTTTTCTGGAACAGAAAAATGACTTTGGTGAACAATTTACATGCCACTATATCATAAGATTGCAAATTCTGTATGGATTACATGCATTAACCTCCCACAATTATGACCAATTTATGATCAACCTGGAGGAAATATGGGTAGAGAAGTTCAGGTAACAATGTAATGGTATCACAAAGTAGTGAATGACTCACTGATCTCAAGGAAATTTTAACACTTATTGAGGAAGCTTTCTTCAGCAATTGACTGGTCGAAGAGATCCAGTCATCCTTCTTGTCCAAAGCCTCATTCTGCTGTAAAAAATTCATGCAAAGTTCTCATCAAATACTTTGATATATTATCAGGATTTCACAAAGTAATTTCACCACAAAAAGCAAAAGCCCATTAAATGACCATTCATTTCCCAAACTTACAAGAGTCAATATGATTTCTTCAATTGTTCTTCGAGAGAAACAGTGATTAATAATCTTCATCCTACATGCACAAAATTGCAGAAAATAAAACTGGTGAACTGTTGAGAAAGGGGTCATGTAAACCACAATATTTTGTCTCAAGTAGAGTCGATGGAAATTTTGGAAAGATCCATCTTAAAAAAACAGGAAGAAGAACAACATGTGAGCAAAATAACAAATAGGAGCATAGATGATGACTCAATGATATGCCATCAATACTATGCTATTAATAGGTTCAAACAATCCCCTAGGCTCTGGGACTGTGCTTAGAAGGTAAGCTTCCAATAAATAGCAAGAAAACAAACACCCTAATAGAGATATTAACTGAACTCACTTGTGATATGGACTTTCTTTTTTCAACTTTGGTGCATGGGAGAAGCGCTTATGATGGCAGATATGGCATTTGGATCACTCGTACTGACTTTAGCTAGTGCTCGTTCTAAAAGCAGCAATCTCTGCAAACAAAAGGAAGAGACAAAGCATTCAAAATAGATCAGACATGAGAGAAATTAAACAAATATATAAATGCTATGCAATCTGATGCATACAGATGAGTCAATGTTCAAAAGGCCTTCTACCACCCTGAAATGCAAAATATAGCTCAAAAGTGTACCAGTGGCTAAATGGAGATCCCACTAATCGATGTAACAACTATTCGATGCATGGTTGACAGCATCCAGAGTCCCAACAAGCATGATTAGCTTGGAACTGCTATAAAATGTAATTCAGAAGACCCATAGAATTTTTCTCCAAGCATGTTGAGGTCATATTTGTTGGTACCCAATTACGTTAAAAAATTGTTGCTAACAGTATAGTCTGTTGACGATTACAATGACCACATATCTTAACTAGAATACATTGGGACAAAGTGCACACCCAAGATTAAGAATCATTGTCCCATGGATAAGATTAAATGTCTTAAGAGAAAACAACTAGAACAATTAATCAAACGATATAACAAGTGGCAGATAAGATTACCGTCCTAACAACATAGCCTGACATCTTCCAACAGACAGTGGACTGGCAATTGGCAATTTAGTTATCACATGTAAAGGAGGCAATATCAGTGTTGCCAGTTTAGGCATATTAGTAACAGACAGATATTTCCTATAGAAGCAATCGAAAATCGATAGAACATGCTGAAAATTCAGGGTTTATACCGCTGATGATACAAAGTGGGTTGCTAGACCGCAAGCAAGCATTTCACCACCATCCAACCTAGCACCAGTAAGACCAGCATATTCCCCTGCCAAAGAGTACAAGAAATTAGAAATTAACCAAGGGAAACGAGACTCAACATTTTTTTTGGTTGAGAAAGAACAAGACTTAACATTTGTACCTACAAATTCTCTGTGCATCTTGGCAATACAGGAATTAGCCTTCCCCAATAATAGCAACATAATCAGAATACAGAAATCAGGGAAGAAAAGGATCATATCTCTAGATAAAATTGGGTATCATTCATTCAAACATGTCACGATTTTTACATGACTTCAAAGGCTATCTTACATTTGTAATAATCTAAGAAATTCATATGAAAACAAGGGCTGATATTTGTAATAATTTAAACTTGACAAAGTTAGCTATCATGTGAAAACTAAGGCTGACATCCAGCTAACTGTCCAAATATTTGTAGGGAAAATATATTTTGGAGTCTTACATGTGAAGAGGATTGACCTAGGTATGATTATATGATGAGTGCAAACTTACTTTTAAAATGAGGAAACACATGATCAATGAATGCCTAATGGTTGGAAACAGATAAAAGGAATGTCCAGAGAATTCAGAAACTATAAGAGAAGATGCACCAAAAGGTGTATATCACATTTTGAACTCCTTCTGCAGGAACTAAGGATCGATTTACTTTTTCTGACTCTTTCGTACTTTTGATTTCATTGGGGAATTAGAAGCAACATTAAAATGCAAAGTAGCTGAGCTGACCATTGCTCTTAAGATAGCCTAAACTAGTTAGCAGCCAAGCAGTGACTTTTAATTTCCAACAACGACAAGTAGCAAATAACTTTACACTGAAACTTGAATGAATTACATTAACGACAAGTAGCAAATTCCTTCAGAAATGTAAACAATGTGGCAAGTGAAATTACCAAAGAATCCTGGAAGTCTTGATAAACAGTAAGAGGCACCTATATCAGAAAAGAATCCCAAAGCTGTTTCGGGCATAGCAAAAACCTACAGGCAAACAAACATAAGAATATGTTGGACATGAAATTTCTGGTATTACATCAACCAACATCAAGTTAGAAAAGGGGTTATGTGTAATCTTCAATGCAAATCCGAGGTACCAACTAAAGCCCATGAAATATACAGTTCGTAAGGTTTTACTCGTATTTGGCTAGTGCTATTCCACTGGAACAGTCATATATTGCTGCACTCCATAAGAGAGAACATAGGAGACAAATTTCAAGCAAATGCCAAAGAATGTGGCAAAGATCAAATACAAAAGGAAAAGAAGACAACAAGAAAAAATCTACTTCAAGTAGAGGCATACCGACTTTTCTGTTGCAACTCGAAATCTACCAGGTACAGAAACACCAGCCCCGCTTCCCATGACGATTCCATTAAGGATGGAAACCTTCAATGGGCAGTCAAATAAGATTAAGGATCGGAGTACATCAAAAAAGTTATATCACAGAACTAAAATCACATATAACCTAGCTTAACCTGGGCTTTGCTATATGTTGCCATAACATAGTTCAGTATGTACCCCTCTTGGAAATAATTATCACCAAATTTTCAGCTATCTGATAAGCATAAATAAATAATTAAATATATGACTGGGACATTAAGCTATGCGCACTTAAAATACTAAGTTATTGTAAAACTTAAATATCATCCAAAAAGATCACAGTTGTCACCAGCCTCAGACTCACTCATAAAAATTCATAAGATAAAAGCAAACACAGATTAAATATGTCCAAAATTTCTTAAAAGAAGTTAGTACAATTGACATTAGAATCGATAGGTGTATCAATTGGTTTAGTATTGTCAAAAGCGAAAAGCTCTAAAAAGCACTTTATGTCAATTGGGGGTTTAAGCCCAAAGGCGCAATTTAAGAATGATCTTTAGTTAAAAAAAAAAAGAAAAAGGCACAATGCAAGAAAGAATATATATATAAGAGAAAACTAACAAATTCATTCATGTTGTTTTCCTTAACAACTAATACAATTATTCGCCTATTATATTTGTAGTCTAGCATTCAAGATTGTATTTACCCAAGCTATCACCAGTTTAGCAAATCACATACCCTGGGGAGCTAGAGGAACAACAGCTGTAACATCACCACCAGCACAGAAAGCCTTCCATTTCCCTGGAAAATATTGATACAAGCAAGGAAAGGAGTAACATTTCATGACAGAAATCGAGATATTTGTGCATTGGTGTTTGTACAATATACTGGGACATTTATACAACTGTGCAGCGTACAACCAAAGGCAGCGTGACGCATTACCAACAAAATTAAGAAAAAATGATCATCTGTTCATAATTTGAACAAAGCAACTCAAAAATTAAGCAAATCTGCCCGCTCATAGTTTGTAAATATTGTTGCAGGAAAGATACAACATTGCCTCTGTTAAGCTGTGAATTCAATTTAATTATCACAGTAGATCCTACTGAATATACAACAACAACAACAACAACAACAACCAGTATAATCCCACTTACTGAGGTCTGAGAGGTTACTGTGCTGTTTCCAAATAGACCCCGGCATCCTTTCTCCGAGAACCTCCCACCTTGCTCTTGGAGAGACTCGAATTCACAACCTATCTGTCTGTTAGAAATGGGGGTTGCTTACCATCGGACCAACCGTCTTGTCTTATCTTACTAGAAATACCTTTAATATAATCAGCTTTACATTAGAGTCTTGTTCACTGGCATAGAAAAGTTCAAAAGCCGAGATAGCTGGACAAACAAACAAGTTTGAGAGGATAGTTACATATCACGGAAAAATTTTATTTTGTCCCTCGTACAACTTACACTAATTATATGAGATAACTTTTTGTCTCGTAATTTTGTGAACCCAGAATTTTATGGATCATGGATAAAAAGGAACCTTACGACTATTGTCAATAGTTGTATGAGACCCAAAATAAAACTTCTCATATATCACTTACTACTCCGTCCGTTCCAGTTTATGTTAATCTATTTACTTTTTTATCCGTATCAAAAGAGTGAACCTTTTTTAAATTTGTTAAAAATTTAGCATAAACTTACAATTCTACCTTAATGAGAAGTTTTTATAACCACACAAATACGCTAGCTCTTTTCTAATTTGTTTAGGACCACAAATTTTAAAAATCTTTATTTTTTTCATACTTCGTGTCTAATGTTCACATAAAATAAAAACGGAGGGAGTATAAGATATTGAAGCCCACATGTTCACCAAGTAAATACATTAACCTAATCTACCCAACTCTGCCTGTAGCATAAAACCATAAATACTGGTTGAGCTTGCCTTTTCAAGTTCCACATTTATTCAGTGCCATCCGCTTGATTGTTTTGTTTTATTTTTATTTTTTTATCAGTGAGGTAATTACACATTTTTAAGCAAATAGTACAATTCTGACAGAAAAAAATTGTACTTCACCTTTAAAAAACAAATCAACAATAGCAATGAAAATATACGATCTTCACCACACAAAAAAACACTCCAACAATGAAAGTTTGGGTAAAATCAACTTTTATTTCTCTGTTTTATTGAGATATCAGATGCATCTCCGTAAAATTAAATATTTTATCTGTGTTATAAACTAAAGTAAAGACAAGAACAATAATGCAAGAACAATAGCAATAGAGAGAAGAGTAGAGAGAGTTCTTCTTATTGTGTTGAGAGGGGTCTCAAGGGATGATTTACAATGGTAGGGGGCACCTCTATTTATAGGGGAGAGGAAGATTTAGCTACCACTAATAGAACTCTAAAATCTCTCTAATTAGATACATTAAAGACATTCACCTTAAATAGAAGTGTAAGAGTCTTCTATTTCATAACACTCCCCCTTGAATGTCTATTCAATGATGTGCCTCATAAAACCTTAAAACCAAAACCCAATGGGAAAAATTAAAGTAAGGAAAAAGAGTACACATGTTTGAATATGCGCCTAGTGGTTGCCTCGTTAAAAACCTTGCAAGGAAAACCCAGTGGGACAAAACCTTGTAAGGGAAAAAGAGTGCAACGCGCATTGACTCCCCCTAATGAGTACATCAATTCATATCCTTGAGCATTTGCATTCCAATCTTGTGCATCATCTTCAAAACGATCTTTGGTAGACGTTTGATAAATAAATCAACCATATTGACTTGAATAAATATTCCACACCTTGAAATCATCATTCTTGATAGGTATGAACATCTTCATATGATGTCGTGGAATAACACTTCAATATCTCCATAGATGCATTCTCAATGCCATCATGCTTATAGTTATGGCAAGATACATATGTACACAAATTGTACTTAGGATGCGGTACTTCAGGACCAAGAATTGCATATGCTTCAAGCAACTTAAATCTTTCAAGTTAAGTCATATAAGTCACATAATAAACTTTAGCTGCATATCAAGTTTTCATTAGTGATACTAAACAAATAAGATATCGAAAACTGACTATACATACCTTTGACTTTTATCTTTCAAGCATTTGAACTATAGGTTCAAAACTACATGTCTTTCATATGGAATCAATTCTTCTTGAATTGTATCTCTTCCATTTAGTTACTTTCTTTGAGTCAGCAAATGCGTATAGCATGCTTTGCAATATGTTGCAATTGCATTTCCCTTTTATGAACTACAGGTTCATATCATGATATTCGGGGATATACATATACAAATGAAAATTCATCCCATGTAACACTTTCTCAAATGTTTATCATGTCTCCCCCTCATGTTGGTAAAACTAATATGTTTCCTCAACTTTGGAAAATCATCTTTGTGCATTATGTCAATATACACAGCACCTTTATAATAAGATGAAATTATTTGGTTCCTGACCCTGAACCACTTGTGAGGGGAGAATATACTCTCGTATACAACTTATATCAAACTGATATATATAACTTAGTTCTCATAAGAAATAGTTTAGCTATTAAGTGGAAGCACTCAATAATTATCTTGCTAAACCAACTTTAATATAAACCAACTTATCAAGATGAATTGTCTTGAGTAGAGAATCTGGAAACTATGCTCGAAGTTAGATTACTGAGCGATTTACCTCGCAAGCACTGCCAGGCTGCGGGTTAATAACAATGGCGCATGTAACCATATCATAGATGCATCATATGTGGTATACATGGCAGGTGAATGGGCCCATATTCACCTTTGATATTTCCAGAATTTAGGGGCTTCAACCCGAACTCTTTAGTTGGTCAGTTCATTACTGAGAACAAGAACTTCTAGTTCTTTGATATTCACCTATGTGAATTTGCACATCATACTTCAAATGAGATGGCTAACATAAATTATCAATATTGGTAAACTTCAAATTTACACCATGACATGTGCACTTATCAATAAACTTCGGGTTTATTATGACATGGGTTTTATACCAATAGATATCCACTTTATTGTGGCATTCTTTCGTTTGTGTAGTACAAACTGGAGAACAAAGCGGGTAGCTTTTCATATACAAATTACCCCGCTACAAGTTGTAGTAATAGGAGAATCAAAGCCTTCCTTTATTTATAGTCTCAATATCATCAATCGCCTTCGCGTGTACTTTTGGAAACTGGATAAGTTTCTTTGAGACTTACTACAGCACAATACTCAATTGTGTTTCTTCAACATAGTAATAATTGGCTCTTCGAGAGCTCTCAATTAATTTTGTACTACCACAGACTAAGGTTCGAGATCCTCACATTCTTGCATTCCGTATTTTCAAGAGTTTCAGGCTCAATAGATTCTTCGTGAATCTCGGAATTAATCAAATCATGAGCGTCCTCATGTGATTCTTTCATAGTGTCATTTAGATCGTTCTTTTTCCTCTTTCTAGGATTTCGATCTTTGGAACCTAATGGTCTGCCACGCTTCTGGCGTGCATTTGACTCATTGGATATGACACTAGATATTTGTCCAATAGGAACTTCAATACGGATCGGAACATTTTCCGCGTGAATGTGGGATTTCGTTATCCTCTTCAAGTCCGTAAATGCGTCAGGCATTTGATTTGCTATTCTTTGCAAATGGATAATCTTTTGTACCTCTTTCTTTCAAATAGAGGTATGTGGATCAAGATGAGATAATGATACATTTTTCCACAAAATTTCCCATTTGGTTTCACCGACTTCTCCCCCTAATTTTGGGAAAAGTATCTCATCAAATTGACAGTCTGCAAATAGTGTAGTGAACAAATCTCTTGTCAATGTTTCGAGGTAGCGAATAATGGAGGACAATTCATACTCAACATATATTCCTAACCTTCTTTGCAAACCCATTTTGGTGCGGGATGGCGGTGCTACAGGCACCTATACTGCGCATCCAAAGCTTCTTAAATGGGATATATTGGGTTCATGACCCAAAACCAATTGCAATGGGAAATATTTGTGTCAATTCGTCAGTCAGAGACGAACTAGCATTGCTGCATGCAACATGGCGTGACCCCAAACCGAAGTGGGCAGCCGACGAACTAGCATTGCTTCATGCAAAATGGCATGACCCCAAACCGAAGTGGGCAGCCGACAAACTAGTATTGTTGCATACAAAATGGCGTGAACCCAAGTCGAAGCGGGCAGCCTCGTTTTCATGAAGAATTCAAGATTATTCTCATCTATTGTCTCAATATGATATCCATTTTGAATGATATCTTTAAAACTCAACAAGTTCCTTTTAGACTTGGAGGAGAACACTTTGATTGATATCATTAAAACTCAACAAGTCCTTCTTAGACTTGGAGGAGAACATTGCATTCTCTATGATTAACGTCATGCCTTTGGGCAGAGTTACAATTGATCTTCCGGAGCCTTCAGTCAATTTACTACTTCCATAGATTGTAGTAATGTTTGCCTTACACAATTACTCTTCTTTTCTTTGAGTATTGTATGTGTAGTACATGAATCAACTAGGCAAATACTTTTACAATTGGACGTTGGTCCAAGTTCGCTTTGTGAGATATCCATATTTGCTATCCCATAGTTTAACATACAAAAGAAATACACGAACATAGGAATAAACAAGTTCAATTCTTTTGTGTCACATAATATCTTCAAAATCTGCTACTAACAGTTGGCTAACAAAATCAGATATGTTATCCATAATCAATTCCTTTGCAGTTTGAAAATTTCAGCGTTTTTCATAAGACAATCGATTATTAAATACACACAATCGATTGTTTGAACATAGACAATCGATTGTTAGACATACACAATCGATTATTTGTTATTTTTGAAAAACTTCAGATCACACTGTTTAAGACAATCGATTGTTAAACATAGACAATCGATTGTGGATGATTTTTGAAAAGTTTCCAGATTACACTGCCTAACGACAATCGATTGTTAGATATAGACAATCGATTGTGGGTGATTTTTGAAAATTTCCAGACCTCACTGTTTTAAGACAATCGATTGTTGATCAATTGTTTTTCAACTTTAATGCGAAAATAGTTGATAATCGACTAGTTTTTCAGGCTAGTCGATTACCCCCACTGGAAAATAAAAGTTTTATTGATATTTGAGCATATTGAGAACTAATACAAATATCATATCATGAACTAGCTAATACGAGCTAATACTAATGACTATTAGTTTATTCATTAACTAATACAAATAAATCAAACAGCTCCATCTTCTTTCATCACCGATCCATCATCGATTAGGTGGTCTATCTTCCCATCGGGTTGCTTAAAGAAGTCTGCCACATTCAAGTTGTCGTCAGAGACAAAATTCGTTATGGGGCGTTTACTCTTTCGAGATGCTTTAATAAAGGTCAACCAAATGTCTTGGTATACGGCAAGACTTAGACCAGTGCCCGTTTTCACCGCAACGGTAATATATAGTTTATAAACTATTTGCTTTTGAATTCTTATCGTATCGTGCTTGTGGCAGAGTGACCAACTTCATGTTGTCATCTCTCTGCTTTAAGCCTTTCCACAAGATGGGTGAATCCTTGATGTTGAGATATTCAATCTTCAAACTTTCATCAAGGTGATGGCGCAAGAAAATCAAGGCCTTAGCATAGTTTTGGGTGGATGCACTATTTCTATCTTTAATGGCGTCTCCGAGACCCATAGCATCCAAGTGGATTTCAACATCCAACACCCATGTCATATAGTTCTTGCCCGAAATTTCAAGGGCAACGAACTTTCTTTTCATATGACACAATTACATCAAGAGCGTGTTCATACTTACGGGCTCTATTACAATTATCACATTCAGTTCAGGGAATGGATCAAAATCATGTGCTTTACACAAGCTGCTTCCACATTCTCTAAAGGGAATGGAGCAAATTCAATGGGACGGAATTCTTTGTCACGTCCACAATCATACATGAATTTAATCATGGCAGGACATAGAGATTTTACCACTTCGTGTGGTTATAATTTCTCACAAACTTCATTAGAGTTATAATCAAACTTTGTATATAAAATTTATAGAATTCCAAAAATTTGAAAGGGAAAAATAAATTACTTACCTTTAAGGTATACCAAATATATTTTCTATATTTTCTTTCTTTCTTCCTTTCCTTTCTTTCTTTCCTTTTCTTTTCAACTTTTCGTTCTTTTTTCTTCTTGCCTTCCAGTGTCTTGCTTTCTGTTTCTTTTCCTTTTTTTTTCGTTTGTCCCCCCCTTTTTTTTTTCTTTTCCTTCTTTCTTCATTCTTTCTTTGAAGCAAAACCCTACACAAACAAAAGTTAAGACAATCGAAAATTTCAATTGGTTAGAGACTCGTGCTGATAACGTGTTATAAACTAAAGTAAAGACAAGAACAATAATGCAAGAACAATAGCAATAGAGAGAAGAGTAGAGAGAGTTCTTCTTATTGTGTTGAGAGGGGTCTCAAGGGATGATTTACAATGGTAGGGGGCACCTCTATTTATAGGGGAGAGGAAGATTTAGCTACCACTAATAGAACTCTAAAATCTCTCTAATTAGATACATTAAAGACATTCACCTTAAATAGAAGTGTAAGAGTCTTCTATTTCATAACAATCTGCATATTTTTTAAAATTGGTATAATAGTAACTGTTGGCCAAAAAAGTTGAACGGTGCGAAAGTTGAGTTATTTACCAAATTGGTAAATATCAATTCCCACTTAGTACACTTTTTCCTCCCTTTTTTCAAATTTTGCACTCTTATATTAAAAATTCTAGCCTTTAACCACAACCAGTGAACACTTGAACTGGAGTGTTGAGAGCAGAATGGCATAGCACCTGATCGGTTCCGCCATTGTTGGAAGAGGGTTCAGCCATGGTTGTTCTAGCTGAGCACGGAAATTTACTACCAGGTGATTCTTCTCTTAGCTTTATGTCCATTATATCGACCAACACGAACCGTTTCATCCCATCTGCCCACGCGGGATTATAATATCTCTACCTTTTTTTGTGCCTGTATTTAAAAGTTGAATAAACTTTATAATTTTTTTATAGCCACGGCCACTTTGTCTCATTTGTGCTAACGGTGATTTTGAGTTTCCATCGACTTTCTCACTCTGTCATGGTATTAAGGTCGATTGGATCGATGTTGTGATCAGTTTGTGTAATTCCTTTGAATTTCACATTTACATACATTTTCTACTTTGTGGTCAGTTTGGGTAATTCCTTTGGATTTCTCATTTACTGTGACTATCCGGAATTTTTACCCTCAAGACTTGTGATAACGCTTACTCGTGGGAACTAGACAAGCCATGAATCTTTGAAACTATTAATTCATATTAAACCAATTAAATTAACAAGGAATACATATTTAAATGACAGCAGAAAGTAAAATTTAGCGGAAGTCGTAAATAGATATGAACCAAAACATCTAGAAAAGTCAATATATGTCTCTAGCCAGAACCTGGTATCGCAACATCAACGGACTACTACGAAAGCTACATATCTCAGTTTGAAGGAAAAGTAAAGTTGTTTGTCTCGAATACATGAGATAACAAGATATAAAATAAGATAGAAGAGATGTCGAGCCTGTGGACGTCTTTAAGGCTACCTCGGTGTCTTGGTAGACCGTAGGCTGGCTCCCGAACTACTCTTGCGCACCAAATGCTGCTCCTGTATCTGCACATAAAGGTAGAATGTAGCATCATCACAACCGACCCCATGTACTGGTAAGTATCTGGCCTAACCCCGACGAAGTAGTAACGAGGCTAGAACCAGACTGTAGATAAACCTGTGCAGTTATATAATATATGGCGGAAAAGTAAACAGGTAATAAGCAGTTAAAAAGGGAGGGGGTACATGCTTCGGGGAAACAACTCAACCTAGCAGAAACCAAATAAACATGAAAGAACAGTACAATATCTAAAATAATGTAATAGTACTACTGTTGCGGCGCACAACCCGATCTTTTATCATTAGTGTGCAACCCGATCCAATATAATAATATTTTATTGCAGCGTGCAGCCCGATCCTATATAATATCTGTTGCATCGTGCAACCCACTCCATATATGTATATATTAATAAAATATTACGGTGCGCAACCCGTTTCAAATATACAGCTTACAGTGATCATAAAAACAGTCTCGGCAAAGGATTTACCATAAGTTACACTATCCCGGCAAGAGAACTCAACAGAACAAGTATATGCGCCCCGGCAAGGAAGAATCAACTATAACCAATCCCAACTCAACTCCTAATCATCTCTATTATCACCATTTCTAACTCATAAGTAACTTCCACGAAAATAAACTAAGCCTTCATTTAGGACTCAAGGTCATGCTCGACACCAATGTATAGATACTCGTCACCATGCCTATACGTCGTACTCAACAAGAAACACATAGAAAATATGACTCAACTCCTAATCTCTCAAGCTAGGGTAAGACCGAACATATACCTCAAACTTCTGCGACCAACTCAATCCTCAATTACCCCTTTTCCTTTCGAATTTGGCTCCAAATCAATAGTATCTATACATAAAAGACTTCATAACATCAATAAATGCTAAACAATGCGAATTTCACGCCTAATTATAGCTTTACAATCATTCTTTCCAAAAATCCAAAAATCGACCGTAGGTCCACTTGGTCAAACCACGAGGTTCGGACCAAAATCAAATCATCCGTTCACCCACGAGCCCAAAAATATAATTATTTTTAGAATTTGACCCCATATCGAGGTCTAAATCACAATTAATTTAAAAGTCATATACTCTACCCAAATCCCTAATTTTTTACCCATAATCATATATTTTAGGCCTAGAAGTTCCATAGATATTGATGAAAATGGAAGAAAATAAGTTAAAGATTACTAACCCAAGAGATTATGATGAAGAATCGCTTCAAGGATCGCCTAAGAGCTTTGCAGAAGAAGAGGTTTTGTGAAATTTTGAGAAATTCTGTAAGTGTTTTGTTTTGGATTTTTAAAAAATCACTGGGTGATTTAACTGTACGCGATCACGACAAACCCTTCGCGTTCGCGATGGGTCAGGCTGTTAGGCCTTCGCGTTTGCGTTAACGGGTTCGCGATCACGAAGCTTTAGCTTCTCGAACCCTCACGTTCGCATCCTACAGGTCGCGTTCGCGTAAGGTATCTACCCCTCCCCCTGCCCAGGCCACTTGGCCTTCGCGTTCGCGTAGCCAGGAACGTGTTTGCGAAGGTATAGTCCCTTGCTGCCTAGCGTTCGTGACCTGGTTTACGCGTTCGCGTGGAAGGAAGTTTCTTCAGCAAGATTTTACACATCGCGTTCGTGAGGGTCCTCCTGCGAACACAAAGAAGGAAATATCGGGACACCATAAAGTGGAAAACCTGTGACTTTTTATAAGTCTAAAACCTTCTTAAACACACCCGAGCCATCGGGGCTCCTAACCAAATACATGTACTAACTCAACAACATCATACGAACTTATCTGTGCGATCAAATTGCCAAAATAACCTCAAAAACAATGAATCAAACCTCAAAATCAAAAACTTTTTTTCGCAAACTTCATCAAGTTTCAAATTTAGAAATTCAAGTTCGAGTCACGTCAAACGACGTCCGTTTTTAACCAAATTTTTACAGGAATAACTTAAACCATATATAAGACTTGTACCGGACATCGAAACCAAAATACGGGTACGACACCATCGCTTTCTAATCATATTTCATTTCAAATTTCCTTAAACATTTCAAGAAAATAATTTTTCTAAAAATTCATTTCTCGGGCTTGGGACCTCGAAATTTGATTCCGGGCATACGCCCAAGTTCTATATTTTCCTACGGACATTTCGGGCCCATCAAATCACGGGTATGGATCCGTTTACCCAAAATATTGACCGAAGTCAAATTTATTCATTTTAAAATCAAAACTTAGTATTTTTCACAGAATTTCATATTTAAGCTTTCCGGCTACGCGCCCGAACTGCGCACATAAATCAATGCGACTCTAAATGAGGTTTTTAAAATCTCAAAAGCACAGAATTTTATTAAAACAAGTGATAATTCTTGGGATCGTCACATATATATTCACCGGGCTGCTTGCACTAGTTTTCTTTCTGTCCAAGGTTTCTTCGTGTTGGTAAGACTGAAAATGGCTAAAATTACACCAGTTTTTAAGTGAGACAGTTCAAAAGTGGGCAATACTTAAGAATTAAATGCACCATCCTAGCACAATTATTTAATAAACAAAAGGAGCAGTAAAATAGTTACAAAATTAGTAACAACCAAAAAATGGTATCCGCAAATCTACCTCACCCAGCCCAGCAAACCTTTCCTCTTTAATAGATATTCATTAAAAGGGATGGGCAAATCAGATTCCATCTAGTTGCCTCTTTTATATGTGTGCACATTAACTATTTTAATTTATTATAATATGGCAGTAATAGTTGTCTAAATGTATATGCATTATCCGCTATTGTCTAGATGATTGTATTTACTTATATACATGGCATAATGTGTATTTAAATGTGAATTTAAGGAAATATAAACTTAAAATGCATGTCATGTAAATAGCATAATAATGGAATAATTTTTATACAATCTATAATAATGATATAATGTGTATTAAAATTGTGAATCAAAACACTTAATTTAAAATATATATTATATAAGTTTAAAATGCATGTCATACAAATTGTATAATAATGGAACAATTTTTATACAATGTATAATAATAATATAATGTGTATTTAAAATGTGAATCAAGATATATAAATTTTAAATACATATTATCTATCTGTATGTTTATATATATTTATGTCTATATCTATATTTACATTTACATCTACATCTATATTTATATTTATATCTATATCTATATCTATATCTATATTATTTTAAAAGCACGATTGTTCCACGCTAAATATCGAACCACTAAAATATCCTCGAAATTGTGAGTTTGATGAATCTGAGATCAACCTTCAGATTCATCAAGTGATGGAAATTGAATCTGAGATCAGTGTAGTCGAGAGAGGAAGAGAAAGGCAGTTGAGAACATGATTTGCTATATCTCAAACGAAAACAGAGAAGTACACTATATACTAATATTAACTTAGCTAGCTACTCGGCCCCACACGTATAACTAACTAACTCTGCGGATTATCTAAGCTAACATACTAGCTAATTACACTCTAATTACACTTAACACTAACTTTACAGTATTCGCACTCCCCATCAAGCTGGAGGATGTAAAATATTGAGCACTCCAAGCTTGCCTAGTAAAAATATATAATATGACTGCCCAAGGCCTTTGGTAAGAAGATCAGCTGGCTGGTCTTTAGTCCCCACATACTGTGTGCAAAGAATCCCTTTTTTAATCTTGTCGCATACAAAATGGCAGTCGATTTTAATGTGCTTGGTACGTTTATGGAAAATAGGATTGGCTACAATCTGGAGAGCAGTTTTGTTGTCATAATAGACTTCTACAGGCTATTTGATGGGCACTCTAAGTTCAGCAAACAGTCCTAACAACCAGACCACTTCTCATTACAGCTGCTAGGCTGTGATATTTTGCTTCTGCATAACTTCTCGACACTGCATGTTGCTTCTTGGATTCCATGAGATGAGTGAATTCCCAAGCTTGACTAAATATCCGGTTACAGACCTCCTTGTATTTGGACAACTAGTCCAATTTTCATCACAAAAACATGTCAAACAATTTGATTCAGTGTTGCTTAGCAGTATTCCCATGCCTGGTTCATGCTTCAAGTACTTGACTACTCTCATTGCAGCATCCCAATGAGATATTTTTGGCTCTTGCATGAAATGACTGAGCGTTTGAACCACAAATATAATATCTGGTCGTGTGACAGTCAAATATATCAATCGACCAATCAGGCTTTGACACTCAGTTGCATCTGCTAAAACTTCATCTCTTGCTATTCCTGTATGTCTGTCAAATTCAGCAGAGGTGAATTTTTGATTAAGATCTATTGGAGTTGAGATTGGCTTAGCACCACTTAGTCCCAAATCACAAATGAGCTGAAGATAGTATTTTCTTTGATTCATCAATATCCCTTCCTTTGATCTCATGACTTCAATCCCTAGAAAATATTTAAGTTCACCAATATCCTTCACATTAAGCTTCTGATGAAGAACAACTTTAGTCTTATTAATGAACTCTTTACAGTTTCCAGTAATCAGTAGATCATCCACATATATCAACACTGCTACAAAATCATTTCCTTTCCTTTTTGTGAATATTGAATAGTCATGCAAACATTGAACATATCCTGCAGCTGTTAGTGGTTTACTAGCTTAATATTCCACTGACGAGATGCCTGTTTAAGCCTATATAAAGACTTTGATAATTTGGAGACCTTTGTCTCCCCCTATCTCCTAAAACCTTGAGGAAGTTCCATTTATACTTCTTCATACATATCCCCTTGTAAGAACGCATTCTATACATTCATTTGTGATATGGCCCAGCCTTTAGAAGTAGCTAAAGCAATGACTGATCTCACAGTCACCATATTAGTAACAGGTGAGAATGTTTCATTGTAACCAAGTCCTACTATTTGGCTATAGCCCTTGGCTACTAACCTGGCCTTGAATATTTCTACCTCACCATTTGCTTTATACTTAATTTTGTATACCCACTTTGATCCAATGGCTCTCATGCCTTTTGGTAGATCAACAACATCCCAAGTCTGATTGCCCTCCATATCTTTGCTTTCTTCTTCCATAGTTTCAACCCATCTCTTGTCCTTGCATGCTTCACTGAAGGTCTTTGGCTTTGTCAGTTCTGAGATTTTTGCCACAAAGCTTCTGCATTTATCAGTTAGACTGCTGTAGAACAGATAGTTAGACAGTGGGTAAGAAGAGTTTCCTTTTGTTTTGGTCACATAATCTTGTAACCAAATAGGTTCCTTTGTAGTTCTCTTAGATTTTCTTGTCTCAATAACCTCTTCCTGAATAGTCTCAGTAACCTTTTCGGGAACAACTGTTGGTGGAACTTCAATTCCCCCTACTATCAAGTGTTGTTCTGGAATTCCATTATTTTCCTCCTCTATCTCTTCATCTACATAATTAGTTTGTCCTGCTTCTAGTGAATGCTCACTTGCTCCATGCTGCATTCCTACAGGTGTTTCTGATAAGACAAGGTCATCATCATCAATTTCTGTAAGGTCCCGTAAATAATTTTATCTCAAAACATAGTAAACATTGGTGTCTACTTTGATTATGTGTTATGAATGTGTAGAGTTCTTCGTGGCCATGGTAGTGATTTACGCCTTTAATAATTTAAAGAATTAACTTTTCCAGAAAAGAATCAAAATGCGGTCCAGAATGCGGTTGCAGATAAGCTATATGGACCACATTCCTACCGCAGAATGAATTAGAGAGCAATCAAATTTTGATGTTGAAAATGTATTCAAATATGCGATCGCATAATCAATATGCGGACTGCAGAGTGATCACATATTGTCCCTGAAGAAATTCAAAGGTCAGTTCTGCGGTGCATTCAGCGACCACAGAACGCAAATGCGGACCACATAGTCACTGCATTCCCAACCTGAGAGGTTTGAAACTTGAGCCATTTCTGCGGTCCATTCTGCGGACCGCATGTTAGTTCTGCGATCACAGATAGGCGTAGCAGATCGTGTTTGCTCAGTTATTTTCTAAAATTCTAAGCCCGACCCCTTTTTTAATAAACACCCCATCTCTCATTTTTAACCCATTTTCTGAACAAAATAAGAGAGAGGAAGAGAGGGTTCTAGAAAGAGAAAGCTATTTCTTCATCAATTGATCTTTCAAAAATCATCAAAGCCTGGAAAATCTGGAGCATCTGCCTTCCCCTTTATTTCAAGGTAAAATCCCTAACCCTTTTCCCCTAATTTTCGAACTCAGGTTTGGGGAGGGAGTTTCATACTTTGATTTTGAAAATTCTTGTTAGAAATTCACATGCATGTCTTGAAAACCCAAAAATCTTGTAAAAAGGGAATTGGGTAGTAAATTGTGAATTCCTGTTCTAAAGGTCTATGTATTATTCATGAACTAGATTGATCCTTCTTGATTTCTTGATGAATTGGAGTAGAGGTTAAAGAGGATATTCAATTCCAAGTATGTATTGCTAACTGTGATCCTCGTGAAATCGCATATGCTAGTTGTGAAATTGTCCTTTCAATTTTTTGATTCCCATGTCTTTTTTATTATCACTGTTGGAATATTTTTGTTGACGACTTGGTCAGGGCGGTTCACAATTTCTTTGTTGAAGGCGCTGTTAAGCCCTAAGTTTGAATTCCAATTTAATTGCCCTTATTCCGAAAGTCTAAAGTCCTTCCAATTTGTTGATAGTTGATATTCATGTGAAAATCATTGTGAAGCTTTAGTGGTGTACAAATTGTGTGGTAGTACATTGTGGTGAATGTTGTGGAACTTGTAATTGGGACAAAGGAAACGGAAATAATGTGGAATAGCGGGAATGGAAACAATGTGGAACAATGGAAAAATAGAAACAACGTGGAATAATAGAAATGGAAACAATGTGGAACACTTGAAATGGAAATATTGTGGTAATGTGTGTGGTTAGTTGTGAAAAATTGTTGTGATGATCTAAATTGTGTATCAACTTTGATGAACATGAGGAAAATTGTTGTTGCTAATTGTGGGATGTTAATACCCTTGTTGTGGAATTATTTTAACAAAGTGTCATAGTTGATTTCTTGTACTTGTTATTGTGCTGTTTGTTGTTGTGAATTAAAGACTGTCAGGCGGGATCGGGTTGCGTGCCGCAACACGGTGAAATAAGGTATGGGTTGGGGTGATAAGGGTGGCCGAGGTAATAAGAGTGGACGAGGCAATAAGGGTGGAAATGTGATCCAATATCACTATTGATATGAATATGAATCATGAAATGATAAATGTGAAAATGTGAAAGGAGACAGCAGGAGAGTTTGTAACCTGTGGGGCACTAATTGCCCTTTTGTATGACTACGTGAATAATTGTTGTGAAATATTTGGTTGTTGCTTCCTGGTTGTACTTGTACTATTTTTGTTCAGTTCTATACTTGTTCATGCAATTTGGCTTGAGTTTACTAGGGACAGAGTTAGTTCATACATGCCAGTACAATTCAAGTGTACTGACGTCCCTTTTGCCGGGGGCGCTACATTCGTGTTATGATTGTAGGTGGATCCGTGGCAAGCACTCCAGTCCACCGTTCGTAGCTCCTTCTTCTCCTCTCTATCGGCAGTATTCATGTTGGGTGAGTCCCTTTCCTTCTGGGGCCATGTGTGGCCTACGCCACTCATGTTGTTGTATTTTGAAGTTTGTATATTTTGGTAAAGGTATAGCCGGGGCCTTGTCACCGGCAAGTGTTGTACTATCATTCTCGTAGAGGCTCCGTATACAGTGGTATGTGGGTCAGGACTTATGTATAAAAGTGTATGTTTGGGCGCTGTAAACTTGTGTACCACATTCCTTGCTAATCAAATATATATTTTGTAAAAGGTGTCCCCTGTTAATCATAATGTGTGGTTATAAAAGAGAAATCCTACGTTCTTTTAATTGAAATTTGGTATCTTTTGGTTAACTATCATTGAATAATATGGGGTAACGCGTGCGGAGTAGGAAAGGCACCCAGGTCCACTCGACTGGGATGCCCGGTTGAGTGCCGGTCATGGCCACAGATTTGGGGCGTGAAAAACTTGGTATCAGAGCACTAGGTTTTGAAGGAGTCCTAGGATGTCTCGGAGTCGTGCCTAGTAGTGCCCTTCTTATCGGTATGTTGTCGACTACATCTATAATTTGAGGGCTACACGGGCATTTAGGAAAAACTGTCCTCTTCTTTGATATTTCAAGTTCGTGCGGTGAAGTGATGTTAGATCTAATTCGTGCTCTATTTCAAATTTTCAGTGATGGCACCTAAGAAGAAAGCTAGACTCAGTCTAGGGGCCAATGCCTCTTCTAGTGCGGCTGTGGATCATGTGCCGACTGCCGTGGGGGAGAATGATCCCCCAGTTCTGAACTTGCCTGCTACATCTCTTCCTAGCCCAAGCGATCCTGTTCCCACGGCGGCCGAGGGTGCCACTATCTCTCCTCCCAATGCCCCTAATCCTGATGTTGCTCCGGCTTACGATCCCATCCTCTCTGATGGGGACCTTAGGGGAGCTATCCGCATGTTGACCCAGTTAGTGGCCACTCAGGCCCAGCGATCTCATGATGCCCCTGTGTCCTCCAATGGATAGGGAGATTCCTCCAGCTCCAGAGTTCATCAGTTTTTGCGATTGCCCCCTCCAGAGTTCTCAGGTACAGACCCAGAGGCCGATCCGCAGGAATTCCTTGATGAGATGTACAAGACCCTACGGGTAATGAAAGCTACAGAGATAGAAGGGGTAGAATTGGCTTCTTACAGGTTAAAGGGAGCTGCGCGTTCATGGTTTGAGATGTGGGAGGATTCCCTTGAGGAAGGGATCCCTCCAGCTAGATGGGATGAGTTTGTAGATGCCTTCATAGACCACTTCTTGCCTACCGAGACCATAGCAGGCCGTGCCACTGAGATTGAAGTTCTTAAGTAGGGTAGCATGAGTGTTTGGGAATATCATATGGAGTTAATGAGGTTGTCCAAGTATGCTCCTCAGTTGGTATCGACTATGGAGGCCAGAGTTCGGCGATTCGTTCAGGGTCTCAGCCCTTTGGTGGTAAATGAAGATGCAACAACGGCTTTGAATTCAGACATGAATTATGGAAAGATCGTGGGTTTTGCTCGGGCCACAGAGGCCAGGAAGTTGAAGATTCGGGCCGACATGGAGAGTAGCAGCAGGGCCCGGTCTATGGGTCACTCAGGGAGGTCAGCTCCAGGGAGAGGGTTATAGGGACCGTCTCAGTCTTATGCTCAGTACTCAGTTTGTGCACCGCCATCCGTGCACCGTTCCCAGCAGAGTGGCCCTTCGGGGCCAGGTTCGGGCAGTAGGAGGTCCCGCCAGTTCAGTCATTCGGGGATGAGACATCGACATCAGGGGGTATATGCCCCAAGTGTGGGAGATTTCATACAGAGGATTGTTACTTGGATGCTCCAATGTGCTACAATTGTGGACTGAGAGGTCATATGCAGCGAGACTGCCGTGCACCCAGGCAGGGCGAAGGTGAGGGCCATGTTCAGCCCTCCAGTTCATCAGTTGCTACATCATCACTACATGGTGAAGCCAGAGGTGGAGCTCGTGGTAGGAGCGGATCCAGCATGTTTTATGCATTGAGTGGCCATCAGAGTGCCGAGGCTTCCCCAGATCTTGTCAGAGGTATCTTATCTGTTCAGACAGCTGATTGCTATGCTCTGATAGATCCAGGGTCTTCTTTGTCCTATGTCACTCCATTTGTTGCTTCGAGTTTTGGGATTGAACCCGAACAACTTCTTGAGTCGTTCCCTGTATCGACTCTAGTGGACGATTCCATTACAACCACGCAGGTCTATAGGAATTGTGTTGTTATGGTAGGTGGTCATGTTACCACGGCCGACCTTATTGAGCTTGGCATGGTGGATTTTGATTTAATCATGGGGATGGATTGGCTCTATTCGTGCTTTGCAAAGCTTGATTGCCGGACGAGAGTCATGAGACTCGAGTTCCCTAATGAGCAGGTTGTTAAATGGAAGGGAAATTGTGTTGTGGCGAGGGGTAAGTTTATTTCCTACCTCAAGGCTTCAAAGATGATCAGAAAAGGGTGTATTTATCATTTAGTCCAGGTGGCGGACACTACTCCAGAGGTGCCTGCCCCCGAGTCCGTGCCAGTTGCGAAAGAGTTCCTTGAGGTATTTCCATATGAGCTTCCAGGTATCCCTCCAGATAGGGAGATCGATTTCGGGATTGATGTATTTCCAGATACCCAGCCAATATCTTTTCCCCCGTACAGAATGGTGCCGACAGAGTTGCGGGAGTTAAAAGAGTAGTTGAAGGATCTATTGGAGAAGGGGTTTATCCGGCCAAGTGTATCGCTGTTGAGTGCTCCCATTCTTTTTGTCAAAAAGAAGGATGGGTCGCTTTGGATGTGTATTGGTTATCGGCAACTTAATAAAGTCACCATCAAGAATAAGTACTCGTTGCCTCGGATAGATGATTTGTTCGATCAATTGCAAGGTGCAAGGTTCTTCTCAAAAATTAATTTGCGGTCCGGGTACCACCAATTGAAGATCAAGGAGAAGGATATTCCTAAGACCGCCTTCAGAACTCGTTACAGCCACTTTTAGTTTTTGGTCATGTCTTTTGGGCTAACCAATGCCCCGACATCTTTTATGGATCTTATGAATCGGGTTTTCAAGTCATTCTTAGACTCCGTCGTGATTGTTTTCATTGATGACATCCTCGTATATTCGTGAAGTAGGGAGGATCATGACAATCACCTCAGAGCGGTTTTGCATACTCTTCATCAGCACCAATTGTATGCCAAGTTTTCCAAATGTGAATTTTTGTTGGAGTCCATTGCTTTTCTAGGTCATGTTGTTTCTAGTGAGGGGATTCAGGTGGACCCCCAAAATATTGCGGCGGTGAAGGATTGGCCTAGACCCACGACTCCTACGGAGATCCGTAGCTTTTTGGGGTTAGCATGGTATTATCGGAGGTTTGTAGATGGATTCTCCACCCTCGCCTCCCCATTGACCAAATTAACACATAAATCAGCCAAGTTCCAGTGGTCAGATGCTTGTGAGAAAAGTTTTCAAGAACTAAAGACAAAGTTGACTTCGGCACCAGTGTTGGCTTTGCCAGAGGGCACCGAGGGATTTGTGGTTTATTGTGATGCCTCCAGGGTTGGCTTAGGGTGTGCTCTGATGCAGCACAGAAAGGTCATAGCATATGCTTCCAGGAAACTCAAGAGTCACGAGAAGAATTATCTGATGCATGATTTGGAGCTTGCGGCAGTTGTGTTCGCCTTGAAAATATGGAGGCATTATCTTTATGAAGAGTCTCCAGTATTTGTTCAAGAAGAAGGAGCTAAAATTGAGGCAACGGCGATGGCTCTAATTGCTTAAGGATTATGATATGTACATTTTGTACCATCCACGGAAAGCGAACGTGGTGGCCAACGCCCTCAGTCGGAAATCCATGGGTAGTTTGGCTCACTTGAGGGTGGATCAGAGGCTCCTAGCTCGAGAGATACATCAGTTTTCAAGCCTTGGGGTTTGTATCTTCGCCCCGAATGAGGGGGAACTAATGGTGCGTAATACAGCGGAATCGTCACTCGTGGCAGAGGTTAAAGAAAAGCAGTTTGTTGATCCAGCATTGGCACAGTTGAAGGAGGCAGTTCTAAGCAACAGAATTTTTTCATTCTCGCTCGACAGCGATGATGGTGTGCTACGGTGCCATGACAGGATGTGTGTCCCAGGCGTGGGTAATCTTCGGGAGAGGATAATTGTAGAGGCTCATCATTCCAGGTATTTTGTGCACCCGAGCTCTACGAAGATGTATCACGATCTCAAGGATACCTATTGGTGGAGTGGTATAAAGAAGAGTGTAGCAGACTTCGTCTCTATGTGTCTGAATTGCCAGCAAGTGAAGGCTGAGCATCAGCGACCGGGAGGGTTGACTCAACTTATAGAAATACCGATGTGGAAATGGGAAATGATCAATATGGACTTCGTGACAGGACTACCTCGTACTCAGCACAAGTTCGACTCAATTTGGGTAATTGTGGATAGGCACACCAAATCAGCTCACTTCTTGCCAGTCAAGTCCACCGATACTGTGGAACAATAGGCTCAATTGTATATCAAGGAGATAGTGAGGCTTCATGATACGCCACTTTCTATCATTTCGCATCGAGGAGCTCAGTTTACAGCTAACTTCTGGAGGAAATTTCAACAAGGTTTGGGTACTCAAGTAAATCTTAGCACAGCTTTTCATCCGCAGACCGATGGCCAGGCAGAGCGGACTATTCAGACGCTCGAGGATATGTTGCGGGCGTGTGTCTTGGATTTCAAGGGTAATTGGGATGATCACCTGCCTCTTATAGAGTTTGCTTATAACAACAGCTTCCATGCTAGCATCCAGATTGCCCCGTTTGAAGCATTGTACGGAAGAAGGTGTAGGTCCCTGATTGGGTGGTTCGAAGTTGGTGTAGCGGAACTAATAGGGCCAGATCTCGTGCATCAGGCCATGGAGAAGGTAAGAGTTATTCAGGAAAGGTTGAAGACTGCTCAGAGTTGCCAGAAATCTTACGCGGATGTGCGTCGGAGAGAGTTAAAGTTTCAAGAAGGAGATTGGGTATTCTTGAGGGTGTCCCCTATGAAAGGAGTCATGCTCTTTGGGAAGAGAGGAAAACTAAGTCCTAGGTACGTCGTGCCTTGTCAATTCCTTCGAAAGATTGGTCAAGTTGTGCATTGATTGGAATTGCCCCCTAAAATGTCCCTAGTGCACCCGGTGGTCCAAGCATCCATGTTAAGAAAAGTTGTGGGTGATCCGTCTAAGATTGTGCCAGTTGAAGACATCAAGGTTATAGAAGAGTTGTCGTACGAAGAGATTCCGGTTGCTATTTTGGATAGGCAAGTCCGAAAGTTGCAGAACAAGGAGATTGCTTCAGTCAAAGTGTTGTGGCGAAACCAACAAGTCGAGGAAGCCACGTGGGAAGCAGAAGATGAGATGAAGACGAAATACTCCCATCTATTTGAATAATCTTGGAATGATCATGCGAATCTTGTCCCTAAGGAAGCTAGTGTTGTGTTCCATTAGGTGTATGAGTCATCCCTTCTCTTTCCAAGTGCCTTATTATGGTAGTTCCCCAAGTTGTGCTAACAAAATTTATGTGATGTGATTATTTGAACAGTGTGTAGTCCTTTTTGGTAATGAAGGTTTTGTGCTCTCATGATAAGGTGATGTAAGAAGCAATGATTAATTTTGCATGGATAGGAGTATCAAAGTGTTCTAATTGTATAATGATTAGTTTTTGAATGGAGGATTTGTATTGAGATAAATAACTGTGTCGTACTCATGTGTCAGGTAAACGGTTTTGATAGTGCAGATAATTAATGCTTAATTTGATTTCATGTAGTGTGCCAAAATGGATATAAGTGTGTTGATGGGTTGAATATGTGCAAGTATGAGAATTTTGCATTTTATAATTGTTGTAAAGGTAGCAAGTTGTGTAATGGTTCTTAGGAACGTATTTTGGGGATTCTCTGACATGTGGTTATATCCATATTACAAAGGAGACTCTGGCGAAATTTTTCTAAAACAAACTTGAAAAATAATAAAAGGTGTAGAAACTTGCATATCATGTTTTCCAACTCATTGATTTCTAATGTTCTCATTTGAGGACGAATGATCTTAAACGGTGGAGAATGTAAGGTCCCGCAAATAATTTTGTCTCAAAACTTAGTAAAACATGGTGTCTACTCTGATTATGTGTTATGAATGTGTAGAGTTCTCACCGCGGTTCGGACCCTTGGTAGTGATTTAAGCCTTTAAAATTGAAAGAATTAACTCTTCCAGAAAAGTGTCAAAATGCGGTCCAGAATGCGGTCGCAGATCAGCTATGCGGACCGCATTCCTACCGCAGAATGAATCTGATATTAACCAAATTTTGATGTTGAAAATGCGGTCAAATATGCGATCGCATAATCAATATGCGGACCGCAGAGTGATCGCATATTGTCCTTGAAGAAATTCAAAGGTCAGTTTTGCGGTGCATTCTACGATCGCAGAACGCAAATGCGGACCTTATAGTCACCGCATTCCCAACCAGAGAGGTTTGAAACATTAGCCATTTCTGCGGTCCATTCTACGGACCACATGTCAGTTCTGGGATCGCAGATCGTGTTCGCTCAGTTATTTTCTAAAATTCTAAGCCCGACCCCTCTTTTAATAAAACACCCAATCTCTCATTTTTAACCCATTTTCTGAACAAAATAAGAAAGATGAAGAGGGGGTTCTAGAGAGAGAAAGCTATTTCTTCATCAATTGATCTTTCAAAAATCATCAAAGTCCGGAAAATCTTGAGCATCTGCCTTCCCCTCTGATTTCAAGGTAAAGTCGCTAACCCTTTTCCCCTAATTTTTGAACTCAGGTTTGGGGAGGGAGTTTCATACTTTGATTTTGAAAATTCTTGTTCGAAATCCACATGCATTTCTTCAAAACCCAAAAATCTTGTAAAAAGGCAATTGGGTAGTAAATTGTGAATACCTATTCTAAAGGTCTATGTATTAATCATGAACTAGGTTGATCCTTCTTGATTTCTTGATGAATTGGAGTAGAGGTTAAAGAGGATATTCAATTCCAGGTATGTATGGCAAACTGTAATCCTCGTGAAATCGCCTATGCTAATTGTGAAATTGTTGATAGTTGATATTCATGTGAAAATCATTGTGAAGCTTTCGTGTTGTACAAATTGTGTGGTAGTACCTTGTGGTGAATGTTGTGAACTTGAAATTGGAACAACGGAAACGGAAATAATGTGGAATAGCGGGAATGGAAACAATGTGGAACAATGGAAAAATAGAAACACTATGGAATAATGGAAATGGAAACAATGTGCAACAGTTGAAATGGAAATATTGTGGTAATGTGTGTGGTTAGTTGTGAAAACTTGTTGTGATGATCTAAATTGTGTATCAACTTTGATGAACATGAGGAAAATTGTTGTTGCTAATTGTGGGATGTTAATACCCTTGTTTTGGAATTATTTTAACAAAGTGCCATAGTTGATTTCTTGTACTTGTTATTGTGCTGTTTGTTGTTGTGAATTGAAAACTGTCAGGCGGGGTCGGGTTTGCGTGCCGCAACACGGTGAAATAAGGTGTGGGTTGGGGTGATAAGGGTGGCCGAGGTAATAAGGGTGGACGAGGCAATAAGGGTGGAAATGTGATCCAATATCACTATTGATATGAATATGAATCATGAAATGATAAATGTGAAAATGTGAAAGGAGACAGCAGAAGAGTTTGTAACATGTGGGGCACTGATTGCCCCTTTGTATGACTACGTGAATAATTATTGTGAAATGTTTGGTTGTTGCTTCCTGGTTGTACTTGTACTATGGTTGTTCAGTTCTATACTTGTTCATGCAATTTGGCTTGAGTTTACTTGGGACAGAGTTAGTTCATACATGCCAGTACAATTCAAATGTACTGACGTCCCTTTTGCCGTGGGCGCTACATTCGTGTTATGATTGTAGGTGGATCCGTGGCAGGCACTCCTGTCCAGCGTTCCTAGCTCCTCCTCCTCCTCTCTATCGGCAGTATTTGTGTTTGGTGAGTCCCTTTCCTTCTGGGGCCATGTGTGGCCTACGCCACTCCTGCTGTTGCATTTTGGAGTTTGTATCTTTTGGTAAAGGCATAGCCGGGGCCTTGTCACCGGCAAGTGTTGTACAATCATTCTCATAGAGGCTCCGTAGACAATGGTATATGGGTCAGGACTTATGTATAAAAGTGTATGTTTGGGTGTTGTAAACTTGTGTACCACGTTCCTTGCTAATCAAATATATATTTTGTAAAAGGTGTCCCCTGTTAATCTTAATGTGTGGTTATAAATGAGAAATCCTACGTTCTTTTAATTTAAATTTGGTATCTTTTGGTTAACTATCATTGAATAATTGGGGTAACGCGTGGGGAATAGGAAAGGCACCCAGGTCCACTCGACTGGGGATACCCGGTTGAGTGCCGGTCATGCCCACGGATTTTGGCGTGACAATTTCATATTCTGCAATATAGATTCCTGTGTTGTTATCAGTATCCCCTTCTTCAATAGGTTCCTCTAATTTTCTTCCTTCAGCTGTTTGTTATTGAGTATAGTCTCAGATGAACTTTGTAAAGGTTCTGATTGGCCTGCAACATCATTAGTAGCTATTTGTTCCTTTGCATTGTGAAAAGGAAACACATTTTTCTTGAATATAACATCTCTGCAAACAAAAAAATTGTTAGTATTCAAATCCATAAGCTTGTACCCCTTTTGTATTTCTGCATAACCAAAGAATACAGCAGTTATTGCCCTTGGTGAAAATTTGTCTGCCTTAACCAAGTTAGTTTCATAGCACAGACATCCAAACACTCTGAGATGAGCTAGTTAGGACCTTCTGTTGTACAGAAGGCCATATAGGGCCTTCCCTTCAACAACTTAATCGGTAATCTGTTTATCACATACACTACAATTTTAATGCATTCACCCCAGAACCTTGGAGGAGTGCTTGCTTGAAACTTCAATGCTCTAGCTGTATCCAAAATGTGTTTATGATTCCTCTTCAGTGCTCCATTTTGTTGTGGAGAGTAAACACAAACTACTTTTATGAACTATACCATATGCATCAAACAGCTCATTTATATACTTGTTAAAGAATTCTATGCCATTATCTATTCTAACTATTTTCATCCTAAACTGAAATTGGGTGTGCAACATGGTAAGGAATTTCTTAATATTACAACAATATCACTTTTCAAATGAAGTAAATGCACCCAGGTATATCTTGTATTATCATCTACTACTGTTAGGAAAAAATGCTTCTCATCATGTGTGAAAAAATTATATGGTCCCCAAACATCCATATGCAAAAAAGATAAGGGACTTTTACTTCTACTCATGCTTCTGGGAAGCATTAGCCTAGTTTGTTTTGCTAATGGGTATACAGGACAATCATAATTCACTACTACTTCTGCAGAATTATTATGAAACAAGTCTAACTTTTTCATAGTACTGAGTGAAGCATGTCCTAGCTTTTTGTGCCACAACCATCTTCTTCGTTGTTTTGTGCAGTGGCAGCCGAATCTATCTTCTTTAATTCCTTTAACAAACCTTTCCAAATCTCCTTTGAAATTCTTCTTAAAAATGTATAGACCACCTCTTTCTCAACCAATCTCCCTCACCTTGTCATTGTAGAGAACCTGGAACAAGCAGAAATGAGGGGAAAATTCACTAAGCAACATAGTTGCCTGGTTAGCTTGGACACTAAGATTAAATTAAACTTAAACTCAAGTACAAATAGCACATTTTCCATCCTCAACTCATTAGTTATGACAGCATCTCCAACATATGTTGTATTAGACTTTCCTCCCGTGGGAAAATGTACTTGTTCAGCATTACATTTGTCTACTTTGTTCTTAGTATCTAAAATGTCTAGCTTATCAGCTATGTGATGTGCAGCTCCAGAATTAATCACCCATTCTCTACAACTAAAATTTTACATTAAGGAGGTTGCAATAATTGCCATGTTAACTTGATGCTCTGGTTCCTTATTCAACATGCTTAAGATTTGCCTGTGTTGATCTTCGGTAAAGTATGATCCAATCTTCAATCCATCACAGCTACTTCCTTCCTCATTCTGACATGCATACTTTCCACTTTCCTGATCACCAGTTGTCATATTGGTTGAATATGGTCGCTTGACCTTGAAATCAGTCGGATAGCCAACGAATTTGTAGAAGACTTCTTTGGAATGTCCAGGCTTGTTGTAATCATCATATTTCAGAAATGGTTTTCCCTTATATTGTCCTCTACCTGCTTGCATAGGTGTTTGCCCTTTACCTGCTTGCATAGCAACCGGATCCCCTCTATTTTTCAAGGTTATATGAGTGCTAGCACTTTGACTCTCATCTTCTATAATCAGTGCATAGGCTTGATTTAGTGTTGGCTCCACAATCTTCATTAGGATCTGACGTGCTGACTGCAAATATGTCTCATTAAGACCACTTAGAAACTGCATCAACCTTTGCTGATGTAAATGTTCAACATACTCTTTCGAATTAGGTACATGTACCATGGCATCATACTCAGCCCACAGTTCCTTCAACCTAGTAAAATACGCAGAAACCGAATCAGTTCCCTGCGTAATAGAGGCAATTTCTCTGTGTAACTGAAAAATTCTCACTCGATTCACCTTGTCGAACATTTCCCTCAGATCTTCCCATACTAGATGTGCATTGGAAGCATACATAATACCACTAAGTAGATCTGAAGAGACTGTGTTCATAATTTATGAAAGTACTATCACATTACATGTTTCCCAATCCTCATATAATTTAGACTTAAACAAATCTTATTTGCAAGTCCCAAGCACAAAACCATAATTCTCTGTACCTGTGAGCTTAACATGAATCAGAATTGAGCTAGGAGTGTCTGCAGGATGAACAAATAGAGGATGTGTGTGGTCAATCTTTTCAGCCACCATTGGCGATCTTCAGTTATAACTTCTCGAGGAAGACGACGATGAGATCTTAACAGATTTGAACTGAATTTACGGATTATAATTCTTCACCTCTCTGATACCATGCGAGTTTGATGAATCTGAGATCAACCTTTATATTCATCAAGTGATGGAAATTGAATCTGAGATCAGTGTAGTCGAGAGATGAAGAGAAAGGCAACTGAGAAAATGATTTGATATATCTCAAATGAAAACAGACAAGTACACTATATACTTATATTAACTTAGCTAGCTACTGGGCCCCACACGTGTAACTAACTAACTAACCTACTGACTATCTAACCTAACATACTAGCTAATTACACTCTAATTACACTTACAACTAACTGTACAGTATTTCACAGAAATATTAATCAACCTTTATACCCTTAAATATTTATATTATTGTTTGCAAGAATTCACGACGAAAGAATACAACTGGATATAACACGCGTTAGGATCGAACCACGGGACCAAACCAAATCGAACCACTGGGATACACAACATTTGAAAAAATTAAGTTGTTAGACATGCAAAATATGAGGTTATTTACTACACTATCTATAAAATCTTTGTTATTTCTTGAGAATCAAGTAGGTGGATTTAGTGATATCATATTATAGATAGTAAAGGTTAAATACAACACTATAATTTTGAGTACGTTATTTGTGCATATGAAGGTTGCGAAAGAGCACAATCTTCAGTAGGCGTTTGGACATAAAAATTTTAATTTTTGTAAAAAAAGTTATTTAGAGTTAAGTTAAAAAATAGTATTTAGAATTTAAATTTATATTCGGATATGCACTTTACTTGAGAAAATTATTGTAGCGTTGTGAGTGGGGAAAAAATTATCCAAAAAATCTGCAAAAACTTATAAATTTTATGGACTAACACATTTTTGAATAAACAAATGCGGAGAAATGGGGAAAAAAATTATGGACAAACGGGTCCCAAGTAATAGTAGTGAGGTAGTAGCTATCTGATTATTATCTTTTTTCGATTTTGGTGTATTAACTTAACAATTTTTATATTCTTTTTCTGCATATGAGGAGCGAAAGCTCTTGATCATTTGTACTGCTAAAATTATTTATCATTATGATATAAAATTGACCAACTTTGAAGTTGTAAATCTACATTGTAATCGTTAGAGTGCAAATTTACATTAGTCTAGACCTTAATACGAATAGAAAACAAACAAACAGAAAATTGAGGGCTCCAAATTAGCTATTGCTTTAGTTGTTTGATCTATGATCGCCCTACGTGTCGGTTACTCGAAAAAAATAATTGTATACTGTGAAAGCATAAGAAATTTAAAGTTAGGTATTGTGGATTGTATAGAATTAGAAGATTTGTCGTTCTTCCACTTCAAAATATGATAGTCAAATTAAAATTCTATTAACGGAAGAGGGTCAGAACTGCCCCTAACGTATTGACGCCAGATTAAAAATGCCCTTCGTTAACCTATTTTGAAGAAAATGCCCCTACCGTTATTAACGGAGGACATTTTTAACCTAGAGTCAATACGTTAGGGCAGATCCTTTTTCCTTCTACAAATTTAGAACTTTACCTAATATTTAGCTAGCGTTTGAAGTCTACTAAAAGTTTGTCTTTAGTGTAACTTGGATACCATCTAACTACTTAAAATCCTTTCATCTAAGGATTCATATTTCACCTTTAACAAGTTGAACTTGCAATAGAAATTGAATCTTCCGCACAAGATTCAAAATCCTTTTGTAGACCAAACAAACATGCTAATTTGTCTAAGAGATGTTTATTGCCTTGATGGCTCTATAGCGAAGTCCAGTTATAAATTAAATTTTTCGAAACAATAGGACATCGTTGATATGAACGCGGAAGCAAAGTAACATGAACACTAATAAAATGATAGAAAAATAGAGATTTACTAGAGAACTAATAAAGAAAATTGAAAGAACATTTGAAATAAATAAATACCCAATTAATTTAAGACTTAATTGACCCAAAACTATAGGAACAATCCTGAAGGAAAAATAATCCCCTTGCAGGTTCACCTTAGCAACTAATCAACCAACATAGGAATTCATTCTGAACACTCTAAATGAGTTTTCATTTATAACATCAAAATAAACTAAGTCTAAAATAAGAGCCTTAAGGAATATTTATACTATAAAGCTAAATATTACAAGTATAGCCACCAAATGTAATATAGTCTTTAATTGTTGAAATTACACATATAACCGCCCTGTTACGAAAGTAGCCTCCAATTAGAATCGAAATTGCTTGACGGCTATCTAGATTGTATCATGCTCCCTCCCTTAAAAGAAATTCCTCCTCGAATTTGGACCTTTAAACAAAAGAAAGGGAGCTTCCATTAGTAAAATTTTTTTGGACATCAACAAGTGCCTCAAACTAACAAGAAAAACATATTTTAGCAATTTTATGATAAATCCAAGCATCCAAGCCAATAAGTAAGACAAATCTACCATTCGAATCAAAATCTAATGATACACATGGACAAAACAAACATAAAAGCTAACCAAAAGATGAAAATTATCATGAAACACCTCCAATCTATATACCAAGAGTGTCCGAATATAAGATCATCAAGAAAAATATTAATTCACTTAGCTCTATCAAGTTCAAGCATAAGCATAAGCCAAATAAACAAGTCATTCTTGAATTCAAGCCGGGATGAGAAACCAAGAACAAGAAGGTCTGTTCAAACAAAACAAGTCTCTTAGATTCACCAATATTATCATTCAAGAAAGATTAGCATGCTTTTTTTAAACTCATAATTCCAATCCAAATGAAAGTTATCAACTTGCTTTAAACTCAAAGTATTATATTTTAGTCGAACAAAATAGCTCTAGCAAATATATGAGTGAGAAAAGTTAGAAAATTTACACCTAGTAAAGAAATTTCTTATTTTTCAAAAAGTTTAGCTTCCAAAACAATCTCAATAATAAACTTAAAAGACTTCTCAAAAATGGATCGTTTGATTGGTAAATCCAAACCAAATTCAAAAGATTCCATCTCACAACCAAACAAGAAAGAATCAAATGGCTTAAAGCTTGAAACTTTACCACTCAATTGACCTTTAAATAAGCAATCATCACCAATTAAAAAATGATCCTCAAAATATAAATCATGAACAATAGGAAATAATGGATCTAACTCAACAAAATCACATAAGGATGCAAACTTTACGCTTTTCTCAACCTCAATCAATGCTTCTTCATAAGCAAATAGGTCATTCAAACCATCAAAATAACTAGAATCACTATCTAGTATATATCCACAACTCAAAAAATCATTAGAATTAATAAATATTCCCAAACTAACACTTGAAATATCACTATTCTCATCACAAGAAGAAATAGTGTTAGGCTTAGCAATGATGCACTTCTAAAGATTCTATTTTACCTCCTTGAAGAATGGAAGAATCTTCACATTACGCTAGGGTGGCTTCGGTCACTTCACTTGGAGTTCTTTATTGAAGACTTTCACTTGAATTTTTCTTCAAAGGATCTACACAATAAGCCAAACAACTATCAAGAAAAGCATTAGTCATGAAAAAATAATAAGAAGAATGTTCCTCCTTGAACTCTCTTGTTTTCTCTCATCCTTCTTTTCAATCTTTCTTTTCCCTCATAGCTATTTTAGCTAAATGAAATATTGATTGAAGAATTCTTTGGTGAAAGCAAAATGTTTTTTTAGTTTTGACTCCAGAAAAAAGGATACCAACTTCTATTGCGAGAAAGATTGCTTCAATACTTTGACATCAACTGACCCTTCACCACACAGATTCGTTATTTAAGCATATTTTACATTGTGTGTGTATATATAACAACAACAATCCAGTATAATTCCACTTAGTGGGGTATGGGGAGGGTAGTGTGTACGCAGACCTTACCCCTACCCTTGGGTAAAGAGGCTGTTTCCAAATAGACCCCCGGCATCCTTCCCTCCAAGAACTTCCCACCTTGCTCTTGGGGAAACTTGAACTCACAACCTCTCGGTTGGAAGTGTGTGTGTATCTGTATATTTATATATGTGTGTGTGTGCGCGCGCGCGCGTGTTGGTTTCCGTTTATGCAAAAAACAGGCAAACATAAAAAAGCTCTTATAGTTTATTTTTGAGAAAACATGCACACATCAAATTACTGAAACTTAGATCCGTTAAATGTATTATGTGATGGTGTAATGACCTGATCAATCATTTTACTTTCTAGATCTCCTTTTTTAAGCAAAATTCTTCGTATGTGATTTTACTATTTTCTGACTTGCGAGGATGGCTTGTTCGGGATTTGTAAAGGTTCGGAATACTAAGTTCCTTAATGTTAGCTAAAAGGGTAAAGTTTGACTTGAATCAATATTTTATTTAACAATCTCGGAACCGAGATGTGATAGTTCTAATAGGTTCTTATGATAATTTTGGACTTGGGCGTATGTTTGGGTGGGGTTTTGGATGACCCAGGACTGTTTCGGCGCTTAATATTGAAAATTTCTACATAGAAGGTTTTAAAGTTCTTTAAATTTGGTTTGAAGTAGGATTTGGTATTATCGAGGTCCAATTGAAATTTTGACTCTGAGAATAGTTCTGTATAGTGATTTAAGACTTGCACGCAAAGATTTAGAGTCACTCTGAGTAGTTTAAATATATTTTGGCGCGTTCTGAGTAAGTTGGAAGAAATTGAAGTTCATAAATTGACTCTACTGGTTTTGAGTTGCGATTCATAGTTTTAATATTATTTTTCGCACACCAAGGGTGCGAGCAAGTCCGTCTCATGATTTCAAACTAGTTAGTATGTTTGAAAGGGGCCGCGAAGGTCATTTGGCCTTTCGTGAATAGCTGAAGCATCCAGCTTCTAGTTCAATCGCATCTGCAGAGGGCCACCCGCAGGTGCGAGCTCGCAGAAATGAGCCAGGAGTTGCAGAAACAGCCCAGAAATCACAGATGCGGATGAGGGTATGCACCTGCGAACACGCATGTGTGATGGAAAGAACCTCAGAAGGGGCCAAAGCCGCAAGTGTGGCATCCGCGTCGCAGTAGCATTCCCACTAAAGCGGGCATGTGGTCCGCACAACGGAGGGAGAGCTGCATCTATGAGGCTTTCTCTGAAGAAGCGGAAGTCCTGGAGATAGTGAGGTCCATTTATATATATATATATATATATATATATATATATATATATACATATATATATATATATATATATAAAAGATAAGTTTAATACATAGATTATGGGTAGATTTTAACATGTTAAATTGTGAAAATTATGGATTTAGTTGAAAAACCAAGGTTTTAATAAAAATGAGATTTAACCATGAAAATCATTATGGAATTGGGTGAAAATTATATATTTGAGTTCGTGAGATTATGGGTAACATTTCATAAAAATTTTCGAAATCCGGGTACGTGGGCCTGAGGGTGAATTTTAGGAACCTTCTAATTTGCGTTGGGTAATTACTCTAATAGTTAAATTATGAACTTTTAAATATTTATTGATTAAATTATACAATATTTGACTAGTTTCAGACTGCTCGGCACCGAGTTGAGACTTTAGAGCAAAATTATGACCGGAAAGTGAGCTTTGAGACGAGGTATGTCTCTTGCCTAACCTTGTATGGGGAAATTTATCACATGGGTGATTCAAATTAATATTTGCTTTTAATGTGAGGGCTACGTATGCACCAGGTAACAAGAGTCCGTGCATACCTACTAATTATGCTTGTTTGTGGGTAGTTTAGGACTCAAATATTAAGATACTTGTAATGTTTGCACCCTAATTCTTAACTAAAGTGCCTAAATTATATTAAAACTTGATAAAGGAATTGAAATACCTGAATTTCAATTATTTGAGTTTTGGCGGGTTACTTGAACGTTAATATAAATTGTGCTTCATCGTGTATTAGCCTTATAATAACTTTTAATTGGATGTTCATAAAGTATTCTCTCTTCTTGTGAAGCGAGACGAACACCTCGGCAATAGAATAGATGCATCTATGGTTCATATCACATGACCCTCAACAGTGTCCACATTATTCTGGATCGGACCGTACGACCTCGGCATAAATCATGCTTAATAATACTCATAGCCTAATTAAATTTGATGTTATTTTATGGCTTGTGAAGTTATGATTATTAATGACAGGAATTAAATTGGAAATTACTAATTGTGAAAGAATTATTCATTCCTGTTTGTTATTAAGTTATTATTATTATTATTTACATAACCCATGTATATTTAGAAGTTCTGTATTTATATTGTTAGCCTATAGTAAGTGTCGATGTCGACCCCTCGTTACTACTCCTTCGAGGTTAGACTAGATACTTAATGGGTATATATTGTTTATGTACTCACACTACGCTTTTGCATTAATCGTGCAGGATCTGAGGCAGGTGCACCTGGCAGTCATATCGTCGCGTATCCTCGGTATCCCGTGGCCTAGTGATGAGCTACTTCCTGAGTCGTTCTGCAACCCCTAGAGTCTCTCTTTTGTATTTTTATTATGTCTATTTTATTTCAGACAGTAGTAGAGTTTTGTATATTCTATTAGTTTCTCATACACTTTTGACACCAGGTCTTGGTGCACTCACTAGTATACTTTATGATTTGGAGTAATCATTTCACTACATTTGTTTTCAACTTAGTCTTCATTTTTCTTGTTAAATAGTCTACCCCTTATTTTCTTAACAAATGGAATTTAAACTACCTAGAAATTTATTAAAAAAGGAAATAACATGGTTTAGTTCACTGTTGGCTTTCCTAAAGGCGACGTTGTGCGCCATCACGGCCCATAAGAGCAATTGGGTCGTGACAATATGATATCAAAGCACTAGGTTCACAGAGGTCTCCCAAGTTATGAGCAGGACTAATAAAGTCTTACGAATTGGTGGGAGACATGTGTACTTATATTCGAAAGGTTATTGGGTGTTAGGAAACTACTCTTTATCTCCAATCGTGCAGTTGATATGGTACAAAGTATCTTTCTTTTATTCTCCCACAGATGGTGAGAACGCTCGCAGCAGATGTTCCAGACCATGGAGGAGCTGCTCCACCTGTTTCTAGAGGCCGAGGAAGGGCTCCAACTCATGGTGGAGGACAAAAGCGTCCTAGATTTTCTCCAGTTGCACCACTAGTGGATCTAGTAGAGGATCCTATTATTGAGGAGCAGGATGAAATGCCTACAGCAGAGCCAACCCCGATAGATTTTATGTTCGCACCGAGATTCTAAAACGTCATGGGCCGTGTGATACAGTTCATGGATACTATGAATCAAGCTGGTATATTTCATGTTGACCACCCAAATCTTAGGCAGGACGGGGAGAAAAGACCCATGTAGCTCAGGCTCTAGGGCATACAACTACCGTATATTAGACCCCGGATGCACTACCCGTGGGCGGAGCTCAGCCAGCTGCAGCAGCTATGCCTGAGCCCAGACCAATTATGGTCGGCGAGCTACACAAGTTATTAGAGAGAGGGACCAGGCTTCACCCTCTTGTCCTCGAAGGCGAGCGACATGAGGACCCTAGGACTTCATTGATTGGTGTAGGGACAAACTGCACAACATGAGGATATTGGAGTCTCACGAGGTGGATTTTACTACTTTCCAGCTAGAGGACAGGGCCTGTAGGCGGTGGTCATCAAATCTCCTCGACAGACAATCAGATTCTCCTCCCATGACTTGGGACCATTTCACCCGTATTTCTCTGAATAGGTATATTCCTGTCACGACCCATCTCCCGAACCCAGTCGTGATGGTGCCTCTCGTGAAGACAAGGCCATCCAACAAATTGAAAATACCTCATTTAATAGTTACTTAACACGAATAAGTCAAAACCATAGTGTACATTGTCATAAATGCAGAAGAAAATGATAAAACAAGGAACAAGCCCAACTCAGCCCGAAATTGGGGTGTCACAAGTCATGAGTATCTAAGGAATCTGAACACTACTATAAAACCAGTAATATACATATTGAAAATTTAGAATCAAGGAAGAGATGTGGTGCGGCAAATGCTGGCAGTCACCTTGCTCAGCTACAATAGAAGTACCTTCAATAAGCTAGTATCCCGCTACCGGGTGATCAATACCTGCATCTGCACGCATGGTGCAGAGAGTAATGTGAGTACTCTGACCCAGTGAGAAATAAAAATAAATAACGACTGAAAGCATGAAATCTCATAAAGGCACAATATAACGCTATCTCAAGCAGTAAAATCAATTATACAATAAAGCCGTGGAGTATCAGATAATTCTCTTTTTAAAATAGTGAAAGCAACAATTTCATAAAGTAAGGAATAATCAAAAGCTTGCCCCTCGGGCTCAATATCAAACTGTAAAGTATCAGCCCCACAGGCTCACTCCTAACTCACCAGCACACAATAACAACCCCTCGGGCTCACTCCCAACTCACCAAAACACAAAAAATGGCCTCTCGGGCCCACTCCCAACTCACCTAGGTACCCTGCGTTCACTGGGGGTGTGCATAGACTATGGAGGGGCTCCTACAACCCCAGCGCAATATCAATAGGCCTAAAAGCCTTCATACATCACACATGAGGCCTGAAAGCCGCCTCACATAAAACTCAAGGCCTGAAAGCCTCCTCACACAATGCTCGAGGCCTGAAAGCCTCCTCACATCACTCAACATATCTCACGTATGGCCTCAGCCTCAATCAGTCCAGAAAATAATCATAAGCCTCTTGGACTGAGTTCAAATAATATTTCAATCGTGAGGAAAATAGTGATGTAAATTCACAAAAAATTTTCAAATAATTGGCACGAAGCCCAAATATGGCAATAATCCCCGATCATATTGAAAAACAATAAATCATTATCAAATACGCAGTAAAAATATCAACCGGGATGGACCAAGTCACAATCCCCAATAGTAAATGACCACGCGCTCATCATACAATGCGTGACTCATCTCAACATAGCACTATGTTCTTCAAACCGGGGTTTCAAACCCTCAATGCATCATTTAAAATCATTATTCACCTCGAACCGGCAAAATCTCTAACCTGCAACTCCCTTTTTCCTCAAATCGGCCTCCACGCTCGTCGAATCTATTCAAATTCAGAGCAAATACATCACAATATGCTAAGGGAATATAAACCAATCTGAAAGACTCGAAAAATATCAAAAATCACAAAATTTGCAAAATCCGGGCCCCGGGCCCACGTCTCAAAATCCAAAAAATTTTACTTCAGTACGATCCTTATCTCACCACGAGTTCATACATCTCAAATTTAAAAGAATCGGAGTCCATTTGACCCCTCAGATCACCAATTTAAACTCTTTCAAATTTCAAGCCTTAACCTCCATTTTTAACCTTAATTTCCCTGAATTTTCAGTGCTAATCAATATTTTTTAACCATAATAACATAATCAAAGACAAGAATATTACCTGAAGAAAACTCTCGAAACCCTCTTCAAATTCGCCCAAAAATCGCATAAGTCTGAAGCCCTAAATGTTTCTTGCGAAATGAGGTCGTTTTACACTTTAAAACCTGATTTTTGTACTACCGCGCCGCGTGGGGCGCCGCAGGGCACCGGGCGTCAGTGAAATATGTTTCTAGAAGTGAAATTTCGGACCATACTGGAATTTACACAAGCGCCGCAGGGGCGCCACGGTAGTGCAATTTTCTGCGATGCTTTGGTAATTTGGTCATAACTTTGCGTAGGAATGTCCGAATGACAAACGGTTTGTTGCGTTGGAAACGAGACTCAAACAGGTTTAGTTTGATAGGTTGTGCATCACATAAATCCTTATATATCTAGATATATGGTCGTCCAAAGTGAGTCTTGGGCGCACTCATTTACAACTTCGTATCTTATTAAATTTTCCAACTTCAAAAGTACCCGTTAGCCATCCGAAATCACACTGAAGCCCCCGGAACCTCAACCAAACACGCCAACATATCCCATAATAATATTCAAACTTGTTCTAATCAACAAAATACCTCAAACAGCATCAAAACCATCAATTTTCATCAATTCAAAGCTTAAGTTAAACTTAAACTTTCAAAACTCATATTCAATCAAAGATCCGACCTAAGCACTTCCGAATCTACTGAAATTTTTCATACAAGTCCAAAAATACCTAACGAAGCTACTAAAACTCTCCGAATTCCATTCCGACTTCCAGTTCAAAATTTCACGTATCAACCGGAAATCACCAAAATACTAACTTCGCCAAAATAGGCTAACTTCTTCACCGGACCTCCAAAATTACTTCCGATTGCGCTCTAAGCCTTAAAACATCCCACGAAGCTAATCAAATCATCGGAATTCTATTCCGAGGCCTCTAGCTCACAAGTCAACATCTGGTTGACTTTTTAAACTTAAGCCTTCTTAAAAGAGACAAAGTGTCTTATTTCTTAATAAAGTCACTACAACTAAATTCTAACGCACCCAATACTGATAATGAAATATAAGGAAGCATAAAATGAGAAGAACGGGGTAGTTACTCACGAGATCGCGGATCGGGTCATCACATTCTCCCAACTTAAACAACCGTTCATCCTCGAACGTGCCCAGATGTTCCAAAAGCCCAACAATTGCCGAATAACCTTACCATGTATAAATCTGGGGATGAACTCACGTCACCCTATCCCACATAAGTCTGATAATATAATACAGCTGAAATTTTATAGCCATTTAGACCGTATAGACCCACATTGCACTTTCCGAAATCATACCCAGAATTAACACGAACCAGCTGCACTAACCCACAACCCAACACTCGGAACGATAGTCTCTATTCACAGCAGTTTCCCACAATACTGAAATACCGATAGGAAATCTCTTGTTAGCTAAAGTCTTATTCCAACAATTTTATATAATTCCAACTATAAATAAAACACGCGATAAAATGTATCCATTTCTCAGATCAACCATTTATGAAGTCATTTCCTCTTTTACTAATATCACTACAGATTTTCGAGCTGAACCTCGATATTATCCTCCTAACAAGCTGAAGTCGATTCTGTTCGTATTCATCACTGCCCCCAAATATCACCTCGAATCCAACACACCACTCTGGTGATACAACACCCCAGTACATGCCTAAGACACAACTTGCATAATACGTGCACCCATAAGAAATGGTTCAAACATACTCAAATCATGAAAATGACTCAACTGAGAGAGTTGTATCTCAAATTCACTAGTACTGCCATAACACAAGGATGAGACCTCGTGTAATACCACAGATATAGGACACACAAATTTGACCCACAAGGTCATGTTTCCATACAGCTTTGCTGCAACGCACGATCGTATCCAAATAATACTCCACATGAAATGCATCAAGTCACTATGCTAAAAATCGACCGCCACGCTCAATTGATGGCCGGAGCCAGAGAAAATCATTACACCAACGGTGAAACAAATAACACATACCACGCAAACCTGATAGAACATAGTCTAACTCATCTCGCCACTCAACTTGTGGCATTTCCGGCATAGCCTATGTCACAATAGTTCATAACTGCCCGACGCTAAGACAACCAGACTAAATTCTGACGTCACATACAAAACCTAACATACCAGAAAGTAAAGTTCCACTCGAGTCTCCAAATCCTGATAGCCATTAAACAGTACAAACACACATGATCCACAACAACAATATAGCATGTGCATGAGGACTCCCAGTCTCCAACCCCAAATAGCACACGCATCATCATACCTGACCCTAGTTTCCACTATGTGAATACATGCACACCTTCAATACCCATTCATTCCACAATAATTACTCTAAGATATCCATGTTCCATACAAGAGACTCGAAGATAAGCAGTCGATACAGCCTTAAAAGTGCCACAATACTATTGAAGTGCCATCAACTTAATTATATTGGCCTTTTTCTGAAATATGGAACTTCCACAAATCGCAATGATTAGAAATACAATTTCCTTAATCATCTGAAGATAATTCAACCTAATCATCTAAAACTCATTTCTCTAATCACCTATAGCTGCATGTACTGCCTAAGAATGTTATGAATTTCCATTCAGAACTGAACCATAACCTTACACACACAATTCTCAATCCTTAACAACATGTCGCATATATCATATCATCCTAAGGTAAGATGAGGACTTCACCTCCCCTACCGATCCAGGAACGTTTACGTACTCAATTAATCAAGAACTTCCACTGATCCCCTCTAGAGGGAAAAATCATTATGCATCTCATGATCTGCATGACATACAAAGGTCTTGTTCAAATTCTTACATACCAATACAGGATAAGATCTGTATAAATTCACAACACCGCCGAATAAACAAGTCATTGGGTCTATACTCCTAGCAAGAACTATCACCTCATTCTGAACCAGACAATGGTCTTAGCCCCTTAATTTACTTTATATACTAAGATTACACTGATATCGAATTCAATTATCTCGTCTCACCCATTACGAACTGCCCAGACAATAAGCCACCTTAGACATAATCAAAAGTCGCATATGATGCCCCAATATGCCAAGAGGATACTGATTCGAAGGCAACACAAAATGAAAACGAACTTTGGAAGGAGTTACCAATCCCACACACTACTACGGACTTTCCTTAGAAAAAAGGAAGCAAGGCATACAAAATAGCATATAGAAAACTATACTCAAAATCACATTGTTGCGGCGTGCAACCCGATCCATATAACTACCCATGACGGCGTGCCACCCGATCTACACATAGATCTCACATAAGGAGATGCACATCGAGCCAAATTTTCTAATTACAACAAAATACCGAGTATCGGTCATAAGCATGCTAAGTGCATAATAACATTTTTGAGGGACATATAGAATTATAAGCTACAAAACTCAAGGACAACTTAAGTGCGATGTACAATCTGAATTTCAAGAGCCAAGATGCTCATATAATGTCATTCCTACACAGATTCTCCACACATAGCAATTTCTCAAGTCATCTCACAAATCATATGGCGCAATGCATCACTATGCGAAATATCTAATAATGAAACATCAACGTAACTACTCCTCCATGAGGACCGCATTACTAAAATGAACATATCTGGCCTGATTTAGAGCCATTATTCACATTAAATTTATCCATCGACTTCAAGCTGATTTTGATCCCATTGAACTAGTCTGATAACCTCTCAAAGGTCCATAATAACTTTCATTTTCTTCATAAAACACAAGAATAACCATCACAATCGGAGTAATCCTCCCCAGTTCACAACCCAATATGCCAAGTGCCCTTCAGGCATGAATCTTTAATTTAACGACACCATCACAAACTTCATACTTGGTTTATTTCTTTAATAAATCAAGTGATAACATGCCACACTTATATAATATTCCCGTGGGATACACTCCCACAACCTACCACAACAATATCTGGAGTGTACCTCCAAATCACTAGTTGCACTAACGCTGAAGAGAGATCAAGAATCTTAACCAGGACGCAAAACCCTTTTTACAAAACATCGATCTTAAGTGGCGCTGATGACAATGCCAACTCACCGTAAACATTGAAATTTATCTCCTGCTCATCCGAGCTCATGACATCTTGTCAAAAAAATTTCCTTCACTCGTGTCATTCTCGACCAAATTTCCACAACCAGAACTGACTCACCAGCATACATCAAATCGGAACTAACATAGCACATAACGGTACAATCAGCTAATCAACAACGACCTCCCCAACTTAGCTCGAAGCCATATATATCATGGTGGGATTAAACTCACTCTTTCACAAGCTTGTGGAAACACGAATCATCAGAAATTTTAACTCTTCTGCAATTCTTGCATTCATTCCGACAACAGTTAAGCCTAATCTTTAGGGGACAAATTTTTCTAAGTCCCAAAATTTTTAAAAATTTCGGCAGAGTTTCCTTTGTAACTGGGCCTATCGACCTGCCATAAATCACCCAAATCATCCTAACAACACGTCCACAACTTGAGAAAGTATTACAATGTATATCAACAACATTAATCTCAATACTACAAGTATTGTATTATAAAAATTGATACATGGACATACGTTTCACCTATTTGAATCACAACACATAGAAAATACCTTTTAATCCTCCGTTATTGGACTATTCAACCAAGTAGGAACATATTCTTTATTTAATATTTTCGACCTTCAAGATTGTCTCCTCGAGTCAACGATTTTGTCATAAGACATTTACAGAAGCGATCTCAGCTCCTAGACTTGTCTAACTAGTATGACAAAAATATTTCCCTCATCAATTACCCATTAGCTTTACCTTTATTTACTATTTTTGTATACCATCCACTGCCATACACACTACACCATCACTTAATCTTCCTGAGTCCAAACACATATCGTCACATGTAATGCACTTTACTTTCCAACTATGAGACACGAAAAATATTCTTCACGCGCACATAACTCGGGGCTACTTAGCAGGTCACAATAAGAAACGAATCACTTAACAGTTCATCTACCATACAGCAGGCTTCTTCACCGCTACCAAGTCGTATAAATACACCTCGCAGCACTAACATAATCATCACGTGGATATCCAACCGCCATTCCGGCTAATAAGGACAATAATGAACATATAAGTTTAAAACACTTGCTCACACAATCAGCACCTCAGTGCTCAATCCATAGGCAAAGATCCGGCCTCAAGTCCTTCAGAATGAACCAACATCATCTCATAGAGATCACGTCTCGCCCCTCGATCGGGGAATCACAAGCCATCAAGGCATATCTATACTGAGTGCTCATTCGTGCATACGTTCACGCGGAAGGAATTTCAAGAGTTTTTTTTAAGCCGAATCAAGGACGCACGGTAAGAATTCAAGAATGTGAAATTTTCCTAAAGGTTCTGCAGCATCTCGAGGATAAATACAAACTTCTCCGTACCGATTTGCGAGACTCTACTAAAACTACTCATGACTCGCAAGACCTAGTAACCTAGGCTCTGATACAAACTTGTCACGGCCCATTTCCCGAACCAGGTCGTGATGGTGCCTCTCGTGAAGACAAGGCCAGCCAACAAATTAACAATACCTCTTTTAACAGTTACTTAACACCAATAAGTCAAAACCATAGTGTACATTGTCATAAATGCGAAAGAAAATGATAAACAAGGAACCAGCCCAACTCAGCCCAAAATTGGGGTGTCACAAGTCAAGAGCATCTAAAGAATCTGAACACTACTATAAAACCAGTAATATACATATTGGAAACTTTTAATCAAGGAAGAGATGCGGTGCCGCGGACGCTGGCGGTCACCTTGCTCAGCTATAATAGAAGTACCTTCAATCAGCTAATATCCCGCTACTGGGTGATCAATACATACATCTGCACACATGGTGCAGAAAGTAATGTGGGTACTCCGATCCAGTGAGTAATAAAAATAAATAACGACTGAAAGCATGAAATCTCATAAAGGCACAAAATAACGCTATCTCAAGCAGTAAAATAAATTATATGATAAAGCCGTAGAACATCAGATAATTTTATTTTTAAAACAGTGAAAACAACAATTTCATAAAGTAAGGAATAGTCAAAAGATTGCCCCTCGGGCTCAATATCAAACAGTACAGTATTAGCCCCACGAGCTCACTCTCAACTCACTAGCACACAACATCATCCCCTCGGGCTCACTCCCAACTCACCAAAACACAAACAACAGCCTCTCGGGTCCACTCCCAACTCACCTGGGTACCCTGCACTCACTGGGGGTAAGTACAGACTCCAGAGGGGCTCCTAAAATCCAAGCACAATATCAATAGGCCTGAAAGCCTTCATATATCACACACGAGGCTTGAAAGCCTCCTCACATAACACTCGAGGCCTAAAAGGCCTCCTCAAATCACTCATCATATCCTCACGTATGGCCCTCAGCCTCAATCATTCCAGAAAATAATCATAAGTCTCTTGGGCATCAGTAAAACAATAGTGATGTAAATTCACAAAAGATTTCAGATAATTGGCACGAAGCCCAAATATGGCAATAAGCCCCAATCATAGTGAAAAATAATAAATCTTTATCAAATACGCGGTAAAAATATCTAGCCCGCAATGCCCTTGCTCCTCAAATCGGTCTCCACGTGCGTCGAATCTATCCAAATTCAGAGAGAATACATCACAATATGCTAAGGGAATATGACCCAATCGAAAAGACACAAAAAATTGTTAGATAATACGCTTAACGCTAGAGGGGGGGTGAATAGCGTTATAATAAAAATTAGCGTAAACTTGCGGAATTTAAAAATTGCAGGAAGTAAATAAGTGCGATAAATAATAAAGTACGCACCGATGTATTCTGGTTCACCACAACACGTGGCTAGTCCAATCCCCGAGAGACTCTCTCGAGATTTTCCTCTAACTTGTCAAGCTTACGGGTGCTCAACAAACCTTTACAACTTGAGGACACAAGCCTTAACACCTTTGCTCGGAGATACAACACTCCAAGACTTCAACCAAGGAAATACAAGTTCCTCACAACAAGAGAATCACAATTCTCTTACAAGTGTACAAGACACTAAACACTCAAACAATACACTCCTTAATGAGTAGATATGAGTAAAAGAAGTAAGCTCAAGATCACAACAACTTTGGACAAGAATATGGCTCTCAAAACTTATGTAATGAATATAAAATGATTAGCAATAGAGTATGCAAGCTTATAGCAATTGTATGATCAGCTGTTGTGTGTTATTGTGTTTAAAACACTAAAATGAAGCTGTATTTATAGTTGAAAAACTTGGCATTACCGTTGCCTAATTGCCAATTAAGAGTTGCTGATTTTACTGTGTGACAATCGATGGTCAAGAAGCCACAATCGATTGTTTGCCAATTGTTCCAGAAATCAATCCCAGATTTTACGCTTAACAATCGATTGTCCAAGATCAACAATCGATTATTGGTAACGTTCAAAAAATCATTTCCAGATTTTACGTAAAACAATCGATTATACAAAATCAATAATCGACTATTCAGCAACGTTCAAAAAATCCTTTCCAGATTTTAATTTCAACAATCGATTGTACAAAATCAACAATCGATTATTCAGCAACGTTCAAAAAATCTTTTCCAGATTTTAATTTCAACAATCGATTGTACAAAATCAACAATCGATTACCTGATGGTATTTGAAAACTTTACGACAACGGTCAGCTTCAAAATCGATTGTGCAACGTTAACAATCGATTATTTATCAGACTTTGAAAATCATTTTAGACACTGCCTCTTGACAATCGATTGTTTATATACTCACAATCGATTATTTAATAACTTTGAAAAAGTCTGGAAGACACTGCCTCAACACAATCGATTGTCATATGTTCACAATCGATTATTTTGTGACTTTGAAAAATCTGATGGACACTGTCTCTTCATAATCGATTGTCATTAGCTTCACAATCGATTATTCTGAGTTTTGAAAAACTTTGATGTACACTGCCTCATCACAATCGATTGTCATAAGGTTCACAATCGATTGTCATGCAGGTTTGAAAAACCTGATGCTCACTGCCTTAACACAATCGATTGTCATTAGTTCACAATCGATTGTCATGCAGTCTTGGCTTAACATAATCGATTATTATAAGTACATAATCGATTATCTTAGTCCAGATTTTAGAGACATGTTTAAAAATTATTTTGACTAAAGTAAATATGCATGATTTAAAATCATTTAGCATTAAATTAAATATGCATAATTTTGTAAAAATAATTTTACGAGAGAAGCCATGTCATGAGTTAAGTTGTCGGATCAAGATCACAATTAAGAACGACTCATGTAAAAGTATAAAACTTGGTCTTGTGCTTGAATCTCGTTATATATATCAATTGTGCGCTTGTACTTGAGCTTCGTCATATATCAATTTGCGCTTGTTTGTCATTCATCAAAACCTACACATAAGAACACACGTTTTGGATTTGAAAGATGCTTTTGTTTGCTTCCCTTTTTGACATGAATCACAAATAGAGTCATTTTCAAATTATAAATTGGGAAGACCAATAACTAAGTTTTGAGAAATCAATTTGTTCAAAAGATACATGTTGATATGTGCTACTCTACGATGCCATAACCAAGTATCATCCTCTTTACTCATAAGACAATCAACATATTCGGGTGAGGAATTAGCAAGATCAACCATATAAATATTATCCACTCTAAAACCACGAAGGATAATTTTAAAATCACTACGTCTAAACACTAAGAATTCATCCGAATCAAATAGGGCAAGATTTCCCTTGTCACATAATTGACTTATGCTCAAGAGATTATGCTTTAAACCTTTCACAAGTAATATATGCTTAATAGAGGAATTTTCATCCTTACCGACCGATCCGATGCCAATAATCTTTCCTTTATTGTTATCCCCAAAAATCACACTTCCTCCTTCTTTGTGTTCTAGTTGAAGGAATTTGGATTCGTCTCCCGTCATATGTTTGGAGCATCCACTATCAAGGTACCATAGTGCACTTGATCCCTTCAAACATACCTACAAAACAAATTAATGCGTTTTAGGTACCCATGCCATTTTGGGTCCTTGAGGGTTAGGCATATTATAATGATGCGATTGAGTGATATGTCTATGTCGTGTAAAACATGCAGGAGCAATATGACCAATGCGTCTACAATAATGACAAGTCACGTTGGGGTTATGCATCCTTCTAGGTTCATAGTAACTTGATGGACGAAAATGATTTACTCTATTTTCATTATGACTATTGCGCATTTCATGGAAGTCATTTCTCCTACTATTATGGGCAGCATTTCTAGAATAATTGTTTCTAGGTTGAGGGCCATTTCTAGGTGGTTCAAACTTCCTTCTAGTGTGTGGCCTAGAATATGCATCATTTCTAGAGTGGTTATTTCTAGGTGGAAAATCATTTCTAGGTCTCCTAAAATGTTCAGCATTCCTTCTAGCATTTGGTCTAGCATGCATGTTGGTTCTAGTATTGCTATTTCTAGGATGAGCATTTGTTTTATTTATCATAGGTTGAGCCTTAGGTGGTTGGGGTTTGGCTTCAACCTTTTCTTTAGGCTCATTCTTAAAACCTATGCCATGCTTGGTTGACTTCAAATTAACAAGAACCTCATTCAAATTTTTATGAGAGGAATTAAACTTATCTAAGGTGCCCTTAAGCCTTTCTACTTCATTTTTGAGATGCATTCAAGAAGTACAATTTCTAATAGAACTTTCTACTTCATTTTTGAGATGCATGCAAGAAGTACAATTTCTAATAGAACTTTCGGGCTTGTCGGCGCTTCTCTTACCGAAAAACTTGTTTTCCTCTTTCAACTTCTCATTTTCTAAAACCAGTTTTTCCAAATCCTTTTCTTTCAATGAGAGTTGTTTTTGAAAATCTGTTTCTTGCAATGAAAGAGTTTTCTGCAAATCTTTAATGGTCTTCGAAGCATTAACAAACTCACTATGTAATTTATTATAAGCATTTTGCATTTCTTCAAGTGAGTGAGAGTTAGACGTACTTACCTCTTCTTCTTCGTTTGCCATGAGATATTGGCCAGTCGATTAATCACATGAGCTGTCCGCTTTTTGAGGTGTGCTTTCATACATTTTCTCAAGCTTATCTCACATCTCTTTGGCGATTTTGTAGTGGGAGATTTTCTGATAGTCTTCCTGATTCAAGGCGCTATACAACATATTTATTGCATTTGTGTTGTATTCACTTACCTTGGCTTTCCCAACTTTTGTTGTCATTTGATTTCCATGCTTGATTATTTGCCATAGATAGAAGTTGTTGGCTGTGATGAAAATTCTCATCCGATCTTTCCAATATGAGTAATTGCTTCCATCAAATATTGGAGGCAACGCGTTAGAATGACCTTCACTTATTCCTGCAAAAGAATTACGAGTAGAAGCCATGGAAGTTTCTCTCAAACTGTTAAGTCTTCAGAGAGTTGGGATCTGATACCAATTGTTAGATAATACGCTTAACGCTAGAGGGGGGTGAATAGCGTTATAATAAAAATTAGTGTAAACTTGCGGAATTTAAATATTGCAGGAAGTAAATAAGTGCGATAAATAATAAAGTACGCACCGATGTATTCTGGTTCACCACAACACGTGGCTAGTCTAGTCCCCGAGAGACTCTCTCAAGATTTTCCACTAACTTGTCAAGCTGACGGGTGCTCAACAAACCTTTACAACTTGAGGAAACAAGCCTCAACACCTTTGCTCGGAGATACAACACTCCAAGACTTCAACCAAGGAAACACAAGTTCCTCACAACAAGAGAATCACAATTCTCTTACAAGTTTACAAGACACTAAACACTCAAACAATACACTCCTTAATGAGTAGATATGAGTAAAAGAAGTAAGCTCAAGATCACAACAACTTTGGACAAGAATATGGCTCTCAAAACTTATGTAATGAATATAAAATGATTAGCAATAGAGAATGCAAGCTTATAGCAATTGTATGATCAGTTGTTGTGTGTTATTGTGATTAAAACACTGAAATGAAGCTGTATTTACAGTTGAAAAACTTGGCATTACCGTTGCCTAATTGCCAATTAAGAGTTGCTGATTTTACTGTGTGACAATCGATTGTCAAGAAGCCACAATTGATTGTTTGCCAATTGTTCCAGAAATCAATCCCAGATTTTACGCTTAACAATCGATTGTCCAACATCAACAATCGATTATTGTTAACGTTCAAAAAATCATTTCCAGATTTTACGTAAAACAATCGGTTATATAAAATCAATAATCGATTATTCAGCAACGTTCAAAAAATCCTTTCCAGATTTTAATTTCAACAATCGATTGTACAAAATCAACAATCGATTATTCAGCAACGTTCAAAAAATCTTTTCCAGATTTTAATTTCAACAATCGATTGTACAAAATCAACAATCGATTACCTGACGGTATTTGAAAACTTTACGACAACGGTCAGCTTCAAAATCGATTGTGCAATGTTAACAATCGATTATTTATCAGACTTTGAAAATCATTTTAGACACTGCCTCTTGACAATCGATTGTTTATATACTCACAATCGATTATTTAATAACTTTGAAAAAGTGGAAGACACTGCCTCAACACAATCGATTGTCATATGTTCACAATCGATTATTTTGTGACTGAAAAATCTGGACTGTCTCTTCACAATCGATTGTCATTAGCTTCACAATCGATTATTATGAGTTTTGAAAAACTTTGATGTACATTGCCTCATCACAATTGATTGTCATAAGGTCCACAATCGATTGTCATGCAGGTTTGAAAAACCTGATGCTCACTGCCTTAACACAATCGATTTTCATTAGTTCACAATCGATTGTCATGCAGTCTTGGCTTAACATAATCGATTATCATAAGTACATAATCAATTATCTTAGTCCAGATTTTAGAGGCATGTTTAAAAATCATTTTGACTAAAGTAAATATGCATGATTTAAAATCATTTAGCATTAAATTAAATATGCATGATTTTGTAAAAATAATTTTACGAGAGAAGCCATGTCATGAGTCAAGTTGTCGGATCAAGATCACAATTAAGAACGACTCATGTAAAACTATAAAACTTGGTCTTGTGCTTGAATCTCGTTATATATATCAATTGTGCGCTTGTACTTGAGCTTCGTCATATATCAATTTGCGCTTGTTTGTCATTCATCAAAACCTACACATAAGAACACACGTTTTAGTATAAAGCCTTGAGAACGTGTTTCCAACAAAAATATCGAAAATCACAAAATTTGCAAAACCCGAGCCCCGGGCCCACATCTCTAAATCCAAAATTTTTTACATCAATACGATCCTTATCTCGCAACGATTTCATACATCTCAAATTTACAAGAATGGAGTCCATTTGACTCCTCAAATCACCAATTTAAACTCTTTCAAATTTCAAGCCTTGACCTCTATTTTTATCCTTAATTTCCTTGGATTTTCAGCTTTAATCCATGTTTACCATAATAACATAATCTAAGGCCAAGAATACTTACTGAAGAAAATTCTCGAAAGCCTCTTCAAAATCGTCCAAAAATCTCTTAAGTCTGAAGCCCCAAATGTTTCTTGCGAAATGAGGTTGTTTTACACATTAAACCTCGATTTTTGTACTACCGCGGCGCGTGGGGTGCCGCGGGGTATGGGGCATCAGTAAAATATGTTTCTAGAAGTGAAATTTCGTACCATACTGGAAATTAAATAGGTGCGGCGCGCCGGGCGCCGCAGGGGGCCGCGGTAGTGCAATTTTCTGCGTTGCTTTGGTAATTTGGTCATAACTTTGCGTAGGAATGTCCGAATGACGAACGGTTTATTGCATTGGAAAAGAGATTCAAAGGGATTTATTTTGATAGGTTTTTCATCACATAAATCCTTATATATCTAGAGATATGGTCATCCAAAGTGAGGTCTTGGGCGCACTCATTTACAACTTCGTATTTTATTAAATTTTCCAACTTCAAAAGTACCTGTTAGCCATCCGAAATCACACCGAAGCCCCCATGACCTCAATCAAACATGCCAAAATATCACATAACATTATTCAAACTGATTCCAATCAACAAAATACCTCAAACAGCATCAAAACCATCAATTTTCATCAATTCAAAGCTTAGTTAAGCTAAAACTTTCAAAACTCATATTCAATCAAAAACTCGACCTAAACACCTCCGAATCAACTGAAATTATGCACACAAGTCCAAAAACACATAACGAAGCTACTAAAACTCTCAGATTTCCATTTCGACTCCCAGATCAAAATTTCACCAATCAACCGGAAATCACCAAAATAGTAACTTCGCCAAAATAGGCTAACTTCTTCACCAGACCTCTAAAATTACTTCCAATTGCGCTCCTAAGCCTTAAATAATCCCCGAAGGCTGCTAACTAAATCATCAAAATTCAATTCCGAGACCTCTAACTCACAAGTCAACATCCAATTGACTTTTCCAACTTAAGCCTTCTTAGAGACTAAGTGTCTCATTTCTTAATAAAGTCACTCCAATAAAATTCTAACACACCCAATACTGATAATAAAACATAAGGAAGCACAAAATGGGAAGAACGGAGTAGGTACTCACGAGACAACGGATCGGGTCGTCAAAATTCTGCCCTCTCAAAGGGAAGAGTTTCGGTTTCAGTTCGAGCAACTCAAGTAGGTTCAGATACCGGTAATCGACTATGAGGTGAGATTCTCTGAGTTGTCTTGCCAAACACTTATGATACTTCCTACTGATGCATAGAGAGTGCGAAGGTTTGTTACAAGTTTGCACACTAGGATTCAAGCTACTATGGCCCGAGAGGTTGAGATAGGGACTTTTACGAGCTAGTTGTGGAGATAGCTCGAAGGATCGAGGGTGTACATCAGCGTAGCCGATAGTAGGCTATGAGTGATGAGTGATTTTGATATTTTGGAGAGTTCAGAGGTGCCCCGGCTAAGGGCTGAGGTCGGTTCGTGAAGGGTCAGTCTAGCAAGCCCACTTATCCAACAATGTCGCCTCCTCGGGTTACTCTAGGGCGACCCTATTTTAGCGTCATGCTAGAGAGTTCCTACCAACCACCAGCTATTCAAGGTTCCTCCACTGGGTATTCAAGCCATCATGGTTAGACTTCAGGTCAGTAGTACACCGTACCGAGAGGTTGTTTTGAGTGCATGGATCTCGATCATGTGCGGAGGTTCTACCCCAGGCTTCGGGGTAAGGTAGTGCGGCAGGGTTAGCAGCCTATGATTACAGCACCAGCTGCCCCACTAGCTGTCCAGCTACCTAAAAGTGGAGGGCGGGTGGGTAAGGGTCGTTCTAGAGGTGGAGGCCAATCAGGTGGCACTCCAGATAGGTTCTATGTTTTTCCGGCCAGACCAGATGCAATAGCCTCAGATGTCGTGACCACATGTATTGGTTTTGTCTGCGCTAGGAATGCTTCCATACTATTTTATCTGGAGTCTACATATTCATATGTTTCATCTCTGTTTGCTTATTTCCTGGGTGTTCCTTGTGAGTCCTTGGGTACTCCTATGTGCGATTTTAGTGTTGTGGATCGAATCTACTGTCCTACATTGTTATATTCTGTGGTTATGAGATTAGAGCAGATCTTCTATTGCCTGATATGACTTTGAGGTCATTTTGGGCATGGACTGGTTGTCTTCATATCACGCTATCCTTGATTGCTATGCCAGACTGTTACCTTAGCGATGCCAGAGTTGCCTAGATTGGAGTGGAAGGGTTTGTCCGTTAGTGCATCTTGTCGGGTTATCTCTTTTCTAATGGCTTGAAATATGGTCGAGAAGGGTTGTTTGGCTTATCTAGCTTATGTTCGAGATACTACTATAGAAACTCCGGTGATAGATTTAGCGCCCCTAGTCCGGGAGCTCTCCTATGTGTTTCCTTTTATTCTTCTAGGCATGCCACCAGATCGCGATATCAATTTCTATATTGATTTGGATCTAGGTACCCAACCTATCTCTATCCCACCATATCGCATGGCCCTGAAAGAGTAAAAGGAGTCGAAGGAACATCTTGAGGAGTTGGAAGTTTGCACACTGGGATTCAAGCTACTATGGCCCGAGAGGTTGAGATAGGGACTTCTTACGAGCTAGTTGTGGAGATAGCTCGAAGGATCGAGGGTGTACATCAGCGTAGCCGAGAGTAGGCTATGAGTGATGAGTGATTTTGATATTTTTGAGAGTTCAGAGGTGCCCCGACTGAGGGCTGAGTTCGTGAAGGGTTAGTCTAGCAAGCCCACTTATCCAACACTGCCGCCTCCTCGGGTTACTCTAGTGCGACCCTATTTTAGTGCCATGCTTGAGAGTTCCTACAAACCACCAGCTATTCAAGGTTCCTCCAGTGGGCATTCAGGCTATCATGGTTAGACTTCAGGTCAGTAGTCCACCGTACCGAGAGGTTGTTTTGAGTGCATGGATCTCGATCATGTGCGTAAGTTCTACCCCAGGCTTCGGGGTAAGGTAGTGCAGCAGGGTTAGCAGCCTATGAATACAGCACCAGCTGCCCCACTAGCTGTCCAGCTGCCTAAAAGCGGAGGGGGGTGGGTAAGGGTCGTCCTAGAGGTGGAGTCCAGTCAGGTGGCACTCCAGGTAGCTTCTATGTTTTTTCGGCCAGACCAGATGCAATAGCCTCATATGCCGTGACCACATGTATTGTTTTTGTCTGCGGAAGGAATGCTTCCATACTATTTTATCCGGAGTCTACATATTCATATGTTTCATCTCTGTTTGATCATTTACTAGGTGTTCCTCGTGAGTCCTTGGGCACTCCTATGTGTGATTTTATTATTGTGGATCGAATCTACTGATCCTGCATTGTTATATTCTGTGGTTATGAGATTAGAGTAGATCTTCTATTGCCTGATATGACTTTGAGGTCATTTTGGGAATTGACTGGTTGTCTTTATATCACGCAATCCTTGATTGCTATGCCAAGAATGTTACCTTGGCGATGCCAGAGTTGCCTAGATTGGAGTGGAAGGGTTTGGCCGTTAGTGCATCTTGTTGGGTTATCTCTTTTCTAAAGGCTTGAAATATGGTCGAGAAGGGTTGTTTGGCTTATCTAGCTTATGTTCGAGATACTACTATAGAGACTCCGGTGACAGATTTAGTGCCCGTAGTCCGGGAGCTCTCCTATGTGTTTCCTTCTAATCTTCTAGGCATGCCACCAGATCGCGATATCAGTTTCTATATTGATTTGGCTCCAGGTACCCAACCTATCTCTATCCCACCATACCACATGGCTCCGAAAGAGTTGAAGGAGTCGAAAGAACATCTTGAGGAGTTGCTAGCAAAGGAGTTCGTTAGATCGAGTGTATTGCCTTGGGGTGCACCAATGTTATTTGTGAAGAAAGATAGGACGATGCAGATGTGCATTGATTACTGTCGATTGAAGAAAGTTACCATTAAGAATAAGTACCCATTGTCATGTATTAATGGTTTATTTGACCAATTGCAGGGTGCAAGGGTGTTCTCTAAGATTCACTTGAGATCGGGGTACCATCAGTTGAAGATTCAGGATTTGGATGTTCCAAAAATGGCTTTTCGGACTAGATATGGCCATTATGAGTTTCTAGTGATGTTCTTCGATTTGAGTAACGCCCCCGCGACATTTATGGACTTAATGAACCAGGTGTTCAGGTCGTATATTGATTCGTTTGTCAATGTCTTCATTGATGACATTTTGATATACTCGTGTAACATGGAGGAGCACGGGCAGTATTTGAGAGTGGTTCTTCAGATCTTGCGGGAGCAGAAGCTATATGCTAAGTTCTCCAAGTATGAGCTTTGGCTAGATTTTATAGCATTCTTGGGGCATGTTGTATCAAGTGAGGGCAGTAAGGTAGACCCAAGAAAATCGAGGCAGTTAAGAGTTGGCCTCGTCCTACCACGACAACTAAGATCAGGAGCTTCTTAGGGTTAGCAGGTTATTATCACCGGTTTGTGGATGGCTTCTCATCTATTGCAGCATCATTGACTAGATTGAACCAGAAGGGTGCTCCGTTCCGATGACTGTGAGGTGACTCATCTCTCCAAGAATCAGACACAACGATCTCCTTTCATATTTTTAAGTGTGATTAGCAACATTAGATGTAAAATGGAAAGGAAATCTCATGGACGAGGTAGCAAATAAGGTGATAAATACAAATATATATATATATATATATATATATATATATATATATATATATATATAAGATTCCAAAAATTTAAGAAAAAATAACTTTTTAAATGGGTATGGTTGATATTCATTGAATATATATAGCCGAGTCAATATAAAAAATTTAAGAAAGATTGGAGGTGATTTAGACTTATTTGATCAAATCGTAATTAAAATCGAGTTCAATTTTTTTTTTCGACGACACATGTATCAAACATGTATCTCACAAGTATACATGGATATACATGTGATATACTTTTCATACAAATATGATATATATGTGAATACAAGTGATACACAGTATGATACACCTATCATTTTCTTTCATGTTCATCTTCTACTTCAAATTTTCAATTCAAACCACCTCAAAACTCTACTAAATCATCCCGAAATTGAGATTTAAGTTTTTTAAGATGTACTCAATCTATTCTAATAACACTCACTCTAAAGAAAATAAAATTTTGACCTTTTTTGACTACAAATAGCTAATTGGCTCATGTTGGTAATATTTAGCTACTACTAGTAATATTTTATGAAGCCAATTTTGTAATAAGTTATTTATAAATGGACATAGCTGGTATTTTTATATGGGATTAAAACATGATATCACCGTTTTTTTGCCTAGAATTTAAAAGTTGATCACATTTTAATTTTTTTTTACAGCCACAAGTACTTCGTCTCATTTGTGCTCACGATGATTTTGAGTTTTCATCGACTTTCTTATTTGTCATGGTATTAAGGTGGATTGGGTCGACGGTGGTCAGTTTGCGTAATTCTTTTGAATTTCTCATTTACATTCATCATGCTGCTTGCACTGGTTTTCTTCGTGTTGTTAAGGTCGAGTAAATGGCTAAAATTGCACCAATTTTTAATTTGTGAACATAATTTAAGGAGTAACCTTAAAAGTTGCTGTATGTGTGCAAATGGTCCAAGACCTATACAGGTCGAAATAATACGGGCTAGCTAGTTTTTGGACCGGTAATTAAAAAAACCAGCGTTTGTAAAGTCATTTAAAAATAGCCACTATTTTACTGTAACACGAAAAGTTCCAGCACACGGAAAGTTCCAACATAATATACTGAATATTGGAGCACTTGGGTATGAACTTCCAGTATATTATGCTGGAATATTTTTCTGATTTTGAATAATATTTTCATTCAGATTTATCTTTACATGAAAAGTGACTAAATTTAGATCATTTTGAAACTATGGCTATTTTTAATTACCGCTTATAAATATGGCTATTTTTAATTACCGCTTATAAATATGGCTATTTTTAGTTACCGCTTATAAATATGGCTATTTTTAATTATCGCTTATAAATATGACTATTTTTAATTATCGCTTATAAATATGGCTATTCTAAATTACCACTTATAAATATGGCTATTCTAAATTACCACTTATAAATATGGCTATTTTTTAAATTCACCCATTATATACAGTGTCACAAAAAGTTTTTCAGAGACATTATGTTCTGGCGACCACTTATGCCGCCATAGTGACATGGGTTGACCTACATCTATCTTATGGTGCATTTGGTGTCGAGCTTAGTCACCGCAAAAGGTAAAAATAAAATGACGGATGACTAATATTTTGTGGCGAGTTCGAATATTAAAAAATGCGCCACAAAATAGATGTTACATGGGAGCATCACTGAAAACGGTAACCCATATTGTACTACTTTAGGTAACGATATTTTTTTGCGACCTTTAGGTCACCACAAAAAGTGGTGATTTAGGTTGCCATTTTCAATGACGACCTGACCTACCTAACATCTATTTTGTGGCACATTTTTACACTTTTTGTGGCGAGTTGTCCTCATTATTATTGTTGTTTTATTAGGATGAATGCTCGCGCTTCGCCCGGTATATAAAAAAATAGATATAGTTTCATGTTAATATCATAAATTTTATTTTAAAAATCAATTTGTGTACTAAGCAAACATTTTTCATGTTCTTCTGCCACCATATGTGAAATATATCAGCAGAATATATAAAGTCGAGTAAAAGAAATAGAAAATTTTAAAAAAAAAAGTGAAGGTGAGAAAAATATAATGTAAAGAACAGATCAACAGGGATATACACTTGAGATGCCTCCCGTTCTATTGTTAGTATGAATTGTTGACACTTATGTTTCATAAGATTGGTATGTAATTTGCATTTCTCTAAAAAAAATGTAAAAAGGAAAGGAAATAATAATGGGAAAGGAGAAAAAAAAAGGGCAATCAAATATATATTGTTCTCTAAGGTATTTTTCTTTTTCTATTCTTTCCCTTCCTATGTATATCTTCGGCCTATCAAATCTCAATAATTTAGATTTTCTCTCAGCAGATATTGGGATTTAGGGAAAAACAACAAATTATTTACGAAATGAAAATTGTATCCGAAGGAATAAAGACATAAATGAGTACTTGTATTAAAATGCATGAAAAGGTGGAAAGATAAGAATGGAAAGGTCATATATGCGGCGCTAATAAACAGAAGCTCAAAACAATATGATCAATTAATTAGCGTATATTTTTTCTTAGTTGCGACAAAAAGAGGTAATAGCAAGGAGTAAGCTTGATGCTTAAAATATGATACTATTTAGAAGCTCATAGATCATTACTACACTTCTATTAGCAAACAAATATATAAATAAATAAATGAGATACATCCTCTATTAGCCAATGAGTATAACTTTTCATGCTTTACTGACCCGAATTTTCTATCATCGGAAGTCGTGATAGCGCCTACTATCGAAGCTAGACAAGCTAACTTAAACATACTTTTTTCAACTTCTATTTAACAAGATAATCATGCCACTTGTCTTAATAATATGGTTTTGTCTCTCCTTTTATTATATATAGATTATTAGCTTTTTTGGCTGCTAAACTTGCCACAAAAAGTAAATAAACGTGCCGTAAATAGACTTTAAGCAGATCGCTACGCAAAACAATTGACACATAGCACTACTTTTGGTAGCGACTAAAGAGAGAGCCACCGAATATCATTACTAAAAACCTTATTTCCTGTAGTCTCTCTCTTGGTTCAGAACTATGTGGCAAGTGGCAACTATTATCTAGTAACATACAATCTTTTAAGGTTTGACATCTGATACAATAAACCACTGCAAGTTTATATAGTAATGTACAATCTCCCTTGGGCTTGATTTTTGACAATTTCATACAATGGAGTCACCAGCATTTATTTGGTATACCATTTTCCATCAAAAGTATTACTCCTATAATTTTAATGATTATTGGGCTTCATAATGATGTAGTGACTAGAGGGTAACATAGTGCAAAGTGTTGCAAGGTCTCCAGAAATCAATTTTAAAGCTTGGCAATGGCATACGGAGGCAAGTTTGATCTGGGAGAGAGCTTTAGGTCTTCCCAATCTTCATCATCTATCTTGGAAAAGTAACAGTCAACATCATCATCTCTAATTAGGTCCAGTCTAGACGGCTCCCACTGAAACCATGTGAAAAGTTAAGTAAAAGCATGAAAGAAGCTCTCAAGATATCTACTTCAGGATTATTCTTGATCAAATGGACATAACGCACCTTAGGATTTCTATCCTTGTCGATGAGTAAAGCTCTGCATCCCTGCAGTGTAAGTCAAGTATCAGTCATGTAATTCGGTAAAATGGATAGCTGAAAGATGGCATATTCTACCTCGAAAAAATCCTTGCTAAATTCTCCCATCAACACATGACAAACCATCCTATACTCTCGGGTAAGGCAGCTACCAACACCTTGCAACCTCCCTTCTCTTATCTGGAACAGAAAAAGGAAACTAATATGAACAATCTGCAGATACTCAACAACTCTCCGATGGAAATGTTGGCCAAATTAAGTCATTAGGAGATTCTACTTGTAATTTTGGAGCCACTAGCCAGCAACTAAAATTGAGGTCCAAGGAACGGAGAGGGGGGTTTCTAATGAGTGGTTCAATTTAGCTAGTATAAGGGTTTAGGGTCGTTCAATTTAGCTAGTATAAGGACCAGTCACCATGCGCCGAGTCGAGGAGAAGTATATGATAAAAGGGGTATCATTAACAATCTAGCATAGAGTGCTTTGACTAAATCACAATCAAACGGTTAACCTAACCAACTTCTCCTGAAGCATAATATAGAACAAAGAATTTTTCAAATTGTTCTCTCTTCCTCTATTTCATTACTCAATTAACTACCATGAACCAATACCTGATAACTGTTTGCAAGGTATTATATCAACTACACGCATTAAGCAAGAAGCATGCAGGTACTCGAGGAAATAATAATGAAGTACATCATTTGTATCTCCGTTATAACACAACAAAATTAACTGGTTCCAGTTTAAATTTATTTTAGTTCTTGATATATAATTGCTCCCATCTTTCCTATGAATGACCAGAAGATCCGGAAATAGATATTAGTAGGCGTTTTGTAGAAAAATAACTAAGTTCCTTCAGATTGGGATTAGATTCTCCAGATCATGAAGTTATGAACACCTTTCACAGGTATTAGGTCTCTGTTTGACAGAATCAATCATAGCAAAAGTCGATTTCTTTCTTTTCCAAAGGAATATTGAAAACTTCATAACTTTTTAAAGGACTTCAGAAAAATGAGCATTGTTCGGTACCCAGCCAAATCAAGCAGAGTTTATGCAACTTGCAGTTGGATTTGTCCTCTTTAACTTTTTTTGTCCAACAATCAAATTCAAAAGCCATTTCCAGCTTCTGAAACTTTGCCTTCCAAAACATATAGCTAGCAACGAAGCACTCTAATTTGTTCAGGTAACAACATAATGGTGCTTGACTTACTGATCTCAATGAAATTTTAAGACTTGTAGGGGATGCTTTCTTTAGCGATTGGATGGTAGAAGAGACCCAGTCATCATTCTTGTTCAAAGCCTCACTTTCCTGTAGAAGATTTATACCAAGTTCACATCAAGTATTCTGATAACCAATTTTATCAAAATTGTACAAAAGTAATTCTAAGATCGAAAACAAAAGAATGCATCAAATCACCATCCATCTCTCAGACTTACAAGAGCAGATATGATTTCTTCGACTGTTCTTCGAGAGAAACAGCGATCAATGATCTTCATCCTACATACATAAAATTGCAGAACTGAGACTGGTGCCCTGTTGAGAAAGGGGTCATGAAATTTTGAAGACTACTGGTTTGTTTTATTTGAATAACTTTTTGCCTTCAGTCGATGCAAGCTTAGGAAAGGTATCCATCATCTTAAGCTTCGAATGGCCATATAAAAGTAGAGTGAACATAGTCTTGCAACAACAGGAAGAAAAATAACACGATAGCAAAATATCTAATAAGAAAGATCACACATGGTCTCTATGATTCATCAACACTATATGCTCTTTAAGTTCAAAAGATCCCCTTACAGGTCCTGGGACTCTGGTTTAGAAGGTAAGTTTCCAATGAATCAGCATGAAAACAAACACCATATTAGAGATACTAAATGAACTCACTTGTGATAAGAGCTTCCTTCTTTCAACTTTGGTATGTGGGAGAACCGACTAATGATGGTCGAAATAACATCTGGATCACTCGTATTGACTTTAACTAGTGCTTGTTCTAAAAGTGACAACCTCTGTGAACAGAAGCAAGATCAGAAAGCATTCAAGTTAGATCAGAGATGGAAGGAACTAAACAGTTAGACACATGCTATGCATCCTGGTGGAGATGTATATCAAGATCAATGAACCGATTATTCAATGTGCCAATACTCTTGTCAGATAAATAAAAACTTCAGCACAAAACTAAACCATCGGGAAAGGTCTTCTACCACCCAGAAATCCACATATAGCCTATAAGTCGACCAGTGTCTTAAGGAAGAAACCACAAATTGATCAAAGAACCATTCCGCACATGGTTGACAAAATCCAGATTTTGAACACGCATGATTAGCTTGGGCACTGCTGGGCAAGGTAATTTAGAAGACCGGAAGAATATTTCTCCTAGTATTTTGAATTCATATTTGTTGGTACCCAATCCTGCTAAAAGAATTTCAATTTACAGAATGACTCTGCATGAAGCATCTGTATTGCTCCACTAATTACTATTTGGGAAAAAGAAACAAAAAGAGATTAATTATCCCAGCACCAAATAACTGAACTTGCTGATGCTAAACCCAAACTAAGTAGAACAATTTGTAGAGTACATCCTGGTCCACTGGAGGTCTGACATTGACCGCAGACCTTCAAAGACCTTTTAGAACTAGAGTACGTTTGGTCCAAAATGGACGCCCAAATTTGATAAACATGATCAAATAAACATCGTAAGAGAACATAATCAAAAAGATTATGAGACCTATATAACAAATGCCAGATAAGATTTCCGTCCTAACACCATGTGCCTATATTTAATGAACTAGCAATTTTATTATTACATGTAAAGGCAATATCGATTTTTCCATTTTATATAGGCAATATCGATTTTTCCATTTTATGTACTGTTCAGTTCCGACATATTTATTAGTAACATAAGACCTAATTGATTTTTTTCTAGAAGCAACTCAAAATAGCCAGAACATGCTGGAAATTGATGCATCATACCTCTGAAGGTACAAAGTGAGTTGCTAGACCACAAGCAAGCATTTCGGCACCATCCAACCTAGCACCAGTAAGACCAGCATATTCCCCTGCCAAAGTATATAAGAAAGTAGTCAAGGGCAAACAAGACATAGTATTTTACTACTTAATAGTATTTATACCTACTAACTTCTCTTTGTATCGTAACATCACAGGAATTAGTCTTCCCCAATAAAAGACAACACCAATAAGAATAAGGGAAATCAGGGAAGATACGGAAGGATAGTCTCTAAATAAAATTTAGGTATAAATCATGAAACCTTGTCAGTGATTTCAATATAAATATCATTCTTCATATATCCTTGTAGAGAAGATTCTTTGCATGTATTCATAGGCTATCTTAAATTTGTAATGACATGAAGAAATTCAGCAATCACCATGAAAACTAAGGCTTAAGTTTGTGATGACCTAAACTTAACAAATTTGGAAAATCACCGTGAAAACCAAGGTCGACATCCAGCCAACAGCGCGAAAATTGTGTAGGGAGAATTATAGTAGGCTTATATCTTTAAAAGCTTTGACCCAGATGTAAGTATATAATGACTTAAGAGTGAAATATTTTTTAAATGAGAAAACGTGTGATCAAGAATGCAAACAGTGGAAAGTAGATATAAAATGTCAGAAAAAATTCAGAAACTTTAGGAGAAGATGAACCAGAAGGAAAACAATCACTGCTACTTTGCTGCAGAGCATGTACAGTAAGCTTTTGACCATTCTGAGGGAGGAAGAACCTATCTTACTTTTTTCAAACTTTTCACTTTTGGTCTCAAAGGTATAGGAGAAGAAGCAGCAGCATTAAAAGCAAGGTAGCTAGGGGCGATAATTATTCTCGCGATAGCCTAAAACTAGCCAAGCTTCAGCAACCAGGTAGTGACATAAATTTCAAACAATGACAAGTAAATAACTTCACATAGGAACTTCAATAAATTACATCTAGCAGTAAATTCTTGTACAACTATGAGCATTGTTGCAAGTAGAATTACCGAAGAATCCTGGAAGCCTCGAATAAAAGTAAGAGGCACCTACATCAGGAAAGAGTCCCAAAGCTGTTTCAGGCATAGCAAAAACCTACAGGAAAATGAACGTAAAAATATGTGGACATGAAGTTTCTTATACCAGTTTGTACTTAGCAACCACCAACCAAGTTTGAAAGAGAGTAACTATTACAGCTAAGAAAATATACTCTCAATGCAAATCCGGAGGTACTAAGTACTAACTAAAGCTCATGAAGATTTACAGTCTGTAAGGTTTTCCTCTAATTTTGCTAAAGACAATATGAATATCAGATATTGTTGCATTCCACAAGAGAGGCCCACAAAATATAAAGAGTACAAATTTCAAGGAAATGCCAAAAAATGTGGTAAAGGTCAACTACAAAAGGGAAAGAAGATAACGAGATTGAAAAATTGAATCTTTTACTCAAGTAGAGGCAATACCGACTTCTCTGTTGCAACTCGAAATCTACCATGTACAGAAGCACCAGCTCCACCTCCCATGACAATTCCATTAAGGATGGAGACCTTCAAGGGGCAGTCCAAATAAGATTTAATGTATTCCTCGGAGAAGGTTTTATTACAAAAATAAAATTACACCATAAACCTAAGTTAACCTGGGGTTTGCTATATGTTGCCATCACATAATTAAGGGTGAACTCTTCACGGAAATAATCAGCACCCAGTTTCCAGTTACCTGAAAGCATAAAAATATATATGTAATTAGCCAACTTTTTGGACGTTAAGCTATGTGCACTTAAAACTAAATTACTGAAAAATTTTAACATCATCTGGAAAGAGCAAAGTTGTGTGGTACAAACATTATTAAAGGTCACCATAGTTCTCAGACTTAATCATAAGCATCTCATAGGACACAAGAAAACAGATTGAATATGCCCAAACTTTTTCAATGTTAAGGCTGCCCGATTATCTTAAGGCCTAATGATTGATCGGAAGAGAAATAAAAATGAAGAGTTAGCGAGAGAGGTATAGAGGAAAGCGAGAGAAAGAGAGGGAGAGGGGGGAGTGAGAGAGTTGAATAGATGAAAAATAGAGCCTCTTAACAATTAAGACAAGTGATCAATAAAAATATGAATAAGAGTGACAAAGAAAAACTATTGTTTTGAGAATGATTGACGAAGAAAAACTTCAGGAAGTTGAGACAACAATTTAGAATTGCCGCTGTCCTATTTTCTACAACACAATCAAACTAGATAGATAGATTAAAACGTTACTTGGACTTACATAATAGCAATTGAAGAAAAAAATTAACAGAAAGGAAAAGTATAGCATCATGGATCTATGGTTTATGTTTGAACTGTTAAATGACTTAAAAATATTAAAATTTACGAAACTTCTCAGATTAGCATATAGAAGCGTGTCGTACATTTCTGGATGTCTAAAAAATTAAACATCTAGTGTATAACTAAGGATCGAAGAAAAGTTTCACCTGCATGGATCCAGTTTAAAATATAATCTATAAATACTGAAGATTGTTATTACCAAGCTATAACCAATTTAACAGGTTACCTACCCCGGCGAACATTATGAACAACAGCTGTAACATCCCCACCAGCACAGAAAGCCCTTCCATTTCCCTGGAAGTATTGACACAAGAAAAGAAATAACATTTCTTGACTGATGTTAAGATACTTTATACTTGTACAGGGTCACTTGTAGAACTGTGAAACCTACACCAAACCTTGAGAAAGAGAAAAAACTAAAATAGAAAACCACATATAAGAAACTAAACAAATACATACCTTTCAGTTGTTCAACTAAGCTATTTAATTAAAGGTATCCAAATAAGCTTCTTTAGTGTATATTAACAGCTAATTGGGGGGGGGGGGGGGGGGGAATCTTCCTTCTCTCTAGACTTTTTTTTTATCGGCAAGGATAACATTATTGATTTCCAGCAGAAAATGATGGAATTCTCTTTAGATTTTTTCAGCAAAATCATCCCTGCGACCTACTTTCGACAATCTAGATTAACACTACTACCACATAGCCCTAGTCTATGGCAAATAAAATAGATAGGATTGAATACTAGATTGGTCACACATGGAACCAGCAAGATAGTTCAGAGAGCTAGCCACTTTGCCAGCTTTATTCTTAGAGGGGCAATATCGCAGGAGCCATGAGGACAAGCTCTTCACTGTGTCATGAGATGAGTAGGGGAACTGACTGAATTCTTTGAAACATGCCTAGTTAGATGCTTCTACAGAGTAGGTCCCATTGATATCATATACAAAAACAGCACATAAAATTCCTTTTGGGTAGCCCTCTGACAATACGAGCTTTTTCTTTCCAATGTTCTCCCGATAAAACTGGCTCTATGGATCTTTAAGCACAAGTCAGAACGACCAAGAACTCAGAGAGACACAATCGTGGAGTGATGCATTACAAAATTCAATGAAGAAACAAAATAAAAGAAATGAACAGTTCACAATCTGAACAAAGTAACTCCTCAAATCAATGCAAATCTGCTTGCTAGCATGAACCAGTTGCTAGTACGAAAAATACAAGATACCCACAGTTAAGCTATCAAGGCATGTTAACTATCACAGAAGATCCTCCTACTAGTGTGAACATACCTTCAATATTATCATCTTCACATTAGAATCTCTTTCACTAGCATGGAAAAGTTCCAACAGCCGAGATATCTGGACAAACAAATAAGTTTAAGAGGACATTTATCACTGATAACATGTAGTCAAAACTTCTATCTATTTCTTCAGGTGAAGAGCAATTTACATCAATCACTGTATGACACTAATATGGCATTATTTAGAAACCAAATGTTCACCAAGTTAATATAACAACAATAACCTCTTTCAGATGATTGCACGAGAAGAATAAAGTGAATCCATATCAAATTAGTCTTTTTAGCTACCGCTATCATGATCCAATCTCCTCAACTCAGTTGCATAAAACCAGAAGAAAACTGGTTGAGCAACACATTCATGCTTGCTTCTCTAGTTCCACATTCATTCGATGTTATTAGAGTACTTATTCTCTTTTGAACAATATATAATGTTGAGAGGCAAAAGAAAACGTAAAACATCATTTAACAAAGTTGCATGACAGTACATGATATGCAGTGTTTCCAAGGAATAGGTGCAAGGGTAGGATAATTACATTACAACATTCAAGTCTTATCTATTTCACATATTATTTGAAGGCAGAAAACAATAAATTCATCAGAAAGTGTGGGACTTTATAAGGGCAACAAGAAAAAAAAGAACAAAGAAAGCAGTACTCCAAAAAATAATACTCCCTAAATATCATAATTGGCATACCATTTGATGAGAAAGAGCATTGAGCTGCTTAGGCCTATTTAATATGAATGTTCTAACACTTGATGTCTCCTCCGCCAAAACCTGACAACCAATAATAACAGTTAAAAAAAGGAAAAGGTTCACATTTGAATTTGGACAGGCATAAAAGATTCATCAAAATTGAGAAGAAACCCCAATCATTTAAACTAAATTTTATTTACTTCCTATAGGAAAGGTTTCAATTTAGTAAAAGGAAAAATAGATATGGTGAAATGAAAACCAGCAAACTAATTTAAAATATTAAGTGGAAGACTAAAACGCAGAGCAGAATAAGATTGGACCTGATCGGTTCCGCCATTGATGGAAGAGGCTTGAGCCATGGTGGTTCTCAGTTTCTTGGGAATTGAGACTGACTAGCTCAATACTGGAAATTTACTGCTGGAGCCGCGGGGCACTAAATATCCTTAAACTTTCCCCACTGATCGATCCGACTGAACACGTTTCTTCCGCCCATATTAGTTGGTCGTTCTTTTTTTTTTTTTATGTTCGGTTAAGGGTCAAAACTGCCCTCAACGTATTGACGCCGGAATAAAATTGCTCTCCGTTAATCTTGTGCGAAGAAAATGCTCCCACCGTTACATTTGTGGCACACTTCTGCACCCACCGTTACATTTGTGGCACACTTCTGCCCCCAAAATCTAACATTTCATTTTTATTTTTTATTTTTTTTAATGCCACGTGTCACGTTTTGATTGGCCATTAAATATCTCACCCAAATTCCGACCCAAACCGACCTACCCGACCCAAAAAAATGGAAAATTGGAAAATTTAAAGAACGGAAAAAAGGTCAAAACGGCCCTCAACGTATTGACTCCGGAACAAAATTGCCCTCCGTTAACCTTTCAGAATGTATTTGTGTATATATATATATATGCACAAAGAAAAAAAATTTATACCAAAAATTATATATTTTTCGGCTATTTTTTTGACAACCAGCGACGTCAACTGAGTAGGTAAATAGGGCTTGATCCTAAGCAGATCAAGTTTTGGTTTCAAAACAAAAGGACTCAAACAAAGGTAATTTAATTTAATCTATTTTTAGTGACTGATTTAATTATTAAATAATTAGTTATAATTAATTGACACCTTGACTATTGATCATCGATAGTAAATTAATTGAAGTATGTGAAAATCTAATAGAAAGCGACTTTGTTATAAGAAATAAATATGGATTAAAATTGAGAAAACACATTAATTATAAGTAGGGCCGGCTCTAGGATGAGGCCATTAAAATCCATACGTTTAAGGTTTATTATTAAAGTTTAACTTTAGGCCGCGAATTTCATTCATCGCCCTTAATTAAAAAGTAATATAATAGAATCTGGTCAAATCAGCCGAAATACATAATCCTATTAAATGGATTTTTTTTCTATTTTTGCTAGATTTTTGGAAGTTAAATAATTTCCAGTTGAAGCCACAAAAAATCTGGTTTTACAGCTAGTGACTAATGATTATTCCTTTCTGGAATCACTGACGAATTACAGAAATCTACAGGGCTAAAAATGAACGGTTAAGGGTCAAAACTGCCCTCAACGTATTGACTCCGGAACAAAATTGCCCTCGATTAACCTTTTTTGGGTCGGGTTGGGTCGGGTCGGGTCGGAATTTGGGTGAGAAATGATTTTGGGTCAAGTTTATTTAATGGCCAATCAAAACGTGACACGTGGCATTAAAAAAAATTGAAAATGAAATGTTAGATTTTGGGGGCAGAAATGCGCCACAAATGTAACGGTGGGGGCAGAAGTGTACCACAAATGTAACGGTGGGGGCATTTTCTTCGCGAAAGGTTAACGGAGGGCAATTTTGTTCTGGCGTCAATACATTGAGGGCAGTTTTGACCCTTAACCGTTTTATCTTTTCCCGATTGGTCATAATTTATTTTTCACTAATCCGATGGTCCATTGGAAACAATCTCTTTGTCCATTCGGATAGGGGTAACGCTCGCCTACATATTACCCTCCACAGACTCCACTTTGTGGGACTATACTAGATAGTTATTATTGTTGTTGTTATTTTATTGGTAATAACAATATGTTTTTGAGATATAAATAGAGCCTTTGAGTAATAATAAATTTATCAATGGAACCGTAAAAATAACATATCTAGTGCGACTTTTCTTCGGATCCTATCTGAACGTGAAATGTTTGAAACACAATTAACTTAAATTTATACTTCATAAATCTGATATAATTTTGTTTTTCTAAGTTCAAAATTTACGCTCAAAATTTCTAATTAAAAATATAGATAGGATCATCACATTTATTCCATCACATCCTTTTGATTGTAATTTAGTTTGCTTCCTACTTCCTAATACGTTTGCTAATTTTGTTTTAACACAATACTTATATAGAAGGTTTATAAAAAAAATATTATAAGCTCATTTGTGTTATGAAATATTATACTTTGTAGTGGATGTCTATAACTCCTAAAGAAGTTACTCCCACTACTCTTCTCCATAACTCCCACTACTCCAATACTTATGGTTGTAACTCCCACACCTCTATGATCTCTCCCATGATCTTCCTCCATGATCTCAAAAGCTTAATGACATATTTATGGAATTCTTTTAGTATACCTCTATGTAGTACTATAAATAGAGCATGAGAAATCATTTTGTAATACACTTGGATACATGGAAGAAATATGTTCTCTTCTCTCTTTCTCTCTACTTTGTTGTCTATCTTTTGTTTATTACTTTGAGCTAAGTTTTGTAACACGTTATCAGCACGAATGCTTCATTTTCCGTCAAGTTGTGGTATGTGTTTCTTAACTTTCATGGCTTGGCTTACTCATATCCTTTTGGCCATCAGGTAACTCTTTGTTTATCTGTTTTCGTATAAAATGGTAAGATGAAGTATTTCAATTACAACTGTGCTACCTTAGGTTTCATGACAACCATGCCCGCAACCCTATCTTACCGGCTTAAAGAATATGTTGTTTATCAAATTCAAACTTAAACACAAGACTTAGTGATAGTCTTTTGGTCTCTTTCACATGTCTATGCTAAATGGTTGACAAGGTGCATCTGACATCATGTGCAATGAGAATGCTAGTTTGCTTATTATATATAGTATTTGTAAAAACTTGTATTGTCAACGAAAGCAAAATGAATTTTTGATGTGCTCTCCAAGTGTTGTAGATGTTTTGATGATTTGAGCTCTTTTCTTAAAGAGGGTTTGTTCTACTATCTCAAGAATCTCTTTGAGAAAATTAAGGTATTTTTTCTCCTCCTAATTTTGTTTTAATTATGTCTGACATTATGAAAAGAAAGTTTTTTGCCCTTGAAATTTCGGGCAAGAACTACATGACATGGGTGTTGGATGCTGAAATCCATTTGGATGCAATGGGTCTTGGAGACGCCATTAAAGACAGAAATAATGCATCCACCCAAGACTGTGCTAAGGCCTTGATTTTCTTGCGCCATCACCTTGATGAAGGTTTGAAAATTGAATATCTCACAGTCAAAGATCCACTTATCTTGTGGAATGGCTTAAAGGAAGAAATTTTCCTGGTGTTAGTCACCCCCAAAGAGATATAACCACCAAAAGCGGAAATGGAATTATAAGAATCCAAAAGCAAATAGTTCAGAAACTATATGTTATCGTTGCGGTGGAAAAGGGCACTGGGCAAATAAATTTGCCGTGTACCAAGACATTTGGTTGAGCTTTATCAAGCATCTCTAAAGAGTAAAGGCCCTGAAACCAATTTTGTCTCTGACAATAATTTTGATATCACCCACTTGGATGTGACAGACTTCTTTGAGCACCCTGAGGGGAAAATAGATCACTTGATCGGTGATGGATCCATGGTTAAAGAAGATTGAGCAGTTTGATATTTTTATTTTTACTTATTCGTAGTAGTTAATGAATAAACAATTATCATAGTTTACATAAGTTATCTATTATTGTGATATGGTTCAAATTTTATATTTTCTGCTTTAAGCTAGTAAAGCTAAGTATCAAGCAAGTATTCGTTAAAATTATAATATGCTTGAAATAAAATAAAATATAACTTTAGATTACACATTCATCTTATGCTTTATTTGTAACAAAAATATGCATATTATAAATATTTTTGTTACATTTAAAACAAATTGATTTTAAATATTTTAATTGAACCAAAAAGGTCCTTAAAATTGTTTTTCATGTTTAAGACATATACTATATTCATAGTCTTCAAACAAAACAATGAAAAACGTTTTATAATTGATTTTCAGTAAAGTTAATCGATTAACATATCAGATAATCGATTATCTAATATTTCGTATTAAACTGGACTTTTTCCGCAAGGCATGTTAGTCGACTATCCGATTTAGTTAATCGACTAACCTAAAGACTGTTGCCTAAGTTAGTCGATTATCACTTTAGTTAATCGATTAACCTTATGCTACTACTAATTGTTAATACTTTGATATTAAAAGGAGAATAACTATGATAAAAGATATTTTTTTTATCATGACCGCACTGAAACTATTATGTTTACTTGATTCATGTACCACACATACGATATTCAAAGAGAAGAAATATTTCTCTCATTTAAGTATATGTAAGGCAGATGTTACTACAATATCTGGTAGTAGTAAATTGATTGAAGGCTCCGAAAGAGCAACTATAACTCTGCCTAAAGGAACAATATTTATCATAGAGAACGCAATGTTCAATTGGGATAAAAGTGGAACATCCTGTAGCTCATGTTCACATTCAAAATGGTCTTGCAGAATCTTTAATTAAACGTCTGCAGTTGATTGCAAGACCATTACTCATGAAAACGAGGCTGCCCACTTCGGTTTGGGGTCACGCCATTTTGCATGCAGCAATGCTAGTTCGTCTCAGACCGACGAATTATCACAAATATTCCCCGTTGCAATTAGTTTTGGGTCATGAACCTAATATATCCCATTTAAGATTTTTGGATGCGCAGTATATGTGCCTGTAGCACCACCATATCGCACCAAAATGGGGCCGCAAAGAAGGTTAGGAATATATGTTGGGTTTGAATCGCCCTCCATTATTCGCTACCTCGAAACATTGACAGGGGATTTGTTCACTGCACGATTTGCAGATTGTCGATTCGATGAGACACTTTTCCCAAAATTAGGGGGAGAAGTTGGTGAAACCAAACGGGAAATTTTGTGGAAAAATCCATCATTATCTCATCTTGATCCACATACCTCTATTTGTGAAAAAGAGGTGCAAAATATTATCCATTTGCAAAGAATAGCAAATCAAATGCCAGACGCATTTACAGATTTGAAAAGGATAACAAAATTACATATCCCTGCAGAAAATGTGATAGCAGTATGTGATAAGTCTGAAAGAAGACAAAATTATTACCATGAAGGTATCAATGGATGTGGGCATGGCAATAGACGAAATTATAATCGTCATCATTGTGATAATGATAATAATAAGGATTCTCAAAATGATCCTTCACTCTGTGAAATTAATATCTGTCATCGATTTGACATGAGATTTTATATAGCACATATAGATGATTATAGTCCATACATGGTGTGAATGTGACAACATCTGATTTATGAAAACATATTCATTATTGAAAGAATATGAACATGCTATTGGTATTGAATATACCACACTCACCTCTAAAAGGAGGATTGAGATGATATAAGAAAATAATGTCATTATTATGACATGAATGGTCAATGGTCACGTACCTATTGTACGCCAAAATATTTTGACAATGTAATTATTAAAGGACAATAATAATTCAAGAAACATATCTTGCATATAATTTTGACATGACCATAATGGTACATCTTTCTCTTTAAAAGAAATATTCACTATATGGATATTGATTAAAATGTGATAGTACCAAATTAATTGAGAACTTTGTAAGAGCCAATTATATTATTTTGGAGAAACACAATTGATCACCAATAAGGTATTGTATTGTAGTAAATCTCAAAGACACTTATTCAGTTTCCAAAGTATACGCGAAGCGATTGATTATATTGAGACTATAAATAAAAGAAAGATTTGATATCTTCTATTACTACAACTTATAGCATGATAATATGCATGTGAAAAGCTACCAGCTTTATTCTACAATTTGTACTATACAAACAAAAGAATGCCACAATAAAGTGGATATTTATTGATATAAAAACCCATATCATAATAAACTTAGAGTTTATCAATAATTGCACATGTCATGATGTAAACCTGAATTTTATCAATATTGATAATTTATTCAATTTGCATTCGGGTTAGCCATATCAATTTAAGTATGATGTGCACAATAATAGAGAATTCACATGGGTAAATATTAAAGAACTAGAAAGTTCTTTACGAATTCTCTTATATTACTTGTTCTCATTAATTAATTGACCAACTAAAGTTGAGGTTGAATCCCATAAATTCTGGAAATATCAAAGGTGAATATGGGCTCATTCACCTGCCATGTATACCACATATGATGCATCTATGATATGGTTACATGTGCGATTATTATTAACCTGCAACCTGGCCGGTGCTTGCGAGGTAACTTGCTCAGTAATCTAATTTCGAGCATAATTTCCAGATTTTCTATTCAAGATATTTCATCTTGATAAGTTGGTTTACATCATAGTTGGTTTAGCAAAATAATTTATTGAGTGCCTCCACTTAATAGCTAAACTATTGCTTATGAGAACAAAGTTATCTATATCAATTTGATATACGTTATACACGAGAGTATATTATATTCTCCCCTCAGAAGTGGTTCAGGGTCAGGAACCAAATAATTTTATCTTATTGTTATTGATGTGCAGTGTATATTAACATGATAATGCAAAAAGATGATTTCCCAGAGTTGAGGAAACAAGTTAGTTTTTCTAACATGAGGGGGAGACATGATAAACACTTGAGAAAAAGTTACATGGAATGAATTATCATTTGTATATATAGATCCTCGAATATCATAATATGAACTTGAAGTTCATAAAAAGATAATTCAATTGCAAAGTATGCCATACGCATTTGCTGACCCAAAGAAAGTAACTATATTCTCATTGCAAATGCTAGTATTAAGTCCTAGAAGGACAAAGTCTTTGATACACTTAAAGCGTATAGACAAATCGGTTTCAAAAAGAACTTCTTAATAAAGAAGATGAGCAAATGATCAAAGTGATCATAATAAGGAGGCAAGTGATCTAGAAGATCACATGACATAACACTTCATAAAATCTCATGAGAGATTCAGGTACCTGAATATATGAATGAAGAGATCTCCATGTCATGTCTTTATGAAAATTTACTAGAACCGATATAAAATGTTCATCGACGACATCTATGATAGCACTAAATATCGATGAGGATCTTAAATTTGTCGAATACAAACAAAAATATTGGTCAAATGGAAGAGATACAATTCAAGTAGAATTGATTCCATATGAAAGACATGTAGTTTTGGACATGTAGTTTGAATACTTGAAAGTATAAAGTCAATGGTATGTGTAATCAGTTTTCGATATCTTATATGTCTAGCATGACATGAAAACTTGATATGCATCTAAAGTCTATAATATGGCTTATATGACTAAACTTATATGACAATCCATAAAGGATTTAAATTGCTTGAAGCATCTATAATTCTTGATCTTGAGGTACCACTTCCTCAATGCAATTTATGCACAAATGTATCTTGCTATAACTATAAGCATGATAATATGATAGCGATGATACATTTATGGAGATATTGAAGAGCCATTCCACGATATTTGTGAAGACATTATATATCTACCACGAGTTATGATTTCAAGGTGCAAATATTCATTATAGTTAATATGGCTGATTTATTTATCAAATCTCTACCAACGATCTCTTGAAGATGGTGCACAAGATTGGAATGCGAAGGCTCAAGAATGTGAATTGATGCTCTTTTCAGGGGGAGTTAATGCGCGTTGCACTCTTTTTCCCTTACAAAGTTTTGTCCCACTGGGTTTTCCTTGCAAGTTTTTTAACGAGGCAACAAAAATGCATTTTGTTAGATATGTGTACTCTTTTTCCTTTTCTAGAAATTTTTTCCCATTGGGTTTTATTTTAGTTAAGGTTTTAACGAGGCACATTATCTATAGACATCCAATGGGGAGTGTTATGAAATATTATACTTTGTAGTGGATGTCTATAACTCCTAAAGAAGTTACTCCCACTACTCTTCTCCATAATTCCCACTACTCCAATACTTATGGTTGTAACTCCCACACCTCCATGATCTCCCCCATGATCTTCCTCCATGATCTCAAAAGCTTAATGACATATTTATGGAATTCTTTTAGTATACCTCTATGTAGTACTATAAATAGAGGATGAGAAATCATTTTGTAATACACTTGGATACATGGAAGAAATATATTCTCTTCTCTCTTTCTCTCTACTTCGTTGTCTATCTTTTGTTTATTACTTTGAGCTAAGTTTTGTAACAATTTGAACTTTGAAGTGGTTTATATATGGCAAGTTTAACTGCTATGAGTATTTTTCGTAAGAAAGTTGTACTCACACTTAATAATAATATGTATTATAACATTATATTACCACTAAATAAATATGAAAGCAAAGTTTCACTTGTTGTAAAATTATTAGCAAAGGTGGATGTCCACTACTCTTACTACTTTCAGCCATGATGTCAATAATCTCTCATTACTCATCTTTTTTTTTTTAATTAGAGACATTTATTCATAATATAAAACTTAGTAGTCATTATAACATGAGATTTGTCTAGGCCAGGCAGTGCTTATCCCATCTCTATTCAAAACTTAAATAGCAAATACAAGCAGATAATAGTACAAGTTTAAATTAGCAAAAGAGTCCAGACTGTAGCCATTATTGGCTAAGGCGTCTGCTACCCCATTAGCTTCCCTGAATGCATGTTTCAATGGTGGTGATCCCACCTCAGATAATAGGAACTTGCAATCATCAATAATATTTCGATAAAGCATCTTTTCATTGTTAATCATGTTAATAAGTTCCTGGTAGTCTGTTTCAATTACTAAAGGGGTTAGTCTTTTTTGGATAGCTAGTTGTAGTCCTTGTAATAGGGACATGGCTTCTATTTAGATATTTGTTGCATTGGCAAATCCCTTACTAATCCTAGTATCCATTTCCCGTTGCTATCTCTGAAACCCCTGCCTCCCCTTCCTAGACTACCTAGACATGATCTGTCTATGTTTAATGAGGATTGTTCTTTTTGGTGATCTAGTAGGTCTCCAACTGCTAAGGAAGAGGAATTCCTGGGTGCTATAAATCACTTTGCTAATGTTGGGATATGAGCTACTTTTGTGAAAAATTCTTTCATTTCTCGTGGTCCATAAATACCAAAGGAGGAAAGGTAAGAGGATGGGCCAAGTGATGTAATTATTATAATGCTTGTTTGATTTTAGTTGGTGCTTTAGCCAATAGAAGGTAGATAACCCGCTATCTAAAGATGGGTAGTTGTGTTTTATGTGACATTGCCTCCATATTTTCTTTGAGTAGGTGAAATAGAAGAGCATGTGTTTTATGTCCTCCTTTTCAGTTCAACATATGGTACAAATATCTGAAGTGCAGATATTGCGTTTTGCTAGAAAGGTGGCTGTTGGGAGTCTATTGAGGATAAGCAACCACATGAAGTACTTTAGCTTGTTAAGGGTGTTGCATTTCCAAATCCACTTATAATCGAGGTTGTTTTCCTCAGTCTGAGTATTCTGGAGAGTAGCAAGATCATAGGCTGCCTTGAGTGAGAAGGAATTATGGCTTGATGTGAGGGGTTGTTTGATTCAAGATAGGAGAATCTATTAGCAGTAGTAATATTGATGCCGTTACTTTTTGCATTGTTAGATAAATTGTAGTGTAGGTGTTGACCTAATGCTACGGGGTTGATTGAAGTGACTTCATAGTCCATGGATGGTATTTGCAGTTGCTTTTGTCCTAGGTTTTTCGTGTCTAGCTGTTTTGGTACATGGGTTGGCAGGTACTTTTGTTTGGGTTTGTTTGAGTATTGGTCATTTGGAGGGGCATGGTCTTTGTCTAGGCAGTTCTGCCCGTTACTATGTGGGTTTATGTCATGTATAGTTGGTAATAGGTTTAGGTTAGCATCAGGTCTAGGATGTGCTGCAATTCCCATGTGTTTAGGGCTAGTCTTTTGTCCAGTGGGTCTTTGTTCTAAGGTATCATGGGTGATCGGTTCGATCTGGGAAGGGGATGCTGAGTTTGGGCAGTGGACTTCGAGAGATTGGTGCATTGGATTTGTGGGTTTCATGGTTCCATAATTCCTCAAGTATTGCTTCGTTTTTTCTTGTGATGGAAGATAATAGTCCAATTTTCAACTTTGGTAGTGATGCACTCTATGTCCTAGGGTAATTTGTTGGGGTCCCTAGGCATGTTCAAGTTGTTTGTCTCCTTTAATTTACTAGGGCAAGTTAATATGGTGTGTCTCGGGCGTCCACAATTTGTGCAAAGAACGTTGAAGCCTTCATATGTAATTTTTTGGTAGCGCTTGCCTAGTATTATATGGGTTTTTAACGATTTTTCGATTGGAACTAGGATACAAAGACGAGCATATTTTCCCCTAAGAGCTGAGGAGGTCCATGCATCAATACGTAGGAGTTCCCCTAGTTTGTTTCCTTTTTTTTGTAAGATTTCATTGTCATAGAATTCCGTCGGTAGTTCACGTAGCCTTGCCCAGATGGCCGAGTAAGTTAGGGAAGCCTTCGATGCTATGAACCTAGGCTCCCATTTCCTTATGGTGCGGAAATGGATACCTATGAACCATGGCCCCTCGTGGAGAGCTTTGTTATAATTTCTTGATTGTTAAATTTTATGAGGTAGGAGTCAAAACCTAGGTCTATGAGGGAAATTGTTTCAGATGTTTCCAAATCGCTTGGAGTTTACGTTGAAGAAATTGGTAACCAACTCTTTTTCCAAATACCTTTACAATAAGAGCAGTTTCCCAGTTCTTATAGAGTCTTTCTTTATCCTCCGAAGTTATGAGGATGAAAACGTCTTCTTCCTCTCCTTCAGGAAATGGGTAGTCAGTTTCATCCATGGTATTGATATCCATATTAATGTCGTTTTGAACACATATGTTAGATGTATTGCTAGATGTAGGTTTTTTGTTTAGAATGCTTAAGAAGGATGGTTTTCCTTCACTATATAGTTTTTCAGGATTCATACTAGTGTTGGGGGAGGTGTTTTGTGCTGTAATAGTGTTTGTGTTTAAAGGGGGTTTGGATGAAGGTACTGGTGTATCGTTTCTTGTAGGGCTGCATGGGATGATTTATATGCTAGTAGGGGTTTCCATTTGGTGGTTTTCTGGAACAATGGAGGCTATAGCTTCGGTTTATGGAGGAAGGAGATGGAAACTGTTGGATGAAAACTATAGAGAGAAGCTAGAGACTCTCTCTCTAACCCATTGTGACTTTTTACTTGATGCTAGATAGTATTTTGTTTGCTACTCTTAGTTCTGGTGGAAGTTCTGAGCATGATGGAGGTTCATATGACATACGAAAATTCAAGTCTCTCACTACTCATCACTATTATGATTGTAACTCCCACACCTTCATAACTCATTTTCATGATCTCAATTGTTAATGTTATGTTTAAGATAATCATTTTATAACCTTCTATGTAATAATATAAATAGAGACATGAAATGTGATATGGGACACATTTGAACACTTGATAAAATAATAAATTTATCTCTTCTTCTCTTATTATGTTACTTATCTTCTTACTGTTACTTTAAGCTACATTTCTTAATATTCAGTAAGAAGTCCCTAACATCAAGATTGAATCCACTAGCAAGGTATATATCTACAACCTATTGCTTAAATTATTAAATTGCTGCTACGCATTTCTTTTATGTGGAATCTATTCACTCAGTAAGTATTGTGTATTGTCTCGTAAAAAGGAAAGATGACAATTATAATGAGTGCATTCTTAATGTCTAAATATGTTTAGTTTATAAACATAATACTAAGTTGTACCGGGACATATACAATTATCTATTGTATGTTTAATGCCAATAGTTCATATGTTTATCAGATTGGTTAGAAATATTTTTTCCTGCTAGTTTAATAGTTTATCAAATGTCTTCCTATTTTTTTTCTTATCATATCTTTGCATTCTTTCCTTACTACTAATGGCTTTCGGAAAAAATACTATCTTTTTGTTTATTTTGAAGAAGTACTACTAATTGTATATGCATGTACAAGTTAGACCAGGTAATCTTGTTAGTTCATATAACTCTAATATTTATATTTTATTGTTGTGGTATAACTAACTTATATATTTTTATGATGATTAACTGATCAATTAATGTTATTATTTTTATGGGTTTATATCAGATTAACCATTTTTGAAAATATCTTCGTTCATTTCTTTTTACTGTTGCTAATTCATTTATTTTTTTCGATAGTTTTTACTATATCGAGTTTGTCAAAGCTTGAGTTTGGGGCACTTGATATTTCTGGAAAGAATTATCTATCATGGGTTCTCGTGCTGAGATTTACTTAACCACTAAAGGTCTGGTGATACCATTACTCAGGGTAATGATGCATCAAGCCAGGACAAAGCGTACGCCATGATTTTCCTTTGTCATCATTTGGATGAAGTTTTAAAGGTTGAATATTTGATAGTGAAAGATTCACTTGAATTGTGGATTGCCTGAAAGAAAGGTATGATCACCTTAAGTCTACGGTATTGACAAGGGCTCGATATGAATGAATTTTAAGATCGTAAGCGAGAATAAATCTGTTGTATTTCGAATAACTTCCCAATTAAAATTATGTGGTGATATTATAAATGATGAGGATTTGTTAGAAAAGACTTTTATGATTTTTCATGCCTCAAATATGATATTACAGCAGCAATACTACAAAAGGGGTTTTAAAAAGCATTCTGAAATGATCTCATGTCTTCTTGTGGTTGAGAAACATAATACTCTTTTAATTAAAAAATTATGAAACTCGTCCCACAGGGTCAACCTCAATTCCTGAAGTGAATATGATAGCGAGACGTGATAAGTCTGGAAAAAAATAGAATAGTTATCATGGTCATAATGAATGTACGTGGGAATGGCAATGGCAAAAGACGATATAATAATCGTCATCGTGATGGTCATGGAAAACGAGAAAATAATATGGGTTCTCAAAACAATCCTTCAAGAGAAAAAAGTGGTAATTGTCTCCGATGTGTCCTGAAAAGTCTGTTAAAAATTAAATGTCGTGCATTTGAGCATTTTGTCAGGCTTTATCAAAACTCCATCAAAAGAAAAGTAAATAATATTAGAGCATCTTCTGCTAATGCCCCAGTGGAGTCTTACTTGACCTTTAAAAATTATTTTGAGGTAGGGCCTTCAAACAAAAATACTGATAATGCCGAGGCAAATCTTGCTTTGAATGGTGATGATTTTTAAGGCCTTGATTATCTTACTCATTTGGAAGTTACAGACTTATTTGGGGATCAAAATTAAAGTTTGATCATTTTACTAGGGAATGCAATTACGTTATTATTTTTATTTTTAGTATGTTATCGTCTCGTTCTAAAGTTATTTTTATTTTCAAGTACTACTTAAGTTGTGTTATGTTTTTGTTGGAGTTGTTAGTTTTTCCATATTTCTTATGGTGTACATTTATTTTTTATGAAGAAAATAGAATTTTTGTGATGATCCGACCCACCGTCTCATGCGTTACCGCCCCGTTTCTCCAATTTTATGCTTCATGTTTCATTATCGGCATTGGTGTGTTAGAGTTGATTTGAATTGGTTTCGGTAGGAAATGAGACATTTAGTCTCTTTAAGGAAGGTTTGATTTGGAAAAGTCAACTGGATGATGACTTATGAGTTAGAATGCTCAGTTGTGATTTCCGGTGATTCAGTTAGATTCGGGGGATGATTTGTGAGTTAGGAGTATGATTGGAAGTGATTTTGGAGGTCTAGTGTAAGGAGGTCTGGTGTAAGGTAAGGTTTATCGAATGTGTGTTCGGAAGTTTTAGAAGAACTTAGGCTTGAATCCTATGAGAATTGATGATTTTGTATTGTTTAATGTGTTTTGATGATTGGAATAAGCTTGTATGATGTTTTGGGATATGTTGGTGCTTTTGGTTGAGGTCCCGGAGGCCTTGGGGTGATTTCAGATGACTAAACGGGAAGATTGGACTTAGAAATACAGCAGAAAAATGCAGCAGCAGTGCAGGGTGATTTTGTTCTTTGTTATCGCGGAGGTCTCTCGCCATCGCGTAGAAGGCTTGGGTGTCTGAGATTTTTTCTCTACTCGTTCCGGTTAGGGGACGCGTTCGCATAGGTTCGATACCTGCAGCATCGCATTCGCGGGGCTTGTATCGCATTCACATAAGAGAGGTTTAGGACCCTTGTCATTTGTTCTCCGTGTTCGCGGTCTAGGGGACGCGTTCGTGTAGCAGAGCCAGCTGAAGGTCCGCATTCACGGGTTGGTCACCGCATTCGCATGGGGAAATTTGGGTCATTAAGATTTTGTTCATCGCGAACACGGGGGTTGGACCGCGTTCACATAGAGTAAATTAAAGCGGGGCAGAAGGGTTTATTAAACATTTCCTCCGCGAAGCTCAGACTATTCCCACCATGTTTTAGCAACCTTGAGAGCTTTTTGACAAGGATTAAAGAGATTTTTGACTGGGATTGATTGGAGGCGAGTCTTACGACTTAGAAACATCATATTGAAGAATCAACACTTAAATTCATGGAAATTTGATTAAAAAGGAACAATTAGGGCTTGACTTTTTGAATGAAAATTGGGATTTTAGGGAGCATTTGAGCTCGGATTTTGGAGTTTCGATATGTATAGACTCGTGGAGAGATAAGGAGTCCATTGATGTCAAAAAATTTTGAGTTTCAAGAAGTGGGACCAGCGCTCGGGTTTTGCCAATTTCGGATTTCTTGATGTTTTTCGATCATTTTCGATTGGATATTATTCCTTTTGCATAATGTGACATATTCGTTATGGTTTTGGTCAGATTTGATGCGTGAGGAGGTTGATTTGAGAGGCAAGGGTAGCGAGCTAGACTTTTGGCCGGCTTGAGGTGAGTAATAGATGTAAATGATGTCCTGGGGGTTTGAAACCCCGGAATTTCACATCGTAATGCTATATTGAGGCAAAACATACGCTCTATGACATGTGCGAGGTCGTTTGATATTGGGGTTTGTGACTTGGTCCGTCATGAGTGATGTTCTCACGGTGTTTTCGACTAGAACTTATTTGAGAATCATCCTACTTTGATTAAATTGCTATAGTTGGGCTTCATGCTAATTATTTGAATCCTTTAGTGATTGCTATCAATGTTTTCACATTATTTGGCATATTATTTGATCTCAGCCCCAAGTTTTAATACTGGTTTGCAAACTCATCCATCTTTCTAGAATTTGAAAACTTAAATAATATTTTATTAACTTTTGAGCTGAGAACTATTATTTTAATAATGTCCGAGAGGCATATGTGAATTTTTAGACTGAGCATGGATTGGGTTGCACGCCGCAGCTGTATTATATTGATATTGAGGTCGAGAGCCTAATTGATGCCACGAGATGGTGCCCCTCTAGAATCAGTACATACCCCCAGTGAGCGCCGTTGATGATAAATAAATGGATTGGGTTGCACGCCGCAGCGGGTACTAGAGTGTACCATTCTATGTGTTGCATTTCATTCATGCATCTGTTCTTTAATTGAGTAACCTGTCATAGCATTATTGTACTCTAATTTCATTAACTTCTTGCTTCATTATTAAATGCTCTAAAACTCCACTTATAGCTTATTTTGCATCTTTCCATTATTTCTTATTCTCAGTCTTTAATTATGTTTATTACTCACTAGGTCGGAGTACTCACATTACTCCTTGTACCTTGCCTGTAGATCCGAGTGCACCACAGGCTAAGTGAGGATATTAGCTGAGCAGCACTGTATCTTGGGAGCATCGAGGTAGCTGCATGGCATTCGCAGCTGTCGACGTCCCCTTTTTCAAAGCGAAAAAATTGGGTTTATGACATTATGGACAAAACAACTCTTTTCCCTTTTGAGAAAGTGGGTTACAGAGTTTGAGGAGTCGCCACCTAATGATTATAGTGCATTAGGACACTTTAAGAGAAAAGAAGAAGAGTTTGAAAAGGAAAAACCAGAGTTCGGATAAGGGCTTGAGATTATCTCGAGGGGAAGGGATGCCTCAAGATCTACTAGTGTGGCTCCTTGCCATGCTTAATTGTGACTTTAAAGAGAGTAGAAAGAAGCACATAGAGTTTGCATACAACATTTTTGAAATTTCAGAAAGGAAGGGGGAGGACATAAGTGCTTTTATAAGAGAATGATTAGTTGGAACATAAATTTAAGAAAAAAAGCATTCTACAAGTAAAGAAAAGGGAAAGGGATCCTAAGTTTAGATACAACATGGATCATATTAGTACAATACCAAGCAATCATTCTTGCACGAGATATTAGCCACCGATCATCATATCCATATTCTATCCTTCCCGCCCCATAGAGTTATTTAAACGTGTGCATTGGTCATGAGTGCTTATCGTGTGCTATTACCTGTCCCATCCTATAGGTCTAAGAGGGTGTTTTAGGACCACTATTCCTATAAGGTGAGGACTAGGTTGAACCCTTAGGTTTAAAGGCCAAAATACAAAGCGACATACAAAAGCAAATAGTACTTCATATAAGGGATCATGAAAAGGCATGTAAAAGGCTCAAATACCCCTCCACAAATAGACATACAATTAGCACGCCTCAATCACATAAGGTCTAAGGGAGTGAGAGTTTAAAATCTGGAATATTCGAAAATAAATTAGAATAGAAGCTGGAAGTTGGGCAGAATTTGGCAGGAGAGTTGGAAAAAACTAAAGATAAAGCAGTAAAATACGTAGCATTTAGGAATAGAGGAAAACATTTTTTTTTCAAACACATTTAAGGCCATATATGCATGCAGTATCCCGCGAACAGGAGAAAATAATATAATTTCCGACAGTTAGGGTAGAAAACTTGTAGCACCAGCGTAAAAGAGAAAGAAGAATAAGTAAATTAGTATTAAACACATCACAAAAGAAATTTAAAAGCACAGTACTATGCTATTCTTTTAAGAAAATAGTAGTTTAGTTCCGGATTGAAAAATAACATATAGCGAAGACGTAAAGTTATTCAGGATTGCAAAAAAAAAAAGAGAGAGTACTGAATATATTAATGTCAAAAATATTATCTTTGAAAATTACAGAAGTCGTAATACTCTAATAAGTTTTTAGAGAAAACAGTAGTTCAGTCTTGGACTGGAAAAGTAACTTGGTTGAAAATATATAGGTGAAAAAGTAAGACTGGAATTTAGTAGTAAAACCAAACGGACTTCAGGGAGGCAAACAAATTTGGGCAATTTAAAGAGGTCGAATGGCTTAGACTTAAGATGATTAATCAATTTTATCCTGCCTAAGGCTTGCCTACGCATTGTAAAAGAAAGCGAACATGCACATCATTTTTCAATTTTAGAGAAAACTTGTTAACCAGCCTTATGTGATCGAATAACTAATGAGATGGCCAAAACATTGCAAGTGGACTCCTAATTGTGTGATATCTAATGCACGCAATAGTCTTAAGACATGATATCTAAATGTAGTAGTAGAGCGTTTAATTATTAACTGATTGTGGTTATGAAAAAATAACCGACTGAAAGCAAAGGAACCTAGGAGCAAGATTTCTATATGTATAATGCATGCCTTATACATGATTTCTATTGCATGAATAGGTAAGTAAAATCCTATAGATATGTTCTCTACCCGTACCCTTAACTAAACATGCATAACCCTCCCAAATTTCATTATAAACCCCCATTGTTCTTTACAAGTTATTACAGATCAAGTAATACAGTAGTGAAGAGTAATACAAGAAGTTATTCTATAGGGAGTCTTCAGCCAGGCCCAAATCTCCAACCTCACTCCTTTCGAATTTCACAGCCTTTTCCAAGAGTTTGGGTGTGGCTAAGTTCCCTAGGGGTCCCTTGGTATCCTGGCCAATGTCAGGCACCCAAGACAAATCATCTTTGACAAGTGCACGTGTGGAATTTCCAACCTTGTGCATCAAAGTTCAGTGGGTACTCAAGATACCCAAAGCAATGCTTACACTAAGGGGGAAGAACCTAAATTCTAAGAGTAGTGTCATTGTGATTGAATTTGAAGGAGTTGATTTAGGAACAGTTGGAAAAGGTTTTACATGAAGAACAGTTTGAGAAGACAGTAATAGAAGAGTGAAGGAGTCCTTTTAAAATCAATTGAAGGTGACCAGTTTTGAAAACAAAGGGTCACACAAATAAGGGTAAAGGTAAAGGGAACAAATAACTCACAAGCAAGAAAACCAGTTACACATGTATAACACAATAAAGAAAAGTTTATGCTTCAAACTAGGAGTATAGTTCTTACAGCACCAGACACCAAACCAAATCAACCTCAGGAAGAGGTTTTAGGGCTATGGAGTAGCCAAGAGGATCCTGAACACATGCTAGTAGTGTACATGAGTAAGGAGAAACATCCATCGGGATAGGAAAAGGTGTAATGAACATGCCAGGTTAAGCTAGGCCTGCTAATTAACACAGATACGTACTAGTTGCAATAGGAACAACAGAACCATAAGTAGAAGCACACAAGGAACAAAAGAAAGTGCATCACCAATAGAAGCTTATTGTTTTGAGGCTATAACATAAATAGGGGACATACTAGTTGAAAATAATGTAACACAAAGCAATAGTGAGCAATAATGTGCAGAGAAGTGAGCAATAACACATAGAGAGTATGTAGAGAAAAAGGGCAGCAGTATGCAAAGAAGTGAGCAGCAGGTAGACCAAAGCAAGCAAAACAGTAGAGGCAAGCAGGGTGGTAAAAGTGACCAGGATCCCTCAATCTTGGCTTCCAACCGATTGAGCAATCAACATTCTATAGGAAAGTGAAAGAGGTTGTCTAGAAACAATAGATAGCACCAAATATGTGTGTGTGAAAGAGAGAGAGAATTCAGAGTAATGAGTTTTATTCGTGTTTGTGTGCGTTTCTTAAGTGAGAAAAGAAGACTAATACTTATAGTTTTTGAAAACAATAGAGAATAAGGTATAATTATAGAAGCAGCACCCAATTGAATCAATCGCAGGTCTTAATTCCCTTAAATCAGGGACTCATGATTCGAATAGGAGTACAGATTATAAGGTAAGGAAAGAATCAGTCAGATGACTGATTATACCATAATAAGAGCAGTAAGCATGGAGCATGTAATAAAGGCTAGGTACACAATGCTTAAAACAAGGAAAATATAAATATACTTAAGTGCCCAAGTATGATAACCGTATAAATTAACTCTGAAAAATTAGTTAGAGAATCACGGACAAAACCAAAAGTAGAGGGAATCAATGCCAATTATATAAAGCAACTCAGGAAATAATTCAGAATTAGTGTAATAACCCTTAAGCAGCATGCAAATGATGGATTCAGAGAGATGCTCGGAATTAGTAGAATATTCAGTAAAAGGGAGAATTCAAACTTATTTAAACAGAATAGTCTCAAAATTAAGAACCTTAAATAAGAAATCACATAAAACACCAGGGAGTCGGAGCCCTAGCAAAGGTCTAATGCATGGAACTCAGAAACAAACAGGTTTTGCAATATAATCAAACATATAATCATAGGAATAATCACATAACACTCAAATAAATAGAAAGTGTAGTGATTTTAGAAGGGGTCGAAAACCCTAGTTTTGAAAAGAGGAACAAGAGCATTTAAACTTGAGAGCCAATCGAAGATGTTGAGTGACAAATAGTGTAGAACACAAAGATTAAACTAGAAATCGTTTAAAAAGATTTTGGATTAAGAGATTTAGACAAAAATTAGGGTTTGGAATAAAATCAGTGAGATGAGAAACCTGGTCGTGAAACTTGCTAATAACGACATTTAAAGCATCATCGGACCAAAACCTACCGGAGAAAGTCCGGAGATAGCCAAGCGAGGTTTCCAGGGACCGCCTTTCATGGTGGAAGCTTTTGGGGCTTCAGACCTCAGAGGGAAACTACGAGATAAGGTCCCATGGCGACTAAAGGTCGAGAGAAGTAAGGACGGAGTTGGCCGGAGAGGCGATGAAACCCATTGGAGAAGAAACAGAGAACCAGAAGGTTCTAGAGGGAAGGGAGAGCAAACATTAGAGAGAGAGACCGGTCTTTGATAGAATGAGGGGTCAGGGGGTAGGTTAGGCTTTAATTTAGGTAATATAATCTGGGCCGCTGATCTCATTTGATCAACGGCTCAGATCAAAACAAAGCCGGACCGGGTATCCGAATGAGGTATTGGTTGGATCCTAATTGAAATGGGTTGGGTTAAATAAGGTTAAAATTGGGGTGAATTTGGGGCTATGTTTGCAACAGATTTTTGCTAGGTTTTAGAATAGCCAATTTATCCATTTTATTTTTATAAAAATAGTAATAATAATTTTAAAAGTAAATTAAAAATACTGGGAGAACAAATATTATATAAATATTAATTTAAAAATACTCGAACTAATTTTATAATTATAAAATACTATTAATCGTAAAATAGGCTATAATTGCAATTACATGCAATTTAGCTTTAAAAATACCAAATAAATTTGTAAAAATATGCAAAAATTATCTTGATTATATTTTGATATAAATATGAGGATGAAATAGTTATTCACCAAAATTATAATTTTTGGGAATACTTTTGGGATTTTTGTGGTATTAAAATAGGCGATAAATTGGTTTTAAAATACCAAAATTCATGGGTGTGCTCATATATGCACATATATGCTATTTTGAAAGTATTTTGGGGTATAAAAATGCATAGAAAAAAATTAGGTACCAACAGCAGCCTTTATCTCTCCCTTATCTCTCTATCTTTTATTCCGCATTTCTTAGACAAAACTGAATTCCGTATTAGAGGCTCAGATTCATGACACTGGATTCCTTTTGGGTATATGTTTCAGTATTTTGTTAACTTTCGCATAGTTTATCATTATTCCTAGACTTTTAATAAAATGACTTAGTATTTTCCTTGTGTTATATATCTATAATCTGCCTAAGTTGGGAAATGTCATAGAAATATTGGGCTTCCCTAGAAGTGTGTTGGGCGCCATCATAACCGGGGTTGGTGTCGTGACAAGTTGGTATCAGAGCCTAGGTTACTTGGTCTCACGAATCATGAGCTGGTTTAGTAGAGTCTCGCAGATTGTTACGGAGATGTATGTATTTATCCTCGAGAGGCTGCAGAACCTTTAGGAAAAGATTCATATTCTTGAAATTCTTGTCGTGCGACTTTGTTGATCCAAAAACTAAACTTCTGTATTCTATTCTCTCGCATATGGCGAGGACTCGCGCTACCAGGCGTGGCAGACGACCACCAGTACCACTCACTGACTAGAGGCCGTGGGTGCAGTCGTGGTCGTGGCCGAGGTAGAACAGCTAGGGTAGCACATGTTGATCCACCAGTTGCCCCAGCTCAGGACCAAACTCCAGCTGTGGATGCTCCAGCAGCACATGTACAGGCACCGGTAGTGCCCAATGTGATTCCGGGTCTCCAGGAGGCCTTGGCTCAGATATTATTAGTTTGCACCGGCCTGGCTCAAGCAGTTTCAGCCACTACTGCAGCAGCTACTTCCCAAGACGGGAGACGCAATAAGACAGCTGCTGCTCGCACACCTGAGCAGGTTTTGCAGGGATTACAGACATCGGGAGCTACTCCAGCTCAGTCGGCTGCACCAGTTCAGGACTTTGTGGTTCCAGCTATGCCAGACAATGAGCAGTGAGAGATTCAGTAGGCTCCAGCCTCCGACATTTAGTGGTGCTGAGGCGAGGATACCCAGGGTTTTCTTGACAAGTGTCAGCGTATGCTTCGCATCGCAGGGATTTTGGAGTTGAGTGGTGTGGCTTCTTCTACCTTCTACCTCTCAGGGGCTGCATTTACTTGGTGGGAGGATTTTGAGAGGCGTAGGTCTATTGGTGCAGCGCCCCTTACTTAGCAGCAGTTCTTCACTCTCTTTTTGGAGAAGTATGTACTGTAGTCCTGCAGAGAGGAGCTGCATCGACAGTTTGAGTGGTTGACTCAAGGGGACATGTCTGTGACCTAGAGATAATGTTTTGCAGTTGGCTAATTTCAATGGACTATGAGAGGATCCGGAGATTTGTGGATGGCCTTAACTACTCCCCTTGTACTTTGATGACTAGAGAGAGTATTGGGTGATTCGTTTGAGGAGGTAGTTGACATTGCTCATGATATTGAGATGGTTCACCATAAGGAGCGAGAGGAGAGGGAGGCCAAGAGGCCTCGAGGTTCAGGCAGTTTTAGTGGTGCTCCGTCTAAGTGCCAGTTCCAGCGTGGTCGAGGTCATTCCTTCAGGCCTCTCAGTTGGCCCATCAAGAATATAGTGGGGCGTCTTCAGGCCGTGGTCATCAGGGGTTCCCACATGGCCAGTCTTTACTTCGCGCCCTCCCAGCTTAGGGCTCATCTTATGCCCCTTCAGCTTAGTGTTCTTCTGCGCTGAGCACATTGGCTGGTCATTCTGGTGCGAAGGGTTCCCTTCAGTCCCTTCTCCAGCACATGGTAGTCAATATGAGTGCGAAGAGTTTGGTCATATGAGGAGGCAGTGTCCTCGACTTCGCAGTGGTCAGTCTCAGCAGAGGGATCAGCCCTCGTTTCCTGCTCTAGTTTCTTCAGCACCCGCCCAACCAGCTAGGGGTGGAGGCTAGGCAACCAGGGGTCGCCCCAGAAGTGAAGGCCGATCAGGTGGTGGCGAAGATCAATTTTATGGTATCCCTGGCAGGACAGATGCCATTGCATCAGATGTTGTTATCGTATGTATTATCTCAGTATGCCATAGAGATGCCTCTGTCTTATTTGATCCCGGTTCTACCTATTCATATATGTCTTCAACTTTTGCTTGTTATTTGAGTATGCCCCGAGAGTATCTTGTTTCACTTGTTCATGTTTCTACCCTGGTGGGTGATACAGTTATTGTAGACCGTGTGTACCAGTCGTGTGTTGTGATTATTGGGGGCCTGGAGACCCGAGTTGATTTATTGCTATTGATCATGGTAGACTTTGATGTTATTCTGGGCATAGACTAGCTATCTCCGTGTCATGCTATTCTAGACTGTCATGCTAAGACAGTCACGTTGGTTATGCCGAGTGTTTCATTGATCGAGTGGCAAGGTGTGACTGACTATGTTCCTAGTAGAGTTATTTCTTTCTTGAAGGCCCAGCGTATGGTTGGGAAGGGTTGCCTTTCATATTTGGCATTTCTGAGGGATGTTGGAGCTGAGACCCCTAGCATTGATTTTGTTCCCGCGGTGAGGGATTTCCTGATGTATTTCCTGCAGACCTGTCGGGCATGACATCAGACAGGGATATTGATTTTAGTATTGGCCTGGTGCCGAGCACTCAGCCCATTTCCATTCCACCATATCGCATGGCACCAGCGGGGTTTAATGAATTCAAGGAGCAGCTTCAGGAACTCTTAGAAAAGGGGTTTATTCGGCCGAGTGTGTCGCCATGGGGTGCGCCTGTTCTATTTGTGAAGAAGAAGGATGCACAATGAGAATGTGCATTGATTATAGGCAATTGAACAAAGTAACAGTGAAGAACAAGTATCCCATACCTCGTATTGATGACTTATTCGACCAGCTTACGGGAGAGAGGGTGTTGTCCAAGATTGACATCCATTCGGGTTATCACTAGTTGAAGATCAGAGAATTGGATATTTTTAAGACTACTTTCAGGACTAGATATGGTCAGTACGAGTTTCTTGTTATGTCTTTCGGGCTGACTAATGCCCCAGCAACGTTCATGCATTTGATGAACAGTGTATTTCGACCTTATCTGGATTCTTTTGTAATAGTGTTCATTGATGATATTCTGGTGTACGCACGTAGCCAGGAGGAGCACGTGGAGCATTTACGACTGTATTGAAGAGATTGAGGGAGGAGAAGCTTCATGCAAAGTTCTCCAAGTGTGAGTTTTGGCTCGGTTCAGTGGCTTTCTTAGGGAACGTAGTGTCCAGTAATGGTATTCAGGTTGATCCAAAGAAGATAGAGGCGGTTCAGAGTTGTCCTAGGCCGTCCTCAGCCACAGAGATTCATAGTTTCCTCAGTTTAGCGAGTTATTATCGCCGGTTCGTTCAGGGTTTTTCATCTATTAACTCGCCCTTGACCAAGTTGACGTAGAAGGGTGCTCTATTTATATGGTCGGATGAGTGCAAGGAGAGCTTTTAGAAGCTCAAGACAGCTTTGACCACAGCTCAAGTGTTGATTTTGCCATCAGCTTCTGGTTCTTATATCGTTTATCGTGATGCTTTGAGAGTTGGGATTGGTTGTGTTGATGCAGGAGGGTAGAGTTATTTCTTATGCTTCTCGTCAGTTGAAGCCCTATAAGAAGAAATACCATGTTCATGACTTAGAATTGGCTGCTATAGTTCATGATTTGAAGATTTGGAGGCACTACTTATATGGTGTATCTTGTGAGGTATTCATCGAACATCGTAGTCTTCAGCATTTATTCAAGAAAAAGGATCTTAATTTGAGGCAGCGGAGGTGACTTCAGTTGCTAAAAGATATGATATTAATATTCTGTATCATCCGGGAAAGGCCAATGTAGTGGCTGATGCTTTGAGCTGAAAGACATTCAATATGGGGAGTTTGGCATATATTCCAGTTGGGGAGAGGACCTTTGCAGTTGATGTTCAGGCTTTGGCCAATCGGTTTGTGAGATTAGATACTTCAGAGCCTATTCGGGTTTTGGCTTGCGTGGTTTCTTGGTCTTCCTTATATGATCGCATCAGAGAGCGCCGGCATGATGATCCGCTTTTGCTTGTCCTTAAGGACAGAGTTCAGCATGGTGACGCTGGAGATTTGACCATTGGTAATGATGGTCTATTGAGGATCCAGGGCCGAATTTGTGTGCCCAATGTAGATGGGCTTAGAGAGTTGATTCTTGAGGAGGCTCATAGCTCGCAGTATTATATTCATCTGGGTGCCGCGAAGATGTATCAGGATTTGAGGCAGGATTATTGGTAGAGGAGAATGAAGAAAGATGTTGTGGGTTATGTGGCTCGGTTTCTCAATTGTAAGCAGGTGAAATATGAGAACAAAGGCTGGGTGTTCTACTTCAACAGATAGTTATTCCCGAGTGGAAGTGGGAGAGAGTCACTATGTATTTTGTGAGTGGTCTTCCTTGGACCTCGAGGAAGTTTGATTCAATTTGGGTGATTGTGGATCGGTTGACCAAGTCCGTGCACTTCATTTCGGTGTGTACGACTTATTCTTCATAGCGGCTGACAGAAATCTTCATCCGGGAGATTGTTCGGTTTCATGGGGTTCTAGTTTCTATTATCTCATATAGGGGCACTCAATTTACTTCCCAATTTTGGAGGACTTTTCAGCAAGAGTTGGGTACACAGGTAGAGCTGAGCACAACATTTCATCCACAGACGGACGGGCAACCCGAGCGTAACATTTAGATATTGGAGGACATGTTGCGTGCATGTGTGATTGATTTCAGAGGTTCTTGGGATAAGTTTTTGCCGCTTGTGGAGTTTGCTTACAACAATAGCTATCAGTCCAGTATTCAGATGTCACCGTAAGATTCCTTGTATAGGTGACAGTGTAGATCTCCAATTGGTTGGTTTGAGCCCGGCGAGGCTAGATTATTGGGGAGAGAGTTGGTCTACGATGCTTTAGAAAAGGTGAAAGTGATCCAGGAGAGACTTTGTACAACGCAGTAGTGTCATAAGAGTTATGCGGACCGAAAGGTTTGAGATGTGTCTTATGTGGTGTGCGAGAAGGTCTTGTTGAAGGTTTCGCCCATGAAGGGCGTTATGAGATTTGGAACGAAAGGGAAGTTGAGTCCGCGATTCATTGGGAATTTTGAGGTACTTAGGAGGATTGAAGAAGTGGCCTATATGCTTGCTTTACTACCCAGCTTGTCGGGCATTCATCCGGTATTCCATGTTTCTATGCTTCGAAAGTATGTTGGGGACCCGTCTCATGTTTTGGATTTCAGCACAGTGCAGTTGGATGATGATTTGACATATGATGTGGAGCCAATGGCTATCTTGGATCATCAGATTCGGAAATTGAGATAAAAGAACATAGCTTCAGTGAAGGTGCAGTAGATAGGTCGGCTCGTGGAGAAGACTACCTGAGAGACCGAGCGAGAGATGCAGAGCATATACCTTTACCTATTTGAGACTTCAGGTATGTTTCTTGACTCGCTCGAGGACAAGCATTTGACCCAACCCATCGTCTTATGTGTTACCGACCCATTTCCCCCATTTATGCTTCTTCATGTTTCATTATTGGCATTCAGTGTGTTAGAGTTGATTTGGATTGGTTTTGGTAGGAAATGAGACACTTAGTCTCTTTAAGGAAAGTTTGATTTGGAAAAGTCAACTGGATATTGACTTATGAGTTAGAAGGCTCGATTGTGATTCTGGTGATTCAGTAAGCTTCGAGGGATGATTTGTGACTTAGGAGTGTGATCGGAAGTGATTTTGGAGGTCCGGTTAGGATTAGGCTTGAATTGGCGAAGTTACCATTTTGGCGATATCCGGTTGATAGGTGAGACTTGATCGGAGGATCGGAATGGAATTCCGAAAGTTGCATTAGCTTTGTTAGGTGATTTGGGATGTGTGTGCAAAATTTCAGATAATTCAGAGGCTATTTGGTTGGGTTTTTTATCGAATACGTGTTCACAAGTTTTTGAAGAACTTAGGCTTGAATCCGATGAGAATTGATGATTTTAGTGTTGTTTTGATATGTTTTGATGATTGTAACAATCTTGTATGATGTTTTGGGATATGTTGGTGCTTTTGGTTGAGGTCCCGGGGGGCTCGGGGTGATTTTGGATGGCTAAATGGGAAGATTTGGACTTAGAAATGTAGCAGAAAATGCAGCATCAGTGCATGGTGATTTTGTTCTTCGCGATCGCGGAGGGCGCTCGATCGCATAGAAGGTTTTGGGTGTCTGATATTTTTTCTCTACGCGTTCACGGCCAGGGGATGCGTTCGCATAGGATCAAGACTTGGAGCATCGCGTTCGCGGGGCTTGTCTCGCGTTCGCATAAGAGGGAGTTAGGACCCTTGTCATTTATTCTTCGCGTTCGCGGTCTAGGGGACGCATTCGCGTAGAAGAGCCGGCTAAAGTTCCAAGTTCGCGGGTTGGTCACCGCGTTCTCATAGGGGAAATTTGGGTCATTGAGATTTTGTTCATCGCGAACGCGGGGGTTGGACTGCATTCGCGTAGAGTAATTAGAGCTGGGCAGAAGGGCTTTATTAAACATTTCCTCCACGAAGCTTTAGACTATTCCCACCATTTTTGAGAAACCTTGAGAGCTTTTTGACGAGGATTAAAGAGGTTTTCGATTGGGATTGATTGGAGGTGAGTGTTACGACCTAGAAACATCATTTAATTGAAGAATTAACACTTAAATTCATGAAAATTTGATTAAAATGGGAAGAATTAGGGCTTGACTTTTTGAATGAAATATTGGGATTTGAGGGAGCATTTGAGCTCGGGTTTGGAGTTTTGATATGTATAGACTCGTGGCGGGATAAGAAGCCCATTGATGTAAAAATTTTTGAGTTTGAGAAGTGGGTCCAGGGCTCGGGTTTTGCCAATTTCGGGTTTCTTGATGTTTTTTTGACCATTTTCAATTGGATATTGTTCCTTTAGCATAATGTGATGTATTCGTTGTGGTTTTGGTCAGATTTGACATGCGAGGAGGTTGATTCGAGAGGCAAGGGCATAGCGAGCTAGACTTTTGACTGGCTTGAGGTGAGTAATTGATGTTAATGATGTCCTGAGGGTTTGAAACCCTGGAATTTCACATCGTAATGCTATATTGAGGTGAACACGCGCTCTATGACAAGTACGAGGTCGTTTTATTGGGGATTGTGACTTGGTCCGTCCCGAGTGATGTTTTCACAGTGTTTTTGACTAGAACTTATTTTAGAATCATCCTACTTAGATTAAATTGCTATACTTGGGCTTCGTGCCAATTATTTGAATCCTTCAGGGATTGCTAACCATTTTCACATTATTCAGCATATTATTCGATTTCAGTCCTAAGTTTTAATTTTATTTTGCAAACTCAACCATCTTTCTAAAATTTGAAAATTTAAACAATATTTTATTGACTTTTGAGCCGAGAACTATTATTTTAGTAATGCCCGAGAGGTTTATATGAATTTCTGGACTGAGCATGGATCGGAATGCACGACGCGTTGGTATTATATTGATATTGAGATCGAGATCCTGATTGATGCTACGAGATGTCTTGATATTCCGCTTTGGCTGTAGGAGTCCCTTCTGAGTCTGTACACACCCCCAGTGAGCACCGTCGACGATAAATAAATAGATCGGGCTGCACGCCGCAGTGGGTACTAGAGTGTACCATTCTATGTGTTGCATCTCATTCATGCATCTGCTCTTTAATTATTTTACCTGTCATAGTATTGTTGTACTCTGATTTCATTGACTTGTTGTTTCATTATTAAATGCTCTAAAATGTCAGTTTTAGCTTATTTGCGTCTTTCCATGATTTTTTATTCTCAGCCTTTATTTATGTTTATTACTCACTGGGTCGGAGTGCTCACATTACTCCCTAAACCTTGTACGCAGATCCAAGTGCATCATAGGCTAAATGAGGATATTAGCTGAGCAACACAATGTCTTGGGAGCATCGAGGTAGCTCCATGGCGTTCGCAGCCTTGATCTCTCCCCCTATCTATATCTTTTATTCCGCATTTCTTAGACAAACTGTAGTAGGATGAGATTCTTTATTAGAGGTTCAGATTCGTGACACCGGATTCCTTTTAGGGATATATTGCAGTATTTTGTTAACTTCCGCATATTTTTATCATTATTCCTAGACTTTTAATAAAATTGCTTAGTATTTTCCCCTGTGTTATTTATCTATAATCTGCCTAAGTTGGGAAATATTGTGAAAAGGTCGGGCTTGCCTATTAGTATGTTGGGCGCTATCATGACCGGGGTTGGGGCCGTGACAATTTTTCAGTCTTTATTTTTTTGTGTTTTTTTGATAAAATGGATATTATATTTATACTAGTTAACAGAAGGAACTACACTTGGGGCGTTTCAGTCTTCAATTAAATTCAAGATGAGTAATGAAGATTTATGCCTTTTTGATAGATCTATAACTCACACAATATTAAGAGAAGAAAATTTTCTCTTATTTGGTTATGAAAAATGCCTATGTTAATACAATATTTGGTAGTACAAAATTAATTAGGTGCTGTGAAAGAGAAACCTTATTACTACATGGAGGAACGATATGGACTACTAATAATGCATTGTGTTAAAGTAAGTCTTACAGAAACTTGTTGAGTTTCAAAGCTATTCACATAAATAGCTACCATACTGAGACCTCTAACGAAGGAATGGTTGAATACCTTTATATTACTACAATAAAATCGGGAAAAAATGTGTGCATGAAAAATTACCCCCATTTTCTTCTGGGTTGTACCACAAAAAAATTGGTATGGTTGAATCACATGCCAGAGTAAACAAAAGGTTTACTACTTCTAATAATTTTATCATTGGCGGGACTGGCTGGGCCATCCCGGTTCTAACATGATGCACAAAATAGCAAAAAATTCAAATGGACACATTGAAGAACAAGAAGGTTCTTTAATTTAAGAAATTCTGTTGTGTTGCTTGTTCTCAAGGAAAATTAGTTATTAAACCATCAACAGCTAAAGTTAGGATCGAATCCTTTGAATTTCTGAAACGTATACATGGTGTTATATGTGGGCATATATATACCCTTCATGTGGACTATTCAATTATTTTATGGTCTTGATAGACGCATCTACAAGATGGTCACATGTATTCTTATTGTCAAATTGCAATATGGTACTTACGAGATTGTTGGCCCAAATAATAAGGTTAAGAGCACAATTTTCAGATTATGCAATTAAGATAATTCGTCTTGATAATGCTGGTGAATTTACATTCAGGCCTTTACTGATTATTGTATGGCCACTGAAATAAATGTTGAGCATCCAGTTGCTCATGTTCATACTCAAAATGATCTTGCAGAATCGTTGATTAAACACAATTAATAGCTAGACCATTGCTAATAAGGACAAAACTTTCTCTTTCTATGTGGGACATGCTATTTTGCATGCAACATCACTTGTGCGCATAAGGCCTACCAGTTATCATGAAGTCTCCTCATTACAGTAGGCTTTTGGTCAGAAGCAAAATATTTCCTATATAAGAATTTTGGGTGTGCGGTATATGTTTCAATTGCTCCAACACAACGCACAAAGATGGGTCCCCAAAGAAGGTTGGAGTATATGTTGGTTATGAATCTTTTTCTATTATTAAATATCTGGAGCCTATGACATGAGATTTGTTTATAACCATATTTGCTGATTTTTGTTTTGATGAATCTGTTTTCCCAACATTAGGGAGGGAAAATAAATAGCGTATAAAAGATATAGGTTGGCATGTACTATCCCTATCTCATTTGTACCCTCGTACAAATCAATGTGAACAAGAAGTTCAAAAGATCATTTATATGCGAAATGCAGATACACTGACTAACCTTCTACTAGTTACTAAATCGCATATTTCTGCTGTAAATTCTCCAATTCGAGTTGATGTCCCAGTTGAAAAGTATGATAATGCAAATGAGTCTAAGCCACGCCTTAAACATTATAGACTAATCGGTTCCACTGATAAGAATACCCTAAAAAGAACAGGTGCAAATGATCAAGTTGATCATAACATGGAGGCAATTTCTCAAGAGGAGCATAAATACATAACAATTGATGAGATCTCACATGAGGTTCTAGTACCCGAAAATGATGAAAATGAAGAGATCCAATAAGTTATGTCTCTACAAAAAAAATGGAACCGAACTAATGTTATTGTTGACAATAATTTTGCAATGTTGTAGTTGAAGTAATGCAACAATATGAGGATCTTAAGACAATAAAGTAATGCATGATAAGAACCCCACCCCCCTCTAAAGGTGCAAATGATCAAGTTGATCATAACATGGAGGCAATTACTCTAAAGGAGCATATGAAGTAATGTTGCAGATAATGCAGGATAAGAATTCCCGCAAAAAAAGAGCAAATGATCAAGTTGATCATAACATGGAGGAAATTGCTCAAGAGAAGCATAAAAATATAACAATTGATAAGACCTCACATGAGGTCTCTAGTACCTGGAAAAGATGAAAATGAAGAAATCTCAATAAGTTATGTCTCTATGAAAAAAAAGGTGAAACCGAAATAATGTTGTTGTTGGCAACAATTTTGCATATAATGTTACAGTTGAAGTAATGCAACAAGACGATCTTGACCAAAATTTGTCAATGAATGTAGATAGAAATGATTGGCCAAAATAGAAAAATGAAATTCAAGCAAAATTGCACGCTAGAAAAACGTAAAGTTTTCAAACCAATATTCCGAACGCCTGAAGATGTCAAGCTATAGTAGGGTACAAATTAGTTTTTATGCAAAAACGAAATGAGAAAGGTAAAGTCGTAAGATATAAAGCACGACTAGTGGCATAAGGATTTTTGCAAAGGACTACCATTGATTATATGGAGACATATTCTCATATGGTAAATGCAATTACCTTCAAGTATCTAATAAATGTGACAGTCCATGAAAAGCTTGATAGACAGTTGATGGACATTGTCACAACCTACTTATATGGCCCATGGGAGAATGAAACTTTTATGAAAATCCCTGAAGTATTTAAAGTTCCTGAAGCACATAACATATCAAGGGAATCTTATTCAATAAAATTTTATAAATCCTTATAAAGATTGGAGCAATCAGGGAGGATGTGGTACAATCGCCTTAGTGAGTATTTGCTAAAGGAAGGGTACAAATATGACCCTATTTTCTCTGGTGTCTTTATTAAGAGATCTGGATTTAAATTTGTCAACATAGTTGTGTGTGTTAATGACTTGAATATCATTTTCAGTTCTAAAGAGCTTCCGAAGGCTGTAGAATGTTTGAAGAAAAAATTTGAAATGAAAGATCTTGGGAAGATAAAATTTTATCTTGGACTACAAATTGAGCATGTGACAAATGAAATTTTTGTCCATCAATTAACATATACTGAAAAGTTTTTAAGCAATTTTACATGGTTAATGCACATCCATTGAGCACCCCAATGGTTATGAGATCGCTTGATTTAAATAAAGATCTATTTCGGCCTCAAGAAAATGATGAAGATCTTGTTGGTGATGAAACTCCATATCTTAGTGTAATTGGGGAACTCATTTACCAAAAATACCTGACTAGATATTGCTTTTGCAGTAAGCTTATTAGTAAGATTCAGTTCCTCCCAAACAACAAGACATTGGAATAGTGTTAAGCATATATTTAGATATCTTCTTTAATGACCCGACCGGTCGTTTTGAGAGTTAGAGTCCCGATCCCCTATTAATTGCTTTCACCCTATCTATTTATGCTATTGTGACTTATCTGGACGTTTATTTTGATTTTTGGAAGTGTTTGTAGTCCCTAAAACGGAGGCCTAAGACTTAAAAGTTGGACCGAAGTAGGAACTATGTGAAGATGACTTAGGAATTGAGTTCCATAAATTCCATTAGCTCCGCTGGGTAATTTTTGGCTTAGGAGAGTGAATAGATTGTACTTTGGAGGTCTGTAGCTCATTTAGGCTTGACATGGTGAAAGTTAAATTTTTAGAGTTTTGGGCCGATAGTGAAATATTTGAGTCAGAATCTGATTTTGGAAGTTGGAGTAGGTCTGTACTATAAAAATATGACTTGTGTGCAAAATTTGGGGTCAATTGGATGTGGTTTGGTTGATTTCGGCGTCAGATGTCAAATTTGGAAGTTTAAAGTTTATTAAGTTTGGATTGAAGTGGGATTTGTATTTTTCGTTATTTGAAGTGATTTGAGGACTCAATTAAGTTCGTATGATATTTTAGGATTGGTTGATATATTTGGTTGAGGTCCCAGGTGCCTCGAGTGAGTTTTAGGTATTTAATTGATTGGTTTGAGACTAGGAAAAAGGCTGAAGATGTTGTATCTTGTGTAATCGCACCTGCACACTTTGGGCCACAAAAGCGGCTATGGAATGGCAGAAGAGGAGATGGCCTGGTCCACCTGGGTGTGTAGGTGCGGTGAGGAGCCTACAGAAGCGGGACTTGGAACGCAGAAGCAGATTGGAAGTCCAGGCCAAGATCGAGGTGCAAGGTTATTTTTGCATTTGCCATGCCTGCAGATGCGTGAAAGGAACAACAAATGCAGTGAAGCCATAGGAGCAGAAGAGATTTTGCAGGAGCGGTCGCGTAGATGCGACCCATTGCTCACAGAAGCGGGACCTGAGGACTTAAATGATTTCCAAACCTATGATGGAATTTCTGCAGGTGCGAAGAGAGGTTCGCAGTTGCGGTTTGACTAGGCAAAAAAGGGGCTAAATTGAGGGTTTGTTTCATTTTCACTATTTTTGGACTTGGGAGCTCGAGATTTAGCAAATTCTTGAGGGATTTTCAAAGAAAGCTTCGGGGTAATGATTCCTAATTCAGTTTTGGCTATATTTCATCAATCTATTGTTGTTTCTTCATTTAATCAAGGATCTTGAGTGAGAAAGTTAAGAGAATGGGGACAAGTTTTCCAATTGATTTTCTGAGTTGTGAGTGGGGTTTAGACCTCAGATTTGGATAATTTCGGTACAAATGAACTCGTGAGTGAATGTGTGTTCATAATTTGTGACTCTTACCCGATTTTAAGACATGGGATCGGGGAGAAATTTTGGGCATTTTTCTATTTTCTTTCCTTATCATTGATTTCATTACCTAGATTGGTTACTTGTAGCTATATTTATATTATGTAATTGATTTGGCAAGATTTGGGCCATCCAGAGCTAGATATTTATGGAAAGAGCATTGTTTCAGATTGAATTGAGCTTGGTTCGAGATAAGTGGCTTACCTAACCTTGTGAGGGGAACGCCCCTTAGGATTTGGTACTATTTGATATATGATCGTCGTGTGCATGAGGTGACGAGTGCGTACACCGGCTATTTGTTGAAAAACTCTGTTTTCACTAAGCAAAAATATTTGTTTTACTTTAATTGAGCCCACAAGTATATGTAATTATCCTCTTTAATTTAGAAAAGCATGCCTACGTGCCTTAACTCCTTTAAATGCCTATATGAACTCTGTGTAACATGTTTTAGTGAAATTCATGTTCTTCCTTGATTTAAACTTGGTCTAAACGGTAGGGTTTCTTGCTGTATCTGTTGTTCATATTGGGTTGAGATGCATATTTACTTTAGGACTACGGAACGATATTCTGTGAGATCCCCCTGCACTGCATATTTACTTTGGGACTACGGAACGGTATTCTGGGAGACCCCCCTGCACTACATATTTACTTTAGGACTACAGAGCGGTATTATGAGAGATCCCCATGCACTCTATTTACGTTTGGGACTACGAGACGGTATCTTGGTATATCCCCCGTTATTATTTCTGTGTAGCGAGCCTTTGGCTTCTACGATTTCATTCCCGTTTAACTTCAGTCTCAATTTTATAATGATATTAAATTTCTACCTTATCTTATTATATCTTTTCCAGTAGGGCCCTGACCTGACCTCGTCGCAACTCGACCGAGGTTAGGCTTGGTACTTACTGGATACCACTATGGTGTGTACTCATATCCTTCCATCCACATGTTTTCTGTGTGCAGATCCAGGTACTAGCTATCAGACTCGAGTCTTGTTGCTGCTTCAGGAGACTTCAAGGTACATATGTCGCATCCACAGACCTCAGATTCCTTTTCTATACCATTATGTTGATTTTGCCCTAGTTTTCTTCAGACATAAATGTATAGAGCAATTAGAAACTCTTAGAAGCTTGTGACGTTGTAATATTTCGGGTTTTGGGAAAGATTATTATTGTATATGCCGAGTGGTACGGTTTTCGCTTATTAATTATATATGTTAGTTGTTATCTTTGTGTTTTCATTTCATGTCCGAAATATTAGTCTTACTTAGTAATAGAGACTAGGTATTGTCACGACAGTTCACAGAGGGAGAAATTGGGGTTTGACAAGTTGATATTAGAGATCTAGGTTCATAGGAGTCACGAGTCAACAAACCGGTTTATTAGAGTCTCGTGGATCGGTACGGAGACATCTGTACTTATCTTCGGGAGGCTATGGAAATGTTAGAAAAATTCCACTTTATTTGATTCCTTGTCGTGCGAGATTATTGACCTCAAAATTCTAAACTTCTATCTTCTATTCTCTCACAGATGGTGAGGACACATGCTACTGGAGGTGACCAGACACCCGCGACACCTGCTAGAGTCTCCAGAGGCCGGGGCCAGAGTAGAGGCCAATGACGCACATGCGGTGCAGCCAAAGCACCCGAGCGAGATGCTATAGGGGAGCCACCAGCAACTCTAGTTGGAGTACATGCACATGATATGTCTACTACTACTACTGAAGATCTTTAGGACAACCTTGCACAGTTCATGAGCATGTAAAACACTCTAATTCAGGCAGGGTTGATTCCCCTTGCTGCAGCCATATCTCAGGCTAGGGAAGGAACACAGACTCCCGCCGCCCACACTCCAGAGTAGTGGGATCATGTTGATTAGATCCTAATGGCTATACCAGTACCGCATGAATCCTTAGTTCAGCCCGAGGTTAGGGCAACATCTTCAGAGGAGGAGGATATGAGGCTTGAGAGGTACAACAAGTACGACCCTCCTACATACAGTGGTCTAGAATCAGAGGATGCTTAGGGATTTCTAGAGGAGTGCCACCATATACTTCGCACTATGGGCATATCAGAGTCGAGTGGGGATTCTTTCAATGCCTTTCAGCTTCGAGGAGCAACCTATCAGTGGTGGCATACTTATGATTTGGACAGTCTGGCTGACGCAGCTTCTCTTACATGAACCCAATTCTCAGACATGTTTTTGAGAGAGTATGTCCCTCAAAGCCTCAAGGACGCATGGCGTGCAGAGTTTGAGCAGTTGCGCCAGGGTACTATGACTATCTTAGAGTATGTCGTCCGTTTTAGTGATTTGGCTAGACATGCACCGGCCTTGGTTTCTACAGTTCAAGAGAGGGTTTGCCAGTTTATTAAGGGGATAATTTCCAGCATCAAGACTAGCATGGTCCAGGAGTTAAGATGTATATTGCGTATCACTAGGTGGTGAGTATTGCTAGGAGAGTAGTGGGCATGCTTACTCAGAATAGGGAAGATAGAGAGACCAAGAGGTTTCGAGAGTCTAGCCATTATTCTGGTGCCTGTGCCTGAGCTACAGTTTGTCATGATAGGGGTTATGTGAGTCGCTCCGTTCATTTAGCTCTTCCAGCTACCAATGGTATTCCAACTCCTCCTAAACCTCAGGAGCCTTATTATACACCTCTAGTATCTAGTGTGCCTCCTGTATGGGGTGCTATCAGCAGTCGGTCTAGCAGTCCTGGACCAAGTCAGCCACAGTCACCACGTCCTTTGAGAGCTTATTTTAAGTTTGGAGACACTCGCCTTATGGCGAGGGATTGCCCCAAACTTAGGAGGGCTGCACCTCTACAGACTTCTCAGCCACAACGTGCTCCACCAGGTCCTCAGGCTATGATTACAGCACCAACTGCCACCCCACCTACTCATCTAGCCCGAGGTGGAGGCCGGGGTTGTAGAGGTCGCCCTAGGGGGGAGGCCAAGCCAGATACTATGCCCTTTCTACTTGTAAAGAGGCTGTTGTTTCTGATTCTATCATTACATGTATTATTCCGGTCTATCATAGAGATGCATCTGTTCTATTCGATCTAGGCTCCACTTATTCTTATGTGTCATCTTATTTTGCCATGCATTTGGGCATGTCTCGGGATTCTTTGAGTTACCCTGTTTATTTGTCTACTTCTAAGGGAGATTCTCTTGTTGTGGACCACATTTCTCGATCGCGTTTGATTACTCTTAGTGGTTTTAAGACTAGAGCCAATTTGTTATTTCTCAACATGGTAGATCTGATGTTATCTTGGGCATGGACTGGTTGTCGCCCCATTATGCTATTCTTGATTGTCACGCCAAGACCGTGACACTGGCTATGCCAAGTTTACTGCGATTGGAGTGTACAGGTACCTTAGATTACACTCCTAGTAGAGTTATTTTATTTCTTAAAGCTCAGTGAATGGTTGAGAAGGGATGTGACACATGTCTAGATTATGTGAGAGATATCAGTATTGATACTCCTACAGTTGATTCAATTTTAGTAATGGAGGATCTCCCTGATGTGTTTCCAGCTGATCTTCCGGGCATGCCGCCTAATAGAGATATCGATTTTGGCATTGATTTGTTTCCAGCCACTCATCCCATCTCTATTCCTCCTTATCGTATGGCCCCTCTTAAGTTGAAGGAATAGTTACAGGAATTGCTTAATAAGAGCTTCATTCGGCCCATTATGTCACCTTGGGGTGCTCTTATCTTATTTGTGAAGAAAAAGGATGGTCTATGCGTATGTGCATTGATTATCGCTAGTTGAACATGGTTATAGTGAAGAATCGATATCCTTTGCCTCGTAGTAGTGACCTATTTGGTCAATTACATGGTGCCCGAGTATTTTCCAAGATTGATTTGCATTCAGGCTATCATTAGTTGAAGATTAATGTTCCAGATATCCCAAAGACTACTTTCAAGACTTGGTATAGTCATTATGAGTTCCTTGTTATGTCATTTGGGATGACCAATGCCCCAACAACATTTATGAATTTGATGTACAATGTATTTCGGCCTTGTCTTGACTTATTCGTCATTGTCTTCATTGACGACACTCTAGTGTACTCCCAAAGTCAGGAAGATCATGAGTACCATCTGAGGACTATGCTTCAAACAATGAGAGAAAAGAAATTATATGCAAAGTTCTCAAAATGTGAGTTCTGGTTAGATTCCATGGAATTCTTGAGTCATATGGTATCGATGAAGGGATCAAGGTGGATCCGAAGAAAGTGGAAACAATGCATAGTCGGCCTAGACTATCCTCAGCTACAGATACGCAGAGTTTCTTTGGTTTGGCGGGGTATTATCGTCGATTTATTAAGGGATTCTCATCTATTGTAGCATCCATGACCAGGCAGACCCAGAAGGGTGCTCCATTAGGGTGGATGAAAGAGTGTGAGGAAAGCTTTTAGAAGCTCAAGACAGCTTTGACTACAACCCCATTATTGGTATTGCCTTTAGGTTCAGGGTCTTATACAGTTTATTGTGATACGTTGTGAGTTGGCCTAGATGCGGTGTTAACATAGGATCGTAGGGTGATTGCCTACGCGTCCAGATAGCTGAAGGTATATGAAAAGAACTAACCTATCGAGTTAGCTGCTATTGTTCATGCCTTGAAGATTTGGAAGCACTACTTGTATGGTGTCCCTTATGAGATCTACATAGACCATTAGAGTTTGCAGCATTTGTTCAAGCAGAATGATATTAAATTTACGTTAGAGGAGGTGTCTAGAGCTGCTTAAGGATTATGATATAACGATTTTGTACCACCCAGGGAAGGCCAATATGGTGGTGGTGGTCGATGCATTGAATCGCCGTGCAGAGAGTCTGGGGAGTTTGGCTTATCTACCAGCAGCAACGAGGCCCATGGCATTAGATGTTCAAGCCTTAGCTAACCAGTTTGAGAGACTGTATATTTTTGAGCCTAGTCCAGTGTTGGCTGGCTTGTGTGGCCTCTTGATCTTCTCTTTATGATAGTATTAGGGAGCGTCAGTATGATGACCCCCATATGCTTGTCCTTAAGGATACGTTCCATCATGAGAATGATAAGGAGGTTACTACTGGGGATGATGGTGCGTTGAGGATGTAGGGTAGACTATGTGTACCTACTGTGGACGGTTTACGTGAGTTGATTCTTTAGAAGGATTATAGCTTGTTGTACTCTATTCATTCAGGTGTCGCGAAGATGTATCAGGACTTGAGGCAGCATTACTGGTGGAGGAGGATGAAGAAAAATATAGCGGAGTATGTTTCTCGGCGCCTAAACTGTCAGTAGGTGACGTATGAGCATAAACAACTGGTGGATTGTTTTAGAAGTTAGAAATTTGGAGTGAAAATGGGAGCGGATTACTATGGATTTCGTTGTTGGACTCCCACAGACTCAACAAAAGTTTGATGTAGTTTGGATGATTGTGGACAGGCTGACCAAATCAGCCCATTTCCTTCCTGTGATGATTACCTATTCTTCTGAGCAGCTGGCTTGAGTTTATATCTGTGAGATTATTAAACTTCATGGCGTTCCGGTATCTATCATCTCTGACCGGGGTACGAAGTTTACATCATGATTCCGGAGAGCCGTACAACAGGAGTTTGGTATTCGAGTGGAGGTGAGCACAACATTTCACCCTTAGACGGACGGACAATCCGAGTGCACTATTCAGATTCTTGAGGATATGCTCCGTGTGTGTGTAATGGATTTTAGAGACTCTTGGGGCCAGTTCTTGCCACTTGCGGAGTTTGCCAATAATAAAAGTTATCATCCCAACATTCAGATAGCACCTTATGAGGCTCTGTATGGTAGGCGGTGTCAGTACCTTGTAGGTTTGATCGAGCCAGGCGAGGCTAGATTATTGGGCACAAACTTGGTTCAGGATGCTTAGAGAAGGTTAAGGTGATTCAGGATAGACTTTGCACAACCCAGTCCAGATAGAAGAGTTATGCAGAACTAAAGGTTTGTGATGTTTCATTTATGGTTGGAGAGCGGGTCTTGTTTTGGGTTTTGCCTATGAAGGGCATTATGAGATTCAGAAAGAGGGGCAAGCTGAGCCCAAGGTTTATCGGTCCTTTTGAGGTATTGCGAAATGTTAGGGAAGTTGCTTATGAGCTTGACTTACCTCCCAGCCTAGCATGAGTTCATCCGGTATTTCATATTTCAATGCTCCGGAGATATCACGACGACCCATCTCATGTGTTGGATTTCAGCTCACTCCAGTTGGACAAGGATCTATCATATGTTGAGGAGCCAGTGGATATTTTTGAGGGGAAGCTTCAGAAACTAAGGTCAAAGAACATTGCATCAGTAAAGGTTCAGTGGTAGGGCCAGCCGATCGAGAAGGCGACTTGGGAGACCGAGCAGGATATAAGCAGCTCTTATCCTAATATTTTCACCACTTCAGATATGTCTCTATGCTCATTAGAGGATGAACAGATATTTTAAGAGGGGAGGATGTAACAATTCGGCCGGTCATTTTGAGAGTTAGAACCTCGATCCCCTATTAATTACTTCCCCCATATCTATTTCTGCTACTGTGACTTGTCGGGAGGTTCATTTTGGTTTCTGGAAGTGATTGGGATACTAAGTCCCTAAAACAAAGGCTTAAGAGCGTGTCCGTATTGTGTTTTGGAGATCTGTAGTTTATTTAAGCTTGAAATTGCGAAAGTCGAATTCTTGGAGTTTTAGGTTGGTAGTGAAATTTTTGATATCGGGGTCAAAATTCGATTCCGCAAGTTGGAGTAGGTCCGTAGTGTGAATTATGACTTGTGTGAAAACTTTGGGGCCAATTGGACGTGGTTTGGTTGATTTCGACATCGAATATTGAATTTAAAAGTTTCAAGTTCATTAAGTTTGGATTGGAGGAGGATTTGTATTTTTAGCATTGTTTGATGTGATTTGAGGACTCAATTAAGTTCGTATAATGTTTTAGGATTGATAGGTATGTGTGGTTGAGGTACCGGGGGCCTCGGGTGAGTTTCAAATGCTTAATAAATTGGTTTGAGACTTACGAAAAAAGGCTGAAGTTGTTGTATCTGGTATAACCGCACTTGCAAACTTTGGGCCGCAGAAGCGGCTATAGAACTGCAGAAGTGGAGATGGGCCTTGTCCAGCTGGTTCGCAGGTGCAGTGAGGAGCTCGCAGAAGCTGGATTGGGCAGTCCATGATGGGATTGCATGTGCGAGTCTATTTCCGCATTTTCGATGCCCGCAGATGTGTGGAAGTAACCGCAGATACAGTGAAGGACCGCGGGAGTGGAAGAGATTTCATAGGAGCGGACGTGCAGGTGTGGCCTATTACTCGCAGAAGCGGGACTTGAGGACTCAAGTGATTTCTGCACTTGCAATGGAATTTTCGCAAGTGTGGTGCTGCAGGTGCAAAGAGAGGTCTGCATATGTGGTTTGACTGGGCAGAAAAGAGGCTAAACTGTAGGTTTTCTTGCTGTATTTGTTGTTCATATTGGGTTGAGCTGCATATTTACTTTTGGACTACGGAACGGTATTTCGGGATATCCCTTTGCGCTACATATTTATTTTGGTACTACGGAACGGTATTCTCGGAGATCCCATGCACTGCATGTTTACTTTGGAACTACAGAACGATATTCCGGGAGATCCCTCTACATTACATTTACGTTTGAGACTACAAGATGGTATCCTGTGTGATCACCTGTTGTTATTTATGTGTACCGAGCCTCTAGCTTCTATGATTTCATTCCCGTCTAATTCCAGTCTTTATTTTATAATGATATTTCATTTCTGCCTTATCTTATTATATATTTTTTAGTATGGCCCTGACCTGATCCCGTCACTACTCGATCGAGGTTAGGCTTGGCACTTATTGGATACCGTTGTGGTATACTCATATCCTTTTTTGCACATATTTTTCGTGTGCAGATCCAATTACTAGCTATGAGCCTAGAGTCTAGTTGCGTAGTTGCTGCTTCAGAAGATTTCAAGGTACATCTACTACGTCCGCAAACCTCATAGTCCCCTTCTGTCCCCTTTGTGTTGATTTCTTCCTTGTTTTTTGGACATAAATGCATAGAGCAATTAGAAACTCTTAGAAGCTTGTGACGTTACGACATTTTGGGTTTTGGGAAAGATGATTATTGTATATGCCGAGTGATACCATTTCCGCTTATTAATTATATCTGTTAGCTGTTATCTTTGTGTTTCATTTCAATTTCGCAATATTAGCTTTACATAGTAGTAGAGACTAGGTTCCGTCACGATAGTCCATGGAGGGAGAAACTTGGTCGTGACATCTTCGGGGAACTACAGATATAGGATTGCTTTATTCTAATGAATTCAATTCAGAAATGATTGGCTATGCCGATGCGAGTTATTTGTCTAATTCATATAAAGCCCGATCTCAAATGAGCTATTTGTTTACATATGGAGGTACAACTATATCATGCCGTTCAATAAAATAAATAATCGTTTCCACATCTTCAAATCATGCTGAAATAATAGCTATTCATGAAGGTAGTCGGGAATATGTTTGGTTGAAATCAATGACTCAACATATTCAGGAAATGTGTGATTTACTTATGAAAAAAGACAATCCAACTACACTATATAAATACAATGCTGCTTGCATTGTTCAATTGAAAGCAGGATACATCAAATGAGACAAAACAAAGTACATTTCACCAAAGTTCTTTTTCACGCATGGTCTTCAAACAAAATGATAAAATTAATATTCACCAGATTAGTTCATGTAAAAATTTAGCTGATCTGTTCACTAAGGCATTACCAACTTCAAGATTTGAAAAATTAACAAAAGATTGAAATGCGTCATTTCAAGAAATAAAGTGATGTTTTCATGATGGGAATAAGATACGTAATGTACTTTTTTTCCCTTAGCCTAAGCTTTGTCCCACTGAGTTTTCCTGGTAAGGTTCTTAACGAGGCAACAAATAAAGCGTATTACATATATGTGTATTATTGTTACTTCACTATGATTTTTTTTCATAGGGTTTTTTCTTATTAATATTTTAACGAGGCATATTATCTATTTTTGGACATTCAAGGGTAAGTGTTGTAAAACTATTAGTAAATATGGATGTCCCTACTCCCATTACTTTCATCCATGATGTAAATAACCTCCCACTACTCATCACTATTATGATTGTAACTCCTACATCTTTATAGCCCCTTCCATGATCTTTTCCCATAATCTCAATTGTTAGTGTCATGTTTAAGAGACAATTATTTCGTAACCTTCTACATAGTAATATAGTAATATAAATAGAGGCATAAAATGTGAATGAGACACATCTCTTATTCTATTACTTATTTCTTTCTATTTCATAATACCATTTTTTTAAAAACCTCTATTTTTGCCCAATACTTTTTTCCTTTATCTTTTTAAGCGTGTAAAAAAGGGAGAATAATTGGTTTTATAATAAAATCAGAAATTCCATTTTTTCCATCACTCACCAGCTCTAACTTCACTGCTTGGCAGAATCTTGCCAAAATTCAACGCCCCTCAGTCCCTGCAAATCCATCTCACTGCAAACTCCACATCCAATTCGGAGCTATTCTCTGTTACTATTAATCTGAAGAAATTGCAAAAGAAAAATAAAAATGGGATCAGTGTTTGATGAAAAAGATTTCCTGGCATGCTGTGGGAGCACCAAATTCGGAAAGGAGATGGTAGCAGCTGCCCCCTTTTCCACTCTCCAGGATTCCATTCGTGCTGCTAGACATATCTGGTTCAACAAGGTTTTATATATATATACCATTTCACCTCTGCCCAATTTTATTTTATCTTATATATGCAGCTGTTGATTGATTGGTAACTTGGTCAGGTTGATGTAAATGGGTGGCTTGAAGCTTTTTCTGCTCATCCACAAATTGGTCAAAGCCCTTCCAAGAATCATCAAAGCCCTACTTTTGCCCAGTACAGTCCTCTGTTCCCCTAAAAGTTTGCCTTTTTTGTTTCTTTATCTGAAGATTGTTCAATGTTAGGCTAAGTTGATTTTGGGAAATGAATTTCGTGTTATCGATTGTCCGTGTTCAAAGCAACGAGAAACTGGAAACCAGTAAGAAGAAGAGACAGAACGTATGTAACGTTAAAAAAAAAAATCACAGAAATGAAGAAATCCGAGACCACAGAATTCACTGTGTGTCCTTAAGGAATTTAACCCCCTCACTGTACCCGAGGTTGTGGATTATTTCCTCCCAGGATATAACGGATATACCTGTCGTAGGAGTGGCGGTACCTCAAACGCCTACGACTTCGACGAACTCAAATTCGGGAACGAAATCACACTATGACTCGATATGTTTCAGTTTGCAGAAAAGAATGCAGAATTTTTAATGCACGAATATTTTTTTTTTTCTTTTAGTCCTTTAAAATGAGGCATTGCCTCAGTTTATATAGCCTCGAATTGTGACTGTTCGGAAAGGCTTGGTGCCTGTTCGGGAAAGGCCATGCCTTTTTCTGAAAAATAAGAACGTTGGGAAGTTTACAGTTAACAAATTAATATTTTTCCCGCGGGAATTAAAAATAATTTCAGAAAATGAAGATTGAATTTTAAATAAATTTGGTCCAAAAAGATTATCAATCAATCAGATCATTTGACCAAATCCAAATCCAAATCCAAATCCAAAGCCGAAGCCGAGCCGAGCGACGACGACGGCGCGAGGGGAGTCCCTCTTCTTAACCCTTTAAGAGCTAGAAGAAGTGCTTTCTAATATAAGCACATAACTTTCCCTTTCTACCACCAATGTGGTACAAAGCTCCTTTTCAAAAGAACTTTGCTTTGAAACTTCATTTTCCTTCTATTGTCTTCTTCCCTCCATTTCTCATTCACACCAACTTAGCTAGCTTTAATCATTAACTAGCTTTAACAATCCCCCACATGAATGGGGAATGGCTATATGATGAAAAACATGCATGACAAAAAAAAAAACTGTGTGATTCGTAAGCAAGGATTAATTGCATCTGGATAAGTAGATTTCTCTTTGAACTTTCCGTAGTGAGCATATGTCGGATATACTCGGTCAATCGGTAGATTTGATATCTTTGAACCGTCGAGCTTTGGTGTATACCTAGACAACCACATGTCACACAATTAACCCTTTAACCGTTTTTGGTTCTCATTATTTTGTTCGTTTCAGCCATGAACACTTCCTGGTTCATAAGTGCGTAGAGAGCTGGCCTTACAGAGTTCTCCTTGAAGCGGCTTACACTTCACACTTACATAGGTGATTCCTAAATGTGTCATCCCGTAGATACACTATTTGATATACCCCGTATCAAACTTAGAAACCATTAAAAAGCCTTAATGCTTTATCCTGGTACTGAACATTGTCTCATCACGAGAATGGACCAAAAAGTTATTGTGACAATGTTGAACCGTCATCAATGACTTTGTTTGATCTCTTTGAACCTAGATCTTGGGATCTCATGTCTTCTAGGTAGAGTTACCGCCACGATGACTTGTCCTCGGCCATAGTCCCATTCCCCTCGATGATCTTTCAACCACTTCTCTAGTTAGGCCTTTAGTTAGTGGATCCGACACATTATCTCTTGACTTAACATAGTCAATTGTGATAATTCCACTAGAGAGTAGTTGTCTAACGGTATTATGTCTTCGTCGTATGTGACGAGACTTCCCGTTGTACATAATGCTCCCGGCTCTTCCTATTGCCGCTTGGCTATCGCAATGTATGCATATAGGAGCCAACGGTTTGGGCCAAAATGGAATATCTTCTAAGAAATTCCGGAGCCATTCAGCTTCTTCACCGGCTTTGTCTAGAGCTATGAACTCAGATTCCATTGTAGAGCGGGCGATACATGTCTGTTTGGATGACTTCCAAGACACTGCTCCTCCACCTATAGTAAAAACGTATCCACTTGCGGATTTAGTTTCAGTTGAACCGGTGATCCAATTTGCATCACTGTATCCTTCAATAACTGCAGGATACCTGTTATAATGCAAAACAAAGTTTTGAGTATGTTTCAAATACCCCAAAACTCGTTTCATTGCCAGCCAATGATTTTGGTCGGGATTACTCGTGTAGCGACTTAGTTTACTTATAGCACACGCAATATCAGGTCGCGTACAGTTCATAATATACATCAAACTTCCCAACACTCTGGCATAATCCAATTGAGAATGACTTTCACCTTTATTCTTTGCAAGAGCAAGGTTCATATCAATTGGCGTCTTTGCAACTTTAAAGTCCAAATACTTGAACTTTTCAAGTACTTTTTCAATATAATGAGATTGAGACAATGCTAGACCTTGAGGAGTCTTATGGATTTTAATTCCCAGAATTAAATCGGCAACTCCTAAGTCTTTCATATCAAACTTACTAGCAAGCATGCGCTTAGTAGCATTTATGTTAGCAATGTTGTTACTCATTATTAACATATCATCCACGTATAAACAAACAATGACGACGTGGTTCGGAGTGTTCTTAATGTAGACACATTTATCACATTCATTTATCTTGAATCCATTTGACAGCATCGTATGGTCAAATTTTGCATGCCACTGTTTTGGTGCTTGTTTTAGTCCATAAAGAGACTTAACAAGTCTACATACCTTCTTCTCTTTCCCTGGAACTACAAACCCTTCGGGTTGTTCCATGTAAATTTCTTCCTCCAACTCTCCATTTAAGAAGGCTGTTTTCACATCCATTTGATGGATTTCAAGACCGTACACGGCGGCTAATGCTACTAACACCCGAATAGATGTAATCCTCGTTACCGGCGAGTATGTATCAAAGTAATCAAGACCTTCTCGTTGTCTAAACCCTTTAACAACTAGTCTTGCCTTATATTTTTCAATAGTGCCATCAGCTTTCATTTTCCGCTTGAAAATCCATTTGGAACCTAAAGGTTTATTCCCTGGAGGAAGATCAACCAATTCCCAAGTATGGTTGTTCAATATAGATTCTATCTCACTATTGATTGCCTCTTTCCAAAATTGAGCTTCCGATGAAGACGTAGCTTCGTTGAACGTTCGAGGCTCATTTTCCAACAAAAATGTTAAAAATTCTGGTCCAAAGGAAGTAGTCGTCCTTTGACGTTTGCTACGTCTTGGATTTTCCTCATCAGGAATGTTTTCCTTTATTTCTTCCCGAGGTCGTTTAGATTCTTTGCTAGACGACGCACATTCCTTTTTATACGGATATATGGTTTCAAAGAAGTCAGCATTATCTGATTCAATTACCGTATTCACCTGAATGTCGGGATTTTCTGATTTGTGAACCAGAAATCTATATGCCTTACTATTTGTGGCATATCCTATGAAAACACAATCAACGGTTTTAGGTCCTATTTTTACCATTTTGGGTTTAGGAACTTGCACCTTGGCCAAACACCCCCACACTTTGAAGTATTCCAAATTGGCTTTCCTTCCTTTCCACTTTTCGTATGGAATAGATTTTGTTTTGCTATGGGGCACTCGATTGAGTATTCGGCTAGCTGTTAGAATGGCTTCCCCCCACAAGTTCTGGGGTAAACCAGAACTTATTAACAGGGCATTCATCATTTCTTTCAGTGTTCTATTTTTTCTTTCCGCAATTCCGTTTGATTGTGGCGAGTAAGGAGCAGTTGTTTGATGAATAATGCCATATTCCAAACATATTTGTTCAAAAGGAGATTCATATTCACCGCCCCTATCACTCCTTATCATTTTAATCTTTTTGTTAAGTTGAGTCTCAACTTCAGTTTTGTATTGCCTGAACGCTTCAATTGCTTCATCTTTACTATTAAGTAAATAAACGTAGCAATACCGCGTACTATCGTCAATAAAAGTTATGAAATACTTCTTTCCACCGCGAGATGGAATTGACTTCATGTCACAAATATCTGTATGGATTAAGTCTAAAGGACTTGAATTCCTTTCAACTGACTTATAAGGATGTTTAGCATACTTAGATTCAACACAGATTTGACATTTTGATTGATTGCATTCAAACTTAGGCAATACTTCCAAACTAATCATTTTTCGCAAGGTTCTATAATTGACATGTCCTAAACGTGAATGCCATAAATCATTTGACTCAAGCAAGTAAGACGAAGCAGAAACTTTATTATTATTAGCAACAACCATTACATTCAGTTTGAAAAGGCCCTCTGTGAGGTAGCCTTTTCCTATGTACATTTCGTTCTTACTTATTACAACCTTGTCAGAAACATAAACACATTTAAAACCGTTCTTCACTAGAAGTCCGGTAGATACAAGATTTTTCCTAATTTCAGGAACATGACAGACGTTGTTGAGAGTCACCACCTTGCCAGAGGTCATCTTCAGCAGTATCTTTCCATAACCTTCAATCTTGGCCGTTGCAGAATTTCCCATATATATTGTTTCGTCGGGCCCGGCGGGAGCATATGAAGCAAAGGCAACAGCACAAATGTGGCGAGTGGCGCCAGAGTCAATCCACCACTCTTTCGGACTTCCCACTAGGTTGCACTCGGACAACATAGCGCACAAGTCATCAACCTCCTCGTTTGTTTCAACCATATTAGCCTGACCCTTCTTCTTTTCCTTTTTCGGAGCACGACAGTCTGCAGCTTTGTGTCCGATTTTTCCACAATTATGGCAGTTTCCCTTGAATTTCTTCTTGTTGGGATAGTTCCTTGGTCCCGATGCCTTTTTCCTCTTTTTCATATTAGTTGGGGCAGTTTCAACTATATGTGCTCCCCCTATGGTTGATCTCCCATTTGCCTTTTTCTCCGCTGCCTTGTTATCTTCCTCGATTCTCAACCGGACGATGAGATCTTCCAATGTCATCTCCTTTCGCTTATGTTTCAAGTAATTTTTGAAGTCCTTCCATGAAGGAGGCAACTTCTCTATCACTGCCGCAACTTGAAACGCCCCACTAATCACCAAACCTACAACAAACAACATGTAAGTGACGGGGCACTGAATACTTTTGACAAAGGCATTAATTAAATTTATACCTTCAGCGAGGAGATCATGGATGATAACCTGCAACTCTTGAACTTGAGTGACAACAGACTTGCCATCTACCATTTTGTAGTCCAAAAACTTGGCAGCGATAAACTTCTTTAAGCCAGCATCTTCTGTTTTATATTTCTTTTCCAACGCATCCCATAGTTCTTTTGATGTTCCCACATTACTATAGACGTTGTAAAGATCATCCTCCAGTCCGCTAAGAATGTAATTCTTGCACAAAAAATCTGAGTGCTTCCACGCCTCAATTACAACAAATCGTTCATTTTCAGGTGTTGATTCCGGCGGAACCGGAATATCCTCCTTAATAAACTTTTGAAGGCTTAAAGTAGTTAGATAGAAGAACATCTTTTGTTGCCATCGTTTGAAATCAATCCCGGTGAATTTTCCGGGCTTCTCTGCCGGAGCCGGTGCTGGTGCAGTACGACTGGAGGACGCAGCATTGCTCGTAGAACCAACCACGGGGGCTAGTGTGGCAGTAACAGTAGCAGTAGCATTCAAATTTGGAGTTTGGTCTCCCATTTCTGTCGTAGGAAATAACAGAACACTTTAATAATCGGTGAAGATTTTATTTCTTCAAACCGAATCAAATTTACACAAACAGAATTAAAACAAACTTCAAATAGAATGTAATAAACTGTATGTAGTATACTTGATGAAGTTTTTATATCTTCAAATCAAGTACCCAAATGAGTAGAAAGTTCTGAAAACTTTAATCTCAACCGGAGTAGAAAATCCGAAGATTTAGTCTCCAAACAACATACAAGTTCGTTACATGCAAACAACAAAATTACAAGTTTCTTTTATTTTCTGGACAGTCACAATTTTATGTTAGGAAAAACTGTATGTAGTCACTGTTTTATGTAAGAATTTTTTTTTTCTGTACTGTTGTATCGTTCTGTAACGTTTTAATCAACAGCAGATGAACACGGAAATAATAACTTAAATTCCTTAAGCTTGTTATCGATTGTCCGTGTTCAAAGCAACGAGAAACTGGAAACCAGTAAGAAGAAGAGACAGAACGTATGTAACGTTAAAAAAAAAAATCACAGAAATGAAGAAATCCGAGACCACAGAATTCACTGTGTGTCCTTAAGGAATTTAACCCCCTCACTGTACCCGAGGTTGTGAATTATTTCCTCCCAGGATATAACGGATATACCTGTCGTAGGAGTGGCGGTACCTCAAACGCCTACGACTTCGACGAACTCAAATTCGGGAACGAAATCACACTATGACTCGATATGTTTCAGTTTGCAGAAAAGAATGCAGAATTTTTAATGCACGAATATTTTTTTTTTTCTTTTAGTCCTTTAAAATGAGGCATTGCCTCAGTTTATATAGCCTCGAATTGTGACTGTTCGGAAAGGCTTGGTGCCTGTTCGGGAAAGGCCATGCCTTTTTCTGAAAAATAAGAACGTTGGGAAGTTTACAGTTAACAAATTAATATTTTTCCCGCGGGAATTAAAAATAATTTCAGAAAATGAAGATTGAATTTTAAATAAATTTGGTCCAAAAAGATTATCAATCAATCAGATAAATTGACCAAATCCAAATCCAAATCCAAAGCCGAAGCCGAGCCGAGCGACGACGACGGCGCGAGGGGAGTCCCTCTTCTTAACCCTTTAAGAGCTAGAAGAAGTGCTTTCTAATATAAGCACATAACTTTCCCTTTCTACCACCAATGTGGTACAAAGCTCCTTTTCAAAAGAACTTTGCTTTGAAACTTCATTTTCCTTCTATTGTCTTCTTCCCTCCATTTCTCATTCACACCAACTTAGCTAGCTTTAATCATTAACTAGCTTTAACATTTCGTACCCCACAATATTTTATTTTTAATTTTGGCTTTTAACAGTTGATTAAATCTTGATGCTTACTCGGCTAGAAAGTAAATTGCGGTCATGATCCCTGCTAAAGTGGTCATGCTGCATTTAAAAAGTTTTATTTATTTATTTTATTTTGTTCAAATGTAGGCTCCTTGATGTTATGTATTTGAAAGAGAAATATCAAATATCTTAATGCATAACATTCTACAGACCCGTGTAGTATCTAAGATATTAGTTAAGAAATTCTAGAATATCTAAATTCTGAAAATTGACTTTAGCATTTTTACATTTGCATTTGAAGCTATGTATAATTAGAACTTAACTTCTCGAAATTAAACGGTATTGCATAAATAATGCTAATTGCTTGCTTCTTTTGGGAAAATCTTCTATATGTGTATCTATTGTCAGATATGATCGTTTTCTATCTTATCTAATTTTGTATGACCATTCATCCATTTTAATGTTTGTAATTATGGGACACTGAGCTATATGTTGGCCTTAGAGGCCTAACATTCACAACCAGCAAAATCGCTATGATGGATGTGCTTTGAGAGAACTGCTTTACCGCTGTTGTTCTGTCGTGTGGCTTCCCCATCCCCATCCTCCCGTCCGTAGACCTACAATTTTTACGATTTCATCTTTTCAAGCTATATGCTAATACCTTGTCAGACTGGAAGGTATTTATTGTCTCCTTTTACAGGTGGAGTAAGGGAGAGCAGTCAACAGCTCTGGCCACTGCTACTGATTCTACATTACAGGTGTTTTAATCTAAAGATATATGCCTATAGAAATCTACGAATCAAATGCAAAATAGTATGGTTTCCCTTTTCTATTGTTGATTGGGCCAAGTAGGTTAACCTTTTATTTTGTGCAAAAAAAGTTGAGAGTTTGCTTCATAATTGATATTGCAGGAACTGTTTGAGTGGAATGCTCGCTATAGGGAGAAGTTTGGATTTGTCTTCTTGATATGTGCTTCAGGGAGAAGTACCCCTGAGATACTTGCAGAGTTGAAGGTAAAGTCTATCAATTTGTAGATTGAAAAGTTGCATATATTTTATAGTAACCTCAATTATAATCAGGTATGTTATAATCTTATAGTTTTTAGAGCAAAGCTTTTAACTTCAGAACATGAATCATTTGAGTTCAAAAAATTCCGTCTAATATTTAAAGCAATTCTTCAGTGATGAAGGCGTAGATATTCTGATCCACTCCCCCTGATGTCAAGACAGACTTTCATCCTGAATCCTATCTTGTGCCAAAGTTTGATATCCTTACAGCATTTTAAGGAAATCACCAGAGTTTGATCCCTTTGTTGGGTCACAGTGGATTGAGATACATAAAATAACTATGATTGATGTGAGAAGGCCGAGTCTGACCTCCATCCTCTTTCATCATAAAAGGGGTGATCTTTTGAGGTCAGTCATGAGCTGTAGGAGAAGATAGTAGCGGACCTGAACAAATTCCCATTATCTAATTCTGATAGAACTTATAAAGGTTATGCGTGTGAATGTGATACATCACAAATACTTTATCATTTCTTCATACTCCTTTCTGCAGCTCTCTTTGCACGTGATAACTTTTACCATGTGCTAAACCTGTCTTGCGTAAAGCTCCACCTAGCCATCCATAGTGAAATGGATACTCTCATTGGAATCTTATGACAGTTCAGCTTTTGAGCAGTCTTATGGGTCCATTCAACTATATTTTGATAATATACGTGAACAAATAAGTATAGTCCAACCATTTCCTGAATTTCATTGGAGGGATTTGTATTCATTGGACGAAGCTATTACATTGTCCATTTTTCTGCCAGTGGAGAATGTTATTTTTTTCCAGGAGGGTGTCTTTTGTCCCTCGCTTTTTCTAACTGCATAAGAGCCATATTCTCTGATGGCCTTCAATCAAGGTCCTTGAGTTTTTTAAATATCAGGAAGTAGACTATGTAGGCCGTTTTTCTGAACAACAGATTATTTGTGTTACTTTATCTACTGAGGGTAATGTTGAAATAAACTTGTTATCTATTTTATCATTTAAATACCGATCCATATTCCATTTCAAATTCACCTCTTGTAGATACGGTACCAGAACAGACCAATAATTGAGTTTGAGATTGCAGCCCAGGAGCAAATGAAAATAACTGAATTACGCCTTGCCAAACTCTTCGCAGACAAAGCAGATACTGCACAAACAATTAAATCGTTGGCTAGAACTAATATTGCGAGAAAAGCAGAAGGTGATTTCATCTTTTTATTTCTGTTAATCATTTATTTTAATTGTTTTTGTGTATTTATGTAATTCGTTATCTTAATCTCAAATTTTTCGAAGTTGCTCCTTATTCTTCCACAATGAGATTTTTGCTTCACCTATGCATAAAAGTCTTTTCAACAATTCTCTAAATAAAGTGAGCACAATATATTTCAGATCTTCTCTTGCTAAACTTTACCGTTGAAGGACTTCAAATCTACTCTATGGTCTGACCTATGAATCTTGAGTCATCGGAGATGTTAGCAATTGGTCATCCCCTTGTTTCCTGCAGTTTGGAAACATGCCATCTGCAAAATACCTTCGCCTGATCTTCTCAATTACTCAGTTTTCCGATGCATCTTCTTTAGAAACTCTTTTTCAAGTATGCAGTGATGATAACTATTATAAAGTTCGGAAAGTATTTATAATATCCCAAAAATAGCATTTTCCATATGTTACATTTTTCATTGAACCTTAAATTGTAGAAGATCGTGTGAACATTATTGGAGCACATTTGACTGCTGCAACTGGAGATGCTGGAGCAAAACCAGCTCATATACCAAATAGAACTCGCCCACCCATCACAACCCATGTTCTGGATACTAGTCGTGGATGTCCAGCGAATGGCATTGAAGTACAACTAGAGATGTGGAAAGACAACCAAACAAGACCACAATTTGGCAAAGCTAATATTGGTGGGTGGAAAGTACTAGGGTCTTCAGCTACGGATAAAGATGGTCGAAGTGGTCAGTTGATGAATATGGTTGAAGCTTTGGCCCCAGGAATATACCGGATAAGTTTCAACACGGGTGAGTATATTCCTGATGGATTCTTTCCCTATGTCTCTATCGTGTTCGAGATCAGAGAGTCCCAGAAATGGGATCATTTTCATGTTCCTCTTCTACTCTCTCCATTCTCATTCTCCACATATCGGGGTAGCTAGTTTAATAAGGTGGTTGGTAAGTGTTCGAAAATTTTCTCGAGAATAATACTGTATTGTATTTGGTTGAAGGAATCACTTACCCTTATGCTTTGCCTGGAATTGTATTTCTTCTATCAGTTTGTGTTTCCAGATTAAGCTACACATTGACATAGTGGTTGTAAATATAAGTGTTTCTTTTTCCAGATTAGCTAGAAAATATTTATTGTAGATACTATAATTTCAAATCTTCTTAAAAAACCTTTAAAAAATATTATGAGGTCAACTTTAAGATACTATCAAAAGAAGGGGGTAAATTATTCTTTTTCCTAAGGTATTTTAACAAGTGGAATTCATTGTGTCAAAATTTTTATCAATTTAAATACACGTTGGAGCTCCATTGGTGTCAAGACAAATATGAGATGATTTGCTAATAACAACAGCTCCGAGGACATGACTCTTGATAGGAAAGTCTGGAGGTCTAGTATCAGGGTTGTAGGATAGGGGCTCCTAGAGTTTTCATACTCCTCACCCGAGGTTGGGTGAGGCTTGACAGGGCTATCCATAGATGATTTGTGTTTTGGCTTGTGTCTCCCTTATGGTAGTTATTTATGGTAGTTACTGTATGATATTATTGCATGCTATTTTATTTATGTTTTTTATGTTTAGATAATTATTTACGCTATTTCTACTGGAGTTACTAATGCTCTTTTGTTTTTGTTTTTGTTTTTGTTGTTCCTTTCCTTCGCTGAGCCGAGGGTCGATTGGAAACATCCTCTCTGCCCTTTCGGGTAGGGGTAACGCTCGTCTACATATTATCCTCCCAAGACCCCACTTTGTGGGACAATACTGGGTAGTTGTTGTTGTTGTTGTTGTTGCTAATAACAATAGCATTTACTTCTACACATAGGGACGGAGCCAGGATTTTATGTTTATGGGTTCGGGATTTTAAAATTGGGTTCAAACTTAATACTCTATACATATTTAATAAAATTTTTAAAACAAATATAGGGTTCGAAGCAAAACTATTGGAGCCGAACTCGCTTGCGCTTGCCTCTGATTTAACATCATAATTACATCAGTCAGCAGAACAAAATTTCTTTCCTACTTTATGTATGTTTCCTTCCTTTTTTCCCCTCTCTTTTCCTAGCTACTAAGTACTAGTTCGGGATTGTTTCTTGATTTTAAAGTCTCTTTGCACTAATTTTCCATAAATCAAAAGGCAAACATATGAATAAGGAAAATTACTCTTTCTCTCTCTTCTTTTTTATATTTTTTACGAACCACAAAGAGGTGGATGTTTTTTTTCATTAATAAGGAAAATTACTTACTTTTTCCTGTTTCCTCTTACCTTTTTTTCCTCTTTTGTTTCTTTCCAAGAATTTATTTAATACATAGATACGTACCTATAAAATTATAAATAGGGGTCGCTAGGATCCTCTTCTATGTAGCAGTACCATCTTCACAATTATAAATTTTACATTCTTCTCTTTAGCTTTGAATCCAAAATGTCTTCTCAAACAACTGGTTTGAATAATATTCCTAGTTACGACGATGGCGGAAATATATTGGATAATCATGGTTGGCATGCCCCAAATAAAGCTGTTTGGGGTGTTATTGCCCTCGTTTTTCTGCTTCTGCTCTTGGGGATCATCTACATAGTCAGAGCCAAAAAATCCCCCAAAAACACTCGGCCAAATGATGGTAATGATGCTAACGTCTAAGGTGTAGAGTGGAAGAAATTAGAGAAGCTATATACTTCGACAGTCTTTTAGTTTTTCATATTATGTCAACTTTATTTTTTATTTATTTCTTTTATTACATTGTTTATGGAAGAGTGAGAGAAATTGTTCTGAGTGTTTTCTTTCCTTCAAATTAAGTTTTTGGGTTTAATGAAGTTATGATTTTTACTATTATGCGAGTCTTTTTTTTTAATTCTTCATAATATATAGGAATATGTTGGAACAAGGTTGGAGAGTACCACTTATGCTTTTGGCCTCCTATCATACTACTAGCTTATATATATTAAGAAAATCAGTGCATGCAGTTTATAGAAAGAGATGTTAAGCTATGAAAAAAGATTTGGTTGAACGTCTAAAAACAGACATAACATAATTTGAAGAGAAATAATAAATCCAAAGAACTCTTCTCTTAACTCTTTGTTTATTAGTATGTTTAATTCAATATTGCTTAATAGATATTTTCAGTGGTTACAAATAGAATGTAATACAACAATTTGGGGTATTGAAGTAATTCTTGATTAATCACGCTATTATGGAATGAGTAACACTATAGGTGGGTATATATAATTCTTGACTAATCACTCTTATATTTTCTTTCTTTGTTTCGTCCAACATTTATTAGGACCCACAATCTATATGTCAATAAAGAAGTGCCGTAATACTTGGCTCAAATACAAATATGACCCTCAAATAAAATTATAAAAAAAAAAAAAGAGAGGCAAGGATAACCTAAACTTTCGCTACTCAAAATTGACATATAGATTCTGAAAATTAGATAAAGACAAAAAGTCTTAAGAATTAGTAAGGCCTTGAAAAATGTTACATAGAAAACAAAGTGGCAATTCAATGTATCCCCAAGGAACAATATTCGATTGGAAATTTTACATAAATATTTCAAATAAGTTCTAATTTATCAATCTTTAGTCATTAATTATAAATTTTTCAAAATTAGCAACACATATGAATATTAAAACCCCAAATAAATAAGATTATTTCTTTCCAAGAGTCACATGTACAGATGTTCTTCCATATATATATTTTTAAGTGTGATCAACAACATTAGATGCATCGAAAATAAAAATTCATGGATGAGGTAGTATATATATATATATATATATAACATTTTCAATGGGTATGGATGAAATTCATTGAAAACATATATATAGTTGAGTCAATACATAAAATTTGAAAAAGATTTGAGGTGATTTAGATTGATTTGGTATCAAAATTCGTAGTTAAATCGAGTTCAAAATTATTCTGCGACACATGTATCAAATATATATCATGCGTATATCACACACAGGTATATATAAATATATATTTGATACAAATATGTTACATATGTGATACACAGTATGATACATATCATTTTTTCCATATTGATCTTCTTTTCGAGTTTTCAATTCAAACCACCTCAAAACTCCACTGAATCATCTAAAAAATGAGATTCAAACTCCTTATAATCTACCCAATTTATTTTAATAACACACACTCAAACGAAAATAAAAATTGATATTTTTTGGCTACAAATTGCTAATTGGCAAATATTGATATAATATTTATCTAAAATATATAATATTTTATGAATTGACCAATTTTAATAATAAGCTACTTATAAATGGACATTAGCCGGTAGTTTCCCTATTCGATTTTCATCAAACATTCATTTTCTCTATCCGACTCTGCCATAGCAACCCCCCCCACCCCACCCAAGGATTATTGCATCGTCTAGCCTGTTTTGAGGCTACTTTTTAAATTGTGTCTTTTGTTAGCATTTCCTTTCATAAGTAACGGCTCTTAGGGTAAGTGCTTTGCGCGTGTATCTATATCAATAAGTACATAACATTAAAGAATTAGATTAGTATTTTTTATCTGCTTTAATTTAGTTTAATTGGATACTGAATTTAAGAAAGTAGGAAAGGAAATTTTTTAAATCTTGTGATTTTACACATACCATAATATTTGAGTGACTATAAAAGTTTGTCATTAAAGATAAAATAAAATGTTCATGTTGAATTATTTTCGAATTTTAAAAAGTATTATTAATTTTTAAATGAACTAAAAAAGAAACAATATTATGTTTTTGGAATGAATAGAATATAAATAATATATTTGAGCTCAATAAAAAAAGAAATCATGCACCACAAAAGTCCCCAGATGCTTTAGTTAATTGAAAAATAATTTTACTTATGTGATAAATTTGTAAAAGAATAAAATTTAAATGTTTTGATAATTAGTTAATTTAAAGATTGAATTATTTTTTGTCAACATTAAAGGTAACTCAATTAAAAGATTTAATATATTTAAAATATTAACTACTTTTTAACTCCTAAATTTTAGGAAAAATGATCAAATTACAGTTTTGTCTAATGTACAATCTATTTTAAAGTATGAAAGTCTGACGATATTTCGTTAAGGGGATTCGTGCTTTTAACATGATATATATATATATATATATATATATATATATATATATATATATATATATATATATATATATATATATATATATATATATATATATATATATATTATAAGCAATTTATTAATTTTTTTCGACAAGTTTAATTCACTGAACTAACGGAAGAGCACTCAACAATGATCTCAAAAAGAATTATGTGTCACCCCTATTATTGACCAGCTTCCAATAAAATTAAAATTTGTAAATTATTATTATTTTTCTTTCTTACTTTATGTATAGTTCCTTCCCCCTTTCTTTTGGTTCTCTTTTCCCAGTAAGTACTGGTACGGTATTGTTTATTGATTTGAAGTCTCTTTGCTCTATTTCCATAAATCTTAAGGCAAGTATATGAATAAGGAAAGTTTACACTTTCTCTCTCTATTTTTTATTTTTTTCACGAACATTATGTTAAAAAGAAAAAATTAATTAGTTTTTCCTACTTCCTCTTTCCTCTTTTGTTTCTTTCCAAGAATTATTCTTATGAAACTGTATATAGGGGTCTCTTCCACCCTCCTAGCTCTATGTACTACTTCAGAATATAAATTTTCTCTTCTTACATTCTACTCGATCTGTACCTAGTTGAATTCAAAATGTCTTTTCAAACAACTGGTTTGGAGAATATTATTCCTGCAAATAATACTATTTATGGAGATGGAAATCAGGGAAAAATAAATTCTGATGGTTGGCATGTATCAAATAAAGCCCTTTGGGGTGTTTTAGCCTTCGTTGTGTTAGGCCTGCTCTTGTGTATAATGGACATGATCAAAAGTAAAAAATACTCCAAAGTTACTCAGCCAAAGGATAGTGAACAAACAAAGGAAAGTGATGATGCTACGTCTAAAGTGTAGAGGGAAGAAAACAAACAATATATTTTATATATTCTAGAGCCAGGATATATAGTAAAGCGTATGTGTATATTTATATATACACACATACTTCGACAGTCTTTTAGTTTTTGATATTATGTCAAAAATTTGGTTTCTTTTATTACAATGTGGAGAGAGTAAGAGGAATTGTTCGTCATGTCTTTCTTTGCTTTCAAGATTTTTTTTGGGTCTAACGATGTTATGGTTTTTAACGTTGCATGTGTACTACTATAATTTATACGATTCTTCTTCTGTTTTTTTCCCTTAATATGTTGGAACAAATTCTGGAGGATATATATATATACATATATATATCCTCCTATTGAACTGCTAACTTAATTACATATCAAGAAATTTAGTTCAATTTAAACACAGAGAGGTGAAGCTATTAAAATAGAGTTTGGTTGAACGTCCAAAAACAGACATAAAACGAATTGGAAGAGAGGAAAATAAAATCTAAAGAACTCTTCTATTCTTAAGTCTTTTATTTCTTAATGGATGCCTATATCTGTGTTATAACATGTGCTCTATTAGTTCTAATATCACCAAAAACCGAAAAACGTATGTTCAAAAGTTCAATGCTTTTGCATAAACTCATAATTTTTCCCTAACATTATTATTTTACAGTTTTCGTTGGAAGTAGTACTGTAATTTTTTTTTATATAATTTTTGAATATTGGATACAAGTCAATCGAAAAAACTTGTAGAAAAGAACTACATGACCACACTCTGTCATCCATTCCTCAAACTTTTTGACGTAATTTTGTACTCCGCAGCTTTTCTGTATTCGTCGGATATATATAGCAAAATTTGCAATATGTTTTACAAATTATAACCGAAAAGCTTGTGTTTTACGGAGTTGGAAATCAGATAATTTTGGGTGATAATAGTTGGCATGGCCTCCTCATTCCATTAATTGTTGCTTAAAAGCTTCATAGGTGGTTTTGCATTAGGTCTGGTGTTTTATGTTCTTGTCCGCTGGATCATGAAGAAAGTCAAAAGCACGAATTACTCGCACAAGCCTGACAACATTAAAGTGTAGAGAGGTCGGAGATTATGCTAGTGTGTGGAAGTAAATTTCGTTGAAACTTAACCAAAAAAAAATTGGAAGTGTGTTCGAAAAATAATTTTTGAAAATTGAAATTGTGTTTGAACATATATTTTACTTAAAAAAGGTTGAAGTTTAGTGAATAAAAGAAAATATTTTGGAACTTAAATATTGTCATGATCCGAAATTCCCACTGTCGTGATCGTGATGACGCCTAACATTTCACTTGGTAGGCAAGCCGACGTTAGAACAAGTTATCTCTTTTTTAACAGTTTGAGACAAATAATCATAAAGAACTCAAATAACTGAAATAATCTAAAATATAAATGCGGAAGCTAATACTGCCAAACATTTGCTACAAATCCCCGATCCCAGTGTCACGAGTGCACAAGCTACTAGAATAATACATACAAGGGTCTGAAATAAATACAAAGCTGCTAAATGAAAGTACACAGCTAAATAGAAACAAAGCAGGGGACTCCAGGAGCTGCGGGCGCTGAGTAGCTGTACCTCAGGTCTCCGCTGAGCTGTTCAATCCGAGCACGCTAATACCCGCTGCTAGGACCGACTCCAAAATCTGCACAAGAAGTGTATAGTGTAGTATGAGTACAACTTACCCATATACTCTGTAAGTGCCGAGCTTAACCTTGACGAAGTAGTGATGAGGTTAAGGCAGTTCACCTATACTACAACATGTATGCAATATATAATAATGACAGAAAAATAAAAATACTGAACATGACGAAGTAATCAACTGAAAACAATAACTACAATCTCTAAAAATAAACCAGCGTTATCCAGAATTACCAATCCTTAGCATTTCAAATGAGAATATCTAAAACCAAACATAGCTCAAGAAATAAAAACACATAGATCATTGCGACGCGCAACCCGATCCCACCTAATAACAAAGAATCCTCTCTTATTTCGCCGTAATAATATTAACAACAGTAAATAATATATAAATACGTTGCGTTGCATAAGTGGATCTCACCATATATCAATATCAATATCATAATTCACCCTTATTTTATCATATAGATCTACCCTTATTTCACATGTTGCGGCGTACAACCCCATCCCACCGTACAGTACGAATTCACCCTTATTCCACTATATCAATTCACCCTTATTACACCTGTTATGGCGCACAACCCGATTCCACAATATCAGTACCAAATACTCAATGTGCACAGTCAAATCAACAGTTCAAATCATAAAAACCTTTATGATCAATAAATACCAAACTGAACCAAAAAGGAAACCTTGTACAATATGGAAATCTACACAAGCAATACTACACAACGAGACCCAATTAAGTAATTGACAATTAGAAAGTGCAAGTAAGTCAATTTAAGCAACTAGTAGGGAATCATGAAACTACGAAAAGAGCTAACATCATTAAAAAGAGAAGATATTAATTAACAAGTAGCATTTAAGCATGAAAAGTATTTAGAGCATATAACAGTTAAGACATAACGGGAAATAGTTAAGAAAAAGCGAAAAACAGGGAAAGCAGATAATTTAGTGACGTATAAACACTCGTCACCTCGCATATACGCTGCTCACATGCATTTCAGAAAGCACATTGTCTGAGGATTTCTAATTCCCTCAAGTCAAGATTAGACACAATACTTATCCCTCTCCAAAGACCACTCAAAGCTGAACCACAACTTTGCCTTTCAAACAAGTCTCTGAACCAACAATATCTGGCAATTTACCAACCAAACGACTCAAAATATGCCTTAGGAATCACCCATGATTCCAAAAGATTCAATTTAGGTTATTATTAAAAAAATAACAAAAGTAAACTCCCAAGCCCACTTATTTGGACCAAAACTCGATTACGCATTCACCCCCGAGCCCGATTATATAATTTGTTTTTTGGAATACAACCCCGATTTGAAGTCTAAATTTCAATTTTACAAAAATCTCTAATTTTACCAAAACGCCCAAGTTTCTACCATGAAAATACTAGATTTTACGTTAAAAACTTGTGAAATGTAATGAAAGATTGATAGAAAATAGGTTAGAATCACTTACCAATGATTTGCGGAAGAAAGGGTCTTGGGAAAATCGCCCCTAGGATTTTCTTGTTTTGAAAATTTGAAGAACGAGGAAAAATCCCATTTTCTAGCTATTTGGTCAATTGCAGGTATCGCATTTTCGACACGGGGTTCGCAAATACAAATCCGCAAATGAGAACAAGTCTTTGCAAATGCTAAGAGTGACCTATGCCTGCTGCCTTCTCAATTCGAACCAGTGTTCGCAAATGCGGACCAGTGAGGATCGCAAATGCGACCCAAAACTTTGCAAATGCGAAGGTCCACTCCCCAGCTCACTGCTCGCAAATGCGAGACTCGCATTTGCAAGCCGACCTCACAAATGCCAAGTCTGCAGATTAGATGCAGCAGCTGCTATGTTTTCTAAGTTCAAAACACTCCGTAGCCTATCCGAAACTCACCCGAGCCCTCGGGGCTCCAAACCAAACATACACATAAGTCCTAAAACATCGCACGAACTTGCTCGCGTGATCAAATAGCCAAAATAACACCTAGAACTACGAATTGAACAACAAATTAAATAAAATTTTCAAGAAAACTTTAAGTCTTCTATTTCACAACCAAACATCCGATTCTCGTCAAACCAACTCCGTTTATCATAAAATTTGACAGACAAGTTATAAATATAATAATAGATCTTTGTCGGGCTACGAAACCAAACTACGGAATCGGTATCAACAAGAGAAAATGTTAGTTAATTCTTAAAAATTATTAAACTTTCAAACTTATAACTTTTAACAAAAATCAATAACTCGAGCTAGGGACCTTCGAATTTGATTTCGGGCATACACTGAGGTCCCATATTTTGATACTGACCTACCAAGACTGTCAAAATATGGATCTAGGTCCTTTCTCCCAAAATATTGACCGAAGCCAACTCAAATGAATTTTTAAGGCAAAATTATTATTTTTATCAGTTTTTAACATATAAGCCTTTTGGAAAAATATCCGGACCATGCAAGCAAATCGAGAAAGGCTGAAATAAGATATTTAAGACTTTAAAACACATAATTGGATTTTAAAACATGAGATGTCCTATCTGATCATCACATTCTCCACCTCTAAAATAACCGTTCATCCTCGAATAGACATAGAAAAGTACCTTAGCTAGTGAAAAGGTGTGAATATCTACTCCACATGTCCGACTCAGACTCTCAAGTAGCTGACTCGATGGGATGACCTCTCCACTGTACTCGAATTGATGGATAACTCTTTGATCTCAACTGACGAACCTGTCGGGCTAGAATAGCCATCAAATCCTCCTCAAAAGTTAAATCCTTGTCCAAGTGGACATAGTTGAAATCTAGCACATGGGATGGATCACCGTGGTGCTTCCGTTGCATGGAATCATGGAATACCAGATGAACTAGCGGTATGCATTCGATTTATGAATTTGATTTTGACCCTTATCGATAATTATTAATTGTTAATTTCTACGTATGCTTATCGTTATCGTTTCAATAAGGTTTCACTTTTTTCGATTTTAATTTATCGATTTTTGGGGCTCACCGATTTGGTTATCGATTACACCAATAAGAAAATTTACGGAATTCCATGAAAATTATATTGCTATAAACACGCCTAACTAATATGGACAAAAAGAAGCTAAACTAAGACGAACACCATTTGTAACATAAAATTTGTGTCAACAAGCACATGCAACAAAACTAAAGTAAGGGATCAAATGTATGCCACCAATACTCCATCAGTATAAAACACAAAATACATCATCACGGCTAATTCTGTTTTTCATTAATTTAAACTTCATTCCCTTGATCTTTAAATTGATTATTCTTTAAATGTGGTAGAGGAAATAATAGGGCTAGGTACTTAGGGTAAAAGAAAGAGTATTATAGAATAAGGGTATAGAAATAAAAAAATACAAAAAATAAAAAATAAAAGATATCTTTTTAGTATATCTTATCGGTTTATCGATAAACAGATAACCAAGGAAGATAAAATCGAAATCGAAATTGATAACTCGATAAGGGAAATTTCGAAATCAAATCGAAATCGATAAATTGATAAACCGATAACAAATAATCGATTTGATTTATTGATAAACCGATTCGAATGTACACCCCTAGGATGAACTACTGACAAACTAGGTGGAAATGAGAGCTTGTAAGCTACCTCACCCACTCTCTGAAGAATCTCAAAAGGTCTGATGTATCTAGGGCTCAACTTGCCCTTCTTTCCAAACCTCATTACACCTTTCATGGTTGATACACAGAGCAACACTCTCTCTCCTACTATGAATGCAACACCAGAAACTATACGGTCGGTATAACTCTTCTGCCTGGACTAAGCTGTACGAAGTCTATCCTGAATAGTCTTGACCTTATTCAAGGCATCCTTTACCAAATCTGTACCCAATAACCGAGCCTCCCCGGCTCGAACCATCAAACTGGCGATCGACACCACCTACCGTATAATGCCTCGTAGGAAGCCATCTCAATGCTCGACTAGTGGCTGTTGTTGTAGGAAAACTCCACAAGCGGCAAAAGTTGATCCCAAGAGCCTTCGAAGTCTATAACACAAGAGCAGAGCATATCCTCTAATATCTCAATAGTGCGCTCAGACCATCCGCCTGTCTGAGGATGAAATGTTGTACTCAACTCAACCTGCGTGACCAACTCATGTTGTACTGCCTTCTAGAAATATAAGGTGAACTACATACCTCCATCAGAAATGATAGACATGGGCACACCATGAAGACGAACGATCTCGCGGATATAAATCTCTGCCAACCGCTCTGAAGGATAGGTAACTGCCATAATAATGAAATACGTTGCCTTGGTCAGCCTGTCCACAATGACCTAAACTACATTGAACTTCTTTCGAGTCCGCGGAAGTCCAACAACGACATCCGTAGTGATACACTTCTATTTTCACTCATGAATCTCTATCTTTTGAAGCAAACCACCAGGTCTCTGATGCTCATAATTTACTTACTATCAATTTAGACACCGAACTACATATGCAACTATATCCGTTTTCTTCCTCCTCTACCAATAATATTTCTTCAAGTCCTAATACATTTTGAAGGCACCCGAATTAGTAGAATACCGGGAACTATGGGCCTCCTCTAGAATCAAATCACGAACTCCATCTACATTAGGCACACAAATACGACCCTCCATCCTCAAAACACCATCATCTCCAACAGTAACCTGCTTGGCATCACCGTGTTGCACTGTGTCCCTAAAGACAAGCAAATAAGGGTTATCCTACTGCCGCTCCCTGATGCGCTCAAACAATAAATATCAAGCGACTATACAAGCTAGAACACAACTGGGCTCAGAAACATCCAACCCCAAGATTTGATTGGCCAAAGCCTAAACATATAATGCAAGCGGTCTCTCACCCACTAAAATGAACACAAGGCTGTCCATACTCACTGTCTTTCTACTCAAGGCATCAACCACCATATTGACCTTCCCAGAAAGATATAAGATAGTGATATCATAGTCTTTTAATAAAAGCTCCAACCACCTCCTTTGCTTCAAATTGAGCTCCTTTTACTTGAACAAATACTGCAAACTCTAATGATCTGTGAATACCTCACATGACGCACCATCTTTAGCGCATGAACAATAGCTTCTAAATCTAGGTTATGAACATGGTAATTCTTCTCGTGAACCTTTATCTACCGTGATGCATATGCAATCACTTTGTCGCCCTGCATCAATACTACACCAAGTCCATAACGAGATGCATCACAATATACCGTATAAGATCCTGAACCTAAGGGCAACTCCAACACTGATGTCGTAGTCAAAGAAGTTTTGAGCTTCTGAAAGATCGCCTCACACTCGTATGACCATCTGAACATGTAACCCTTCTTGGTCAACCTAGTCAACGGGGCTGCTATACATGATAACCCCTCCACAAACCGACGGTAATAACCCTCGAAATCTAAGAAACTCTAGATCTCCGTAGCTCAAGTGGGTCTAGGCCAGTTCTGAACTACCTCAATCTTCTTGGGATCCACTTGAATGCCCTGGCTGATATAACATGCCCTAAGAAAGCGACTGAGCTCAACCAAAACTCGTATTTTGAAAACTTAACATATAATTGGCTATCTCTCAGAGTCTGAAGTACGATCCGAAGATGGTGCTCGTGCTACTCTCGACTATGGGAGTAGATCAAGATATCATCAATAAACACAATCACAAAAGAGTCCAAATAAGTCTTGAACACCCGGTTAATCAAATCCATGAATGTTGCTAGGTCATTTGTCAGCCCAAATGACATTACTAGAAACACATAATGCTCATACTGAGTTCGAAAAGCTGTCTTAGAGACATCATATGCCCTAATCCGCAACTGATGGTAGGCAGACCTCGAATCAATCTTTGAAAACACTTTGTCACCTAAAGCTGATCAAATAGATCATCAATCCTCGGAAATAGATACTTGTTCTTGATGGCGACTTTGTTCAACTGCCGATAATCTACGCATATCCCCATCGATTATTCCTTCTTCTTCACAAACAACAGAGGCGCACCCCAAGGCAAGACATTAGGTTTAATGAATCCCTTATCAAGCAAATCTTGCAATTGCTCCTTCTATTCTTTCAACTCTGGCGGGGCCATGCGATATGGCGGAATAGAAATGGACTGAGTGCCTAGAGCCAAATCAATACAGAAGTCAGTATCACTATCGGATGGCATCCCCGGTACATCCTCAGGAAACTCCTCTGGAAACTTACAAACAACTTATACTGAATCCATGAAAGGAACCTCCGTACTAGAATCACGGACATAAGACAAATAAGATAGACATCCCTTCTCGACTATATGCCGAGCCTTCACATTACAGATAACCTTGATGGTAGAATGACCAGGAGTCCCCTTCCACTCTAATCGAGGCAATCCCGGCAAGGTTAAGGTCACCGTCTTAGCGTGACAATCCAATATAGCATGATAAGGTGACAGCCGATCCATACCCAAAATGACATCAAAATTAACCATATCGAGAAGTAGGAGATCTACGCTAATCTCAAGACCCCAAATGATAACCAAACACTAATGATAGACATGATCTACAATAATAAAACTCCCACAGGTATGGACACATATACAGGAGCACTCAAAGAATCACGAGGCACAACCAGATATGAAGCAAAATAGGAAGACACGCAGGGATAAGTAGCGCCCGGATCAAATAGAATTGAAGCATCTCTATGGCAAACTAAAACAATACATGTGATAATAGCGTTAGATGACTCAGCCTATGGCCTAGTTAGGAAAGCATAACATCGGGGCTAGGTCCCACCACTTTGATCTACATCCCTAGGAAGGCCTCCTGCTGGCTGTTCTCCCCCTCTCCAGGCCTGACCTCTACCTCTAATAGCCTAACATCCACCTTTAGCAGCCTGAACTCTACCTCTGGCTGCCTGACCTCTACCTCTAGTTGGCTGAGCGGTTAGTGGTGCAACCAGTGTCAGAATAATGGCACGAGAACTCTGCTGTGGCGCACTGCCTAATAATCTCGGAGTGGTCCTTCTGATATGCCCAAAACTACCACACTCAAAATATCCATCCTGTTGCTGTGGATGCTGAAATTGAGAGTGACTCGAGGGGCCGGATGTCCATAGTAATAACATTGAATGAGAGGTGCACTGATAGGAGCTAGCGGTGTACTATAGGCTAGCTGTCCAAAATGAGGCACATAAGGACCACGATCTTTGAATCACTGGGGATGCCTGAAGTGTTAACTAACTGATATGGCCTGGGAGGGTAGCCCCTACAAAAAATACCCCTGCCTCCAGATGAGGCATCAATAAAACCACGGAATGACGTGGCCTCTTATCATACCCCTGCCCTCTCTCTCTTGTGAAAGAACATCCTCGATCCGCCTAGGGACATTAGCAGCCGTCTGAAAAGAAATCTTACTCCTGGTGTCCTTCGCCATCTGCAACTTGATAAGATGGGCGAGTCCCTCAATAAACCTTATCACCCTCTCTCTCACTCTCAGTAGGAAGCAGAAGAATAACATAACGGGCTAAATCTATAAAGCGGGTCTTGTACTGGGTGACTGATATGGCGCCCTGCTGGAGGCGTTCGAACTGCCTGCGGTAAATCTCTCTCTGAGTGATAGGAAGGAACTTCTCAAGAAATAGCTGAGAAAATTAGTCTCAAGTAAAAGTAGATGACCAGTTGGTCTGGTAGAAACATAATCCTTCCACCTTCTCTTGACAGAACCCGTCATTTGAAATACAACAAAGTCGACCCCATTGGTCTCAACTATGCCCATGTTTTGCAATACCTCATGGAAACAGTCAAGATAATCCTTGGGGTCCTTAGAAAATGCTTCAGTGAAGTGATCTGGGAAGAGCTTGGTAAACTTGTCCAATCTCAATAAGCTCTCAGAAGACACTGCATGATCATCACCAGCTTGTGCCACAATAACTAGCTAGACTACCCTAACTAGCTAGACTACCCTAACTAGCTAAGCTGTTGGAGTTTGATACCAGGGAACCATCTACTCCGTAGTATGAGTAGCGGGAGTCTGTGCTCCTCCCTCAGCCTGAGAGATGATTGGTTCCAAAGGAAATGTACTAGCTTAGGCCACACTCACCATGAGGCTGACTAAACGGACCAAAGCATCCTGAAGCACTGGGGTGGCGATGAACCCTTTCTGGACTTGAGCTGGTCTGACAAGCATAGTCTGGAATGGAACTTCCTCATCAAACTCCACCTGAGGTTCAATCACTGGTGTTGCTGCTCAAGCTCTAGGCTGAACTCTGCCCCTTCCTCTAGCATGACCTCGGCCATGACCTTTGCCCCTCGTAGGATCTGCTGCTGGGGGCTTCGGCTGCTGTCTAGCTGAAGATGCGGTGCGTGTTCTTGCCATCTGTCATAGAATAATAGTAGAAGGGTTCAATCAGCAATGATAGAATAAAATCGCACGATAGAGAAGAATAGAAGTGAAACTGTTCCTAGCTCCACAACCTCTAGAAGATAAGTACAGACATCTTCGTACCAATCCTCCAGACTCTACTAAGTTTTCTCATGACTCGTGAAACCTATGTAACCCGTTGCTCTGATAGAAACTTGTCACAACCCGAATTCCCACCATCGAGATCGTTATAGTGCCTAATATTTCACTTTCTACGCAAGCCAACGTTAGAACAGTTTATCTATTTTTTTTGACAATTTGAGACAAATAATGATAAAGAGCTGGAATAACTAAAATAATCTAAAATATTAATGAAAAAGCTAAAACTGCCAAACATTTTCTACAAATCCCTGAACTCGGTGTCGCGAGTGCACGAGTTACAAGAATAATACATACAAGGGATTAAAATAAATACAGAGCTGTCTGAATAAAAGTACACAGCTAAAGGAAACAAAAAGGGGACACCAAGAGCTGCGAGCGCCGAGCAGCTGTACCTCAAGTCTCCGCTGAGCTGTTCAATCCGCACACGCTAATACCTGCCGCTGGGGCCCACTCCAAATTCTGCACAATCTACCCAATGTACTCTGTAAATACCGAGCCTAACCTCGATGAAGTAGTGACGAGGTAAGGCGGGTCACCTACACTACAACCCGTATGCAGTATATAATAATATTAGAAAAATAGAAATACCGAACATGATGAAGTAGTCCACTGAAAATAATAACTACAGCCTCAAGAAATAAACCAATGTTGTCTAGAATTACCCATCCTTCAAATTTCAAATGAGAATACCGAAAATCAAACACAACTCAAGAAATGAAAACACATAGATTACTGCGGTGTGCAACCCGATCCCATCATACAATACAAAATCCTCCCTTATTTTGCCCTAATTTATCAACAACAGAAATAATATATAAATATGTTGCGGCGTGCAACTGGATCCCACCATATTTCCATATCAATATCATAATTCGCTCTTATTTAACCATATAAATCCACTATTATTCCACTTATTGTGGCGTACAACCCTAACCCGCTGTACAATACGAATTAATCCTTATTCCACCATATCCGTCCACCTTTATTACACCTGCTACGACGTGTAGCTCGATTCCACCATATCAATATAAAATACTAAATGTGCATTGTCAAATCAACAGTTCAAACCACAAAACCTTTACGATCAATAAATACCAAACTGAACCATAAAGGAAACCTTGTGCAACATGTAAATCAACACAAGAAGTACTACACAACAAGACCCAATCCAGTAATTGACAATCAAAAGGTGCAAGTAAATCAATTTAAGCAATTAGCAGGGAATCATGAAACTACGAAAAGAGCTAACATCATTAATATGAGAAGATATTGATTAACAAGTAGCAGTTAAGCATGGAAAGCACTTAGAGCATATAACAGTTAAGACAAGGAAGAAAATAATTAAGGAAAAGCGAAAAATGAAGGGAAAAAAACCTGGTCGACTGTCTTATTATAAATTAAAAAAAAACTTAAGTTTATTCATGACGGTTAAAAAAATCATAAGCTTAGGGGTCGTTTGGTAGACTATATAAAAATTATGTTGAATATGGAGTAGTAGTTATGCTGGTATTAGTAATGCTTGCATTAGTTATGCTGAGATATTTCATATCCATTATTTGTTTTGATGTATTAAAGCATTACACAATTTTTAAAAGAATTTGTTTACAAAAATACCCTCATAACTAGTTCATTACTTTAAATTTTTTTTAAACATATGTTGAGGAATGTTTTTATATAAAAAAAGTTTTAAAAATTATTAAATTTGTCTACATATATTGTAGTGTAGAACTTAATATTTATCTATAAAAAAATATGCTAAGTATTTATTTATTTACTAAGGATATAATTTTATTTATCACTTTCTTGAATTATTTCAAACTTGCTTTAATATAATAATATATTTTAATGAAACATAAATTTTGAAGGACAATTTTATCTTTAACTAAATTAATGCATGCATTAAGATCTATTGAACTGTTATTAGTGTAATTATTTAAGTGATTTGACTCTAACGCTGATGTGTTTCATGCCCACGGTTGTCCAATTCATTTTATTGGAAAAGCTGTTATGTAGCTGACGTATTGGCAATTCGAAAAGCGATTCGAATTGTTGTGAAGTGTGGTTGGGGCTTGGGAGAAGCTACATAATTGGTTCAATCAATGCTTATTAATAGAAGAATAGTTCCTTCATGAGATGTGAATACACCTAGAATGTGAAAATATTTGACATCTCACGTATTACCTAAATTAAGGATGTGGCTTTTGTGTATATAAATAGGAAATACAAGTTTATCAACTCATGTTCAAGTTAAACAGTAATTAATCTCATTTGAGTTTCAAGTATCTAAATGTATAACTAAGATGATTACATAATCAGTGAAGCAAAAATTAAGAGGAAAAAAGGTCCACTACCAGTGCTTTAAGACAAGACCCGTTCAAATAGAAGCAAAATCCACAAACAAACATATATAAAGAGTCTTGGTCATTGACACGTGTTGTGCTTTCTCACCATTGTATTGAGAAAAACAAGATCTCTTTTAACGGAATAGGAAGAATAGTTTGTCAGCTAATTATAGTTACAACTAAACCTATAAATAGTAGCTCACAAATAAAGGTTTGTAGCCTAACATCAAAATCTCTTCAAATATTATCTATCTGAATTCTTTGTGAAGTAGTTTGGAAGCAAAAAATGCAGGCTATCAAAGAAAAGTTCAATGATATGAGCGCCATGCGCAAGGCCAAAGCCGAAGCCAAGGAAGAGGAAAAAGTAAGAATTCCTCAAATATATACAGAAGGCTTCTATCTCTGTTAAAGTTGAATATTTAAAGGAATCAGAAACAATTTAATTTCCTATTTTACGACTCACATAAAAATATATTTAAACAATCAGATCATTTAAAGAGTAGTTACAGATAATACTTTAAGAGTTTATTGGCGGATCCACGATTTCAACAGGTAGCACTATTGTAAAGAGCTGGATCTAAAATTCACATTTGACGGGTTAACTAATGTCTCTTACATTGACCCACTACACTTTTGAAATTATAGATTCAAAATTATATTTTTTAAATTTTTTTACTAATTTTCACATATATAGCTATATTTCATTTTTAAAACGAGACCGTCCGCAGTGGGTTTTGAACCACTAATTTTACTTGTAGAGGTGCATTTAATAAATATTTCACCATAGAAATTCTTGACCATGGGTGCACACACATATATTTAAGTAATTTTGAAAAAATATAAAATTATTATGCATGATTTAGGAAGAGAAGCATGAGTTCACGTGAACTCATATCCTAAGACCTAGGTATGCTACTGTTTACAATTAATATTGATTGGTAACCTGAAATAATGTTAGATACGTTACCTGTTATAACAAGCATATTACTAAAATTCTTATTGTCACTATATATAATTTAAATCTGTTTTCAAATGTAATAGGCTGAGAAGGAAGTGGCAAAGACAAGAGTGGAAGTAGCACATGAGGTAAGATTGGCAAGAGAGGCAGAAGCAGCAATGGATCTGCATGTCAACAAAGCTGCAGAGAAGATTGCACAACATGAGCCAAAGCATGAACCAGGAGCCTCGGACCCTTATGCAGCTGCCAACTTGCCCAACGTTGACAATTCCAGTGCTGGAGACTCGTATGGTCTTGATCATGCTAACCATCCTGGCCAAGTCAATGCTGCTGGAACAGGACCAACTGGCTACATGGCGGATAATCGGTCCGGAGGACCTCCAACTAACAAACTACTGTAGACAATTTCTACACTAGTTTGCTCAAGCTTGGTTGCTATTAGCGGTTCCAATTGGTAGCAAAACCGAGTCTTCATAGGGCACTTGTCTATGTCATAGAAGAATAAGTGGAGCAACTTTGATGTTCTCCATTGTTGCTCTTGTAGGGTTGGTTTGATATATCCTTTTGTAACTCTTGTTAGAGCTGCCCTTTTATCCTTGTTAAATGTTGGTAGTTAGATTTTTATTCTTGGGTTGCTTTTGTATGTCAAGTTCTTACCTGTGTACTACATTTTAAAATGATCATATATGTGTTATATCTATTCCAACAAATAATATATAGGAATTAGGAGGTTCTAAATGTGATATATGTCTAAGATCATAACTCTAGGTGGCGCCGATATACTAAGTAATTAAGCCATGATATGTGTTGCGAGTTGCGACCAAAAACGCCCATGCAAGTGTACGAGATAGTCAAATAATAAAGTAATGAGTAGAGTATGGTTTCCACAAAAGCTTGTGATTAACTATTAGCTGGTTCGAACTCAATTAACTTATCGATTCAAGAGATTTTTCACAAAATATAAAAGTAACTAATTTACTACTTAAAACTATCAAGCAATGAACAACAACAACAACTACTACTACTACCCAGTATAGTCCCACAAAGTTGGGTCTGGGGAGGGTAATATGTAGACAAGCCTTACCCCTACCCGAAAGGGCAGGGAGACTGTTTCCAATCGACCCTCGGCTCAGGAAAGGAAAATCAAAACAAAAACAAATTAGCATTAGTAACTTCAGCAGAAATCACATAAATAATTATCTAAACATAAAAACGTATATAAATGCAATAATATTAAACAATAACTAACATAAGTGGGCACACTCCAATACACATATCATCTATGGAGAGCCCTACCAAACTCCACCTAGCCCCGGGAAAGGAGTACGATCTAGACGCCTCTATCCTAAAACCCCTATACTAGACCTCCAGACTTACCTATCAAGGGTGATGTCCTCGGAAATCCGCATTCTAGCCATGTCGTGCCTAATCACCTCTCCCCAATGCCTCTTAAGTCTCCCTCTGCCTCGACTCACGCCGACCACCGCCAGCCGCTCGCAACTCCTCACCGGGGCTATCAAGCAATGAATTAACTAGAAATCAACCGAACAAATATCACTTTCAAATTATAACAATCAGTAGGAGAGAATATTCTAGGGTCACGGGTTAGTTAACAGCCGTGTTGCGTTCTTGGCTTAAAATAACTAATTGATTTATCTTGATTGTTAATTGACAGGGTTGATATTGCTCATAAGAATCTGTCGAATTCTTACTTGCCTATTCAAGCTGACGAAAATGGCTATATGTCTATGGAATTAAAATTAACAAAAATACATTTATACTTCCTGTATTTTAACCAAGCAAGACAATAAGGTATATGTCTATCCCAATTGCGAATCCATTTTCCGATGCCCGGGTTCAAGAACTTGCTCTATTTAATTCTATATGCAATATGACATTCCCACTTTCGAGTTCAACTCTAGATTCGTAGATAGTATTTTACTGTTAGCTACTCAGTAAAATAATAAAAAACAGAATTAAATAAACAACCCAATATGATAAATTCAACTTCGTCAAATTAAACTTCAAACATCAACATTCAAGTTTCACCCATGACCCTAGAACAATAGGGTTCTTAGCCACACATGCTCATAGTAACAAATTCAAGTAATTCCCAAGGACACATAAAAATCAATAAAAGAAGGAAAAATTAAGAACTCAAGACGAATTTTGTGGTTCTCAAGCTTTGTCCTAGCTTTTTTCTCCTTTCTTAATATGTTAGATGACCTAAAAGATGTGTTTTTGGCTTATATATTGCGTACAAAAATCGTGGGCCAAAGTTCTCTTAATACTAATCCAAATATACTTTAGGGATTGATGATGGGGTGGATGCGAACATCCACCTTGATCGTCCTCCACTTCTCAGCTTCGCATGCTAGGATGGATGCGAATCCATCTCAACTTTGCCCATGTGCTAATGTTATGGGGATGCTATGGGCTGGCTTTACTGCTAATTAAGGAGTGCACCAAGTTACCTTCTTGGTCGCATCCAACCTCTTCTCCTCTAGTTGGAGCATCTTTTCTTCTTATTTTGCACTGTAAATGCCCTAAATCATCATACACAACTTCATTAGTCATAAACCAATAATTAAACTATGTTGGGCATTTTTAATACAAATAACAACAAAAAAGGTTAAAACATGGGTAAAGTAACATCAAACATATAGAAGTATGTCCAACATCACCACCCTACACTTAAACCTTTGTTAATCCTCGAACAAAGTAGAATCAACCCACAACCGATAGAACAAAATTAAGCTTGTCACTATCAAGCCACGCATTTTAATTAAGTTTAAGCACCCATGACTTTGGTTGATACCAATAATTAGTCCATTGCATATGCATTCTCGGACTTCCTTTTCCATGTTAATAACCTGCCAAGTACGCTATTGAACGACAAACCAATCAAACAGCACATTTGGGACATCTCAACCTCGAAATCGACTCCATAGGATAACTACTTTCAGGCCAACTTACTCACTCTTACTGAAAAGTTTTATAAAGTCAACTATCCATCATAAAATATGTGTCCTCACCACAAAATCGAGAAAGATAGTCCGCACACTCAAATAAAATTTGAACGTAATTTAAGGACTTTAGAAGAATTCTCACACTCTCTCAATGAAGTTCACATGTGCAAAAAAGGTACCATATGCTTGTCCTTAATGTAAATCTCTACTAATATAGGCTTGCTCGATCTCAAATCAAATAAAAATTTTCCTGGTTATAATGTGGGCTACGTGATAGGTAGGATATATTTAGGAATAGTAGTTCACCCTCCTAAGCACTTTAACACATCACATAATCAACTTTAAGCGCAAATTCTTCAATCCCAACTTCCATTTTCCAACAAAAATCACTCCCAACAACGTTCCCTTTTTCCTTAAGCACTTCCTTAATGTATGCCCCTCTAGCAAGAATAGGACAACAATTTATTCAATTTTCTTTACACCTCTTTTATTTTTCTTCAGTTTTTTCTTATTCTTTTTTTTTCTTTTCCAAATTTCACTAGTAGTATATTATTTTACAAAATAAGTGCATCCTTCTTTGCTCCATTGGTTCCACTCAAAAGCCACCTCATAATCAGTCTCTTCTTACTTCTTGTAGTGCTCATTTTACAATTAAAGTGTCCTACGAGGTAAATGATCAAAATAGAATTAATTAAGTTGAAAAGGGTATAGGCTTGTAATGTGGGTGCCAAATAAAAGTATATAGGATCAAAAGGGTTAACTAGGGATAGATTTGATTTGTGGTAGCATAATAGTTCAAAAGGATCAAAGAAGGTCTAAATCATTTTTCAAATTGAACGGAACCTAGGATTTCGCATATACCGGGAAAATTCTTGACATAAATGAACAACACGAGACTTATACAAAAAATTTCACTATACATTGGCACATGATTCACTTAGGATGACTACATTTCAACTTTCAAAGAAAGCAAGTGCTGAGTTAAACCCCAATTTTTAATGCACACAGCACAGGATTCAAGACAATGAGCCTAAGCGTCACGAAGAAGCTATTATATTTTTAAAGGCAAAAACAATCCTCACAAACTCATGGAGAAAGTTATAATCCACATGCTCAGGTCTAACTCTGTTAGTATCAAATAAGTCATAGTATACGCTAAATTTAGTCAAAGTCTTTACATGCTACACTACTCTAAAAAGAAAAACTAATGCTCGGTTCAAAATTTCATCCCTTGAGAAAAAAAACAGATGGCCAAAGAAAAACCAAGGGGGATTATAACCTAATAGATTACATTTAGTAACTACTCAAGGCTAAGAAAATATTTTCGTGCTTTTCTGAGGACCTTAATCCCTTGAGAGAACTGTCCAAGTAATCATTATACGGCTACTTACTACAACTAAAAACAGCAAGAGTCTAAGAATCACTACATATAGATGAATTTACTAACTATTACAGGCCATTAATTTAGTGAATATTACAGCCCCAAATAGTATCAAAAGCAACAAAAATTGTAATAGTTACGTACATTCATCCACACAAAAATATGAATAACCCCCACCCCACCCCTTTGAACTATGTATTGTCCCTAATGCACAAAAATAAAGCAGAGTAGGGTGAGAATAAACTCCCTTAAGTCAAGTGTGAGGACTCCTCTGCAGTCGGCGGAAGAGCGGCAATAGCAGTGGTATCGGCAGTCGGGATGGAGGTAGCATCAACATCTGAGTGGGTACTCGAAGCATCCAATACATGTATCATGGCTCCATCTGGCCTAGCAATACATCCTCTTGAATAGGGAGCTCGGTCACAGTACTATCATCGCAAAGGGGAACTGAGTCTGTAGCATGCAACACGACGGCCTCAGTAGGTATGGAGGATGGAGCCTCAGTGAGTATAGGAGGGCTGAGGTAGATGGTCCACAGTGGAAGATGCAAGCAGCTATGAGATATATATATTTGTATGTTTAACCAATTAACGGAGGAGTAATGATACCTCCCTCATCACCGTGGCCTACTCAGTTTGGACTCGGCTTAGATCCGCACGCATCTGAATCAAATCAGCTGTAGTGGCACTCAACTCTGCCCGAGTCTCTACCAACTCAACCCTGTTCTATTGCATATCAGCTTGCAATTGATAACTGATGAATCATGAGCTTAGAGGACCTTTCTTTGTTCGACTCTAGTCCATGAGTAACATCATATGGTCCTGGAGCTTTAGCCTCAATGTCATCATTCTCCTTGTCCTGTTTTACTCCCATCTCCGTCAAATAAGCCGATCGGGTGTTTGCAAAGAACAACCTCCACTTGTAGTTCATCCTTGTGCGCTTCATCTGGTCGTACATGATGACCCCTAGGTTGAGCGATATCCCTTCCAATAAAGCATACAACACTAGTGTTCGGTGTCGAGGGACATCAGTTTCGTGTTAGCATGGCATCAAGCAGTTGCATAGGAAGTTTAGAACTGCCCGTGCTAATGTCCTCATAAATTCTTTGGCCAGAGAATGGTACTCCACACTCCCATGATTCCAATTTGCATCTTTCCTAATATGGCACATAATAGACTTAATGTGTGAATAATCGGAGCTTTACACATAGAGCAAACTTGTCCATTGGTGTGTGTGGCATCTCTAAGAAATTGTTTAGAGCTTCAGCTGAGAGATTAACATCCACCCCTCGTACTCTCACAATTTTTCCCCATGAGTGATGCCAATTGGCGTAAAGCTCTTTGACGATTGTTTGTTATTATCTCTCTCTTGTTATTTGGATGTTTTGCTTGTTGCCGTCATTTTGTGAACCTATGTACCTGGGATACATAGATAGAGAGAAGTCAAAAATTAGTGGGCAGAAACAATGACATTTAAGATATAGAGCAGCTATGCAAAAGTGTGCACTTCGAATCAATTACATGTCATGCCATTCAGTTCCTCATGAATACATCCCATGGCTTTCAGTATGGAGCAATTAACTGATACTTCCCTTCAAATTCACAAATGAGCATTGCACTTTATAGATATCATTATGCTCGACAGGAGGTTCATCTGAGTGGCGCTCACTAACCATGTTCAATTACACATATCAACTCACTCGACCCCACACATAGTTTCATGGAATATCTATAAGCATAGAGTGCCCAACATTCAAATCGAGTAACACTTTACACTTCAAGAAGTCGAGCATATGCATGATTTTCAATGTATAGGAAAATCTGTCATAGTCTTAAAAACATGCCGACAAGGCTGTACACAATCAAACAAAGCACCCCACACTTATTCACTAGCATATACTAGTGTCGCTCGGTCACTCAGACTTCATTGGCGCCTAAATTTACCTCATAAGAAATTCATCAAACAGGTAGTATGCAACAGCTTTGCCTAGTTTGTTCTATCAATGGCACAATTTGATTTCCCTCCCAAATTATCGAGATGAAGGGAATTCTAGTTTATCATCTTACAACAATCACAAACAACAAGAAAGACACCCACAAGGCTCAAAACAAAAAAAAATCAGTTCCCCTCTACATCACATATGTTGCATTCAACTTGTTGAAACCTAACCTAGGGGAATTTGGGGTGGGAATTATGTTGCTACCAAGGAGAGAGAGAGAAGAGAGAAGAGTGAAGAGAGAGAAGAAAAGAAGAAAGAACGAGGAAAAAGATACATACCTGTTGCGTTTGTGGTGAGGCAGCGCGATGATTTCAGGTGATATGAGAGATAGGGTCTAGGAAGATGAATTTTAGGAGGTTTAGGCTTATCATGTGTTAAAAAATTATACTTAGTGCCTGCAAGCTTGGATGCGACACATCTCAATTGTTTTTCTAAATTTGTTTTTGGATACGGCTACGAACGCTATGGGCTCACTTCATTGCCTTGTGTAGTTGTTCCGTATTTTTGTCATGCTAAGGGGATGCGATGCATCCACCCTATTTTCCCATACATGGAGCATTTTTTTTTTTATTCTTAAATACATACAAGAACGAATTCCTACAAAAATAAAAAAAATCAAGGAACTCCTAGAAAAAGAAAAAATCAGAAATATAAAGCAAACGGTAAAAATGAACAAACTACGAAAACAAAAGGAAATGCTTGGGTTGCCTCCCAACAAGCGCCCGTTTTACCGTTGCGGCATGACACAACGTGTTCTTGACGCATCAGCTAGGTCCATCGATGTCTTGTTACGTTCAATGCACCACCCCAATAATGTTTTACTCTCTGCCCATTTACCAAGAATGTTGCATTGGAACTCGTATCACACAATTCTAACGCTCCATGAGGTTTCACACAAACCACTTCAAAAGGACCCGATCATCGAGATTTATTCTTTCCAGGAAAAAGCCTTAGCCTCGAATTGAACAAGAGAACTTCTTGACCTGGCTTAAACTCACGATGTTGAATTTGCTTATCATGCTACCTCTTGGTCTTTTCTTTATACAATTTGGCATTTTCATACGGGTGCAACCGGAACTCATCAAGCTCGTTGAGTTGTAGCAACCTCTTCTCACTGGCTAAGTCTATATCCATATTTATCTTTTCAATCACCTAATAGGCTTTGTGTTCAAGCTAAACGAGCAAGTGAAACGCCTTCCCACAAACCAACCTGTACAGAGAAGTACCAATGGGAGTCTTGTATGCAGTGCGATATGCCTATAATGCATCGTCCAACTTACTATTTTCTCCGGAATCTGCTTTACATACTGTTTGAAACTTCCACTTTACCACTCGTCTAGGGGCAATAGGCAGTCGAAACCTTGTGTTTAACTCTATACTTTGCAAGAACATTATTCAACAATTTATTACACTAGTGAGTTTCTCCATCACTTATCGATACTTTTGGAGTTCCAAATAGTGTAAGATGTGCTTCTTTTCAAAGCTTACCACTACCTTTGCGTCATTAGTAGGAAGAGCAATGGCCTCCACCAACTTAGACACATAATTGACCTCCACCAAGATATACCTGTGACCATTAGAGTATGGGAATGGTCCTATGATATCGATCCCCCAAACATAAAAACGCTCTATTGCCAGTATATTCTGCAAATTGAATCTCATGCTTTTTCGTGATCATTTCGATTTTTTGGCATTTGTCACACATTCCTTAAATAATTTTGGCCAATAAAAATCGGATTGTAGCACCTTTTGGGCGGTTCTATCCCCTCCGCGATGACCTCCATCATATGGAGAGTCATGACAATCATGCAATATTATGTGCATCTCCTCCTCAGGAAACCTCCTTTATACAAATTGATCTGCACACTGCTTGTATAGGAATGTCTCATCCCACATGTAGAACCTCACATCATATAGAAATCTTCTTCTATTATCAGTTGTCAAATTTGGTGGTGTAACCCCACTTGCAATAAACTTCACATAATCTGCATACCATGTGGCTTCGCTTGAGGTGATTTCTAATAACTGCTTATCAGGAAATGTTTCTTTGATTGAATCTCCCTCAGCAACATGGCTCCGATTCTCTAATCTGGACAAGTGATCAGCCAGTTGATTCTCTATCCCTTTTCGATCTCGGATCTCTAAATCAAACTCTTGCAGGAGAAGGACCCAATGAATCAGCCTTGGCTCCGCGTCTTTCTTTTCAAACAAGTATCTGATAGCTGAATGATCTGTGTAAACGATGAATCTGGTTCCCACTAGATAGGATTTAAACTTGTTTGATGCCCACACCACTGCAAGAATTTTTTTCCAGTAACTATGTAGTTCTTCTGGGCTGGATTCAGAGTTTTCTCGCATATTAAATGGAGTGAAAGATTTTATTTCTCCTCTGCCCTAAAATAGATCCGATAGCTATGTCACTGGCATCGCACATCAACTCAAATGGTTGCTCCCAATCCGGAACAATGATAATTGGTGCTGTCACCAACCTTCCCGTCAGCTCCTCAAATGCTTTCAGACAGGCATTATCAAACTTGAAGGGGACATCTTTCTCAAGAAGTCTGCACAAAGGAGAAGAGATTTTCGAAAAATCTTAAATGAAACGAAGATAAAAACCTGCATGGCCCAAGAAACCGCTAATGCCTTTGACAAACGTCGGTGGGAGAAATTTTCCAATCGCTTCCACCTTTGCTTTTTCCATTTGCACACCATTTTTGGACATCTTGTGCCCCAAAACTATACCTTCATGTACCATGAAATGGAACTTTTCCCAGTTTAGTGCCAACTTCATCTCTTCACATCTAGCAAGCACTTTATCAAGATTCATTAAACATTTATTGAAAGAGCATTCAAACACGAAAAAATCATCTATGAACTCTTCCACAAATCTTTCAACCATGTCAGTAAAAATAGCCATCATATATCTTTGAAAAGTCACAGGTGCATTACAGAGACCAAAGGGCCTTCTCTTGAACGCATACGTGTCATAGGGACACATAAATGTGGTTTTCTCTTGGTCCTCTGAGGCTATAACAATATGATTATACCCCGAGTAACCATCTAAGAAATTGTAGTATTCCTGGCCAGCTAATCTATCAAGCATTTTTTCAATAAAGGGGGGAGGGGGGAATGGTCCTTTCGGGTGGCATTGTTCAATTTTCTATAATCTATGCAAATTATCCACCCAGTGACAATTCTTGCAGGAATCAAGTCATTATTTTCATTAATCACTATAGTCATCCCCCATTTCTTAGGTACACATTGAATGGATCTTATCATTTGCTATACAAGATTGGAAATACAATACCTGCATCAAGCCACTTAATCATTTTTCTCTTACCACCTCTTTCATGATTTGATTTAGCCGGCATTGTTTCTCTACACTTGGCTTGTGTCCGTCCTCCATGAGGATTTTATGCATGAAAAAAGCTGGACTAATGCCCTTAATATCTGACATTGTCCACCCAATTGCTCGCTTGTGCTCACGTACACTCTCAACATCTTCTCTTCCTGCAATTTAGACAAACCAGAAGAAACAATAATAGGTAAAGTGTTAGAATTACCCAAATAAGCATATTAAGGGTGAGAAAGCAGGGGTTTAAGCTCAAATTTTGGAGCTTCCTTAATTGACGGCTTTGGACGAGGCCCACTTGGCCTATTTAGGGGCTCAAAGGGGTGTATCCCCTACCTGTATGCACAAGATGCATCTAGGATATGCATCATCTCCTCAACCTCATCGTCAATCTCCAAGCTATCGAACAACATAAGTGATTTCGTGTTATTGGAACCGTCTAGATATATACTCGTGTCAAGAATTTTCTCATCTGCCTCCACAATAAATATCATTGAGAGCTCCTCATAGTAGCGGGAAAGTTGGATTGCTTTGTAGAAATTAAAGTCTTCTTCCTCGTCATCCACCCTTCAAAATCATTTTTCCCTCCCTCACTTTAATAATTGAATTACCAGCCAAGAGAGGTCATCCCAATATGATTGGAACCAGTTCATCAGCCTCATAATCTAGGAGAATAAAGTCCGCAGGGAAGACAAAATTCCTATTTTGCAGCAACACATCTTTAATTACTCCCTCAGGGTGTGCAATAGACCTATTAGTCAGCTGCATCATCACAGTAGTTGGTCTTGGATCTCCCAGACCCAATTGCTTGAACAATGATAAGGGCATCACATTTATGCTTGTCCCAAAATCACAAAGTACATGACCCACATCAATATTACCAATTTGCACAGGGATGGTGAAGCTGCCAGGATCCTTAAGCTTTTGAATGAGCTTGTTTTGAACCCTTGAAGTGCGCCTTGGTATGTGAAACTATCTCAAACAATCTTCTATTATGAGCCACTATATCATTTATATACTTATCATACTTTGAATTTCACGAAATAGATCCACCATTTGAATATTCAATTAAACCTGGCTCGACATAGAGAGAAATTTGCTAAACATGCAGTCATCATTCTTTTTCTGCAATCCCTGGGGGAAAGGTGGTGGTGGCCTTGTAGCCTCAACTTACTTTGAAGTTGCATCATTTTCCTTTGATTCGTGTACTGCCTTAGGAGTCAACTCCCCTTTAGGTATAGGTTTGTCTTTTCTCTTCTTTTGCACCTCCTCTAGTTCCCTCTCGTTTCTGAGTGTAACTGCATTAACTTGAGGGTTCTTCTCTGTATCACTAGAGAGAGCGCCTGCAAGTATAGTATTTTGGTTTGTTGCTAACTGCCCATTTGCCTCTCAAGATTTCTGAAATCGGTTATGAGCTATTGATTGTCAAGCAACATCTTATTTAGCAAGTTATTCGCACTCGCTTCCATTTGTTGGGGTGGATTCTAAGGTTGATTGAAATTTCCTTGGGGTCTATAATAATTCTGATTCGGCTGATTTCCACCCCATGAAATGTTGAGATGATTATTCCAATTAGGATTGTAAGTGTTCCCATATTGTGCATGCTGATTTATTGGATCTATGCTCTATTGCCCCACATAGTATATGGTTTCAGGATTCATGGGGCACATGTCACTCATATGATTGTCGCCGCATAGTTCACATCAAATAGACATTTGTTGTACATGTTGCATCCGTTTTGTTTGTTGCATTGTCATTCTATTCATCTGATTTACCAATTTTGCTATATCCACTCTCATAGATGAGAAGTCATCAAGCTCAATCAACCCGGATGCTTTCTGTTTAATTGCCTTTCGTGAATCCCCATCTCCTTGCCAATTATGATCATTAACACTGAAGTTATTTAGCAAGAGTTGGATTTCACTGTACGATCTAGCCATGCAACTACCCCACAAGCTGAATCAAGATTCATATTTGATGTATCTTCTAGCCCATCAACAAAAGGGTAACCCAATACCTCGTCAGTTTGACAATGATGTGGACAGTCTCTAAGTAGCTTCTTGCATGTTTCCCACACTTGAGAATGTGTCTCGCCATTCTATTGTTATAACCTATGAATCTGACTTCTCAGTGATTTTGTCTTCTTAGTGGGGAAAAACCTGATCAAGAATTTCCTTGCTAGATCATCCCAAGTGCGGATTGAGTTCGCGGGATCCTTTTGCAACTATTCCTTAGCTTCCCAAGCAGTGAAATGGGAGAAGTGTCAGTCTGACATAGTCCTTGGAAACATTCGGATAATTGTAACTGTCCGTAATTTCTAAGAAATTCTGAATGTGCCTCTACGGGTCTTCGTGAGATAGACCCATATATTGCCCTGTCGGCTGGATCAGGTGCACCATGTATTGTTTGAGTTCAAATGTCGTATGATATCAGACTTCAATAAAAAGCCTGAGTCATATTAGCAAGACTAGGCCTTGCGGCTTCAATCACATCTCTGTTGGCTGTGGTTGAACTAGGATGTCCAGCTCTCCTTCTATTCTAGTTTTAGATTCGGTTTCCCTCCTTACTCTGTGAAGTGTTCGTTAAATTTCAGGATCAAGAGGAAGGAGATTGTTTGCGCTTCTATTCCTCCGCATTCAAGAGAAGAGCCTATGATAACACAAATAAGGTATAATGAAAATTAAAGCTTGAATAACAACTAATAAAAGCTTAACTCAGTCAAGTTGCGAATTTCTAAGTCCCTGGGAACGACGCCAGAAACTTGTTGCGACCAAAAACACTCATGGAAGTGTACGCGATCGTCAAGTAATAAAGTAGTGAGTAGAGTATCATTCCGACAAAGACTTGTCATTAACTATTGAATGGTTCAAACTCAATTAATTTATCGATTCAAGAGATTTTTCACAAAATGTAGAAGTAACAATGTTAGCTACTCAGCAAAATAATTAAAAAAAATTAAATAAATAATCCAATATGATAAAATTATTTTCGTGAAATTAAACTTCAAACATCAACATTCAAGTTTCACCCATGACCCTAGAATGTTAGGGTTCTTAGCCACGAATGCTCAGAGTAAAATTTTTAAGTAATTCCCAAGAACACATAAAAATCAATAAAAGAAGGAAAAAGTAAGAATTCAAGATGAATTCCGTGGTTCCCAAGCTTTGTCGTGGCTTTTTTCTCCTTTCCCAATATGTTAGATGACCTAAAAGAAGTGTTTTTGTCTTATATATTGCGTACTAAAGTCGTGGCCAAAGTTCTCCTAATTCTAGTCTGAATCTGCTTCAAGGATTGCTGCTGGGGTGGATGCTTTGCATCTACCTCGTCCTCCGCTTCTCAGCTTCGCATGCTAGGTTGGATGCTTTTCATCCACCCTTTTTTCCTCCATCTCAGCTTTGCCCAGGTGCAAATGCTATGGGGATGCAATGGGCCGACTTTACTGCTAAGGGGTACACCAAGTAACTGTGATGACCCAAAAGGTCATCACTTACTTTTAAATTGAATTCAGTGTTACGAGGCCCTAAAAACCTCTTTTAGCATTGCCTTGATTTGCGTATGCAGTACGACACGTAGCCAGAAAGCCTATCTATGAAAGTCTATGAAAAATGATAAGTTTTGACTATAAAATGAATTAATTTAACTTCAGTCAGAATTTTTGATAAACGGACCCAGACCCTTGATTTGACAGTCCCTTATGGTCTGTAGGAAAATATGGGACTTGGGAATATGCCCGTAATCGAATTCTGGGTCCCAAGCCTGAGAAATCAATTTTTCAAGAAAACTATTTTTTGAAATTGCTTAAAAGGTTTGAAAATGAATTTTGATTAGAAAATGTTGGCACGGGCCTGTATTTTGGTTTCGGCGTCTGGTACATGTCTTATTATCTAAGATTTCTGTGAATTTTGGTGATAAACAGATGTCATTTGACATGATTTGGACCTTAAATGAAAAAATTGATGCTTTAAGAAGTTTGAAATAATTCATTGGCTTTGAGGTTTAATTCGATGTTAATGATGTTATTTTGGCGATTTGATCGCATGGAGAAGTTTGTATGGTATTTTTGAGTTAGTACGTACGTTTGGTTTGGAGACTTGACGACTCGGGTGTGTTTCAGAAGGTCTTGGACTTATAAAAAGTTGCAGGTTTTTGCTATTCAGTGCCTATGGGTTTTGTTCTTCGCGTTCGCGTGGACCCACTCGCAAACGCATAAGGAAAATCTCTCAGATGCCAAAGTTTTCTTTGCGAACGCGAGGTTGAAGTTGCGAACATGAGGCTAGGGGGGGTAACCTTTGCAAACGCGACACAACACATGTGAACAAGATAGCTTGTGAGCCTGGGAAGGAAGAGGGGTGCTAAACCTACGCGAACACGACCATCTGGACGCGAACGTGAAGGCTCGAAGAGTTACTTATCCGCAAACGCGAGCCTACTTACACGAACGCGAATGTCTCTCAGAAACCGACTCATCGCGAATGCGAAGACCAATTTTGCCTAGTTATTTTAAGTTTCAAAAAACAGAATGCATTACGGGAATTCCACCATTTTTCATAAATTTCATCTTCTCCACACCTCCTGGGACATTTTTGAAGAGGAACTTCACTATAGCTTCATAGGTATGTAATCTTAAGCTCGTTTTCTTCAATTTTTATCGATACCCATTAGATTTCTAGGCCTAAAATATGATATTAACGGTAGAAAATTAGGGATTTGGGTAGAGTTAGGGCTTTTTGATTATTTGAAAATTTGACCTCGTTTTGGAGTCGGATTTCAAAAAAATTATATATTCGGGCTCGTGGGTGAATGGGTGATTGAGTTTCGGTTTGAACCTTGTGTTTTGACCAAGCAGGCCTGAGGTCAATTTTTGACTTTTTTGGAAAGAATAATTAGAAAGCTATAATTAAGAATTTGAATTGGATTGTTTAGCATTTATTAATATTATTAAGTCGATTATGTCTAGATACAATTGATTTGGAGCCGAGTTTGAAAGGAAAGGCGGTGTTTGAGGCTTGAGTTGGCCGTGGAAGTTTTAGGTATGTGTTTGGACCTTAGCTTGAGGGATTATAAATGTGTCCTATTAGCTATTTGTTTCTTGCTCAGATGACGTATAGGCATGATTAACAGTATCTATACGTTGGTGTCAAGTATGACCGTGGGTCTTATATTATGATTTTCATGATTTTGTTGAATTATTCATGCCTTGGTGAATATTTCTATTTGTTATGTAAATTTGTGGAAATAATTGTGACCTATGAACATTGAGGAGCATGGCTCCAGTTGTATAACAAATTGTGAAAATATAAGATATAATTGAACCTCTAGAGCATTGGCTCGAGTTTTGAAGTGAATTTTACAGTAAAAGTGAGAAAGAGAAGAGATCATTATGTGCCCTTGCCGGTCTATTGTTGAGTTGTGGTTCCCTTGCATTGTGTTCTTAATTGATATTACAGATGCTTAGGTTGAGGATTCTTTGTGTTGGGTAAGCATTACAGCTATAGCTCAGGTAGTTATATGTTGGAACAAGTTTGGTTATAGCTGAAGTAGTTAGGCATTGTAATAAATTTGGTTATAGTTGAGGTAGTTAGATAATGTAAGAAGTCTGGTCATAGCTGTTTCTCCCTTGCCGGGACGTAATTACTTATGCTGTCGAATCCCTTCCCGGGATAGTGTAGACCTTATTGATCCCTTGTCGGGACTCTTGTAATAATTGTTGTTGATATTATATGTGGATCGGGTTGCACGGCGCAACAATGCCATATGTGGATCAGGTTACACGTCGCAACAATGATAAATGATATGTATCGTGTTACATGCCGCAACAGTGCTCTTATATGTTGGGATCGGGTTGCGCATCACAACAATTATTGATGTAAGTGTGTTTATTTTGGATATTAGTTTCTTTTGTTCGCTGAGAATTCTAAGATGCCCTTAGATTGTTACTCTAGATTTACTGTTAATACCGGTATACCCACGCAGCATGTTCCTCCCTCCCATCTTTATTTGCTTATTCCTGCTTTGTTTTTCACGGTATATTATATAATTGCACAGGTTTATTTGATAGTCTGGTCTTAGCCTTGTCACTACTTCGCCGAGATTAGTCTAGGAACTTACCAGCACATATGGTCGGTTATGCTGATGCTACACTCTGTACTCTTTTGTGCAGAACCCAGTATTGTAGACTTCGGACCGCAGTGAGATTTGCTGATTCTTGTTCATGAGGCGTCCGTAGGCCTTGGCATCTCCTTCTATATACTTTCCACTTTCTTATATATATTTCCAGAGACAGTGTTGTATTTAATTCTTTCAAACCTTTATTTGTAGTATTTTTAGACCATCTGTGAAACTGCGACTCCAGTTCTGAGTAGTCGAGACTCAAACAGTTGTAATAGATATTCATGTTCAGATGACTTATTATTTTCTTCCACGTATGTTACATTCCGTTGTTTAAATATTTTTTCTTCGTAATTGTTAAGGAGAATAAAATTGGTAAAAAGGTAGATGGTTCAATAATTTGCTTGCGTAGCTCACATTAGTAGGCGTCATCACAATTTCCGAGGGTGTGAAATCCAGATCGTGACAGTACCTTCTTCCCAAGGTTGGATGCGACGCATCCAACCTCTTCTCCTCTAGTTGGAGCATCTTTTCTTCATATTTTTGCACTCCAAGCATCCTAAATCATCCCATACAATTTCATTAGTCATAAAATCAATAATTAAACCATGTTGGGTATTTTTAATACTATAGCAACAAAAAGCAGTTAAAATATAGATAAAGTAACATCAAAACATATTGAAATATGCTCAACGTCAATATGATAGATGGAATTAGTGGCAGTTGGTGTTAAATTTAGCGAGTATCTTTTCTTTTTACGTACGTTATCTTCTTCTGCTCTTCATAGGCTAGGAACGGGTAGACATAATCAAAGTTGCATGAATGAGCAAGTCTAAGTTTCAGTTTTTAATTTGGTAGTGCTTCTAAAACACTGATAATATTAATATGCTTCATAACTGAGATATATCGCATTATTAAATATCATAAATATCAAATGTGATTGGAACCACAAACTCCAACTTTTCTCAATGAATTCCTAACTATTTGCTCCATTAAGGGGTTAAATTCAACCATTAATGAGTGGAATCTAACACAATTCCACCTTGAATTTACCCAAAACACTTACCTTCATTATTGCGCAAAAAGGCTTTTTCATAGCCGCAAAATGTATTTATAAAGTGTGAGTTTTTCTCTCAAAATGTCTTGTACGATAAATGTGTACTAAATTCCCCAAAGTTATATGGAGTGGTATGGCGAGAGAATAGCAAGGGACGGACCTTGCTAATAGAGGTGTATGAATAAAACACACCAAATCGATAATCCGAGTTAAATCGGAAAAAAAAAATAGATTATGGTTTGGTTTGATGTTAGAGAAAAAACCGACCATAATTAACTTTTTTTAACTAAAATAAGTCAAATCGAAACCAAACCAAACTGATAGTATATTTATATAATTTTAAAAATATTCTATACATATAAATATTTATTATTATATAATTTATAAATATATCTTAAACTTTTTCACTTTTTTTATTTTTTAACTTATTATTTCAAGTTTGAACTTAATATTCTTGAATGGTAAATAAATTTTATAGCGTATAAATTGAGTAACTTAAAAAAAGTTCAAATTAATATTAATACTAACAAAACAAATTCGATGGACATTTATTTTTAGTATTACATTAGTTTATTATGAAAATGCATGACTTAGTATATCGTTTTCTTTAGTGCTTAGTTATGTAATTAAAACTATTACTTATTACGTGTAATTATTTTAGTGTTACAACTCATATTCACATACGTTAGTTCATATCATAAGGTAGTCGACATAAATCCATGAAGAGATTATCTGTAAGATGATAAGAAGTTAATCCTATTGGTCTTATATGAAACAAGAGTGTCTAAGGGCGGTTAACATGTATTAGAAGTTAAATAGATCAAGGATGTTGTAAACTGTATTTTTGAGTAAACCTAGAGATGATTAATATACTCAAGAGGTTGTGTTTTAAGGTATTTGAATCATATAATATCCCTATCATAAGTCTTGAAGTCAGACGAGTTATGAAACAAAAGTCGACAAAAGTTGTCGCAACTTAGGTTCATAATTTTACTTAAACATTAGGTCAAATGTTACTAAGTTTTTCTCCCAATTTACTTCAAATTACAGGGTGATCTGCCCACCAATTTGGAGATCTATGAGTCTAGTTTCGAACGCATTAATCCGTTCGTCGATACGAACTCGGAATAGAGAGATATTTGCATTTGCGCGAGACTGCACCAAGCACCTCTCTATGGGGCCCACTTAGGCAGATTAGGATATATATATATAGATAGATATATATATATATATATATATATATATATATATATATATATATATATATATATATATATATATATATATATATATATATATATATATATATATATATATATATATATATATATATATATATATATATATATATATATATATATATATATATATATATATATATATATATATATATATATATACACATATATATGATGCATATATATGATGCCTCCAACCTGTTTTAAGTCATGTTTTCCGGTATATTCAGACCTTAGAACCCTAAAACATCCTCTCAAGTTTCTCTCATGATCCAAGGCCCAAATAAAGGGAAAACAACACAAATCAAGTGTCCCGTGGCGCTTGTAAGTTTCTTGTTCTTCTTGTTGTTGCTCATTTTTATGTTTTTACAGCTCATGTGGGAGGTTTTTTTAAGGGGTTTATGTTTTATAAATACTCCCTCAAGTTTTTAATATCAACCTTAGGTGATTTCAAGTCTTCTAAAGTGATTCTAGTACCGAAAAACCCTAATTATTGATTGCTAGATTCTCTTGTTTGTTCTTGTGGCAGCATCGGAGGAATATTTTGGGAAAATTAAGGTCAAATTGGAGTTGTTCTTTCTGTTTAATGGTAAGGAACCTCTTACTCTGCATGCATTTAAGATTATCCCAGTTGCGGCTAAGTCGTTGAAGCTAGAAGTTGTGAAATATATATATCTATATATATATATATATATATATATTGAAAGGCCTGAAAGTAGTGTTGTGGTTGGTGGACTGTTTTAGGAGGCTCAATATGATTATTATTGATGTTGTTTGGCTGTTTGATGATTATTTTGACTTGTGGGTAGTCATACAAATAGAGGAGGTGTTGTCCGTTTTCTCGTAAAATAGGTTGTGCCCGATACATAATAGTTACAACGTCTAAACGAAAACAATAGTGTCATTTCTCTTATTGTAGTCCGAGAAATTGTGAAATTGCATAGCTTAAGGTTGGGAAGTATATACAAGGTATGTGAGGCTATCCATTTCTTTATTTTGCACGACTCCGATTGTACATAATGTAATGAACGAGCTTCCAAAGATACTCTACTATTAGAAACTAGCAATACTTACATTTTTCCCCTTCTTATGGAACGATTGATGTTAATGTTGCTTCTCTTATTCTTATGTTATCAATGTTGTTGGTACTTACTGATTCTTACAAGATTCATGATGAAGAGTTAGTCCTAAAATGTGTATGGAGGATACTGACCTTACGTCACTGCGAAAGGTTTAGAACATAATTCCATGAGTAGAGCATGCATTATATATATGTATCTATTTTACTCTACCGAGCCGCGCTATAGTTGGCTGGATACGACACATATTGTGCAACCACTGATCGGATCAGTTGGGTTTTACCTAGCTCCATGTGGCCGAATACGATTCTACCGAACCTTATGATAGCCCGGTACGTTTTTACCGAGCCTGTTACGGCCGTGTATGATATGATGATGATAATGATGCCTACAAAGGTGTATATTTTAAAAGTTATGTATGTATATATATATATATATATATATATATATGTATATATATGTATGTATATGTATATATATGTATGTATCATGCATTTCATGTTAGTAGTCCTTAGAGGTACCCGAATGTTACAGGTTGTATATTCTCTATCCGTATTTACATTACTCTTCGTACTGACGTCCTTTTTATTTTAGAACACTGCATGTCGTGCTGCAACTCCCGATAGACGGGTAGACACAGCTCCCCCACCACAGTAGACTGCCCAGTTCAGCGGTAATGGCGAGATCCCTTGTCCGAACTTGCCGTGATCTTGGTATACATATTTGTTATAAATATTATGGGTATGTCTGGGCCTATTCCAGCAATAGTGCAGAGCGGTTGGCTCCTTGACGACTTTTGTTATTTTGTACTGTGCTGCTATCTATATATTATCATCCACGCTCTTTGATTTAGAGATGGATGAACCAAGGTACTGTTGGAAGAGGATTGCTATTAATATTTGGAGGGGGGCTTTTAGGCTAAGAGAATTTTGGAAGAGTAAAAAGATTTTGGAGAAGAGAAACTTTTATTACTCAAACTTGTTTTTTATTCTTTTGGCTTGATATGTTGTGTGTTGTTTGTTATGTGTTATACAAATGCCAAATGCCATCCCATATTTATAGGGGAGGCTTGCCAAGCTCTAGAGTGTCTAGAGAGTTCTACCATTTCCTAGCTATGTACATGTGCTAGAATTCTATGGAGAATTCTAGAGAGTCTAGAGAGTTCTATTACTTTCTAGCTAGGTACATGTGCTAGAATTCTAAGGAGAATTCTAGAGTATTTCCAAGCTCAAATGGACTAGAGTTCTCTAGAACGTTCCGGAATCTAGAGTTGCCTAGAATGTTCCGGAATTGGGCTCTTTATTTTTCATAATTTCTTAAGCCCAAATAATTATAACAAAATCAAATTTATTTTTATTTTCAACACCCCCCCTTAAACTTGATTTGTCATTCCAAGCAAACTTCTTAACTTGATGAAGTCCTCTTGCTTGAGTGGCTTGGTGAAGATATCCGCAACTTGGTCTTTGGACTTCACGTACTCTACTTGTACATCCTTTCTTGTGATGCACTCTCTTATGTAGTGATAGCGTGTGTCAATATGCTTGCTTCGATCATGGAACACCGGATTTTTCGCAAACGCCAACGTCGACTTATTATCCACGCATATTATAGTTGGATCTTCTTGTGGCCATCCCAGCTCTTTTAGCAAACTTCGCATCCGGATTGCATGACATACACAGGAGGTAGCGGCAACGTACTCAGCTTCACATGTGGATAAAGTGACAATTGGTTGTTTCTTGGACATCCAAGTGAAGGCGGTGTCTCCCATGAAGAACACGAAGCCCGTGGTACTTTTTCTATCATCAATGTCTCCGGCCCAATCGCTATCGCTATAACCAACCAGCTTATAATCATTAGAAGTTGAATAGAACAAGCCAAAGTTGATTGTACCTTTGAGGTAGCGGAGAATTCTTCTTGCAGCCTTCAAGTGTGTAGTAGTTGGATTCTCCATGTAGCGACTTATGAGGCCGGTGGCGTAGAGAATGTCGGGTCTCGTGCAAGTCAAATATCGTAAGCTCCCAACTAAGCTCTTGAACATCGTCGTGTCCACTTTCTCAGCTTCATCATGCTTCGACAACTTGATCCCGCACTCCACCGGTGTGTTGACTGGGTTGCAATCATCCATCTTGAACTTCTTTAGGATCTCCTTCGCATAGCCCTCCTGTGAGATGAAAATTCCATCCTCAAGTTGTTTGACTTCAATGCCAAGATAGTACGCCATAAGCGCAATGTCGGTCATCTCGAACTCTTTAGCCATTGCTTGTTTGAACTCATCAATCATCCTTTGGTTATTTCCTGCAAAGATTAAATCATCCACGTACAAGCAAACGATCAAGATATCTCCATCTTTCATCTTGGCATAGAGCGCATGCTCATGTGGGCATTTGGCGAAGTCATTTTCTTGCAAGTACTTGTCGATCCTACTGTTCCACGCCCTTGGTGCTTGCTTTAGTCCATATAACGCCTTCTTCAATCTTAAGACTTTGTCTTCCTGCGTCTTCACCTCATAGCCTATAGGTTGTCGGATGTAAACTTCTTCCTCAAGGACTCCATTCAAGAACGCCGACTTTACATCCATTTGGTGTATCTTCCATTTATTTTGAGCTGCCATAGAAATGATTAGTCTTACAGTTTCTAAACGGGCTACAGGGGCAAATACCTCATCATAGTCGATGCCGGCTCTTTGACTGTATCCTTTTGCAACAAGCCTCGCCTTGTATCTTTCGATTTCTCCCTTACAGTTTTTCTTTGCCTTGTACACCCACTTGACGTTGATCGCCTTTTGCCCTTTTGGAAGTGAAGTCAGCTCCCAGGTGTTGTTCTTTTTGATGGACTGTATCTCCTCATCCATTGCATCTCGCCATTTCTTACTTTGTACGGCTTCTTCAAAGGTAACTGGTTCACAATCAGCAAATAGACAAAGAAGAGTTAGGTCCTCTAACCTTTTAGTGTCTTCATAAATGTCTTCCAAACTCCTTGCGCGTTCCTCGCTCCTTTCATTCAGAAACGATGGTGGCGAGTCATCTTGCACTGCTGTTGGCGAGGTAGGTGGAGTAGTTAGCTCTCGATGGGCATCCTCTGCTGTAGATCTTTGTTCTTCTTCTTCGGTTGGAATAATGGAACTAAAGTCCTCGAGAGAACCAAAATTCCATTCTCCTTCTTCATCAAACTCCACGTCCCGACTTATCACAAGCTTGTTAGTATCTGGATTATATAATTTGTAGCCTTTGGAGTTGGAATCATACCCGATAAAGATGAACGCCTTACTTTTGTCATCGAGCTTGCTCCGTGTCTTGTCAGGTACATGTGCGTATGCTTTGCTTCCAAAGACTCTTAGATGGGAGATTCCTGGCTTCCTTCCACTCCAAGCTTCTTGTGGTGTCTTTCCCCACACGCTCCTTGTTGGTGATCGGTTGAGTAGGTAGACTGCACACGCTACTGCTTCGGCCCAGAATTCCTTTGGTAGCTTCTTGCTCTTTAGCATACTCCGCGCCATGTCTAGAATTGTCCGGTTCTTCCTTTCTGCCACTCCATTTTGTTGGGGGGACCTTGGTACCGTTAGTGGACGCCTTATTCCATGCTCCTCGCAAAAATTCTGGAACTCTCTAGAAGTGAACTCGCCTCCACGATCGGATCTCATGGCCTTTATGTGTAGTCCACTTTCTTTTTCCACTGCCGCTTTGAATTTCTTGAATACTTCAAATGCCTCCGATTTTTGCTTCAAGAAATACACCCATGTCTTTCTAGAAAAATCATCAATAAATAGAAGGAAATAGTTGCTTTTACCGAGGGAGCTTGGCTTGATCGGACCACATATGTCGGTATGTATGAGCTCCAATGGCTTTTGGGCTCTTGAGCTTGACTCCTTTGGAAAACTCTTCCGAAATTGCTTTCCGAGTAGGCATCCTTCGCATAATTGATCGGGGTGTCTAATGGATGGTAGTCCTCGCACCATGTCCTTCTTGGATAGTAGCTCCAAGCCTCCAAAATTCAAGTGCCCAAATCGAAGATGCCAAAGCCAAGATACATCTTTGTAGCAAGCTTTAAGACACTTTGCAACATCATTTTGAATGTTCAACAAGAACATTCTATTTTTGGACATAGGCACCTTAGTGATTAAATTATTTTTATTATCTCTTATGGAAAGACTATGATCTTTCATGTGAATGTCATAGCCCTTCTCTAAGAGTTGCCCCAAACTCAATATATTATTTTTCATGTTGGGCACATAGTAGACATTTGAGATAAATTGGTGATTTCCATTCTTCAAGCGGATTAGGATGTTACCTTTGCCTTTCACTGGTATTTTGGATTCATCACCGAAAGAAACATTACCACTCACCGATTCGTCGAGCTCCACAAACATGCTCCTCTTTCCACACATATGGTTGCTCGCCCCGGTGTCAAGGTACCAAGTGTTGTCTTGTCTCCCTTCTTCTCCTTTGTATGCTAGAAGTAGGGTCACGTCTTTTTGGCCCTTATCCTCCACAAGGTTGGCGGTCTCTTCGACTTTGGTTTGAGACCCTCTACATTGTGAAGCATAGTGTCCATATTTTTTACAAGAATAACATTTGATTTGAGATTTATCGTACCTTGCACCTTGGTTGCCTCTCCCACGACTTGGGTATTCTCTTCTTTCTTCATTGTTGTTGAAACCTCCTCGTCCACGTCCATGGCCTCGACCTCGTTCACGACCACGACCTCTTCCATATTGACCTCGTCCATTTCCGATATTTTCTTCCTTATCTTTTATTTGCATCTTGAATAATTGCTCCACTATATCTTATTTTTTCTTATGCTTTTCTTCATATGCTTGTAAGGATCCCATTAATTGATCAATTGACATCTCCTCCAAATTTTTAGTTTCTTCAATTGTTATGACAATATGCTCGAATTTGGAAGTTAATGACCGGAGTATCTTCTCAATAATTCTAACATCTTCCAATTTTCACCATTTCTTTTCATTTGATTTGAAACCACCAAAACTCTTGAAAAATAGTCGGAAATGGACTCCCCTTCTTTCATATGTATAGACTCAAATTCTCCTCTTAAAGTTTGGAGACGTACCTTCTTTACTTGCTCGGCACCTTTGCAAGACGTTTGGAGTTTCTCCCACGCTTCCTTAGCAGTGGTTGCACTTGAGATCTTCTCGAACCCATCATCATCCAATGCTTGGTAGATGAGGTAGAGAGCTTTCTTGTCTCTTTTTCTTGAATCCTTCACACCATCCTTTTGAGTTTGGGATAATGTAGATTCATCTAGGGGCTCATTGTAGCCTTTCTCTACAATATCCCAAACATCATGTGCACCTAGGAGAGCCTTCATCTTGATACTCCAATTATCATAGTTGCTCTTGTTGAGCATAGGAACTTGGAAGGATGCAACACCATTTGCCATGATTTTAGAAATTTTTGGTTAGAATCTTGTCGCTCTGATACCACTTTGTTGGAAGAGGATTGCTATTAATATTTGGAGGGAGGCTTTTAGGCTAAGGGAATTTTGGAAGAGTAGAAAGATTTTGGAGAAGAGAAACTTTTATTACTCAAACTTGTTTTTGATTCTTTTGGCTTGATATGTTGTGTGTTGTTTGTTATGTGTTATACAAATGCCAAATGCCATCCCATATTTATAGGGGAGGCTTGCCAAGCTCTAGAGTGTCTAGAGAGTTCTACCATTTCCTAGCTATGTACATGTGCTAGAATTCTATGGAGAATTCTAGAGAGTCTAGAGAGTTCTATTACTTTCTAGCTAGGTACATGTGCTAGAATTCTATGGAGAATTCTAGAGTATTTCCAAGCTCAAATGGACTAGAGTTCTCTAAAACGTTTCGGAATCTAGAGTTGCCTAGAATGTTCCGGAATTTGGCTCTTTATTTTTCATAATTTCTTAAGCCCAAATAATTATAACAAAATCAAGTTTATTTTTATTTTCAACAGGTACAATAGTAACTACACATTCAGTAGTAATAACAACAAAAATAAAGGCGAAAATAAATATTAGAGTATGCAGTAAACATAAACAAACATTGATTATAAATTTAACAAACTGAAAGAGACAATAGATGACGACAGACTGACACTTCTTATGAGGACAAAGGGAAAGAGATGTGGAGAATTAGATGACACAGCAGACAGGTAAACCATAAACGAGACACATTCGACGACACGACACAGCAGACAGGTAAATAATAAAAGAGACAAATTCGACGACACAACACAGACAGACACACAAACAGTAAAAGAGACAAGACATGACTCAAAAATGGAAACAAACTTAATGATGGTCGGACATTGTTGGTTCTAGGTCCTTAGAAAATATTGTTGTGGGGGTTTGGTTCTTCAAAGATGTTGCTGCCAGAAGTACCATTAACAAACGCCATTAAAGCATCTTCTTCCCAATCAGGAGCACTCTGTGGATTGCCATAGAAATAGTTTTGATAGTTAGTCATCGGCATTAATGCATCCACTGAAGAATTCATTGAATTCGCCATTGGCGATGTCGTCACTGAAGGAACCATTGGTGAAGACATCCTATGTGACATTACAGGAATCATAGGAAAATCCATTCTAGGATACATTGCTGGAACCATTTGTAGAGGCATTGAAGAAGCTACTATCGGAGCCAAGCTTCTAGGAGCCACCACTGGAGGCGTTGAAGAAGCTACTATCGGAACCAAACTTCTAGGAGCCACCGCTGGAGGCATTAGAGAAGCTACGCTAGGAGCCGCCGCTGGAGGCATTGAAGAAGCTACTATCGGAGCCAAACTTCTAGGAGCCACCGCTGGAGGCATTGGAGAAGCTACGCTAGGAGCCGCCGCTGGAGGCCTTGGATAAGCTACGCTTGGAGCCCAGCTTCTAGGAGCCGCTGCAGGAGGCATTGGAGAAGCTACGCTTGGAGTCCAATTTCTAGGAGCCGCCGCTGGAGGCATTGGAAAAGCTACTCTAGGAGCCCAGCTTCTAGGAGCCACTGTCGGAGGCATTGGAGACGAAGCTACTCTTGTTGCCCAGCTTCTAGTATCCCCCACCGGAGGCATTGGAGAAACCATCTGCGCAGTCATAGGACGAAAAATCTGCTGAGACACGGGAGCAGGAGGCCAGCTTGAAAGACCTACCGGACGAAACATTCGTGGAGGAGGCACTGGAGAAAGAGCCCTTGAAAGACCCATAGGATGAACTAATCGAGGAGGAGGCACCGGAAGAGGAGGAGGATATGAAGAATCAGCAAATGGACGAACCATCGATGGAGCCATTGGACGAACCATCGACATTGAAGCCATTGGACGAACCATCGATGTTGGGGCCACTGGAGGGACAACGGGAGAAGGAGCTAAGGGAGCCCTTGGCTCCTCAAAGTTGGTCCCTCTAGGGTGACCTCGAGAGACATCAAATGTGAAACCATTTTTCTTAGCTTCTTCCACCATTCTTTCATACACTTTTTGAAGGTTTTGATCAATCACAAAAGTCAAGTCATTCAGATCATAAGGGTGCATGTTTTGGGGCACCTCTTGTCCACCCAACAAGTCGTACATCAAGTTAGTGAACTCCTTGATTCTGTTTTCTTTTCTTATCTTCCTCAACTGATCCTCCAATTTCTTGATCCTTTGCCTACTGAACCCTTCTAGGTTCACCTGCCTTTTGCTTTGCTCAATCTCGGGCAAAGCCCTAAACCTTTCAATGGTTCTCATTACTTGTTCATGTGATGGCCACACCTCAGCACCCCTGTGGAACGGGCTGTAGATGATTGCAGCAATTTCAACATCACAAAGAGTGCTGAGTTCTAAAACTTTTTTAAACAACCCTTTCTTTCTTTTCTTGTATGAGGCTTTCCTTTCGGCATCACGAATAATGAAAGCAAGCCTCACTTTCCTTCTTGCCATGGCTAAACAGGAGGAGGAGAAAATATGTTGGATATTAGGGATCAAATGGCTTTATTTGTTGTTTGTTGTGTGTTTCTTTGCTCAGAATTGGCTGCTATTTGTAGGGGGGAAAACTTTAGATTCTGTTAAATTTTTGGCAGTTTGAATGGATCTTAGGTGTACCCATTTAACTATTTTAACATAAAAATAAATGAGGGTGGACTACATACCAATTTAGATATTATAGCCAAGATCTGCTGCTGACAAATTCTTTTGAACATAGAGTAATAACGAAAGTGCTTGCTTACTAATTTCAGTCATCAATAAAGTAAATAACTATATATACAATTTCTTTAAAAATTCAATTTTATATGTATTTTTACTAGAGACTGACATAGGCGAGCATTTTTTAAGTAAAAGAACATTTAAAAAAAATTATGAATTATGGTGGCTTTGAATTTTGAAATATTAATTTCGATAATAGTTGAATATGCGTAAAAACGATCAATTTAATGAGTAATTTTAAATATCCAAATATTTACTGTTAACTGGTGATATCTGAGAGCTTATAGCCGTTGCGGTTTTATAATAGAAAGCACATTATTTTTTCTCCAATTTAGCAGAAACCTTTTTTGATAAAAATATTATAATGCTTTCAAATATATTAAACTAAATATTATATCTGCTTACATTTGTTTTGTGACTCTCAGATACTCACCAACCTGTCACCCAACACATTGAAATTTTTTCTAAATTTGTTTGAAGCAAATCTATATACAATATATGCACAAAATACACTGATTAAAATAGTGGGGAAAAAAAGGAAAAGTTTTATTCAATTTAAGAAAAATACTTAAGAAGAAGAGGAATCAAGCACTGAATTGGAAAGCAATCGGACGCATAGATTCATAAACACTATAATGCGGATTTTCTTACTATAATTCTAATTAAGTAAATGGTAAATAAGTTAAATCTTTAATCATCTTGGGATTTGTCTGCTCTTTCTAGCTAATATATATCTGTATAAGTCAATGAGGAAAAAGGAATAACAACTTCATGGAGTTTATGTCATTATATAATTTTAGCGGGTTAAATTTAACTTTACGGATAAACCGTCACAATTTAAACCTAATTAATTATTTTTTTCCGTATTCGCATTAGTCTCAGTCAATTAAAATTCGTCGTAGGAAAAAAATAAGTCATCTTGGCATTAGGTTAGGCCAATCTCTTCTTTTCACGCAATTTCCTAATCCATCCTATCTTCACATATTGATCTACTAAGAAAGTCAATTCGTACATACAATAATTTTCGCGAGTTGAATTTGACGATTAATAGGTCACAATTTAAACTTAGTTAAATTTTTTGTTTTCCTTTTGTTCACCATCTTAGTTAAATAGTGCGAAAATAACATATAAGCATGATATTGGGGCGTTACTAGCCATGAGCATCTACCAAGGTTTGAATACAACAAAAACAATAAAAAATATACTAAGTACAGTAATGGAAATGAGTGGATGGAAGCAGTGCTGCGAACGTCGATAAGCCACCTTGCTAACTCTAATGACTCCGTGTCTGAACAATCAACACCTGCTATCGGATTCTGAAATACCTGAATCTGCATATGAGATGTAGAGAGTAATGTGAGTACTCAAACCCAGTAAGTAATAAGAGTAAATAAAGACTGAGCGGTAGGAAATGATAAATCCACATTTATGATAAACTCAATAAGCACAACAGGCTTTCAAATCAGAATGCGAGTTGGTCGTCACATTTAAAATCCAGCTTTTCGTGAAAATCATTTAAAATACCTTCCAATAGTTTCAGTAGGGATTCAATACCATAAATCCAGCTTTTCGTGAAAATCATTTAAAAACCAGCTTTTCGTGAAAATCATTTAAAAACCAGCTTTTCGTGAAAATCATTTAAAAACCAGCTTTTCGTGAAAATCATTTGAACCATTATCGGCCCCTTGGGCAAAACATAGTTCGTGAACAGCCCCTCGGGCATTACAGGAGTCATAAATGCCTCATAACAGGAAAATATCAGTGGAAACAACGAAAGCCAAATCAATGATTAAATTCTGAACTTCTCATAAACCTTAGCTTAATGAAAGTTGTTTAAAAACATTTATTCAATATTTGCAATAGAGGCTCAGTATAAAGATGAGCGAAAGCAGTCAATAAATCAACGTATTCGATACAAACTCACTTAAAGAGGAGTGAAAACCAATAAGTTCATAAGCAGGCCCTTTCATGCAAAGCATCACTCATGTGCTTGTATATATCAATCGCCTCTCGGGCTAGCCACTAGGTCACTCGTGACTGAACTCTTACCAATCAGTACTCACTCTTAATAGGTACCATATAGTAACCGGTGTGGCATGCAGCCCGATCCATATATCACTGCGGCATGCAACCCGATCTATATATCTCGTCGACGGCGCTCACTAGGGGTGTGCAGACTCCGGAGGGGCTCCTATAGCCCAAACGCTATATTGTTGCACCGTGCAGCCTGACCCAATATATCGCAGCAGCGTACAGGCCGATCTACAAATATATAATCCTCACATCCAGGCTGTCGGCCTCTCTCAGTCATTAACCTCACAATTAGACTCTTGGTCTATCATAAACATCAATCTCACAATCACTCGGACCATCAGTAAATCAAGGAACTCAGCCCAAATAGTTTTCACATTACTAAGAAGTAAAGTGATAAAACCAGAGTAAAATGATAACAGGTAAAACATGACTGAGGATATGCTTTCAAAACTATCAAAGTGAGGAAAAATAGTGAAAATGCCCCTAAGGGTCTCGACAGATCGGCATAAGGCCCCAAACAAGACATACAACACAAAATATAGTATCAATATCTAAAATATGGAATATCATAAGATTTCAATTCAAATATGCAGCTTAACAGTCGTACGGGACGGACCAAGTTACAACCCCCCCAACAGTGCATGACTCCACGTTCGTCATCTAGCATGTGTGTGACCTCAAAGTAGCACAATGATGTAAAGGGGTTTCAAACACTTAGTCCAGCATTTACAATCATTACTTACCTCGATCCAGTCCAAACTCGAGCCTGCGATGCCTTAGCCTGCACGAATCGACCTCCAAATACTCAAAAATCTAGCCATATTCAGTGCATGATCATTAAAATATGCAAAAGGAATGAAGCCCACTTGAAAATATCCAATTTACATCAAAAATTCCGAAATTGCTTAAACCCGGCCCATTGGCCCACATATCAGAATTTGATAAAATTAACATCAATAAAAACCTCGTCCTCACACGAGTCTATACATATCAATAAAATTAAAATCGGAATCGAAATAATCCCTCAAATCCTCATATAAAGCCCCTTAATCTCAAGCCCCAATTCTTCAATTTTATGCTTAGATTCCATGATTTACTAGGTGGAATTCACATAAAATCGAGTATTCAGTCCAAAAATCTTACCTCCAAGAAATCTTCTTCAATAAGCACTCCCAAGCTTCAAAATTTCCTATCAATGGAGGTTCTTAGCCTCAAAATCGCGGAATAACCCTTTCAAACATTCTGCCTAGCTATTAATTTCCTTTTCTGCGATCACAGATAAAACCATGCGATTATGATGCACAAAACTCATCTTCTACAAATTTACTCTATGCGAGCGCAATGCCCATCCTTTTTACACTACACGATCGTGGAAATCCCTTTGCGTTCATAATGAATAAAATCCAGCCAAGACCCCTGGTCCACTTTACTCTATGCGAACGTGACTTCATTATGCGTTTGCGATAAACAACTTTACCACTCCATCCGATCACATGTCCACATTCACGAACTCAAAGAACAAATGGACTTCTCCCTCCAAAGCCCATATACAATCGCAAGAACACCTATGCGGTCACAATGAACAAAATACCTGTAACTGAAGCCTGAAAATTTGACACTCTCAAACATGAAATTTATCCGTTTAACCTCCCGAAACTCACCCGAGGCCCTCGGGACCTCAATCAAACCTGCCAACATATCCCATAACATCATTCAAACCTGTTCCAACCTTCGGAACAATCAAAGCAAAATCAAAATATTAAATTTTCATCGGAGTCAAGCGTAAGAATCCCAAAAACTTCTAGATTACACTTTTGAACAAAGTCCCAACCAAACCAAGTTCGAATGGCCTAAAATTTTGTGCACACATCCCAAATGACAAATGGTGCTACTGCAACTTTCGGAATTCCATTCCGACGTCTATATAAAAATTTCACCTATCAACCAATAAACGCCGAAATCTCAATTTCGCCTATTCAAGCCCAAACCTTCCATGGAATTCTAAAATACATTACGATCATGCTCCTAAGTCCCAAATAACCTAACAAAGCTAACCAAATCATAAAACTTTCTTTCCAAGATCATATACAAACAAGTCAACTCTTGGTCAAACCTTCCAATTTTTAAGCTTCAAATTGAGAACTGTTCTTTCAAATTCATTCTGATTATCTGAAAACCAAGACCAACGATTTACATGAGTCATAATACATCACACGGGGAAAGTGATGCCCGAGAACTAGCGAGTAAAGTGCGAAATCTCAAAATGACCGGTCGAGCAGTTACACTCACGTTTATTTATGTACTATTATTTAATTCATTGGTCTGTAATAATTATTAACCAGAGCTCGGAGAAGGAAGAGATAAGAGGGCCCTATGGAGAATGTGGTCAGAAATCCATAATAGAGTCCGACCACAACGACCGAATTGATTATCTTCATGCATAAGGATACTAGATTACCTAGTAGAAAAATTTGAAAAATCATCACAAACCTCCCTTATTTCTTTTCTACTGTAATTTCTGGATTATTATATGATGATTTTTGAACTTTCCATATATAGAAAAGAAATTGAAAGAGTCTATACTAGAAACGACATCTGTTATGTCAATGACACTAAAGGGATATAAAATGAATGGAATTGGGATATGGATGGAATATAATGAAATAGAGCCACTTTGAGGTTCCCTCTGAAATGAGGCATGTAAGGGAGCCACTACGAAGAAGTTCTGAGAAGTAAAGATTGTAAATACCGGTACCGTACTTCAAGTAGGCGACGGCATTGCTCGTATTCACGGTCTTGATGAAGTAATGGCGGGTGAATTACTCAAATTTGAAGAGGGTACAATAGGCATTGCTCTGAATTTGGAATCAAATAATGTCGGTGTTGTATTAATGGGCGATGGTTTATTGATACAAGAAGGAAGTTCTGTAAAAGCAACGGGAAGAATTGCTCAGATACCCATGAGTGAGGCTTATTTGGGTCGTGTTATAAATGCCCTGGCTAAACCAGCTTCTGAATGTAAAAAAATATTGGGGTGATTAGTAAAAATGGTGGGTAATTATATATATGTTGGGTAAATTAGGTAGCTACCATGCCATAGGGTCGCATTGATTCAAAATATATTTGCTATGTTGGCTTTACTTCCACAATATTAGAATGATCTAAATGGCTTTCATAATAGAGATCATGCCTATAGGGTTAAAATTAGTTTTAATAACTAGATATCATGTCAATTGAACTTAAAACTAGTTTAGTTAAATAAATCAATTCAAATTCATGTTTAAAAAATAGTTTTACTATTTTACTACATGCCTAATCAATATAGATATCATGCTTTTAGGACGTCGCTATTATGCGTTTAGGTAAGCCTATATGGCGATTATAGTCCTGCAACTATAAAACTGTGCTTCGTTATTTAAAATTACTCACATTCACATGTCTAAAATCAGTATGCAGGCTAATATGTCATTGACACTTGGTCCTAACTCAATACAGTATGCTTCCTGCTCACCTAGATATCTTGTTCTATGTTTTATTAAATACATGGAACAATTATTTGAGACGTGCATTTATTTGTTCTGCTTGTGGAGGTAAAAATGTGAGCCTTTATTTGTTCCTTCTTTATGTGTAGTACTAATTTTTTTTATTGGCGCTTAGACTTTTCTTCTTTAAATATCTTCGGATGGTCCGGAACTATCCAATAGTAGAGGTCCTAATATACCTCTAGGGCCAAGAGAAAGGGACAAGTAGTGCACGCATAGGACATTTTTTCAAGGTTACTAGAATGCTTTAGGCTATGACCAAAGGGAGGGAATTGGGCAGTAAATCATATAATGACTATGCGCTAATGTCACATGTAGCCCCTCATTGAGGAGTGATTACCAGGTATTGTGTGGGGTGATCCTATAGGCTAACAAACCTAGGACCCCTCTTTTCCAATTCCCTTTGTCTAAATAAATTTTACTTTACTTTACACATGTTCCACGTGTCCAAGTCTTTTCCCTTTGTTTCTTTACATAAATCATACATGTGGTCAAAAATACCAAAACATGCCTTTATTTGCAAGTATATGCTTAAACTGTTTATTTGTTAAAAGGACTAATTCACATAAGTATATGTTTGGTCGGGACGCACCGTTATGGACCACAACGGTGCCTAACACCTTCCCTTCAATGTTATTCCGTGCCCTTACACTAAATCTCTGGTAATGCAAACTAGTCTAAGAGTTATTTTCTCTAGGTGCGTTAGGGCACCATAATCCGTTAGGTGGAGACTCTTCCATTACCCAATTCCCAAAAGGAAATGAGTTATTAGCCCCATGAATATCGGAACCTGAAATTCTCTCTGTGGAAGGAAAAAATGGGGCGCGACAACCTCAGAAGCTGCCTTGAGACTCTCTCCAACATACACCACGGCTGTCTCCCGAAGAACAAAGTCACATTCTTCCAAGTCGATGGCTACTAGCTTCTCATATCCCGCATCCACGGCTCTCCACTTATGAGTCATTAGACTATCTTACAAGTCATTAGACTATTGTCAACAAGATATACATCATCATACTTATCATTCATTGAAAGGCATTGAGGGGAAGATGCAGAGGAAGGAATAGAGGCTTGTTCTTGGACTACGACGGTCGAAGAAAGGGTTGGTGCAGAAGTGATAGTAATCATAAAAGAGGTAGAAACAAAAGAAGCATCGTTCCTCCAAAAGGATGACACCGGTTCCCGGCTCCTTTTAGAAAACCCTCTACCTGGTAAAGAAATAAACATTGAAGTTATCAAAACAAGTTGGCGTACAACGAAAAATGATAAAACCAAGGACCAACAAAAAAGTACATGTCGAAGGGAGAGTCGGTGTGAACTTCTTGATGAAGCTCGACTAGTCGCAGATCCTTACGTTGTGGGGGAAGGATTTGCTTGACCTATTCGGAGATGTGCATGACCAGGAAGGGAGGTTGCATGTTGGCTACAAAAAAAGAAAAAAAATGTCCTTCAACTAACTCCAAGTAAGTAACATAATATGAACTATAAAAGAGAAGAGATAAAAGAAATGAGCACTTACATGTGTAATTCCAAGCCTCTGGAAAGCCATCAACGTTGGCCACTATGTCTTAAGTCCAAACGTAGAAAATATTTAGCCAAAATTGATGACTTGCCTTATCATCCATCTTCGCCACCAAGCATTTACCTCCACGGTGGTGAAGATTCAACATTGTCCCCTTAAATAATCTAGGGACGAAGAGATGAACCAAATGCCGCAACGTCAGCTCAACCCTCGCATTGTATCGAATTAAACCACTTGCTTCACCGCTTGTGCAGGCCCGCGTCAGTTCCTTTGAGTTTTGGCATTGCGGTCGTACTTTCAAGGCGGAGTGTTTCACACGTTAGCTGGGCCCCTGATCCGCGTAAACCAAGGGCGAACACTCATCATTTACGGCCAGTTCGGCAAGTTTTGTAGGCATCCATATAATTTTGCTGACATATAGGGCAAGATGAGTAAGGCAGACACTATAGTGGAATCATAATTCCTCCACCAATGGAAGAAGGGGGAACGAATAATCAATGAGGAAAGGATAAACGCATATAGCACAGTATCCGGGGCAATAAACATGTACCACATCCCCACTAGGCGGGATCAATTCGACATGGTTTGGGAAACCGAATTTGGACTTATGTTTTGCTAATTCCTTTGGCGTCATTGTCGATTGAAAACCCCCAGGAGCGGTGTTCGGTACTTTGGTAGGCAGATCTAGAGTCAGGATTATGGGGGATTATCTCCTCCACTGACATAAATGCTTCATCATCAATAATGGCATAAGAACCCTCCTCATGAGTGGGAAACATGACTGCTAGAAGAAGAATATGACTTCCTTTACCAACATTTGATGGCAAGTCGGACATGGTGCAAAGTAGTCGAGAAGAATAACGAGTCGAAAGAAAAATGGAGATAGAATTGGGAATCAGAGTGAAGAGGTAAGAAGGAAGTTGAGAGAGGAGAATGGAAAGAAGGATAAAGCTCTAGAAAGGTAGGAGAACCAAACTTCAAACCCAAGACCAAAAACCTCAATTTATAGAGAACATGGCACTAAAACCCAAAACGGATAGTCATCATTGGAACCAAAATCGCAATGGTAGATCTAATCATGGGTCATGCATGAATCGAGGCTACGTAAAAGAAATATGTTTCATAAAGACGCTTGATGCCATGAAGTCACTATGTTCCTTGGACAGGGTAACTCCGACAAATCACCCGGGAAACTAGAGGTGTTTGAATTTTGTGGACCATAGAGGCCATGTATCTTGATCGAAACGGAGATTATGACTCTTGTAGCTAATTATATAAGTTCCACCGAAAATGACAATTATCTTCTCATTGCGTTCACCTGCGAGGACGACCTCAAAAACTGAAGGGACTAACTATATGGGTCAAAAATTATCTCTAATATAACTAAATCATGTTAGCATTAGTAAATCATTCATAGGCCACCAAGTGTTGCCAATGCGACTCTGATAAAGACCTACGCAGGGTCAAAGTGGTTCTAGAAACAACGAAAGCTGTGGTAGAAAAGTCAGCAAGGATTAAGTTTGAGGAGTTATTAAAGATCAAGGTTGAAATCGAACATCCTTGATAGAGTTATAATGGTTAGCTTCAAGATAGGACGCTAAAGAGAATGTTCTAGTGAATATTCTCTATCCTTGTACTACTAGAGTTTCTAGGAACATGTTCCCTATAAATAGAAAGAGACAGAATGATAGGAGACATGAGATATTCATTTGTAAAAAAAATAGTGAATAGAGAGAATCTGTCTTATTACGAGCATACAAAAATAACCTTTTTACTAATATTCTTGTCTAATATTCATAGTGGATCCAAGAACAATCTAAGTGTTCAAAGCCTTATCAATTATTCATTATTGTCAGAGAGAATATCCACGTATCTCACCCCTTTTTGGATGACTCATACATTTCTATTTACTTAAATATCATTTATTGCTTCTTGTTATTATTTAATGTCATATTTATCTTTTTGGACCATTGAGAACTATCATCATTGTTTACATTCACTGTCATCCGGATAAACCTGCAAATTATTTTTCATAAAATCGAAACATTTGTCATTAGGATATTATTATTATTATTATTAGCCATGATTGACTCTTATTATTTAAATCAAACTAGTTGAACCAAGATCTATATTTTCGGTCAAACAATAATATTATTATAATATATAGGGGTCATTTGATAGGATATATTTAAGAAAATAATGCATGTTTTAGCTTTGGTATTATTAGTCCTTTGTTTAATTCACTTTTTCACCCTAAGTAAAACTAATATAAATTAGTATTAACCTATATATAACTAATACATAGCAAACCATGAGATTAGATATACCAAGACTATTAATACATGCATAAGCATGGTTAAAGACAAAATTTCTCTTGAAGCACCTCAAAGCTAAATAATGTGAAGCAGAGATGAAGCCTCTTAAAGTTTATGTATTCTGAATTTGCTACAGAACTCATAACTCATTTTGGTTTCTGGTTTTGCAATTAAATATTTATATATATGTAATAAAAACTTTAGCATAAATATAATGTTTAAGCAAAAGTAATCAGTTTCAGCCAAACACGCAAGCTATATGCTAGCTTCACCTCTGATGTAAATGGTAGTTTTGTGAACAAAAAATCCTTTTAAATATTAATACAATGCATGTCATTTTTAATATACTACATTGAACAGTCATAAGATATAATCTCAGCATAATTAATATCAGCATGCCTAATTCATATATTAATAATATTTACTTTATTAATACACCATATTTAATACTATTATTATACACCCTACTAAACGAACCCCATAGTGCACGGTATAACACTCCATTTTGTACTAACTCGTAGTGAATATATGTAATTGGGGTTAATTTTTTGAATCAGTAAAATAAAACACATAAAAGGAGATTTTTTGTTTTTTTTAAAAACTGTGTCAAAGGGAGAACTAAATAAGGCTAATTCACTATGAGCCTAACTTTTCCGCTTGAATTTACTGATATGCTTCGGTAGTCTTTCTAAACATGCATATGCTACCTAAAACAACCCTTCTCAGCGGCGGATGTAAAGTGTAGGGTACAAGTTCATTTGAATTCAATAACTTTTTCTTAGATATATGTCACGCCCAAAACATGGGGAGGTCGACACCTGGTGTCGTACTCGTCCCAAGCATACTACTCTTTAGCTATGAACTCTTAAGGGGTAGCCCTAAACTTAGGCAGACGAGGCCTACCTACAAACTGACACTACCAATCAAGGTCGATGATGCCATAGTCTGAATTATTTTCAAATAACATCTCTCTCATTTGAGAGGTAAACATATGTTTAAGCTCATATACATAAATGTGCAGGACACCATGAATGTCTCCAAACAACAATACCAAAATAAACATATACACAGGGCTGGCATGGCCACAATACTGGTACACAAATTACTGATACACAAAAGACACATGACTCGTCTACAAGTCTTTAGATATAATTGAACTGTATCATGATCGAAGCATGGACTCGACCTACCCACCTATATATATATATATAATGGACTCCAAGTTCTAGACCTAGCAACTCTGAGGTAGTAGAGCTTGCCAACCAAACTGATGTTTAACTCTGTCTACTAAGAAGGTCTATCCAGCTGTCTATCAGGACCTACAACTATGAAATGTAGTGTCCCCAATAAAATGCGTGTTAGTACAAAATAATGTATCGAGTATGTAATACAATAAAATAATTGAAACCTGTAACTGAACTGATAATATTATAACTGGAAGTAACTGGGAATCAAATTTAATCTGAAAATATGCATACCTGCTGATACTGACTCAATTCTTTCAATATAGTAAGTACGCAATATAGTTGTCCAGCCATATAAGGCTCGGTATATGTAACAGCTCTACCATAGTAGGCTCGGTCATAGGCGCTTAACCACAGTAGACTCGGTATATAATTTACCATCTGATCGGAGGTTGCCCAATAGGGGCATGCCCACTAGTTATAGCTCGATGGTGGTAAAAATATAATAGTACTCAGTGTGTGTGGGTGTGTATATACACATACACACACATATGAGACTAGGATGGAATAAGATAATACATAACTGAATATAAAATCCCCATAAGAGAGAATATTATAACTTATGAAACTAGGATAATGTACATAAATTCAGGAGTACGAAATTCTTTTTTTGTCTCGTTATCAAACGCATGTAGTTACGAGATCATGCCAAAATGAAGGAAGGGTGTATCCTTAACATACCTTACCACAATTTGTCCAATACCCATGTGGAACTTGTTCTTCGCACTTCAATCTACATCAACGACAATAATAATATTGTTATCTAAGATGCAACTATCATATAATGAACGACAAGCTTATTTTATATTAAAACGGGAAGTACCTCCCTTGTTTCCTTGCTTTCCCATGTCTATAAAATAACAAGAACCCATAAAGCCTTTGTACAGGTCCAAATCCATCTTAATTCTAAATAGTATAACTAAAACATCCCCGGCATGCCACTCGTCGAAGTAATCTCATTATTAGTGAAGGCCGTGGTCGAAGAATCAACAAAGTCACAAGCCGAGGAGTTGTCATGGAGGCCGAGGTCGAGCGCCCATAAAAGAATTGTAACGGCTGGTTTCGAGATAGGATCTTCACTTGTACTATTAGAGTTATTAGGAACATGTTCCTTATAGAATTGAAAGAAATACAATGATAGGGGAGATGTTGTATTCATTTGTAAAAATACATTTTGACTTGAGAAAGAGAATCGTTTCTCATTGTGAATATACACGCATCACCTTTTCACTGAGATTCTTGTCAACACTTTTTCCATTATATCCGAGAATAACTCAAATATTAGAAGGATTGTCCATCACTCATCATTGTCATAAAGAACATTCATTGATTTGATCCTTTCTTAGGTGACTCGTTCATTTTATTTACTTAAATGCCATAATTGCTATTCATTGATATTGAATGCTACATTATTTCCTTTGATTTCAGGAATAGTTATTACATACTATCGCCACCATCCAAATATTCTATATAATACTTTAAGTTTCCTCTAGATCTACAACTAAAGCATGTTGCTATTATCAAACCCCCAAGATCCCCTTTTTGTTCATATAAAATCCTACATGGAAGGTAATCAAGGAGAACCGACAAAAATAACGAGTGACTTCCAAACTAACATCATGAATGTCATCAATGAAAGCTGTGAAATAGTAGGTGAGGATATGACGCTCAACGCGTCTACTAGGCGTGAGAGGTTACCTCCCCCCCTCCTATTGCAGTATATCAAAACCCAGCAGAAAAGGTCCCTCTATGTTCGTAGAAGAAGGAACTCCACCAGCTATACAGAAGCTCCTCGAAGAAAGGGGGAATTACATGTTAGCAAGTATCCTCAACAAACCCGCTCCAGGAATGACTGCAGAAACCACATGAGTTCGCATAACACAACAAATAGACAATTAGTGTAACCGACCAAACCCTAAAAGGATAGGCATAACTCACAATATTTCTAATTGTGCAGGTGACAGTGCCCTCGCTGCCATTCTCGACAGAATGGAAGAAATGGAGAACAAGAATGAGTTGAAGATATACCACGCGGCGTCAGTAGCTTCATAGAATAGTCGTACAGCGACAATGCTTACCTGTATAATTTTAAGTTTCAATTTTGTTTTTGAATTTTGATTTAGCATTTAATAAAATCAAAAAATGATAAAATACAAAGTGAAAACAAAAAGAAGGAAGAGAAAACAATTAAAAAAAAGGAACGGTTGTCTTAATGAATAATCCGATTTGGGCCACATTTTCTGCTGGCTCAATGCCCTTTCTACCCCATGCCCAGTACTAATCTAATCCCCCAAACCCGCTCTGGCCCCTAATAAACCAAACGACGTCGTTCGGTCGTTCTTCAATCTTAGCCGTCTAGGTTAGCTAATCGAACGGTCAGGAAGTGGGGTCTATTTGGTATAAGACTGTCCGAATCCCCTTCACCCCCCACCCTGTATCATCTCTTTCATTCACTCCTACCAAAGAACCCTAGAGACCGCTGCTCCTTCTTCCCAATGCCTTGGGGTGGTGGTGCCACCACAAACAAGCTCCAAAATAACACCCTAAGACCCTTTTTCCCTTCCCCATGCCAAATATCAACTATGTTTCCCTTTAATCTAATCAGAAAGGCTCGAATATCAATTTGAAGATCTGGCCCAAAATGTTAGCTCTTCCAAAGTCGACCAAAATTACATCCTACAGTCTCCTGGGCTTCCTCATTCTGAATCCTAACCAAAAGCTCTCAGATCTAAGTAGAACTAGGTGAATTTCAGATCTAGGATTATTTTTGTCAAGTCTGTCCGAGTTTTCAGGGCCAGTTATTGTTCAAGTGGGTCTTTTAATTATGCTACGGGTTTGTTATTTGCAAGGACAAGTACGTAACATCATTTGAAGACCCAACTCGAAGTCGAGCGAGTTTTAATTTTCAAAATTAGTAACATCATTTTAGTTGCTCTTAGGAGTTTTGGTTTTCATAGTTTAATTCATGCCCTTGTTGTTAGTTAATCTTGTTTTATTTTCTGTGCTATTTTGATTTTTGTTTTGGTTAATTGTGATCTAATTATTGTTTTACTTTTATTAGTTTAAATGTTCAAATGGCAGTTTAATTAGTTCAAGAAATTAATTGGTAGTTTAATCGGATTTTTGATAAGTTTTGATTCGATTTTTGTATGTTTGCTCTTCTTCTGATAATAACAATCTGTTCGTTTGAATTCTTTAATATTGGGGTTTATTAGGTTTTTAATAGTTTGATTTTGTATTTTGAAGCAGTATTTGGTTCAGTAAGTGTATAGAAGGTAGTATTGATTTAAGTAATTGATTTATGAATGTGATTAGTATTATTCATAGATTTGTTCTCTGTTTACCCATGTTGAATTTCCTTTTGTTTGAAATAGTGTGCAATCTGGAATCTAGTAGTTAATTAGATTTAGGATTTTTGGTCAAATCATTTTAGTTTAGCATAATTGTTTTCATTTCAGTTAGTTTACTTCAGTTAATTTCAAATATTCTAGTTATTTGGATATAGTTAATTAGCTCTTAGTCTTGTAGATTAATTAACTATAGTCAATTAGGAGGGTTAGAATAGTTAGCAGGGTTAGCAATTTCAATGTGATAGCAGGGGTAATTGGGATAATTCAAGAGTAGGGAATGTTTTATGGCTGAATAAGAACCCCCTAGAGTCTTCTAGGTGTGGTTCAAACTGAGATTTGCAAATGCTAGGATGTTAATTTGAGAAACAAGTCAATAAATAGAGAACTAATATGAAAATAAGTGAGGGGCTAAAGGCTAAAACTGAAATTTGAAAGGTTGCCATCAGTTTTGCCTATAAAAAGGCATGACTAATGCCTTAAGTTACAAGTTTGGAGCATCAAAAATTTTCCAAAAATAATCTATAGTTCTAGAAGTTAAATTTGAATTCCAGATTCAAAAAAATAGATCTGAAATACTGAAACTCCTTTTCATCTTAGAATATCTTAAAAAAAATACAAAAACTACAAAAAATACAAAGAAAAACACTGCTACATAGAGTAATTGTGAGTTCTGGCAGTTTCTCTCCATGAATTGTTTGTCTTCTATTTGAATCTCTAGTTTGCTGAAGTTACAGATGGTTTTGGGTGAATTTTCAAATTCCTTTGGGTCATTCAAGTTGTTGATTGCCTTGTCCTACTTGATTCCGATTTGTTTTGGAGTGCTGGATCATTTCTGGGTTGTTGTACTCATTTATTGATTGTTGCTGGGTTTTTAAACTCATTCCTGAATTACTGCTGGAAGTTGTTACCACTGCTGAGTTATCCTTTTCTATTTAATTCACTTCAGGTACACCTCCTTGAATCACCTCAATGTAGCTTTGAATTAAAGTTGAATGATGAAGAATTATTTGTCTGTTGTCTTCTAGCTTAGATTTTAGATTAGTTGAACTGTTTAAACAATTTTGTGAATGTACTAATTGGAACTTCATGGATTGTGATGTACTGTATGAGTTATTCAAATTTGTTATGGGTAATTCAGTTGATCATGCTACTAATGTGAGGATAAGTCTATGAATACTCACATAAATCTGTAGCTCGGGATAATTAAATTGATACTAGCCTTTAGATCTAATTTGTTAAATCAATTTCATAACATAATAGATAATCACTTCACTTGATTGTGGCTTTTATAATTGTTTACGTAAGGTCATATCTTAATCATTTCATCTGAAAATGTACTCTAGATCTATTGAATGTGAACTTGAAAGGATCTCTTTGAGTTATTGTTCGAATCAGGACAGAGACCAACAAATGAACGTCTATACTGGTTAAGTTTGCCATTGAGTCTCTTAGTCAGTTTAGTTAGCAAGAAGGAATTTAATTGAAGGTGTTGTTACCAACTGTTGAACACGTTTAGAATAATTTGAAATAAATCCATCAAACTTTAGTCTAATTAAATCGAGGTTCTATTAGGTTTAAGGGATCAGGATTTAACAATCTATTCCCAGAAGTTTGGGCTTCAGGTTACCTGATGCACGGCCCAGGCCCAGTTCTGATTCCCTTATCGTTTGGGACTAGGCCAAGGTCTATGACTGGCAAATTTCTTGGTGCAGGCCTGGATGTAATCTATCCCCGTTGGACTTATCTCGGAGCCCAATGGTTAGACTTTGGTGCAGAATTGTCGCTTGATTTACATTAATCCAGTAACAACTTAATTAGGACTTTCTCTTGTATTATTAGAGATAAATATAAATAGAAAAATCATAGTTTCATTAGGTTTGCCTTTTAAATAAAAATGAGATGAGCCTCCCCAAACAAAACACATAAATTGCGGGGCCCTCTTCAAATATTTATAATAAAATACATATAATTCAGGATGGGACATTTATCAAATTTCACGGCTCTCCCCCAAAGATAATAATGTGTTAGCCACTTTAGGCGTGCTTTTAATAATTTACCTTCTTAAAACTCGGGTGTGCATTTCATGTGACCCAAATCAAATCCCAAAACATTGAATAAAATGTGTTCAGGATTGCGAGTGTATTTCATGTGGCACAATCCAAAGACACGTTTTAAACAACGTTCAACTTTCTGTTAAAAATTGAATAAAAGCAGTTAATAGTTAAAATATACACATAAGTTTAACATGTATTAAAATCAGATAAATAACCAAACACAACAGTCGAGTTACCGTGCTATAACCATGGAACCCGGGAATGTCTAACACCTTCTCCCGGGTTAACAGAATTCCTTACTCAGATTTATGGTTCGTGGACTGTTAACAGAATCATATGTTTCTCGATTCGAGATTCAACTGGTGACTTGAGACACCATTAATCTTCCAAGTGGTGAATCTAATTTTTAATAGTAAATTCCATTTCGATTTTTCTTTTATTGGAAAAACTCCTTTATGTCCTTACGGGTGAAGAAAAAAAGGAGGTGTGATAGCTCTGGCGACTCTGCTGGGGACAAGAACCCAGAACGTTTTGTTCATGGTTCAGAATTCGAGCTTAGAATAATTATTATGTTTGGACTTATCTGATTTTGTTACATGACGTATGCTTAATATGCTAATTGACTGCTTTTACCACTTTGATATTTCGTGAATTGTAAATAAACTGCGTTGAAACCCTTCTCCTCTCTGAGTCTTCTAAATCATGAAGAAGGGTGCACTTCATGTGACTTCTTTTTTTGTATAGAAACTAATTTTCAATTTAGAACGAAGTTCGCATAAGTTTCTAAGCCAGTGAAGCTTCTGTATTCCCAGTACGCTGCCTCCATCTTGGCTCGAGTTGTCTGCTCGGGTAAGCCAGGTCTAGTATAATAACCCAGGTTTTGAACCTAGAACAATGCAGCCTCATGCCAGATCCCTAGTAGGAATGCCTATTTGCATCATGTGCATTTAACATAGGGGACTCAACAAAGGGTTGGGTCCGTCTAGGACAAACAACCTAAATGAAAAAAGACAATCTTGATGCATCCTGCGTGCTTTCTGTGCATTTATTTATTTCGTACTTGAATACTGACCTGCTTCTGAATATCGAATATATTGAAAAATTAAAAAAAGAAAAAAAAAAGAGAAATGGAAGTAGCTCTCTCTCTAACTAGAAATTTGATAAGAGAAGTGCGAAAGGATTGCAGGATAGATTCAAGGTAGAGAGTTAATTACCTATTTTTAGAAAAACCAATGCCCAAATAGCGTCGAAACTCTCTGAATGTTTTAGAAACTAAAAACTGAAAAAAATGTTTCATTCAAAAAGCAAAAGAAAAATGAGTCTTTATTTTAGTTTGTCTTGGTTTCAAATAGTTTATTTACCAATGGAAAAAAGAAATAGTTTGTTTTACTTGCCGTGGAAAAAGAAAAGAAAAGAAAAAGGGTCTTGCTTACAAAATAGTTTGTTTGATTTGCCCGAACTACGCAGGTTTGATTCTCACCGGATGTGAGACACGTAGGCAACCCTCATCGGGTCCAACCTCCCCTTTGCAAAAAATAGCCGAAAATGTCAAAATTTCTATTTTTGTCATAAATATGTCGGGTGATTCCATTCTCGCTTAAGGTAATACAAATGTCCCCAAAAGGATGCCGGAAGGCTGCTTTTGCAAGAACAGTCACCTTTGGTCATTTTTCAGGATATTTTGCCGGTTAGCACACACAGCCTTAAAATCTTTGTCTCCGAAGTGCTGAAAGGCCGTGTTCGGAAAACTGGGTCTTTCATTTTAATTTGAGGAAAATCAAGAAAATAGTCAGTTAAATAAATTTTACTTTTTGCTTAATCACCTTAATAAATATGCAGGATGAGCACAAATGAAATTGAACCTTTCACCGTCTTAAATGAAGTCCCACTACAGCTCCACATGTGGTGGAATGATCTGGAAAAAGTAGTAAAGAAACAATGGTGAGAATCCTGGGAGGTCTCGTTGGTGTAATGAATGCCAAACCAAGGTCGGATATCATCGAAGCCTTAATACCTTTCTTGGACCCGGCTCGCAATATATTTCACTTTTCTGACTTTGAGCTTACGCCCACGCTAGAGGATGTCGCGGGTTATGTGGGTCTGAATGGAAACCTAAGGGGTCAATATCTTTTGTCACCAAGATCGGTATCTCCACATCGATTCTAGGATCTACTAATTATTAGTTGGAATGTTCAGAATGAGGATTTGTCAGGAGGATGTTGCACTCTCCAGTTCTTGTATTAACGATATGGTAATCCTCGAGGTTTCGAAGAGCCAAATCTTTGATTGACCCATGCTGCAAATAGAAACAAATGGGAGGCAAGGCGAACTTTGGCGTTCACAGCAGCATTCTTGGGAGTCGTGATCTGTCCACCAAAGGATAAGAAGATAGAGATAGGGTGTGTGGGGATGGTCGATGTTGCAATCAAAAGGGCCGACAGTACTGTGGTTCCCCTAATTTTGTCAGAAATCTACCGTACCGAGCTTTGACCATATGCCGGGAGGGAGGAAATATTTTTCAAGGTGGCAATCTGTTACTTCAGTTGTGGATACAAGAACACCTTTGCCACCGGGTGGGATATATGAACTACGGTTTGGCCGATTTTTGCTGCATCAAAGAATTTGAGAAGCGAGTAATGGGTGTTACATTTCCTTAGGGTACCGAAGCTTGGCTTGTACGATTGAGGTCATTGACTGCTGATCAAATCGAATGGACATTTGGGTGGTTGCCTGCTACCGAGGTAGTATACATGTCGGCCGGGAGAGTGTCATATTCTTTTAATGGGCATCTGGAGTATCCAACTATATGCTCCCCATCGGGTACTGCGCCAATAGGGAAGGCTTCAAGTTGTCCCCAATGATGAGTACTTGAGTAAGCACGTAATTTAGTTAAGTCTGAGAGCCAAATTTCCGGCGGATAAAATTCGAAAGTTATGGAATGAACGCAGATTCCTCGAGCCTAGAACCATGGTCCGAGATTTAGCCAAAGGTAAAGTGGACCTGAAGTACAATGTTTGGTTCGGGAAAAGCATTCAGATTCCTCAAAGGCCTGCCAAAAGAGCCCATTCCAACAGTTTACTAATGATTCACAAGATCACTAGGGTTGGTTAGCAAAAGAAGAAAGCTACAGGGCAAAAATAGGCAAGCTAGAACAAAATATTAGGGACTTACAATTTGAAAATAGTGTGCAAGCTGCTGCCGATAAGGGAGAAAAGAACAAATTGGATCAACAAAATGAGGCTCTTAAGGCCCAAATCCGACAGATGCAAATAGATACATACAACCAACAGAGAAGTCGGTCTGATGAAAGGTTGATAAGTGGGTTGAAAAAGAAAATCACTGAGTACCAGGAAGATCTGAAGAAGTCTGAGGGTACCATCACAAAACTCCGGGCACAATGGGCAATGAGAATAGAAGATTCGCACAGTTCATACAGCAGGTGAAGACGGATTATGAGAAAATCATTGCCAATCTGAAAAGGAAAATGACCACTCTTGAGAACAAGGCAGTTAAACAAGCCAAAGCTTTTGAAGCCGAAAGTGAACACTGCTAGGACTTAATGGCCCTGATGGAAGATGAAATACAGCAGTTACAAAGACAGAATCTTCATGACTCCTAGGTTTTGAAAGCTAGAGGTGATCAGATAGAGCGCCTGCTCCTAGAAAAAGGTCGAACCAGAGACAGGATTCTGACCATTGCTCCTGCCATCGTTAGGAAATGTCGAGTGTGCGAAAACATGGCCCGCACCACCTTCTTTTCGGCGGTAATGATATTTGTCAAGAAAATAATGTATGAACTGGAACAACTAGAAAGGGTTCTTGCAACTAAGCCCGCGGCGAGGCCGAATGACGCCCCGCGGGCACCAATATTTGAAGCTTTAATGTATTCGTAGTTTGAGTTTGTATTTTCTTGTCCTTAGAGTTTGTCGTTTGTTGGAGTTTGTATTTCCTTTTTTGCACTAGATTCTGTCAGTGGTTCTCGAGTCTGTACGTTGTTTCATTTCGAGTCTGTTATTTTCCTTTCTGAAAGCGTCTAGTTTTGAAATAGAATGTTTTACTAATGAAAATTAAAAATTCCAAAAAATTGTTTCTGTGTTTTAGCACTTATTTGCACGAACTACGCCCGGTATGATTCATGCGGGGTCATGATACATAGGTAATCTTCATAGGATTCAACCGTAACCAAAAGAAAAAGAAAAAAAAATACGAAAAAACAAGAGAGGGAAATAAAGAAAAAGAGAGGAAAAACAAGAAAGAAAAGAGAGAAAATAAGAAATCGAGGGAATGAGAGAACCAAAACAAAGAGAAAACAAAGGTAAGAATTGAAAGGAAACAGAGAACAGAAAGAAAAGAAAGAAAAAGAAAGAAAAAGAAGAAAACCAATAAGAGAGGAAGTTGACATTAGAAATAAAATCCGGGATGACGCAAGAAGTCGAGCAAATGCATAATAGAATCCATTAACTGCTTAAGTGCATTCATTCCCCAACATGCTGTTATCAAATCTGCTCATGCCCGAACCATTGACCAAGTTGTTGTTGATGGTGAGTACAGGTAGGTGGTTAGTTGTTTGGCATTCTAGCAACCCATTCCTACAACACCCGATCAAAAACTAAGCTGAAATTGACAGGCCAGGAATCCGATACTAGTATTGTGGACTCGGTAAAATAGGTAGAGGTGTTGGATGTTAATTCAATGAGGGAAGAAATGCATAAGTTAAGGCATTAAATGGCTGAAATGCATCAGGATTAGTCTAGGGGTCAGTCGCCGCCAGTTTATCCCACCAATCTAGCCTACATCTCACATTTTGCTCAGTCTCAGGAGCCTCCAACCTTGAATTCATCTCTAGCTCTCCCGTTCTAACAACAGAGTTATGGCACCACCTCATACCCGTCACAAGCTCCACCACCCAAATAAAATCCTCCTCCAGCAGTCACTTCTGTCATTGTGGCACCTCCACCTGCCACACTGCAAAGATCTTCCAGTAAACCACTTTTCAGGCTCACGACAGCTAGTACTATCCTCCTGAGCCTATCTTTAAGGTTCTTGAGCCATACTCCTACAACCCTCATTTTGAGCTTCCGGTGGAAACTAAAAAGCCTCTTAAGAACCCTGAGCAGGAAAATATGTTTTGAAAAGTCAAAATCCTTGGAGCAATCCTTCAGGAACATGCAAGGGTTGGGTGGTCAAGTCAGTGTGGCCTATAAGGATTTGTGTCTATTTCCGGATGTTCAATTACCCGCATGGTTCAAAAGGCCAAAATTCGACCTGTATGATGGGCATGGTAACCCGGTAGCCCACCTAAGAGGATTCTGCAGCAAAGTGAGAGGGGTCGGTGGGAAAGATGAATTACTGATAGCATACTTCAACCAAAGTTTGAATGGGTCTTCTTTAGAGTGTAAACACGTCAAGACCGCGGTAGGTGTTATACTTGGGATGACTTGGCACAAGCATTCGCCTGCCATTTTCAAAACAATCTACAATTTTTTCCAGATCGCCTGTCACTAATAAAACTTGAGAAGAAGCCCAGGGAAAGTTTCAGGGAGTATGGTTTCCGCTGGAGAGAACATGTTGTGAGGGTCGACCCTCCGATGAAAGAAAGCGAGATGATCGATTATTTTTGCAGGCTTTGGAGCCGACTTTGGTCATTTGGTAACAACAATTGGTAATTAATGAAGTTGTGAAGATAGGAAGTATGGTTGAGGAAGGACATAAGACTAATAAGATCATGAGCCATTCAATGATAAAAGTGATCACCCAGGCCATCTAAAGTGGCACCGGGGGTGTGCTCGGGATGAAGAAAAAAGGAAGAGGTTGCAACTGTTGAGTCTGAAGCTTCGTCCAAATCTAGAGGCACTTCACCCTATTACCATCCCCAACCCCACCACCCAAATTACTCGTACACTTCATATATCCCTCCACAACATTATTACCCACCACCAGATACACATTTCTCCGTCTACCATGCTCAAACTTATACCCAACCTCCGGCTCATGCGCAATGGCGTCCACCGGTTCCCTAAAATTCATACTCATCTCCAAAAAATACATATCCACCTCCAAGACCCTATAGGAATTCCCGGAGAACATGTTTTCGTCCAAACCCAGCTTTTAAGAATGAAAGGGCACAGAAAAAAAAGATATTTACCATACTAGGAGAATAATATACAAGCCTTTTTCACAAGTTGAGGCAGTTAGGCCAATTGAACCCAATAGAACCCAAAATGCCAAATCCTCTTCCTCGAAATCTGGACCATTTAGTAAGTTGTGAGTATTGTTCGGGGCCCCCCGGGCATGATACAGGAAAGTGTTGGAAGCTAAAGACCATTGTGCAAGAGCTCGTTGACACTCACCGAATTGAAGTTCAGGCCCCGAAGGCACCAAACATTAACCCTCACAAGTAGTAATGATGATCCGTTCTAGTGAAACCATATTAAAAGAAAAATCAATCAGTGAGAAGGCAGTACATTAGTTGAAAGGGACGAACAGTAAGCCAGTTGTGGTAGCCGAGAAAAGATCACCGAGAAATGTTGCCATAAAATCATAGCCGTTCAAAGTGGTGGTTCAAGAGGTAGTAAACAAACCTGTGTTGGTCGTGAAGGGAGCTCACATAGAGCCGTTATCATAAAACCAGTAACTCCATTTCCAATACAATAACAAAACCGTACCTTGGAATTACGAACCAGTGGTAGTGACATATAAGGGGAAGAAGTGAAAGAAGAAGTTTGTGAAGCGCAAGGTCTGACTCGTTTGGGAAGGTGCTTTTTCCCTGAAGAGTTGAGAAGCTAGGGTCCCCAAAGATAACCCAGTATTAGTTAAGAAATATATGACGGAAGAGGAGGCAGAAGAGTTCTTGAAAAGGATGAAATCGTAGGATTATTCTATTGTTGAACAGTTAAGGAAGACACCGGCCCAAATCTCGTTGCTTTCACTAAGCATTGCAAGGCACTGATTAAAATACTGAATGAGGTTCATGTCCCCGATAAAATTTTGGTGAATCATTTAGAAAAGATAGCGAACAAGATCTTTGAGGTGAATAAAGTGATCTTCTCTGATGATAAGTTGCCCATGGAAGGCACAAAACATAACAGAGCTCTTTATCTGACAGTAAAGTGTGAGGATTGTGTAGTCACTCGATTGTTGGTTGATAATGGGTCCAGTGCAAACATTTATCCTTTGTCTATGTTGAACAAGCTGAAGGTTGAAAATGATAGAGTTCATAAGAATAGTATTTGTGTTCGACGGTTTGATGGTGGGGGCAAAGACACAGTGGGTGACATAGTACTAGAACTGACAATCGGGCCAGTGGAGTTCATTATGGTACTCCAGGTACTAGACATGGCGGTCTTTTATAACCTCGTGCTGGGGCGACCATGGACCCATGCCGCCAAGGCGATGCCTTCTACATTGCATCAAATTGTCAAGTTCGAATGGGACACACTGGAGATTGTAATGCACGGTGAAGACAATATGTGTGCTTTGAGTGATGCCATCGTGCTTTCATAGAAGCTGATGACAACAAGGGGCCGTGGGTTTACCAAGTCTTGATACAGTCTCAATGGAAATGATCCCGAAGGGAAAAAGCATCCCAGCTCCTAGAATAGCAGCCTCAACTTTCATGCTGGCCTCCGAAATGTTAAAGAATTGTTTCATATTGGGAAAAGGTTTTGGTGCTGATCTTTAGGGCATTGTACAGCCAGTCTCTCTTTCTAATAATTTGGATACTTTTGGATGGGGGTTCAAGCCTACTGCTGCAGATGTAAGGCGGGCTCTTAAAATGAAGAAGAGGGCATGGGTCCTTCCCAGCCAATCCCACATCTGTTCAGATCCTTTGTCAGGCCGCATATCAAAAATCATTTACTGTCAAAGGTTACGGGGTCATTGATTGGTGTTGATGGAAACTTGGATAAAGGGTGTTTGCTGTGGTTAACATGGTTGAGCCGGGGAAGGGTCAAGCAAGGAAGATATGCAGTTCGTTGCACCATGTGCAAAAGTCAACAACTGGGAAGCTACTCCTCTTCCTACTCAGAGGGAGTCTTGGTAGTGGGTTTTGATTTTTTTGTTGTCTGGATTATTCCAGGATTTGTAATTCATATACTATGTTCCATCCAATTGGATGTTTTAAGCCATGTTATCTTCATATTCAATAAAATACAATTGTCTTTCTTTCTTCATTCCTAATATTTTTCCATTTTCTTTTTTTTTCTATACAGTGTTTTTTATGTTGATATCAATGACATGACATGCATGAGGAATCTTCGACCCAGTTTTAATAGCCAATCTAACTCAGAAATAATAATACAAGAAATTAAGTGTGATGGTGAATTGGAGTATGATGATGACAAAGGCGTTTTGTTCGGCTATCTAAACACTTTATCCCTTTTTGAGCCTTGTATATTCTCTTTCAGAACCCTCTTTTGGAATCAATGGCATAATTTAGAAACGCAAGTGCCGAAGAAAAGAGAAATGAAAAGAAAAGAAAAGAAGAAGAAAAATAAAAAGTGAAAAGAAAAGAAAGAAAAATAAAAGAAAAAAGAAAAAATGAAAAGAAAAGAATGAAAAGAAAGAAAAGAAAAGAAGAAGAAAAATGAAAAGTGAAAATAAGAAAGAAAAGAAAAGAAAAATGAAGAAAAAGAAAGGAAAAGAAGAACTGAAAAAATAGAAAGAAAAGAAGAGAAACACAACAACGTAGTTTCTATCACATGAACTACGTTTGACTTGAGTCATACCAAAATAAAAATCCAAAAGTCCCCAAGCAAGAAAGTGGGGTAGAAGTTGTGATAGTTGTGAGAGACTGATCCCGAAAGCTGTAATTTTTAACCCATAATGAATTGTATTTGAGCCTTTTATACATTTTCTTTCTAAGCTATCCAGAAGCCTATGTTACGGTCCAAGGAAAGACCTTCCAATCAGTTTTTGAGAAATGCCAAGTCAAGCGGGTAAAGGTATTTCAAGACAGGGGCAACACTTTGGTTCAAGCAGTAAAAATAAAAAAATGAGAGTCTTGTTTTTGAAAACCTTCCAGGCACCATAAGGCAACAGTAGTGAAGAGGAATAAAAATGAGAGAGTCTTATTGGTGAATGTTAGATAATACGCTTAACGCTAGAGGGGGGGGTGAATAGCGTTATAATAAAAATTAGCGTAAACTTGCGGAATTTAAAATTTGCAGGAAATAAATAAGTGCGATAAATAAGAAAGAACACACCGAAGTATTCTGGTTCACCACAACCCGTGGCTAGTCCAGTCCCCGAGAGACTCTCTCGAGATTTCCACTAACTTGTCAAGCTTCCGGGTGCTTAACAAACCTTTACAACTTGAGGACACAAGCCTCAACACCTTTTCTCGGAGATACAACACTCCAAGACTTCAACCAAGGAAACACAAGTTCCTTCTTACAACAAGAGAATAACAATTCTCTTCAAGTGTACAATACATTAAGCACTCAAACAAGACACTCCTTAATGAGTAGAGATGAGTAAAAGAATACGCTCAAGATCACAACAACTTTGAACAATATTTTGGCTCTCAAAAACTTATGTAATGAATATAAAATAATAAGCAATAGAGTATGCAAGCTTTAGCAATTGAATGATCAGTTGTTATGTGTTATTGTGTTCAAAACACTGAAATGAAGCTGTATTTATAGTTGAAAAACTTGGCATTACCGTTGCCTAATTGCCAATTAAGAACTGCTGATTTTACTCTGTGACAATCGATTGTCAAGAATCCACAATCGATTATTTGCCAATCGTTCCAAAAATCAATCCCAGATTTTACGCTTAACAATCGATTATTCAAGATCAACAATCGATTATTGGCAACGTTCAAAAAATCATTTCCAGATTTTACGTAAAACAATCGATTATACAAAATCAATAATCGATTATTCAGCAACGTCCAAAAAATCCTTTCCAGATTTTAATTTCAATAATCGATTATACAAAATCAATAATCGATTACCTGACGGTATTTGAAAACTTTACGACAATGGTCAGCTTCACAATCGATTGTGCAATGTTAATAATCAATTATTTATCAGTCTTGAAAAATCAATTTAGACACTGCCTCGTGACAATCGATTGTTATATACTCACAATCGATTATTTGATAACTTTGAAAAAGCCTGGAAGACACTGCCTCAACACAATCGATTGTCATATGTTCACAATCGATTATTTTGTGACTTTGAAAAATCTGATGGACACTGTCTCTTCACAATCGATTGTCATTAACTTCACAATCGATTATTTTGAGCGTTGAAAAACTTTGATGGACACCGCCTCATCACAATCGATTGTCATTAACTTCACAATCGATTATTTTGAGCGTTGAAAAACTTTGATGGATACTGCCTCATCACAATCGATTGTCATAAGGTTCACAATCGATTGTCATGCAGATTTGAAAAGTCTGATGCTCACTGCCTTAACACAATCGATTGTCATTAGTTCACAATCGATTGTCATGCAGTCTTGGCTTAACATAATCGATTATCATAAGTACATAATCGATTATCTTAGTCCAGATTTTAGAGGCATGTTTAAAAATACTTTTGACTAAAGTAAATATGCCTGATTTAGAATCATTTAGCATTAAATAAAATATGCATGATTTTGTAAAAATAATTTTACGAGAGAAGCCATGTCATGAGTCAAGTTGTCGGATCAAGATCATAGTTAAGAACGACTCATGTAAAACTATAAAACTTGGTCTTGTGCTTGAATCTCGTTATATATCAATTGTGCGCTTGTACTTGAACTTCGTCATATATCAATTTGCGCATCGTTTCTCTTTCATCAAAACCTACACATATGAACACACGTTTTAGTATAATGCTTTGAGAACGTGTTTCCAACAGTGAAAACCTTCACAGTCACCGTAAGGTGATGTGAGTTGAGAGAAATTAAAATGAGAGAGTCTTATTGGTGAAAACCCTCACGGTCAGCTTGAGGCGAAAGTGAGTTAAAGTGAACAAATGAGAAAGGTCTATTATTAGAAAACTGTTTCAAGGCACCGCATGATGAATAAGGTCAAGGTTTAGGTACAGTAATCAGTGACGAAAATTCTGGGGCAACAAAGTATAGTCATAGAAAGTTGGTTGGTTGGACAGATCGGGACGATTAGATCGAAATGTATGTCATGATCACTGGTACCAGGTGTTCCGGTTCGATAAGTTTCTTTCCCTTTTCTGTTTAGCAGTCATCTGGTTTTAGATTCTTCTTATCCTTAACTCGTAAAATCATTGAATTTCATTTTTTTGCTTTTGGGGTTTTACCTGTCTAACATGTTTCAATGCTAGTCTTGTTCAAAGCAAGTAAAAAAGGATTTGAAAGATCACTACCAGCTTCCAAAGGTTGTAAAGCACCGTGTGTCAAAGTAAGTAAAAAACAACATGATGTAAGGTGGAATACAAGCAAACACCGAAAGTATCATCGGTGGAATAATTGGGGATGTACCGCGGGGAAATGCAGAGGTTCATATAAAGGGGTGAGAAAGGTGAAACAACAGTATGGGTATAGAGCACTCAGGTTGTCAAAGTTTAGAGGGTTTGAAAGGCAGTCAGAAAGTCAAGCGATTCAATACCAGTTCAGGGAAGCCCCTCAAAGCAAAGCAATGTAGTGGAAGGATTTTCAGCAAGAATGCCATCAACTAACCACCATTTTAAACTGATGAATTTTTTTTTATTAAAACGGGGGCAGAAAAATCGGTTGTTCCGGAGGAACTATCCATAAGGGAAATACAAACAGTAATCACGATTGACCGCAAAGTGTGGTTTGATTAAAATACAAGATGACTAGCATAGGGGAATGTAAGTTGGTTTCAAAGTTTGCATTTTTAGGATAAAATTAAGTAGGAGTTGTCAGGACCTTAATGAATAATAAAATGTAGTTCAAGAACCCTTGTAGATAGCATCATGTAGTAAGAGTAATACTGATATAAGATATAACTTAGGTTCGTAATTGTTAGGAATTGTCAGGACCTCCCTAGATAATAGGAATTAGCTTTCAAACTCTTAGTAATAGTTTGTATATGATTTAGTAACACTCACCCATGTGCCCAGCTACGAAACTGGGGCAGATAACTTTCCTTGTTTTTGCATGTTTTGTGAAGTCAGGAGCTCGCCTAGAGAATATAGGCATACATTTCAAATTTCAGCAATTAGGAGTCTGCCTGGAGAAAAGAGACAAACAATTCAAGTGGCAGCAGTCACGAGCCCGCCTGAAGAACAGAGGTGTTTCAATTTCAATTTAAGTTTTCAAATTGATTTCTTTGTCTATTTTCATATAGGAGCCGGCCTGGAGAATAAATGTATACAAATCAAGTTTCAGAGGTCAGGAGCCCACATGGAGAACAGAGGTATACAATTCAAATTTCAGTAGTCAGGAGCCCGCCTGGAAAACAGAGGTAAACATTCAAGTTTGGAAGTCGGGAGCCCGCCTGTACAACATAGGAATACACTTTTCAAATTTTGAAGTCAGGAGCCCTCCTGGAGAACAGTGATATTACAATCCAAGTTTTTGCTTTCGAATTCTTATTAACAATCGGTAATATGTACCTAGTTTCCAAACTGGGACAGAAAGTTTTCTTTGTTTTGTCTATTATGTGAAATCGGGAACTCGCCTGTATAACAGAGGAATACATTTCAAGTTTCGAAGTCAGGAGACTGCCCGTACAACAGAGGAATTCATTTTCAAGTTTTGAAGTCAGGAGCTCGCCTGGAGAACTGAGGCATGAATCTCGAATTTCAGCATTCAGGAGCCCGCATGGAGAACAGAGGTATACAATTCAAATTTAAGAAGTCAGGAGCCCGCCTAGAGAACAGAGGTATACTATTCAAATTTCAGAAGTCAGGAGCACTCCTGGAGAACAGAGGTATACAATTCAAATTTCAAAATTTAGGAGCCCTCCTAGACAACAGAGGTATACAATTCAAATTTCAGTAATCAGGCACCCGTTTGTACAACAAAGGAATATATTTTCAAGTTTGAAGTCAGGAGCCCGCCTGTATAACAAAGGTATTACAAGTCAAGTTTTAGTTTTCTATTCTTATTAATATCTGGTAAAATGTACCGAGTTTCCAAAATGGGGCAGAAAGTTTTCTTTGTTTTGTCTATTTTTTGTGAAATCAGGAACCCGTGTGGATAATAGAGGAATACTTTGAAGTTCAAGTTAAAGTTCAGCAGTCAGGAGCCTGCCCGTACAACAGAGGAACACATTTCAAGTTCAGCAGTTTGAATAAGGAAAAACATCTTAGTTTACAATTCGAAGCAGCAACAATGGATTTCACCAAGAGAACACAAGACAACAAGGCTACATGAACACAAGATAAAGTTTGAAGAATTTTGATAGGACATTTGTAACTCGTAGAGCATAGCTTAGCCTAGCTTCTTTTTATTTTTGACACGGTGTAATAAGGGAAGTCAGCAAGCAGTAGCAGCAACAATTGCAGTAAAATTCCAGCTCCTGGTAGTCCCGGCTACGGGACATTCCCAAACTACACTGATCTGATTCCTTTTTAGCCAAGGATATGTAGGCAACCTCCGAAGCATGGTGCATTCAACTCTTTCAAAACACGCTTCGCACGCAATATTCAAACGGGCAAAAATCGCTAGTTTCCACTCACTTATATTTGCACAAAAACTCTTCGCGTTTCCGGGTAAAGAAGGGCAGCTGTGAGCACGTGATTTTTTTCTTATATGAATTATTCCCAAAAATTCAAATAAAATGATTTCTTTCATTATTTTGCAATTCTGTGAATTTTTGTGACATTTTTATCTTAATTGTTGGCGTTCTATTTATGCGTTTTAATTCATATGAAAATACAAAAATACACTTGGAATTTGTTTAGGATTTAATTTCATACTTTTAGGATTAATTTGGAGTTAATTTTCTATTAAAAAAATAAAAAAAATAACAAAATGGTTCTTTTACATTTATAGTTTTAATTTGTCTTAGCTTGCATTTAAATTAGGAGCTAGTGTAATTGGAAATTAGAAAATATAATTTTTAGTGTCAATTTGCTATGTGAGTTTTAATTTAGCATTTAATAAAATTCGAAAAAAATATGAAATAGAAAGTTAAAACAAAAAGAAGGAAGAGAAAACAATTAAAAAAAAGAGAAAAGGTTGCCTTAGTGAATAACCCGATTTGGGCCACTTTTTCTGCTGGCCCAATGCCCTTTCCACGCCATGCCCAGACCCTAACTAATTCCACAAACCCGGCCTACAACCTAAAAAACCAAACGACGACGTTTGGTCATTCTTCAATCCGAGCCATCTAGGTTAGCGAATCAGAAGGTCAGGAAGTGGAGCCTATTTGGTATAAGAACGTCTGAATCCCCTTTACCCCCAACCCCCCTCTATCGTCTCTTTCATTCACCCCTGCCAAAGAACCCTAGAGACTGCCTCCCCTGCTTCCCACCATCTTAGGGTGGCGGCGCCACCACCAAAAATCTCCAAAACACCCTAAGACTATTTCCCTTCCCCATGCCAAATATCAATTATGTTTCCCTCGAATCTAATTGAAAAGGCTCGAATATCAATTTGAAGATTCGGCCCAAAACCTTACCTCTTCCAAAGTCGACCTAAATTACATCCTACAGTCTCCTGGGCTTTCTCATTCCGAACCCCTAACCAAAACCTCTCGAGTCTAAGTAGAACTGGGTGAAATTTGGATCTAGGGTTTTTTTTGTTGTCAAGTCTGTCCGAGTTTCCAGGGCCATTTATTGTTCGAGTGGGTCTTTTAAATTATGCTACGGGTTTGCTCTTGGAAAGGACAAGTACGTAACATTATTTGAAGACCCAATTCGAAGTCGGGCAAGTTTTAATTTTCGAAATCAGTAAGTTTTCTTCTCGACTTAATTATTTCTTTTTCATTGTTCTTAGGAGTTTTGGTTTTGGTAGTTTAATTCATGCTCTTGTTAGTTAATCATGTTTTTTCTGAGCTATTTTGATTTTTAGTTTTGTTAATTATGATCTGATTTTCGTTTTACTTCTATTAGACTAAATGTTCAAATGGCAGTTTAATTAGTTCAAGCAATTAATCGGTAGTTTAATCGGATTTTCTAATAAGTTTTGATTCGATTTTGGTATGTTTGTTTTTCTTATGATAATAACAATATGTTCGTTTGAATTCTTTAACATTGGGGTTGATTAGGTTTTTAATATTTTTATTATGTGTTTTAAAGCAGTATTTGGTTTAGTAATTGTGCATAAGTTAGTATTGGTTTAAGTAATTGGTTTATGAATGTGATTAGTATTATTCTTAGATTTGTTCTCTGTTTACCCATGTTGAGTTTTCTTTTGTTTGAAACAGTGTGCAATCTGGAATTTAGTATTTAATTAGATTTAGGATTTTTGGTTAAATCTTTTTAGTTTAGTATTATTATTTTTATTTCAGTTATTTTACTTCAGTTAATTTCGATTAGTCTAGTTGTTTGGATATAGTTGATTAGCTCTTAGTCTTGTAGATTAATTAACCATGGTCAATTAGGAGGGTTAGAATAGTTAGCATGGTTAGCAATTTCAGGGTAAAAGCAGGGGTAATTGGGATAATTCAAGAGTAGGGAACCCCGTAGAGTCTTTTAGATGGGGTTCAAACTGAAAATTGCCAAAGTTAGGATATTAACTTGAGAAACAAGTCAATAAATAGAGAAGTAATGTAAAAATAAGTGAGGAACTAAAGGCTAAAACTGAAACTTGAAAGGCCGCGCTCATTTTTTGCCTATAAAAAGGCATGACTAGTGCCTCAAGTCAAAAGTTTGGAGCCTCAAAAATTCCCAAAAAAAATATTCTATAGTTCTAGAAGCTTAAATTTGAATTCCAAGTTCAATAGGCTAGATATGAAATTCTGAAATTCCTTTTCGTCTTAGAAAATCTTCAAAAATAAAATACAAAATCTACAAAAAAAATACAAAAAAAAAAAGCACTACTACATGGAGTAATTGTGAGTTCTGGCAGTTGCTATCCATGAACTGTTTGTCTTCGATTTGAATCTCTGGTGTGCTGAAGTTACAGAGTGTTTTGGGTGAATTTTCAAATTCCTTTGGGTCAGTCAAGTTGTTGATTGCCTCGTCCTACTTGATTCCAATTTGTTTTGGAGTGATGGATCATTTCTGGGCTGTTGTACTCATTTATTGATTGTTGCTAGGTTTTTAAACTCGTTCCAGAATTACTGATGGAAGTTGTTACCGCTGCTGACTTCTCCTTTTCTGTTTAATTCACTTCAGGTACACCTCCTCGAATCAACTCAATGTAGCTTTGAATTGAAGTTGAATGATGAAAAATTATTTGTATGTTGTTTTCTAGCTTAGAATTTTAGTTTAGTTGAACTGTATAAACAATTTTATGGATGTACTAATTGGAACTTCATGGATTGTACTGGACTGTATAAATTTGTTATAAGTAATTCAGTTGATCATGTTATTAATGTGAGGATAAGTCTATGAATACTCACCTAAATTTGTAGCTCATGATAATTCAACTAATACTAGCCTTTAGATCTAATTAGTTAAATTTATTTCATAACATAATAGATAATCACTTCAGTTGATTGTGGATTTTTATAATTGATTACATAAGGTCATAGCTTAATCATTTCATCTGAATAATTGCTCTAGATCTATTGAATGTGAACTTGACAGGGTCTCCTTGAGTTATTGTTCGAATCTAAACAGAGACCAACAAATGAATAAATATACTGGTTAAATTTACCATTGAGTATCATAGTCAGTTTAGTTAGCATGTAAGAATTCAGTTGAAGTTGTTGTTACCAACTGTTGAACACGTTTAGAATAATTTGAAATAAATCCAGCAAACTTTGGTCTAATTAAATCGAGGTTCAATTGGGTTAAAGGGATCAGGATTTAACAACCTATTCCCAGAAGTTTGGGCTTCAGGTTACCTGATGCACGGCCCAGGCCCAAGTCTGAGTCCCTTCTCGTTTGGGCCTGGGCCAATGTCTGCGACTAGCCAATTTTTTGGTGCAGGCCTGGATGTAATTTATCCTCGTTGGGCTTATCTCGGAGCCCAATGGTTTGACTTTGGTGCAACATTGTCGCTTGGTTTGCATTAATCTAGTAACAACTTAACTAGGACTTTTTCTTGTATTATTAGAGACAAATAAAATAAATAAATCATAGTTGCATTAGGTTTGCCTTTTAAATAAAAATGGGATGAGCCTCCCAAACCAAAACACATAAATTGTGGGGCCCTCTTTAAATATTTATATTAAAATACTTAGAATTCGGGATGGGCCGTTTAGGAAATTTTACGGCTCTCCCCCAAAGATAATAACACGTTAGTTGCTTTAGGCACTTTTTTAATAATTTACCTTCTTAAAAATCCAGTGTGCATTTCATGTGACCCAAATCAAATCTTAAAACGTTGAATAAAATATGTTCAAGATTGTGGGTGTATTTCATGTGGCGCAATCCAAAGACACGTTTTAAACGACGTTCAACATTCTGTTAAAAATTGAATAAAAGCGGTTGAAAGTTAAAATTTGCACATAGGTTCAACATGTATTAAAATCAGATAAATAAACCAAACACGACACTTGAGCGACCGTGCTAGAACCATGGAACCCGGGAATGCCTAACACCTTCTCCTGGGTTAACATAATTCCTTACTCAGATTTATGGTTCGTAGATTGTTGACAGAGTCATATTTTACTCGATTCGGGATTCGACTTGTGACTTGGGCATCATTAATCTCCCAAGTGGAGAATCTTATTTTTAATAATAAATCCCGTTTCGATTGTCCTTTAATTGAAAAAAACTCATTTATGCCCTTGCGGGTATAGTGAATAAGATGGTGTAACAGTCACCGCCGTTAAATGCAACGATCCCACCAAGGAACAAGTGTCCTATGTTTTGCTGAAGAAGTTAGGCAAAACCCTTACAGGAGGAATATTAATATGGTATTCACAGCTACCAGTCCTCTCTAAAGAAACATTTGCAAAAATGGCCAATAAGTTTGTGACCACCCATGCTAGAGCCAAGAAGGTCAAAGCAAGAGTAGAGGAGATATTCTTTATTAAGCAATCCTTGGGAGAGAGACTAATGGACTTCCTCCCCCGGTTCAATAGAGTAAGGATGACTCTACCAAACATATCTTAAGGGATGGTGGTCGCAACCTTTCAGAATAAAGTGAGTAGACAATGTTCAAGAGAAACTAGGAAAATGTTGAGCCGATTAATGAAGTATCCTCCAACCACATAGTATGAATAATTCTTGTTGCGCTGAGGTTCAAGTAGATGAGGCGACCTCAACGGACCAACTCACCGATTAACCTTGGTACAAATAAAATCCAAAAAAGAACGAAGAGGCAGCACCAGAAGAGATCACTCGATTTCACGAACTAATATGGAATGGCACAAACCATAAGTCAGGGCGGCCGTCATACCATTCCTCTACTATTAAGAAGGCCCATCCAGGCCAAATCGAATTGAAATAGGTATGCCTCTGTTACTAACTACTCACATTTTTTGTGTGTCGCCTACAGAAATAGTATATGCTCTTGAGAAACTCAGAACAAAGGTGAAGTGGCCACCAAAGATAAGATCACACCCGAACACCAAAAAATCTAATGCCCTCTATGAGTTGGAACAATACAAAAGAGTGCATTTCCCTCAGACAATGAGTCGTAAACATTTTGCGGCAAAGGAACCTCAAGAAGCTGTTAAGCGATAAGGGGAGAACTAACTTCCAGATGACACGAACACCAGCTAGTACTATCAACATGATCATCGGCCATGGCAACGATGCCTCTATCAACAACGTTAAGTTACCACCACTCAAAAGCACAATCGGTCTATCACCCGTGAACGGTACGATATACTCGAAGAAAGTATCATCTTCAATGAGTCGGATGCCGACGGTTTAAATTTTCCTTATAGTGATGCCCTCGTTATTACTTTACACATTTTATATACCAATGTCAAATTCATCATAGTGGACGATGGAAGTGGTGTGTGCATTAACAATCCCCGAGTCCTTACAGAAATGAGACTCGAGGATAAGATGGTGCCATGCTGCAATTGAGCGGATATCCCAAGAAATCACATTCCCCATCTTGGTCAGCAGTGTGATACTGGAGACGACATTCCACTTTGTGGACCAGGACACTACCTATATTTCCATAGTGGAACGATCTTGATACATCTCTTAAGAGCAATGGGCAATATTCACCATATGCGAGAAACAATGCACATCCCGAGAATGCTATCACCTTGCTTTGGATAGCACGGCCACCCAACAGAAAAAAGACAAATAGAGGCATAGTAATAAACAGGGCCAAGGTCGCAGCAAACAGAAATCGGGGATATCATCATGGATCCCCTCACGGTCGAGGTTGCAGATTCGACCATAGAAGTCCTTGACCCCGTCCAATTGGACCTTAGAGAACATAGCAAAAAGTCCTATATCAACTGCAAACTCTAGGAACCAGGTAAATTCAGTCAATTCTTAACAACTAATGCAGAAATTTTGCTTCCAACCACTCATATATACGTGCATCCTAAAAGAAATTGCCACACACAAATTAAACGTCGATCCATTCCACCCCCAGTAAGACAATTCAGGTATAAATTCAACTCTGCTATCAACAACGCAATCCACAAATAGGTGAAAATACTGTTAGAGAACGACTCCATCAGGGAGTTGAAGTACTCCAAGTGGATTGCCAATGTAATGATGGTCAAAAAGAAAATGGAAAATGACGGATGTGCGTGGACTTCACAGACTTGAACAAAGCATGTCCAAAGGATTCGTTCCCATTACCCCATATAGACCAACTCATAAAAGCAACAGCCGAGCACAAACTATTGAGATTTTTAGATGTTTTACTCAAGCTATAACCAAATTCTTATGGAGGAAGAAGATCAGGAGAAGACCACGTTCATCACCCACCAAGGAATGTATTGTTATTGGGTCATGCCGTTTGGACTAAAGAACACATGGACTACTGATCAATGATTGGTATCAAAGATGTTTAAATAACATCTCGGCAAAACCATGGAGGTTTATATAGACGACATGTTGGTCAAGTTTGAATGGGTAGAAGATCTCATCGATCATTTGAAAGAAACTTTCGGCATACTCAAACGGTACAGAATGAAGCTGAATTTAGAGAAATACACGTTTCATGTAGTCTCGGGAAAGTTCTTGGCCTTTCTCGCATAGCAACGATGGATCAAGGCCAACCCAGACTAATTCAAAGCAAGCAAGGAGATAGCAAAACTCCAAACCACCAAAAATGTTACAACCCAAATCGAAGGGCTGCGACGGGCACTCGGTTCCTTACTTGATTGCATACCAATCTAACGTCTCATTCTTATCATACTATCATAGGTAAATGAGACGGAATGGTCATGAGATACCAGAATAAAGCATAAGAGAATACTCGAATAGACGACCTAACATGATATACCAACTTATATATGTTACATACAGACCTTTAAGACCGACATAATCATTTGTACACTCAAACAATAGGCATACAAGGCCATACAATCATCCATATATATGATATGTGTCTATAAGCGTCTAAAAGTACTAAAATGCCATAAAGGTTGGGACTGGGCCCCACCATACCAATCAATACATGTAAAACGATAATGACAAAATATGAAACGTTGGAGCAAGTGGAGTGCGCCAACATCTTCCGCTGAGTTGATAACCTACTAGGACAACTGTCAACCTGTCTATCGGGAGCTATGAGCATGAAACATGGTGTCCCCAAGCAAATGGGACGTTACTACAAATAATATACTGAGTATATAAGGCAAGAAAAGTATTATATAGAAGCCATGAAAAGAAAAAATCCTGGAGTAAAGGACTCAATCTTTAAGTCTGAATAGGTCAGTGAACCATGAAACGTTAATAATGTCATGCATATGCATATAAATTTCATATCATTTTTAGGTATATGCATACATAATATCATCATGCCTCTAAGGGCATCTTATCATATCATCTCTGCCTCAGTGGGCGAAATCATTAACATATACCAACTGATCAGGTGGGGGTGCGTATATAGCATTGTAACCTTTCCCCATATCCCATATACATATAATATATGTGTATATAACATCATCTGTTTATTGGTCAATGTACACGTATAAATGAATACAATGCATAATGAAGTGAGTCAATAAGATCTCTCGAAATGTCATAAGATCAATATGCCTTCGTTTAATATTATGAAATAAACTTTACCAATTTACGTATTTTCTGTGATCCATGAACAGACGATATAATAATAGGACACTTGGAAAATCAAGAAAGTAGGCACACCTAGTACTTCTAAGAATAGAGTCATTTGTAAAATTTGTGTGTTTACTCATTTCGTTTGTATCATATGGATCATGCGAAAACAAAAGAAAGGATAACCTTAACATAACTTATCACAGTATGTCCAATAACCACGTTTAAATCTTCGCGTCACACTTTAACTAACAATAACGATAATTATAATATTGTTGAGAAACGAATGATGCAACTATCATACAACGAGTGACAAGCTTATTTTATATTAAAACAGACAACATCACCCCTATTTTCCTTGCTTTCCCCAATTCCTTCAAAATAATAAGACAACCTTCAACTATATACCTTCAGAACCACAATACACCCAACAGCCCAACAACACCAATCAATCTATGCAACAATAAGTGCACAAATATCACCAATGAAACTACTATTTAACACAACGAGCAGCAACCTTGGATTGGAACCAAACCCCAACTCTTTTTCACATCCCCCCTGTACTTACAACATCATCAAAATTTCCAGCATATAAATATATATATTGACATGACATGCTAACCTTATATCCATTATAAAAGTAACATCACAATTTCTAGGTATTGTGCAGTTGCCTCTTATCCTATATATAACATACTCAACATATTGACAAGAATAACAATAACAATAACATTATAACCAAACTGGTACCCACGATTTCCATCCATATGATGTCATACACACAATTCCAAAATAGTCCAATACGAGACAACAACATCTTATACAACTTTAATTTCTATCTTATAATTCTTCATCCAAATAACTTAACCAACACATATATAAGCTTAAGCCCAAGATATTAGGTGTGATAAATACCTTAAATAATAAGAAAAAGCTTGAACCAAAGCTTCCCTTAGCTTAGAATCACTCTTAAATACATCACAATACCATAGAGACTCTTCTTCACCTTGGCTAACTTTTGAGGCTAGGTTTAGCTAAAACCACCTAGAATTCGACTTGGAACCTTAGAGAATTGTTAGGGGAGTGTTGAAAGAGTTTAGGAACTATTCTTGGTCGAAAATAACCAAAAATGAGCCGTCCAACCCCTTTAAAATGTTCAAGGGTCGTCCACCGCCTAAGTGAGTCCCATTAGGAGCAACTTGCACGGTCTCACAAAAATATGAATATCTAATATCTATCTACTCAGATGTTGTATCAATGAATAGTTTAATGAGTTTGAAACTAGACTTATAGACATTTAATTTTATAGGTGGATCATCCTGTAATTCCAAGTATTGGGATATAATATTAGCTAAAATATAATTGACCTAATTTTCAGCACATTTATTAATATAACTTGTGATGACCTTTGCCAACTTTAATTTCACAACTCGCTTGAATTTAAAACATGACTATCATACGTCGAAAATAACTCATAACATATTCTCCTTAAGATGTCAAGAACCCTAGTATCTCCCCATAAGTACATGTTATAACTTTCCAAATTTGTCGACATACAACAAAACTTATATTCTTCATTCTGTTTAGCTTCTAAACCTTCCAACCATTTTGTTACTTGTAGGGATGGTAGTGGAGCGGAGCAGGGCTGGTTGACCCTTAACCCTCAAAAGTTCTAATCCCCACCCCCTCCGCCCTACCCTGCATAGTGATTTTGTTTGTTTTCCACCCTCACCGTATCAACCCGCCCCACATAAGTTGTTTTTCTTGTTTTTCCTTTTATTATTTTTTTAGTGAGTTCTTCATTTCTCTTAATTAACTCATTATCTGGCTTGTAATATGATTCTCGGGTGAGAGATTTAGATAAATAAACTAACAACAATAATGATTACCCAGTAAAATCTCATATAGTGGGGTCTGGGGAGGGTAATACGTACGTAGATCATACCCCTGTCCCGGTAGGGCATAGAAGCTATTTCTGATAGACCCTCGGCTCAGAACGACGGAAATAAAGGAAAACAAGGAAAACAAAAAAAAAGAAAAGAGAATTCATTTAGATAAATAAGCTAGATTAAAGAAATTCAAACTAATATTCTGTCTTCCCATTCGTTTGCTACTTTCGCTTTTGATATGTGGTAAAAATTTGAGAATGCCATAAACAATAGTTATTATTTTAATTTCTTCACAAGTTATAAGATAACAAAGATCATTTACATAAACAAGTCTTCGTTGGCTGACTATTCAGAATTAAACTTTGATGTTTTGGACCAACATGAAACTACACTCTATTAATAATTTATCTGTGAATAATTAGTCAAGAAAAAAAAATTATATACATATATGTGTGCGCGCGCTATACCTTCATTCGTGCAAATAAATAGTTGGAAAGACTCAGAAAAGTGAAAACTCTATTTTAGGTAATTGAGTTTTAGTTCAAATTATGGGTCTCATTAGGCTGGATTTCACAACCGCATATGCTCAAACTCTCCCCGTCCTGCCCCGCACACCCCTCACCCTATTGCCATCACTCGATACTTGTTATCAATAATCTTAATGATTTGTAACTACCAAGGTAACATGATTAACTTACTTTGCGTACCTTTTAAAATGATCTCATTACTATTCTTACATCAATTGACTTACGATGCACTCCCACATATGAAAAGATGGGGTGTAACAAAAAAGCAACTCCAAAGGTTGACTGGCCGATTCGCCGCCCTATTCCAGGTTTTTCTCAACGTCGTCGGATAGATGCCACAAATTTTTTGATATACTCAAGAAAGACAACACCCTCGAATGGACTCCCGAGTACGTCAAGGCTCTACGAGAACTGAAGGTGTTCTTAACATCACCGCCCATACTTTCAAAACAAGAACTAGGGGAGCAACTCCTCACCTATCTAGCCGTCTCCTAGATAGTGGTAAGCACATCCATGATCCGTGAAAGAAAAGGTACGTAATCCCCCATCTATTACATCAGCAAAACACCTGTTGACTCCGAAACGAGGTACCCGCACCTCAAAAAATTGGCTTTATCCTTGGTCGTAGCTTCACGAAGATCAGACCTTATTTCTAATAACAACCTGTCGCTATCGTCATGACATTTCCCCGTAGAAGTATTTTGTATAAACTCAAGCTATCGAGGAGACTGGCCAAATGGGTCATCGAACTAAGCGAGCATGATATCACATAACAACTGAAAACGGCGATAGTCGCAAATGCTCGCCGACTTCAGTGCCAAAATAATGCCCAAAATTCGAAAGGGAAGCCACCCAAGCTTCCCCACAAACATAAGACCACTGGTCCTATACATCGATCGCGCATCCAACGCATCAAGGTCCAAATTGGGACTCCTACTCGATGTCCCAACAAGTGAAGTAATTTTCCAGTTCATAAGGTTACCATTTATGACTAACAATGAGGTCGAGCATGAGGCCGTAACTGGACGATTAAGGCTAGAAATGAAGTATGGGGCAAAACGGTTGAAATTTCGCTATGATTCCAAGATAATAGTCAACAAAGTCACATGAACTTTCCAAATCAAGGAACAAAGTATGCAAAAATAACAGAAGGAAATATACAAGTTATTGCACGAGGTCGATGAGTGCTAGCTCGATCATATCCCATGTGCACAGAATGCCAAAGCAGATGGCCTCGCCAAACTGGTTGCAGCTATCAAAATCATCATGACAGGAGACCAAAGCATAGTTCATCTCCTCAACTCATCACTAGACCAAATAGAGGTAAAAACCTTAAACTTAACTTGGGACTGGTGCATTCTTATTGTCATATACTTGCAGGATGCATACTACCAAGCGAAAAAAAAAAACAAGAAATTAATAATGCAAGCGGCTAAATACAGTCTCATTCATAGCGACCAATACAAGAAGACGTATGGCGGCCCTCTGGCAAAATATTTGGGCTCGAATCAAACGCAGCATATCCTCAAAGAAGTCCATAATAAGGTTCACTCCAACAATCAAGCATTTTACAGATGCCCCAAACGGGCGGGATACTATTGGCCCACCATGAAAAAGGACGATGCTGAATTTGTGATGAGATGCGAACAATTCCAGAAGTATGCCCCATTGATTCACCAAGCAGGCATACACCTCCATTCAGTTACCTCCCCTTGGTCATTCATTAAATGGGGAATGGAAATCGTGGGCTCCCTTCTATTAGGGTGAGGTAATGTACGATTTCTTTTGCTTTTAACTGACTATTTCTCTAAATAGGTGGAAGCCAGAGCATTCATCCAAATATGGGAATAGGAGATAATCGCCTTTATATAGAGAAATATCATCTACCGATTCCATAAAGACCCGGGCGGTCGTTTTATGAGTTACCGCTCTGTTATCCTCATTTCTGCTTTTTATTGCCTTGTTCAACTGTATTTTTGTGTTATAGGGTTGGTTGGATTGGGTTTGGAGATGTTTTGATAAGGTTTGAGACACTTAGTCTCTTTTGAGGGACCTTAAGCTAGAAAAGTCAACCGGATATCGATTTATGTGTTAAAGGGCTCGGATGTGAGTTCCGATGGTTTGGATAACTTTGGGAGGTGATTTGGAACTTAGAAGCGTGACCGGAATGTGTTTTGGAGGTCCGGAGTAGATTAAAGCTTGAATTGGAGAAATTAGAATTTTTGCATTTTCCGGTTGGCAGGTGAGATTTTTATATAGGGGTTGGAATGGAATTCCGGAAGTTGCAGTAGGTTTGTTGTGACATTGGGAGGTGTGTGTAAAATTTTAGGTCATTCGAACATGGTTTGGTAGATGTTTTCATCAAAAGCATAATTCGGAAGATTTTGGGAACCTTAGGCTTGAAGCTGATGTGTTTTGGTTGATCCGATATTGTTTGAGGTATTTTGAAGATTGGTATAAGTTTCGATTGTAGTATATGACTTGTTTATGATTTTGGTTGAGGTCTCAGGGGCCTCGGGGTGATTTCGGATGGTTGGTGGAAGGTTTGAGTTGGGTTGTGACATTTGAAGTTTTTCTCATTGCTCTCATAACCGCACCTGCAATTAGGGGACCGCAGGTGCAGTCTCGCAGAAGTTAGTTTGGAGCCGCAGATGCGGCCAAGTAAAAGGTTAGTTGGAACCGCAGAAGCAATCGATGAGGCGCACATACGATGGAGGAGGTGCAATATTTCAACCGCAGATGCGAAAATGGTCAATGAATTGAAAACCACAGGTGCGGTGGTCTAGACCGCATAAGCGGGACCGCGGGTGCGGAATCCCTAGACCAGAAGGTATAAAAACATTCCTTCGCGATTTTTGAGTTGTTCTTCACCAATTCAAGTCGGTTTGAGAGCTCTTTGGGAGATTTTGAAGAGGGATTCAAGGGATAACGTCAGGAAGTAAGATTTTTAACCTAATAATCAATCCTAAGGCATTATTTCACTGATTTAACCTAAGATTAACGGAAATTACGGGTTAAAACTTGGGGATTAGGGCTTGGTATTGGAGACCTTGACCTAAGAATTTGAGGGGCCATTGTGGTCAAATTTTGGGAATTTTGATATGTATGAACTCGTGGGGAGATAAGGAACCTATTGTTATAAAATTTTATCGAATTCCGAGATGTGGGCCGGGGGTCGGGTTTTGGTTAATTTCGGGATTTTTGTTGTAAATTGATTATTCTCGCTTGGTTTTAATTCCCTTAGCATATTTTGACGTCGTAATTCTATTTTGGATAGATTCGACGCGAGTGGAGGCCGATTCAAGTGGAAAAGGCATTACGGCCTAGAGTTGAAACGGATTGAGGTGAGTAATGATTGTAAATGTTGTCCTGAGGGTATGAAACCCTGGATTTCACATAGTTGCGCAATATTGAGGTGATGCACACGCTAGATGACGAGCGTGGGGTCGTACACCATTGGGGATTGTGAAGTAGTCCATCCCGAATGACTATTTTACCGCGTATTTGATTGAAAACTATTTGCTATCGTCATGTTTTGGGCTGAATGCCATATTTCGGTCTCGTGCCAACTATTTGGACCCTTAGGGGATTTTTACTGCTATTTTCTCATTGTTTTGATTTTTAGTTTTGTACTCAGTCATGCTATATTATACTATTTTCATAACTCAGCCATGTTTACTCTGTTTAATACTTTAAATGTTATTTTTGGTTAAGCATCATATTTTACTACGCCCGGGTGGCTTATAGTGATTTCTAACTAAGTAAAGCTGAGGGCCTGTGTTGTAAGTATTTTTGGTCGGGTTGCATGCCGCAACATTGATACACTGATTTATGATTATGAGGTCGAGGGCCTGAGATTGTACGCCATGAGGTAGGTTATTGATATGACGCCAAGAACCTATTTATTATGTCACAAGGTGGCTTAACATTGCGCTTGGACCGTAAGGGGCCCCTCCCGGAGTTTGTGCACCCCCAGTGAGCGCGGGTACCTAATATGATATGAGATATAGCCCTAGAGGCTGGTGTTGTTCCATGTTATTGCCCGAGGGGATGATTCTGTGGACATTGTGCCCGAGAGGCAGTTTTTATGTGTTTATCTTTTCTAACTGCTCTTCATTTACTTGTTTAACTATTAAAAAGGTGTTTTAAAGAAGCTTATTTTGAACTAAGGTGTCTTTATATGATTTTCCCTATATTTTTGTTGGATTTACACTACTTCTGTATAGCATGTTGATGTGTTCTTTACATGATTTCTTATCGATCAGTCTTCATTTATTATTATAACTCACTAAGTTGGAGTATTTACTTTACTTCCTGCACCATGTGTGCAGATTCAGGCGCTTTAGGTCCTGCTAGCGATGGTTGATAGCTTCCAGCAGACTCTGTAGTCCACTAGGTAGCTGCTCAGCTTTCGCAGCCCAGTGTTTCTCCCTCTTATCATTATTTCTTTCCTTTGTGCTGGGTTTTGTAATAGAGTGTTTAGTCCCCTTTTCCATAAGACTTATATTAGATGTCCGTAAGACTTATGTTAGATGGTCATGACTAGTGACACCCTGATGTCGGGCAGTGTTGATTTTTCCGCTAATTGTACTATTTCACTATTTATTTGGGATTAAATTATGTTAAAGACTTAAAGTGTGTCCTTTTAATTGATTAAAAATGAATTGGTTGTTTCGTCGACTGGTCTTATCTTCACGAGAGGCGCCATCACGACCGGTTCTGGGTTTAGGGTCCTAACAGATTCAGCCTACCCAAAGAAATCAGCTGCGACAACGGACCACAATTCACAGGAAAGAAAACTGCTGATTTTTTTAATAAATGGCATATCAAAAGGATATTGTCGACCCAATATCATCTAGTGGGTAATGTACAAGAAGAATCCTTATTAAACATCATGAAGAAAAAAAGGTTGAAGACACCAAGGGACTATGGCCGAAAATACTACCATAAGTATTATTGGCCTACCGAACAACGGCAAAGACGAGCACATAAGAGACAACCAACACTTTGGCAATGGAATCAAGGTAGTAATACCGGTCGAGGTCGGAGAACCAAGCCTAAGGTACTCTTATGAAAGCGACCTGAGTAACGATGAGAGCAGAATGTAGGAACTCGACAAAATTGACGAATGAAGAAATATGATGTACATAAGAGTGGTCACCCAAAATCAAAAGGCAAAAAGCTATTACAACAAAAAATCAAGGTCCGGCCGCTTTAAGTCGGGGACTATGTAGTGAAATCCAAAACTCAAGCGAGCAAAGACCCTCGGGAAGGCAAGCTGGGAACAAATTGGGTTGGTCCATACAAAATCACAGTCAAAACGAACAAGGGTTCGTTCCAACTAGAGACAATGGAAGTAGAGCAACAACCAAACAACTGGAACATCAGCCAAAAAAAAAAGTGACCCCCAAGTCGCACTCTTTTTCCCTCACTTGAGTTTTATCCCATTTGAGTTTTCTCAATGAGTCGTCAAAGAGAGCACTTCAGGTCGAAGTACGTGAAGGTAGGATCGTCATTACTATTTCATTGCTCGACTTCTCAATGCTCTCCAAGTCCAACATTGAAGGGACTAGGTAGACTAGGACTGAGACTGGAATACCAGCCAACACCAAAAATCTGTAGTTTCCTCCAAATATGTAACCAAAGCGACAATGTCAAAGCAATAAAAAGACTAAGCTTTCCAAACCACCTTATTAACTAAAAGGTTATGTTCGACCATTATCGAACAAACACCTATCAGCCCTTTTCCTTGATTTACTAAAAAATTATGTTCGACCTCGCTCGAACAAACACTAACAACCCTTGGCTGTGATTCACTAAAAGGTCACATTCGACCTCAGTCTATTAAACACCTACCGGCCCTCGGCCGCGATTCACTAAATAGTTACATTACCCGCAATTCACTTAAAGGTTATGTTCGACCTTGCTAAAACAAATATCTACCGGCCATAATTCACTAAAAGGTTACGTTTGACTTCGCTCGAATAAATACCTACTGGCCCTCAACTGCAATTTACTAAAAGGTTACGTTCAACCTCGCTCAAAAAAACACCTACCAGCCCTCGGCCGTGATTTAACAAAAGGTTATATTAGACTAAGCTCGAAAAACCACCTACCGACCCTCGGCCGCGACTCAACAAAAATTTTATGTTCGACTATGTTCAAGCAAACACATATCACCCCTCAACCACATTTCAACAAAAGTAAGGCAAAAGCAAAACGAGCAAACAATAAAAGAAAAAAACATACAAGTATAGAAAGTAAACCATGGGAAGGAAAAAGATTCAAATAACAACATTGGTATTTCAAACTTAAAATACTATTTACAAGGGCTCATAAAGACGCCTCCAAAAATACACACAAATCAAAAGAAAACTATTGGCTGCCACCATCACAACCTTCAGTGCCCTTGCCAACTTGGTCACCTTGACCACCAACACCTTCGCAATCTCGATTCCCCTCGCCATCACCACCTTCGCCCTCAGGATAAGCGGTATTGTATAAGTCGTTCTCCTCAAGCCGATCTACACCCATGTCCACATCATCCTTTTCACCCTCACGCGTAGTGAGATCATACCCACAAGCACTCAAGTTTTACGAGCCTTAAAACAAACATCTTTGAGGGAAGCCTCAAAAATACATCCCTCTGCATGAAAATCTCGAAAGACATATGACTGGGCCTCGGCATAAATCCATTCCTCATATAACTTCCGTGGAACATTAGGATAATCTGAAGTGAGGGAAGAGGACGGTTGTGCCAGTAAAAGGGCCTTTTCGGCCTCTAGAGCATCACTCGATCGTAGATACCAGAAGTCTCTTTCTCCAATCCCCTACCCTTTAATCGAGCCGCTTTTCTTTGAGCCTTGCGGTCGTTAAATTATTTTCTTGCTCGAAATGGAGAGTCGAATCACCACCTCAAGGGACTCCTTCTTCCTTAAAGTCTCCGACTGCGCAGGATCTACCTTCTCCGGCTCCTTGATTCTCCATGACCATGCCACTACAAGCGTCTGCCCTAAATTGACATTCCTCAAGCTGGCCTCGCAACTACACTACCTAAGCTTGGGGTCGATGCACTAGGCTTCGATCCTATTCTAAGCTCAAGCTCTTCGTCGATCATCCGTAACTCATCCACGTCCATGTTGAAATCTGACCCAATATCCTCCTTAACGATGACTTTCCCTTATCACCAATAAAAAAGGCATGTCGGCCACAACCCTGAAAGATGATCCCCCTTTGTGTCTCGGAAGAACAAGGCTAGCATTGCTCACCACGTCATAGACCACATCCCCTAAAGATGAAAATTCATATCTTCAAAACACGGGACCTCGGGACATGGCTTTAGGCTCTCCTCGATATGCACTATATCCATCTCCCGAAGGACAAGTCCACAATCTCCCACATCAACGATCATCGGCTTCTCTCCCCCGACGTTCAAGGCCCTCCTCTTACGAGGCATCAAATCTCCATCATCGAGCAAATGTTCATCATCCTCATCGATAAGAGAATATAAGGGAAAAGCCGAAGTCTCCACGACCAAGGTGGGGACAAGTTTGGACTCGACAACAAGAGGAACTAGAACAAAGGTAGAATCAGCCACAATCAAAGCAGGGGCAGAAACCAAGGATGCAGTAGCTTTCTTCTTCCGGAATAAAAGCACAAGAGCTCTCGACCTCTTCATAGACCCCTTGACTGAAGTTAAGAAAATAAAAGAAAAGGGAAAATCAGTTAAGGTAAAGAAATAAAGAGTTAAGAAATCATTGGTAGAAAGGAAATTACCAGTCGAAGGGAGAGCAGGCCCAAACTTCTGGAAAAAACTTGGCCGTTAACGAATCCACACATATGAGGGAGGAGTTGATCGACCCAGTCAGAAATATGAGTGACCAAAGAAGGAGGCGAGGTCTTGGCTGCAAAAGAAGACGACGAGAAGTCAAAACTTGGGACCAAACATGAGAAAGAGACCAAAATACATACGCGTATAGTTCCAAACCTCAAGAAAGATGTTGATATTGGTCACAACGTCCTCGGTCCTACAATAGAAGAAGTTGAACCAGAACTGACGATTTTACTTGTCATCCATCTTCAACACCATGCATTTTCCCGTTGGCGGCGGAGGCTCAGCATCGTCCCCCTATAAAACCTAGGAGCGAACAAATGGATTAAATGCTGCAATGTTAGTTCGATCCCAGCAATCTCAGCAAACTTGGTAAACATCTCTTATGAGTGTATAGACATACGGTACAAGTTCGGTTGGGAAAATGCCATAGTAATAACAAAACTCCTCGACCAGTGGTAGAAGAGGGAGAGAATAGCCGACTTAAAATGAGTAGGCATAGAGGGTGCAATACCTAGGATGGGGAACCTGCATCGTATCCAACCCGACCGTTATCAACTCGATGTGATTGGGAATGCCGAATTTATCCATATGTTCCCCCTATTCCATCACGACATCACTGACCGAAAGGCTCCAAGATCAGCATCTGGTGATTTGGTAAAATCAGATCTAGAATCAGGGTTACGTGGAATTATCTCACAAACAAAAAGGTTCCATCCTCAACATGGGAGGGGAATGCCACTGACAAAGGGTCAATACGACTCCCCTCGCCAACTTCAAAAGGTACGTTAGACATAGTTCAATATAAAGGAGGAGGATAACAAGCAAAAGGAAATGAGGAATGATGTAAGTAGCTGAATATGGAGTAAAAAGGCTCTACGGAGAAGATGGAGAAGATATTGCTAAAAGTTTGGAAAAGTTTCAAAACCGATAAACCCTCCCCTATTTATAAGGTTTGAGAGGCACCGAAATCAAAACGATGGTTCATGATTAGCACGTAAATTGAAATGACAAAGCCAATCAAGGGTCACACTTAAAGCGATGAAATGCGTCAGAAACAGTGTCATTATGATGCATGATGTCATGACGTTACTTCTTCTCTTGGACCAGATGGCTCCACAGACCCCAGAAAACCACGTAGACCCATCTCTACGACCACGACCTCAACCAACTCTATAAAATCGAATTATCAACGACATTGTCCACTTACCGACCTTTTCCTTGAGAACGACATCGATAAGCAGATGAACTAACTGCACAGGTCAAAATCCATATTTAGTCTAAATGGTATTAGTAAAATATTTCTTGGATTCCATGCATCGAAGTAGTCTAATTATCAATGAAGGTTGCGGCCGAAGAATCAACAAAGTCTGATGTCTATGAGTTGTCATCTAGGCCGAGGTCGAACACCCTTAACAGACCTTTAACGGCTAGTTTCAAGATAGAATATAAAAGAGTATATTCTAGTGAATATTTTGTGCACTTGTACCGTTAGGGTTTTTTGGAACATGTTCCCTATAAAATAGAAAGAGACACAATGATAGGGGACATATGATATTCATTTGTAAAAATATATTTTGACTTGAGAAAGAGAATCGGATCTCATTGATAATATACAAACATCACCTTTTCACTAATATTTTTTTCTATATTTTTTCCACTAGATACGAGACTAACTCAAATATTTGAAGGATTTTCCATCGCTCATCATTGTCAGAAAGAACATTCATTGATTCCATTATTTCTTGGGTGACTCATTCATTTTATTTACTTAAATGGCATTTATTGTTATTCATTGATATTGAATGCTGAATTATTGCCTTTGACTTCTGGAATAGTTATTACATACTACCACCGCCATCCTAATATCTCTACATAATATCTGTTGCCTTTTTGTATAACTCCATCTTAGGGATATTATTGTTAGCTAAAGATTAACCTTTACTTGTAAAAATTAATATTTGAACTAATATCTATATTTTATTTGGCCAAACAACCTTCATCTATATATTTTTAGTACCACAACACAAATCAAGCTACATAACAACAGGTGCATAAACATCACCAACAAAACAACTATTTAACACGACGAACGACAATCTCAAATTGAATCCCTTTTGAACCATTTAACCCTAAAGTCATTTATTCATTAGCTTAACAACATATCTTGCATGATATTAAGTACAATGCGAGGACTTCTAACCTCCTATTTATGTCCGAATTTAGCCTCAGATAGCCCAACAATCTAACAACAACAAGTGCATGTAGTAGGCTGTTACACTCACCATAATCAATAGAAACAACACCAATTTCATCCCATCAAAGTCCACATCTATCCGCAATGACACCACAACACTATAGATGTTGTGTTCTCGTCTTGAATCAACTTTTGGTATTCAAGTTGGCGTGTAAACACTTGTAATTTTCCTTGAAACTCCAATAAATATATATATATATATATATATATATATATATATATATATATATATATATATATATATAAACGAGGGATTGATTCTTACCTTAATCTACAAGAACAGCATGAAACCTGAGGTTACTTTACTTCTATGAATCCTCCAAAATAGCCACAAGATTAAGAACTACGATCTAGCAAGCACCACGGGATTTCTAGTGTTGGATTCATATTTATATTTTTGGTTTTCACTCTAGAATTATGGAGGTTGCTTTGAGAGTGTCTTGGGAGAGCATAGGCTCTGGTTGATTCAAAAAATGAACTCAAATGAGCCTTGATATCCTAAGAATACTCCCTCACCCCTTCTGGTATCAAACTTACCTAGGGAGTCTTTTCCATTATTGTGCACATAGAACTTGCAACCAAATGCCCTAAGGTAGGATATGTTTGGTTTTCTCCCTTTAAGTAACTCGTAGGGAGTTTACTCAATCAGAGGTCTAAGTGGGTCCCATTGGGAGCTGCTTGCGTGGTATCGCAAAAATACAAATATCTCTCGGTCTTGATATTATATAAACAAATGATTTAATGTATTAGAAACTCAGCTCCTAGATCTTTAATTTGGTAGCGGGATTATCTCGTAATTCCAAGTATACTGGGAGAAAAGCTCAGATACATTTTTCCTAATTTTCAGCATATGATGAATGTAACTTGTGATGACCTTTGCCAACTTCACAACTCACTTGACTTGAAAATATAACATATAACTGTCATAAGACTAAAATAACTCATAGAATAACATCCTTATCATGTTAAGAACTGTAGTTTCACCCCAAACGTACATGTTATAACATTCCCCACTTGTCAACTTTCGATGAATAAAATATTTTGTCAAGTAATTTAGCTTCTAAGTCATCCAACCCCCTTGATACTTAAAGTTCATGATCTTAAATATTTGTAACCTCCAAGGTAACATGATTAACTTTCTTTATGTGTTTTCAAAGATGATCTCATTTCTAAGCTTGTATCAATTGACTTACGTACAAAAACATGGGATATACCAATATATCTTATATATGTGGGCAAAAAATTAGTAAATAAGTACAAATAACTGATTTCAAACCCGACAAATCAAATGGATTGTGGTAGAATATCCCATACTCGAACCCAAAAACTTCATTTCCTGAATCCCATATTCTATCCGATAAATATATATGATTGATTCAGTTTTTTCCACTGTCAACTAAGAGACACTTTCACTTCAAAGGTCTAGGCCAATTAGACAAACTAGATTATGCAAGATTTGCTGACAAAAAGAAGTATTATAAGGACGAAAGGGGCTGTTATTTTCTCAGTTCTTTATTAGCTGAGTTAGGCTGAAAAGAGATTGCCTAAGAATAAAGTAAAGTAGAGGACTTTGAGATCATCCATAGAGATTGAGCATCAAATGAAATGTTTTCATGGTTAATTAGTGAATGGCTCCAATTATATCTATTAGTATAAAAGTTCACAAATTTCCATAGCAGGATAGAACCAGTAAAAAGTTTAGCTTCTTAACTGAACAAGGAATAACAACATGGGTTTATGTCATTACAGAATTTTAGCGGGTTAAATTTAACTTAATCGTTAAAACATCACAATTTAAACCTAGTTGAATTTTCTTTCTTAGTGTCAGTTAATCAAGGTTCACCATAAAAATAAAAATAAGTCGCCTTGGCTTTAGGTTAGGCCAATCTCTTATTTTCACGTAATTACCCAATCCATCCTATCTTCACTTATTGATCTATTATGAAAATCAATTCGTACCTACAACAGTTTTCGCGAGTTAAATTTGACGATTAATTGGTCACAATTAAAACCTAGTTCAATTTTTGTTTTCCTTTTAATCACCATATAAGAAAATCTATGCCATAACGTATAGCGTTTGCGACTAGTGCTTAATGACCAGAAGATTACAATTTAAACTTAAGTAGATCTTCAGTCTTCTTTTATTAACGCATAAGTAAGTTTATGCCAATTATATATACTTTGCGTGTTAAACTAACGGCCAAAAAGTCACAGTTGAAACCTAGTTGTGTTTTCCGTCTCCTTTTATTAACCCTATAAGTTTATGCCATACTATATATCCTTTAATTTGCCAGTTACATTCCAAAAAGCCACAGTTGAACCTAATTAAATCTTCTGAATTCCCTTATAAACCTTATAAGAAAATCTATAATTTATGTATGCAAACAAGACGCAAACAAGAAATAATGAAGTTTCCTGTACTGCAGTAAATAATTAAGAGTGGCAAAGAAAGAGAGTGTATAGGTATAACTTCTTCATTTTTTTCTTTACTTTTCGCCTAATATGTAAATAAGAGAAAACATATATCAAAGCTGGTATCTAGGAAAAACAATCTATAGACGTATTAGTTTATCTTTGTAAGAATTTTTGTGTCATGAAGAAACAAGTAGCCCTCATGATAGTTAATCGCGCAGATGGTTTTCTTTTCTGTCAGTGTGTCCATTGTTTATATTGATAACTGTAACATTACAACTCAACAAACATAAGTTTTCATCAAATATCACTGCCATAGCATTAAAATCTGAGAGGCCATTTATGACTTAAATATTCAACATTCTAATAAAACACATGAAAGGGGTTAACATTGGACCAAAGATCCAACCTCCTACAACAACAACAATAACAACAACACAGTATAATCTCACTTAGTGGGGTCTGGGGAGGGTAGTGTGTACGCAGGCCTTACCCCTACCCTTGGGTAGAGAGGCTGTTTCCAAATAGGCCCCCGGCATCCTTCCCTCCAAGAACTTCCCACCTTGCTCTTGGGGAGACTCGAACTCACAACCTCTCGGTTGGAAGTGGGGATTGCTTACCATCATAGCAACCCCTCTTGTCTTAATTGAGAACAATTTACGTATTTAAAGAATAAACCTACTAGATATCTAGGTAAATCATGACACACATTTTAAACATCCACTTGGTTTAGGTGTCTAAGAGGAGTAGTAACAAATCTTTTCTTAGAGTGATGAAGAATAGTTTTTAGCCTTGTATCTGGAGTTGCCACACTACATTAAAAAGCGGAGAATATATTTCAGATTGCAAGTTATGGGTCAGCTAGCTGGAATATCAGGATTCAACACACATTCAAACCATGGAATTGCAGGATGCGTAACACATAGGAACTGGAGACAGACAAATTAGGAACTACTAATCATAGTATTACTATAACACATTGTGCACAGGATATATAGCACTTCATTCGTACTAATGCATATCAACATGTAATTAGAGCTATCTCTTGAATTTAAAAAATCAAACACAAAAAAGGAAATGGGGATTTTTTTTTTATAAGAGAAAAGGGGGGAATTTCATAAGGCTAATTCACTACGAGACTAACTTTTCAGCTTGAATTTACTATCATGCTTGTTGCTCTTTTTAAACATTAATCCAACTGCTACGTTGAAGAACCCTTCTCAAGGGCGGAAGTGTAATGTTTCGAACCCAATAACTTTTGGACATTATCTTATAGTATATGTATTTAAAAAATTACTAAATAAGCACAAACAATTGATTTCAAACCCAACAAATCAAACGGATTGGGGTAGAATCTCATACTCGAACCTATAAACTTCATTTCTTGAATTCCGTATTTTATCCTATCAGTTTATATGATTGAATTTTTCTAATTTTTCTCCTGTCAACTAAGAGACACTTTCACATCAAAGGTCCAAGCCAATTAGCAATCCAAACTGGATTATACAAGATTTGCTGACAAAAAGAAGTACTACAAGGACAAAAGGACCGGTTATTTTGTCTAGTTCTTTATATATTAGCTGAGTTAGGCTGAAAAGAGAGTGCCTAAGAATAAAGTAAATTAAAGTAGAGGACTTTGAGATCATCTATAGAGATTGAGCATCAAATGAAATGTTTTTATTGTTAATTAGTGAATGGCTCCAATGATATCTATTATATAAAAGTTCACAAATTTCCATAGCAGGATAAAACCAGTAAAAAGTTTGGCTTCTTAATTGAAGAAAATGGAAGAACGATAGAATATTTGGGTTATTATTCTGTTGAACAACTTGCAATCAGGTTCAGTACTTAATATTTCACTCAACCTAGCAACTTTTTCCTTTTATATTTTTTGGAAATATCCTGAGAACCAGAAGAATTGATGTGCATAAGATCTAGCAAGAACATTTACATTTATATATGATTCTCCTTTTTTAATATTAATTTCATAAAACCACTAGATTTGACAGGATTTATATATATGTTCGATCGAAAAACTAGTAGTTTCGTTAAATTAATACTCATCTTTTATACCCATTAGAAAAAAGTCAGAATAATAATTAAATTTTATAGCTACGAGAAGATAATAAACAACAAGTTATTTTAATCAATTCCTTTTTTCCCTTGTATAACCTAAACATGGATTATCTTATTATTCCATGGCTGACAAATTGCTAAAAGAAATGGCCATAGTAGACTTAGTTTGCAAAGATAAAAATAAAAAAGATAGATTAACCCTCAAAAAACAAGAAGATTTCTAATCTACTGCTTAGACGCACCAACAAATTAAGCACACGAAAACAAGAAGGAAAAAAGGAAAATTTCACAAAATCAAAAGGATAAATTTTCAAACGCTCAAAGTAGCTAGATATTAAACCAAACTTAATAATGTACAAATAATATCCATTGATTTTTCTCAAATCTTTTCAACATCAAAAAGTAAAATTTCTTGAAAAAAAAACCTGACCTAATATTGTGGCCTGTTTGCTGAGTTTCCATTCCATCCTCCTCCTCCTCCTCCTCCACTTTCCATTGGAAGTTGACCATTTGGTGACATATTCAGTGGTAAATTAAGAAAAGGAAGTCCAATTGATGGATCAGCAAAATTACCACTTCCACTTCCACCAGATTGTTGTGATACTCCTTGTTGCATCTGAATTGACTCATTCTCTTCATCTAAAGGCAATCTCTCATAAGCAACATTAGTAAAAGATGAAGCAATTACAATAACTGGACCTGAAGCAATTAAAGCTCCCACAACATTTCCACCAACAACTTGACCTTGACCACCAGCTAAATATATAGTTAAGCTAGTTGCTCCTGGTGGTGCTGGTGGTGGCAAAAAAGATCCTGATAATGATAATATCTCAAACCTACCATGTAACGTCGCCACTGAACCGGCAGCCGCTGGCTGTCGTATGGTGACGTTATTAACCGTACCGCTACCGCTCAGTATACAAATTCCTCTTTGCCTTTTTCTTGCATAAGTAGCAACTGATTCAAACACATCATGCCCACTGCTCACTTCCAAAATATGTGCGCGAAGCGCGTTCGCGCTTTCTCTAGTGATGATAACTGGGGGCTTAGGCTTGTTTTTCGAGCCAGGTGGACGACCTCTTGGCCTACGTCCGACAACGTCGCCACTTTGTTGGTGAGAAGAGATGTCGTTGTTGTTGTTGTTGTCATCGGAAAATTGATTATTCCGATTGTTTTCATCATCTTCGGAATCGCGTGGTCTTTGGAGATGATGAGGAAGAAAACGATGAGAAGCTGAACCTAAGTCTAAACCAGCCATAAACAACAACAGATAACAACAACAAAAGTAGTGAACAGAAAACAAAGCTATAATAAAGTATGATATATGATATGATTAATAATAAGAAAAATTAAAACTCAAAGAATACCCATGAGAAAGATATACTTTTTTTTCAAGTGAATATATATTTTATGAAAAAATGGAAGAACTCCAACCCTAGGAACGAATAGAAAACTAAAGAAATAACAGAGAAGAAATGAAGAAGGAGGAGAGAGAAAGTGGCAAATGCAGCTATTGTCACAAACGAAAAGTAGTACAAGTAAGGGTATAAAATATAACGAATATTTTTATCAAGAGATTAGTTGGTTGGGGGTGGGGAGGGGCGTAGAAATACGATTTAATTATTGTTGCTTTCGATAAGAATAATATTTAGAATGATAAAGAGAAAAAGAAAACAACAAAAGATAAGCTAAGAGCGAGGTTATGTATGATGTACATCTTTTCATGTGAGAGAAAGAAACATGTCATGATAATGATCCATAATATTTATCAAATGTATGATATTCAGAAACCTCTGACCAAGAATTTTATAAAAAAAATCTTGGACAAAGTTAATTGGTGTTTAGCTCAAAAATAACTTTGGCATTTTGTAAGCCTAAAAACAAATAAAAAAAATATATGAGGGTAAATCGTAATCAAATATAATGAGCCCTAGAGATAATTATTGCTTTGAGGATTTTCGTTGATCTGTGAATAGATGATAATGGTAAACTTAACTTAAGAGGTAAGCAATAGCTATGAACGAGCGAGAGAGAGAAAGAGAGAGAGTCATAGAGACTGTATTATTCGAGAATAATACTCAATACCCTTTTACAAAGAGAAGGTTTTCTTTATATAGTAGGAAACCCTCCTCGAACAAATAAAAAAGGCAGAAAATATAAAATAACACCTGAACTTGTACTCAAATCCCTGTTACACACTTGTTGGTCACGGGCAACCTTTTACACACCCAACCTTTTAAAAGTGTGTCGGTTACACACCATTTTGATTACATGGCAAGAGCGTGTTTTACAGACAAATTAGGCGAGTGAATAGGAAAAAAAATCTGTGAACTCTCGTGTGTAACTGACACATGTCCATTTTTTTATTTTTTTAATTAAAAACATCATATTCTACGTCAAGAGCTTAAACAAACAATCCACTATTTCAACAATGGAGAAATTATTCCTTTCTTTTTCTAAAAAATCTCACCATAGAAAACTTCCCCCCTCTCCCATAGAAAACAAACAACCAGTTTATTGTTGCCCTCCCCCTTTTCTCATTTTCGTTTTCTTCCCCGCCTATTTTTCTCATCTTCCATGTCCTCCATTTTAAGAATAACAATAATATAAAATAGCTTTGGAAGAAATTGGTAAAGAAAGTTCAAATAAATCTATATCAAGAGAATTTTATAAATCTGAGTTTGAATCTATACCACGAATCGAGCAACCATGGATTTGGCCATAACCAACTTTAATGGAGTATTGAGTTTTGCATTATATTTCTTGTGTCAGATTTGAATCTACACTTACAAACTCATGTTTAATGTACTTAAGTTCCAATTTTGGTTTATAATATGAAGGTGATTAAATGTTAATTTTTGGTGGTGTCTGGCGTCAATCTCCCATGGAGAAGAGAAAGATATGAAATGGAGAAGATGGCTAAGGGGTATAGGTGTAATTTTAAGTATTTTAGTTTTTAAATAAAAAAATAGTGACATGTGTCACTATCTGATTGGAGCGTGAAATAAAATACGTTTTGAAAAATTGATCAAGAAAAAAGTAGTATATATTTGATACACTTTTAAAAGGTTGGGTATGTAAAAGGTTGCCCGCGATTAACAAGTGTGTAACAGGGATTTGGGTACAAGTTCAGGTGTTATTTTATGTATTTTGCCAATAAAAAAAGTACAAAGGTTGGTGGCTTCCACTCAGTAAAGGGAGTTAGGTGCTAAACAACGTCGTTTCTGGTTTGGGTCGCACCATTGCTTGGGTCGCCCTTATCATGAGGGACGTGCCCACTATGCGTGGGGATGTGATGAGCCAAATTTAGCCCTATGCAGTTAGTCCCTCCGTTCGTTGGAGACATATTCAATGATCGTCTTCAATGGACGGACATGCATGATTCATTTTTTACGGAAATTCGGCCATGCCTGTAGGCGCCTTCTTTGCAGAATATGGGTGTGATGGCATTTGTTGGGCCGTTGATGTGTGACCTACCTTTTTTAAGGTGATGTCAAATGTCACATGCATCATCATTGTTCTCGAGACTTATTCAGAACGCGATGTGACATTTTGGTTTTCCGTACTGGTTTCCGTAATGAGCCTCTTCGATTCTCGTGTACTTTTCTCCGATAAATAGGAGAGTGGTTCAAAGGGTTTCATCTTTCGTTCTTTAGAAAGTTTCCATTACTCCTTTCTTCATCCTTCTTTCCTGTAACAGCTATATCTTTTTTAGAGAGATACCTTTCCTGAGAATTATCTTACTCACTACCAATAATTCATTCTTTACTGCATCTTATTGCAAAAGGCCGAGAAGACCGAGAGGACGGGCTCTAAAGCTGCTCTCGAGGAGGCACCGGGTAGCTCGGCCCATGTGGAGATGAGGGTGGGCCGATATACTCGCCGCATTATTATCCATGCGGGATACAATTTATTAGAGGATAGCGAGCAGGCTGCGGATGACATGACCCAGTTGTGCGCGGCTGCGGAGCGCGAGTCGGTCAGAGATGTCAGCAATGGGGACATGTCAAGGCGGGTAGTTGGTTCAGCTTTACAGATAGCTTTCAGCCCCCCTTCTTTACTTTGTTGTTTAAAACAACTATAGTCCATACTGACGCATTTCTTTTCTTTTTTTTTTCAGACCCTCGTTTTGGAGGTAGGGAGGAGGTGGCGTGAGCAAAAGAGAGTGGCCACCTTCTCTAAGATGGAAAAGAAGTACAGAGAGATCCGTGCCAAGCATAGAGCATTGGAGGGCATGTTTGAGTAGGATCCCCAGTTCCGGATGTTCTGCGAGGGCCTTAGAGAATCAGAGGCTCTTTTGAAGAAGAACGCGGCAGAGCTGATGGAATTGGATGCACTGGTGATGGCTTCCTTGGCCCGAAATAGTGAGCTGGAGACTCTCCTTCGGTCTAGGGAGAAGGACATGGAGATTAGCCGCGGGGTAGCGGCTGAGGCTGCGGAGTTACGGGTTCAGATCATTGCCCTTAGAGCCAAGTTGGACGCCATGACTTCCGAAGTAGAGGCCCTTAGGAGATCGCCCCCACAAGATGTCGTGCACTATGAGGCGCACGAGATGTAGGTGTACCATGATGCCATATTGGTCATCTTTAAGGAGGTTTTGGCGGCGGACCGAGTCTCAAAGGTGGAGGTAGAGAGGCATCGGAACTTGACTCGCGTTGCCCGTGAAATGGCCGATTATAGCTTCGACTCGACTGGTAGGGAGGGCTATAATTATGAGGATGTCAACCGCCTAGACTCCAGCTCATAGATTTCCAGGACTTACCAACATGGGGATGGCAGCGGATCTGATAGCGACCGGACGGGTCATGATGGCAGGGGTGGTGAAGGCCCTTAGGGCTTGTATATTAATATTTTGCAGATGTAATTTTTGTAGAACTCGTTGTATATATATTTTTTGGATGAACGAAATATAATTTTTCTTCCTTTCCTTGGCGCTTTTTCTTTCTTTGGTTCTTTAAATCTTTTATTGCGTCCTTTGTTGGTGTTGGCAGCCTTGGTCTAATTTTAGATCGACAGTTTTTGCCATAATAGAATCAATGTCCTTAGCCATGTAGGCGACCCTGACTGTTTTTGAGTCATTTATTTTCCTTGGTCGAGTCTTAGGTCGACCGTTGGTGAAGATGGTCTAAGCCATAATGTAATCGGTGGACTTGGCCACGATAGAACAGATGGCTTTAGCCATGTGGGTGACTTCGACTGTTGTCGTGTCGCTTATTCTCCATGGTCGAATCTTAGGTCGACCTTTGGTAAGGGTGGCCTTAGCCGTAATGTAATCGATGGCCTTGGCCATGATGGAACCGATGGCCTTAGCCATGTAGGTGACTTCGGCTATTGTCGAGCTGTTTATTCACTGTGATCGAATCTTAGGTCGACCGTTGGTAAGGATGGCCTTAGAAACAATGTAATCGATGGCCTTGGCCATGATGGAACCGACGGCCTTAGCCATGTAGGCGACTTTGAATGTTGTCGAGTTATTTAGTCACCGTGGTCGAATCTTAGGTCGATCGTTAGTAAGGATGGCCTTAGCCATAATGTAACTGATGGCCTTGGCCATGATGGAACCGATGGCCTTAGCCATTAGGAGACTTCGACTGTTGTAGAGTCGTTTATTCAGCGTGGTCGAATCTTAAGTCGACCGTTGGTGAGGATGGCCTTAGCCATAATATAATCGATGGCCTTGACCATGATGGAACCGATGGCCTTAGCCATATAGGCTACTTCGACTGTTGTCGAGTCATTTATTCACCGTGGTCGAATCTTAGGTCGACCGTTAGTGAGGATGGTCGTAGCCTTTCGTACATTGGAGATAGACGTTCACATTGGAGGTGGTCGTAGCCTTTCATACATTAGAGATGGCCGTAGCCTTTCATACTTGGAGATGGCCGTAGCCTTTCATACATTGGAGATAGCTGTAGCCTTTCATACATTGGAGATTTTCGGAGCCTTTTATACATTGGAGATGGTCGTAGCCTTTCATACATTGGAGATGGTTGTAGCATTTCATACATTAGAGATGGTCGTAGCCTTTCATACATTGGAGATGGTCGTAGCCTTTCATACATTTGGAGATGGCCGTAGCCTTTCATACATTGGAGATTAAGCCAGTCCAGTCCCTTTATCATGTTGGCATGTAGGTCGTAAGGAGAGGTTGACATGATAAACTTGTTCCGCAAATATTTTCAGGTATTCCCTCTGTTTCCTCGTTAAAAACCTTCCCGAGAAAACCCAATTGGGACAAAACCCAGGCAAGGGAAAAAGAGTATGACTCGCGAAACGCCTTTAGAAGTGGAAATACTTGAGGTGAGCAACGTTCTAGTTGTTTTGGAATGTTTTTCCTTCCATCGTTTCAAATTGGAATGCGCCTTTGCTGGCTACTGCTATGATTTTTTAGGGTCCTTCCTAGTTGGTGCCCAGTTTTCCTTCACTCGGGTCTTTGGATGCCAATGTCTTGGCTTTGAGGACCTAATCTCCCACCTTGATTGGTCTTATTTTGGCCCTCTTATTTTACTTTCATTCGACTTGTTGCTTTTGGGCCACCATTCTAATGTGGGCCATTTCTCTCCTTTTCTTAGCTTCGTCGAGGTCTTGGAGTCTGTTGAAGTCATTTTTTGTTCCACTGGTGTGAGAATATCTCAGGCTTGCTTCACCGACATCGAAGGGTATTACCGCGTCGATTCTGTAGACTAGTGAGTATGGTGTTTCCCCTCTACTGGATTTGGGTGTGGTCAGGTATTCCCATAATACCTCGGGTAGCAACTCGGGCCATAACCCTTTGGCGTCCTCGAGTTTCTTCTTCAGTATGTTTGATATTATTTTGTTGGAGGATTCCACTTGACTGTTGGCGGCAGGATGATATGGTGTGGAAAGTATCATCTTGATGTTCCATTTCTCAAAAAATTCGGTTGTTTTTTGACCGACAAACAGTCGTTCATTATCACAACTAATTTCTTTGGGGATGGCCGAAGCGGCATATGATACTTTTTAAGATGAAGGCGATTACCTCATGTTCGCGTATTTATGTGTACGCACCTGCTTCTACCCACTTAGAAAAATAGTCAGTTAATACTAATAGAAATCGTACCTCTCCCCGTCCTGCGGGCAGGGAGCCGACTATGTCTATTCCCCATTTGATGAAAGGCAATGGGGAGGTGAGCGAATGGAGGGGCTCTCCTGGTTGGTGTATCATTGGGGCATATTTTTGTCATTGCTTGCATTGGCGAACGTATTCTGCCACCTCCTTCTTCATGGTGGGCCAGTAGTAGCTGGCCCATATGATGCATCGTACGAGGGCGCGGTTGCCTGTATGAGCACCGCAGTGACCCTCGTGTACTTCTATGAGTATCGGCCTTGTTTGGTGCGGCCCCAGGCATTTGGCCTAGGGTCCACCAGGTGTTCTCTTGTAGAGGTCTTTGTTTATTAAGCAGTACCGAGTGGCTTGCGTGCGGAGTTTCCTTGCCTCTTTCTTGTCGGGTGGCAGCGTCCTGTCCTGTAGATAAGATACAAACTGGTTCCGCCAGTCCCAAGTCAAGTTCAAAGAGAGTACCTGAGCGTGGTCGATGAAGGAGTGGAGGAAAGTGACTACACTCTCTTGTAGAAGTTATTAGTGCCCATAGCCAGTTTTGCTAAACCGTGTTCTTCGACATATTGTGCCCTTGGGATCTGTTCTAGGCGGCATTCATTGAACGTGGCTATTAACCCGCAGATCTCTTACTGGTATCTTTGCAGTCTCTGTTCTTTGATCTGGTAAGTCCCTATGACTTGGTTTACCACGAGTTGGGAATCACAGTGGAGGATGAGTCGGCGGGCGCCATATTATATGGCCAGCTTCATGCCTGCAATAACGGCCTCGTACTTGGCCTCGTTATTATTCATTTCGGGGCATCGTATGGACTGGAAAATTATTTCGCCCGTAGGGACCTCGAGGACGAGTACTATGTCCAAATCCTGATGCATTGGCGGCTCCATCACTGTAAAGGACCCATAGGTCGTTATTGGCGGAGGCATGAAGTGCCTCAAGTTCTACCTTTGGCAAGATTTCTGCGCTGAAATCGGCTATAAAATTGGCCAGAACTTGTGACTTAATGGCGGTTCTTGGAAGATATGAGATGTCATGCTCGCTGAGCTCAATGACCCATCTTGCGAGCCGGCCCGATAATTCAGGCTTGTGTAGAACGCTTCTTAATGGGAAGGTCGTTATCACTTTTATGGGGTGGCATTGGAAATAGGGTCATAACTTTCGTGAAGCTACAACCCGTGACAATGCTAACCTTTCGAGGTGTGGGTACTAAGTTTCGGCGTCCACTAGGGTTTCGCTAATGTAATAGATAGGGGATTGTGTACCTTTGTTCTCGCGGACGAGGACGGCGCAGACAGCGACCTCTGATACAGCCAGATATACTAGCAGGGGTTCTCCCAGTCTTGCCTTGACCAGCAAGGGCGGTGAAGAAAAGTATGCTTTCAGCTACCTCAAGGCTTCGACGCATTCCTCATTCCAATGTAGTCCTTGATCTTTTTTCAGTATGTTGAAAAACTTATGGCACCTATCGGATGACCGTGAGGTGAACCGGGATAGGGCGGCTATACGCCCCGTCAGCATTTGTACCTGTTTCTTTCTATTCAGCACCTCAGGTATTGCGTCTATCGCCTTGATCTGGTCATGATAAACCTCGATGCTTCATTGCGGAACGAGGAATCCTAAGAATTTTCCTGAAGCTACGCCGAAGGCGCATTTCTCGGGGTTCAATTTCATCCCGTACCTCTTTAGTATTTTGAAGGCCTCCTTTATGTGGCCGATATGGTCCTCTTTCCTTGCCGATTTTACTAGCATATCATCACGTAGACTTCCATGGTCTTACCGAGTTGCTCTTTAAACATTTTGGTTACCAGCCTCTGATACGTGGCTCCTGCATTCTTGAGCCCGAATGGCATTACTTTGTAGCAGTATGTCCCCCGGTGGGTGATAAAAGTTATTTTTTCTTGATCCTCTTCAGCCATCATGATTTGATTGTAACCGGAGTACGCATCTAGGAAACTTAGCAGCTCATGCCCCGCGGTCACGTCTATTAGTTGGTCAATGTGGGCCAGTGGGAAGGAATCTTTCGGGCATGCATTGTTTAAGTCGGTGAAGTCTACACACATTCTCCACTTTCCGTTCTTCTTTTTGACCATGACGACGTTGACGACCCACTGATGGTACTTTGATTCCCTAATGGAAATGTTGGCCAGAAGTTTGAACTTCTTCACCGACCGCTTCGTTGATCGCGGCGTTGAATTTTCTTCTCATTTGCCGTACATGCAGGTGTAATGGATCAACATTCAACTTGTGAGTGGCAATTTCTCACGGGATTCCAGGCATATCTGAATGGGAAAAAGCAAACAGGTCTATATGGTTAGATAAAAAGTCACGATACTTACTTGGATTTGAAAGGTCGTGTCTGATGTATGCCTTCCTTGTAGGATCGTTGTTGTCTAGTTGGTACTGGTCTAGGTCTTCGACCGTAGCCATACGGGCTTCTACAACATCATGGTCTTTAATTGAAATTTCTTTCGGGTGGACCTTAGTCCCTGATATAGCTGATTGCTATACGTCTGCGCTCGCTCCCTTAAGCTGTTTGGTGTGAGCGCAGTCTTGCGCTATTTTGTAAAACTCTCAAGCGGTGTAGGGCTCACCTCGAATGCTGAATATTCCCCATTTGGTGGGAAATTTAACCATTTGGTAGAAACTCGAAGGGACCTCTCTCATGGCGTGTATCCACGGTCGCCCAATAATGACGTTGTATGCTATTTCTTGGTTCATCACGTGGAAATGTCGTTTCCAGCGTGACTCCCCCCGCTAGGACAGGCAGCACTATCTCTCCTGAGGTTTGTTCCACTGCATTATTGAAACATGTTAGTGCTATGCAGCGCGGTATTACCTTAATCTCAAGTCCCATTAGTACGACGACCCTCGGGTGGATAATACATACGCTACTACCGTCATCGACCATAATTCTTTTAACATCTGTATCTACGATACGTAAAGTAATAACTAAATCATCGTAATGGGGGAAGACAATCCTTTGACACCGGACTTATCGAAGATGATACTATCTTCAAAGTCGTCATACCGTTCTTGGGCGATGGTACGCTTTAGTTTGTGCGTAGTGGTGAACTTGACGTGGTTGATTGCCGAATCGTCATTGTTCCGAAAAATCATGGTTATCATGCGTGCTGGTGAGGGTGGCTTTGGTGGCCCATAATGTTGCTCCCACCCGCGTGCAAAGTTGATTTTTCCTTTGTACTGAGTAACTCCCTCAGGAACACTTGGTTCAACATCCTGACCACCTTTTGTCGTAGGCCTATACAGTCTTCGGTTTTGTGTCCCCGTTCATGGTGGAACTCACACAAGGCATTTGAATTTCCGGTGGCGGAATCCGACTTCATCTTTTCCGGCAATTGTACCTTGTTTCCCAACTTCTATGGTGCGTACACTATCTCTGAAGGGGACACATAAAAATTATGGGCAGATAATAAAGGGGTCGTACCTCTGTCCTTTCGTAGTGGAGCGACATGCCGATTAGTGCATCCGCGTGCCTGGGTGGCGAAGGGTGAGAGGATCTGATATAGGATTGGTGCCTTTCCTTGTTGGGACGTGGGACTTGTTCCCGCCGTCCTTCGTTGCGTGGATCTCTCCTGATCTCTGGATGTATCGTCGTTAGACGTTGGGTCGGTCTGTTGAGGTCGTCCTCATCTGTGCGCACCTCACCGCAATAAGTGTTGTGGATCTCTTCCCCTATGGTGGGTGGGTAATTCATGGGCTGACTATTTTTTCTGTCCCTGTCGAGCCGTTTATACTTAACCCATTTTGGAAAGCAGCGACTGCCATGCCCTCCGATACGTTGGGTAGGCACATCCCTACCCTGTTGAACCTAGCTAGGAAGTCCCTGAGTCCTTCCCTTGTGATTTGCTGAACGACGAATATGTCATTGACCCTTGCTTCTGCTTTCTTAGCTCTTACATGTGCAGTGACAAACTTGTCTGCTATTTCCTCGAATGTGGAAATAATGTTTGCTGGTAGCCAGCAATACCAGATCATTGCTCCCTTTGTTAGGGTTTCGCCGAACTTCTTCAGTAGTACAGACTGTACATGTTCCTTGGAGAGGTCGTTACCTTTTACGTCAGTGATGTAGTGGATCAAGTGGTCCTCGGGATCTGTAGTTCCGTCGTACACTCTCAGATAAGGTGACATTTTGAAGGTTTTTGGAATGGGATATGGTGCAGCCTCTTCCACGTATGGTTGTTCACCGAACCTCCCCACTTCACGTTTCAGAAGCATTTTGGGGGCACCAGGGATTTAGTCCACCCTCTCATGGGGTTCCTTCATCTGGTCACGGAGTGATCTGTTTTCGTTTTTCATTTCCTCCATCTTCTTGAGGACGGCTACGAGCGCATCGCCATCGGCCCGAGATTGGAGGGGCGCATTGTTTGCGCGGTGGACCTCGGGTTCGCCTCCGACTGTAGCAAGATCTGTGGTTAACCTGCATCTGACATTGTGTCGAGATGACTTCTCAACCAGGCCTCTTAGAGTGCTTGTTAACCAATCTTCCAGTAGTTTCCTGACCTTTGGGGATACTTCTTCAGATGTAGATGTGGAAGCGCCTTTTTCCCGAAAGATCGCTAGATCCTCGGGTGGTGGAGGTGGGATTTCTCCACTCAAAGTGGTACTAGAGGTTGTAATCATAACCCCATCTTCACCGAGGGCCGATGAGATTGGTTGCAATGTCTGCTATTGTTTTCATTCTTGAGTTGTTGTCAGCTATTTTTCGTTTTTGTGTAGTAAAGAAAGGTTTTCGATGGTTCTCTGGGTGCAAACTATTGTTTTGATTCTCGAAATCCCCACAGACTGCGCCAAATTGTTTAGCTCAAAAATGATGTTAGTATTTTGTAAGCCTAAAAACAATCAAAAAAATATATATGAGGGTAAATCGTAATCAAATATAATGAGCCTTAGAGATAATTATCGCTTTGAGATTTTTGTTGATCTGTGAATAGATGATAATGGTAAACTTAACTTAAGAGGTAAGCAATAGTTATGAACGAGAGAGAGAGAGAGAGAGAGAGAGAGAGAGAGAGAGAGAGAGAGAAGTAGAGATTGGTCATGATTCTTTTACAAAGAGAAGGTTTCCTTTATATAGTAGGAAACCCTCCTCGAACAAATAAAAAAAGTACAAAGAATGGTGGCTTCCACTCAGTAAAGGGAGTCAAGTGCTAAACGGCGTCGTTTCTGGTTTAGGTCGCACCCTTACTTGGGTCGCCCTTATCATGAGGGACGTGCCCACTTGGAATGGGGACGTGATGAGCCAAATTTAGCCCTATACAATTTGAATCTTCACCTAAGTGAATGGTCGTGTTTATAAATTAAGAAAGAAAAACAATTTGTCGTGTTTATAGGTAATCATTCATCTTGTTGAAATTAGAAATTTAATCGTAATGAGACAGAAATATTAGGGAATTTCCACTTTGATTGGCAAGGGTAGTAATGAAAATAAGATACACCCTGAAGATGCACTTTTTATTAGTTATTTTCTTTTTACAAACTTCTGATATTCCTTCATCGCATTTTTTCTTTTATTAAGAAAAAAGATATACTGCCTTCGTAATACGTATATAAAAATCATATAAACATGACTGGGTTCAGTTATGCTATAGGTCAATTCCTTCTAGAACACGAACATGACCGGACATGACCGGATTCGGTTCCATGTTTGGACGGTGCCCGTGAGAACGCATTGTGATTTGGGAATCGGGCGTCTGCCTAGAATCGAATTTGGAGGTCCCTGGTTCGAGATATCGCAATTTGTTGAAAATTTTAAGTTTAAAGGTTTAATGAATTCATAACCGATGTATGACTTTGTTGATACCGGTTCCGTATTTTAGTTCCAAAATTTGATATAGGTCCATTGGTGTATATATGATTCTGCAAAATGGAAGTGATTTGACGTGATTCGGACATCCGATTGTTAAAATAAAAAATTTTAAGTTCCATTAAAAATTTCATTTGATTTGGTATCTGATTCGTAGTTTTAGGTATTATTTTGATATTTTGATCGAGCGAACAAATTCATATGAGATTTTTGGACTTGTGTGCATTTTTGGTTAGGAGCCCCGAAGGCTAGGGTGAGTTGCGAATAGGCTATAGATGCTTCGGACTTAGAAAACTTCTGGTTTCCTGAGCTTCTGTTGTATCTGGTATGTTGTGATTTGCGATTGTGAAGCCTTTCTTGCGATCGGGAAGGGAAATCTGGGACTGAGGAGGAGTTTTTCTACACGAACGTGAGGGGATGGACGTGATCACGGAGCAGTGGCGGGTCCGCCCTACGCGAACGCACCCATACCATCGCCAATGCATAAGGTTTTAGGCCCTAGGTGTACTTGGTTGGTGCCATGCAAACGCGGGTCTGCCTTTCGCGATTGCGTTAGGCCGTTCGCGAACGAGAAAGAAGCAAGACGACAGTGATTTAAAACAGTCCAAAAACGGGATTTCTACCATTTTTCATAAACTCTCCATTAAAGCTCGGTCTAGAGGCGATTTTGATGGGAAAACTCAATACCAATTCATAGGTTTGTACACTTTAACTCATTCTCTTCCATTTTCAATATCACCATTAATTTCTAGCTCTAATCTTTGTTCTTCCATGGCAGAAAACTATGGATTTTGGAAGAATGGAGAATTTTTGCAAATTCAGGATTTAAACTTCAATATGAGGTTGGATTTCAAAACTAATTACATAATCGAGCTCAGGGGTGAAGGACCCTTTGAGATTCTTTAGAGAGTGGATGAGATGGTCTATAAGCTCTCACTGCCATCTAGTTTGTCACCAATCCATCTAGTGTTATATGTGTCTATGCTCTGGAAGTATCACGGTGATCTATCATATGTGTTACTTCAAATCAATCAATTTGGACAAGGATTTGACTTACGAGGAGGAGTCGGTGGCCATTGTAGCACGACAGGTTCGATTGTTTAGGTCGAAGAGTTATCATTCAGTTCAGGGGAAGTGGAGAGGTCAGCCGGTCGAAGCAGCCACTTGGAAGTCAAAGTTGGACATGTGGAGTAGATGTCCAAACCTTTTTACCAGTCTATGTACTTTTCTATGTTCGCTCGAGGACAGTCAGTTGTTTTAGAGGTAGGGAATGTGATGACCCGAGAGGCCATCTAGAGTTTTAAATCTTAATTCTGTGTTGTAAAATCTCAAATAGCTTCTTTTAGTCTTTTTCGATTTCCATGCACACTCTGTGCCTTTTTTCGAAAAGCTTTTATATGCAAAATTAATTAAAATGTGAATTCTTTCCTAAAAATCTAAGTGAGTTGGCTTCGCTCAATATTTTGATCAAACATATAGAGATGCATATTTTGATGGTCCCGATCGATCCGCATTATGATAAAGGACTTGGGCGTATGCTCGGAATCGAATTCAGAGGTTCCTAGCTCAAATTATTGCAATTTGTTGAAAATTCGAAGTTTAAAGGATTAGAGAATTCATAAATTGAACAGATTTTTGACTTTGTTGACAGTGGGTCCATATTTTGGTTGGAACTTGTTATAGGTCCCTTACTTTGTATATGACTTCTCTGCAAAATGGTGCAAAACATAAGTGATTGCAGTTATTCGGACATCCGGTTGTTAAAATAGAAAATTTTAAGTTTCATTAAAAAAATTATTTGATTTGGTGTCTGATTCATAGGTCTAGGTGTTATTTTAGTATTTTGATCGTGCGAGTAAGTTTGTATGAGGTTTTTTAACTTGTGTGAAATTTTGGTTAGGAGTCTCGAGGGCTCGGATGAATTTTGGATAAACTGCGGGTGCTTCGAACTTAAAAACTTTATGGTTTCTAGAGCTTCTATTGTATCTGGCTGTGTTATGCTTTGCGGTTGCAAAGTCTTTCTCGCGATCGTGAAGGGGAATCAAGGACTGGAGAGGAGTTGTTCTACGGGAATGCGAGGGGATGGACGCGAACGCGGAGTAGCGGGGGGTCTGCCCTTCTCGAACACGCCCATACCATCGCGAACACAGGCCTCGGGTAGGGGGATACAAGGTTGGTGCTACGCCAACGCGGACCAGGAGACGAGAATGCGATAGTCATGAGGGAAGAACCATCGCGAGCGCGAAGAACCTCACATGAACGTGAAGGCCATTCTAGCCGCTGCCTTTCGCAATTGCATCATGCGATTTTGAAGGGAAAACTCAACATCAATTCATAGGTTTGTACACATTAACTCATTCTCTTTTTCTAACATCACCTATTAATTTCTAGCCCTAATCTTTGTTCTTCCATGGTAGAAAACTAGTAACTTAGGAAGAATGTGGGGGTTTGCAAATTCAAATTTAGACCTCAATTTGAGGTCGAATTTCGAAACTAATTACATAATCGGGCTTGGGGGTGAATGGGTGAAAGGATTTTGGTTCGTACCTCGGGTTTTGACAAATCGTTCCCTGGGTTGACCTTTTTGGCTTTTTGGAAAAACTATAAAAATCCTATCTTTATGTATTGTAATTGATTCACTTAGAATTATTTGACATTATCGAGTCGATTGTGATTAGATACGATTGGTTTGGAGGTGGATTCTAGAGGAAAGGCCTCAGTAGAGCTCTGCGTTGACTGCGGAGTGAGGTCATTGTCGTGGCTAACCTTGACTTGAGGGATTAGGGCTTGTTTGCCTACTTTCTACATGCTTAAATGTTTGGGTACAACGTATATGTGAGGTGACGAGTACATATGTGTTGTTGTTGGGTTAAAGCATGCGAGTGGGACTTGTTATTTGCAATTTATTGTCTTCTTTTCTATGATATCCATGCTTAAACTAGTTTATTCCTTATTTGATCGTTCTTTCCTCATTTATGAATTAAATTGTGATGGTTGAGTATTTATTTGAAATTGAGGATTGGTATTGCAGAACAATTACTGACCTAAGGTCTATTCTGCTTTATTTGTATATTCATTACTATGTGATAAGGAAAAGTGTTAAAGCACGAAGCGTGATGATGTGCCGTTATTTATTTTATTTATTTATCAATACATGGTGAGAAAGAAATTTAAACCACAAAGGGTGATGTTGTGTCATGTTTATTATTTCATGGAGCGATTGAGAATAAAAGCACGAACGATGATGTTGTGCCGTTATTATTATTTCATGGTGAGGTTGAGAGTAATAGCACGATGGGTGATGCTATAGCATCTTTATTCATCATGTTTATTCGTTTTCATTGGCTGAGGTTTTGCTTATTTGAATTGTTTAAAAACTAGCTTAAAGATTTCTCAAACGTTGGCTTTCTGATGTTAGGCCAAAATGCAAAGCTTTTAGTACATTACTCTCCTTATATTTTGTTAGTTTAATGATTTATTGTGCGATATTTGAGCTAAATAATTGTTTTATGCATATGAATATCGGAAGAAATAGTTGAATGAAAGTTGTACAAAAAAGGACAACTATGCAAGAAAACAGTGCAAAAGCATGAAGTACCCACACCGTGTTACAGACTAGGCTTCGCAAGGTCTATAGCCAAGTTGATTGGGCTATAAACTAGGATTTGCGTGGTCTATAGCCAGGTTGGCCATGCTATAGACTAGGCTTCGCGAGATCTATTTCCAGCTTTAACTTCGTGAGTTATATAGCCCGGTAATTAAAAGTCGTGAATTAAAGAGCTTCAACCTAGATTTGGACTCAAGGATTTCAACCCTAGCCTGTAAATACTCCCTAAACATGTTTGAACGAGGAGATGACATTTTTTAGAATAGATTCAACCTAAAGAGGAGACATTTTTGGAGAGGGGATTCAACTCAAGGAGGCAAGAACACACTAGGATCAAGGCGGAGAATTCTTCTACGAGTTCACTTCCTTCTTCCTTTTTTCATTATTGGTTATGAACTAGTATTGTAGTTTTACATACTATTATGAATAGCTAATTTGTTATCTAGAATTTTGATAGAACCTTTTGTTGTAACAATTCTTATTACATTTTTATATAATTGAGCCATTGGATTCCTCTATTTGTTCAACGATGTATTTAGTGTTGTTGATTAAATGGTCATCAATTACCTGTGCCTATTTAGTGTGTATTTTGCGAGAGAGAGAGAGAGAGAGAGAGAGAGAGAGAGAGAGAGAGAGAGAGAGAGAGAGAGAAAGTGAGAGAGTATGCATTTAGGTAATTGTTGAACAACACTCCTAACGTATGAGAGCGATCAATACGGCGGGCTTAAAGGCAAGATTAGAGATAAAGAAACCTTGGTGCGATTGTAGTGAGTGGTGAATTAATTCCAGCAAGCGTAATTCGAGAGAATACGTCTAGCAAAGGTAGTTGCTCGAGAGAGAGCTACGACATTCAACGTACTCACGATCGCTAGAGAATACTTATGCAAAATTATTGAAGACATAGCGGAAAATATTCCGACAATTGGGGAAATCATAACTCTAGAGCTCCTTAATCGTTTCTCCAACCCCTAGTATCTTAGTTGTTAATTCACTACTTTAATTTATTAGTTAATTAGTTTAACATAAGAATATTTATAACTATAACTTAGGAATTGTTCGAACTTGTCTTCTTAGTGATACTTAACGATTATAGTGTAGCCTTAGTTCATTGTGAGACTCCTAACTTGTAGATCAGATTATATTTGCAACAACCGCTTAGTCTTTTTACAAGGCATAATTGGGTGTGATCACTTTCCTAGCTAGCAAGTAAAATATTAGGCGTCATCACGCTCCCGAAGGTGAGACTCTGAATCGTGATACAAATATTTCTTTAGTCCTAGAAGGATATAACTATATAGTATATTTTTCAAGAAAATAACTCAATAATATGTGATGAGTCATAGCACTATACAAAAATATTCAATAACAAAGATATTAAAATCACATAAAACAATTATTGCTAATTAATAATCCATAATATAAATGAACATAATATTAAAATATTATATAAGTTATGATAAATAAGTACATCTAATAAGTACTATTAATTAACTAAAAACTAAGGAAAAAGATAGACTAAGTTATACATTTTCATAATAAACCAATGCAAAATTAAAAATAGATAACCAACTCTATTGTCATTTCTACTATTGAATTGAATTTATTTTGTTAGCATTAGTAGTTATTTGAACTTTATTTGTGTTACTATATTTATAGGCTATAAAACTTATTAAACCATTCAAGAATGTTAAGTCGAAGCTAACTGAATAAAATTGTGAAAAAGTTTAAGAAATATTTATAAGTTATATAAAAATAAATATTTATATGTATAATTAAAATTATATAAATGTAATATCGGGTTGGTTTGATTTCGATTTGATTATTTTCAGTAAAAACCAAACCAAACTAATTATGGTCGGGTTTTTTTTTCCAAAATCAAATCAATTAATATTTGGTGGCACTCTCTCTCACACTCAAGCTCTCCCAATTATAATTTGGGACCAGTTACTATTTTTTTAGGGACCAGATTTAATAACTTTTGCCATAAAATGTTGCATTAAGGACTGCAATATAGTCACGTCCCAATACATATATTATTAGCAACAGGATTATTAGCTCGTCCCTAAAAGTTGGTCGTAAATAAGACTTTTTCTTGTAGTATTTTTCTCAAATTGACTTAAATTATTAGTTTGGTGCGACTTATCGATTTTCTTTGTACACATGAGAGTGAAGACACCTTTTTCAGATTTTGTTTTTTAAAAAAAAACTGATTCAAGTATATGCCTTAAGTGAGGACAAGCTTCTCCTTCAAATTTATTCTTTTTGCAAGCCAATCAAAGTAGAGATCGATTACATAAATTTAAAGATTAAAAGAAATAGTATTTAATGGAAGACTTCAGATAGCTTGATATAGAATTTATGTATCACAAATGATTAAATTAAATTTAATTCAACTGCATAAGTTTTGTCTTGTCAAGTTTGAATATGAAGTCTAGTCCATAAATTAAAGAAAATTTGAGAAGCTTATCAATAAACTTTATACTAGAAACAAATTACTTGTCAATTTAGTGCTTTCTCTCACTCCCGTGGTAGTAGTTTAATGTTTTGATTGATCCTTTTTATTTTGATCAAGATACAGTACTGTATTAGATAAGAAAAAAGTTTTTACTAAACAACTCTTTGACTTAAAGAATCAATTAAAATTTTGCAGTCATATAATTCGCACTAACTTATGGGAAAAATAAGGTCCATGCTTCATGCAACATTTTCCATATTGGTTATACGTGTATCCATTAATGCTTATATACTAAGTCACCTCTTTTACTAATCTTATTCCATCTCAAGCCCTTTACTATTATACTTATTATGCTTGTCAAATGAGATCTAATTTATTGAGATGAAGCAACTTTATAAATCAAATCGGGAAAAGAAAAAAGGAGAGAAAGAATAGTGGGGAGGAGATAGAATAAAATATATGATGAAGAGAATGGCCACAGGGTTATGGAACTCAGAGCAAAGGAAGTCTTGTCTGGAAATCTTATTATCTTTCACCTGTCCATCCATGAATCCTAAACCTAGGAAACTCTGCACAAAAACTTTACCAAACTTTCACAATAAATGAATGGAGAAAAAAAAGGACAATTCCCATGACAAATTGATATCAACTCACAACGTTGTCAACAGCATAAGCTTTTTGAATATCCAGTGCCATATTGTTCCTTGTCTCGTAGCCCCCAACCTCACCCAACTGATCCTCCACAAAAAAAATCCGACCATAATTTTTGAGAAATATTCTAAGTTCACAAGTTTTTTGTGTATCCTTAAGGAATTTTAACCCCCTCACACGTTGTCAAGGTAATGGATTAAATCCTCCCAGAATAAAATGAAATAAACCTTCCTGCAACAATGGCAATACAAATTACAGGATACCAACGAACTCAAATAACGGAGTAAAATCACACTTTCAAATTTGAGAGAGAGATTGCGAATTAAGCAGAAAGAAAGAAGTTCTGGAGTGTCACGAACTTCTTAAGTCCAGCAGAATCATGGTCAAAGAGGCTCTGTGAATCTGCCTGCCGCAGTTCTACCGCGGCCAAAGAGGTCCTCTGATTTGGCATTTAATTAATTATTAAATACTTTAATAAATTTTGTCCAAAAATAATCTTATCGATCATTTGCATAAGCCAAAGTCAAGCGAGCAACGACGACGGCGCGAGGGTTCATTCTCTCCAACTCCTTTTAAGAGATTTAAAAAGTGATTCTATATATAAGCATCCAAATATGGTTATCCCTCTCCAATGAGAGACAATGTGCAAGATAAAAGTTCACTTCTTCAAATTTTCACTTTTCCTTTAGTTTAGTTTCCTCCATTTCCAATTCACACTTCTCTTACTTTAAAGACCTATGGCTTAAAGTCCAACATGCAATCTCTAAGATATATAACTCTAAATTTAGTGTATTTTAAAATTATGAACTCAGATTTAATATGTGTCGACACTTAATATACTTATATTATGTACCAAAATACTGAATTTAGATAAACCTGACGACGAAAAGCAGCAACCTCCATTGGCCGAGGGTGCTCTTTTATCCCCTTCACGCGGCTCCACCTACCGTAGACTAAGCAAAGTTTTGCTTAACGTGTATTTCTTTCTAGATAAAATGTTAGTAGTAACTGAGGGTTGGAAACGAAAATTTTGGTTTAAGTTTCGGCGGATTCCATTTATCAAAATTAATACTCAAAACTTTACACTGTGTTGAGACCAAATGTACATGTCTATATTCCACGTTCGAAGTCGGTGTTTTGAACTTGTTACATTATAACTTCTTTACTTCTTTCGTGGACGTATTTAGACAGATCGCCAATATATTAAAGTAAAATTACTGCACGTAAGTTGCATGTTTAGTCCACATAATTAATTCGAGGTTGCCTAAACAAGTTCGACGTGCAATAAATCCTCAACTTAAGCCTTTAAAATAGTAGAACATAAATCATCTATCTCACTCATCATAACTAAATAATTTGAGTACTACGTTGAGGTATGTGTGCTTCGGAAAGGATGCAGGTAGTGTGTGAAGTTATGTTTATTAAAATGCTAGTTCAAAAAACTATACTACAATATGCAAATAAGATCATAAATTATTAAAACTCTTTAATAGAGTATAAGAAATTTTGTAACGCAATGATCAAAGTGGTTCAACGATTTTAATCAAAAGTGTGACATTTCCTGGATCTTCACCTTATAAAATTATAAGTTCATATTTATTATTATATTTATTATAATTTTAATGAATTTTTATGTGTTTTATATTTATATTGAAATTATTAAAATTTAAATGAACCCGACATAAGAGTTGGGGCTAGGGTCACGTGAAGTGTTGAAGTCAAGAAGGGGCAAAGAAGATTGGAGTGTAGGAGCACGAGGCAGCGGTCACTTTCATGTCTTCTAAGAATCAGTCAAAAACCCTTAAATTTGACCCGCATCAACCGCTTCCTTTTCTCATTAGACTATGGGCCCCACAATATCGACGTGGCTCAACCCCCACCTGCTCTCACGTGAACTTGCCTCCCTAGTTGCTGTCCACATGGCCTCCTTTTTTGGTAGTTTTTATTTATTTAAATATTTTTTGTGCCAGTTCTTACTTTCTAGTCTAATCTAATCTCTACATGGTTCATCCAAAAGTTAAAAAGTTAAATTCAAAGTTTAATAATTAAGACACGACACTAGATTTTTTGCTTGTAATAAGATCATAGCTTAAAGAAGGCGTTTACATTTGGTTATGGTTTTGATTTTGACAATTTTTTAGTGCATGTGCTTTAACAGAAAAGCATTTAAAATTTTCCAATACCTCCAAAAATAATGTATATATAAATATTATTTTAATTATATGAAGTTTATTTAAAAGAGATCAACGAAAAATAACATAGGAAATTTGTATAGGAGTACTATCGAAATTGTAAGTAGGCGTAGGGGATTATTTCTTCTGAATAAATTCCATACACGGTAGATTTATGAGGATAGATGAAAACATAATGAGTGAGCTCCTTGTTTTACCTTTTCTTTATAAAACCTAATTAGTGATAATCATGTTCCTTATCTTGTTCGATAAAAGCAAAAATTGAATAATTACAAGAATTTAGATACTATTATGATAAATATCATAATATGTTGGATGTCTACTCATTTTCCATAATCTTCATTTCAAATGGTTTATGACATATTCAATGACATATTTTGTATGTTGAATGATATATTCCATGACATATTTTCTTCACTTTTTATGCCTATATAAAGGCCTTGAAACAGATAGGAAATTACACACAATTAAAGAAGAAAATCATTCCTTCTCTCTATCTATATTTCTTGTTTATACTTCACTAAATTGCTTATATTTCTTGTTTATGTTTTACTAAATTACTTTCATTATATAACACATTATCAGCACGAGTCTCTAACCATCACGGTAAATTATCCTCTTTTGAAGTTCTCGACTCTGATTTAAAATTATCATGTACAACATGTTTCTCTCTTTTGTAAGAATAATGATATGTTTTGTTGGATACTTAGTTTTTCTCAATTATGTTTAAAAACAAAAATAGAAAGAGAAAGATACTCATACTTCACCAGATCTCTTCATTTATGAATAAAGATGTAATGATTTTAATGAACTACTTCTTAATTGATTTGCATTATTAGAATATAATAGAAGTAATCAACAATAGACTTAGATAATAATAATACTTTCTTGATAGTAGTACATATCCAGAATATGAATATAAATAGTGTTTGCATCATTAAAATACTACATTCTACTTTGACTAAATCCAAGAAGCTTTTAATGATTATTCATCTTCTTCTGTGTAAAAATAAAACATGTTATTAATAATGGGGTTACTTGAAATTGTTTTTGTTTTCAAGTCTCTTTTCTTATTGAATTCTAGTATATCTAGTTACATGCATAAGTACTTGGGTACAACTAACATAATGTGTGATTATACATTATTGTGCAGTATAACATGATATTCTACACTAGCTACATTTAATTATTTATTTTGACAAGTCTACATACATAATATTAGTACACATGGAGATACTATGTAGGTATAGATTTTACAATATTAAAAATTTTATATTCTTTAGGTGCACATATAATTCCTTTATATGGTCAATCTAGAAAAGTAACAATACTAGTTATGTAGCATGTCAAATCACTTAGCCAAATTATTAGTAAAATTGCTTGATAAGGTCTTAGTGCAATAAGTGTATTCATATTAGCCAGTATTGTCCTACACGTATTTAGTACACTTTAAATCATGCTAATTAAGTTGAATAATTTAATGATGCATGCACTAATTAGACATACAAGATTAAATATGGGTATCTCACAAAATAAACTTGGATCAAGATTCAATTGTAAAAATATTTGTTTAATTGATTCATGTACCACACATACAATGTTCAAAGAGAAGAAATATTTCTCTCATTTAAGTATGTGTAAGGCAAATATTACTACAATTTCTGGTAGTAGTAAACTAATTGAAGGCTCTGCAAGAGCTACTATAACTCTGCCTAAAGGAACAATATTTATCATAGAGAATGCAATGTTCTCTCCAAGTCTAAGAGGAACTTATTGAGTTTTAAAGTTATCAGTCAAAATGGATATCATATTGAGACAATAGATGAGAATAATCTTGAATATCTCATCATTACAAAGAATGTCTCTGGCCAAAAGAGGGTTATTGAGAAGTTCCCATCTTTATCTTGTGGCCTGTATTCAACAAGAACTAGTGCAATTGAGGCACATTCTACCGTAAACCAAAAGGTTACTGATTCCAATACTTTCGTACTTTGGCATGATCGATTGGGACATCCTGGATCAATTATGATGAGACGGATTATAGAAAACTCAAATGGGCATCCATTAAAGAATTTAAAGATTCTTTTAAATAATGAATTTTCTTGCACTTCTTGTTATCAAGGCAAGTTAATTATTAGACCATCACCAACAAAGGTTGGAATTGAGTCACCTGCGTTTTTAGAACGTATACAATGGGACATTTATGGACCTATTCACCCACTTAGTGGGTCGTTTAGATATTTTATGGCTTAATAGACGCATCTTCTAGATGGTATCATGTGTGCCTATTGTCATCTCGCAACCTTGCGTTTGCAAAATTAATGGCACAAATAATTTGATTACGGGCACAATTTTCTAATAATTCAATTAAGTCTATTAGACTAGATAATGCTGCTGAGTTTTCATCCCAAGCATTTAATGATTATTGCTTATCAATTGGGATAAAAGTGGAACATCATGTAACTCATGTTCACACTCAAAATGGTCTTGGAGAGTCTTTAATTAAACGTCTGCAGTTGATAGCAAGACCGTTACTCATGAAAACGAGGTTGCCCACTTCGGTTTGGGGTCACGCCATTTTGCATGCAGCAATGCTAGTTCGTCTCAGATCGACAAATTATCACAGATATTCCCCGTTGCAATTAGTTTTGGGTCATGAACCTAATATATCCCATTTTTAAGAATTTTTGGATGGGCAGTATATGTGCCTGTAGCACCGCTATATCGCACCAAAATGGGTCCGCAAAAAAGGTTAGGAATATCTGCTGGGTTTGAATCGCCCTCCAGTATTCCCTACCTCGAAACATTGACAGGGGATTTGTTCACTGCACGATTTGCAGACTGTCGATTCGATGAGACACTTTTCCCAAAATTAGGGGGAGAAGTTGGTTTGGTGAAACCAAATGGGAAATTTTGTGGAAAATCCATCATTATCTCATCTTGATCCACGTGCCTCTATTTGTGAAAAAGAGGTGCAAAAGATTATTCATTTGAAAAGAATAGCAAATCAAATGCCATACACATTTACGGATTTGAAAAGGATAACAAAATTATATATCCCCGCAGAAAATATGATAGCAGTATGTGATAAGTCTGAAAGAAGACAAAATTATTACTGTGAAGGTATCAATGGATGTGGACGTGGCAATAGATGAAACTATAATCATCATCATTGTGATAATGAGAATAATAAGGATTCTCAAAATAACCCTTCATTCTGTGAAAGTAATATATGTCATCGATTTGACATGAGTTTTTCTATAGCACATATAGATGATTATGGTCCATTCATGGTGTGCATGTGACAACATCTGATTTATGAATACATATTCATTATTGGAAGAATATGTACATGCTATTGGTATTGAATATATCACACTCACCTCTAGAAGGAGGGTTGAGATGATATAAGAAAATAATGTCATTATTATGGCATGAATGGTCATTGGTCACGTACCTATTGTACGCCAAAATATTTTGGCAATGTGATTATTAAAGGACAATAATAATGCAAGAAACATATCTTGCATATAATTTTGACATGACCATAATGGTACAACTTTCTCTTTAAAAGAAATATTCACTATATGGATATTGATTAATATGTGATAGTACCAAATTAATTGAGGACTCTTTAAGAGCCAATAATATTATTTTGGAGAAACACAATTGATTACCAATAAGGTATTGTATAGTAGTAAGTCTCAAAGAAACTTATTTAGTTTCCAAATTATACGCGAAAGCGATTGATTATATTGAGACTATAAATAAAGGAAATATTTGATATCTTCTATTACTACAACTTGTAGCGGCATAATATGTATGAGAAAAGCTACCCGCTTTATTCTCCAATTTGTACTATACAAACAAAAGAATGCCACAATAAAGTGAATGTTTATTGATATAAAAACCCATATCATAATAAACTTAGAGTTTATCGATAATTGCACATGTCATGATGTAAACCTCAATTTTATCAATATTGATAATTTATTCAGTTGGCATTCGGGTTAGCCATATCAATTTAAGTATGATGTACAACAATAATAGAGAATTCACATGGGTAAATATTAAAGAAGTAGAAAGTTCTTTACGAATTCTCTTGTATTACTTGTTCTCATTAATTAATTGACCAACTAAAGTTGGGGTTGAATCCCATAAATTCTGGAAATATCAAAGGTGAACATGGGCTCATTCACCTGTCATGTATACCACATAAGATGCATCTATGAGATGGTTACATGTGCAATTATTATTAACCTGCAACCTGGCCGGTGCTTGCGAGGTAACTTGCTCAGTAATCTAATTTCGAGCATAATTTCCAGATTTTCTATTCAAGATAGTTCATCTTGATAAGTTGGTTTATATCATAGTTGGTTTAACAAAATAATTTATTGAGTGCCTCCACTTAATAGCTAAACTATTGCTTATGAGAACAAAGTTATCTATATCAATTTGATATACATTATATACGAGAGTATATTATATTCTCCCCTCACAAGGGTTCAGGGTCAGGAACCAAATAAATTCATCTTATTATTATGATGTGCAGTGTATATTAACATGATAATGCACAAAGATGTATTCCCAGAGTTGAGGAAACAAGTTAGTTTTTCTAACATGAGGGGGAGACATGATAAACACTTGAGAAAAAGTTACATGGAACGAATTATCATTTGTATATATAGATACTCGAATATCATAATATGAACTTGAAGTTCATAAAAAGATAATTCAATTGCAACATATTGCAAAGCATGCCATACGCATTTGCTTATCCAAAGAAAGTAACTATATTTTCATTGCAAATGCTCATACTAAGTCCTACAAGGACAAAGTCTTTGGTACGCTTAAAGCGTATAGACAAATCGGTTCAAATAAACTTCTTGATAAAGAAGATGAGCAAATGATCAAAGTGATCATAATAAAGGAGGTAAGTGATCTAGAAGGTCACATGACATAACACTTCATAAAATCTCATGAGATATTCAGGTACCTGAATATATGAATGAAGAGATCTATATGTTATGTCTATATGACAATTTATTGAACCGATATAAAGTGTTCGTCGACGACATCTATGATAGCGCTAAATATCGATGAGGATCTTAAGTTTGTCGAATACAAATAAAAATATTGGCCAAGTGGAAGAGATACAATTCAAGTAGAATTGATTCCATATGAAAGACATGTAGTTTTGGACATGTAGTTTTGGACATGTAGTTTGAATACTTGAAAGTATAAAGTCAATGGTATGTATAATCAGTTTTCCATCTCTTATATGTCTAGCATGACATGAAAACTTGATATGCATCTTAAGTCAATAATATGGCTTATATGACTTAACTTATATGACAATACATAAAGGATTTCAGTTGCTTGAAGCATCTACAATTCTTGATCTTGAGGTACCACTTCCTCAGTGCAATTTATGCACAAATGTATCTTGCTATAACTATAAGCATGATAATGTGATAGCGATGATACATTTATGGAAATATTTAAGAGCCATTCCATGATATTTTTGAAGACATTATATATCTATCACGAGTTATGATTTTAAGGTGCAAATATTCATTATAGTTAATATGACTGATTTATTTATCAAATCTCTACCAACGATCTCTTGAAGATGGTGCACAAGATTGAAATGTGAAGGCTCAGGGATGTGAATTGATGCTCTTTTCAGGGGGAGTTACTGCGCGTTGCACTTTTTTTTCCTTACAAGGTTTTGTCCCACTGGGTTTTCCTTGCAAGGTTTTTAACGAGGCAACAAAAATGCATATTGTTAGATATGTGTACTCTTTTTCCTTTTCTAGAATTTTTTTCCCATTGGATTTTATTTTAGTTAAGGTTTTAATGAGACATATTATCTATGGACATCCAAAGGGGAAGTATTATGATAAATATCATAATATGTTGGATGTCTACTCATTTTCCATGATCTTCATCTCAAATGGTTTATGACATATTTAATGACATATTTTGTATGTTGAATGACATATTCCATGACATATTCTCTTTACTTTTTATGCCTATATAAAGGCCTTGTAATAGATAGGAAATTACACACAATTGAAGAAGAAAATCTCTTCCTTCTCTCTATCTATATTTCTTGTTCATGCTTCATTAAGTTACTTATATTTCTTGTTTATGTTTTATTAAATTACTTTAATGTGCAAGAAGTGACACATCTAGGGAACTCAATTACTCCCAAGTCTCATCTTTTCAGCAGTAACTTTGCTTTGTCTACAGTTCATTTGTTTATTTTGGATAAATAAAAGGGTATTGTTAAGTTATTTCTTATTACGTAATATGCAAGGTGGACATTAAAAAATATGAAGAAATTCGTCATATGAAGTGGATTGTGACCACTTGTTCAGCAGATCTAGTGGAGTAATATTTTCTTTGTTTTTATGTAAATTACGTATCTTAACTTGGAACTTTTGGAAACATTAATTTGCATAGTTATTAAATGATAAAACATTCGTCTAATATTTTCTAGGTTAAGACAAAATGCAACGTCTTGTCCCCACAAGATAATCCGGATTACAACTCTGAAATAACTCGGACAAGTAGAAATGACAACAAAATAAACCACCAAAACTCCTCCCCAGCTAGTCAAGAAAGGAGTGTCTTTTTAATTACCAAGCTCGACATCTTAGCCACTGGTTGCGCATAAAAATTTCTAGGACCTTTACCAATTTCCATATCATTACCTTCAGCCAGCAAATTTCCAAGAGGATTCTCATGCTCCATGTCAACATGCATCTTCCCCACAAAGCGTGCATCATCATATGTGGGTAAAGAACTCTTTGTGTCACTATCCTGGAGAACAATTATACCTTCCTGAATCATTCTTTCTATCTCCTTTGAGCACGACAATCTTCAATGTTATGCCCTTGGACAATAGAGTGTTGCATGCACCTTACCGTAGGATTGAAACTTTTTGCATGTGGGTCCGGAGTATAGCGGATAAGCGGCTCGATCACGCCAGACTGTTTTATCTTTTCAAACAAACTGGTGATGGATTCTCCGATTGGAGTGAAAGACTTTTCTCTTTGCTTCTGCCTTCTCATTTTGTACTCCGGCTTTGGATGGAACCTCTTTCGGGTAGGGGGTTGATATGCCTGTAGAGGTGGGTAAGACATATGTGGAGGCGGTGCGAGCCGTTGCGGGTTTGTGTGGAGAATACGACGGTGCATCGTGGATAGAGTACTGGGGAAAAGTGGTATGGCCTCGGGGATTCTGTGGAGGAAAGTAGCATTGGGGAGGCTTATCTGGAGTATGCGGACATTTACTGTGTCGGTGTTGAGGCAGAAATCATTTAGTAGGAATGCTCACCGGATTTTGTTGTTGGTTGGGCTCGACAACATCTTTTCTATCAATCGGAGGACTGATCCCAGCAACCTGCTCATTCCATTTGAATCAAAACTCCCTAAAGCCTTCCTTGGGTCTCTTTCCTTGGGCATCAGGGACTTTGAAAACGGACTCGCTAGAGGATCGAGGAAGAGCATCTGGTGGAGTAGCTACAAAAATAGGAGTAGATATCGGAGCAGGGTATGAGGTTGTTTTAGCTGGTCGAGCATGAGATGTTTGGGCGAAAGTGCCAAGGTAATCATGGTAAGGGGTGAAGCTGGTGCGAGTTGTGGGGAAAGATCAACGGTATTTGGAATCTGGAATTGGGAGACTGGCGGAATGGTTGCAGGATTTTCTGTGTAGTTAGCGGGAAATGAAGGTGGAGGATGCCCCCTAATCCAAGACTGATGCATTTTTGCCATCTGTTGTTTCAACCTTTGGACTTCCCCTTTCAGTTACGATACCGATTCTATAATCTCTCTTGGTGGGTCTCCAACCCCCGTGTCTGTTTTTTTGGTAGCCATTCCCACTTCTTTTTAACCTTGTGTTGTCCGGAGGAATCGCCAAAGTGCCACAAACTAACCACCATTTGTTATGATAATAAAGAAAGTAACAAAGAGGAACAAAACAAAGCCAACATGTTATGGTTAGAGCATTTATCAGAAAGAAATATCACATTGCGTGCAATGCCCCCTATCAACAATTAACGGTTCTAGAATGACTTCGAAGGTACGGAGGTCATATGGCATCATCCAATTTTGCCTTTTTTGGTCCTTTTCCTTCTTCATCTACCTTTTAAATACCGCTTGATTTTTCATTTCTTTCCCCCTCTTTTTTTTCTGATTATTACTTCTTCTTTTTTCTCTCATTTCTCCCATGCACAATTTCACCTTTTTTTAATTTTTTTAAATGTTGATCAAACCCTATGTAGGTTTCCTACGTATCATGTCCCTTATGAATCAGATCAAGCGTAGTTCTTGAAAAGTGATGGAAAATAAATTAAGAGACAAAATCTTTTTGGATTTTGCATTTGCATATTTTTTGGTTTTTTTTCGAATACAATGGGAAGTAGGATGACAAAACTTTACACCACTTAAAAGACTCAAAACTACTAGACATGAATACAAAAGGAAAGGCAAACATAAAAACAAACTCATAATATAAAAAGGCTCCTTAATCACTCCTAAATGCAGTGGTCATGGGTATCAATCATGCTCGAGCTGTGGTAAAAAAATCCATGCCTGAATTAGAAAAATAAGACTAAATAGATTGGATAACTTGAGACACTATGTGAGACCACATCTCCTATTGGACACATGCAAGACAAGATTGGGCAATTTTTTTAAAATTAACCTATATGGCCAAGAGTGGCTATTAATGCAAACTCAACAAAATTGACCTCATGGAATTGGCAAATGACTACTAAGACTTTTATGGATTCAAACTCCCAATATCATGGCCCAAAAATTAATTTGCAGAAATAACCCATTTCGTAAAAACGACCGATATGACCAGAAGTGGCTAAAGATGCAAACTCAAAAAAGACACTCCATAAATTTACATGACACCTAGTTATGTACTCAAGATCCTAAGACATGGTTTATTGAACAACTTTTACGAAAATGACCCCATTTTGTAATAATGGCCGATATGGCCACAAGTGACATCCAAGATTTGGCTAAGACCCCGCAAATCCAATAACCTAAGACTAGGAAGACCGGACCCTATGAGGGTTGCCTACGTATCTCGCCCCAAAAGATGAGAATCAGGTTCGCGTAGTTCAGGAAGATGCAACTAATTTGTAAAATTATATTTTTGTCTTTTTTGGAAGATGATGAAAAATGTAAACTCTTTTGGGTTTTCTTTTTCTCCTTTTTCTTTTAAATTTTTTGAAAATAATGGAAAACATAAAACCTTTTTTGGATTTTTTATTTTTGGAATATAATTGAAAAGTGTAAAATCTTATTAGGATTTTCTTTTTTCCTTTTTTTGAACTTTTTGAAAAATAATGGGAAAGTGCAAAATCTTTTTTAGTTTTTCATTTCCTACTTTTTTGAATTTTTGGAAAAAAATGAAAAAGTATAAAAAAAAATTTTTTTTGGATTTTTCATTTTCTACTTCTTCTTTTTTTTTATTTTCGGAAAATAATGGAAAAGTATGAAATCTTTTTTGGATTTTTCATTTTCTAATTATTTTTTGAAATTTTGAAAAATAATGGAAGAATGTAAAATCTTTTTGGATTTTCTCATTTCTCTCTTTTTGAATTTTTGAAAAATGACGACAAAGCGTAAAATCTACTTTTTTATGTTCTTTTTTCTCTTTTTTTTTTATTTTTGGAAAATAATGGAAAAGTGCAAAATATTTTTGGATTTTTTATTTTCATTTATTTTTGATTTTTTTTTTTGGAAAACTATGAAAAATAATGTGAGTGGGCCCTACTTGCTTCATTTTTCACCCTTCTTTCCCAAACATCGATCCGTCAAATAACCTTTTTACCCTCAAATATGCAACATGTATCAAATAGGGATGATTGAATATCTTTTTGGGCCACGGGCCATTTTGACAAAATTTAGACAGGCTCCCTGCAAAGGGTCACGGTGCCTGGGACCGAGCCCTACTAGGTGTAAATGACATGATGCAAATAAAAGTGACCTAAAGGGCTGACCTACGTTTGGGGTTCACCAACAAGGCAATTCGGGGGAGCGTATGGTCGATAGTGGCTGCTCAAGCTTTCCACTCGCTCCATACGTCCGACGGCCCCCCTCCTAAATTAAAGGTGACTCAACAAAGAGTTCGTGCAAACGACGCATGCTCTGAGACTTGTTGTAGAAAGAATTCACCGGGTAATACATATGATGTCAGTTATAAAGCAATAAACACATAAGCAAAACATTAAACAAATAAGCAACTAGCAAATAATAAAACAACGTAAACAAAATAAAAATCAAATAAAGCAAATAAAATACATAAAAACCGCAACCGAAAATTTTAAAAGCCAACAAAATTAAGTGCTAGCTCGAACCCGTAACTTTTCATCAGAGTCGCCAGATACCTAAGCAGAGAAAGTGTAATTTTTTTATTTCAAGTTTATGTCTTGTGTGTATATAAATAGCTTTAGGTCAATGGTTTAAAAAAATTGCATAACCGACTTATACAATTACAATTGAAACTTTCATTTTCTGATTTCATCTAATTTTATTCTTCAACGAAAGACTAAAACATTAAAATATTTTTTTAATACTTTGTAGATAGCAAAAGATATTAAGAAAACACTAGCTAACCATAATATCCCGACCTTAGACAGGGACCATATCACAAGAGGAATATTGAGTATATAAGTTAACGAAATTTAAATTTTAGCTATATATTTCAAACCCGTTAGGATTTAAATACAAAGTAGATAATATATATCACTAACGGGCTTAGCTGCAGTACTGTAACTTTGGTCCCCTATTTTCTTTATGTCGAGAGAAGCAACCTTTGCTCCTTTACGGAGGATTGACATTCAAGCCATACTTTTGTTTCACACACTTTTTGAAACGCACCTCTCTTTTTTTAAATTCTAGGGTTACACACTAATTTTCTCTTTTTCTTTTTTTTTCTCCTCCTTAGAAAGTGTTTAGGATTTATTTTATACAGCGGACTAATCTAGAGGCTAAATTGAATAAAAATACTTACAGAGTTACTTGTATCTGAAATATTAATAATCATGTAAAAGACGACCAACATACAATTATAGCCAATAATATTGTATAATGCAACATATGCACCACTACCAGGCCGAGAAAGCATATATTTTAGCAAATCGGATTCACGATCACGACTGTCATTGATAATAGGTGAATTTAACTATAATTAGGCCCTAAATAATCACATTCTTGTATAGTTTTTTATGATAAAAGTGATAACAAAATGCTCTGATTGGCACTTTTCACGCTTTGCAGGTTATATATGACAAAGCAGGCTATGGAGTACTTTTGGGATCAAATATAGAGAAAAGAGACCATCATAAATTACGCCAAGTGAACCACGCGAACAGCTCAAACTAGGCCTAAAGAGGGACTGCCGCGGTTCCACCGCGACCGCGGAAGAACCGCGGTAGAAGATGGTCGCGGACAGATTGAGAATCATATAGCATGTTTGGCCTAGTTTGACCGCGGCAAAAGTGAAAAAATTCAGGGACTAAAGTGCAAAACACGGGATTTTTTGCCCAAAACCCTATTTTAAACACTACACTTCGCCCAAAAGAGGCATGTATTAATTTGGAGAGTATTTTGGCAAGTGAAACAATTATGAGAGATCATCCAAAATATTTTTGTTCTTTTCTTTGATTTTTCTTGCAAGTTTTATGATGACTATTGGTTTGTTTGTTTACTCATAGTTATGAGTAGCTAAATCCTTTGTCTAAGGTTTTGATGGAACCTATTGAGGGATGAACTTCTTGTTTATGTGAATACAAATTGTTAGTTTCAATCTCTACTTGTTCAAATATGTGTTTGTTGTAGTTAATTGATAGGATCCTCAATTAGTTGTGCCTAATTAGTGTGCATAACTCGGGAGAGAGTGCATATTTAGGTTATTGTTGTACAACATCACTCCTAAAGCATAAAAGGGATCTGGAACTGCAAGTTTAAAGGCGGGATTAGGGATAACGAAGCCTTGGGTGCAATCTTAAGTGAATTGTGTTAAATAAAACAAGCTAGTGTATCTCGAGAGAGTGCAACTAGTAAATTACAGTGATTACTTGCTAGAGAGATTTACGGTAAGAAGAGCGTTCATGATTGATAGAGATGTGTTGGTAAATTCGTATGAAGCATAAACAGAAGGAATTCCATCAATATGGGAAGCCATTTCCTTAATGTTTTCTCATTATTATTTCCAACCTTAGCATTCTTAGTTTACAACTGTTTAATTTCTTGCAACTTTAGTTATTAAAGACACCATCAACTGTGATTCAAACGTTTGGGGAAATTGGTTCTCAAGAGTTTAGTGGGTCTAAATATAGTGACTGATAGGTTAACTCTCTATGGATTCGACTTTGAGCATAATACTCAGGTTATATTTGCAACGTCCATGGTATCCTTTTTATAAGGCGTAGTTGGGCGTGATCAATTTTTGGCACCATTGCCGGGGAGTTAACGAAATTATCAATTACCATTGATAGAAATACAAAAATTGTTAGTGTAGTCAAGTTCTCTACACCCAATTTTTTATTGAAATTTTGACGATTGTTGATTTGGTTGCACAGGTGTGTGCCTAGAGATTCTACGAGGACTGGAGAACTACTTGAAGGACTCTCAGACCCCGAGAAAACATTCCGGATATTGAACCGTGCCAACAAAAGACTTCAACAAAAGCAACAAACACACAAACTCGAAATTAACATGGGTGACGTAGACAACGTCAATGAAAACAACATAGAAATGGCACCTCCTGTGCCTGAGGCTGTACTATATGACTGGGCACAACCCACAGATGATAATTTAGCCACTGTCATTGTTGTGCAGGCGATAAAATCTGAATCGTTCAAGATCACGAATAACGTGCTGCACTTCTTGCAAAATTGGGGATTATTTTCTGGGACACAAGCCGAAGATCCTCAGCAGCACTTGAAGACCTTCCTATCGATTTGCAAAACCCAAAAGCAACCCAACGTAACTCCAGAAGCAATCAGACTGTTATTGTTTCCATTATCGATGACAGGAACTTCTCAGATTTGGCTAAACTCACTCCCCATAAACTGCATAGAAACTTGGGATGAGTTTGTTAAGCAATTTCACATCAAGTTCCACCCGCCCAACAAAACAGCTCAAAAGATTGATAAGATCGTGAGCTTTAAACAGAAACCAATAGAGACACTGCATGAGACATGGAGCCGGTTTAAAGGAATATTAGTTATATGACCACACCATGGTATTCCAGATCAGATATTAAGGCAATGGTTTTACATGGAAATGTCAGATAGCATGAAGAACATTGTAGATGCCTCAGCTGGTGGGGCACTTTTGAGCAAAACCTAGAGAGAATGTCAGAGTCTATTTGACAAAATGGCTCAGAATTCGGAGTGGATGACTAGGAATGCACCTATCACTCTAGTGGTGCACTCACTGTCTTTTGATCCATCAAATTCAATGGTTGAATATGTGGCGACCTTAGTGACACAGATGAGCATACTCACCAAAAAGATGGAGGAATCAGGGCAGAAACAGCAAGCGCATATTGTAGACACTACCAACGGGAGCTTATGCACATCTTGCATTAGCCAGCCAATTGGTAATCCTTGGAATGCAGAACATGATCATCATCATCAGCACCCTGAAGACATGAACTATGTGTCAAACTATGGAGGCCACGGACAGGGTAATTAGAATTGGGGTCAGCAGACTCACCAGTCATACAGACCACCTCAGCCACAGTACAACGCTAGAAGCATGTGAGGTATGAGATCCCCCAAACAATATGGCACCTTATACAAGTTCATAGGGGTACAACAATCACCAGCAAAGGTATCCCCCACCTTAGCAGCCGCATGGTGAAAGATAAGAAGATGGGTTCACTAGACTAGAAGCAATGATGCAGCAGGTTATTGGGTCAAATGCAAAAAATAAATGAAAGCGTATATGCACATGATGCAGCAATCAAAAATATTGAAGTGCAATTGGGCCAAATTTCAATGTCTCTGAACAATCGCCCTCACGGGGCATTACCTGTAGACACCCAGATTAATCCAAAAGATCAGTGGCCAAAGCAGCTAATGGCGGTGAGTCTCTATAATGGCAGAAATCTAGATGTAGAGCAAGAGAGAGCTCGAGAAAATATACATGCTGGGACACTCATTTCAGTGCCCACTGATATGGATGAGTCTACGATACTGACAGAGGTGACAGTCCATCCTGCTCAAGAAGAAAACAACATTCAGCAGGAGACCGAGAAAGCAGATGAGTCAGTAGTTAAAATAGTAGCAGATAAAGAGAAGTCCCAAGTGACTGAAAAGAAGAGACCTCTTGCACCATTTCCATAGAGGTTGGCCAAGCATCAAAAGGAGGAGCAGTATAAAAAGTTCTTTGAAATGCTCAAATAAATCCAGGTAAATATTCCTCTGATTGAAGCTTTAAAGCAGATGCCTGGATACGCAAAAATGATGAAGGAATTGATGTACCAAAAATTTGATTTTCAACACTTGGCCACGGTTACACTTACTCAGACCTGTAGTACAGTAGTGACTAGACTTATTGCTGAAAAGTTGTCTGATCCAGGTAGCTTTACAATTCCATGCACTATTGGAAATTTTGCCTTTGCTAAGGCGCTCTGTGATTTGGGGGCCAGCATTAATTTTATGCCTCTGGCTATCTATAAGAGGTTGGGCATAGGGAGAGCTAGACCCACCTCTATGTAATAGCAGATGGCTGACAGGACTGTGAAGCGTCCATTTGGTATCCTTGATGATGTGCTTATTTAGGTGGGGAAAATTATGTTCCCTGCAGATTTTGTGATCTTGGATTGCAAAGATGATGAAGAGATTCCTATAATCTTAGGAAGACCATTCTTGGCCACGGGGAGAGCTCTGATTGACTGTGAGACTTGGGAGCTCAAGATGAGACTCAATAAGGAGGAAGTAACATTCAATGTGCAGAAATCTATTAGGCAAGCGAGTTCACCAATTGCTCTCTTATTGATGCCGTGGAGTAATTCTAGAGTCTGATGATGAGGTGTTGAAAATTGAGGACCACATTGCTACATGTTTGATGAACTTAGATGAAGTGAATGGTGAGGATTTGGCGGAATGGGTGTTGGCATTGGAAGGTAGAGGGTTCTGGGAGAGAAATCTAGAGTTTGAGCCCTTGCACTCAGAAAAGAGAGAAACTCCTCGAGCTATGTTGTCCATTGAAGAACCACCAAAGCAGGAGTTAAAGCCATTGCCAGCCCACCTTAGGTATGAAATTTTGGGACATGACTCCACATTACCTGTTATTATCTCATCTAGTTTGTTAGATGTGCAGGTTAAAAAACTTTTACATGTACTAAAGGAGAGCAAAATTTCCATTGGGTGGACCATGGAACACATCAAGGGGATCAGCCCCGCCTACTGCATGTATAAGATTCTGCTAGAAGAGCGGTACAAACCTTTCAGGGAACACCAGAGGAAGCTAAACCCCAACATGAAGGAAGTGGTAAGAAGGAGGTAATAAAGTGGATAGATGCGGGAATTATTTTCCAAATCTCTGACAGCAGTTGAGTTAGCCAAGTTCAATGTGTTCCTAAAAAGGGTGATATGACAGTTGTGAAAAATGACAACAATGAATTGATCTCAACAAGAACCGTCACAGGTTAAAAATTTTGTATGGACTATCAAAAGTTGAATCTAACCACCCGGAAAGACCACTTCCCTTCAATGATCAGATGTTGGACAGATTGGCAAGGAGGTCACACTTCTGTTTTTTTGGATGGGGTACTTAGGGTACAATCATATCTCCATTGCATCGGAGGACAGAGAGAACTCTTCCTTCACATGCACGTATGGCATTTATGCCTTTTGATGGATGCCCTTCGGTGTATGCAATGCACCTGCCACATTCCAATGGTGCATGATGGCCGTATTCACTGACATGGTTGAGGACATAATGGAGGTGTTCATGGATGACTTCTCCATAGTGGGGAATTCATTTGATGAGTGCCTGATAAATCTAACGCGTGTGCTGAAATGGTGCATCAAGACTAACTTGGTTCTGAACTGGGAAAGTGCCATTTTATGGTACAAAAAGGCATAGTCTTGGGGCAACGGGTGTCGAGCAATGGAATAGAGGTAGATCGCACAAAAATTGATGTAATAGCAAAGCTGCCTCCCCCAACCTCAATCAAAGCAATACGAAGCTTCCTTAGGCATGTCGGTTTTTACTAGAGGTTCATAAAAGACTTCTCCAAAATTGCCAACCCTCTCTGTAAGTTGTTAGAAAAAGATCACCTTTTTTTGTATTCTCATGATTGCAGGGTAGAATTTGAGGAGTTGAAAAAGAGATTGGTCACATCACCCATCATTGTTGCCCCCAACTAGAGCAACCATTCGAACTAATGTGTTATGCCAGTGACTATGCAGTGGGGGTAGTGCTGGGCCAGCGGAAAGACAAAGTGATGCACCAAATCTACTATGCTAGTAGAACCCTGAGTGGAGCCCAGTTGAACTACACTGTAACTGAAGAAGAGATGTTGGTTGTAGTGTTCGCGTTTGACAAGTTCCGGTCTTACCTGATAGGATCCAAAGTGATTGTTTATACTGAGCATGCAGCTCTCAAGTACATAATAGAAAAGAAATAATGTAAGCCACGCATGATTCGTTGAGTATTGCTACTTTAAGAATTCGATCTTGAAATACATGACCGTAAGGGCATAGAGAATCAAGTCGCTGATCATCTATCACGGCTTGAGGGAGCTGAAAATGTAGTAGAGATTGAGGAAATCCTGGAAATTTTTCCATACGAGCAGTTGCTCGCCACCACTCATCAGGAAGCGCCATGGTATGCAAACTTTGCTAATTACCTGGCCAGTGGTATAGTTCCTCACGACCTTTCATCATTCCAAAGGAAAAGATTTTTTCGTGAAAGCCACCAGTATTACTGGGATGAGCCTTATCTGTTTAGAATATGCCTTGATAATATGATCCGAAGATGCTTCCCCGAGATAGAGCAATTTTTTTTTGCAGGCTTGTCACGCATCGGCATATGGTGGACACTTTGGAGGGGTTAGGACAGCGCCAAAGGTTCTAGAGGCTGGATTCATCTGGAAGACAGTGTTTAAAGATGCGCTCCTATGGGTGAAGGGCTGCAATGAATTTCAGCTGACCGGGAATATTTCCCGAAACCACAAGATGCCCATAAACCCAATTCAAGACGTCAAAGTGTTTGACGTCTAAAGGATTGACATCATGGGTCCCTTTGTAAGCTCATATGGAAATAAATACATTCTTGTTGTTGTAGACTATGTGTCCAAATGGGTGGAAGTTGTTGCGTTACCCACTAATGATGCAAAAGTGGTGGTGGGATTTCTAAAGAAGAACATATTCACCGCTTTGGGACACAACAAGCAATTACCAGTGATGGAGGCACTCATATCTGCAACAGAGCCTTTAAAAAGTTGCTTGCTAAATACGATGTGCGCCACAAGGTGGTTACTCCTTACCACCCGTAGACTAGTAGACATATTGAAGTGTCCAACAGAGAAATCAAGAGTGTGTTAACCAAAACTCAAGAACTGATTGGGTGAAGAAGCTAGATGATGTACTCTAGGCTTACAGAACTGCCCTGAAAATGGCAATTGGTATGTCACCAAACAAGTTGGTGTTTGGGAAGGCCTACCACATGCTAGTGGAACTTGAACATAAAGCGTGGTGGGCGTTCAAACAGCTGAACTTAGATATGAAAGCTGCGGGCACAACAAGAATCACTGAACTGCATGAGCTCGAGGAGTTCAGCTACCTTGCTTTCGAGAGCACAAGGTTCTACAAGGAGAGAATGAAGAGGCTGCATGACCAGAACATTTTTGAGAGGAATTTCAAACCCGGGGACATGGTATTGCTTTACAACTCAAGACTACTTCTGTTGCCAGGTAAACTTAAGTCGTGATGGTCTAAACATTTTCGAGTAGTTGAAGTTGTTGGAAACACGTTCTCAATGCAATATACTAAAACGTGTGTTCTTTTGTATAGGTTTTGATGAATGACAAACGAAGCGAAAATTGATATATGACGAAGTGCAAGAAACAAGCGCACAATTGATATACATCGAGATTCAAGCTCAAGACAAAGTTTTATAGTTTAATTGAGTCATTCTTAATTGTGATCTAGATCCTACAACTTGACTCGTAACATGGCTTCTCTCATAAAACTATTTTCCAAAATCATGCATATTTAATTCAATGCTAAATGATTTTAAATCATGCATATTTTCATTAGTCAAAATGATTTTTAAATGCCTTTGAAAACTGGACTAAGATAATCGATTATGTACTAATGATAATCGATTGTTTTAAGCCAAGACTGCATGACAATCGATTGTGAACTAATGACAATCGATTGTGTTAAGGCAGTGAACATCATGTTTCTTCAAACCTGCATGACAATCGATTGTGAACCTTATGACAATCGATTGTGATGAGGCAGTGTCCATCAAAGTTTTTCAAAACTCAGAATAATCGATTGTGAAGCTAATGACAATCGATTGTGAAGAGACAATGTCCTTCAGATTTTTTAAAGTCACAAAATAATCGATTGTGAACTAATGACAATTGATTGTGTTGAGGCAGTGACTTCCAGTGATTTTCAAATTTATTAAATAATCGATTGTGAGTATATAACAATCGATTGTCAAGAGGCAGTGTCTAAAATGTTTTTCAAAAACTGATAAGTAATCGATTGTTGACTTTGTGCAATCGATTGTGAAGCTGACCGTTGTCGTAAAGTTTTCAAATACCGTCAGGTAATCGATTATTGATTCTGTATAATCGATTGTTGTGATTAAAATCCGGAAAAGATTTTTTGAACGTTATTGGGTAATCGATTATTGATTTGGTATAATCGATTGTTTTGATTAAAATCCGGAAAAGATTTTTGAACGTTGCTGAGTAATCGATTGTTGATTCTGGACAATCGATTGTTTGTGGTAAAATCTGGAAAGGATTTTTTTGAACGTTGCCAGTAATCGATTATGGATTGTAAGTAATCGATTGTCAAGCGTATAATCTGGGATTGAATTTTGATCTGACTGGCAGACAATCGATTGTTGGGGTTTGACAATCGATTGTCAGTGAGTAAAATCAGCAACTCTTAATTGGCAACTAGGCAACGGTAATGCCAAGTTTTTCAACTATAAATACAGCTTCATTTCAGTGTTTTAAACACAACAACATACTACAACTGATCATTACATTGCTATAAGCTTGCATACTTTTGTTTATCATTTTATATTCAATTTCATAAAGCTTTTGAGAGCCATATTCTTGTCCAAAGTTGTTGTGATCCAGAGCTTACTTCTTTTACTCATATCTACTCATTAAGGAGTATTTTGTTTGAGTGTTTTAGTGTTGTATACACTTGTAAGAGAATTGTAATTCTCTTATTGTAAGGAACTTGTGTTTCCTTGGTTGAAGTCTTGGAGTGTTGTAACTCCGAGCAAAGGTATTGAGGCTTGCGTCCTCAAGTTGTAAAGGTTTGTTAAGCACCCGGAAGCTTGACACGTTAGTGGAAAATCTCGAGAGAGTCTCTCGGGGACTGGACTAACCACACGTTGTGATGAACCAGGATATATCTGTGTGTAAGTTATTATTTATCGCACTTATTTACTTCCTGCAAATTTTAATTTCCGCAAGTTTACGCTAAATTTTATTATAACGCTATTCACCCCCCCACTAGCGTTAAGCCTATTATCTAACAATTGGTATCAGAGCCCAACTCTCTAAAAACTTAACAGTTTGAGAGAACCATCCATGGCTTCTACTCGTGATTCTTTTGCAGGAATTGAAGAAGGACAGTGCTCCACACGACCACCTCAATTCAACGGTACAAATTACACGTACTGAAAGGAAAGGATGAAGATCTTCGTTCAGTCCAACAGCTTTCACCTTTGGAAGGTGATAATGAAGGGAAACCAAATTCCAACAAAGAAGGTGGAAAACGAATGGGTTCCCAAGTCCGAGGATGAGTATGACGCGGATGACATCCGAAAGGTTCAAAATAATGCTAAAGCAATAAATTTATTATATTGTGCTGTTAATGCTGACGATTACAGGAAAATATCGTGTTGTGCAACGGCAAAGGAGATGTGGGACAAGCTAGAAGTCACGTACGAAGGTACGGACCAGGTAAGGGAAGCAAAAATTGATTTCCTAACCCATTCTTATGAATTATTTCACATGAAGGAAGGTGAAAAGGTGGACGAAATGTTTGAGCGATTTTCAATAATCGTAAATGACTTACATGCTCTCAAGAAAACATTCACGGATAGAGAGCTCGTTCGAAAAATTCTTAGAAGTCTCACACCGGCATGGAGATCAAAGGCCGATGCAATTCAAGAATCCATTGGCGTTTCAAACGTCACCATCGACGCACTAAGAGGTAACCTTAAAACCTATGAATCTACTATTCTTAACCCTTTTGTTGATGATCAAAGGAGGCAAAGAATAGCTCTAAAGGCGAGCACAAGCCAACCGCAAATTGATGAGGAAGGAGACAACGAGTTTGGACTCGTTATCAAAAGATTTCAAAAGTTCATGCGCAAGGAGTATGAACGCAAGGGCAAAAAGCAAGGCGAACAAATCAAGTGCTATGAATGTGGTGAAACCGGGCACATCAAATCAAATTGCCCAAACATCAAAAAGGAGAAGAAACCTGTTAAAAAGCAACGTGCATACATTTCTTGGGGAGGCGACTCCGGAGATGAGTCAAGCGAAGGAGAAGAAGACGAAGCAGCAAATCTTTGCCTTATGGCACAAGAAGACAACAAAGATGAGGTATGTCAAATTTCGTCTAAAAACTTCTTTACTCTTGAAGAAATGCGAACTGCTTTTGATGAATTATATGCTGAGTTTATTAAGGCTTCAAAAACTGTTAAGGGCATAAAAGAAAATGCTTCATTAAAAGAAAAGGATTTTCAAAAACAGCTTTCTTTGAAAGAAAAGGATTTAGAAAAACTGGTTTTAGAAAATGAGAAGCTAAAAGAGGAAAACAAGTTTTTGGAAAAAGAAGTTCCGATAAGCCCGAAAGCTCTACTAGAAATTGCACTTCTTGTTTGCTTCTTAAGAATGAAGTAAGTAGGCTTAAAGGCACATTAGATAAGTTTAATTCTTCGCACAAAAACTTGAATGATGTTCTTGTTAACTTGAAATCAACCAAGCATGGAATAGGCTTTAAGAATGAAGAAAAGGTTGCAGCTAAACCCCAACAACCTAAAGCTCAACCTAGGATTAACAATAGAAATGCTTATCCTAGAAACAACAACTCTAGAGCCAATATGTATGCTAGACAAAATGCTGAACATTTTAGAAGACCTAGGAATGACTTACCACCTAGAAATAGTCACCCTAGAAATGATGCATATTTTAGGCCAAATTTTGAACCCCTTAGAAGACCTAGCAATGGCCCTCAACCGAGAAACAATCACTCTAGAAATGCTGCCCATCCTAGAGCTCATAGTAGGAGAAATAATTCTCATGAAATGCGAAATAGTCATAGTGCTCAAAATAGAGTAAGCAATTTTCATCCGTCTAGTTACTATGAACCTAGAAGGATGCATAACCCAAATGTGACTTGTCATTATTGTAGACGTATTGGTCATATTGCTCCTGCATGATTTACACGTCATAGACATGTTACTCAATCGCATCATTATAATATGCCTAACCCCCAAGGACCCAAGATGGCATGGGTACCTAAAGAACATTAATTTGTTTTGTAGGTGTGCTTGAAGGGATCAAGTGTACTATGGTACCTTGATAGTGGATGCTCCAAGCATATGACGGGAGATGAATCCAAATTCCTTCAATTAGAGCACAAAGAAGGAGGAAGTGTTATCTTCGGTGATAACAATAAAGGAAAGATCATCGGCATCGGCTCGGTCGGTAAGGATGAAAAATCCTCTATTAAGCATATATTACTTGTGAAAGGTTTGAAGCATAATCTCTTGAGCATAAGCCAATTATGTGACAAGGGAAATCTTGCTCTATTTGATTCGGATGAATGCCTAGTATTTAGACGTAGTGATTTCAAAATCATACTTCGTGGTTTTAGAGTTGATAATATTTATATGGTTGATCTTGCTAATTCTTCACCCGAATATGTTGATTGTCTAATGAGTAAAGAGGATGATACTTGGCTATGGCATCGTAGAGTAGCACATATCAATATGCATCTTTTGAACAAATTGATTTCTCAAAACTTAGTTGTTGATCTTCTCAATTTAAAATTTGAAAATGACTCTATTTGTGACTCGTGTCAAAAGGGGAAGCAAACAAAAGCATCTTTCAAATCTAAAAACATTATTTCAACTTCTAGACCATTGCAATTGCTTCATATGGATTTATTTGGTCCCTCTCGCATTGAAAGTCTAGGAAGAAATAAATATGTTTTTGTGATTGTTAATGATTACTCGAGATTTACTTGGACTTTATTTCTTGCCAATAAAAGTGATGCGTTTCAATATTTTAAATTTTTTCTTAAGCGTGTTCAAAATGAGAAAGAAACAACCGTCACTTCAATTAGAAGTGATCATGGGGGAGAGTTTGATCACAATCTCTTTGCGTACTTTTGTGACGAACTCGGAATCGAGCATACCTTTTCCGCTCCACGTACACCACAACAAAATGGGGTGGTGGAAAGGAAAAATAGGTGTCTCGAAGAAATGGCTAGAACCATGCTCGACGAAGCTAAGATACCCAAACATTTTTGGGCAGACGCCGTGAGTACCGCTTGCTACGTTCTAAATAGAGTAGTAATTCGGCCGATACTCATGAAAACCCCCTATGAACTTTATAAGGGAAGAAAACCAAATATTTCCCATTTTAGAGTTTTTGGTTACAAATGTTTTGTTCATAACAATGGCAAAGACCAATTGGGTAAATTTGATGCTAAGTCGGATGAAGGTATTTTCATTGGATATTCCTTACGTAGTAAAGAATATAGGGTCTTTAATAAAAGAACCCAAATTGTGGAGGAATCCCCTCATGTTGTATTTTCCGAAAATAATGCTCGCTTGGCGAGAAAGGATTCCGGTTTTGATCTTGCAGGCATCTTAGACAGCTTGAAAGACAAAATACAAGAGGAACCACCCAAGGAAAATAAAGATGTAACTAAGGAACAACCAACAGAAGAAGCGCCACAATTGGAGAAAGAAACAAAAGTGCCAAATGAGTGGAGGACGATCAAAGATCACCCTCTTGAACAGGTAATTGGAGACGTCGGAGGAAAGGTAAGTACCCGAAAATCTCTTAAGAACACTTTAGGACACACTTCTTAAGAGCTCACGTTCTCACTTGGCAACACTAGTTTAAGTTATTACTTCTTACAAATTTCTAACTTGAGCGTCGGAGACGTCTAACGATTTTTGCAGGTATCGCCCCAAAGGAAAGGGGAATTATAAAGCTTGACGTACAACAATCGGTTTTCATCGTCTAAAAATCGATTATTTAGTATCAATAATCGATTATGTTGCTATTATTCGGGTTGATGTTGCTATTTCTTTAATAAACAAGTTTTATTTACATCGTTAGCATCTTACTATTATGTTATTTTTGCTAATGGCAAAAGGGGGAAGATAACGGGTATGCACTCTCAATATCTATAAGCTTAAATTAAGGGGGAATTCATATATTGAGGGGGAACAAATTGCATACTTGTTGCATGTATACACTTGTCTTGAATCGTCAATATAAATTGCTTGCATTGCATATCCCACTTAATGTTTGCCATTATCAAAAAGGGGGAAATTGTTGGAAACACGTTCTCAATGCAATATACTAAAACGTGTGTTCTTTTGTATAGGTTTTGACGAATGACAAACGAAGCGAAAATTGATATATGACGAAGTTCAAGAAACAAGCGCACAATTGATATACATCGAGATTCAAGCTCAAGACAAAGTTTTATAGTTTAATTGAGTCATTCTTAATTGTGAACTTGATCCTACAACTTGACTCGTAACATGGCTTCTCACATAAAACTATTTTCCAAAATCATGCATATTTAATTCAATGCTAAATGATTTTAAATCATGCATATTTTCGTTAGTCAAAATGATTTTTAAATGCCTCTGAAAACTAGACTAAGATAATCGATTATGTACTAATGATAATCAATTGTTTTAAGCCAAGACTGCATGACAATCGATTGTGAACTAATGACAATCGATTGTGTTAAGGCAGTGAACATCAGGTTTCTTTAAACCTGCATGACAATCGATTGTGATGAGGCAGTGTCCATCAAAGTTTTTCAAAACTCAGAATAATCGATTGTGAAGCTAATGACAATCGATTGTGAAGAGACAGTGTCCTTCAGATTTTTTAAAGTCACAAAATAATCGATTGTGAACTAATGACAATTGATTGTGTTGAGGCAGTGACTTCCAGTGATTTTCAAATTTATTAAATAATCGATTGTGAGTATATAACAATCGATTTTCAAGAGGCAGTGTCTAAAATGTTTTTCAAAAACTGATAAGTAATCGATTGTTGACTTTGTGCAATCGATTGTGAAGCTGACCGTTGTCGTAAAGTTTTCAAATACCGTCAGGTAATCGATTATTGATTCTGTATAATCGATTGTTGTGATTAAAATCCGGAAAAGATTTTCGAACGTTATTGGGTAATCGATTATTGATTTGGTATAATCGATTGTTTTGATTAAAATCCGGAAAATATTTTTTGAACGTTGCTGAGTAATCGATTGTTGATTCTGGACAATCGATTGTTTGTGGTAAAATCTGGAAAGGATTTTTTTGAACGTTGCCAGTAATCGATTATGGATTGTAAGTAATCGATTGTCAAGCATATAATCTGGGATTGAATTTTGATCTGACTGGCAGACAATCGATTGTTGGGGTTTGACAATCGATTGTCAGTGAGTAAAATCAGCAACTCTTAATTGGCAACTAGGCAACGGTAATGCCAAGTTTTTCAACTATAAATACAGCTTCATTTCAGTGTTTTAAACACAACAACATACTACAACTGATCATTACATTGCTATAAGCTTGCATACTTTTGTTTATCATTTTATATTCAATTTCATAAAGCTTTTGAGAGCCATATTCTTGTCCAAAGTTGTTGTGATCCAGAGCTTACTTCTTTTACTCATATCTACTCATTAAGGAGTATTTTGTTTGAGTGTTTTAGTGTTGTATACACTTGTAAGAGAATTGTAATTCTCTTATTGTAAGGAACTTGTGTTTCCTTGGTTGAAGTCTTGGAGTGTTGTAACTCCGAGCAAAGGTGTTGAGGCTTGCGTCCTCAAGTTGTAAAGGTTTGTTAAGCACCCGGAAGCTTGACACGTTAGTGGAAAATCGAGAGAGAGTCTCTCGGGGACTGGACTAACCACACGTTGTGGTGAACCAGGATATATCTGTGTGTAAGTTATTATTTATCACACTTATTTACTTCCTACAAATTTTAATTTCCGCAAGTTTACGCTAAATTTTATTATAACGCTATTCACCCCCCCCCCCTCTAGCGTTAAGCGTATTATCTAACAGAAGTTTTCCCTTCCGAGGCTGTTGATATTGCCACAGAGAATGACTCTCGTACATTCAGAGTCAATGATCTATGATTGAAGCCATATGTGGGCATAAGCGAGAAAAAGGAAGTGTCTGAGCTGCACCTAACTGAACCAAAGAAGTCGAGCGAGCCTTAAATGCGTTCATCCTGCATCGTGCCGCGACGTTAAAATAGGCGTTGCGTGTGAGGCAACACACAAAATTGTTGTAAGTATAACACATCATATAAAGAAAAAAAAAGAAAAAAAGGGTGAAGAATCAAATAATTGCCCAGACCGCGGTTCCATCGCTTCCGCGGTTAGAGACCCCCTCTGAACTTTGTTCACTGCGGTCAAACCGCGGTAGGGTACCCTCTCTGAATTCTTTCCACCACGGTTCCATCGCGACCACGGTAGAAACGCGGCAGACCGCGACAGGCCTAGGTACATTTTTTTCTTTATTTTTCTATTACCCTTTTTCGCTTAACTTAATACCCACCTACCCCTAAAACCCTTCCCCTTTCCCATCAGAACTGAAAAACAAATACCCACCCAACCCAAATCCCTTTCTCTCTCTCTCTCTTTTTCTCTCTAAAATCTCTCTCTCTCACCCAAACTCCACTATCATCTTCTCCAAAACTCCACCTCCACCACTCACCGCCCCCATTGTTCATCAAGTAAGTGTTTTCTTTTTCTTTTTCTATTTTCTCATCTTAATTCGTGTAAGTATCAAAAAGTAAATTAATTAAACCCTAGGTAGGAATAGCTTAATTTTCTTTCAAATTTTTGTTTTTTTTTTGTCTTTTTTATTGTAATATTTGCTCTTATGGACTTGTGTGATGGTTAATTGGATGGGTCTTCATGGTGCTTCAATTTCGGGAGTTGTTTAGATGATTTGGAGGCCTAGAAATAAATTTTTTGGTGTAGTTTGTGGAGGCACCTTTTGGCAAAAAATTTGGGGCTTGTTATAATAGTTTAAGGCATTTTTGTGCCTATCCTAGGTTGTGGGGTGTTATATTTGGGGTGAACCACTTGAGAGAGTAAGTTTGGGGTGTTGTCTGACGAATATTGTGCGTCACTACTGTTGTGAAGGCCCTTATGGAGGTTGTAACCTTCCACACCCTGCTAGTTGGGATAGTTGAAAAGAAGAAATAACTGGGTGTTAATGTTTCGTGCCATGGGGTGGAGAGGTCCGAGTACCCATCAGACTGGCACATTTAAGATGCATCTAATGGTTATTCTGAATTCTTTGCATGTCAGATGGCTCGTAAAAAGCAAAAGAGCTCGGTAGGCACTTCCCAAGGGCCTCACTATGATGCCTCCAGGTCCGAGTCACTAGAGGCAAAGGACCGATTCCATGCCAAAGCCAACAAGAACTTTTTCCCTGAGATTCCTCTTGACAGGGCAGCCCTCCGTGCGGAAAAGCCAGAGATGTATGAGGAAATCAGGCGGAGGGAGATAGAGTTCTTGTTTGATGATCTTGAGACAGTGAACCCCATGATAGTAAGAGAGTTCTATGCGAACTGCCTAGAACATACGTTGCGGGATGTGACTATGCGGGAAAAATGGGTAAATGCCTCAATTGCAATAATTCGCCAGGTGTTGAGGCTGTCCCAGTTCACTAGGGCCCTTCACTATTACCAGGACGCACCAGGAGTCACTTAGGAGACTATGACTGATGCACTATGCGCATGGGGGCAACCAACCTGGATACGTGATCATATCACTCTGAACTCCAATTCATTCACCCATTTGGGTAAGTGTTGGCTTACTGTCATTTGCAGTCGGTTCTTTTCCTCAGGCAACACGATTGACATGAACTTCCAAAGAGCCCTATTGACGTGGTGCTTCGTCATAAAGAAAGATTTTGATGCGGCAAGACTAATTGCAGATGAAATGATCATACGGTCCTCGCTGGGGTCAAAGGGATTCTACTTCCCCTCCCTGGTGACTACATTATGCCTCCTGAAGAATGTCCCCACCAATCCTAACAGATGGAGAGTTTCCCCCTAAAGCAAATTTCAAAGCTTCGAGCATCAGAGTGAGCAGGGGTGCACTCACTACCATTCAAATCGATGATGAGGATGACGCCCCATCACCATCCAAGAGATCCTATGACAGTGACGGAACCTCTCGGCAACCCCATACTGGGGCAGCTTCTCTAGATCTCAGTCCACCCGGCCTATGTTGAGTTCTATGAAAGAAGAGTTAGCAGATCTTTGCACCTCGGTTGAGGGCCTACACACACATGTGGATGTCATATCTTAGCGGCACGCGAGGTCGAAGAGCCGATTTATGTTCTGGTTACGAGCTTTGGGGAGAGCTTGCCATGTGGACCCTAGTACTCTTGAGGGAAGTAGTCCATCTAGATTTTTTTATATTAATTTATTTCATTTTTTATATAGTGTAGTAATTCTCCCTTGGTTTTTCTTTCGACCACGGTTCTTTTCCAAGGGCTTTTCTTGAACCGATTAGGTAGATTTTTCTTTTGTAGTTGTAGGACCAAGATATGTGAAGACTAGAATGCAACCCTTAATGTACACACCTAATAATAACAAAAACAAACTTGAGGGTACAACGTCTAGGCTCGTTTGTATACTCGTAAATATATACCTTAATTTTTCACATCTTGTCTTGCTTGAACGCTCGTATGAATATGTTGATAAACTGATTCGGAATGAGTTACATGCCAAATGTGTGTGAGCTATTACTTGTATTCTGTGATTGCATGCGATACCTAGAACTTGCCATGTGTGTTTGCAAAGCGAAATAGAAGTTGTTTGGTTTTAGAGATGATTGAGGCATTTCTTTGTGTAAGCTTGTATAATTGTGAATTCACCTATATTGTCATAGTTATCCCCTTTGAGCCTGAAGCATATTCTTTGATAACCCTATAATGACATATATCCCTGTATTTGAATAATTTGATTATTTGAACCTGTACCTCCTAGAAGCACTTGAATTACTAAAGAACATGCAAAAGTCAAAGTGTGGGGCAGTAGGGAAGCAGAAAAAAAGGGAAATCAGGAAAGAAATACTTGAATGGTGCAATGGATTTGTAAAAGAAAAAAATTAAGAAAAAAAACAAAAAAAAACAGAGAAAAAGGTCAGTCGCACCTAAATAAAAGTGGGGGTCACCTATGAATCAAAATGTGGAAGAATGATTGAGCTAACAGGGAAATTGAAATAAAATGAAGTTTGTATTAAAATTATTTAGGGAGGTTAGTCACTATATCCAAATATATCTTACCCGTCCCTTAGCCTATATTACAACCAAATAAAGAACTCTTGATCTTTGATTGAATAGCTCGATTAGTAGAGTATTACACTAAGGGCAAGCTTATGGTGCATATGTGTGGCATGTTAATGCTCTTTGCTGAGAGTGAGTTAATTTTATCTATCTATGGTTCCTTGTTGCTTGATTTTATGTGTGTGTAACTTCTCTCAGAATTTCGATGTGAGGGCATGTGACTATGGAAGAAAAAAAGAGTTTTCACCTGTGTTAGAGTAACTAGAGAAAGAATGAGTGTGTCATGTTAGAATCTTCATCTGAGGTGTGACTGTAGCATTGTTTAGGTTACTCTTTCATAAATGCGGGTAAGACATAAAATTAGGGAATGCATCAAACGGTTAGGCCTAGAAGTGTGGTTTAACTTGCTCGAGGACGAGCAAAGGTTTAAGTATGGGGTATTGATAATAGATGAATTTAACTATAATTAGGCCCTAAATAACCACCTTCTTGTATAGGTTTTTATGATAAAAGTGATGACAAAATGCTCTGATTTGCGCTTTTCATGCTTTGCAGGTTATATATGACAAGAGAAGACTATGGAGTACTTTTGGGATCAAATATGAAAAAAAGAGGCCAATCGTAAAATTCGACCAAGTGAACCACGCGAACAGCTCAAACCAGGCCTGAAGAGGGACTGTCGTGGATCGCAGCGACCGCGGCAGAACCGCGGTAGAAGATGGTTGCAGACAGATTGAGAATCAGAGAGCTTGTTTGGCCGTGGTTTGACCGCGACCGCGGCAGAAGCGAAAAATTTCAGGGACTAAAGTACAAAATACGGGATTTTTAGCTCAAACCCTATTTTAAACACTAGACTTCGCCCAAGAGAGGCATGTATTAATTTGGAGAGTATTTTAGCAAAGAAAATAATTGTGAGAGATCACCCAAAATATCTTTCTTCTTTTCTTAGATTTTTCTTTCATGTTTTATGATGAATATTTTTTTAGTTTGTTTACCCATAGTTATGAGTAGCTAAATCATTTGTCTAAGGTTTTGATAGAACCTGAGGAATGAACTTCTTGTTTATGTGAATACAAAGTGCTAGTTTTAATCTCTACTTGTTCAACTATGTGTTTGTTGTTGTTAATTGACAGGATCCTCAATTAGTTGTGCCTAATTAGTGTTCATAACTTGGGAGAGAGTGTATATTTAGGTTATTGTTGAAACACCACTCCCAAAGTATAAGAGGGATTTATAACTGCGGGTTTAAAGACGGGATTAAGGATAACGAAGCCTTGGGTGCAATCTTAAGTGAATTGTGTTAAATAAAGCAAGCTAGTGTATCTCGGAAGAGTGCAGCTAGTAAATTACTATGATTACTCGGGAGAGATTTACGGTAAGAAGAGCGTTCATGATTGATAGAGATGTGTTGGTAAATTTGTATGAAGCATAAACAGAAGGAATTCCATCAATAGCAGAAGTCATTACCTTAGCGTTTTCTCATCATTGTTTACAACCTTAGCATCCTTAGTTTACAGCTGTTTATTTACTTGCAGTTTTAGTTATTAAAGACACCATCAAGTGTGATTTAAACGTTTGAGGAAATTGGTTCTCAAGAGTTTAGTGAGTCTGAAGATAGTGATTGATAGGTTAACTCTCTGTGGATTCGACTCTGGGCATAATACTCAAGCCATATTTGCAACATCCGCAATGTCCTTTTTATAAGGCATAGTTGGGCGTGATCAGTCATCATCCGCCAACACAAATTATGACCAGTGGCAGATGTAGAGTATAGTTACTGGGTTTCCGGGAACTCAATAATTTTTGTAAAAACTCTATATTTAATAAATATTTTATTAAATATCTATAAATATATAAATATATACCCAGTCATTAGTATTTATTAATTTAATATTACAATAGGAACTCATAAACTTTGGATACACCTCTGATTATGACTGAGAGATGAGTATTTCCATATTATTAACCAAACGTATTAGGTTTGAGTCGTAACTCAATACTGATATCCAAATATAAAACTTTCTAGATTCAGATTTAGTTGTAACTCAATACTAATATCAACACAATGTTTAAAACTAAAAATTAAAATTTAAAAAAAAAAAAGGAAGGTCCGGAAGCTGGAATTTGATAAGAGGTAAAGCTGGGAGTGTGTCTAAAATTCTGAACAATAAAGAGAAGGAAAACACCCCACAAATTTTGGGCATCAAACCCTATGCAAAGACTTTAGTTTTAAGAGTACTAGAATTTTAATTTTACATTTTTTTAATTGTAATAGTACTGGTTGAAGAAAATACGTACCACTGGTTACACAAACTGACAAACAGAAAGAAAGAATTTAGCGAAACTCAGAACAGAAACAAAAGATTCAGCAAAACTCAGAAAAAGAAGAAGTCAGAATTGGGCTAAAATCTTCTAAGGAAAATCTAATCCATCTTTCAGAAGATCTTTGCCAGTCTTTTCCTGGTAATTAGTATACTATCTTTCTTGTCTGCCTCATATTTCACTATCACCTCTCTTTCGAAAGTACAACCCTCTATATTTGTATTTACATGTCACTTCTATTGTTTTTTCATTTCCATAAGTTTCAAAATATAATTTCAGTCTTTAATAGTATATGTACAACATATATATTCTATTTAACTTCTACAAATTTACTTGCTTAAGTTCTTTTTATTTACCGTTTACGGTTTTGGTCAATATGACAAACATTTTAAACACTCACCCTGACGAAACTAAACTACTTCTATCTATTTTTAAATAAGTAAATTAAGAATGATACGTTTTCTTGAAAATTGAAATAGAAAGGGTTTTCTTTCTTAATTTTTAAAGTGACTTGTACCAAATTTGTTTAGATAAAGAAACATATAAAAAGGGTTAGAATGAATAATATTTTGAAATTTGCACCTAAGTAAAATATAAAGAAGTATTTCTCTCTATCAAAAAAGGGTATCCGATTCTCTTTACTTCGTTTTAATGTAGTCAATCATATTAACTAACAGAAATTCTTAGAAAATATAATATTGTCTGATTTATTTTTTTACAAATAATTGTTAGGTTGACAAGAATTAGGTGGCAGCAAGAACATCATTATGAATTGAGAGCAATATTTCCGGGAAGAGATGTGTTAATAGATTGATGTCACGACACAAGCGTGACGTAAATTGTTCGTTTTGGGATTAGGCCCATACCTATTTATATTTATTTAGAAGATTGCTAGCTTAAAAACATATCCGACCTGCTTGATCCGGCCTCATCGGTCATTCATCATGGGTGTCATATTCACCTCTCCTTTTATTTGGGACTTAGCATCCAAGCTGAGTTTGTCCCGATATCGTACTGGTAGAGAGTCAGGTTCTAACATCATGTTTATCACGATCCAAGCCAATGATACATATATCCGCTTTGACTCAACAGATCTCACGAATTTACCCTTTGGGTTACGCCATTCTCGAGCCCAAAACCGTGTGTAACATGTGAACTTGTATTGTGCATTATAAAGCGTTGTACTTTTCCCTTCTATTTTTGAATGATAAGGATTCACCTAAGGTGACAATCCACCATTAAAATATCATGGTATAGCTAATTTGTACACTGGTCAATTAGAAATAGCCAGCGTTTATCAAGTCAATGAAAGATAACCACTATTTTGCTGCAACAGGGACCGGTCCCGTATAATATACCGGAGTTCTTGTGCATTTGTATACGAACTCCAGCATATTATGCTGGACCGGTATACTTTACTAACTCTTATAAAATTTGCAGGAGACTGGAGCACCGGTGCTCCAAACTCCAGCATATTACACAGGACATTTATACTTGCTAGAACTCCCATAAAATATGCAGGAGTTCCAGTATAATTATGCTTGAACTCCCGTAAAATTTGCGGGAGTTCCAGCATAATTATCCCAGAACTCCCGTAAAATTTGCGTGAGTTCAAGCATACTTATGTTGGAACTCCCGTAAAATTTACGGGCGTATTTTTCGGATTTTGAATAGTGCTTTCGTTCTAATTTATCTGTACCTAAAAAATAACTGAATTTCGATGACTTTTGAACCTTGACTATTTTTCAACGACCAGTAATAAATCTGACCATTTTTAAATTTCTTCCCAATACACCCTCTTTCAAAAGCTTGTCAACCTAAAAATTTATCAATTGTATCTGACTTATTCTCATCGGCCCGCCCTCCATCGTGAACATCACAATTGGTTACCCCATTGAAAGCCTCGCACCCTTTCTTTTCTAAGATTGAGATCTAACATTAATTTTCTTGTCAGCATAATCGAAGGATCATGTTACTTTTCTTTCTTTCTTAGGGTTGACCATTGATTGATATTAAGATAAAAATCAATTTAGGGCCTTTTTAATTCCTATGTTTGAAGAAGGAAGAACATACTCACCTTTTATCCCTTTTTGTACCAAAATTGATGTTAAATAATTAACCATGGCATACTGAAATTAATAACTAATATGAGGAAAATGATTATATATCAGTTTTGTTTGATTGATTTAATCTCGTCATTACTTTATTTCTTTAAGAAGGTTTAGGGCATTTGGCCATTAGTTTTGGCAAAATAAATTTGAGATCTATTTTCAAAACTCATGGTTAGCCATAAATTTTGCTTATATTTTGGCCAAATTCTAAATTTCAAATTCCAAAATCAGCTATTGAACTGATTTTGGACCAAAATCCCAAAACTTGGGAATTATATACATATTTTTTCAAAATAAAATTGAAAAAATATTTTTTAAAAATATATATCCAAACACATTTTCATCTTCAGACTAAACTTCACCCAAATCAAAATTTTCAAAATAAATTTGGAATGGATGACCAAACGCTAGGCCAATCCATTGAAAATTTCAAGGTCACAAGAGTCCTTTTCATCCTCCCAAGTAAGTGCTCCAATTAATGGGGTCCTAATGACTTAATGCAAATTTGTCGTCTTGCAGAATTAATTTAATTAAACAACTTTTGTGAATAAATTAATTAAACAACTTTTATGAATAAATTAATTAAACAACTTTTCTTGGTTATCTCAACCAACCAATCAGACTCCGTCTACGGACGCAAAAAAAAGCTATTAATCTGCCCTAATCTTCACTTAAATCCGAGGTCCCCACCATGTTTTGTACCTAAACATTATTTTAAATCTATAAAGAACTGTCTAATACAAATTGGTTTCACCAAAATTTTTTATGCTGATTTCAAGCAAGTCCAAGGTTTTCTTTTCTTTTTACAATATGATGACTATTCATGAACCAGCTGGCAGTGGACCTTGAATTTATCATTATTAAACAATTGCAAATTATTAAAGTTTACTAATACGGATTAGACTTCCAAAGTAATACGTACCAATTGTTAAAATATTGAAATATACGGATTAGACTTCCACTTATTATCGTGTCCATCCAATAAATTTATTCACATATATAAAAAAAAAGTAAAGTAAGTCTGGTACGTACAACAAAGTAACATCAATAGATAAATAATTCCAATTTCAATTGGTTTTAAAAAAAATTTATACTCCCTCCGTTCATTTTTAGTTATTCACTTTTGACTTTTCACTCCCTTTTAAAAAATTAAATGAATATATTGTACATCCATAATAATAATAGCATTTTCAAAAGTCTTGGAAAATGATTTGGAGAATGAGTAGTTAATGATAAGGGTAAAACATGAAAAGATTGTCTTTTTCTTGATTTAGTTAATGGAGAAGTAAAAGTAATAATATACTTTTAGCATAGTGGACAAGTAAATATGAACGGGGAGTAAAAAATATTTAAGCTACAAAAGTGCATTTATGTATTTATTTATTTATTTATTTAAATATCTTAGTTGCTATTGGTAAAAGAGCTATTTACATATAGTATGCCGCACCCAAAGCTATGACTAAAATATGATGCCCCTGTGTGAAGGGTAAAAAAAGATTTTTTTTTGTTTGAATAATCGATAAATCTTCTCTCTCTGCCTCTAAAATATTACTGTTTACCATATAAATATATTTTCTAAGTAGAATAAGATTGAGAGATATGTATTTCTTAATGTACGTTACTGAGAAAAAATACTAAAGATATGACTCTATCAAATATTATTTCTCGTATCAAGCACGAGGATTACTGTTTCTAGTCCTTTTATATTTTATTTAAGTAAAAAACATGAGCCGTCATCATTAAATTTTACTGCTTCACAGAAAGTAGAAAGTACTAGGTAATTGTCTCGATTATTTATATTAAAGTAAAACAAGTTTTACAAGTTAATATTAAGTTGCATAGTTAAAGAAATAATTATTTAATACTCCTAATTAATTTAGCTTTGTTTAAAATTGAGGAGAGGGTAATTTAATTGGACGTATGAAGATGACCTTTAAGCGTTCCAACCTTTCTTCTTGGGCTGCGTTTTGGGCTTTCCTTATTATGTGTAACAGTGCGTTCCAGCCCAATTATTATGCTAATTGAAGAAAGTCCCATGTTTTTCTCTCATCTCCCTTTCTCTCTCTCTCTCTATGTCTATTATTTCATCTCTCACCTCCAAAAACATCTCCCTCTCTCTAAGAGGCACCAATACAAATGTTTTTTTGTATTGTAATCATGCCCACAATAATTAAGAAACTCTTGAGTAAAAATAATAACTATTGAAATATTATGATATGCAATCGATACATTCTCTTTTCACCCCTAACCTTGGCATTAGCCAGAACTTCATTGCTTTTCTTCCCTCTTTTTCTTATTTTTTTTATTAAAACAATTATTCTAATTCCCATCTTGAAATATTAATATATATATATATATATATATATATATATATATATATATATATATATATATATATATATATATATATATATATATATATATATCCACAAGAAATTATATATTGTACTCTGAGATACATAAAAAGAAAAATAAATTATTGATATACATCTTAATATACAAAGTAGGAAATAAAGTTGAGATATACATTTTGGTATAAGCATTATTTGATGTGTTATACACTGTGATATACAGACAATGCAATTATTTTTGTGTTATACACATACAAAGAAGGAAAATAAATTTTTGATATACAAAAAGGAAATTAAGTTAAAATATACATTTTGATACATATACACATTATTATAGTGATATGTACATTTTATTGACTACTTGAGATGTGTATTCACCCAAATTCAATACTTGAAATTAGTGTATTCACCCAAATTCATTCCTCTTTCGATTCAAACAGGATATTTCCTTTTCTGAACAAATTTTTTGTGAAAAATTATAAAAAGATTTGCTTGGTTTGGTCTACTAAGAAGGAATGAATAATTCCAACTTCAAAAGTAGGCCATTGGAATCCTGCTTCATACATTATACATTGTTATATATAAATTATGTAATTAATTTTATTTTATACACTTGGATATAAAGATAATAATAAATTACAGACAGCTATCGAAAGGAAAAAAAATTGATATACATAAAGAAGAAAAAATAATGTTGCGATGTATATGTTGGTATACATGTTATTTAACATGTTATATAATATGATATACAAAAAATATAATTATTTTTGTATTACACATTTGGATATACATTATGATATACAAACTATATTTATAATTTTTAATATTTTTAATGCATGTGATAAATAATTTAAAAACCTAGAAAATAGATGGTGTAGATTTGGGTGAAAATCTTGTAAGATTTTCGAATTCTAACAAAAAGAAAATGAAAGCCTATTTTTAAGGTGATGGTTGGACCATTAGAAGAGAGAGAAGATCATTAAATGTTAAATTGAGGCTATGTGTGCCAAATACTAAACAATAGGCCATTTTCTGCCAATTATTGAACTAAGTTGTTGTGCAATGCCAAAACCCCTTCTCTATATGATGGCATTTGATAAGGTAGCTGACTGTGGGCCTCGAGTCCGAGGAGAAGGGGTTGGGGAGGGAGGATAAAAAGCCCAATCAAATTGGTTAAGCTCACTTATGGGTTTGCCTATGAGCCCACATACTGAAATGGGCTAAAACTAATAAAGGATTTTTACTTGGGATTTTTACATATATATACCATATAGTAAACTTTATTATCAAAATTGAGTATGGTTTGGTATTTACACGCCTATACCATGTTTTGTTTACAAAAACTGTACCAAACCAAAAATAGATAGATTCTACCCTAAAAAGGCTCCAAATTGAATAACATTTAATGGTGATTCTGTCACCATTAATTCGAAATTTAAAACGAAAGAAAATCTATTGCAGCGTATTCTCTCCTTCTCCATATATTTTCCACCATTGATAGCCATTAAAAAGCTTGAAAGCTTTGAATTCAAATTTGGATTTTCAAAAATCATCATTTGTTTGGATTGGGTGTTGTTGTAAATAATTCGAAATATGTTTAGGAGTTTATATCTCAATTTTGAGGGGTTTTGGTGAAGATTAGACTTGGTTTTGACTGATTTTCAGATTGAAACTCGTCGAAGAAGAAGAAGACATATTTTTTTAGAAATTGTAGTTAAATTGTAGAATTGTAGATAAATTGTAGATAAATATAGATAAATTGTAGATAAGTTGTAGATAAATTGTAGATTGGGAAGACTAAAACTTCAACTAGTCTTCTACAATTATGTCGAAAATACCAATTATGCTACAATTGAAAATTCCTTGGATTGGGTGTTGTTGTAAATAATTCGAAATATGTTTAGGAGTTCATATCTCAATTTTGAGGGGTTTTGGTAAAGATTAGACTTGGTTTTGACTAAATTTCAGATTGAAACTCGTCGAAGAAGAAGAAGACAAATTTTTTCAGAAATTGTAGTTAAAATATAGTTAAATTGTAGTTAAATTGTAAAATTATAGATAAAATATAGATAATTTATAGATAAATTGTAAATTGTAGTTAAATTGTATTGTTACATTTATACTACAATTAAACTACAATCTTGTGTCAAAAAAATTTAAGCATACCAAATTTAATCAATTCTTAATATTCAAAATTTCAATTTTGAAAAAATATTCTTTAAATAAATTCATCATGGAAATCTGTACCTCTATAAAACTATAGAACTTATAAATTGTTCTTTTTTTATATATGATTTTTTGAGACGGATTTTAGCAGATTGTTTTGATTAGTTTTCCACTCTTTAGGCTTAAAATATTCAATCGTTTCTGTTAATTTTTCTTGCTAAAATTCCTTGTTATTTTGAGCCTAAATGGGGAAACTTTCTTATTAATAAATATTCTTCATTATTGTTTCTTTAAGAGGTAGAGGAAGAGGAAAAAAGTAAGAATATTCTAGGGCTTAACACACACTGATAACTTTTTCTCTTTATTCTCTATTCTTGCATTCCATATATAAATATTTATTAAGATATATTTACTTATAAATAAGTATCTGATGATAGGTCATTTTTATTATCAATATTTTATTTATGCTAGGCTATTTATTATGGTAGATTGTATAATTTTGCTTGTTTCAAGGTCAAATTGAGAATGTATAACATCTAAAGCAATAATAGGGCTAAACAATACAACAAATGAAGTAGTCATTATTGTAAAGGCTTACAGAACAAGATTTTGATGACCATTTGCTTTCGGTAATATAATCCTTCTGGGGAGGGGAGGGACTTTTACATGGGATTTTTAAAGAGAAGAGGAGGAAAAACAGGAAAAAGGAATATATGCTCTTAAAATCATACCCAGAATAAATGAATCAATAATTATACCTTTAATTTGAATTATGGTACATAAATTGAAATTTGGTATGCATAAATGTAATAAACACAAACCTTAAACATGGGGAGTAATAAGGTTTGCTATATGGTATAGATAGGTAAAAGTCCCTTTTTACTTTCCTACATATTATTTGAAACCTTATTACTTTTCCTATTCAAATTTTAATTTAATTATATAGTCATATATAATTTACTAATTATATACTAATAATTTTTTAATGAGTATCCCTTTATATTAAAAAATAAATGACGAATACCAGTTATTTTGTGATTCCTTTATACTTACCCACACTCTCTCTTGCTTTTTCCGGTGTATCCATCGTCTAGCTTTCTTTCCAGTAATGAAATCTTAATAAAAGAATATATTTTTTGGCAGTGGAACTTTCAAGTTTAATTGGTTATTATAAAATTTAGAGTTCACAGAACAAAGATTGCAACTCAAAAGTGCGGATAACAAACATTGAAAAGATTTACTAAATTCAAGACGAAGATGGGGGCATTTGCATCTATACATGCTTTTGGGTTCACGTTTTAACTTGTGCCCGCTTTACAAAAGAAATTGCAAGCGTACCCAATTTTTCGCGTAACATTAGGATGGGGGGCTGAAGTAGCAAAGGCAATCACGCAAAACTTCAGCATTCGAGCAAACGGGACTGAAGTAGCAAGTGTGTTGAACCGAGTGTGATGAAGTTTTTTTTTGTAATTGCTGAACTTAAGCATAGCAACTGAAGTTTTATTCTCTATTTACTGAAATTTTTGTTAGTAATTGCACTAAATAAGCTAAAAAAAATTTGTCCTGGGTTCATTAGTTTTGTCATTAAGCTTTTTTAAAAATTGCAGCAGAAGATGCTGAAGTTATTTAGTTCATTTATAAAAACTCCAGCAATATACATGTAGATTCCAAAAAAAAGAAAGGAAAATGCTCTCGGCGCATTTTAGCATCCAATAGAACAGTACCCTCTTCCGCGTACAATAGCAGGACTGCGATTGTGCCGGAAATGGCTTGCCGTCGACGTAATGTAGCTCCGATTGCTCCGATTATCCCTGAGAAACTAGTCACCCCTGCTCACGGTGTCGCTACATCACTAGAACCTCTGACCTTTGGGAATTTCCTTCCATAGAAATTCCAAATTGCCAGAAAACTTGCATGCAGAGGTTGAGGCTACTGCTAATACTATTCCGTTGGCCAAATCTGAAGTTCCGATGAACTCAACCACGAGAAGACTCCAATTTTCTGAAGTTAGTGGCAAATCTGCAGTTCCGACTGCTGCTGAAGTGGTTAGAGGTAATCGAGATACACAAATGGGTAAGATACTCTCATTGTTCCTCCTTCTGATCGAGATGGGAAAAAAGTTGTGAAGATTAGTGAGGATGATCCGAAACCTCAACTAGATTATTGGCAAACTGCGCTGATAGGATTTGTAATAGGTGATAATCCTAGTGAGAGGAATATGGACAATTTTGTCATGCATGTATGGAACTTTGTTGCCAAACCTCAGGTACTGCTTCATGCTGAAGGATACTGTATTTTTCGCTTTAATAGCATTGAGGATAGGGATATGGTATTGCAATCAGGGCCTTACTCCTATAGGAATCGACCAATGGTTCTGAAACCCTGGGAAGTTGATTTCAATTTTCAAAGTGATTTTCTTAGCACTGTTCCTATTTGGATTAGGTTCCCTGGACTTCCAGTGGGCTACTGGTCTACTGAAGTCCTGAGTAAGATGGCCAGTGCAATTGGCAAACCGTTATACACTGATAAATTCACTGCGCATTATGAGAAAATTTCATTTGCCAGAGTTCTAGTTGAAGTGGATGATGCTTATCCTCTTCCTGACCAATTGGAAATTGAAACTCCTTATGGCCCTAAAATTCAGACAATTGAGTATGACTGGAAGCCTTGTTTTTGTAACCATTGCTTAAAATTTGGGCATGACTCCCTTGACTGCTGGTATTATGCAGATAACAGTGAAAATAAGGCATTGGAGAAGCAGGACAAGCCACAGAGACAGAAGGGGAAAGGGAAACAACAAGGGAAACCATCTAAACAAGAATGGCATGTAAAACAGTATGTATCCAATGCAGAGGTGCAGGAAAATCATGAGGATGCTGAAACTGATGCAGTGCTGGGAACCCAGGTAGTGCAGGAATCTAGTAAGGGGGATGAATGCCTAGCTAATCCTCAGCAAAATGCACTAACTGAACATGTGAGTCAAGGGATACCTGAAAATGCAGTTAGTGCAATCATGGAACAAATGGCTGAAAACTGCAATAAGGGTAAAGCTACTATGAATGTGGTGGGGAATAGGATTCAACAAATTGATCCGGGACCCTCTCACAGTGTTACCCCTAATTTTCTATGATCATAGCCACATGGAATGTTAGGGGCCAAAACCAGCCCCATAAGCAGAAGGAATTGAAAATTTTCCTTGATGTAAATAAAGTGGATGTCATGGGTGTAGTAGAAACTAGAGTAAAGGAGCACAAAGCCAAGAGAATATTAGATAAGGTTGCCAAGGATTGCAAAGTGCAATGCAATTATTCCAAGGCTGTAAATGGAAGAATTTGGTTGATTTGGAAGCCATACATTCAAGTTCATATATCTTCTATTACTGACCAACTTATTCACTGTTTTATTGCTGATACAAGAACTCAGATCAAAATTCAGTTCAGTGTTATATATGGTCACAATACTGCAATTCTCAGGAGTCAACTGTGGAATGACCTCAGATCTCTTCATGGTTCCAGTCAAGATGCTTGGCTAATTAGTGGTGATTTTAACTGTATCCTTTATTCTGATGACAGAATTGGAACTCCAGTTATTGAGGCTGAAGTTAAGGATTTCAAAGATATTGTGTCTGATTTACAACTCACTGCACTAAGAGCCAAAGGTTGGCACTTCACTTGGACAAATAAGCAAGATGCATCCACCAGAGTGTATAGTAAGATTGATTGGGCACTGGGCAACTATCAGTGGCTGCAACAGTTTGGGCATTTGGAAGCTGATTACATGAACCCTTTAGTTTCTGATCATTCCCCTATACTAGTTAAATTTGGTGATCATAAACCTTTGCATCCTAAACCTTTCAGGTTATATAGTGCTGTTATGGAACATGCTCAGTTTTATAACATTTTACAGCAAGTTTGGAGACAGGATTATCCAGGCTCACCAATGCAGCAGATCTGGCAGAAATTGAAGGAAATGAAACAGCAGTTAAAAGTAATAAATATCCACATGGCATCCTACAAACAGAAGATTATTCAGGCAAGGGAAAGACTTGGCATTGTTCAGGGGCAGATGCAAAGCAGACCTCTTTCACAGGAACTAATAAATGAGGAAAGAGTTGCAATGGAAGAAATTGAGAAATGGAACTGTGTGGAGGAACAAATATTGAGGCAGAAATCCAAAGCTTTCTGGATTGAATGTGGTGATGCTAATACTATGTATTTCCATGCACAATGGAAGAACAGGACAGGGCAAAATAACATCACTTCAATTTATACTGACACAGGTGTGAAACTAACAAATCCTCTAGCTGTGGAACAGGAATTCTTGAAGGTGTTTCAATCATTAATGGGGGAGTGTACTAATGAACTTCCCTGTGCTAATTCTAGCATTATGAAGGAAGGAAAATGCCTTACTCTAGACCAGCAAAGATCACTTATTAGAGAAGTTACTATGGAGGAGATCACAGCAGCTGTAAATGAAATGCCCAAGGATAAAGCACCAGGAGTAGATGGTTTTCCAGTTGAGTTCTTTACTAAGAACTGGGAGGTGGTGAAGGAGGATATTCTATCTGCTGCTAAGGATTTCTTTGCTACATGCCAAATGCCACATATGATTAATATCACTGCCACAGCACTTGTGCCTAAACTTAAAACTCCTGCAACTGTGAAAGACCTTAGACCTATTGCCTGCTGCACTACACTTTACAAAATCATCTCTAAAGTCATGACCAGAAGGATGAAGGTTGTCATTGGAGAACTAGTAGGACCTGCTCAGTCTGCCTTTATTGAAGGGAGAGGTATTATAGATAACATCCTGCTTAGCCATGAAATTTTTAAGGGGTATTCAAGGAAAGGTGTCTCTCCTAGATATGTTCTTAAAGTGGATTTGAGGAAAGCATATGATACCCTGGAATGGGGTTTTCTGAAGCAGAATCTCATTGATCTGGGATTTCCAGCAAAGTTTACCAAATGGATCATGGCCTATGTCTCATCTGTTTCATACTCCTTAGTAATGAATGGTGGCTTAACTAAACCTTTCATTGCTAAGAGAGGCATTAGACAGGGGGATCCTATGTCACCTTACCTCTCTGTGTTGGCTATGGAGTATCTTAGCAGAATACTTCAACAATTGCATAAAGATGGGAACTTCAATTTCCATCCCAAGTGCAGGAAACTCAATATATCTCATGTCTGTTTTGCTGATGATCTCCATATGTTCTGCAGAGCTGATTTAATGTCTATCCAGATATTGCATAATGCTTTTCTCCAATTCTCAGAAGCATCTGGTCTTCAGGCTAATATAAGCAAAAGTGCAATCTATTTGGCTGGTGTGCAGCAAGATATCAGAGAAGAAATTATTGCAGTATTAGGATTCACTAAAGGTCAACTTCCCTTCAGATATCTAGGAATTCCACTGGATTCAAAGAAGCTGGCTATTCATCACTATATGCCTCTCATTGAGAAGATAGCAGACAAAGTCACTTGTTGGTCAGCTATACTGCTATCTTATACTGGCAGAAGTCAATTGATTAAGTCTGTGGTCTTTGGCATTCAGACTTATTGGGCACAGGTGTTCATTATACCCAAGAAAGTACTGAAGACTATAGAAGCAATATGCAGAACTTTCCTCTGGACTGGTAAAGCCACCCTATCCAGAAGAGCTCTAGTAGCTTGGGACAAGGTATGTCAACCTATATCTTCTGGAGGACTTAACATTCTGAGGTTGTCTGTATGGAACAAAGCGTCCATAACAAAATTGCTATGGGACTTGGCTAGAAAAAAAGATTATTTCTGGGTTCGATGGGTTCATGCCTATTACATCAAGAAGGGGAATATTGACACACTTGCTGTACCAACTACAGCCTCTTGGGTGATCAGAAAGATTCTGGACAGTAGAGACATGGTGCTGGAAAATACTCAGCTAGAGGGTGATCTTATTTGTAGGCTGCAAAGTGTATGCAGACTGAATAAATCTCATATACACAAACTGTATCTCACTATGCTGCCTATATTCACCAAGGTTGCATGGAAGAACTTACTGCTTATTACAACTGTCCTTCCTAAGCATAAGTTTACTGTTTGGCTGGTTGCTCATCATAGACTCCCTACAGTCGATAGATTGCAGATTATGGGCATACAAGTTCCAGCAGTGTGTGTATTCTGCAAACAGAATGATGAAGTCTTCAAGCACCTATTCTTTGAATGTTCCATCACCAACAACTTGTGGTCCAGAATTTGTGTTTGGTTGGGGCACTCCAGATCCATTGGTTGCTGGGACAATGAGTTACATTGGATTTGTAGGAAAGCGAAAAGCAAACTGTGGCAGAATGCAATTACAGCTGCTGTATTTATAACCACTACTGCACTCATTTGGAGGGAAAGAAACCACATCCGATTTGAAGGAGCTGCTTTTGTGGAGGAATCGACATGCAGAGAAATTGCCTTACTCCTACATCTTAGAGGCAGGAAATGGAAAGACTGGCAGACTGGATTGAGAAAGCTAAACTGTTTCCCTTAGCTAGTATACTTAGTCTTCATATGATTTCTACTTGTGTATAGATAGTCAAGAATGTAGAGTTTTTTTTTGAGACAGTGTAGTAGTTAGTCCACCATGATGTACATATTTTTTTGATATCAATGATAAATGTATACATGTAGTTGTAAAAAAAAAAAAATCCAACACTAAATAAGCTGAAGTTTTTTGTCCTAAATAATCTTTTTTTTAAATTTCAGCTGAAGATGCTGAAATTATTTAGTAAGATACTTTGAAGAGGACTCTGCTGGTTGCGGGTCATTTCGCTAAGTGCAGCTCACCTAAGTCTCCGTATCAACCATGCTGCTATGCCACTAAGCAACTATCCACATATGAACCTGTGCAACAAAAATGCATAACAAGTGTAGTATGAGTACGAAAATAACGTGTACCCAATGAGTATCCCGTCTAATCTTGAAGAAATAGAGAAGAGAGGTCGACTTCGACACTTACAAGGTGATCCAATGATAATATAGTAAAAGTATGAGGAATTAATGAATTCCATAAAGAAAAATTAAACTCATAAATTCGGAAAGCAGATAAACAACTTCTCAAATAATAAAGGATTTTCAAAGATTTACTATTCATTATCTTTACCAATTTATCTCTTGCCAGGAAAGGCAATTACCAACATTTAAAATTCTCAAGCAAGTATTACAAGCATGCGCATATCATGTCGAGGTCATAGGGCCCGATCCAACATAAATGTAGAATGTGCAATGCCGAGGGTCGAACGGTGCGAACCATAGATGCTTTTGTTACCCCACTCGCAAATCATACACATGACGCGATCAAATTTAAATAAACACTCACCCTGCTCGCGAATCATATATGCGATGTAGGTACAATTAAGAATTTATCGGGGAACTTTTATCCAAATAAAATCCAATTCTCTTTTAGCAATTTAAGAAAATAAAGTTTAATCCTTTTAGAAATTTATATACCGATTCGATAGTATTTAAGCAATTCAACTGCCGACAAGATTACAGATATTCCAAGTATACCATGCTTTTTGAATATATGAGGACAATTCCCTCTTACAAAGGTTAGAAAGGATACTCACCTTGCTCCGAAGTCCAATAACCGGCTTCTAAGCCCCTTCCCATGACTCAAACCGATGCTCCAACACTTTAAAACTAGCTAAATAACGGGCAAACCAATAAAAATACACCTTAATACTCATAGCAATTCAATTTAAATAAAATCCTAACTCCGCTCGAAAAGTTAACAAAATTGCCCTCGGGCCCACGTGCTCGGATTCCAAAAAATTTCGAAGATAAAATTTACCCATAACCTCACGAATTCAAATATATAATTGGCTCTCAATTTCATGTCCAAAATCGTGGTCAAAATCCAAGAATATAAATTTCCTAGGTTTACTTCATAATCCCAAAATTTCTACTAATTTACATGATTTTCCATGTCAAAATCTAGATATAATCCATGAAATTAACTTGCAATAGGTGGGAATCACTTATCGTGACATGGATGATGAAATGGAGCTCCAAAATCGCTCCAAAGTCGACTCCCATGGAGAAAATGAGATGAACTGAGCCAAACCAGTTTCTTTACACTTATACACTTCTCAGACGACTCTTCTTCGCGTGCGCGAGACCCCATCACGTTCAAGAAGAAGAAAATCCCCAAAAACCATTTTCCAAACTCTTCTCAGACAGCCTCTAGTATAATGGTCATACCTATTTGTACAAACTTCAAATGATAAATGGTATAATATTTTGAAAACTATACATTAAAATCTACAACTTTCATATTTTAGTCATGTTCCAATTCCTTGTAGATTTTGAGATGTAAGCTGCCAAAGTCAACTTTATGCAACACAAATTTCTTCTTCATCTTCCCGAATATCCTGTAGTGTACTAGCCATAACTTTTTATAAAAAAATCTAAATGCTAAATATTTTACTTTTTTAGAATACTAGACACAAAGGGCTACAACTTTCATTCTTGGATCATCTCCAAATTCCTTATAGATTGTGAGATATGAGCCTCCGAAGTCACACCTGTGCAACATACATTTCCTTCTTCGCGAATGCGCTTTTTCGCAAACGCGAGAGGTTCCTCGCCAACGCGAAGAACAATACCAGACACCAGCATCACTATTGCAAAAACAGTCTGAAATGATCCGAAACCACTCCGAAACACACCCGAGGCCCTCGGGGTCCCGTCCAATCACACAAACCACTCCCATAACATAACACGGACCTGCTCGAGGCCTCAAATCACATCAACAAATATCGAAATCATGAATCGCACCCCAATTCAAGCTTAATGAACTTTAGAACTTCAAATTTCTACATTCGATGTCGAAACCTATCAAATCATGTCCGACTGATCTCGAATTTTGCGCACAAGTCGCGTTCGACAGTACGGACCTACTCCAACTTCCGAAATTGGATTCTGACCCCGATATCAAAAAGTCTACTTCCGGTCAAACTCCTCAAAAATCTTCAAATTTCTATCTTTAGCCAAATGATTCCAAAATGACCTACGGACCTCCGAATTCACTTGATCGCGCTCCCAATACCAGAATCACCATACGCAGCTATTCCCAGACTCGGAATCCCAAACGGAATTGATAACACTAAAATGCACTTCAACCCAAGCTTATGAAATTTTTCCAAAAATGCTAACTTCCATAATAGGTGTCGAACGTTCCTGGGTCTTCCAAAATCCGATCCAGATATACGCCCAAGTCCGAAATCACCATATAAACCTGTTGGAACCTTTAAATCCCGATTCCGAGGTCGTTTACTCAAAAATTTAGTCTTAGTCAATTCTTTCAACATAAAGCTTCCGAAATGAGAATTCTCTTTCCAAATCAACTCCGAACTTTCTGAAATTCTATTCCGACGATGAGTATAAGTCATAATACCGGAAGTGAAGCTGCTCATACCCTCAAACTGTCGAACGTTGCGCTAAAGCTTAAAATAACCGGTCAGGTTGTTCCACAATCGTTTTAAATTCATGATTACCAGAGAAAGGTAATACTAAAGGCATGCAAAAACATTTATCGGAAGGAGCATATCTTATCGTGGAAATGATATCGAATAGCCATTTTTAAGCATATTGTTTAAGGTTTATTATATATTTAAAAATTAATCAATTCGCTTAAACTTCAGGATACCGTATCCTTAAGTTAGAAAATTGTATCAATAAATTCAAATGTTATATCCTAAATTTAAAATTAACAGCTCTGAAATTTGGGACACTTAGTTCTGCATTTCAAATTAGCAGCTCAAAAATTCAGGACACTAAGTCCTGAATTTTAAATTAACATCTCAAAAATTCAGAATACTTAATTTTGAAATTTGGATAAATTACAAATCTTTAAATACATTAAAAATTATAAATATATTTTATACAATATACTTAAAAATAGATATTGGTGCACTTCGCCTTTCCTTATCCCTGCGGAAATGATTGTGTCAATCTGGATCTGGTACACTACTTTATTTCAGCTAATAGCCTTTTATTTTTCATCCAATAATTAATTTGCTACATTTATATTGAAATTTTCTTGACATGGGCTGCAGGGACATATTAAACAGGCAGAAGTAGACTCTTTTAATTATCCTTTTTAATGCACCATACAAGGATGAAGTGAAAAATTGGTCAAATGGAAAGTTCATTTGATCTTGATGTCCTGGATTATTTAATTTCCATGTGAACAAAAACTATGGGAGCTGTTGTAATGCTTGTTAGTCATTTCCAATTTGGAGACTCCAGTGTGGACTATTCAGTCTATTTGTTTGAGAGAGATGTCTACCATTTGGCTTGATATTTATTGTTTGAAAAACCTAAATTCTTCAACTTTGTTATATCTTTGAGAAAGAAATGAAAAGGAGACCTTATGATTCCCATTTTATGGGAACTGCGACGACTAATGAAAAATCATCCGTATTTATCAACCTTGTCACTCTCAATCAAACTCCTTTTTCTCATGGAAAATGAAGTACAGAATTTCTCATTAAACTCTTCTTTTATCTACCTAGAAAATATTAAATTCATACATACACCATTATTATTTGAAACACATGTCATTGCCTTCTCATCATCATTGTCATTATAATGAGAAGAACAATTAAGGGCACATTCCACCAGGTACTGTATTTTAGTTATTCTTGATGAAAGTTCCATTGCATGCCTAATAACGTTATCAACCTCTTCGTGGTACCATTACTCGGGATGAACTTGGATACAGAGAATAACTTGGATACAGTACCCAACAGGATGAGTCTTTGATCAATTGTTGATCTCTATAACTACAATGATAATGAGAAGGCAACGACATGTGTTTCGAAATAGTAATGATGTAGGTAGGATTTAATATTTTCTAATAGGTGTTAAAAAGCCTCAATTAATATTTATCATTTCGTCATATTCATTAGTTGATTAACTGGATAACTGAAAGTGACATGTTTGGCATTTTACAGATTGACTCAATGTTTTCTTTTTTCCCAACTCAAAATAGGGAGGCCAACCTGAGAGAGCCAATGACGACTGCAAGATGAGTAAACCAAGTACACTAAGGGTGTGTCTAGGATCCAGGAAAATATTTTTCGAAAATTATTTTTTCAATTTTTTTATATTTGGTTGACTTAAATGTTTTAGAAAATATTTTCCTCCAATTGAAGGAAAATATTTTCCTTATCAAGAGAAGGAAAAACATTTTCCAAAAATCTTTCTCAACCTTCCCCACCCCACCCCTTCTCCTAAAAAGACTTTTTTATTTTTAAAAAAATTTAATTTTTTCATTACCACCCACCCTACTACCCCTTTACTCCCCTCCCGCAAAAACTTTTTTTTTAACCTTAGTTTTTCTTTTTACAATTTTAAATTTCTATTTTTTCGTTTTTCTGCACCATCCACTCCAACCCTCCCACAGAAAAAATATATTTGTCAGTTTTAATTTTTTTCTTTATCGGTTAAAAGGTTTAAAATTTTATAAGTTCCAAAATTATGAGTTAGGAACATTTATGTGTTTAGAAGTTTACGGGTTCGAAATTCTGCGGTTTTGAAAGTTTAGCAGTTCGAAAGTTTATGAAATTTTTGGGTTCGGAAGGTTATTGGTTTGAAAGTTTATGGCTTCATATTTATTATATCTAACTTATTATGAAACTCTAAAGAAGTCATTTTTCTTAATTTGTGTACCAAATACCAAAAAATAAATAAGATTACTATTGTTTTTCAAAAAAAAAAATATTTTCTTGGAGACCATTTTTCACAAAAAAAAATTTCCTTTATACCAAACAACCCTTAACTACAGTCACTTTCATATTATGTTCCTTTATGAGTTTTGAGTACACAAAATGATACTCTATTAACAATAAGGTACTAACTATATTTGCTGCAGCTTAAGGTTAAAAATATATATGTCGGATAACTAAAAATTTGCTGTAACTTTAAAAAAAATATGAAGATGAAAAAGAAGATATAATGCATTCTTATGAGTGTAATTATAGTAATAATAATAATAATAATAATAATAATAATAATAATAATAATAATAATAATAATAATAAGTGAAAATGGTATTAGCAACTTTCTTAATGTGACTATAAAATTAATATAATGAATCACTTATTGATTGAAAAGTTACCGCTTTTTCGAATGTATTAAAAACTTGAAAAATCGAAGCAAGAACTAGAAGACTTGGAAATAGGGGTGTGCATTCGATTTATCGATTCGATTTTGACCTTTATCAATTATCGATTTGTACATATGCTTATCGTTATCGTTTCAGTAAGATTTCGATTTTTTCGATTTTGATTTATTGATTTTGGGGCTTATTGATTCGGTTATCGACTACACCAATAAGAAAATTTGCGGGATCCCACGAAAAGTATACCACTATAAACAAGCCTAACTAATATGGACAAAAAGAAGCTAAAATAAGACGAACATCATTTATAACATAAAAATTGTGTCAACAAGCACATGCAACAAAACTAAAGTAAGGGGTCAAATGTATGTCATCAACACTCTAATGTTATAAAAAAAATACATCATCACGGCTAATTTTATTTTCCATTAATTTAAACTTCATTTTTCCTTGATCTTTAAATATGAACATTCCTTAAATGTGGTAGAGAAAATAATAGGGTAAGGAACTTAGGGTAAAAGAAATGGTATAGATTAGGGAAAATGATATTGTATAGCCGCTTTCAAAATAGTAGCAGAATATATATACGTTTTGTATGTTATATTAATCTACATAAATAGGTAATTACTCATTTTACAAGTGTCTATAGTCTAGGGGTGTGCATTCGATTTATCGATTCGATTTTGTTCCTTATCGATAATTACTTATCAATTATCGATTTGTACATATGCTTATCGTTATCGTTTCAATAAGGTTTCGATTTTTTCGATTTCAATTTCGATAACAAATAACCGATTCGAATTATCGATAAATCGATTTGAATGCATACCCTAACTTGGAAAGGAGATTTATTGTACTCCTTATGTCACCATAAAAAAATTATTAAGTAAAAAGGCCAAATAATAAGCATAACTAAATATTAAGCTTTTAATTGACTTCAGAAATATCAAGAAATAAGTAAAACATTAAAAGAGAAAAGTTACCATCGGTTTTAAAAAAAAACTGAGCTCAAACAAATATCAAATTGGATCTTATATTTCTAATTTTCTTTTTCCAGTTAGAGATATAAATAACAAAACAATCAGCGATTTTAAGAAATTAAATTTCTTTCCTTTTTTTTTTTAATTTTTTTTTGGGTCGAATTAAATGAAATAAGTTTCCGATACAAATAGGAAACAAAGGAGGGGGGGAAAGAAAGAATGAATTAAACATGATATATTTACCAAATTCTATACACGGCTTGAAGTCAAAGCAAGGCACTCCGTTTCCTACATAAATTGGGATTAAAAGGCTTATATATACCTTATAAACCAACCCTTCGACTTGTTATTATCAATGGCTACAGAAATAGTACATAACAAGAAGCGACTCATTACTGAATCTGAGTCTGATGATACAGAAATCCTTACTAAGAAGCAGCGACTCATGGAAAAATCAGAGCTTGACTTCATCCAATTCTTGCTTTGCCCTGAGGATTTGACAACATCCTTCGACGACATTACTACAGATGATCATGTTCCCAACATCATTCCGATATTCAACTTTTGTTCCCAAGAAGAAAACAAAGACACGTCCAACGCCGGTGGAAGTACGAGGATGGTTGCTGGTTCGTTTTACATACCCAAGACTAACGAAGAAAAGCCACTAGGAGAAGACGCACACTTTATATGTGCAGAGGAGCAGACTATAGGCGTTGCCGATGGAGTTGGTGGTTGGGCTAAAAAGGGTATTGATTCAGGAAAATACTCAAGGGAATTAATGGAAAACGCCGCATTATCCATTCAAAAACAGAAACAGCAAGATAAAAGTAGTACTGCTAATATTGATTTAATCAAAGTACTTAATGAAGCTTTCTTGAATACAAAGGCTATGGGTTCTTCTACTGCTTGCATGTTGACACTGGCTAATGACACTCTGCATGCTGTTAACGTTGGAGATAGCGGGTTCGTGGTGATCAGAGACGGCGTAATTGTGTACAAATCAGAAATTCAGCAGTCGAGGTTTAACTGTCCTTTTCAGTTGGGGAATAGCAAACATTCTGATGATCCAAGTGTTGCAGAGAAGATTAGTTTTCCGGTGAAAGCAGGAGATATAATAGTGATGGGAACAGATGGATTGTTCGATAATGTTCATGATTTTGAGTTAGAACTTGTTGTGAACAATGGAGTGGACTTGTGGGAATCGGATGCGCCTGATACATTGGCGTGGAGGATAGCGCAATATGTACTGGAGAATGCTAAGAACACAGAGCTTTACACGCCTTTTGCTGGGGAATGTTTCAGAGCTGGACTTGAGCACAGTGGTGGAAAGTATGATGATATAACAGTCATAGTAGCCCATATTTGGCCTTTGTAATACTCTGCTTTATGATGCCTAATCTAACTTTTTTCTTTTCTTTTTTGGCGAAACTAGAGCTATCAATTCTTGGTAGTTGTAAAAATTGATTCGAGATTCAAGCAAGAAACCTGTATGCAATTTAATTCTTTATATATGTTTGGTCACCATATAATCATTTCTTCACTGTAATATTCGTTCCTTATGTCATATGGTGCAGTTTTTTGGCATAAACTAGGAGCGCTGAATGTCACCAACATAAACTAGTTTTTTGGCTTAGCCCTCTCTTGTTTGCCTTGGTGATGGATGCTCTAACCCGACATATTCAAGGCGATGTGCCTTGGTGTATGCTATTTGCTGATGACATAGTCTTGATAGACGAGACGAGGGCCGGTGTTATTGAGAGGTTAGAGGTATGGAGACAGACTCTCGAGTCTAAGGGTTTCAAAATAAGCAGATCTAAGACAGAATACCTAGAGTGCAAGTTTAGCGCCGAACCGAGCGAAGTAGGCAGGGACGTGATAATTGGATCTCAGGTCATCGCCAAGAGGGACAGTGTCAGATATCTTGGGTCGGTGATTCAGGAGGACGGAGAGATTGACGGGGACGTCACTCATCGTATAGGAGCGGGGTGGTCAAAGTGGAGGCTTGCATCAGGAGTTCTGTGTGACAAGAAAGTTCCACAAAAACTCAAGCGAAAATTTTATAGAGCCGTGGTTAGGCCTGTCATGTTGTATGGGGCGGAGTGCTGGTCAGTGAAGAACTCTCATGTTCAGAGAATGAAGGTTGCAGAGATGAGGATGCTCAGGTGGATGTGCGGGGCTCACCAGGTTAGATAAGATTAAGAATGAAGTTATTCGAGAGAAGGTGGGGCCCAGGTGGATGAGAAGATGCGAGAAGCGAGGCTGAGGTGGTTCGGGCATGTGCGGAGGAGGAGTCCTGATGTCCCGGTGAGGAGTTGTGAGCGGCTGGCGATGGTCGGCGTACAGCGAGGCAGAGGGAAGCCTAAGAGGTATTGGGGAGAGGTGATTAGGCATGACATGGCTAGAATGCGGGTTTTCGAGGACATGGCCCTTGATAGGAAAGTCTGGAGGTCTAGTATCAGGGTTGTAGGATAGGGGCTCCTAGAGTTTTTTGTACTCCTCACCGGGGGTTGGGTGAGGCGTGGAAGGGCTATCCATAGATGATATGTGTATTGGATTGTGTCTCTCTTATGGCAGTTATTTATGGTAGTTACTGTCTGATATTATTGCATACTATTCTATTTATGGTTCTTATGTTTAGATAATTATTTACGCTATTTCTGCTGGAGTTACTAATGCTCTTTTGTTTTTGTTTTTGTTTTCCTTTCCTTCACTGAGCCGAGGGTCGATTGGAAACAACTTCTCTGCCCTTTCGGGTAGGGGTAAGGCCCGTCTACATATTACCCTCCCCAGACCCCATTTTGTGTTACTATACAGAATAGTTGTTGTTGTAGTAGTAGTTGCTGACCTAAATACGTTATGCTCGAACTCTGACAAACCTAATCGAGTTTAAAAGGAGTTCTGGAATCATGCCAAGGCAAAATTATGCCAATATCAAGGCGGAATGTATTATGATTAATTGTGAAAACATAGGGAAGGTGTATTAGAGAAAACCTGGAATCAGATGTGACTATCAGGATTCAGCCACTGTCCAATTTGTTTCCACTCTTGTAAATTGTACTACTTTAAGTGGTGTCAAATTTGCCTCTGTTTTTAATAAACGCGCTACATATTAGCTACGGAGACGAGAGATTGCTCCGAAGACAAGGGATTGCTCTGATTGTCAGCACCCCCACCTACAATCTCAGGGTTATGTGTTCTAGCCCCCAAAGGAGCAATAGCTCCAAAAAAAGGGAGAGGGAAATAATTTTTTTTTAAAATATTAGCTACGGGATTTTCAACCATTAAAAATCATATGAATATACTAGCACCAAATTGTTTACATATCACATTAAGTCCCAGCGGAGAAGTGATCTCACATCTTTACCATAAAAAATATGGGGTTGACTTCATCCGTGCTTTTTATTCCTTCAGTTTGCACTCAAGCAATACTAACCAGTAAGGTAGTCATGGCCTAATATACAGTGCATTTCTCAAAATAAACATCCCAAAGAGACAGGCAGATGAATTCATTTTCTGCATATGCTTTTTAGGGCATGTAAACAGAAAGTTCATGCAAAAAGAGAGAGGAAAGTCTGTACTAAAGAAAATCAAAAAATCCCAAAAAATGCATATAGAGGCAGCGAGCTCAGCTGCATCTTAAGCACAAACTAAAATACTTAATCTGTAGTCTTGGTCTTGCCGTTTTCAATAGATTGAATTCTTGACATCTTCCTCGCATCTTTGTTTTACAAAAACACTTGCATTCTTCCACAATTTAAAGTTAAAAAACAGTATGAAAAATAGCTTAAATAAACAGCAAGGAAAGCTCAAAATAACAAACTGAAAATTCAACTGCGAAAGTGTCCTAAATAAGCTGAGTTTACTTTCAGCCTTTCTGTTCGCCACCCAAGATATTGCAACACAAGCATCTTGACAGGTACCATCAGCAAATTCCAAGCATCTGGAAAACAAAAGATAATAATTGAAATCATCTTGCATGCATCAATTACCGATTTTCCAAGAATTAAAAAGGAACCTAGTAACACATCATGGAACGTTCTGAAACTCAATATGTACACAAGTAGCTATGAAGACAAGAAAATAACTATTGAGAAAGCAACAGCAGATGTAGAAAACATAGCCTGTAAAATGTCAAAGGAGCATCAAATGGTAGCAAGATATACCTTGGTTTACTAGCGCCGGTCAGTTTTCCCAGTTGATCGCTTTCCTGAGAAGAGATGTTTTGGTTTCAGAGTAGGAATAACTCTATCAGCCTCTCCCCGCCGAGCATCCTTGTTCCTCTTCTTAGAAGAACCCTTAGCCATCTTTATAGCCATCTTCTTCTGGGCTTTGTCCTTTAAGCCCTCCCCTGGAACAAATTCATCTGGAGGTCGTGACCTTGACCTTGACCTTGATCTTGCCGCAATGGAAAGTGACCTCAATCTTTGCTTCTTGTTGGGAGTAATCTCGTCGACATCCATTGCATCCTTACCAATGTCATCTCCACGTTCAACTGATCTCTCTCGCTTACGACCCCTTGATTTACTACGGGCTCGATTGATTGCTAGAGTTGGATCCAGCCCCAAAGCAGATAACTGCCTTCCCATTCTTTTTGAAGTGAACTCCTTGTCTTTGTCAAACTTTCTTGGTACAGTTGGTCGGCTCTCTGCAGTGCTTTTCTTAATTCTATGCTGCTGAATGAGCAAACTCTTCTGTTTCCGTATTTCAGCTAATGCTGCTTGTTCTTCAGGAGTCAGCTCAACGCCGTCCATCTCAAAATCATCATCTCCTTCTTCATCCTGACGAAGACCTTCTTCTCTCTCCAATTCTTCAAGCCTTTGTAAGATATCAGGGTCAATAAAGTCATAGACATTGTGCCCATCTAAAATTTCTGGCATTACATCTTCCTTCCACTCCTCGTTTGCTAATAGATAGTGCTTCCTCAAGCTGGCAGAGTAAACACCTGCACCTCCGTTCTCATTCTCCAGATCTCTCTCAAGTTTCCTTTTCTGTTTCTCAGCATCTGCCTCAGCTTCCTTAGCTCTGGCTTCCAACACTGCCTGAGGTATGCATACTGGCCTCTCTTTCTGGTCACGTGGTTTTGGCATAGCAACATGGAAGCGGTTCAAGCAGTCATTCAACTTTTTCGACTTCATTTTCAATTCCACCCTCTGATTCAGTAACCTTTCACAAGCTGCATTCTTCACTGAAATCACGCCATCTTCGGTCAACGTGCTCATAGTTAACAACACACCTGCTTCATCTGTTGCCTCGCCACCTTGACCCATCACTGTCTTCATGGCTTCATCTTTCATCTCTGCGACTAACTTCTTGTCTTCCTCAGAAATCCCTTCTAACGGCTGCAAGTCCGTTTTGTTGCACACGATCATCAAGGGTTTGTTCATAAAGAGTGATTTGATGCTGTGGAAAAGAGCAGCCTGCTGCGCAATGCTATAGCCACAAGACCCAGAAATATCAAGGAAAAACAACACAGCAGCCCTCAGATGTGCTAGAGCTGTAATACTGCACATCTCAATGATATTGCGATCCTCAAATGGCCTATCCAGAATACCAGGAGTGTCGATCACTTGATACCTCAGATATTTGTAGTCAGTATGACCGACAAACAAGGACTTTGTAGTGAAAGCATAAGGCTGCACATCCACATCTGCTCTTGTAATTTTGTTGATGAATGAGCTCTTGCCAACATTTGGATACCCACAAATCAAGATTGTCCTAGTATTGGGATCAATTGAGGGAAGTCTTGCCATGTGCTGCCTAATCTGTTCTAAATAAGCTAAACTTGGGCCTATCCGCTTTATAACAGTGCACATACGCCCAAGAGCAGCAACCTTTAGGGACTTGCAGCGATAGAGTGAGTCGCCATACTTCAACAATTTCACATAATCTTTAGCAATTTTTGAAATCAAATTTCTAGCAGTATTAATTTGGCCAAGGGCAAGCTTGTAGTGGTCTTTGTTGTAGAGCACATGAAGAAGGTCCCCATAGAAAGGATGGATATCGTCAAGCCTGGGGAACTCATCAATAATGGTGGAGAGTTTGTCATAGAAATTCTGCTGTGTATACTTCACTTTGCGCATGTAAAATTGACGTATGCGAGAGATAGCATACCCTTTGTGGACAACAGTAGGAGTTTGACGCTGTGTGCGAGACAGAATGATATCGACAAAGTCCTTCCCATTGGGAACCACCGTAATCTTCTTAAAGTTGTATTGCACCATTTTTTATAATCTGGAATAAGTAAAACGAAAAACAGCATGAGCAGATGCACACAAAAAACCCCATCAACCAACTGATCTCTCTCAAACCAATCGATCGGCAAATTAAATTGCAAAAGTATCTTCCATTGAAAGCTTATTAATTGGTCCTTCGAATCCTAAAACTACGAAAATACACACAATTAAGGGAGAGAAATTCTTTGGCCTCAAGTCCAAAATTTACCACTAGACGATTCCATTGGGTTTTTTCAGTGTATGCCTTTAATATGCCTGTATGTCATGCATTACAGATGAAAATAGAAACCTATTACAGCATGTAGAGACTATCTTAAAATCTGCCCAGATAGACGTACCAGTCACCTCATCCGATTTTGATAAATTCATTGCATATTACGATCATGTAACTACAGTTAAAGGTTCTTCATACATCGAATCGCCCTAAAGAGGAAAAAGAAATCTTGAATATACCGGATTCTAGCATTCATATCCATGACACTAAAATGAAACCTAACACTTCTCAAGTTCAAAGCTATACGACTAAATAATTGAATCCCACAAAGAAACATGTGAAAGCTGATCTGGTTCATACCCAATAACGAAGCCACTGAAGCTTAACAAGGTTTTCCCAATGCAATACGATAATTTTTGGAATTAGAAAAAGAAAATCCAATAAAAGAAAATTTCAATCTAAAGGAAAAACAATATGCTGCACAAGCATCAAAATCTAAATGTTTGAAGCATAAAAATTGTAACTTTTATTTTCAACGACAAAAATAAAGAGCAAATCAATCAACTCAAATTATATCTTAAGCACACATTTCATCTAAGTTCAATTACTGAAATAGAAAGTGACAATCCTACCCACTTCCAGATAGCCAAATAAACCACTCGAAGAAATTTTCAACAAAATTTTAGGATATGAATATAAAAGTATGAACTCAACTCTTCAGCAAAAGCAAAAGCAAATGAATAAGAAAAAAAACAGTACCTTACAACTGAATAGACGAAGCAGCACAACAATACAACTCAAAATTTGAGATGCAGAGTGAAAGAAATTACGAGAACAGAAGGCGGCGCTATGGAGGAAGATGTCTGAATATCCCTGGCCTTTCAAGGGTTTCTGGTCTAAACCCTAGGCTTGGAAAGAGTTCGTGGTGTCCCAGTACATTATTATATATATATATATATATATATATATATATATCTATATATATATATATATATATATATATATATATATATATGGACTTGCCCAACTTCTTCAAGTCGCTTATAATTTGATTCATTGGAACATTTTGTCTTCTTTTTTTTTTTTTTTTGTGGCCAACTGGAAAATTTATTGATAAAAGTTACCGCATCAGTAGGATTTGACTAGTGGTGACATTAAAAAACTTTGTCAAAAATTTTAATGTTATTGGTTTGATTCACTTGCTAAACTTGTTTTTTAAGTTCGAAAAAAGGCCAAATATATCTATATACTAACATAAAAGATTTAAATGAGTTCAAATACGTCGTTGTCGTTATATTATTGATTTAAATATACCCTATTTTCTTTAAGTTTGTCAAAAGTGGATATCTAATCTTACGTGGCACTGACAATTGATGGGGTGGATGTCATATGGTTTGCCATTTCAGCGCCCCTAACCCATTTCACCCCTCCCTTCCTTTTTATTTTTACCACTATAATTTTCTTTCTCTCCACCACTTGCACCGTTACCAATTTATTGCTATTATAAAAAATATTGTATTTTAAATTTTAATCTTTTATAGGCATTGAGGTGGCATGTCATGTGGCATCTACCTTAGTAAATATCAGTGTCAGACGTCCACCTTGGACAAACTTAATAGAAAAGGAGTATATCTGAATTAATAGTATTACGCCAGGGATATATTTGGACCCAATAAAATTTTAAAGGCAAACGAATAAATTATTTTGATTTGGTTTATTTTGGTTATGATCTCTATTTTAAAAGGTAGAATTGAGACGGAGCACTCGTAAAACGCCCATGAGCTTATGTGTGAGGCCTAGTTCTATGAGACTTATGCTTCGGACACCCTTAACGCACAGCGTAATAGGCTCGCCTAATAAAACTTTATGCAATTGTGTGTCCAACCTTGTAAATCCCAATTTTTCTTAATAAATCATTGACTATTCAAAATTACTTTTTTCTTATTCATAAATTATTAAGTTGAGAGTATTTTATGTCATAATTAAAATAAAAATTATTGCACATTATCCACTAAGACTGCAATGATAGTAAATTCTAAATAAATATTTTATTTAAAAGTATTTATTTATTAACTTTTGTTATGTCTTTATTATATAATAGTCCATAATCTTTTTTATAGTTATATATATATATATATATATATATATATATATATATATATATATATATATATATATATATATATATATATATATATATATATATATGTGTGTGTGTGTGTGTGTGTGTGTGTGTAGATATAATAGTTCAGTATTAACTAGTAATTATTTACATAAAATTAATTATCATGGTATAGTATAGTGAATTATGTGTCACTTTATTAACTTGTTGAAACTTAAAAACAAATGATGCTAGAGAATTATTTTTAAATTGTAAATTATTTTTTATATAAATTCTCTTTCAAATATAAAGCATATTAAATAAAATAAATATTTAAAAAAATTAAATATAATATCAAAATTCTTTCGAGATTCATTACTCCTTAAGAGAGATATAAGATTTCTCTTCGAACACATTACTTTTCATATTTGAGTTGTAACGACGTTGCAACTAATTTGCATATTATGATATATGTCATACTTTTCATATTATTTATAGCTAAATTATAATTTATAAATATTTTAAATAGATTAGTTATTATAAATTTGAGATTTTAATGTAATTTATATAATTATTTTTTTATTTTATATTATCTTAAATTTTTTGAAATTAGTAAAATTTAAAAATTCGTGAGACTTACGCCTCATGTCTCTAGGCTTACGCCTCGCCTCACACTCCGCCTTTTAAAACATTGGTTATGATTAGGGGTGTTCGAGAAAAAACTAAAAATCCAAATTGAAGCAAGAAAATCGAAACAAGTTAGCTAAAGAAATCGACATGTATTTGGTTTGATATTGAACAAGAAAAAATAGAACTAAACTATATAGTTTATTTTTTATAAATATTTTAATTTTTTTAATATATCACTTTTAGATGCTTGCATCTGGGCCCTCACTCTGCCTGCTAAACCACTTTAGATGTTTCCGCGACACACACCTTTGTAAATACCATGAGATGCAGCTAGTTGAGCTGAGGGTCTGCTGCCGGAGACGGTCTCTATGCGTACAACTACCCTCCCCCAGACCCCGGTCAACAACATCAATCTGAAAGACCTTATTCCCTTATTATCAATTTGACACATACAAGAAGCTATAGGTCATCGTTGCAACATCAGCCAGTAGATTACGACCGTTTTCAAACTAAAATCCGTTAGAATGGACTAGCGAGAAAGTATCAGAATTCCCTATAATAAAGATTGAAAAACATGTATGCCAAAAAATGACTTCAGCTTCTCCCTATAAATATGCTCCTTCTGTTCCCTCTTTTTCTGAAAGTGTTAGTACAATACAAACGGAAGCCAAGAACTTCCAGAAATTTGAAAAGTGAAATTTTTGTCCGAAACAGCCAAAAGATGTACAAAGAAAAAAGCTATATATGGAAGTCTGCCTGTTTGTTAGCATTAGCTAATAGTTCTACCAGAAATCACCACAAGAACATGAACCCTCAACAAAATGATGAAAGCGATTCCGGTCCCTCACTATGATTTTGCGTCCTGTAATTTTTGAAATAAGCTTGGTGACAGAATGACAATCTGGACAAACACGGAGATTCTTAACAATCTTGATTGTAGTTCCTGGCTGAGTACTAATTAGCCCATAAGCAATGGCAAGCCTTTCACTGTGAACAGCAAGCGATTGCTGCTTCTCAATTTCCCCAAGATTATGCAAGACTACATCGGTCTGTGGCATGTAACCATGAGCCTCGAGCCACTTGTTCATCTCCTCCAGCATTGTGTAAATTTCTTTGCTTTTTGGATGCTTCATGTCACCGGCAAGGAACTCGTGCACTTTATTATTGACCTCAATGGAGCTACAACCAGGTTCCTTGTCAACCCCGCTACTCTTCATCAATGCCCTGACCTTCGCCACACCATGCCAATTGCCATCAGCAGCATATATATTGGATAGCTGAACATAAGTTCCTGAAGTAGCAAGATCCTGTTGCACCAGGAACTCCATCATTTTCTCTGCGAGACTTATGTTCCCATGAATCCTACAAGCAGTCAGTAATGTTCCCCATAAAATAGGATCGGAATCAATCTTCATACTTTTGACAAATTCATAAGCTTCTTCTAGCTGTCCAGCTCGTCCAAGAAGATTCACCATGCAACCATAGTGCTCAATCTTTGGCTTAATTCGATACTTCTCCATTAAGTGAAAATAATCCCATCCTTCAGCGACCAATCCAGCATTAGCACAAGCACTTAAAATGCCAATAAATGTTATATCAGTAGGGTGGAGACCCAACTTACACATCTCATTGAACAGCTGCAAAGTTTCAAGGCTAAATCCGTGCATTGCATATCCTACAATCATCGAATTCCATGTTATGACATCCTTATCTCTCATCTGATCAAACACCATTCTTGCATCCTCTAAACTCCCCGACTTGCTATACATGTCAATCAAAGCAGTACCTACATGTTTATTGAATTGAATTCTGTTACTTTTCACATAAGCATGAATCCACCGACCTGATTCAAATACTCCCACTTGCGCACAAGCAGAAAGAGCTGCCACCACAGTTACTTCGTTAGGTTTTACTTTTGACAGTAACATCTGCCTAAAAAGAACCAAAGCTTCATTAGGTCTACCATGTTGGCTATACCCATCAATCATGGCATTCCAACAAACAACATCCTTCTCCTCCATCCCATCAAACAACACTCTTGCCTCTTGCAGATGCCCATTCTTCGCATATCCGGTAATCATTGTTGTCAAGGACACCAAAGACCTTTCGGGCATTGTGTCAAAGAGTTTGCGAGCTGAAACAATGTCACCGCCTCTTGCATAGACATCCACAAGAGCAGTTCGAACATAAGTGTCAGATTCATACCTGAATTTTAGGGCTTGAGAATGAAGGGCTTTTCCTGATTCAAGAGGGGAAGCATTTAGGATGGAAGAAAATGTAAATGCATTAGGCTCAATATTTTGAGTTAGCATTTGGATATATAAGACAAAGGCTTTTTCATAGAGATCATTGATCACATGACTATGGATAATGGCACTGTAAGAAAACACAGTTGGATGAGTGTGCTTAAAGACAGAAACAGAATGTTTGAGGTGTCCAAGAGAAGAGTATGATTTTTGGAGCTTAAAGTTCAAGATTGGGTCACTCTCCAGGCCGTGGCGAATAACAAATGCATGAATCCGTAGAAGCTGCCTAATGCTTTTGGATTTGTCTATCAAGAATTTAAGTTTGTCGGGTGATGGCCTATGGCTGTACTTGGTGGTAGTACTAGTAGCGTATAGTGGTGGGTTGGAGAAAAGGGAAGTTCCAGACATGATTTCAGCCATTGCATCGTCAAAGCTTTGGCTGGGAACTCTTTCAAGACTGTAATTTGTCCAAGACCCAGGGAGCACTCAATATGCAACTGAGATGACGACAGGACGCAAAAGGCATTTGATCAAGCACCTGCCAATCACCAATAATAAGACTGAACCAGCAAGAATAAAATACGGCCAGTAGTTCACTTCTTATCAACCCAATCCCACGAAAAAGTAGGAAAAGGAAGCCTCAAACTAAGCGGGAAAAAAAGGTGGCTACTTTTGACAACTTTTACTGCTAAGCTTGTTCAATCAAAAGAAAGGATTTTAACAAACTTAAGTTAGTACCAATCAACAACAACAACAACAACCCAGTATAATCCCACTTAGTGGGGTCTGGGAGGATAGTATGTACGCACACCTTACCCCTACCCTTGGGTAGAGAAGCTGTTTCCAAATAGATCCCCGACATCCTTCCTTCCAAGAATTTCCAACCTTAGCTCTTGGGGAGACTCGAACTCAACAACCTCTCGGTTGGAAGTGAGGGTTGCTTGCCATCAGAACAACCCCTCTTGTCTTTAAATTAGTACCAATCCTTAAAACAAAATACCTACTAGTAGTATGTTTCTTTATCCGTCAACATGCCTTATTTAAAGCAAAAGGTTTCAACAACAACAACAATCCGGTGAATTCCCACAAAGTGGACTGTAGAGAGGGTAGAGTGCAAGCACGCCTTACCCATATCTTGAAAAAGCAGAGAGAATGTTTCTCATAAACCATCCGCTAAAGAGAAATACTAAACACCTCAAATAATAAACAATATATATATATGAAGTTATCCAAAACAAAATCGCTTTACTAGTGTTATCCCTCAAGAAGTAAAGAAGAGGAAAACGTAGCTAAAGGCATTTAGCGTCTAACCTTTGCAGTTCAACTCTAAGGTCTCCAGAGTACACATGAGGAACCCATTTAGAAACAATTTAACACCGTAAAATTTGAGAATTCTTTCAACAGTGTGGACTCTCTTTTGCTACTTGGAAGAGACGGGAAGCAAGGGAGAGACTGTCAACTGCTAATCCTAACGATTAACAGATTTGTGTTTCCTGGAGCTCATGAACGACGTCATAGCACTACTATTTCCTCCTTCCAAATATCTAATTCAGAATACTCCAGTCCCCCAATCCTTTTGGATTTTCAACTTTTTCTTTATGTTGAAATACTCCATTTTTCTTCTAAATAATTTTAATTTTTTTGGTAAATATAGACGTGAATAGTGATAATGTTTTGAAAGATTTATAACTTACTGCTCCTTCTAAAATACTTTTAGAGCCCGTGTGACGAAGGCGCCAAGCTGTTAAAATTTGCTTATTTTGAAAAGTACTTGGCTAATTTATTTAAAAAGTATTTTTTTAACATTTGACAAACAAATTGTGTTAGGTCAATCTTTCTAAAATGTATTTTTGAGTGTTAAATTACAAAAAAGAAGGGAAATTACCATATGTCGATTTAGAATTAACTCATTACAAAAATTGGTCAATTGATAAAATATTACTAATATTAGCCAAAATGGCCAATTAGCTATTTGTAGCAAAAAAATCAATTTTTTATTTTGGGTGCTATTAGAATAGATTGGGTATATCTTAAGGAGCTTGAATCTCAGTTTTTGTATGATTTGGTGAAGTTTTGAGGTGGTTTGAATTGAAAATTCGAAAAAAAACTGAATATGAAAAAAAGGATACGTTTATCACAATGTGTATCACATATGCTTGTATCGATTGGGTATCACATGTATATCCATGTATATCTGTGTGTGAGATACATGCCTGATACGCGCTTGATACATGTGACACAAGAATTTTTTGACATCAATTTAATTATAAATTTTGATACATAACCAGTCCAAATCACCTCCAATCTTTCTCAAATTTTGTATGTTGACTTATCTATATGTTTTCAATTAATTTCGACTATACCCATTAAAAAAATTCCTTGTTTGTTTCGATTTTTAGAATATTGGCTAGAGGTTGGTAAGTTGAAACTTATATGAGACAGTTCTATAAGTTTTCCAAAAAAGAATAGTATAAAGGACTTATAATTATTTTAAATAGAAAAATAAAATTAAATATATATCATAAGATACTTTTATTATTTTTTATTTTACTTAATTAAAATATAAAACATAAAGTAAACATACATAATAATTATTTAAATTAATTTTACATATATATTTTTTCCAAAGCATATAATATTATTCTGTAGATTATTTATTGTTACAAGATGATTTGAATAATGAAAATACATCATTCAGTATGAATTAGAAGTATATTCCACAAATTACCATATATTGATAATCCACCGTAAGATAATAAATAAAGTCACTCACATACGATAACATTACTTAATAATTCATCTCTACTTCAATCGTATGTCACACCTCCTTTTTCCGCACCCGCGAGGGCGCAAGGGATTTTTTCCAATTAATGGACAATCGAAACGGGATTTGTTTATTTAATTCTGAGTCACCACTTGAGAAATTTATGGTGTCCCAAGCCACCGGTTAAATCCCGAATCGAGGAAAAGAATGACTCTGTTTAACAGTCCGCGCACCAAAAATCTGGATAAGAAATTCTGTTAACCCGAGAGAAGGTGTTAGGCTTTCCCGAGTTCCGTGGTTCTAGCACAGTCGCTCAACTGTCACATTTAGCTTATTTATCTGATTTTATACATGAAGAACCTATGTGCCAATTTTACTTTTTACCGCTTTTATTCAAATTAATATTGTTATTATTTACAGAGAATTGCAACATTGTGAAAACATATCTCGGACCACATCACACCCAGTGTGCCCGTGGTCGTCGACACATTTCGACTCTGTCGAGATTTGGATTTAGGACGTATAAATGCACACCCGAGTTTAGGGAGGTGATATTAATTAAGGCACGTCCTAAAGAGAGTCTAGCGAGTTTTAATCTTTTGGGAGGGTCATGAAATTCGCTAACCATTGCTAATTTTTCTAAATATTTTTTTTAAAAACAATTACCGAGGGCCCCACAATTTACTTATTTGGAGAGGCTCACCTCATTTATTTTGAAAGGGCAATCCTAAAGTGACTATATTTTTCTATTAAGTTCGTCTCTAAATTAAAAGAGAAAAATCCTAATTAACTACGAGCTTGGAAATAAAAATGTAACACACTAATTGCTTGATTAAGGCAAATATTACAACAACTACCTAGTATAGTCCCACAAAGTGAGGTCTGGGGAAGGTAATATGTAAACGGGCCTTACCCCTACCCGAAAAGGCAGAGAGGTTCTTCCAATCGACCTCGGCTCAGTGAAGCAAAGGAAAAACAAAAATAAAAACAAAAGAGCATTAGTAACTCCATCAGAAATAACATAAATAAATATCTAGACATAAGAACAATAAATAAAATAGCATGCAATAATATCAGACAGTAACTACCATAAACAACTATCATAAGGAAGACGCAATCCAATACACAAATCATCTATGGATAGCCCTGCCAAGCCTCACCCAACCCCGGGTGAGGAGTACGAAAAACTCTAGGAGCCCCTATCCTACAACCCTGATACAATACCTTCAGACTTTCCTATCAAGGGTCATGTCCTCGAAAACCGGCATTCTAGCCATGTCATGCCTAATCACCTCTCCCCAATACCTCTTAGGCCTCCCTCTACCTCGCCGTACGCCGACCATCGCCAGCCGCTCACAACTCCTCACCGGGGCATCAGGACTTCTCCTCCGCACATGCCCGTACCACCTCAGTCTCGCTTCTCGCGTCTTCTTATCCACCGGGGTCACCTCCACCTTCTCTCGAATAACTTCATTCTTAATCTTATCTAACCTGGTGAGTCCGCACATTCACCTGAGCATCCTCATCTCCGCAACCTTCATTCTCTGAACATGAGAGTTCTTCATTGGCTAACACTTCGCCCCATACAACATGGCAGGTCTAACCACAGCTCTATAAAATTTTCCCTTGAGTTTTTGTGGAACTTCCTTGTCACACAGGACTCCTGATCAAGCCTCCACTTTGACCACCCTGCTCCTATACAATGAGTGACGTCCCCGTCAATCTCTCCGTCCCCCTAAATCACCGACCCAAGATATTTGACACTGTCCCTCTTGGCGATAACATGAGATCCAATCATCACATCCCTCTAACCTCTCAATAACACCGACCCTCGTCTCGTCTATCAAGACTATGTCATCAGCAAATAGCATACACCAAGGCACATCCCCTTGAATATGTCGGGTTAGAGCATCCATCACCAAGGCAAACAAGAGAGGGCTAAGCGCCGATCCTTGATGGAGCCCCATAACCACTGGAAAATGGAAAGGAATGGAAAGGAAATAAATAAATAAAAATCGAAATTAAAAAATAAAAAAAATAAAATTTCGAAATTATAAATAAAAGATGAAATTTGACAACTAATATTCAAAAGAAATTAATTATAGCTAGATTAAAACCCACACAATTATATGAATAAACCATTAATTATTTACAACTAATTAAAACTAAATTCAACCTTAATCGTCAATGCTTATTCGAAAGTTTATTAATTCTAAACGTTAAACCATCTTAATGTGAACTTGTATTATTTTTTTTAACAGATTTTCCGCAAATTTAGAGTGACATGATATTGGAGTGAAAGAACTTTAAAAAATCTGATTTTTAATCCTAAACCGCTTACATGTTAAAATTAATCAATAATATCGAGCATGCTTCTTGACAAGTAATAACGAATTAACACAGCATGGCTATTTATACACAAACAAATAACTACATGACTCTAAAGAAAGAAGTATTCTACTATATATACGAGCAAGTAGACAACTACAACGAATTTAAAACTTCAATTCTTCATTTCTTATTGATGCTTCAATTTTTTAGCTTACATTAACCAGTGTATCAGCTGTATACCTGGTATGCAGAAAACAAATAAGAGGAAGAAGTCAGTAGTGCAGCAGCAGCACAACACGACAACAACAGGTTCAGCAGCCCAAAGCAGTAAACCAGTAACCAACAGTACAGGAAGACCCCAGGAATAGATTTAAAACCCAAGCAGAAAATCCAGCAATAACCACTGAAATGGTAACAATACTAATTTCGATACTCAACAGTAAAGAAAAGACCTCACTTTTTGTTTTTAATTCTCAAAGACTGAATTCTTAAGTTCTGAAATTTTTATCTCTAAAATTCTTTTGTTTCCTTGTAAGTGTTAAAATGACTTCTATTATATACCCAAAATGCAAGACCCTTTCCTCTCTCTACTACCCTTTAATTATTATTCTTCCCCTTTTATTATTACCTACTATTTCTGATTTCCTATCAGCAAAAACAGTCAAACGTGGACCCCACAATCCACTCCCTTTTTACTTTAATCATTATGCTCCTCACATGTCATGTCCCCTCTTTTTACTTTACATAATTATGTTCCCCGCTATTATTTTTAAGCAATTCATTATATTTTCAATTCCAAAAATACCCCCAAAATTATTGAAATTACCACTCTACCCCTATCATCTATAACCAATTCACCTAAATCAATTAATCAAAATATAGCAATTATAACCAATTCTTAATCAAATTCAACCAACAATTTCAAATTATATGATAAACACAAAAGATCAAAATTATTTTACTGAATAATATTTTTAACAACAAATAATATTCAGATTCAACAACAATAACAAGAAAGTATATTCAAATCACTAAGTTCAAATTATAAACTTAAACAGATCAAACAAACAAATTCAAATTTCTAACTCAGATCCAAACTTATACTTAAACAGAATAATAAAACGGATTCAATTCGCTAAACTCAACAATCAATTAAACTTCAAATTAAATCTAAAAATATTGCAACCAAGATGAAAGACTAACATACTTCTACATTAAAACTAAATTCTAAAAAATAAACTGAAGAAATAAACAAGAAAATGATAAACACAAATCAAGAAATATCGAACATATATTGGTTTTAGATATGAAAATATCAAACAAAAATACGGACAGAAATGAAACTTAAACCAACTAACCAGATCAAAACAACGAACGAACTCGAACAAAACAAATCTGCCCAGAATCTCAACAACGAACTCAACGGATCCACGACCAACTTGGTAGCGATCATACAATATATATATATATATATATATATATATATATATATATATATATATATATTACATATATGCGTGGATGTGGCTGGAGGTTTGGACGGAGGGTCGATCAAACAGTAGGGTGGCTGCGGGGCTGGTCGTTTGGGTGGTTAACGACGGGGCTGGACTGGACGACAGGGGCATCATATGGTCGTGGAGGAGGAGAACGACGAAGCAGCAGCGGCTCAGCTGCTGTTCGCTGCTACAGTGGTCGAATGGTACTGGAATGGTTCAGGCGTGGTCGACTGGAGGTGGTCGACTGCCTGCCTGCTGCTGCTTGGGGGGTTGGCTGGAGGGGTGGCGATGGGTTGCAGGTGTCGTGGGGTGGACTGTTTGTTGAGGAAGAAGGAGGACGATAGTTGCAAGTGATTGACGTGGTTCGTTTGGTGTTTGGTCGAAGGTGTGGCTGGCATGGTGAAACAACATGGGGGGGGGGGGGCTGGTTTGGTTAGGGTTGAAGATGAAGAAGAGAAAGTGGGTGGCGGCGAGGTGTAGGGTTTGAGAGGATTAGGGTTTTGATTATGTGTAGTTTAATGAAATGAAACAAAAAAATGAGGGGGCGTGTGGTCAGATGGGGGGGTTGTTGGGCCTGGGTTAAGGGGCTTTGGGTCGGGTAGAAGCGTTTTAGGCCTAGGTAAATTTAAGAATTAGCCCAATTCCAAACTTGTTCTTTTATTTTTTGTTCTCTTTTGTTTTACAAATTAACAAAACTAAAACAAATGCCAAGATTAAATTATAAAATCCAAAATTATCTTAAAATACTAATTGACTTCTAATAACAATTATTACATAAAGTTAAATAACAAATTAAAGCATACTCACACAATTTGGACATTAATGGCTAAAAATGCAAAGGATGCATATTTTTATGATTTTCATTCTTGTAAAAAAATTTAATTGCTTCTAATTGTAAACTTAAATCCTAAATGCAAATGCGATGTATTTTTTGTATTTTTGTCTATTAAGTTAAACAAATAAACATGCACACACCAACGCAAACAATTAATAAAATATCACGAAACGTTCTCGAAATGCACACAATAAAACAGAAAAATTTTATTTTGATTTTGTGGGAGTAATTCATGTGAGGCAAAAATCACGTGCTAAGATCG